>JAJHZJ010000377.1:1988962-3312070 GCA_023548195.1 Bettongia penicillata ogilbyi | reverse complement strand
TAGAGCAGAAAAATCTTTGGTTCTCATGCTTGCTCTGCCAATGTCTAGCTCTGTGACCAGGGGTAGCCAAGAAACCTAAATTTTCTAGGCCTCAGTTGCCTCATTAGTAAAGTTTGCACAAGGTCCTTATGGGTATCAGATAGACTCCAAGAAGGATCTGATCTCAAAAATGTGAATGCTTAGCTTTGTTGCCTTACAGAATCAGGTTGCCTCTTAAAATATTTGTATTCAACTAGAAGACCTTCGATGTCTTTGAAGCTCTGAGGTTTTATAGTTCTATGTGGGCTGTGGGTTCTTTGGGTCTAATCCTATCCAGATTCAAGACCTACCTCCTTAGGTATGCTGACGACTCCCCAGCTAGCTAGATTTTGCCTTTGCTTTCCTCTTTTTTCTCATCGCATTCATGGCAATGCTCATGTTTAACCATAGAACAGTGTCAGATGGTCAGTACCACAGTGGAAAATAGTGATTGGTTACAGTGGTAATTTTCACTTTTTAGATGGCTCTCTGGGGAAAGTTGCGATGTCTCATATGCTGAAGACTATTTTTAGCAGGTATTTTCCAAGTGGCTACTTTGCTGACATAAGTCTTTTTCTCATGAAGAATATGTTTGGAACCATGAAAGAAAGCCTACCAACTCCCCATTTTAAAATATATTTGAAGGTTAATTACGTATCCTTGGGATACATCCAAAGCAATCATCATGGCCATCCCATCTTGGAGAGAATACATAGAGGAAAACTTGAGAGCTTTCACTATTCACCACAACCACAACCCTTCCCTGGAGTGACACAGTCATCAGTATTCACCAAGTGGTGAGTGGTCATTCCCACACTAAACACTTTGATCTCCATTAGTGGACTTCCCTAAGACTTTCCCCAAGGTCCTTAGCCAGGTGTATGAAATAGGAGGTCCACCAGTTTGGTGGCACTTGATTTTATTTATTTGTTAATAAATAAATGTACATTAACATGTGCTAGATGCCTATACCCTTGTGCCTACTTTTTTCTTTGTGATCTTTACCCAGGAAGTTTGTAAGGATCCAGTTTTATCATGGATAAAGTCAGATTGTCCTAATGATCTAATAGAAAGTGTCCTGCACTAGTAGTCAGAAAACCTGGATTCAAGGCTGACCTCTGACTCCAGTGAGCTAGGAGACCTTGGTCTTATAAGTTCCATACACTCTTTAGGGTGCATCTCTTCACTTAAAGATCAGATAAGACAATCTCTAAGACCCTTTCTAGTTCTAGTGATCAAGTATTCTGGAGTTTATGATTCTGTTATTTCTGCCTGTTCTGTTTTACCTTCCCCATGCCAATATCACATAGTCAAATCCTTGACATCATAACTGCCAAAGAGATGAAGAAAAGTGTACTTAGCCATACACAGGGTTTGGGGATGATGGTTTAAGTTCTTGAACCCAGAAGCAAACAACTCTCACAAAGCTGACTGAGCAAATGCTCATCAAGTTATTGACTATCTCCAGAATATTAAATTATCTCTGCTCTTTCTTTCTCAGAAAGACCACTGGTCAAGTGTCTATGAATCCTGCAGAATAACTAACCCCAGAAGACTATACTTCACCCTTTCTCCCTCCCTGTATGGTCTCCCTGCTTAAGTTGGTGTTCTGGGTGTCCCTTAATCGACAGATCCCCTATTCTGGATCACCAGAAAGACACAATGCCATATACTTTCTTTAGGGAACTCATCCTTTGCTTAGGTCTCATCTCCCTATTGGAAGGGTAACATCAACATTTGTGGGTCAGAGAGAACCCATGTTGCAGTTGCTTACTGAGCCATTTGAGAATTTTACCCCACCCCGTGGAGTCTTTTTATCAGACTATGTTACACAACCAACCGAGTTCAAGAGTAAAGCCCAGACTCACAGTAACAGATGCACTTTTACTCTTGATTCCCAAGACATGTTCTGGAGAAGACCTTCAAACTCACAGCTTTTAAACACTTTTGTGAATATTGCTGTCTTGGAAACTGACAACATTCCACTTGGAAGAGGCCTAGCCTTCAAATGCTAATGATTTAACCAAGACCCTATTCCCTCAGAAGAAGAAGAGTAGGACACTATTGCTGTAGGAATATGGCAGATCTTTGAAAAAAATCTTTTATGACATGTATGTTTTTGATTAGTGCTTCTAGACATGTCCCTTCCTTTGAACATAGTGAGCTTGGGTTATAATAGAAGCAGAGTATATATACTGTCTGCTCTCAAGAAGTTTTAGATTTTGGGTGGGGGAAGCAATAAAGGGAATTTCAAATTCTATAATGCCAACTTTTAAACACATAAATAACACGGATAAGTTGCTAGATGAGAGAGAAAATACTTAAAAAAAAACAGATAGAAATTTGTGAAATGACTGGGTCTCATTTCCTTATCTGTAAAATGAAGGTTCTACTACATAGGTTTTTAGGTCCCTTCAAGTGCTCAAGCTCTGATTCTCTCTGCCCATAGCAAGTTGTCTGTTACTTCTCACAGTTTTAGCCCAGCACTACCTATGACCCTCTACATAATATTTTTGAACACTCTTGCCCTTCATACAAAGCAAACCTGTTCCCAGAAAAAATGCTTTGCAGGATATATCCTTCCCACCCCCGATGGAGTGAGCCTATGGGAATCTGATCTCTGTATGGTGATGAATCTATTATGTCAGTCACTGGGAAACCAGGGACTAGATTTGTCTTGGCTTGACTTGTTTCCATTTTCAATTGAAAATGAAATTTTGGATAAATTTCCAGCCTAATTTGGTCTGTTCCTTGGAGACCTGCCAGCAAGCTATGAGTAAGTGCAGACAGGGTGGGGTAACTGGGATTTGATTATTAGATTTTTTCCCCCCTGTGGTTTTGGACAGACTATTTCATGATATCCTGCTGCCTCATCTGAAAACTGTAGGTGGAATTTCTGGCACAGTATTTCACTTGTTCAGGTCTAGATTACTTGATATGCCACTTAGAAGGGGCCTGTTCTTCCAAAGGTGTAAATGTTGGATAGATAGAGCTATGTTCCTTTTACCTGGTTCTCCTTTAGTGCTGTTCAGTCTTTTGAAGTTCTGGAACAGCTAGGTTAAATGGCTATTTGTTCCATTATTTAAACAAAAAGAAATGTTGCACACGTTTCAGTAATGGAATAATTATCTTGGCTTCTCCCTGCACCTTGGGAATCTATTAACTGTGTTTCATTTGCTATAACTGCTCACCTCCCACTCATCCTCTTGGGAGAAAGGATGAGGGAAAGTCCTAGACAAGCTGCTTCCTACTCTAGGATGTATCTTTTCTTTTTCCAAACAACCATAAGTTTCTTTTTCCTTGTTAGGTTGTTAATGGAAATAACTTGGGAGACAAAGTTGCTTTCCCCTAAAAGTATATAAACTCCTTGAGGGCACAGGTTATTTCAGTTTGTTTTTATTTAATCTTTGTATTATCTTGGTTTGGAGGATGAAGAATTTGAAAGGAAGAAATCTTTACTTTCTTCTGGAGTTCCTACTCTAGGAACTTGGACATTGGGGACGGGAGAGACACTCCCTTACGCCACCTACTGAGCAGTTCCTACTGTCTAGTCTTCACCCTTGACTCCTATCTTACAAAGACCATGACCATGATGGGAGTAGATGGTGAGAGGGAGAAGGGTTTGGGGAAACAGTGGAGGAGGAAACAACCTTATAACTCAGTGCTTTCCATACAGCAGTGATGACTTGTTTTCATCTAAGAGCAGAAGAAAAAAAAAACAACCCTGCATCTAGCTTTGCCCACTTGTAGACATTAATAAAAATTATGTTGACATCTTTAAGATTCTCTGTCTTTTAGCTTATAGCCGCCAGGCAGGATAGAAGCCTAGAACTTTGGACAGAGTGTTCAAACGTCTGTTCTTTATATTTGTAGATAGCATGCTTGCTGTTTCTCACTTTTTTTTTGCTTCTGCCTTCTCAGATGAGGCATACAACCAGGAAGAGGGGAATGATCTTTTAACTTTAAATCACCTAGGTTTGGTTCTGATTAAAACAATAAGTAAGCAGCTTTCAAGAACAGAGATAAGGTTTGAATTTAACATCGGTCCTCTTGGACAGAGGAAAGGGAAAGGAGAAGGGGGAAAGAGGCCTTTTATCTAATAGTGTGAATTCTCCTTTGCGCAAACTTCACCACTGATTGGACATACCCCACGCTGCTCTGGTCTCAGTTTTTCATTTGATTTGGTGGGTGAAAGTTCTGGGCATCACATTTTATTCAATACTATCCATAGATGACTGCCCTTCTTTTCTGTCTCCCTATCTCTCTCTGTCTCTCTGTCTCTCTGTCTGTCTGTCTGTCTGTCTGTCTCTCTCTCTCTCTCTCTCTCTCTCTTTCTCTCTCTCTCTCTTTCTCTCTCACCCCCAAAGACACACACACACGCACACACTTGTGTCACTGGCACAAGCACAGTGCTACTTGAAATGAACGAATGATTTTTTTTCATAGTTGTAATAAGCTATGTTCCTTTTGGAGATGGAGATTGGGGAAAGCTGAGAGATACACATGCCAAACTTTGACTTACCTCCACAAGTTACTGATAGCTTTCTTGATATTTTCACTTAGCTGCTCACTAATCATAGACCCAAAGAGGCCATTTTTTTCCCCCAAGTGTAATGATGAAGATACAAAACTCTGTATGAATACTTCCCAAACCAAATATGCATATGAGTAGCCAGGATGAAGGCTGTTTTCCACTTAGTGTCATCCCAGACACATAACCTCAAATATGAATTTAGAACACAGAAGCATAAGCAGACAGCTTTAAAATGACCAGAATATAAAGGATTCCCATAGAAGAGATCAAGCAACTGTTATACTGTAGACTCCTAAAGTGAGAAGGATATTAAAGAGTGGAAAAGAGCACTTTAGCTCTGGTGTTCTGAATTTTGTTATTGAAGTAGGAATTACACCATTGACTTAGAGCTTTAGAAGGCTTTGTACCACACTGAGCCATTGGCGTCAGATATAAAAATGAGTCAATGACCAAAAACAGTTACCAGACAATTTATCCCATTGGCATTGAGCCTAGAATTAAAATCAGATCTTCACTTTCCCAAAATTTCCCTGCTTTAGATTTTCCAAATCTGAAAATAAATATTGTGAGCAATGACTTTCCTACAGTTTTCTGATGAAGAGACATTTTCATCTAGTTTTGTTCAGAGAATTAATCCATGGAAATTGTTAATGCAGTATCAACAGAACCGGGCTTGAATAGCCTGAAGTTTGACCAGAAAGGGAGGAATTATTATGTCCTGGGTTAATATTTTCCCCTCTTTAAGAAGTTTCAATCACACCAGATGTTCCTTCAAAGACAAAACATTTTGTTTCTGTAACGTTGAAGTTCCCCTAGTCAACAACTTTTATTAACAATTCTCATATCCACCACGAGGTGGCAGCAAATCACCATCTCTGGATGTTTATACCTTTTCTCTACACAGTACAAGTTTTTGTTCTTTAAACAAAACCATCTTTTTGACATTTCCTAAAGGAGACTGAATCCCTCCTTCCCCTTTTAAGTTCTCCAGGTGAAACACTGAAGGGCTTATCCTGGGGAGTAGCTTATGGCTGATCCTTCTCATTTGGAAGACTGCAGACCTATTATTCATTATTTAATTGACATACAACTCTTTGAAGAATCCAAGTTACCGATAAATGTGTAGTATTTTGTTGCTGATTAGAGCTGCCATTAGGCATTTCAGGGGAATTCTCAATCTCTTTCTCTCTCTCTCTGTCTTTCTCCTCTCTCCTCTCACTCTTTCCTCCCTCCCTCCCTTTCTCCCTCCCTCCCTTCCTTCCTTTCTGTCTCTATCTTTGTTTTCTCTCTAATCTCTTTTAAGTGATGATATCAGGTACAAGTATACTGTGGAGGTCTGCTCATAATCTACACCACACAATCAACTCCTTGGAAATAGGGAGAACAACATGTCTTGGGGTGTTGAGTGAATTGGATCTGCAAACGCTTTCTTTATTTCAGACCCTGCCAAACCATCTATAGGTTATGCTCAGCCTTCATTCATTTCTGACTTGTCATCTGAAAGGGGGTGCCTCCACCTGTTGAAAATTCACCTGTGGCATGAAAAAGAAACAACTTACATCAAACAGTCCTGGCTGCAATGACCCGAGGACATAGCAACCTGCCCCTTTTCCTTCTTGTTTATAGCTTGGCCTTAGAGACCCAGGAAACTGATTGTATAATAGTCACTTACTTCCTCAGTGGTGGGAATACGTACAGTCTTAGAGTCAAGAGACTCTAAGGAGTCAAGACACTTAGCTGTGTTTCCATGGGCAAGTCATCTAACATTTCTGAGTCTTACTTTCCTAATTTGGGAGGGAGGCTAAGAGAGGAGAACCCTGCAAGAACTGTCCAGGGTTCAACTTTTCCATTGTCCAAACTGGGGGGGGGGTGCTAATAATGCATATATTATTTGTCATAGAATTTTGTAGGGAGAAAAGTGCTTGGTAAATCATAGAATGCTATGGAAACATAAACTGGACTGGTTATTTTTATTATAGTTTTCTCAAGGACCAGAGCGAATTCTACAAATATTGATTATTCCCTGGAGTTGGGGAGGTGGACCCCTCTTGGCTGAGTTATAGCAACTGCTTCATGGAGGGGGGAGGATGTGGCTTCAGGCAGAGGAAACCTACCACTTTAGCCTTTATCCACTCTGATGTATCATGGCTTCCTTCCCATTATAGTCACTTGTGGTTGGGGGATGGGAAGGAAGGGGATGAGGGTCAGTGGAACCAGCACCAGGACTGCTTTTGCATTCATCCTGTAAGCAACTGGCAGGAGGGGAAGCCCAGGGTGAAGAAGTACTTGGCCTTCCTCTTTAGCAGCTCCATGGTGAGCTGCTTCCTAGTGGATGATAGAGAATGTCAATGATCATAGATTCTGAGGTAGCAGGGACCTTAGAGATTATCAAGTCCAATGTCCCTTATTGTATAGATAGGGAAACTGAGGCATAGAAGACCCAAATGACTTGCCCAGTGTCACACAGCCAGTAAGTTTCTGAGATAGGATTCAAATCCAGTTCTCCCTGACACCAAACCTTACCAACCTAGTCCCTTGCTATCTTTCCAGTTTCCTTACACTTCACTCCCCTATTTAATCTATTAACCAGTCATAATGACCTACAATTTCACATGAAATTCCATCTACCTCTTCTGTGCCTTTCCGCTTTGCCCACACACCTCCATGCGCTTCCTCCTTGCTTTTTCCTCTTAGATCGCTCTGTACCTGTTAAGATTCAGTTTAAACAACCACCTTCTGTAGGAGAGGTTTTCTTGGTATGTGCAGCTATTAGACTCTTCTTTCCTATGATAATCTTTTATCTACTCCATATGTGACTATTTACATAAATGCTGTTCCACTCATTAGATTATAAGCTCCATAAGGACAGGTGTTACTTTTTTCTTTTTTCTTTGTATCCTTAGAGCTTTACACAGTTCCCGAAACAAAGTAAACATTTAATGAATGTTTGAACACTTTACTTACCCTCCCATGCATTCTCTGTTCCCACCAAACTGGCCAGCCTGCTGCTCTCCATATATAACATTTCATTTCTTGTCTCCACTTTGTAAAAGTTGCCCCTCTTACTGGAATCCTCTTCTTCCTCACTTCTGCCAAACAGAAAACCTCACTTGATGATATATTATCAGATTGTTGCCACCAACCTTAATGAAATTGATTGAGGGTTTTTTTAATTGTTTGCTTGGTCAAATTTTTCTGGTAATCTGGTGAATTGTTAGATTTTTCTTTCCTTGACTTGTTTTTTTTTTTAGGTGAGTTGTTTTTTATTAGTGATACCTTAAATTTTCTTCTTTTTTAATCTTTTGATTTTATTCCAATATTTTTGTGTCACATGGAATCTTTGATCTTTGGTCCTTTCTAAATTTTATGAAGTTTGTTTTGTAGGTGTTGTTATACCTCCTGAGTTCTACTAAACTCTTTACTGTCTTTCCAAATCTTTACTGTGGATCTCTCAGTTATTTTCTATTTTTTCCCCTCTAGAGCTTTTATTTCACTTACAATATCACTTTTACAAAAAAAATCTTGTTTAATTTCTTCTAGGAATTCTTGTTGACATTGTGGTCAAGTTGCACTTTGGTTCTTTCTTTGCAGATGGTGTGGAAGAGTTATTTATTTTCTTCTTGACTTGTGCCTTGGGCATCCATGGATTTTTTTCTTGTTTACTTCTTTTGTTTACTGATTTTTCCAACTTTATTTCCTGAATTTTGGGCTTTTCTTCAAATTCAATGTCTGTGCCCTTTTGGAGGGAATAGTAGGGTCTTGTTTGGTTATGATCTGTATTCTCTGTGATCCTGCTACTAATTTCTCCAGGTATGTGATTTAAAACTCAAACAGAAATGGAGCTCACTAAACCTTACATTAAAGATCCATGTAGGCTGCATATTGACTTAGAAAATCACATATTAATATTGTCTATGCTCTATCATATTTTATTTATTTTGTTACATACTTCCAAATTACACTTTAATCTCTTCTGGGCCACATCTGACAGCGTTGTAGGCTTCAAAACAGCCCACAGTCAATTTGTTGAACACCTCTGATCTATAAGGATGCCGGGATGGTGCAGGCCAGCAAGCTGAAAACTGGATTCTAGCTCCAGTTTGTAGTCTGAGTGACATATCTGCAGACTACGTCCTGGTTAGAGTTCTAGCAGACATGTTGGTGCCCGCTCCTGTCAAAATCCTGTCAAGTTTCCCTGGTTCAAGTAACAGAACTACAGGATCAAGCCTTCTCTCCACCTCCATGCTAATGTCCATACACCTTGCTCTCATCCCATGACCATGTGGGGTCAGACCTTTATTACACAAGCTTGCTCCTATTCTGGTTTCCTCTCCCAGGACACAGTTGCAGGCCCCAGCTTCTATCCTCAAGTTGGAAAGTTCTGTGCTCAAGATCCAGGGTCAGACAACATGATGTTAATGAGAAGTACTTCACAACTAATGCACTAGATTTTTTGTTGACATTATCATCTTACTTTTGCTATGGTTCACTCTTTCAAGATGATGACAATAAAATACCACCGCCAACAATAACATATTGTATTTTTGTACTTCAGGCAACCCCTCTTTGGCCTCGTGGTTAAGCCCTTGTCCTTATGACTAAGGTATTGGTAGTGGTGTGGAAAGAACATGGCTTGGATTTCAGCTCCTCCACTTTAGTGGCCTCTCTGCCATTTTTTAAGCTATGCAACTATAGGCAAATCACTTAACCTCTTTGATTCCCAGTTTCCTCATCTGTGAAATAAGTAGGTTGAGTTAGGTGACCTTCAAGGTCCCTTTTAGCTCTAACTTTCTGCATTTCTTTGACATAATTCTTACCCTGGCCACTTTCAGGTTAGTAATACTTCTTTCCCTTCTCTCTTTCGTTCCCATTATAATTCAGGTCTTCAGCCCCATAGCCCTAAATGTGAGGACGGGAAGCCTTGGTTCAATCTTGGAGGCGTACCAGTAATAATATTATGTCTCCAGCTACCATTTCCTCTGGGAACAGAATTTGCTTCATTTTACCTGCAACTAGTATGTAAAACCCAAGGAAGTTTTAAAGTAGTAGGGAGAATTCAAGTACCCTATTATACTAACAAGCTATAGATATGGAACTAAGGGGTTGCTGTGCTGCCCATCTGTGAGGCCACTGCTCTTTTTTCCCTGCTTTCAAATGTCTGGGAACTGATTGACTTACAGAGGTACTAAATGGGGAGATCTTATAGCTTCCTAGAACTCAGGAGTATTTACTGCTCTATTCCAACACAACTTGTTGCCCTACTCCCCAGCAATCTCAATACCACAGAGTAGGCAGAGGAGTTGTGCTCCTGGTGTGTCTAGTCGGAAATTGGAGGGCTTTTTTTTTTAGAGAGAAAATATTATAAACGGGGGCTAGATATAGTTTAAAGCAGACCAATGACACAGGTCTCATCTGTGTGACTACTCTCTCCACAGATAGGTTAAATGAAATCTTGCAGGTACAGTTCCTTGAATTCTAATGCTCATTTGTGGCAGTCTCTGGGCAAAAATCTTTCTCAGAACCAATAAAGCAACTTACAAGTAGTGATACATGGCAAAATAATCTCTCATAAATAGAAGCTATCTATGATGCTTTGTACTGTGATTATCCATTTACATACATGTTCTATCTTTCTAACTATATTTTAAGATTTTATAAGGGATGGATTTCTTTGTGCTGCTTGTAGTACCTGGTACAATTGCAATGAACATCAGAAGCATTATTGGGGATCCTGGAACCTTGTTCAAATTCAGTTGGGATAGAGGAGGAAAGGATTGGAGAGAGATGATATAGAGACTCCAGGACATTTTGGGGCCAGCATGTTCCAGCAATCTCCCCTTATCCCTGGGTGTCCCATGTGGCATGGGTGAAGCATGAGGGCAATCTGCCCTGGACAGGTACAATCGTACCAGTACGGTAAAGAGGATGGCCAGACTTGGGGAGAGGGTTGTGATGGCTCTGGTTTCTAGATGTGGTGGCATGAATCTGGGTGAAGGAGGGGAGGGACAAACTTACCATAGAGGGAAAGCATGCCACCCTTTTCCCCCAAGTATGGCCCTGGTAGCTAGATGTTAGTTAAAGCCCTGATGCATATATTTGGTGCTCAACATCTATTTGTTGATAACAGTGACAATGGGGCAATAAAGCTTCTTTTCTTCCTTCTGGTCAACCAAGGTACCTGTGAATTCTTTACCAATAGCTTAACCCAGAATGAGCACTCTATCCCCACATTAAAGAAACCTTTGAACTCAATGGGAGGTTGTATGACTTTAAAAATAACATGGGACCAGAAGGTTCCCAAATGGGTCTGCCATTTATTTTATGCGAAATCTTAGTGAAGTCATTTACCTCTGGGTGCCTCAGTTTCTTCTTCTGGGAAATGAGGACATTGAATACAAAGATGGCTAAGGGCCCTTTTACCTTGGACATTCTGTATCTGTGATTCACTTTCCCTTGAGGGGTATAGCTATATAAAGCTAACAAGAGCTGGCCTCTCCTGGCATCACCATGAGGCCATTTCCCTGGGAAAATCAATTGTTCTTAATAGATGTGAAATTAGAATCCAGAGTTTCCCTGAATGATAAAATACTAAAGAAAGAAATGAGGGCAGACTGGGATGTTCTAGCCAAAAATGTGCCACTGCAGAGAACATTTCAAGGAGTCAATAAAAGTATTGACTACTTGCAGCATTGAAAGTAACAGCCGGAACCCTTTACAAGACCCTGCTGTTAGAGCTAGGAGCAATCAGATCACACTCTTTCACCTGTCCGTCATAGCTCTGTCTTTGGGATATAGATATTGCCCCAAACAGGCCTAAGTGTGACCCTTCAAAGATATAAGTAGATACTTCAGTGAGTCCCAGTGATCAGATGACCACTGAGTAACAGTAATAATTTTGTTGCTTTCCAGTCATATCTGACTCTTCATGAGCCCATTTTAGGTTTTCTTGGCAAAGATTTTGCAGTGGTTTATCATTTCCTTCTCCACCTCATTTTACAGATGAGGAAATGGAGGCAAGTAGGGTTAAGTGACTTGCCCAAGGTCACACAAATAACAAGTGCCCAAGGCCAGCTTTGAACTAAGGAAGACGAATCTTTCTGACTCTAGGTCCGGGTGCTATCCACCGCACCACCCATCTGCCTAACAACTATAAGAGCTATCATTTATATAGCACCTACTTTGTGTTGGGCATGGTGCTAAACACTTTGGAAATATTATTTCATTTGAACCTAGCAAAATAAGAGGGAAGTAGGTACCATCCTCATTTTATAGATGAGGAAACTGAGACAAACATTGATATTATTTTCCTGGGGTGTCTGAGTCTAGATTTGAACTCAAGTCTTTCTGACTTTAGATCTGGCTTTCCATTCACTGTACTACTGAACTTCCCCCTAAGTAGCAAGGTTCTATAGTTTTAGAGTTGGAAAGATTGTAAAGACTTTTTGACCCAACCTACTGGTTTTACTACTAGTTTTTGACCCAAACTACTAGTTTTAAGAAAACAAGCCCAGATAGATGGTTACATACTTTGACAAAAGCAGACCTAGAATCTAGCTCTCCTGAATCAAGTCAAGTGTTCTTTCCAATTTTTCTCTTAACTCTCAAGGCAATTCATGGCCTCGGGTTAAAGAACAAGAACAAACCCAAAACATAACAAGAGGTTTTTGGACTCATTGAGGATTCTCAGTATCTTTCATGACCAAGGAGAATCAATGGTGCTGCCATAGCATTATCTGGTGCATCACGGCCCACAATTAGATTACATCTCATTGTGTGTTTAGGTGCCATGCACTAGAACACTGCAGTGTGAACACCTGAGATCATAATCAGATTGAATCCTGGCTTCTCTTGACCTTGGGACTTTCTGTAAAATGAGAGAATTGGACTGGATGATCTTTAAATAAGGCCTCTATTAGCCTTAGATCCTATGAATAAATAAGACCTTGGTCAGGAAATCCAAAATAAAGTTAATAATAACAACAACTTAAAGTGGTCATTTATGTGAAAAATAGCCTGGCTGCCCTCCATTAAACTGGGTTATGGCTTAAAAACAAAAACAGAACATCTTATGGAAAGATGAAGTGAGCCCTCTTAACTCACAATTTCTGTTCAGAAAGGGAGCAAGGTTGTGGTGGATAAACTTCTGTACTTGGAGTTATAAAGCCCTGCATACAAGGCTGTCTCAGCTAGCTGTGACTATGAGCAAATCACTGGGCAAACCTCCCTGAGGCTCAGTTTCCTCATCTGTACAATAAGGGGATTGGACTACTCCCCTAAGTCCTCTTGCAGCTCTAATCTATTCTTGAGGGGTAGGGAAATATTCTTATCAGATGCCCTTAATTCCCCAGGGGCAGGGCGGGGGAAACAATTGAGAACTAAAAAAAAAAATCCAAAACAAACCAAAATTATTCCACTTAACTACATTTTAAAAGAGAGACAAAGACTACAGAGTCCTATTCGATAAGTATAATAATTATGTACTTTTTAATACAGTTATACATTATGACCAGACAATGACATATACTAAAGAGATGAGAAAATTAAGGGAGGAGAGAAGCAGACAGAAAGAGAGAAGCAGAGACAGATAAACAAAGGCAGGAAAGCCAGAGATTTCCACCGGTCTTTTGAAACTACGTCATGTTTTCTTCAGTACAAGCACATATGAAGATATCACCTTTTACTTTCCCTGTAATCAGATAAAATTCATCCAAGAACCAAATCTTACCCATGGGCTTGAGGTTTCCCATCTCTGACTTAAAAGAATGTGTATGCCTGCATTTAGGGGCATCAACAATTTTTCTTAGTTGGAAAAATCTCCATTAATCAAAAACTTTCATTTATTCAAAAAGATTATTAAGCAAACCCTATGAGCAAGCCAATAAAATAACTCACTACCCACTTATTTAGACATCGGCCTCTCTAAGTCTGTACTAAGTCTCTTCATAGTACGGTGGTACCTTGCTGTTCTTAGAATGTAGATGGTGCAGTGACTACTGGACGGGACACGGGTCCAAATAGTATTTCAGACATTTAGTAGCTGTGTGACCTTGGACAAGTCACTTAACCTTTCTCAGCCCCAATTTTCCAAAAAATGGGGATAATCTTTTCTGTGTTGTTGCAATAATCAAATGAGACAACATGAGAAAGTGATTTGCTAATCTTAAAGGACTTTGTGAAAGTCAGCTACTAGGACAGAAGAGAACAGATATTGACAGGTTTACAGATCTGGAAAGTCTTTGCTCAGGGTTCTGGTGGTAGCTGTTTAAAGAGGTTCATTGCCAGTAGTCTATCAGTGATGACAATTTGACCATGGCAACCCAGAAAAACCATATACTTAGACCTGAAGGACAGTCTTCCCATTCTATGTGTGTTAGTGTTGGGAGTATCCACAGTGAGAAAACTGTGGATCCTGGAAGTGTTAAAGCATAAAACCTGTCAGTCTCCCTGGAATTCTTAAGAGAATTGCAGTAAACTTGTAGAAAGCTTTACATTCTTGATTTGTTTTTTCCACTTTTAAATAGGTTTGGGGAAGAAAAAAGAAAATCCTATTGAATTCTGTCCAACAGGTCAATACTACCAGTTGAGCTGAAAATAGCTGATGGTTGGACTGACTTCAATAGTTTTTTCCCTTCTCCAAAATGATTTTCATTTAACATAGCAGTTCTCAAAGTGTGGTTTGGAGACCAATGGAGGCCCGGAGACCCTTTCTAGGGATCTGCAAGGTCAAAATTATTTTCATAATAATACTAAGACATCTCAATTTCTAATTTTTAGTAAACATTGATACAAAAACAAAAGCTCTTTGAAGGAGGGGTCCTCAGTAATTTTAAAAGTGTAAAGAGGTCCTGAGATCAAAAAGTTTGAGAATACTGGTTTAATGAGACATAGTTGCTGAATAGGTCGTTTCAAATCATTTTTTTTAAAAGTTTGTACTGTGAAAAATGTAGCTTCCAGACATTTGTTAGGAAATGTACTTCCAAGAAGGATGTAGGGAAGGTCTAAGGTCCCTAAAAGTATAGAGAACTTTAGATGTCTCTGTTCACGCAGATCACTTGTTCTTAGCAAAACCACAACAGGCAATTTCTGCCCCTGAGGAAAGTAAGAGTGGGGTGTGAGTTAGAGTGGCTCACCTGAGTCGCTGCTTAAGGGAGAGGTGCTTCTGGAATGAGGCTGCTGCTACAGTTGTTAACCATGCAGGAGCAGAGTTGTGGGCAGTGTGGGCCCTTGGCATGTTGGTATTGACTCCCTCTCAATTTTCCACCTTAGGGTTAACCGCTGCTCTCAACTTGAGTTATGGGACTATCTAATAGTATAGTAGAATGGGAATCAAATAGTATGGGGGGGGCAGGGAAAGTCTTCTAAATTACATAGGAGTTTATTTAATTATATTTGTTGCTTCTCCATAGACCTAGGACCTTTTCTGTTCCAATTCCTTTCTGGAGCTCTCTCCCAAAGACACACACAGGTCTACCTATATATCTCTATGTGTATATATGTATACACACATATATGTATGTTATATGTATACTATATGTATATATAACATACACATACGCACACATACACATATATGTGAATATATACATGTATGTATACTCATATACAAACACTTTGGGCTGAGATCATGCCAGTGAATGTATAAGAGGCAGGTCCCTAATTGGTGGTAATGTTTTCAGAGAAAACCTATCTGGCCCGTAAAGGCTTCAAGGAAGGATGCAAAGGAAGGAGGAAATAATTATGTTGTAAAAGTTCAGCTCCTACTTTCTAAGGGACAGAACAGCCTTAAGAGATAAAAATTTGCCTCGAATTCCAGGTAATGTGAAGCCTTGGGGAGAATTTGTTATAAGCAGTGTAACTGATATATACATATTTATCATCCACAGTTTTCACCTGTCCTTATACCTGAGTCTTACCATCCATCTAGTAGGTGACCCCCAGCATTCACACAGTGATATTGCATGTTAGAATTATAGAATGGAGCTTAGAAATCAAAGTCCCTAGTTTTACAGTTGAGGAAAATAACATCCAGAAAAATGTCTCATCCTGTCATTCTTCTGCTCAATAATTATCAGTGGTTCCCTGTTACCTACTGAGGAGAATTCCAACCTTCTTGTGCCTGACATTTGAAGCTCCCCACAATGTGGATCCCCATTATTTTTCCAGCCTTTTCTCATCCTGCTCTTTGCCATCCTTCAGCCAGATTGGATCAGATTCCCTATACTTTACTACCTCCATGTTGTAGTTCATATTGTCTCACTGCCTGGAACACCTTGTCTCCATTTCTCATCTGTTGTTTGTTTCTGACAGGACCTGGGATTTGATTAATATAGGGGACTCCTGGTCAAGGAACTCTTCCCACCATTGCAGGTCACTATGGGCTCTGCAACCTCTCCTCTTGGACTACTGCCTAGGAACAAAGAGAGATTAAGTAATTTACCCAGGAATGCAGAGTCACTGTGGCTGAGCTGTGAGATTTTTAACATCAGTGTTTCTGATTGTAAGAACATTCACTACGTAGACTGTGTCTCATTCCTACCCATCCTCTAGAGGCTCAAATGTGTAGCATCGATGCAATATTCGCAGTGCCTATGGAGGCTATGAATATACCAGCACAGTTCTGAATTGCAAAATACAATAAACTCTCCATGTGGAAGACAGAACCAAAACATTTATTCAAACATCAGAAAGCTGAATCCCAACATCAGAAAACCAAATCCATCATAGTAACAAAGAAATCTATGCACAATAACAAAGCAGGGGCTACTACCATCCCCAAGCCTTCTCTCTGCCAGGATTCCCACAAACCAGCTCCCTTAAACAAATCCAAGCAGATTTCTTCAAACAAAATCCCAAGCAAGCTCTCCTCATTCACTCCAGTGGCTTCCTGCTCTCTCTTCCCCAGCTCTGACTACTCTGACACACTACCTGCTCCACCTGTTCACTAAACTCCTCTCACCACAGCCTTTATGTTACTCAGACTTCCAAGTAACTCAGGTAGGTCACATGGGCCTATTAATGGATGGGAAAGACTTCCCATTTAAATTATCATTACAAAATGCTACCTTTTCTGGAGAACTTTCCCTGATCTCTCCAATTAGTAATATATTTTCTCCTATCAGACTTCACACAACACCTTGCATTGCAATTCTGTCAGATGCTTAGAATATATTCTTCAGTATTACAGCTGTCTGTGCATGCATCATACCAGATTGCAAACTCCAGGAGACCCCGGATCCATCTTTCCCCCAGAGATTGACATGGTACTTTGCACACAGTAGTGACTTAATAAGATACTAGCTATGTGACCCTGGACAAGTCACCTAACTTTTCTTTGCCTTAATCCACTGGAGAAGGAAATGACAAACCACTCCAGTACCTTTGCCAAGAAAATCCCATGTTCAGCGTGGCCCGTGGGGTCACAAAGAATCAGACATGACTGATCAACACTTCTTTCTGTTCATTGTATTTATTGGAATTCTTGTTATTTGAGGACCAACCTCAAACTATATGGTCTCTGTGTAGCCACATATTTGTTATCTTATGGTTAAAGACTATATTTGAAAATAACAATACTTGTTTCCTTAAAAATATTTTACCATTCTTCCTTTTTATTGACTCAGATTGGCCTTGACTGATATTATTCTGAACTGACCCCACACCATGTGGTATCAGGGAAAATTAGTCACTTAAAGACAAAGGGCCATTCAAACTGAATGAAGAGACTATAGGCCACATCTCTTTCAGGCGCGAGGGCCCTGTGGCCTCTAGCACATAGGTTCCTTACCCCTGAAGCTCCCACAGGAGCTACACTTCCTTCTGTATCAACCCATAGCACCTCCTAGTGGCAACCACAGCTTTGGCCTTTTTTGGAGAAGCTGTTTTAATCATTATGTAAAGTGCCCCCAAAGTCTGAGACTTTTGTCTGACATTTGAAACATTCTATAATCTGTCTCTGAGAAGGAGTCTAAGGCTTTGGGAAAACTAACTTGACACTAATAACACCCTCCACCATATTCCCTTAAAGTGGTCATCGGGTCTCCGCCAAAAGACTTTCTATGGTGTAGAATGCACCACCTCCAGAGGGAGTAAGTATTTCCTCTTAGCAGCTCTAACCAACAGAACTTTTTTTATAGTGAGCTAGTGAGCTGAAATTTTTTAAAAAATAAATACATATATATGAATATGCACAATAAATACATATATATGAATACACACACATATATTTTTACAATTTCCACCAAGTTCTTCCAATGTTTCTCTCTGAGTCTAGGCAAAATAGCATGAAAACTCTACTAGGTCAAATGTCCCCATTTCCAACTGTTAATTCAGAATAAATCAATGTGATGTCAATTCAGAATAATACCAATGAAGATCAGTCTAATTTAATGAAAAGGAAAATAGTAGAATATTTTTAAGGAAATAAATTATTTTCAAATACGATTCTTTATTATAAGCTGATAATCATGTGATATGTTACTCAAACTTTGTTACTACCCTTGTTATCATCCCCTCGTCAGTCTTTAGTTTGCCAAGGTAGCACCCAGGAGACCAACCAAGATGGCAGAATGGTAAGAAGTAGAATTGCCAAGCCCTCTTCCACAACTCCTTCCCAAAGATAAAAAAAAAAAAAAATTATACCAGACCAAAAAAATATACCTGAACAAGAAACCTAAGGGAAAAAACAATCATTTTTCTAGCCCATATTGGCTAAGGGAGACAGACAGAGAGGTCTATGGATAATGAGGGTGAAGTTTATCCAGGAGTAGCCATATGGAACATTCTTATACAGGAATTGAATGAAGGTCTACCTGCAGCAATGCACCAGGGCAAAAAGAGGGCTCAGATTTGTCAGAGAAGGCCCTGAGACTGTGCAGGGAGCAGGGGCAGGTACCAGTCAGCGGTGCTGTCACTATTCATGCTGGGGGGCTTTTAGCTAGCAGTGGACCTTTGCTTATATATTGAGTGAGAAGGAGCAAGCAATATCTACATATCTCCAACCCTGGATGCAGAAAGGGATCTCAGATGTGATACCCCATATAGTCTGAAGCCTGAAACAAAATAACCAGGGTATGAAGCCTGGACCCAAGGGGAGCTTAAGGTCAGAGCTACATTACTCAGATACAAATCCAAGTCAGGATCTTGCAAAACTCAAAGCAGGAAGACAGTTCTCAGATTCACCCTAGATTTCCCACCTGAGTTATTCTGTAATAGCGCCACACAAATACCCTGAGAAAGCAGGAGCAGGCCATAAGAAGGCACAAAACAGAACAAAGCAAAGCCCTCTAGAAGTGCACAGAGGCAGAGCAGGGTCCTAACACAAAGTCTGAAGTCAAGAATGAGGGATGGAAACATGAACAAACAAATTCCACCATGAGGAATCATTATAGTGCCAGGAATTCTTAAGAGACAAATGCAGAAGAGAATTGTCCCGACACACGTACCAAAAAAGGTATGGGAAGGCTCTGTTCTTCAAGAAACAGATAGCACAGTCTTTAAAACAGTGCATTTGTTCCTTTAACAGCAAATTCCTGGCTTTCAATCTCTTGATTTCTTCTGACACTGCATATTCTGTAGGACATTTAGGCTTTTTTGGGTAGACAATCCTGGGCCATCTCCAATTGCCCTGATGAATATCAGGCCATTGGACCCAGATGGCTCAGGAGAAGAAAGTGAGGTTGGTGACCTTGCACAGCCCTCCCTCACTCAAAGTCAACTGCATCATCTTGATGTCATGGTCCTCTTCAAGAATGAAGGCCAAACATAATAATAATCGTTGTTATCTATGTTACTTGCTTTTACTATGAATTACTTTATACTTTTTTCAGTTTTTAAAAAATTTCAGATTTTTAAAAAAAATATTTTGAGTTGTCTCATAGATTCATCAATTTCAACTTGGTCCATTCTAACTTTCAAGGAAACTATTGTTTAGATAAGATTTTGTACCTCTTGTTCCATATTGTGAAATTTTTTCTATTTCTTTTTTCTATAGCTTTCATTTTCCTTCTTTCCCCCTTACAATCTCATTTTTTTCTAATTATTTTCTCTAGTGTTTCTACTTCATTTATAAGGTTATTCTGGCTCTTTTTTTTCCTTGGCTTCCTTGATTCCTAGAATTTCAGTTGAATTTGTGCACAAACTGACTTTTTCTTTGGGCCTTTGGACTTTTTTTTGTATGTGTTGGGACCATTCTCTTCTGCATTTATCCCTTAAGCATCCCTGATACTATAATGATTTGCTTTGTCGAGTAAATCTTCTGACCAATTATAAATGAATAGTCCAAATAAAAAGAATTCTAGCCCCAGTTTTACCATTTACCTGCCAGTTGAACTTGAGCAAAATACGTTACTTCTTTTAGACTCAGATTCCTCATCTGAACAACAAGATAGGTAATTTCAGAATCATCGGACTATCTTAAAGCCATGCCAAAAAGGGATCCTATATATATTATATATAATTATATATTATATTATATACATATATTATGTTACATCATATTATATATTATATTAATTTCAAGAGACATAAAAGAAAGCTGCTGAGATCTTTTAGAGACAGAAGGCAAAGTTAAAGTAGCAAGAATCCACTGAATACCTCCTGAAAGAAACAGAATTCAGAGCTTCTAAATAAAGAGGAAAAATGCTGCAAGAAATAAGAAAATAAGAAATTGAGTTCTAAGGCGTCTCAGTCAGGATCATACAAAATTTAGTAGCTACCACTACAAAGGAGTGGAGAACTTGGAATACAATATTCTAGAAGACAAAAGATTATAACCAAGAATATCTTACTCAGCAAAACTACAGGGGAAAAGTGGACTCAATAAAAAAAAATGCTTCCAAGCATTTCTGATAAAAAAGACTGAACTTCATAGAAATTTTGAAACATAAACAAAGGTATAAAGTGAAATATAATAAGGTAAATATGAGCAGTCCTAAGGGATTAAAAAAAGGATGAACTGTCTACATTTGAATATGTGACAATAATACATGTGTATCCTCAGAACTTTATCATTGTCAGCAGTCACAGAGAAAGTCTAACATAAAATAAAGATCAGGAGAAGACTATCAGGGGAAAAAGGTAGGGATGGAAATCATGATCTCAGACAAAGTTAAAATAGATTTAATCAAAAGAGAAAAATAAACTATATTCTATATCAGCAATATTAATCAATATTGTTTTAGACTATTTAAAACAACCAGACAGTAGGTTGGAATATTGCTGTGGCACAGAAAATGATGAGTTGGTAGACTTAGAAAAATATGGAAAGACTTGGACTTAATAACAATCCACCTTTGGAGAAACAGAGCCCAAACAAGTATAGTGTGGTTTTACGTAGGTGCATATGAATGTATATGTGTATATGTGTTTATGATTATAGATATCTATGTAAGTGAATAAATGGGTCTATATGTATGTATATGTGTATATATGAATGTGTGTAGTATGTGTATATATACACACGTATGTATATATACACACATATGTATGTGTGCATACATAAAATCTTCATGATTAATTGTACCTTTCTTGAGGAGGGAAGAAAGGGGAAATAAAAGGACAAAGTAAAGAGTGCACAGCAGAGAACAAAATAAAACCTACAACAAAGTAAAGAAAAATGGGCAGCTCTGAACACAATGTGTGGTATTTATTTTATAAGCTTTCTTGAAATGGAAATTTGTTGCTTTATATTTTGAATCCTCTCATGTACTACTATGCACTTGGAAATGGTTTTTCTTTTCTTATTTGATATTTAAGTTTGTCTCTTTTTTTCTTTTTATTTCATATTTTAAAAAGTCTAAGAAAAGGTCTAGGAGTTTTTTTTTTAAACTTTTGATAATGTTAAAAGGAAAAAGGAAAAGGAGGGGGAAAGGAATATACTGGGATGAGGGAAGAGAAAGGAAATCATCTTATATAATTTGGGTACAGAAGTAGAAGACTACATAAACAAGTAGGAAAGGGTAGGGAGACTTAGTGACATTTGAACCTTACATTCATCTAAACTTGCCAAAGAAAAGAAGAATATACCCATAGAGTTGGGTGCAGATACATTTTATTCAATGGTGAGATGAGGAAATTCAGGGGAGAACAGAGAGAGGACAGAAGGAGGAGACTAAATTAAAGGAGAGATTCATCCTAATGTAAACAAACTCTAACCACTGAAAATGAATCAAGAAGAATTTAAAAGGAAAAGAAATGATAACATTGGGCTGTAGGTCAGGAAAAGAGAAGACAGGTGAGAAGCAGAAGCAGATTGTGTAAAACTTAAAGCACTGTTCCTGAGTATGCTTTTCTCAGCCATCCCATTTTCTTTATAAAGAGGGGATGGGAAAGTCTAATCAATGTAATGACCAAGTATGAGTCCAGAGGATTCTTGATGAAACATGCTACCCACCTGCTGACAGAGAAGTAATGGATTCAAGGTACAGACCGAGACATGTTTTTAAAATAAGGCCAATGAGGAAATCTGTTTTACTTGAATGTGCATATTTGTTACAAGCAATTTTGTTTTTCTCAATTGGGGGGAAGGGGTTGGTGGAAGAGATCTGAGGAATCAATAGATTTTTGTCATATGAAAAACTAAATTTTTTAAAAAAAGGCATAGTTTAAATGCAGCTAAGATTGGAAGGAACACAGGTAACTGGGTGGGGGGAGTGGTTCTTTGCAACAAGTTTTTCTGATAAAGGCCTCATTTCCAAGATATGTAAAAATCTGATTAAATTTACAGAAATAAGATCCATTCTCTAAATGCTAAATGATCAAAGGATATGAATAGGCATTTCTCAAATATCAATAACCATATAAAAATGCTCCATTCCAAGTGGAACTCTGGTGTTCCACTTCCTCAGATTGGCAAAGCTGACAATAAAGGAAAATGACAAATAGTGGAGGTGCTCCAGGAAAACAGATTAGTCTGGAAAGCAATTTGGAAATATGCCCCATAGTTACTAAATTCTGTATGTCCTCTGGCATAACGATACCACTACTAGATTCATACACCAATTAGAGCAAAGAAAATGGAAAAGGAGCCAAATGTGCAAAAAATATTTATATAATCTCTTTTTGTAGCGGCAAAGAACTGGAAACTAAGGAGGTTCCCATCTACGGGAAAAGAGTTCAACAAATTATTTTATGTGAATTTAATAGAATACTATTGTGGCATAAGAAATAATGAAAAGTTCGATTTCAAAGTAAGCTGCAAAGACTTCTATGAACTGATGCAGAGTAAAGTGAGTCAACCAGGAGAATTTTATAAAATAAGAAGATTAAAATCACTTTGAAAGACTTAAGGACTGATGAATATAATGACCAACCATGATTCCATAAGACTGTTGATGAGGAAAGCTGCACACATCCTGAAAGAGAAACGATGAACTCAAAATGGAGAACGGGATGTACATTGTCCCATGGCGATGTAGGAATTTCATTTATTGATTGCCAATTTCTTACAAGTGTTTCATTTTCATTTTTACTTTTTCAATGGAAAGGGAAGGTAAATAGAAAAAACAAATGCTTGTTCACTAAAAAGTTTTTGAAAAAAATGTGGAAATTTGGAAAAATGTGGAAAAAAATGTGGAATGTACTCAAGACATCGTTGAACAAAGGGAAATATATTCAGACATTCAACATATATCTGATTATTGTATTTATCAGCACATTTTGCTCTACTTGAAAAACATCAATGTTATAGCCTTAATCCTCTCTTTAGATGTTTTATTTATTTATTTTTTTAAATAAAAATTTATTTAACTTTTTACATTCATTTTCACAAAATTTTGGGTTCCAAATTTTCTCCCCTTTTATCCCCTCCCCCCACCCCAATACACCGAGCAATCTAATTTTCCCTATCACCAATCTGCCCTCTCTTCTATCATCCCTCCCTTCTCTTGTCCCCATCTTCTCTTTTGTCCTGTAGGGCCAGATGACTTTCTATTCCCCATTAACTGTATTTTTTATTTCCTAGTAGCAAGAACAATACTAAACAGTTGTTCCTAAAACTTTGAGTTCCAAATTCTCCCCATCCCTCCCTCCCCACCCATTCCCTTTGGGAAGGCAGGCAATTCAATACAGGCCCTATCTGTGTAGTTTTGCAAATGACTTCCATAATAGTCGTGTTGTGTAAGACTAACTATATTTCCCTCCATCCTATTCTGCCCCCCATTGTTTCTATTCTGTCTTTTGATCCTGTCCCTCCCCAAGTGTGTTGACTTCAAATTGCTCCCTCCTCCCATTGCCCTCCCTTCCATCATCCCCACCCCCACCTTGCTTATCTCCTTCTCCCCCACTTTCCTGTATTGTAAGATAGGTTTTCATACCAAAATGAGTGTGCTTTTTATTCCTTCCTTTAGTCGAATGTGATGAGGGTAAACTTCTTGTTTTTTTTCTCAGCTCTCCTCTTTTTCCCTCCACTAAAAAGTCTCCTGCTTGCCTCTTGAATGAGACATAATTTACCCCATTCCATTTCACCCTCTTTCCTCCCACTACATTTCTCTTTCACCATTTACCTTAATTTCTTTTAAGATATGGTCCCATCCTATTCAATTCACTCTGTGCTCTCTGTCTCTGTATGTCCATGCATGTGTGTATGTGTGTGTGTGCACACATGTACGTGTGTGTGTGTATGTGTGTGTATGGTCCCACCAACTACCCATATACTGAAAAGTTTTAAGAGTTACAAATATTGTCTTTCCATGTAGGAATGTAAACAGTTCACCTTTAGTAAGTCCCTTATGACTTCTCTTTGCTGTTTACTTTTTCATGCTTCTTCTCATTCTTGTGTTTGAAAGTCAAATTTTCTTTTCAGCTCTGGTCTTTTCATCAAGAATGCTTGAAAGTCCTCGGTTTCATTGAAAGACCATATTTTCCCCTGAAGTATTATACTCAGTTTTGCTGGGTAGGTGATTCTTGGTTTGAGTCCTAGTTCCTTTGACTTCTGGAATATCCTATACCATGCCCTTCGATCCCTTAATGTAGAAGGTGCTAGATCTTGAGTTATCCTGATTGTATTTCCACAATACTGGAATTGTTTCTTTCTAGCTGCTTGAAAGATTTTCTCCTTGACCTGGGAATTCTGGAATTTTGCCACAATGTTCCTAAGAGTTTCTCTTTTTGGATCTCTTTCAGGTGGTGATTGATGGAGTCTTTCAATACTTATTTTGCCCTCTGGTTGTAGACTATCAGGGCAGTTTTCCTCGATAATTTCATGGAAGATGATGTCTAGGCTCTTTTTTTTGATCATGGCTTTCAGGTAGTCCCATAATTTTTAAATTGTCTCTCCTGAATCTATTTTCCATGTCAGTTGTTTTTCCAATGAGATATTTCACATTCTCTTCCATTTTTTCATTCTTTTGGTTTTGTTTGGTGATTTCTTGGTTTCTCAGAAAGTCATTAGACTCCATCTGTTCCATTCTAATTTTGAGAGAACTATTATCTTCAGTGAGCTTTTGAACTTCTTTTTCCATTTGGCTAATTCTGCTTTTGAAAGCATTCTTCTCCTCATTGGCTTTTTGAACCTCTTTTGCCAATTGAGTTAGCCTATTTTTCAAGGTGTTATTTTCTTCAGCATTTTTCTAGGTCTCCTTTACCAAGGTATTGACCCGTTTTTTATGCTTTTCTTGCATTTTTCTCATTTCTCTTCCCAGTTTTTCCTCCACCTGTCTAACTTGCTTTTCAAAGTCCTTTTTGAGCTCTTCCATGGCCTGAGCCCACCCGACATCCCCCTGGGATGTCTGGGATACAGAGGCCCCAACCTTCATGTCTTTCCCTGATGGTAAGAATTGTTTCTCGTCATCAGAATTGAAAGGTGGGAACATCTGTACCCCATCAAAGTAGTTTTCTATAGTCTTATTTTTCTTCCCTTTTCTGGGCATTTTCCCAGCCAGTCACTTGACTTCTGAGATTCCTGTCCACCCCCACCTAGATCTGCCCAGCTAGTGCTTGGGGTCTGAGATTCAAATGGGCTTTCAGTGGCAGGCATGGCTGCTTATCAATGTGAGCTTAAGTTCTGGTGCTCGGGTGGGGGCAGGGCCACCTCCCAGGCTCAGTTCCCTCAGGGGCTTTATGCAGAGAACTTCAGTAATGGGGCGGGTGGGGGCAGGCCATCTCCCAGGCTCAGTTCCCTCAGAGGGTTTATGCAGCAACCTTCGGTAATGGTCCTGAACTTCTGCCTGCTGCTCCAGGAGGCCCGGGGCCACCACCACTGCCTCTGCAGCTGCCTCCCAAGGGGGCCCAAGTCATGGAGACACCCTGCTCCCCTCTCAGCCAGCCTAGACATCTCTCTCACTGACCTGTAGCATCTGTGGGCGGAGGGACCTTCCTGGCTGCCAGAGATTCCATCCCTGAAGCCTGCTCGGATCTGCTCCTCTGGGGCTGAGCAGCCAGGGCACCTCAGGGGTGGACTCCTGCTGTCCGGAGTGCGACGGACCCCTGGGGACTGCTCTCCAGGGTTCTTTGGCATGGAAATCTTTTCCACTGTGTTTCTGCGCGCCTTGCAGTGTTCCAGAATTTGTGAGGAGTTCTTCTTGCAGGAAATATATGGGCTGTGGGTTTGGAGCTAGCATACGTGAGTCTTTCTACTCCACCATCTTGGCTCCACCCACCCCCCCATTTTTTTTTTTAATATTAACTACTACCAACAGTAATAAAAATTCAACCAATCAACCAGCAGGCATTCATTTAGACTTGCCATGTGCCAGTCACCATGCGAAGCATTGTGGATACATAAAAAGTAAAGCACAAAAAAATGTCATTGCCCTGAAGGAGAATGGTATCGAATAAATGCAGGAAATAACATCTAAATAATTAGGCATATGGGATAAAAGAAAGATAATTTTAGAGGGGAAGGCTTCAGTGGCTGAGGGTACTGGTCAACTATTTGAACTGGGTTACATATTAGTAGAGGCATGCCTCTGACTATAGTAGCTGAGGGATCATGAACACTCTCAGTGTACCCAGACAACTCTCAAGTAGCCAATCAGCAAGAGCAGAGGGATTTTTGCATACCAGCACCACCATGCCAATGAAGTCACAGGTCTAGAACACAAAAAAACAAAACAGAAAAACCACGTGTCACCTTGTGCCCAGACAATTTGCTTGCACTTGGCTAACCAAATTTCTTATTTGGCTTATCTCTAACCTTGATCCAAATTGCTTTTGGTTCCTGCTTTCCCTTTCACTTTTCTTCCAACATGATGTGCTACTTCTTGGACTCTCATAAAAGAACAGATTTTGTGTCAGTCAACTAACCTTTATTATGTACCTACTATGTGCCAGACATCCTTGCAAACTGTTGGAGGTACAAAGAAAGGCAAAAGTCCCTCATCTCACAGAAGCTTACAGAATTGGGGAGATAATTAGAGACAATCTCAGAGGGAAGGAAGTAAGGTTAAGGAGGACGGGGAAAGGCTTTTTTGCAGCTGATGGGAATACACACACACACACATACACACACATACACATACACACGCACACATACACACGCACACACACACACACACGCATACACACATACACGCACACACGCACACATACACACACATACACACATACACACACATACACATGCACACACATACACACACATACACACATACACACATACACGCATACACGCACACACGCACACATACACACACATACACACATACACACACATACACACACACATACACACACGCACACATACACATACATACACACATACACATACACATGCACACACACATACACATGCACACACATACACACACATATACACGCATACACACACATACGCACATACACGCACACACGCACACATACATACACATACACACACATACACACACACACATACACACACACACACACATGGATATGGAAGGAAGAGCGTTCCCAGCATGGTAGACAGTCAGTGAAGATTCTTAGCATCTGGAGATAGAGTTCTTTTTGATTAAAGGTAAGGAGGCCAGTGGGCAGTTACATGGCACAGTGGATAGAGTGCTGGGTCTGGAGTCAGAGACTCATCTTCCTGAGTCAAATCTAGCTTCACCACTTACTAGTTGTGTGACCCTGGGCAAGTTACTTAATCCTGTTTCCTTCAGTTTCTTCATCTATAAAATGAACTGGAGAAGGAAATGGCAAACCACTCCAGTATTTTTGCCAAGAAAACCCCAAAGGGGGTCACGAAGGGTTTGACGTGACTGAAACACCTGAGCAACAGTTAAAGAGGACAGTGACGCTTCATCAAAGAGTATATGGAGGGGAGCAAAGTCTAAGAAGATGGAAAGGTGGGAAAGGGCAAGAGCATGAAAGGCTTTAAAAGTCCAACAAAGGATTTTATATTTGACAGGGAGTCACTAGAAGGTTTTTATTGGGAGGGAGGGGTGATATAGTTAGATCTACATTTTAGGAAGATCATTTTAGAACTGGAAGAGACTTCAAGAAGCATGAGTCCAACCCTAGATAAAGTAACTGGCTATGCCAGATCTTTTGGAGTTAATTTCTCAGCTTTTCCCATCTCCTGCCGCCCTATTTCTCCTCCCTCCTGTCATATGTCCAGATATTCTGATAGAGTGATAAGACCTGATGAACCTGACTCCTTTTGGTTTCAGTACTAACTCCAGATGACCTTCAAATATGGCTCCACGTAGCTTCTGCTCAGCCTAGCCCTTATTTCCCTGTATCAGCCATTGCTGGCCAGTTTAACATCTCTCCTCCTATAGCTCACTCACTGAACTCTGGATGACAAGGAACTCGAAAGGGCACAGGTCTAAGCTATTCTCTAGAATGCATATGAGAGCTACCAGTAGAAGTGAAGTAATAATGGGGCAGCCTGCAAAATCGACCTCTATGTCAAGACAGCTCAGGGCTCAGTCATTTATTTAACCAAACTTTTTAAAAAGTGTCTACTATGTGCCAGGTTCTGTGTTAAGCAATGGAGATACAAAGACAAAAATGAGATAATCCCTGACCTCAGGAACTTACAGTCTACTGAAGAAAACAACATATATACAGATAAGTAGATACCAATACTTTCCTGATGAGAGGAGTGACATGGTTAGAACTTGGGCTCTAGAAATACCAATTTGGCAGTTAAGTAGAAGATGGAGAGGAGGGTGGAGAGACTGGAGGAGGCAGGGAGGCTGATTTGGAGGTTCTTGTAATAGTCTAGTTAAGAAGTGATAAAAGTCTGAACTAAGGTGGTTGTTATGAGAGAAAAAGGAGATATTTGAAAGGAGAGAGCGATGAATTCAAGAGACAAAATCAACAAGACTTGGTGACTGATTGGATCCAGGAGGTGGGAGTGGAGTAAAGGAGAATTCTGCCAAGTCACTTCTATTGTTTTCAGCTGTGATACCCAAGCTTGAACTGTGGGGTTCCTACATGTACCAGCAACTTGACATGGGTGAATAGATGCTTAATGTTTACTTTGGATGCTTTCTGGTACAGCCTCATTGTAACAATTTCTCATTTAGTAACTAATTATTAATTATCCTTATAAGGGCTCTGGCCAACGTGTCCCCTTCCAGATGACCAGTAAATAGGATGGTTCCTTGTTGCCACAGAACAGGTTGCATAGCACAAGGCTTGAAAATTTAATCACGTTCAATTAACAGGCAAGGACTGGTTTGCCAGCTAGGGGAAAAATGCTGCAAATACTTTGAATTAAGCCATGTGTGTTAGATCTTGCTGGAGCATGCCGAGAATTTGAAGGCTCTGAAGGCAGCTCTTAATTAATTTCTGGAGCCAAGTAGAGCAATCTTGTGAAAGCTATTGCTTCTGCTAATCTGATCCAGCCTTATTCAGGGGGAGGACCTACCTTGGAAACTGGAGGCCTGTTGGGGTGGGTGAATAGGGTGGAGTAAGGGAGGGCAGAGACGATTGAAACAAAACCTGGCTATGACAAGGATTGGCCAAGGTGGCAGGGATGCTGGTACAACCAAACCAGGAAGGTCCTCTGCAAATATCTAACAGCTTTCTTTCCTATCTGGTTTGAAGTTCCCCAGCAAGTGTGTGTGTGTGTGTGTTCCCTGACATAATGTCATATTCAGGGAAGTAGGTGACCCCAGTTTCTTGTACTTATATTAATGGACACAAACTCTGGTGGGTCTGGCCAAACTGAAAGATTTGAAATCTGAAACTAGTGACATATCGTATGTCTGAGGACTAGAAGTGTGTGCGTGTGTGTGTGCGTGTGTGTGTGTGTGTGTGTGTGTGTGTGTGTGTGTATTCATTTATTTTCCAGGTTAACTAGTTGTTAACTTAAATCAGAATTTTCTAAAGAGTGGCAGAAGGCAAAGAAAGTAGCCAATGCAGACACCAATTTAGAGCCACTGAGTCCAGGATGAGTAAATAACCACAGTTCAGGAATGCATACATGAATGAATGAATTTAAAAGAATCTTTTGAGTGTTTATTATGTGCAAAGCACTGTGCTAAGTGCTAGGGATAAAACAGAAAAATAAGGATATTCCTTTTCTCAAGGAACACACATTCTAATAGGGAGAGATGATATGTTTCAGCCACAAGTCAGATGGTTTTGGGGTGCAAACACTAATGTGGGGTGCAGCCATATGGACAGCTAGGTTAATGCTACCCAGGAAGGAGCTAGTTGGTGGTATTACCAGATAATCTGGTCTAATTTAAAGAGGATAACAGAGGTACAGCACCTTTCTGAGGAAAGGTATAAACATGGCCAATTACTAGAATTCATTCAGTCAACCATAACAGTTTGGTGGAGTAGAAACAACACTTGATTTTCAGATTACCTGAGTTCAAATCCTAGTTCTGTTATTTTGTTATCTGTGTGAACTTGGACAAGTCACTTATCTCTCCGTCTCAGGTCTCAGTTTGCTCGCTTGTAAAATGAAGGGGTTGGACCAGACATTCCTTAAGGTCCTCTCCAGCTCTAAATATTATGATCAGATCCCATTGCTGCTAAAGGAATTGAGGACAAACGTAATGGAAAACTGGAGCAGAAGAAGTTTGGGTCAAAATAACCAAGGAACTGGATAGGAATTTAAGGGTGGGTCAGTGTTGAGATAAGTTATCCAGTTCTTCCGGTATCTGCCTGTGCCCAACTGAATACCTTAAAGGAGCCAGAACTCCATGACCTGGAATCTTGGCACCTTGGAAAGCCAAGGGGAGGATGGCATTCAGCACAGGCAAATTTCAGTGACTGACCTAAAAAAACCCATATGAAAACAAAGACTAAGGTGGGATGGGGTGACTATAGACCGTAAGCTCCTCAAGGACATTTTTCTATTTGTGTCTTCATAGAACCTAGCATGGTATCTTGTGCAGGTAGTTCTCAGAGAGTTGCCTAGGACACTTAGAGGTTAAGGGACTTGATCAGGGTCATGCAATAGTATTTGCCAGAGGCTAGACTAAAACTTAAGGTGTTCTGACTCACAGTGCTGGCTCTGGGATCAGGAAGACCTGAGTTCAAAACTAGTCTCAGACACTTTCTAACTGTGCAACCCTGGACAAGTTGCTTAACCTCTGTCTGCCTCAGTTTCTTCATCTGTAAAATGAAGATATCAATAGCACCTACCTGTCACAGTTGCTATGATAATCAAATGAAATAATGTTTATGAAGTACTTTGCCAGTCTTAAAACACTATATAAAATGCTCATGATGATAATGTGTCAATATCTGTTATACAGGAAATAGAATCCAAAATAAGTCTTTCTTATTTCATAATTTTGCCTACAGCGATAATCCTATTGGGAATTTGGCAGCAAACATTCTAGATTTCTGGCAACTAGGTTATTGAGAATTAATATGCTAATATTAGGTATATGAAGAGATGATCGTGTCTACTCAATCTAGGTTTGTCTTAGGGAAAGAGAGGAGAAAAGAAGTTATCTTATGGGCACCTAAGATCATTTTCATTTTATGATCCCATTTCTTGGGGTCACTGAGATGGAGAATTCTCTCCTGAAATCTTCTCTGATTTAGGCAGATTGGATCACTACTCATTTGAATTGTGTTCCATAGGATGTCATCCAATAGTTTCTCAAAGTGTCATCCAGTCGAAACCCTTGAGTAGCTCCTTTGATGGCTCTGTGGCTGGTTTCTAGTAGTTCTGGGCACACTGTAGGGAGTCAGCCAGTCATATTTGAATTAAATTGAATAGTGTTTCTGTTAATAAAAGGATAGTGTCTAACATGGTCAATCAAGATTGGGTTACTCCTCTATATTAGACATGGTGGGGATTAGAGAGAAATTGGATGGACATTTTTCTAGCCTTCAAGGACCAAGTTGGAGAGAAGACACAAGTATATATATATATATATATATATATATATATATATATATATATATATATATGGAACAGTCACCATAAAGGGGCAGCATTGCCTTAATGGTTAGGGGGCTGGTCTGTGAGTCAGGACAACTTAAGTTTTAGTCCCTCCTCTGGCAAATACTATTGTGTGACCCTGATCAAGTCCCTTAACCTCTTAGTGCCCTAGGCAACTGTCTGAGAGCATAATTTGTAGAATAGTTACTAATCTGCATTGGTAGAGGGAAGTTTCTTATTGCATGCTCCTATTCTAAGGAAATTATAGGCCCTAGTCTATGACAGGTTGCATATTCTAAATTGCTAAGTGCTAGATGAGAGGAATAAGAGTGTCTTTTGTACGAGGGTGGTCAGGAAGGCTTCATAGAAGAGAAGGAATTTGAACTGGGTCCATGCCAGAGCATAAACTCAATTTGACTGAATTCCACAAACATTTATTAAGTGTCTATTGTGAGCAAGGCATTATACTAGATACTAAAAATACAGCGATGCAAATGAAATAAGCCCTGTCTTAAAAGACCTCACATTCTAGAGGTCATAGAGTATATTCTCAATAATAACTGGGCATCTCATTGGCATATTTTCAAAAGCAGCACTATCACTATTCTTTCTAGTTTTTCTGGAGGAAATGGGCAATGGTGGAAAGTTTCTTCAGCCCTGCTGGAAAAAGTTTAAGAAACACTGTACTTATTTATAAATCTTTAGTGGTAGCGAGGTAGTGCAGTGGATAGAGCACTGATCCTAAAATCAAGAGAACTTGAGTTTAAATCTGGCCTCAAACACTGACTAGAATTACCAATTGCCTCTAAAAATAAATAAGCAAACACACAGATTTTACTGAGCACCTACTTGGTTCTAGTACTGTAGAGGACTGTGACAAAAGACAATCCCACTCCTAATCTAATTGGGAGCATATGAAACGCTATCAAAACTCAAATGAAACAACTAAGTGGTAAAGCTAACTGCATTCCAGTGCCATAATTCTAATTTGAGATGTCTTCTCGAAGTTAATTTCAGACCATAAGTATTCAGGAACAGTGAGGGAGAATCCAAGACGCAACTGACTTGCTATAAAAACTGATGGGATTCTTGACTATAAGAAACTCACAATAATCTGCCTTCATTAGATATGTCACTGTCCTGATCTCTGAGCCCCTACACCCCACTGAAGCCAGAATAGGCTGTGTAAATTTGGGGTCAGATGGTATTTAAATTCTGTCACTACTTTTGTGACCTTGGGCAAGTCCCTTACAACTTTTGTGACCTTCTCTTCCGTAGACTTTAGTTTCCATATCTGTAAAATAAAGGTATTGAAAATTTAATAATCTCTAATCTGTGGAACTTGAAAATCCAGTTAGGCTGCGAATCTATTTCTTTTCTACCAGCATGATGTGACTTACATGCTTCTTCCAGATCTGGGGACTGATATGCCCTGGAGACCCGGATATAGCTATGCTCCAGCTACTCCAAAGAAGTGGGAGAATTGATCTTTCCAAAAGATCTGCAATAGGAGTATGGATGTTCAGTCACAGAAGCACTCAGCAACAGTCCTGATTTTTCTGATTTTTGTTTTTGACTTCTGAAAGCTCCGAAAATGGGATTAAAGCCAGGAGTCTTTAATGTAGCATTTGCTGTTTTGGTCCATAGTTCCCGTGCCTCAGGAAAATAATAATACCCATAAAGCCCATGAACTTAGATTTTAATTTTCTACATATACTCTGGTTTTTCAGGTCTTGGCTTCACATATGCCTTATTACCATCATCCATTGCCACCCATAGACCCAACATGATGGGAGATAATCAATCATTCACTTTTACCAGAGGTCTTGACTGACCTCTACTTCATCTTTAATGAGAATTGCTATGACAAAATGAAACTGACTGATCTTTGTTCCACTTTTTCTTCCTGCTTTCTGACTGCTCTCATAAAGCATCCTATGTAATTATCAAATGGGATTATCAGTCTTTAAAAACATGATTTGCCAAGTTTCTGACCTTTGTTTTCTCCAAATAAAGACCTGAAAGTACAGAGATGACTCATTTGTGGCCTTAAAAAGGAACCAAATTCAACCTACAAGGGACAGCTATCTGGGATTCACCCAGATGCAGGATGAGATAAATCTGCTACTTGCTATCTCAAAGGCAAGGTAGTGGGGTGTAGAGTTGGTTTTCATGCATATTTTCCTCATTGGAGCTATCAGCTCAACCTCCTTTCTTCCACTTTATCATCTCATCACATGCTACTAAGCCAGGAGAATAACTTTGATGCAGCATCTGGATTCTGTAGATGAAACCAAAGGTTCTGAACTGACTTACTCAATTTGGAGTGACTCACTCTCTTCTTTTATCCTTTCCAAGGGGAGTTGGGTAGTGCAAATATTATCATTCCCATATTATAGACAAGGAAGTTATGGCCCAGAAGGGTTATGATCCTAGTAAAGTACTTCTTCTCTCTGGTCCTTAATTTACTCATCTCGAAAAAGGAGAGCATTACACCAGATAATCTTCAAAGTCCTAATCTCTGCCAACACTATCTGTGTGGCCTTATGCATGTTGCTTAACTTTCCTGAAATTCAGTTTCCTTATACATAAAATGAAGACAATAATATCTGTAGTAAATGCTTTACAAAGTTCTTATGAAAATGAAAATCAAATTGCTTTGTAATCTGCACAAAAAAAGCTATATCCATATCAGCTGTTGTATTAAGTTTATAGAATGGGGACTTAGAGCCTGTTTTAGGGATGAGGAGAGTGAGACCCAGGGACATTGAGACTTGCCTCTGGTCATCCAGATAATAACTATTGAATCCAAGGGTGGACTTGAACCCAGGTTCTCTGACTTCAGAGCAAAGAGTTAATTCCATTGTTATGTTTCCTCCAACAACTGCACTTTGTTATTATAATTGCCATTTTTATTAGTTATCATTATATTTTTTGTAAGACTCGCATTCCACTCATTCTTATGAGTTACTGAGTTTTATAAAGGGAGCTAATATATAGTTCAAGGCCCTTATGCTGCTAATAAACAAGGGAGGAACTACAAATAAAATAGAAAAGTATTTAATTGAGAGAGAATAGTAAAGTAAATAATAGGAAAAAGTCAAGCAGTAAAATAATTCTTAGTTCCTTATATCATACGCATATAATCTCCCATCAGCTCATACACTGGTGGGGAAGGGTTTAGGGACTCCTCCCTGAGCAAATCCCCAGACAAATCACTCTGTGGGATGAAGGAGGGCTGAAGTTTCAGTGCTGTGTGCCTGATGTAGTGACGGATGAGGATTATATTCTATTTCAGACCTTCTTGTCTGTCTTCAAGTCTCAGCACCCAGAATAATTCACTCTCAAATACACAAAAGGGCATGTGAATTCATTTAGCATACGGGTGTTGAAATGGTTGCTGAATACAAGACTCTTAGATGAGAAGATGCTTCATTTCCATTGGTATCTCTGGGAGCATCCTGAGAAGTTGGTTGTTTGGTTGGAAATGTGATGGAGAGTGGTCAGAAATCAGGTGTGAGGGAAAGGTATGGGAGGGCCGTCAACGAATGTCAACTGAATACTGAGCTCAGGACGACAATGAAATCATGACCGTGAGAGACAGGCTGACCTTTAGGTAGAGTTTGTTGCAGTTTAAGAGGTGTTATTTCATGGGTCCTAGATAGGGCTTCATGCTCACACAAGACACCTCTGTCATCTACATATCTGTGCCTATAATTCCTTTGACAGAAGACAAATTTTTTAAATCTGTAGTGAGAGATAAGACTTCAAATATCCATGGGAGGGGTAACACACACACATAAATTCACACCAAGGTGTAAATATATGATTTCCAGTATTTTCCTAGGAGTGGGCTTTAACAATGATGGTGAAAAGGGATATTGACTATATAAAGCACTGCTTACTTTAACAGGGATGAGAAAGAAACATAGGAAAGGAGAAGGAAAGGGGGTGAGGTCCAGGAAGGGGAGGAATGACCTTGAAAATGCCTTTGGTCAGCTGAACAGTTGTACCAGTCACCAATTCTTTTCTCCCATGGTCATCATCATCTCTAGTATTTTAAGTAGGGCTAGTCTTACACAAATTTGTCAAGTGGCCCAGAGTTCATATTACACAATAAGGGACCATCTAGGGCCCTCCAGCTTCTAGCTGATGAACTCCAAAGGCAGGAAACTCACTACCTTACAAAGTGACCAGTTCTGCTTTTGGGCAGTTGCAGTTGTTAAGAGGTTTTTCTTCATGTTGATCTGGGATTTACCGCATTGACACTTCTACCCAAAGTTCCCTATCCTGCCTTCTGAACCATTTACTAGAGTCTATTGTGTGCACGATGAGTTACAGCTTAGTGTAGTTCAAGTGGACCTCATTTAGGAATTACAAGTGCCAACTCTGACACATACTGTCTGTAGAATGCTAGGCAAGTCCGTATCTCAGCTGATTCTCTAATACTAAAAGTTACTGGTTTGTATTAGTGGAAAGGCTTTCCACAATGGAAGTTTCCTACATGGATAAAATCACAGGTTCAGACTGAAAAAAAGAAAATCCAAAATGCAAGACAGCCTTTGTGCTTGACCTTAAGACATGCAAAGACAGCTAAAATCTAATTTCTGCCTTTAAAAAATTTATAATCTAGTATTAGAAACAAGACAGGATTGGAAAATGACTATTACAAAGTAGACTTTGAAAAGTAACTACAAAGAGATCTGAAGAGGGAGAAATTACTTTCAGTTAGGAGAAAGGTTTGTTTAATTTGTAAATTTTGTTATGTCAGCATGGCTTCTCATAAGGACCTAAACTCTTTTAATTGAAATCTAGAGAGGTTAAAATTACCTTTACCGCAGATGAAGAAATCAAAGCTATCTATAGGCGTATGAAGTACTCTAAATCACTTTTGATCAGAGAAATGCAAATTAAAAAAAAAGAGGTACCACCTCACATCTGTCAGATTGGCTAGTATGACAAAAAAGGAAAATGATAAATGTTGGAGAGGATGAAGGAAGATTGGGAAACTAAGGCACTCTTGGTAGGGTTGAGAACGGATTCAATCATTCTGGACAGCATTGGGAACTATGCCTAAGGAGAGACCAAACTATGCATATTCTTTGACTTAGCAATACCACTTCTAGATCTATATCCCACAGAGATTGTAAAAAGGAGAAAGGACCTACATGTGCAAAAATATAGCACCTCTTTTTGTAGTGGCAAAATTTTGGAAAATGGGAGGATGCCCATCAATTGGGGAATGGATGAACAAGCTGTGGTATATGAATGTAATAGAATACTATTGTGCAATAAGAAATGATGAACAAGCAGATTTTAGAAAAACCTGGAAAGATTTGTATGAACTGTTGCAAAGTGAAATGAGCAGAACCAGGAAAACATTGTACACAGCATCAGTCACAGTGAGTGATGATCAACTATGAATGACTCAACTCTTCTCAACAACACAATGATCCAAGACAAGTATAAAGGATTCACGATGGAAATTGCTATTTGCATCCAGACAAAAGAACTGATGGATTCTGAATGCAAATTGAAGTATATTTTTTCACTTTATTTTTTTCATGTTTTTTTCTTTCAATCTGTTTCTTCTTTCATAACTGTGACTAAAATGAAAACATGCTTTATATGATAGCACATGTATAATATGATATATATGGTATATATATCATATATAATGATATATAGCACATATATCAAATTGCCTACCATTATCGGAAGAAGGGGAGGGAGGGAGGAAGAAAAATGTGGAACTCAAAATCTTGTAAAAATTAATGCTAAAAATGGCCTTGATATGTAATTGGGAAAAAAAAATAAAATACTATAAAAAAAAATTGAACACAGCCAGGAAACAATAAGGTACCAATCATACTTGGAAAAAAAAGACCCAACACTTTCTCAAAGTCTCAGTGCTAACAGGAACTCTGAGCAGGCAGAAAAAGACCCCCAGGGCAACTCCTGTGTATGTGCCTTTGTGTTAGCTCTTTTAGGGATGCTCCTACTTTCCCCAGAAATTTGGTGTACATATGAGAGCCCCTCCTCCCTAAATTGGGGGGGGGGGTGTTTTTGTAACTTCCTAGGACATATTGCCTTCTCAAAAATTTTGCAAATATTGGTGAGGTGCATTGTATGGGAATTCAGACAATAGTATTGGAAGGTACATCCCCTAGGATCCTGTGGGGAGGATGAGTTGTCACCTATACATAGGGTTACTAGGTATATCTCAGAACTAGAGTCATTCTAGAGAAACAGGAACAGAAGAAGAGAAAAGGGGTTTAGGTTTCTGAAAACTGACCAAGTTCCAGCAAGTAAATCAGGTCAGATGAAAGCACAGAAAAGACCTGACTTTTTAATCAACAAGGATACTGAATAAGGAAGCTTTGCAGGACAATTGGCATCAAAATAGTATTTTTGCTGTAGTTTCATCATTTTTTTAAGGACCAGGTGGCACACAACTTGAATTCCAATCCTTATAGAAGTCCATTTAGGGCCAGACTCTGAAACAATCTACTGACTTCCATAAAGATTATTGGTTTTCATAATAATAGTAGCATGATGTCTTGGACTGGGAGCCAGCCTCAGAGTCAGGAAGGCTTGTGTTTAAGTCTTGTGACACATACTGACTTGGTGACTCTGGGCGAGTTTCCAAAGCTATAAGCTACAGAATATGTGCCAATCTACATTGGCAAGAGAGTCTCCTCATATTGAGTTCTTGGTGAAATAACAGGTCTAGTTCCACCCTTCCCCTTCTGCACTCCCCAGGAGTTCACATGTGTGTAGCACTTCATATACACCAATGGATCTCAAATTTTATGATCTCAGAAACCTTTATACTCTTAAATTATTGAAAACTCCCAAGAGCTTTGATTTATATGGGTTGTACTCAGCTTTATTTACTATATTAAAAATTAAAATAGACAATTTAAATTTTATTAATTCATTAAAATAAAAATAATAAACCAATTACATATCAGCATAAATAATATCTTTTTCTTTTTAAAAATCCCTGAATTTTCCCCCAAAAATTAATGTGAAAAGTGGCACTGTTTTATATATTCTCATACTTGCTTCTGCATTCAATCTGTTGGGATACATTGCTTTGGCTGAAGTAAATGAAGAAAAGCTAGCCTCACACAAATAGATAGTTGGAAAAGGGAGGAACATTTTTAATAGTTGAATTACATCTCATAGTGTCTGCAGCCCATACTGTGGAAACCCTTGACACCCTATCTTATTTATTTCTCACAATAATGTCTGGAGGTAGGATGTGAAGGTGTTTTAATCCCCACTTGGCAAATGAGAAAAATGTTCAAGAAGGCTAAAGTAAATTTTAAAAATTAATTCAATTAATTGACCAAACATTAATTAGTACCAATTATATGTGAGATAGTACACTAGTTGGTGGGAGATACAAAGTTTAGATAAAACATGGTAGCTGGGATTATGGAGTATGCTGTCTAGTAGGGGGATAAAACACTATTGGAGATAATTATAATCAATGGAAATATAGTATAAGTGTTCTTTGGTGCCAATTAAAATGATGCGTGATGTTTCAGGGGTTAAGAGGTTATAACTGCGATAGCTAAATGTCTGGGTTATTTTCCAATAGTATCTAACTCTGATGAGCCAGAATTCTTGATTATTTTCTTGGTTCAACAGGAGAAATGCTGAATGACTCTGCAATGTATTTCTCTGCTCTGTGTCTCATTTTACCCTCTAAGAAGTGCATGTAATAATGCCTACTCTATATTTTATACAAGAATTCTAGGAATAAAACAAAACTAGTATCAAGATTTGAGTTCCTAAAAAAAAGAACTATCAAAAGAAAAAATAATTTTAGATAATGAATAACTTGCACATTTATAATGTGCATGCCATATGGAGAATATTCTCCTAGGCACAGGGAAAGTTACAAAGGATAGAGAGAGTTTCTAACCTTATCATTCTTAAACTACTCTCTCCAAAGTTACTTATGATCTATTAGTTGCCAAATATAGGGTCTAGTATTCTCTTACCTTACTCTCTGACATGCACCCTTTGATCCAATGACACTGCCCTTCTGGCTGTTCCGCAAATTAGAAACTCCTCTTATCTCTAGGGCACTTTCGCTGGTTGTCCCCCACGCCTGTAATGCTTTCCCTCCTCTGCTGTGCCTAGTGACCTCCCTGGTTTCCTAAAAGTCCTAACTAAAGTCCCATCTTTGACTGGAAGTCTTCCCCAACCCCTCTTAATGCTGGTGCCTTCTCTCTGTTAGTTATTCCCTATTTATCGGGTATAGAGCTTGGTTTGTATATATTTGTTTGCATCTTGTCTCTTCCGTTAGATTGTTAGCTCCTTGATGGTAGGGACCGTCTTTTGCCCCCTTATTTATTCCTGTGTTTAGCACAAGTGCCTGGCATATAGTAGGTGCTTAATAAATGTTTATCTATTGATTGGGTGGCCAGATCCCTCACTACAAAATAACATTTGACAATTATCTAAAATATGTATAGGCCAAGTTCTGTGGAAAGTCTGAAGTTCAGAAGAATTGTTCCTAACTGGGGAGATTAGAGAAAACATGCTGGTGATTCTATCACTTTTCTTGACCTTTAAGCAATAGCAGATTTTAAAAAAAGACAAGATGTGGTTGTGGGAGAGAAAGAAGAAGGCAGAAAAAGTATTTCAGGAATGGAAAATGACTTAAACAAAAGCTTGGAGGCTAGAGAAAGCATAGTCTGGGTAGGTCATCTAGTTTTGATCTCAATTATCCATATTTAAGTTCATTTTATGGATTATTTATTTGTAGTATATGTTTTATGTGAAGATTTTCCTTTGGCATTCAGAAGGTATAGACTATTTCTTCTCTATGTTAATGTCTATATGTCCAGGGAATGCACACCAGATAAAAGAATTAGCATTAGCAAAATAAAAATTAGGAAAATTAATATGCTACCATAAATATGACATTTCAGAAAACCAAAAAAGAATGAGTTTGCTTCAGACACTATTTGGGACTTTATATATTATTGTTAGGTACTTAAGAGTTGATTTCATTAAGCAGATAGGCAGGATCTGAACATATTTCTGAGGAGATTTGTAATTCTTGGTAAGAATTATGGGAATTACAAGGCCTCTGAGATATCAAAATGCAAATTTAAGAAGAATGCAATAAATTATATTCTGGGAAATCCCCAAATATCTAGAGCTGACTCCTTAATGAGGTCACAATGGGATGGTGGGAGCTGGCCAAGAATATTACCCTTTCATTTACCACAGTCTACATATTATTATTTGCTATTTATTTTTTCAATTATCAAGCATTTTTTTCTCCCTCCCACCTTCCCCCAACTGAAAAAAGAGAAATAAAAAACATTTTTAACAGATAAGCATAGTTAAGCAAACAAATTCCTATAGTTTCCTCATCCAAAAATGTGTCTCATTCTACATATTAGTTCATTACCTCTATGTCTAGGGTTAGCATGTTCTATCATTGGTTCTTTGGAATTATAGCTGATATAATCAGAGTTGTTAAGTCTTTGACAGTTATCCTTTTTTTAAAAATTGATATTATAGCATAAATTCTCCTGGTTTTCCTTTTTATTTTACACAAGTTTTCTCAGGTTTCTCTGAAATTCCATCTTCATTTCTTACAGTACAATAGTATTCCATTAAATCCATAAACTATAATTTATTTATCTGATGAGGAACTTAGTTTCTAGTTCTTTGCCAATACAAAAATATACGTTCTAAATATTCTTGTACATGTGCCTTTTCCTCTTTCTTTGAGACCTCCCATTATGCCAATCCTCTCACTTTTCTTCAATCTCTTCCTGTCAAATAGCTATTTGCCTACTCCTAAAAACACACTCATCTCTCAAACCTCAAAATCAAAAAGCCCTCACTATGATTCATTCATCTCTGCAAACTGTCATACTACATCTCTCCTCCCTTTTAAAGCTAAACTCTTGAGTTGATATACCCACATCTTTTCCTTTCATTCTCTTCATAATTTCAGTCTAACTTCTGACTTCATCATTCAAATGAAATTGCTCTTTCCAAAGCTACCAGTCGTCTCTTAATTGTCAATTCTGATATCCTCTTCCAATCTTCATCTTTCTTGATGTATGTATATATGTATCTGTGTGTATATTACATATATGTGTTTGCATATATACGTGTTTATAAATGTGTACATATGTATATATGTGTATATATACATATACACACACATATATACACACACTAACTGTAGCCTTTTTGAGGGAGAGGGGAGAAAAGGGAGAAAGAACAAAGCAAGAAGTACAAAACTTATAAGGAAGCAATGAAAAGCTGGACAGCTCTGAACACAATGTTTAGTATTTATTACATAGGATTTCTTGAAATGAAAATTTATTATTGTATATTTTGAATCCTCTCTTACATTCTACTGTGCACATGGCAATGGTTGTTTCTTTTTTGTTTTGTATTTAAGTTTTGATGTTTAAGTTTCTTTTTCTTTTCTTATTGTGTATTTAAAGTATTTAGGTTTAAAGTTTTAAAAAAGAAGAAAAAGAAAGATAGGAAGACAAAATGAAAACAACCCTCCCCTCAAAGAGTCTTCGATATATCTGGGAAAACAACCTTTATACATAGTATAGGGAACTTGTGGATGGCGCAGATCAACAGTTTCCATGCAATTTATAGTTGACTATAACACCAGGAGGTTAAGTGACTTACTTGGAACCACAGAGCTTGTATGTTTTAGAGAGATAGGACTTGAATTCAGATCTTCCTATTCAGCCAATCTTAATATTAGACAGAAAGATCTAATTTGTCACGAAGAGAATATGTGCATATTAACTAGTTGGATGGTTTTCTGTCTACCCCCTAAGCCATGCTACTTCTTACCCATGAGTACACCTCTAAAAAGATGCCAATATATACAGAAGTAAACTAAATTCTGTGTTATTTGGGTGAAGGAGCTGTTGATTGAATCAAATTTTGAAGGTGAAAAAACATCCTAGGTCAGAAGATAAATAAGAGAGAGCAGTACCCTAAAAGCAATTAAAATGGGGCACAGCATATGTTAAAGTATGGAGGGAGAAGATTGTTCTGCACATTAACAGCAAATAGGCTAGTTTGACTGGAATGAAGAATGCCGGAAGAGGAGGGATAGGTATTAAGTCTACAAGGAAGGCACTTTACATTATCTGTTTAGTTTTCTTTATCTTTCTTCCTCTTCCCCTCCCCTCCCCCCTCATTCCCTCCTTCTTTTGTGAAACCTTGCATAGGTTTTTATGGTTATTTTAAATCACATTTAAAAATAAGTGCTCGTCAGTGTTTTAGTTCTTTGGTTAACAATTAGCAAAGCTTGCCTCAAATTGTAAAAAAGTTTGATGCAATTGACCTCCTCTGCTTCTTTCTGGCTAAACTGCAAACTCTTACAGTCTTGAAACTCCATTTGGATTATCTACTGACATTTGGACACGTAAATACAGAGCTGCAAGCGGACTGCCCTTGTTTATGAGCCTTTTAAAGATCAAAGAGTCATTTCCAGCCCTTGGGCTTGTCCCTTAAAATATGTTGTACTTTACTATTTAACTGGCCATGCCTTCAGAATGCCCTATTTGGCTCTTCTTGGCTTTCCCTTTCAGAACTGAGATGCACAATATGTAAAGAAATGGATTTATGAGGGATATGCTTTATTCTCAATGTTTTAACCAGAACTGTTGCCTTCATGACTATAGACTGTATTGGCCTAACAGACATTCTCCCATATCTCTGACATCCAAGCTCTTTAAGGATAGGGATTACTTCCCCTTTGTATCTCTAGTGTCTAACACAGTTCCTTGAACCATTTTTTTTTGTCAGTACAATGACTAGTTAGCCCATTATAGTAGAAAGTGAATTGAACAGGCAATGGCAAGCCTAGAGTCTAGGCCTACTTTTGCTATGTGACTAGGGGCAAGTTAATGAACCTCTTTAGGCCTCAGTTTCTTTATTTTGGGGATTGGAGAGGATTGGAGTAGATGATCTCTAACATCCCTTCTAGTTCTACCATTTAATCAAACTGGTTGCTCTCTTTTGCAAAGTAGAGTTTTCCAAATATGAACAAAAGTGAAAGAAACTTATGAATCCCCCCTTCCTGATTCTCTTGGAATTACAGTTCCAAGGACAAAATTTCTTCCGTAGAGACTATCAATGACTACAAATAACCTATAACTCTCCCTCTGGGGTCACTCCCCAAAGTGGACACTTGTACTCACAGGTCGAGGTCTCCGGAAGACTGATAACTGCTACTTATTCAGAATTCTGAGGTCATCCTGAGAAGTTAGGTTTCTTCTTTTGCCACTATCGCCACTCATGAATCTGCACTGGTATGGTCCTCATGAATGGTTAGCCAACAATCCTTAACTGATTTTTTAAGACAAGGTATTTACTGAGAAGTCATAGCAAAAACAAACAAACACAAAACCACCACCCTCCTCCCCCAACCTAGTGTGTACTTTCTTACAATTATACATAGGATTTATGGAGAGAGTCTTGAGCCACACATGGAGAGAACACATGTCCAAAGGGGTACTCTCCAACTTTTAGCCCTAGAAGTTCCTTTCTCTTCTCATGGAGCCCTCCAGGAGGTTCCCTTAGTGGTAGCTCTCCATTCAATTCATGTCCTTTTTAGACTCCAGAAGGACTCATGACCTAGAGGTGGCATTTCTTCAGGTGACTATCTTTCCCTGTCTCTTTGTACCTATGAGTCTATCTACTCCTGCTACAACTGCTTCCACTGATTTTAGCTCTTCCATTTTAATGACCCTACTAGATGTAGGGGAGTGATAGGCGTTACTACCGCTGCCATTCACCTCTGACTACCAATGGGACAATTACATCTACCAAACTCCCCAGATACTACTAAGAACAAATAAATATAAGAAACAGGGATATCCATGTTTATTGTCACCCTGAACAGGTGGAAGACATCACTTCTATCCTTTTTACATTTTTCTTGGTGACAACTCAAAGCAATTCTGCCTCACTGAAGGGGTAGGTTGCTCCTTTTTTATACCCACTTAGTTCTAGCTCAGCAACTTCTGTGTCAACAGTTTTTCTGGCCAATTAGAAAACTTTTCATTATCATACAGTAGCAGTGTCTCATTCACATGTGGTCAAAAAGAGGCTCATCTCATGTTTCCATACCTAAGCAAGGCACATCTGCATGTTTTCAGGAATACCTTCACCCCCACCTAGGTCAGTCCATGGTACTACAAATAACTTAATATTTGCATAGCTCTTTAAAATTTATAGTTATTCATGTATCAATTAGATACATGAATATTAGACATTCAACTCACCTCAGGTAAAGTAGACAGTTGAAAGTATTATTTTCCTTATTTTACAATTGAATAAAGTGACTCTCAGAATGATGATAACTTTTCCCAGGTAATATTTATAGTAAATGATAAAGCCAAGATTTAAAGACAGGTTTTCAGACTCCATTTTTTAAAAAAACTACTCCAAGCTTTTAGCATGACACTACATTTTCTCCCAAAGAACATGATTGATTTCACTGTGTGGATTCTAAAATCAGTCTACAATTAATGTGTGTAGTTTGTACAGTTACTTGAATACTATAGTGAATCAAGGGGAACTGAGCCAAGATGGTGGAGTATAAGCTGGAACCCAGCTGAACTTTCAAAACATTACTCTCCAAGAAATTTAAAATAACTCTCAAAATAAATTTTGGAGTGGCAGAGCCAGCAATAGGTCAGAGGGAGACTTTTTCCAGCCTAATACAACTTAGGAGAGGTCTTGGGGGGGCACGGACACAGATCTAGGCAGGAACACCAGTGATGGGTCTTGGAGATGGCCTTGACAGTAGCAGTAGCAGTTTCAAGAGCTCTCAGCCCATAGATGGTTTAAGGGGGTCAGACATCTAGTCAAAAAGAGATTGCAGGGGACCCTTTATTAATACTGGGAGCAGCTGGTACTGATCGGCAACTCTGTTGTCCATATGTAGTTCTGGTTTACCATTCCATGGTGGAGAGGAGTGCTTGTGATTGGGAACAAGGGAACAAGGGCCCTGTTCACAGTTCTAGGGGCAAGAAGAGTGCTAGTGTTTGGGGTTGCCAGAGAGCAGGGGCCTTTCCTAAATAAAGACCAGAGTACAGACCAGAAAACAAGACCACACCTCTCCCAGGATAACACCACCTTGAAAACACCAAAAACTTGCAGACTCATAGAACTACCTCTGAAAACAGCGCATAAAAAAGCCTGAAGTTGGCCCAGTACCTCCCTACACCTAGATGAGCCAAGCCCAACTTTAACATAAAGTTCAAGGCAAAAAAATATTCTGGGAAAAAGAACAAACAACAAGAAAAGAACTTGACCATAAAAAGCTATTACAGGGGTAGGGAAGACTAAGACATAAATTTAGAAGATAACAATGTGAAAACAGCTATAAGCAAAGTCTCAAAGAAAAATGTTAATTGGACCCAAGGCCAGTAATAATTCCTTGAAGAGTTAAAGAAAATGATGAGTGGTAGAGGGAAAGTTGGGAAAAGAAATGACATTATTTGAAGAAAAGTATGAAAGAATTAGTGGCTTGGTAAAAAAGGAACAAAAAGTACTGAAGAAAATAATACCTTAAAAAACGGAATTAGTTTAATAGTTTAAAAAGGCATAAAAATTCACTGAAGAAAAAAACTCCTTTAAAAGCAGAATTGGCCAAATGGAAAAAGAGATACAAAATCTCACTGAAGAAAATAATTTCTTAAAAAATTAGAATTAAGGAGACAGTTAGGTAGTGCAGTGGGTAGAACACTGGACCTACAGTCAGAGGACCTGAGTTCAAATCTGGTTTCAGATACTTATTAGATGTGTGACCCTGGAAAAGTCACTTAAAACTGATTATTTTTAAAAAGTTAAAATTAAAGTGGAAGGTAATGACTCCATGGAACATTGAGAAATTTTTTTTTTTAGGGAATATGAAATGATGAGTTTGTTTTAAGTCAAAAGAATGAAAAAATAGAAGAAAATATGAAATATCTCATTGGAAAAAAACTGACCTGAGAAGTAGATTGAGGAGACATAATTTAAGAATTATTGGACTACATGAAATTCATGATAAAAAAGTTTAGATATTACATTTCAAGAAATTATAAAAGAAAACTGCCCTGATAACTTAAATCTAGAAGGAACAATAGGAGTTGATAGAATCCACTGATCAACTCCTAGAAGAGATCCAAAATGAAAACTTCCGGGAATATTATAGCCAAATTCTAGAGCACCCAGGTCAAGAAGAAAATATTGCAAGCAGTTAGAAAAATAATTAAAACATTATGGAACCACAGTCAGGAACATGTAAGATTTAGTAGCTTCCATATTAAGTGAAGAAGCAGAAGGCTTGGGATATGACATTCTGGAGGGTAACATAGCTAGGATTACAACCAAGAATAACCTACCCAACAAAACTGAGGATAAGCCTTTAAGTGAAAAATGGATATTTAATGAAATAGAAGACTTCCAAGTATTCACGATGAAAAGACCAGAGTTGAGCAGAAATGGGACACTGAAACAGAAAACTCAAGCAAAGCATAAAAAAGTAAATGTGAAAGAGAAATCCTAAGAGATTCAATGGAATTTAACTGTTTCTATTCCTATATGGAAAGATGACTCCTAAAACATAACTCCTAAAAACTTTATCATTATTAGGGCAGTTAGATGGAGTCATCACAGACAAAGGGTATGGGTATGAGTTGATTATGTTGGGATGATCTTCCAAAAAAAAAAAATTTAGGAGTGAAAAAGGATGCCCTGGGAGAAGAGTGAAGGGAGAAAAAGAGCTGGGCAAATTTCTCACATAAAGAAGATACACAAGGTAGAGCTTTCATAGTGGAGGGGAAATGGGGGAGTGGGTAATGTTTGAATGTCATTCTCATCAGAATTGGTTCAAAGAATACATATACATCCTGAGTTGAATATAGAAATATATCTCATCCAATAGAGATAAGAAGGAAAGGGATAAGAGATCTTGGTGGGTTGAGGAGGTAGTGGTTTGAAGAAAAACAGACTTTTGAGGAGGGACAGAATTTTTAAAAAGAGAAAGAGAAATTGAGGAAAATCAGATAGAGGCAAATGTATAGTTAGCGATCATAGCTGAGAATGTAAGTAAGATGAGCCAATCCATAGAATGGAAGCAGAGAGCAAAATGGATTGGAAACCAAGATCTCACAATATGTTGTGTGTAGGAGACATATATGGAACACAAAAACACATTCACAGAATTGAAATGACTGGACCCAAGCCTATTATGCTTCAGCTGATGTGAAGATGACAAGGGTGTAAACTATCATCACAGACAAAGCAAAAATAGACACAATTGAAAGAAACAATCAGGGAAATTGCGTTTTGCTAAAAGGTACCTTAGACAATGAAGTAATATAAAAAATTTACAGCAAGTTTTTTTGATAAAAGACTCATTTTTCAAATATATAGGAGACTGAGTCAAATTTACAAAAATAAGAGCCACTCTTCAACAAATAAATGGTCAAAGAAAATTTTCTCAGAAGAAGAAATCAAAGCTATTTATAGTCATATAAAAATCCTCCAAATCACTATTAATTAGAGAAGGGCAGATGAAAACAACTCTGAGATACCACCTCACACCTATGAGAAATGACAAATGCCAGAGGGAATGAAGGATGTTAGTGAATGGATGGTAGAGTGGTGAACTGGTCCAACCATCCTGAGGAACAATTTAGAACCATACCCAAAAGGCATACCCTTTGATCCAGCAAAACCACTACTAGGTCTGCATCCCAAGGAGATCAAAGAAAAATGAAAAGGACTCACAGGTACAAATATATATTCCAATAATATTTTATCTGAACCTCTCCTCTCCTTGGCCACAATAATATTCTACTGTGTGTCATAATAATTTATGCACACACATTGTTCCTATATATTGTTCCTATGACTAAACTATAAACTCTTTGAGGACAGAAAGTGGTTAGATCTTTAGCACATTGATTTTCTTTTTTTTGATGGGGAGGAGGACTGGTCTTAGTAGTCTCTGACTGAATCCCCATCTGGGGTAATAAAGTTTATTTTCTCAATTTAACTTTTTAGGTCTACATTCTCTCTCTCTGACTTCCCTCTTTCATCCTCCCCACCATATCGAGAAATCAAGAAAAAGAAAGTTCTTGTTACAAACGTATATCATTTAAAACAAATTCCCACATTGTTCACATTCAAAAAAATGTCCCAGTTTGCATGCTGAGTTCTATAGCACATTCAATTAAGAAACTTAAGAAATGTTTGATGGATTTAATTATCAAATCATAATGTACTTTGGTCAGTGTGATTCCTTTTAACCTCAATTAGAAGGTCAGATTTGAGTTCTACTTAACCGAGAGGAAGAGAGAAGCACATGAAAGCTGATATTGACCTCAGAGCATGGACAGCAACAACAAAAACAGTCCAGAAACTCTTAACATTGAAAATGGAACATTCAAGAAGCTTAATTTGGGTTTTGGCTTGCAGTATTCCTTAAAAGGCTCTCAAACTACCTTCTCTGAATGTAGCTCATAATCAGGAAAGTGGGTGTACAGAGAGAGTATATTTAATTAGAGGATCTAAAATGACACTTTGACAAGCCTGATCTGATATGTTATGCAGTATACTAGCCAAATTTGGTCTTTAGAATATCATAAGTAATTAATAATTTATTAATTGGACTCCAAAATTAATAAGAGGAAATTGAACTATTTCTGATACCCACACACATTCTTTCTCCCTCTGTGAGCTCCATGAAGTCAAAGCCTGTCTTTTTTAAACTTGGGGTTGTGTGGATTTTTCTCTAGAGCCTAGCGTATAACTCTGATCATAGGATTGTTTAGCTGTTTTTTTAGTCAAGTCCAACTCTTTGCAAACCCTTTTGGGGTTTTCTTGGCAAAGTATTAGAGTGGTTTGCCATTTCCTTCACCAGCTCATTTTGTAGATGAAGGACCAACACGAACAGGGATAAGTGGCTTGCTCAGGATCAGCTGGCAAGTGTCTGAGACCAGATTTGAATTCAGAAGACTCATCTTCCTGACTTCCATAGCTCTGTTCATTGAACCACCTAGCTACCCCTGCTCTTAGTAGGCACTTTATAAACATTGGTTGAAGTTGTTGAAGAGTTGGCTGTAAAAGTAATCTTTGTTTTTCATAATCAGATTCATAGGAGAAGTTGCACAAACTCATAGCCTTCATTTCCTCTCATCTCATTTGAGTTCTCCACTCTTTGCAATCTGGTTTTTGACCTCTTTACTTAATTGAAATGTCTCATTCCAAAGTTACCAGTAATCTCTTGATTCACACATCTGATAGTCTTTTCTCAATCCCCATAATCCTTATTCTGCCAACAGCAGTGGATTCTGTTGACCACCCTTTCCTTATGAATTTTCCTGATACTTCTATCTATTGATTTTCCTTTTGCCTGGGTTGATCATTCTTAAACCTTTTTTTTTTTACCGGCTTATAATCTTTATCATTTTCCATAAAGTGGGTGTCTTCTAAGACTCTAGTTGGGCTTCAGTTCTCTCTATATTCTTTCTTGGTTAAGTGATCACATTAGCTCTCATGGACTCAATGATCATCTCTATGAAGATGTTTCTGAAATCTATATAACAGTATGTCCCTCCTGGGCTTCCATCATGCATGTTCAATGGCCTGTCACTCATTTCAAGCTGGATGTTTCATTGGCATCTCAATCTCAACATGTCTCCATCACCTTTTCCCACAAACCCTCCCTCCTTCCAAACTTCTCTATTTACTTTTTTAACCCCCTACTCCTCACTTTCCCTGATACATCTTATGTATTCTCTTCTCTCCACTCAAATGGCAACTATCCTCATTCAGACCTTTATCACCTCTTGCCTTGACTCTTTTAAAAAAAACTATTTTTTTCTGAACTTGAGAAATAAAACAAGCATTTCCATAACATAGTAAAATAGAAAAAAAGGTGATCATATATGAAACCACAAATCTATTATGTGCCTGGAATGTGCTCATGTTTATGGACAACAAGAAATCCAAAACAGCAACAGAACTCAATAGGTATTGCAACAAAGAGTGAAACAAGGCTGACAAATGGAGGCCGGCTTACTGAAGTGGGAGCTGGAGACATGTTTTTTTCTGGAGTGGTTGCTGTGAAAAGGAGAGGCTGTGATCTAATCTAATCAATAAGCTTGTATGCTTCCCAAAAGGAGTGAACCATGAGCTCATGACAATGCAATTGCTATTTGAGGAAAGAACCACACCACCATCATCAGTGAATGTGCTTCCATCATGACAAACCCTGACGAGATCAAAGAGCAATTTGATAAATACCTGGAGATCCTCATCATTAATGTACTGAAAGGGGACAGGTTTGTAATTCTTGGTGACTTCAATGCCAGAATAAGCACTGACTACCAGATATGGCAGGTAGTCCTTTGGAGTACTGTTGTCAGAAACAATAGTAATGGTCATTTACTAGTGAAGACTTGTGCATCTCATGGCCTTCTCACCACCAACACTATTTCCATTTACATAAATGCAACAAGACTTCCTGGATACACTCTTGCATCAAACATTCACATTCAATAGACTATGTCATTGTAAGGAGAAAAGATACACAGGATGTGAGAGATGAGGATAATATGTGGCATCAAGTGCTATACATATCACAGAATTTTTATTTCCAAACTAAACATTCGTATTCAACAGAAGTGACAGCTCCAAGGCAAGACAGCTACCAGAAAACTTAATATCAACAGATCAGAGTGCTCCTTCATGTGTGAAAAATTTATTGACTTGGAGGGAAAGCTGAGCCAACACACTGTTGGTAAGTGGAGCAGAGAAGAAGTAGGTAGTTTTCAGAGATTTGGTGTACAGCACCACATTTACTTATTTAGGCCAGAACACCGGCAAACATCAGAATTGGTTTGATGAAAACGATGGGGAAATTCAGAAACTACTAAGTGGAAAATGAGAACTCTACAGGGTCTACCAGCATGATAGTTCATCCATCTCTAAAAAGGGAGCATTTAATTCCATTAAAAGTAAAGTGCAAGTGAAGCTTTGAAAGATTCAGGATTCTTAGCTTAGTAAGAAGGCAGCTGAAATTCAGTTTTATGCTGATAGTAACAATCCAAAGCATTTTTCCAATGCCTTGAAGGCTACTTATGGGCCAATGACTGTATATCTCATCTACTCAGCATTGATAGAGCAAACACTAATAAATGAAAAGGACATGATCCTAGAGAGATGCGCTGAATACTTCCATAGTGTTCTCAATAGACCATCATCAACCAATGCTAAAACCATTGACTTTATCTCAGGTTGAAGTCAATCTTTCTCTAGTTGAACTTTCACCTAAAGAAGAAGTTTTGAATGCCATCAGAATTTCATTTTCTCATGTGGCAAAGTTTCTTGTACTGATTCCATTCCAGCAGAGGTACACTGCTCAAGCAAAAGCTAATGGAAATCTTCTGGTTTATATGGCAAGAGGAGGTGATCCCCTATGAGATCAAGGATGCCTTTTCTGTCCATCTATATAAAAGAAAAAGAAATAGCTTGTTCTGTGACAACTACAGGGAGATATCTCTCTTAGACAGAGTTGGTAAGATTCTTACCAGAGTTCTCTTAATTGGATGATCCTTCACTTAGAAGATGGCCAACTGCTGAAAAGCCATGGTGGCTTCAGAGAGGACCAAAAAGTGGTTGACATGGTGTTTATGGACTGAAAACTCTTGGAGAAATGCTAAGAGCAGAACAAAAGTCTGTATATAATACTCATTAATTGGATCAAGACCTTTGATACTGCCAGTCATCAGCACCTGTAGAAGATCTTATCAACATTTGGCTGCCAAGAGAAAGTCATCAGTATCATACATCAGTTTCATGATGGCCTACTTGCCCAGGTCCTGAATAATGGATAATACTTTCATACTTTCCCAGTCACCAATGGAGCGAAGCAGGGCTATGTTTACTCTTTAAGCATGATGTTTTCACTAATATTGTCAGATATGTTTAATAAGGATAAAAATGGCATTAAGGTCAGCTACTGCACTGAATCTAAATTATTTAACTTGGAAAGATTACAAGCTGAGACTAAAGTGCAGGGAGAGTTGATGTGCGACTTATGTTTTGCTGGTGATGGTGCACTCATTGTAGCTTCTGAGGCTGAGATGCAACAAAGCATAGATCAATTATCTGCCACTTGTGCTAATTTTTGCATAATAATTAATACTAAAAAAAAGAGGTCTATCAGTAGCACCACAACATCCATATATGGAACTATTGGTTACAGCAAATGGAGAAATTTTGAATGATGTGGACAAGTTCACTTACCTTGACAGTATGCTTTCCAGGGATATACACATAGATGATGCAGTGGATGCACATGTCGTCAGAGCTGGCTCAACATTTAGGAGCCTACGGAAGAATGTATGGGAGAGAAGAGGTATCAGGCTGCCTACCAAACTGAAGGTCTACAGAGCCATTGTGCTGACCTCATCATGGTATGCCTGTGAAACCTGGGTAGTCTACTGGCACAGTGCCAGAGAATGGACCAGCTTTCATTTGAATTGCCTTAGGAAGATTCTGAGGATCACCTGGCAAGATGACTGGATAAGATAAGAACACTGAGATCCTTTCTTGAGCTGAATTGCCAAACATTCAAACTCTTTTGCACAGAACTTAATTCCTATGGGTTGGCCACATTGTTCAAATGCCAAATGTATGTTTGCCTAAAAGACTATTTGACAGAACTCTCACATGGTAGGTGGCCATTGTCAGAAAAAGCAATACAAGGATATTCTCAAGGTTCCTCTGAAAAACTTTTGAATTGATTGGGACATGTGGGAGACACTGGCACAGGACTATCCACTGTGGCATGCCCATATCATTTGTTCTATGAACAAAGCAAAATTACAGTAGTTCAAAAGAAATATGAGATGTACAAATTTAGAGATAGCTCCACTCCAGTTTTTCTACCTGTGGTAGACCCTTCTGAATTCATACTGGTCTGATCAGTCACAGTCAGACACACCATAGATTGATCCAGATACAGTGATGTCCTTTTGGTTCTCTGAACATGAAGGACAAATAATCAATAGTTATTTGTATACATTTGTGTCTCACCCTTACGCCACCATCCCTCAACTGCCAACTCCATGGGGGCTAGGAACAGCAATTCTTTGTGTGTCCCTGTTTACTTTGAATAAATATTAGTCAAAAATATTGACATCACATAATTTATATAGTATCTTTAAGGTTTGTCAAGCACTTTCTCTATGAAGTTGTAGCAGAAATTTTATTATCTCCATATTATAGGTAAAAAACTGAGTCTCAGAAAGGAAAATAAAATGGCCTACTCAAGATTATTCAACTAATAAGTCTTAGAATTGAAACTCAATCCCAGGTATTTTTAGTCTAACAATAACAATTCTAACAATAACTCCCATTTTCACAGCATTTTCCACCTAGAAGTCCTTGTGAGGGAGGAAAAAGAAAGGAAGATAAGAAAGGAAATAAAAATTTGTTTAGTGCCTACTGTATGCCAGGCACTGTGGTAAGCTCTTTAAAAATATCTCATTTGATCCTCACAAAAACTATGTTAGGTAAGTATCTTCATTTTACAGATGGAGAAACTGAGGGACACTGAGTAAATGATTTGCTCAGGGTCATGTAACTAGTCAACTCAAATCTTCCTGACTTCAGGACCAGCACTTTATCCGTTGAGTCACCTAGGTAGGAGCACAAGTGTATTATTCTTGTTTTACTGTTGAGGAAATTGAGTCTGTGAGAATTTAAGTCATTTTCTGTGTTGCACACAGCATCTGTGATGAAATTTGAACTCATCATCAATTGTTCAAATCTGGCCTCAGACATGTACTAGTTGTATGATCCTGGTTAAGTCATTTTACTCTGTCTCAGTTTCTCCATCTGTAAAATGATCTGGAGAAGGAAATGGCCAACCACTCTAGCATCTTTGCCAAGAAAACCCCAAATGGGGTCACGAAGAGTTGGACATGACTGAAATGATGGAACGTAAAAGCAGAATTAGGAGCCCCCAGGTCTTTTGATTGTAAATGTAATTCTCTTTTATAAAATGTATTGTTTTTCTCAATTACATGTAGAAACAACTTTTAATATTTAAAAAATTTTGAATTCTGAAGCCTCTCTTTCCTTCCCTCTCTTGCCCCTCATTGAAAAGGCAATTTGATATGTTATACATGTGTAGTCATACAAAATATTTGCATATTAGTCATACTGTAAAAGAAAATAGATCAAAACCCCCCCAAAAATAAAGTTTAAAAAATATGCTTCACTTTGCATTTAGACTCCATGAGTTCTTTCTCTGGAAGTAGAGAGCATTTTTCATCATAAGTCCTTTGAAATCTTAGATAATTAACTGTATTATTGAGAATACCTGTTATTCTCAGCTGATTATCATACACTATTGCTGTTACTGTGTACAGTATTCTCCTGGTTCTGCTCATGTCACTTTCAACAGCCCATATACATCTTCTCAGATTTTTCTGATAGTATCTTGCTTATTATTTCATATAGCACAAAATCATATACCATGATGTGTTCAGTTATTCACCAATCGACAGGCATCGCTACAATTTCCAATTCTTTGCCACCAAAAAAATTCTGATATAAATAAATTAGTACATGTAGGTTCTTTTCCTTTTTATTTTTTATCCCTTTGGGATGAAGATGCAGTATGATATAGCTGGGCAAGAGGGTATGCATGCTTTTATAGCCCTTCAGGTATAATTCTAAATTGCTCTCTAGAACGGTCGAATCAGTTCAGAACTGCACCAGCAGTGAATTAGTGTCTAACACTTCTCACATTCCCTCCAACATCTGTCATTTTCCTTTTCTGTCATATTAGCTGATCTGATAGGTGTTGGGTGGTACCCCAGAGTTGTTTTAATTTGCATTTCTTTAGTCAATAATGTTTTAGAATATTTTTCCATATGAATATAGAAAACTTTTGATTACTTCATCTGAAAACTGACTTCATATCTTTTGAGCACTTATCACTTGAGGAATGACTTGTATTCTTATAAATTTGACTCAGTTTTCCATATATTTGAGAAATAAGACCTTTATCAGAGAAACTCACTATAATTTTTTTTTCTGTGTATTTCCCTCCTTCCCATTTTCCCTGTACTCCTTTCTTTCACTCTATCCATGCTTCAAAGTGTTTTGCTTCTGACTATAGCCTCTCCCAATCTGCCACCCCTTTTTCATCTCCCCTTTCTCTTAGTCCCTTCCCTCCTATTTTCCTATAGGGCAAGATAGATTTCTATACCCAAATGAGTGTTTGCTATTTCTTCTTTGCCCAATTCTGAGGTTCAAGTGCTGTCCCACTCACCTCCCCCATTTTCCCCTCCATTGTAAAAGTGCTTTCATGACTTTTATGAGATAATTTACTCCATTCTACCTCTCTTCCTCCTTCTCCCAGTTTATTCCTCTCACTCTTTAATTTTATTATTTTTGATAACCCATCATATTCAACTCACACCTGTGCCCTCTATCTATGTACACGCCTAGCTACCCTAATAATGATAAAGTTCTTAGCAGTTACAAGTATCACTTTTCCATGTAGTAATGTAAACTTCTTTTCCCTGCGTACGTTCTTATCCTTCTCTTGATTCTTGTATTTGAAAGTGAAATTTTCCATTCAGCTCTGGTCTTTTCATCTGGAATGCTTGAAAGGCCTCAATTTTATTAAATATCTATTTTTTCTCCTATAGGATTATACTCAATTTTTCTGTATAGATAATTGTTGATTGTAATCCTAGCTCCTTTTCCCTCTGCAATATTGTCCTCTGATCCTTTAATACAGAAATAGCTAAATCTTATGTTATCCTGACTATGGCTCCATGATATTTGAATTCTTTCTTTCTGGCTGCTTGCAATATTTTCTCCTTAACCTGGGAGCTTCGGAATTTGGCTATAATATTCCTGGGAATTTTCATTTTAAGATCTCTTCCTTCCTTCCTTCTCCCTTCCTTTCCTCCCTCCTTCTCTCTCTGTCTCCACCCCACAACTTCTGGCCCCCAAAATAAAAGCCCTCTCATGTATATCTTTGTGCATGTGTGTATACATATAGCACAATAAGAATAATAAAAGAAAACAAATTCATACGTTTGTTATACCTGAAAATGTCTTTCTCATTCTGTAACTCTGGGCCATCACCTGTCTGTGAGGAGGGGAGAAAATCATGTTTTGTTTTTTAATATTTGTTTTCAAGTTTTATTGCTGCATTCTGTTTTTACATTATAAATATTATAAGATTACTCCAGTTTTATAAGAGGTCTCTTTTAACAAAGTAAAACTAACAATATACTGACCTCACCTGAAAAGACATGCAATGTTTCATATTTGGAGATATCTCCCATCTCTCAAAAGAAAAAGAACAGAAATCTACATTCTATCATTACTACCCTACTCCATTGGAAAAAAGAAAAGAAAAACAAATTTCTTATAATAAATATACATAATTAAGCAAAGCAAATTTCCTTAGTGGTTGAATATACACACATATTTATTTATCTATTCACCTGAAATCCAACATCTCTTTGTAATAGATAGCACTTTCTCTGAAGTCATGATCACTACAAATAAAATACTATACATGTTAAACAGAAGCCTGCCCCTACCACTGTTATAGGTTGTATATGGTATATATATATATATACACACACATACACACATACATACACACACATATATATGTATATACACATATACATACTTATACGTATAGTTATATACATATACACATTTTATATATACACACACCTTTGCATGTACTATATACATATATCTACACACATGTATACACATGCACATATAAAATCTCTGTGGCACAGTAGAGAGAGCCGGTCTCTATTTAATGTGTGTATGTCTATATATCTATGTGTATGTGTGTATACACACATACTTAGAGATATTTTATGAATGTATATGCATGCATATGCATATATGTACACATATCCAAGGGCAGCTAGGTGATATAGTGGAAAGAGCACAGGTTTTAGAGTCAGGAAGACCTGAGTTCAAATTTGGCCTCAGATACTTATTAGCTATATGACTCTGGGCAAGTCACTGAACTCTATGTGCCTCAGTTCATCATCCATAAAATGGGGGCGCACTGGAGAGAAGGAAACGGTGAACCGTTCCAGTATTTTTTGCCAAGAAAACTCCATGGACAAAAGTCCACGGGAGTCACGTAGAACTGGATATGACTGAACGACCGAACAGCGACATGTATCTAAGATGTATTATACGCTAGAAAGATAGGTTGGAACCAAGTTGTAAAATGTTAAAATGCCAAACAGAGGAATTTGCATTTAACTTAGAAGTAATAGGGAGCCTTGGGAGTTTACTGATTTGGGGAAGGACATGGTTAGCCTTGCGCTCTGGAGAATCAGTTTGGCAGTGGTATGGAGGATGTTGTGTTGCACGACAAGCAGTACAGTATGTTATCATTCCCCTTTTTACAGGTGATGATGCCAAGGTTGGAGAGGATAAGTCACTTATTTGAGGTCACAACACTTGTGAATGACAATATCAGAGCTTGGGCTACAGCCAAGGTTTCACTCCGTTCTATCAGGTTACCTACCCCAAGGAGTGAGTCAAATCCATCCCTGTCACTTACTAACTCTGTCATCCTGAGCCCGTCACTTAAACTCTCTGGCTCTCATTATCCTCATTTGTAAAATAAGGGAGTTGGTCTAAACGGGTGATCTCTAAATACAACAAAACGGAACAAGTTTATACATTTGTCCTGCCTGAAAATATCTTTTTCATTTTGAAATTCTAGTTGATCATTTCTCTGTCAGGAAGGGGGAAATCATGTTTTGTTTTGTTTTTTAATTTAAAGTTTTATTGATTCATTGTTTTTAAATTACAAATGTTACAGATTACTCCAGATCCTTTCTGATTCAAATCTGTGAAACTATAAACTCACTATTGGTAATTTCTACTATGAATTTATTTTATAAACTGTAAAAAATTGCCAGTACCTTCCTTGACCAAGCCAGTGGGGCCAAGAGTCTGAAAGTTAGTTCAGGGAGTGTACTGTGAGCACTCTGAAAGTTGTGATAAGTAATCATCTCAGAATACCAGTCTCTATTTAACTGAGTAAAATATTATAGTCATCAAATGGTAGAAAGAGCTCATGTTTCTCCCAGAGTGCCTATCTTACAGGCAGTGCATATCCGGGTAATGGCCAACCTATGATTATTATAGGCATAACCCCACCCTACTGCAAATTTTTCTGCCCTTCACTCTTTCCTGTTTGGATCCTTTCCCTCTGGGCTCTCTAGCCTCCTGTAGATGTGAGATACTTTAGAGTCACCAAGCAAACAATTAAATGTAAAAGCTCTATGTGGAGGAAATCAGACTGAAATGAATTACAGGACAAGTGGTGCTGGAAATGATCTTTGTTGAAAGGTAACTGGTATAAGACCTACAGTGAGGGAGGAGAGGAGTCCTTGGGAAATGAAAGCAGTATAAAAACAATCAATAAAGCATTTATTTATTTTTAAAAGAAAGGTACCTGGGAGAAACAGAGAGTGCTTAGGATTTCTGCTACTAACTGAACTTTGCAAGAATGAGAAATTATCTGCTGCAAACTTTCCAATTCCACCAGAAACGTCAGGCAGTGATTTGTAGAAAGGGATGCTGATAACATTAATTAGCTCTAGAATAAAGATACTCCTTTTTCTTTTTTATATTAAAATGAGCAAATATGAGTGAATCAATGCTAGGGACCTAGGTCTGCTTTAAGCTACTGTACCATTATAAATATGCATGCACACATTGAAAGGGGCGTGCTGGAAAGCAAGAATGCAGAGGCGAGTCTTCAGTCCAGTCAGTCCAGATGGCTGCGTTTTAGATGTCATTCTCATGGACAGGTTCAAGGTCCAGTCATTTGTTCTTTAAAGACAAACGCATAAACAGCCCTTTATATGAAGAAGAAATCGGTCAGATTCGGGTATATACTTGTCAAACTGTTTATTTACCATTCACACTGGTTATAATATTGAATTTACAGAAGAAAGTGTGGTACAAAGAAACTAAGTCTCCATGAGAACCACCATTGCAGTCCAGCTGCCCTATATGCCAGACATTAATCCTGTAGCACTTCACTGGGTACTGCCTTTCACCGACTGTACAATTAAATGCCTACTCTTTTGTGGTATCAAGCAACACCGTGGTGAGGAGGGGAGCTATTCGTATTCTTTCATTTCTTATCTGGTTCAAAATTCCAGACCTGGAAAATTCCCCTTCGGATAATGTCCAGTACATCAGTACAGTGTGTGTGAGGGAAAAGAGGAGGAGGGGATTCCCCACATGAACGATCCAGTGCACTTTACAAACATACCCAATAATTGCTACCCGAAGATATGCTTTTTTTTTTTTTGGTGACGGGAAGGAATTGTTCAAAGGATGCTGTTTTTCCTCTTGCTATTTTTTCCAATAGATGGATTACTCTGCCACTTCATGTAAGAAGTTGATTTTTACATTAATTTTTTTGTACATCTGGAATACCACAAATAACCCACCGTTGTTCTGCACATTCATTTCCCCAACAACAAAGAATGAACAGTTTTTTTTTTTTATAGGAACCATGCTCTTAACTGTTGACAAAATTGAATAAAAAGTAGCTCATTTTAAAGCCTAAAATAACCAGGGTAGAAAAAAATAGGTTTCTCTACAGTATTTAACAAACATAAGGATAAGTTCCTTAAAAACACAAAAAGGGAAAAAGTTATTACAGGCACTAAAAATATTTTGCAACGAAGCTTAAAATCTATTTACATACATAAATACAATTAATTCTGTCAATGCAACTCGAAGGAGAAAAATCCAAGTAGTCAGACTCATCAATACTGACCCATTTAAATGAACTCATAAACAGATGGATATTTTGTTCAGCTGTGTGTGTGTGTGTGTATTTTTGTGTGAGTATACATACATATGTATACATATATTTGTGAGAGCAAAAATGAATTACATTTTCTGAGATTGTCAAACTAACTTTCAGGTATGGAAAAAGCAGGACGGAATGTCCCAAGAAAACAGGTATTTCAAGGTAGAAATCCTTAATTCTAAATTACAGGTTGCTTGAGTGAAACCATTCATTTTCTTTCTAATCAGAGCATTTCTGTTTATCTACAAAGAAACCCCAAACAGCAGAAGTGCTGCCTATTTACCCTCTGATTTTAATTTGTACTGTAAGCTTCTGTTTCTAAGTGTATCTGCATTTGGATAGTAGAGTAGATCCAAAATGGCTGGCAAAGTCTGTTTTTCTAGATGAAACCCTACATTCAGGAGAAAGGCTGACTCACTGGATTCTTTTAGTTAAAGGAAGACAGTCTAGGAGTTTTACGTTCAGCATAGTTGGCATTTAGAGAAAGGGCTTATCATTGGATAGATGGGGAGAGAAAAAGAGAGAGAAACACAGAGAGAGAGAGAGACAGACATTTCAAAATGGACACAGAGACACAAAGACACAGAGTCAGAGATATAGAGAAAGAGGATAAGAGACAGAGAGAGAGGTTTCAAAACAGAGACAGACAGAGAAAGAGTCAGAGACCGAGAAATTGAGAGAAAGAAAGGAAGGCGTGTGGGGGAGGGGAGGAAAAGAGAGACAGTGAAAGACAAACCTAGAGACAAAGACACAGATACACAGAGGTATACAGGGACATAGAGATATGGACAGGAAGAATCAGAGTGAGAGAAGTAGAGAAAAATTAGAAACAGTCAGAGAACCAGAGTGCAACAGCACACACACACACACACACACACACGCACACACAGAAGAGATGAGATTGTTTCGAATTAAGGAAAAGGAAAGGACTGAGAAATATGAGCAGGTTGCATTCATGAGACAATGAATAATCGACACTAGAATGGTTTATCTAAATGTTTTTTCAGTTCACCAAATGCTTCCTGACACCTTGGGCAAGTCACTTAACCTCACTGGGTCTCAGTTTCGTCACCAGCAAAAATGAGTGTGTTGTACTAAATGGTTTTTAAGGTCCCTTCCAGCTCTAAATCTATAATCCTTTAACATCCTGAAATTCAATTATTGACCACTGCAGGGGGCCTCAACAGATATGCCTGAAATAGTACACCTTGGTTTTTATTTTCATTTTTATAATCTCTGAAGGTGTTTAATGCAATTCCTTAAGCAAAAGAGCTATGAGGTCTGAGTGAAACTACTTTGTAATAAACAACAAAGATTTTGTTGACTTTTTAAACAACTAAATATTTGTTTTTGTGTGTCACGAACGGCATTCTCAAAGGAGTAATAACCAGAGATCCAATCAGAAAGATAAGAGATTATACCTGCTTTTTTAAAATTAAGGCTTAACTGGAGAGAATATTTACTTATCTCCTGCTGTTGGACACTAGGTTGAATTCAAGACGAATTACCTAGAAGTATTAGAATCTTACTGGGAAAGATTGAAATTTTTCATCTGTTAGTCACTGCTTAAGGTCATGAGGGACAATGTGGCAAAAATCTTATGAAAACAAAGTTGTTTAATCTGGGAAACGGACCGAGGTTTCTTTAGAAATGGAAATTTTAAATATTCCTCTCATTTCGGGCATTTTTGCTGCTAGCAAATACAGTATGTAATCAAACATGAAACTGAACTGAAAAGAGTTTTAAAACTAAAAATTAACAACATTCTGAGTTTTTCTGAGATGTGATATAGCTCTTTCATTAGATGAAAATGGTTTGACTGACAACATAATATTGTTTAATCGTAACTTTATACCAAAGTGCTACTGCATTCATGTATAACAAATAAGCAAAAAAAAATTTTTTTCTAAAACTCAAAAACAAGTTGTTTTTAAATAAGTCCAGCTGTTTTGCTGCCTGCAGCCAAGGATCTTTTCTTATTTGAAACTTTAAAAAAAATTCTTTTTTTTAAGCATCAAACAATGATGCAAAGTCGAGTTTTCATATACTCTTCCGAGTTGACCTGCAATTGTTTCTTCTAATTTAAGAGGTACATTAAATAATAATTAGATGATTTTGAACAAACATATGTCAATATCAGCAGTTTGTACTTACCAAGTCACACAACTGCATTCCAACTAAATCCTCAAACAAAGACAGTGCCATCAAATGTAGAGCGATGTCTAATCAGTTTGAAGGATGGGCAGGAGTATCGGAAATCTCTAATATCACACTGCTATGTGGGTGTAGTGGGTTCTCCCATTGAATTCAGGGACCCTTCTTGAGGGAGCACAACTGAGGGTGAGAGGGGAGGCCAAGGGGAGAGTTAAAGGAGAAATACTGTAGCAGGAGCATGGAACTGGATTCCATCTATGCATGGTGTTGCTACATTGAAACATAATGGTGTGCTTGATGCACATAGGATTGTGCATCCAGATGTCTGCTCAGATGTTGGCCTCTGGAGTCAGCCACTGAAAACTCAAATAAACGTTCCTTTCTACTCCAAATTTTTTGAGGTGATCAGAAACTTTCAGCCAGGGCACAAGTGCCAAGTTTAAAGACAAATTTTTAATAGGCTAGAATACTTTGTGTGCTGTGGGTCCAGAAGTTCTTCTCCTCTTAGACCTAAGTAGCTAAAAAAAATTGAAACCCACAGGCTCCCGTTTAGTTACAGCTCAGAACTCAGCTCCACTATAACATATTCAATAGTGAGTGTCCGAAAAAAATCAGAACCTTGGGTATTGTGCAGTGAGCTATTAGGTGTCAAAAACAGACTCCTGGGCCCATTGGTACTGTCTCTGTAGTCAGTGGAGCCTACCCGAAGACACAAAGGCCAAATGACCTTTATTTGCAGGAAGGCGGACAGATGTGATATGTTTTGTTGGAGTTCCATGTTCCTGATTCTTAAAGAAGCCCTCAGTGTTTGAAAAAGTAGCTAAAACACTGCTGTTAGCTACAAAGTAATTGATTTAAATGAAAAGGAGTTAAATGTAAACAATAGTTCTGGATTATTAAGTGATCCTATTACCCATCCTTTGTCCCCTCAGCCTTTTTCAATGTGATATAGTTAACTTTGCTTGCTACCAAAAAATAAAAATGCAGTACTTGATTGTTTTCCCTCTTACTATAAGTACATTTAAATAATAAAAGTATCAACACACAAGTAAATGTCTAGACATCAAGATACATAAATACCTGGGAACTCACTATAGGAGTACAGTAGTTGAAAATGGCCCAAGGCTGTAGCTGTCACTTAAAAACAACTACACCCAAGTTCAAAGGAAAAGTTAAATAAAACCTTAGTGAAAAGGGGGTTGATTCTTTCAACTGTCAAAGAAAGAAAGAAGCAAGCACAGTTTTATATATTAAAAAACCACCCAAATGCAAATATGCATTTTGCAATTTATAAGGTGCCTAAAAAAGAAATAAAAATGAATAAGATGCAAAATAGAATGAGTTGTATTCCCCAAGACCAAAATTCCAAACTTTGGAATATACAACTTAGCGAAAAATTTAAGTCAAGGATATAAAACCTTTCTTTTATTCACAGCATTGCTAAATCAGAAGCATTCACAGTTTCCCTCTGGGAATCTACCTATACTTCCTTACAACTATCAATGGGTCCATATGGTGAAGTGGACACACTATGGTTGTGGTGGGTGGAAGAATCAGAGATGGGTCAAACAGCATTTGAGAACTGTTAGATCTCTGAAGCAGTGGATACTTAAGAGGTCACTGATCTGGAACTAGATCAGGGTCATGATCTACTTCAAGATCAATGAATATAACCATTTGGGGTCCTTTTGGTTCCAGAAGGCTTTATCTCCTGAAAAAGGGACCATTTCAAGGAAAATATTGTTCATTCCAGCACATTGGCTGGATGAAATAATGACACAGTGGCCAGATGGCCTAGCCACCAGATGGAGTTTCTTCTGAAAGGAGTGAAACTGCCTTCAGGTCCCATAGGGCATTTGGAGTAACTTTGGGAAAAAAGTAGATCAAAGCAAATTCAGTCCTGGCACATCTCTAGGTAAGATTCAATATGGCCGCCACACCGCTTCTTCCAGCCTTGCTGTGGTACCCATGTTGGTTGGGGAGTTGCTGTGACTGCCTTCAGCTTCAACCACATCACTTTGGTTGGGAAGATTGGGGTTGAGCAGGGTGGATCCTGTGGAAGCATTAGTGCAAGGAGGCAGGATACGTGGAGGGGAGCGGTCTCCACCAGACATCATTGAGAACTGATAGGACCCTGCTGACGTTCCATAGTAGAGATGGTAAGATGGTGAACTTGTCTGAAAGGGGCTGCCTTGAGCCTGAGAAGAACCAGGGTATGGAGGTGGTAAGTAAGTGTGGTATCTTGTGGCAGTGGTCATGGCAGACATGCCAATTCCTATTCCTGAAGTGACTGGAGTTGGGGTATAGGTAAAGGCTCCTGGGTAATGCATACGAGCATCAGAGATGGAAGGAAGAGTCGGGAATTGCCGAGGATCACTGAACGCTGTCAGGTCAGAAGCAGCTGTGGGAAGAAAAGAAGATGGAGCTGAAAACCGACTGAGTGATGGAATCCGTTTTTCAGGGTATAACCGACATATTTCAACAATGCTTTTAAGTAAAAACAGGAGGAAAATAATTAGTAGTATTTTGTCAATGCCTTAACACATTAGCAGCTAGGTGGTGCAGGGAAGAGAGCCCTAGGCTTGGAATCAAGTAGACTCATCTTCATGAATTCAAATATGGCCTCAGACACTGTGTGACCCTGGGCAAGTCACTTAACCCTGTTTGCCTCAGTTCCTCATCTGGGCTGGAAAAGGCAATGGAAAATCACTCCAGTATCTTTGCAAGGAAACTACCAAGAAGGTCACAAAGGGTCTGAAACAAGTTAACAATAGCAAATTAGCTTATGCTATTTTTTTTCTAGCTTACTCAATTCTTTCCTACTTAATCAGTCCGAGTCAGACTTATAGAATTGTATTTCTGGAAGGAATCAGAGGGAATATCTAGTCAAAACCCCTTAATTTCATAAATGAGAAAACAGAGATACAGAGAAGTTAACTGAAATGCCCCAAATCATACAAAGCCAGAATTAGAACCCAGGTGTCCTATGCCCAGTCCAGCGCCTTTTTGATATTGCCTTTCCAATTAGATGTTCACTGTCATTAATGCATATAGTAACAATGCGTATTAATAACTTAAAGAAATAGCATCACACATGTTTTCACACTTCAGGCTGTCCCATGAACTTGTTTGCTGACTTAAGATACCTCTCTATCTCCCCCTTCCATTCCTATCTCCCCCCCAAATTGATAAGCTCACTTTTTTAACATAATTCTTCCATAACTTACTATTGTAGAGGCTACTTTTCTGGATTTTTTTTTGACATGGGCCTTGTTTTATCTAATTGTTTCACATTATAAAATGCTTATAAAACTTATGTGGGATCAATAAATTCTGGCTGTAAACTCATTTTCCTTGAAGTGCGCATTTACATCTTTATGGACAGATATTAGAGATCCCTAAGGCAGCTATTCTCTTTGTTCTTAACTAAAGGCTGTCTCACACATCTGTGGAAGGAGCTGATATCAGAGATGAGAAGCTCTTTGGAATGTACAGACAAGTATAAGATTGGGGATGGATGGTATACTGTGCATAGTTTCTGGGTATAGGGTATAACTATATATATATGTATATATATATATATACACTGTATGACATGATTAAATTATTAATGATAATGACGATAATACAGAAAATGAGGCTAACATAATTACAGCTATAAACAATCATAGCTTTTAGACAGACTCATCAGATTGTGATAGTAGACATTGTCATTTGGCTTGAGAGCTAACACAAAGACTTGACCAAATCAGAATATTGCACCAAAGATAAAGGTTTCAATATGGACTATTCTGATTTGGAAGGTGACTAATATCTGTATATTTTAAGCCTATTATTCCAGCCAGAAGCTGCTACTGTATGAGGTATTACTCTAACACACATTCTTGAAATGAACTGATCTGTGGATGTAGAATGACTGTGGTGAGGGGAATGGGGCAAAATGGATGGAATACTGGACCTGAATTTAAAAAGACCTTAGTTCAAATTTTACCTCCAACAATTACCAGCTGTGTGACCCAGGGATGTCACTTAACCCCTATGTGCTTCAAGCATCTACTTAGGACTTATCTTCTAAGTCATAGATGGATGGTGAGCTGCATTGATAGGTGGCAAAGGTGGTAAATATGTGAATTGTGGGCAATATGTGGTCCACACACTCCCAAGTGTGGCCCAAACAATATTAAACATAGTTTTAATGATTTTGCCTTGAATGTGCTGATGTATTAATAAAAAGAGAAATATATAAACGTGTGTTTTCTAAATATATATACACATATATACACATATACATATATACATACATGTATATATATCTGTGTGTGGGTGTTTTTCTTGAAACCTGCAAGGATCCTTTATATACTTTCTATTTGAGTTTGATACCACTAGTGTACAGTATTCCTACATGGGGAGTTTCTCATGATGACAAAAACCTACATATTCTTTGTATTATGGAGACAGGATATTTCATTCTCTCAAAGCCAATTATAGTTTATGGCAACATTTAATGTTCATACCAAATTCCCAAGTCCTCTAGAACCTTTAGAGAATATCAGGTCTCATTTTCAAGGAGATACTTCTGCTAATCACTATTGGAGCAAGTCAGACATGAGGACAGAGAAAATGTTATAAAGTGACAGTAGCTGGAGATTGTCCTACCTTTGTCTTCTACAGGACAGAATAAGAGAATTCTATAGTTGGAAGGGATGTTAGAAATCATCTAATATGATCTCCCTTTATTCTGCAGATGGCAGACTAACCCTTAGTGAGGCAAAGGGATTTATCTCAACGTATACAATTAGCAAGTACCAGAACCTGTGCTTAGATCTTCTGGTTTTAACTTCTGTGTTCTTCCCATAACCTGAAGCCTCTCTTGGCTCTAAAGAGCAGCTGTTCCCCACACTTGAGCTCTCTCTTTGTGACTTTGAATCATGACATCTGCTTTTCCTAGCTCCCAAAGCTTTTAGTCAAGCTAGAAAACCTCTATCATAATTCCCACTGTACCATCCACACTTCTGTCAGGGGGCAAGGTCAGAAGAAGGCAATGAAGCCAATAAAATCAGCTTGTTTGATTTGGTACAACGTTCAGGATACAAATAAATGAGTTCACCTATTTCTAAAGATTGCTTCACCTGCCCTGAACCAGGAAAGTTGAATTTGCTGGAAAAATGAATGGAAAGGTCATTTAGTTTCACTGCCATGTCTGTAAGTATGATGTCAGTCCTTGCCCAACCACTATGTTGTAACTACCTAATACAAAATTACAAACACCAAAAGGGGCAGGCACAGCAAACAGCTGTCAGGGGCACAAGAAATGGAATAAAACTATAATTCTAACTGTCAGGGCAAAACAGACCTCACTGTATTCAACTGAACAAACATTTTAAAGTACCTACTATGTGTGAGGCACCTACACTAGGTGGTAAGGCTTCAAAGGCTTCTTCTGTGCCTTTTTGGTAGCTTTCCAAAAACCAGCATACTTTCTGCCAAATAATAGCTATTCCTCAGTACCAGGAACTATTTCTCAAGCCCAGTTGTTCATTGGACTCATATTTCCCTAGTGAAGCAGCCCCGAATTCCGTGTGTCCCAATTCAAGTAGTCAATCTAAATGTTTGTTTTCCTTTTTAGTCCGTCTGACAATAGAAAACTAACCCCAAAACACGATGGACTATTCTTGCCTTTGGGCCAGCCTGAATACATAGAGCAGTGGTGGTGGTGATGGTCCCTGATACCCCCTGTGAGTCTGGTTTGAAAGTAGGAAATCTGAGGATTAGCATGTTTAGGCATTTGGGGTGAAAATGGTTCACAAGAGATCACTGGGCTAAAGATTGGCCATGACAGCTCAGCCCTTCCTTCTGAAATCTGACATGGATGAAGGCAGCTCCATTCTATCGTCCCTCCTACCATCCCCAAAGGATTAAACAACCTGAGCTGATAATGGGCCTCCTTAAAAGGATCCTTTGCAGACTCAGATTAATGCATGCTGAGAGTCCTTTCATTTGGCAGCTACACATCACTTTTTTTTTAAGGAAGAAGGAAGAAAATTCAGATGACAGCTCCTTTCTGATAAAGTGGAGAATTTGCCTGAAAGAGTGTGTGTGTGTGTGTGTGTGTGTGTGTGTGTGTGTGTGTGCTCCCCGCACATACCTGCAAAGAAGGAAATTCGGGGAGGTGGAGAAGGTAGGTTAACACAAAAAAGTGGTTTGACTGGATTAAAAGGTAGAGCAGACAGAGTAGTGTCAGGTTCTCAAAGCTTGTTGGCTGGTGAGGAAGTTTGCTTTCATGTGCCTTCGTCCCCTCCTATTCCTAAGTTTATTACAATACTTTGCAGGCCTGCATTATATGCTTGATTTCTTAGGAAGGGGGCGTTCTGCCAAGTTTAAAAGTAGTCTCCATTTCTGTTTCCTTCAATCAGCAGATGCAGGCCTGTAGCTCCCTCTTTGTCCTGAACATCAGACAAAATGGGCACCTGAATTTTTGTCTGTCGAAATTCCTGGTAATTTCCCCCCTGCCACTTATGTCCCTACCTCCCCATGGTCCTTAACCAATCCTTCGTTAAGCTGGTAACCATACAAGTTCTTAATTAACCCATGCTTGTATAGAAACTCAACCAGGATTTGTCTTTGGATAGAATGGGCTGTGGCTAATTTTTTAACTTTAATAGCCCCTTAAGCCTCCTATCTTGGTCAGCTGTGGCAAGCTACTAGTAGTAGTCTTTAGCTGTAGTTGTCTATATGACATGAGCTACATCAACAAAAACTTCTTGGCCAAGGAGAGTTGCTGACATAGCGAATACTAAGGGACAGCTACATAGTAAGGAAATTCCCATTGAAGAGTGAAGCTAAGGCTCTACAACACAATGGGTCCAAGAAAAACAGTACACGTTTCAGACAGAATATAGCCAGTGGACATAGCTCAGATGCCAAGACAAGTCAGAGGAAGCTGACACAGAGGCCTCTGAAAGCAAAATTTGTCCCTCAGGGACAAACCCAAAGAAAGACAAAAATTACCCAGCCTACACCACTACCTTGAACCTCTATATGTCAGTAATCATGAAAATGGAGGAGCACGTGCTAGAAATCTGAAAAGAGAAAGCATCAACTAGTGCCACATAGAATCCTAGATTACTTGCAGGCAATTCTACCTAGGGCTATCACGAACCTTTACAATAACCTGATCAGGATTCAAGTATTTGGTGTAGTCATCAGGAGCCTTAGTTATCCATAAAAGAAAGCATGATAAGATATGCATTTGAAGCATGTGGCAAAGTAAAAATCTTATCCTATGTTATCTTCCATGCCCCTACCCTGCCACGACTGTTCTTAAGGGGAAAGACAACAAAACTGACATGTCTTAACAGAAGAAAGGAAACGATAATCTTCCTGTATTCTGCTCTATCAGTACATTTATGGATTATTGGGTTCCACTCTGACATCAAATTTTAGCAGTCACGTAACATCAACAAAGCTGAGCTCATCCGGAGGAGGCCAATGAAAAGCAAGGGGACATGAAATTGCTCCATTGCAGAACCAAGTACAGGAACTCGGCATGTTTAGAGTGGAGAATCTGAAGACTGGTCAGTTGGAAAACTGTGGATTCTGATGTTTATTAGTGGTGTGGATATAGCCGTCACTAAGCCTCTCTGAGACTAACTTTCCACATTTATAAAACAGGGATAATAACAACTCTACCTCACAGGGTTGTTGTGAGGAAATTGCTATATGTCCATGAAAGCCTATCTCTTTAATGGTAACATTCTTCTGGTAATGCTATTATATGGCTGTGAATCATGGAACAACATGATCTTGGAATAATCCAAGTCATCTGGGACATAAGATGATAATGAAAAGAAGGATGGTAAGTTTCAGGGATGTAGTATATTACCAACAATGACTTTGGTGACAGGAAACATTAAAGGTAGAATAAAAAGCATATGCCTTTAAAAGGAGACAGGTTGGTCATGGACCAAGAATGTAAGACAATACATCTATTTTTTTTGGCTGCCATGCCACACTGTTGACTCAGATTGAGCTTGCAGCACACTTAAACATCAGATATTTTTTTACAGGAACTGCTGACTAGCTATGTGCTTCCCCTAAACCTCCCTTCAGAAGCTAATTTTTTCGGTCCTAAATTTATTACTCTACATTTAACCCTATTAATTTTTATCTTATCCATATCCAATCATTTTATCTTTTTGGAATCTTTTAGGATTCTAACTTTGTGACCCAGTGTGTCAACTCTTTCCTTCATCATGTCATCTGCATATGTGATAGGCATGCTTTCTATGTACTTTTTCTAGGTCACTGCTAAAAACACCAAACAGCACAAGTGAAGGGCAAATCCTTGTGGCATTCTATTAGAGATGTCCCTCCATGTGAACCTGGACACATTATTGACCACTTTTTGGATCCAGTTACTTAACCAGTTCCAAAACCGCTAATCTAGTCAATATAAGTCTTTTGTCAAATATTTTGCTTAAGCCTAAGCATACTATTTCTACAACGTTTCTCAGATCTACAATTCTAAATACCCTGTGCAAGATTTATGGAAAGACATAAATAGTAAATAATAGACTGTTTTCTCCACTAATGGGCTCATAGACCCATCTCAGTATTACTATCATCCTATATGATCCCAGAGAGAAGGAGTAGGACCAAGGACTCTGAGTGACAGGAAGATATATGTTCACAATCAGATTTATCCCAAAATGCAAGGACTCTGAATGACAGGAAGATATATATTCACAATTAAATTTATTCCAAAATGGAAGAGTCTCCTTTATTAAACAGAGAACTCCCCATCACTGGAAGTATTTAAGTGAGGCTGGATGTCTATCTATCAGGGATATTGTAGGTGAGATGCCACTATATTAAAAGGTTGTACTAGATGGGGACCTTACAGTTGTGAACGTTTATGATTCAAGTTTCCATTAGCAAGACTGATGAATTTCTATATCCTATTTGGTTTGGCTTGTCTCCAATTCCACAGTACCATTTTTTAAATGGTCAATTGAAACAAAAGGAACAATTTTCCTTTTCCTTTTCAACAAATGAATTTTACCCTATAACATCAACTTTCCTTTCTACTGAGCACAGTGCGCTTAAGAAGCAGAAGACCAAACTGTTCATAGTTTGAAGGACTAAGACTTAACATGCTCAGGGCAACAAGAATCACCCTAAGTGTATCAAAGGGACCTGCCCCTGGGAAATATAAGAAAAAGTATCTTGGTGTTCTTGACTCTGCGTGTGTGTGCGTGTGTGTGCGTGTGTGTGTTGCTAATGTCTGACAGTTTTCATTTTTGATATATATTTCTCTTACTTCAGATACACCTGTGAATTGTTAATGTTGGCTTTATGAAAATTAACTCCTACTACATACTAGGCTAGACTATCTAGCCTAGCATTTTGCCTTTGACTATATTAGCAAAAGACATGCTAGAAAAGTGTGGTTCCCTTCCTTCATATCGATTTCAAAAATTAGACAAGCTTGCCAGAACGTGAGATGTTAACATGAGAAGCTCTGGGTTGGCTTTCATACGACACAGATTCTAATTCCTGCTCTCCTACTACCTTGATACGTGATCCCAGGCAAATTACTCTCTGGTCCTCAGTTTCCTCCTCAGTAAAGTGAGGGAACTGAAATTCATGACTTTTTGAGGCTGCTTCCAGCTCTAAAAGTCAATAAATCTGTTCTTACTCATGCTGACATCTCCCATGAATTTGTCTCAACTATTTTGGAATCTTAATATTGGGGTAATCAATTCCATAAATAGTGTGATACAGCAGAAAGAACAATGAATTAGAATCAAGATATCTATTTTGAGTGCTGGTTCCAACATTAAATGTGAACTCAAGTTCCTTAAACTTCCCTGGACCTAAGTTTTGTCATCAATAAAATGGGGATACTAATGTGGATACTAGGCTGCTGGTTATAAGAGAAGCTGTTGTCATTACTGTTATGACTTGGTATCATCACCTTTACAAGTTTTGGCTTTTTAATCCCAGAGGCCCACTGGCCTCTGCAATAATGCAACCTTCACAAACTAAGTCCATCATTGTATGTGAAAGTATTGCAGTTACAGTGTAAGGAGCACCCAAATGTGGATGCATGTGAACAAAGTGGGTCAGACTTACAGTCTACCTAGTCTAGTTTGGGAAGAGGAGAGGATGGTTCCATGGCAAGAGGACTAAATTTAAAAGAACTAAAGAGGACCTGGTACCAAAGCCCAGTTCTGCTAGTTTCTGCTGGGTGACTTTGGACCAGTCATGGGACTTTGTCGATCCTCAGATACCTCATCTATAAAATGTGGAGGTTAGATTCGATGATCTCCAAGGTCTCTTCTAGCTCTGAGTCTATGATCCTACGATTATTTCCGGAGGCAAAACATGAGGGTAGGAATTTGCAGATTTTTATCTTCAGGCCTTGAACATGGTATGTTTTTCTATTCAAAGTATCTTTCCCACCCCTTCCATCTCCCAAATCTTCCACTATAGCTGGAGCTGTCAATGAATTCCAAATACTTACTTGAAAGTCGGCTGGAAAGCTCTGCAGAGAGAGACGTCATGCCACTGGCTCGCCCAGGGGATATAGGCGTTGCTGGGTGTACAGAAGGAGAAGCAATAGATCCCAAGTATTGGTATGATTGGTCATAGGACCAAGGAGGGGAAGGCTGGATCTGCTTTGTATCTGGAAAAAAGAAGAAACAGTTTATTACAACAGGGAAGAGGATTATTATTCATATTATTATGATATTTGGTATGGATTCTCAAAGACAATGCTAAATAGAATAGAAATTTTACAGGATCCTATTGATCTGATTGATTTCAAGTATGGACCCAGTGGTATGTTGCTTATCTGTCATATGAAAACTGGGCCTGATTAAGGTCTGAGAGGTTATTTGACCAGGTTCTGGCTACCAGGTAGGGATATTTTCAGCCATAGCAGCTCACAAATATCATCTACTGAGGTATGGAAATTGTCTGATCTTTATAAACGGTGGTACTGAATAAATAATAGATTCTAAAAGTACAATATTATTACCATTTGATAACACTATAACAATCTGCAAATCTTTGGTTAAATCATGCTATTTTGGGTTCCATATGTTACTGGAAAAGAAAGTAAGCTATTTGATAATTCAATGAGAATGAGATATAAAAGATGGATAGTTGGATGGATAGTTCAATTATACAATGATACCCCCAGGATGCTAGTGGAATAAGAAAAATGCCTTTAGATAGTTGGGTAAATGCTCTGCAGAAGACTTACAGAAAGAAGCAGACAATAACTGCTTGAGATGAGAATCCATTGTGGGACTGCAATCCACAGGGCATCCCTGCAGCTGAAATCTTGGACAGGACCACGAAAGTCCTCAAGTAAAGCATCAAAAGTGCCAAAGCACAAAGTACAGTGATTTTATACAGGATAGATGTCAGGATATTTAATAGCTACATTGATGTGTCAATACTTCAAATCAATCCACAAGCACTTACTGAGAAAGGTGAAGTACGCTTAAGGCATTGTGATAAGTGAGTTGCCCCACCTTCAATTTATTGTAAAACTATAGTTTATTAGGACTCCTTTGAGAATTTGCATCTGATGAAATTTCTTTCCAAAGATATTGGATGAATCCACATTGAAAATAATTTTTTAAAAGATATAGCTTTTGAGAATGGAAAAATATTAAATTGTATGATGGCCAAGATTGAAAGACTTTAAGTAGATGATATTTATGCGTAGGACAAATCTTGAGAAAACCGATCACTTTCATCGTCAGAAAGCATGCTGATCTCCTGTATCCTTAGGGGCGACTAATTTCTGTGTATCTCAACTAAGATCCATGTGGTAAAACACAATCAGAGACATTATAATATGATATAATAGAAAAAGCACTGGATTTGGAGTCAGCAGACCTGTGTTCAAATACCAACTCAGCTACTTGCATGTTCTATTGCAGTGTGTTCTTCATTTTCAAAAAGGATCATTGTCATCATGGGTGATGTATTTACTTGCTCATGAATTAGATTTAAGCAAAGTAGAGTTGCACAAAGTCGCTGACCTCACTTTCTCTTTCTGAAGTTCAGTGACAGGACAAAAATCAAGAAAACTGGCAAAGTCCCCGGATGCAGTGGATGACTTCAGCATCTTTGATATCTGACCAGGTTCTAAGTGCTCAACGGTACCTGCTTCAGTTGCCTTCACGGCTGTTGGAATAAGTTGTTGTCATCCACCTATTCCACCAGGGAAAGTCTTCACATGCTTGGAGTAGACATCATTCTAACTCACTGATGGATCTGAGGTGTGTTGATTACTTCATCCTAGTGTAGCCCATCTGCTGAGAAAGCTTTACTAGGGTGTGGCTGCGGTGTATACTACAGCTTCTTGGAGTCACAGGTAAGAGCTGAGTGCCAGGTGAGTACCAAAGGTGGACAAACAGAGTTAAAAAGGGCTCAGCATCCCTCACACCAGACGTGCTAGTCTTCTCTCAACACCCCATGCACCCCTGAATCCCCTAAAGCAAGAGGGACAGGATGCCAAGCTGAGGCACGGCGCTGTGGAAGGTGAACTAGCCCTGACTTCAGAAAGATTTAGGTTCAAGTCATAAGCCTACTAGTAATGTGACTGGGCAAATCATTTAAGCTTATGAAACGCTCTAAGAGAGCAAGTTGCCAAGTAGTTGCAGATCTGCATGGATAGCGGGAATTTCACATTGAGATTTCACTATACCAATGAAATCACACATTGAGTACAAAAAAGAAATCTATGCAAGTGTTTTGCTGACCACCATTACAGAAAGAATTTGGAAAAAAGCCCATGTTGACTCTTAACAACAAACCCCAAGCTGCAACACTTTCATGCATAGAGGAAATATGTTTAAACCAAACAAGAAGAATACTATTAGTGTGTGGAAGGTAGTATGATAATGTCATGTAATGATAGTATTACATCTCAGAAGAATGGAAACAATGCTGTGCTTATAGCCAGAGGATTCAGGTTCAAAGCCTACCTTTGCTCCTTATTTTCTGTGTAACCTTGGGCAACTTGGTCTGTGCTTGTTGATACAGTAGATAGAGCACTGGACCTAGAATCAGGAAGACCTGAGTTCAAATCCAACCTCAGACACTTACTAGATGAGTGACTCCTGTTGGGCAAGTTATTTACCTTCTGTTTGTTTCAGTTTCCTCAACTGTAAAATGGTGATAAAAGCACGTAATTCAGTGTTGTTAGGACGATAAAAGGAGGTAATACTTGTAAAATGCATAGCACAGTGCCCAGAATGTAGTAGGTGCTACATAAATGTTAACCCCCTTCTCCTCCCCCCATTGCTAAAATAAAGAAGGGTGTTGAACTAAATGATCTAATAAGGTTCTCTTCAGAATTAAGTCCTATGATTCATGTGGGCCTCATTTTTCAAAAACATGACATGCTTATAGATTAGAAAGCAAAACTCTACCACCAGAAAGCATATTGAGGAAATTAAGGGATGGTTATTATCCTATCACAAAGCAATGGTATATTTCCTCAGGGTGCAATATTTATTTCACTTTTTGGGGCCATCTGTTTTAAAATAAGGACACAACTCAGGAGGGCCCTTAATAAATACAGCTTGACAATGAGGATGCTGGTCACTAAATACCTCCTCTTAAGTCCCTCAAAGAAACATTTTATGTGTTACAACATAAAGAAATTAGGTATTCCTAAATGATGTATGTTTTCATTTTCTATTTAGCTTATAAGAGAACCAGGCTATCAAAGAAGGCGTTTCCCTCTTAGCCTTTTCTTACATATTTCTGAACAGAATGGTGATTTGTAGAACTTGGAAGCAGTTAGTCCCAAAATAATAAGTGTGTCATAGATTTAGGGATGGAGAGAATCTTAATGGTTTTCTATTTCAACTCCTTTACCTTACATGAGGATGCTGAAACTGGGGGTCATAAGTCAAAAGATGTGCCCAAGGCTATGCAGGTATTAAAAACAAAATAGGGACTTAAACCTAGGTCTTTGAACTACAGGTACCATGTTCTTTTCATTATCATAGTGTTTTTCAATCTTAGCAAGGAACTTTGGAATTCCTTGGTTAAATTAAATTCTTTATTTTGTTCCCAATTTCAGGGATGGCAAAGAGTGACAGCTACTTTAAATTCAGAAAAAAAATGTTCTATTTGGGCTGAAAGGCCTGCAGTATCTAGACTAGGGGTGGGGAACCTGTGGCCGTGAGGCCACAATATGGCTACCTAGGTCCTCAAGCACAGCCCTTTAACTGAATCCAAACTTCACAGAACAAATTCCCTCAATAAAAGCATTTGCTCTGTAAAACTTGCTCTCAATCAAAAGGCGGCACTCAAGGACCTAGAAGATCACATGTAGCCTTGAGGCTGCAGGTTCCCCACCCCTGATCTAGACCATCAGTGTTTACTGGATACTTATAGACAAACAGAGATAGTAGGAGAGACATCTAACTCTATTTCTGAGTCAGTGAATATTCCACATCTGTACTGAATTTTGGGAAAAAATCCAGTGAATATTACTATACGTGTATTGCATTTTTGAGGAAAAGGATGTGGAAATGGACAATCTGCATGTGAATATGGAGATATGTGCACATAAATGAGTGGATAATACACAAATATCATTTTAATTATTTAAAAGGCAAACAAAAGAGGTTTTATAATTGTCATAAAACACTCCAGGGTGTGAATTGCGGTACTGTAATTCATACTTGTTGTGAAGACAGCATAACGCCCTTAGCCTCATGTCTAAAACCACACTAGGCTAGGCATATAGTATTATGCCATAATTCAAGTCATGTCATGTTTTACTGCAGTGAAAAAGTTGTGTTAGGCTTTTCCAAACTCATAATCAAACCATACAAACATTGCATAATACGTTTCATAGCCTTTAAAAATAGGCTTTGATAAGATGGTCTTAGGATCAAAGCCCATGGCCTCTTGTCTTTTCACAAAGTTTGGTGAATTTCTTACTAATTTAAGACCACAGCAGTTCTGCTTTCCAGGAAAAGACAGGGTAAAGGATTAAAAAACACAAGATGGTCATGTGGAATTGGGCATTTCTCAGTTTAACAAAGATTGAGTTGTAGTTTGGTTTGCTTTAAAATTTGGTTTCATTGTCACTGGAAGACCAGTAGGTGGTGGTGGAGAGCTTCTAACATGGCTTCAAGGCATCAAGGCATCAATTACAATAATGTGTATTAATCAAAAAACCAAACTATTACGTGTTCACTGCACTTTGGGAGCTGCATTTTACGTAAAACTTAAACCTTGCCCTCATGAATCATGGGTTCTAAAACAAGAAGTACACAAACAACATGAAAACATGGGGAAGCTGTGGGAGATGGTGGGAAAGGACATGATTTGGAATGAGGGACCTGGGTTAGAATCGTAGCTCTGCCTTAGTTAAGTCGCCTGTCTTGACCTCAGTCAAGACCTTATCTGTAAAATGAGAGAAAAGGATTGGGTGACCTTAAATTCCCTGATAGTTCTAAATCTATAATCCTGTGGACTTTTTTCCTGTAATGATTTCTTATCTCCCTGTTATTCTATTTTTTTCCCCCTCCTAGACTGGATGTTGAGAGTGAAAGGCAGATTTTATATTCACAAACACACGTGTTCTTTGGTAAAAGGAGTATGATGGTGAAATGCAATTAAGGTATCTAGAAAGATCAAGAAGAAACTGGTGAGTCCAGGGAGCCACTACCATTCTATCTTATTTAAGATAGTAGAGTCATCTAGAACACTGATGACTGCTAGTTTGGGGAGCAGAAAGAGCGGTTAGATAAGAGGGTGCTAGCAAAAAATATGTATCCTTTTTTTCTTCACTTTGAGAATGGTAACAGTTTTTTCTTGACACAATAAAGAATATTAGCACAGGAAAAGACATCTAATCTAACCCCCTTTATTTTATAGAAGAGAAATCAAACTTATCTAAATTGTTTCTAGGTTCTATGTGAACTCTGTCAAGTGCTTCCCCTCTCTGGGACTTAGTTTTCTCTACTGTGAAATGGGTAAAGGGAGAAGAGAAGATGGGAAGGGTGATATTTGGACATCATTATCTTCTGCCTTGAATTACGTCATTCCAACTCTGAATCCTCATGAGAGTCTGGTCTGGTAGAAAGAGCACTGAATTTAGAATCAGAGGTCTTCTGTTTGAATTAGATCTCTGTCTCTTAGTAATATTATGACCCCATGAAAATAATTTAAATCTCTGGATCTTAAATTCTTCAACTGTAAAATGAGGCAATAGAATTGGATTGTATATAAGGCTCCTTTGACTCTAATAATCTATGACCTAGTCTAATTCTTTCATTTTACAAATGAGGAACATGAAACACAAAAAATTAGGTCTTGCCCAAGGGTCCCACAGGTAAGCAATCAGGAAAAATGGGATTTAAAGCTTGGTTTTTTGAGCCCCAGTTCATTATTTTTTTCCAGTGTACCATTCTCAATAATCACTGGTAGTGTTGAGACTATAATCCAAGTCTCTCAATTCCCAATTCAATGCTCTTTCATTTCTTTAAAATAAATGTTTATTGAAATCTTTTGTTTTTACATCATCGAAATTTTTTCCCTGAATGCCTTCTCTTTTTCCCCTTCAGAGAATTATTCCATATAGCGAATAATAGTTTTAAGGAAAAGTATAAGAAGAGTAAAACCGATTAGTACATGGAAAAAGGTCTGAAAGCATATTAAAGGTCCCATATGTGGGAGTGTGTGTGTGTGTCTGTGTGTGTGTGTGTGTGAGAGAGAGACTTCTCATATTTTTTCATGCCGTGTTTATTTTTAGTCATTTTGCAACACTCTTGATGGTTATATAGTGATTTTTCCCCATTTCCATTGTTTTAAACATTGTATGTATTGCTTTTTTGCCTTTGTGTACTACATTCGACATCAGTTCATGTAAGTCTCCATTTTTCTCCTTATAAATCATATGTGTTATTTCTTTCAATGCTCCTTTCATGGCAATCAGACATCTAGGCTCCCATAAGTATATCTATATTCTTTTGGAAAGGCTGCATCGTGCGGACATATACCTGTTCCCACATCCTAGAGTCAGCACAATGGTTCAGTCTCCAGCTTCAATGTCTCGTAATCATTGACCATAACATTTGACTCAGGTTAGCTTACTAGTTTAAACTGCACAGTTAGTCAGTTATCAAGAAATATTTACTATGCACGTGTTATTGGCTATGCACTGGCTGTCTGCTGAGAATACAAAGGCAGGCAGAAGACAATTCCTGTCCAATGGGGGAGATTACCTGCCAGCCATTAACTGAAAGCTAAAGAACTTAGAGTGATGAAGAGATAAAGGTGTGGTTATCTGAGTAACATTTTCTCAATTTAGACTTTTAGAAGAGAGGGAAGAAAAAAGACACTGGAATTGTTGCTTTAAATTTGGATATTCTCAAACTCCTATCCTTTTGTTCACAGCCTCTCCTCTGTCAAGGAAAGAAGTAGACAGATTGCACTTTTTCACTGCTGATGGCCAACACTGTTGCGTCCTCTATCTCCTGAACATTCACTCACCCCTAACCGAATTATTTTATCCTCTATGTAGACATACCTCTTATATAATAGCTGCACTATTCTCCCTAAAGCTCTGAGAAAGAGGAAGGCTGTTGTATGATAGGGCCACATTTAAACAGTCACATAAAACTAAAGAGCATAAAGTTTTTCATGGCATAATATCATGTGGTATGTGTGTATAAACACATATACACTCATATATGTATATATGTGTATATATACATATATATCTTGATGAAAAGATAAACCCTTGAGGCAGTGTTTTTATCCTGTCTGTCCCTAGAATTTCCCTCCTTACTAGGTTGGCAGTAGGCAAGACATTTCTCAAGACACCATTGAAGTTCACCTCCTAGTACGGTTTTGCTTTATGGTGTAACAAAGACTCTCTTGGAAGCTCTCAGAACACACAACAGGATGTGAGTCAGGCCTCAGGGATGTGATTCAGTTTCCAGGGTGATGTGTCAGGGCGAGCATTGGTTGTTCATCTATCTCATCATCATCACCCCATGAGACAATCTGGGTTCCCCTTAAAAAAAGGGAATACCCTATGATGCTCCTCCCTCCACCTGACTGATTTTCTTCTACTCATGCTTCTAAAACCATTTCCAGAATGTCAAAATATGATGCTTTACAGTTACAAATGGTAATCCCTGGCTACAAAGAACCATTTCCCTGAAGCTCTGGCTTGGTTTCCAGAAATCATATCTCAGCTCAAGTGTCAGGAGTGAAAACAAGTTTTTAAAAAGTAAAACTAAAAATAGACATCAGCTACACATAAGTCCTAGCAGTAGATGGTTAACTGGCATATTATCCTGATCTGTAATATAATTCAGCTCTTACAAGCTCTAGATCCTGAAGAGGGAAAAAAATGAACACTAGAAAGATCTTGGTGACTGCCAACCCTTTATCTCTGACCGGTTTGCAGACATCTCAGCTAGCTGTAGGCTGGTAAGTTGCTTTGTATGAGCATACTTTTCAAGGAAACAGCTAGCACCAAGCTGGGGTAGAGGCCTGTCTTGGGTAGGCAGCTTTTAAAAAGTCCTTTGGGGTTTTGAGTTACTAACTACCCACGAAGCAATGTGGCTTCTTATGTGCCAGCTGGAGGGAAGTGAGGAAGGAGCACTGCTCCTACCGAGGCTCAATGATTGCCTCTAGTATACTTTTTCCCTTCCCTCTCCCAGCTGTGGGAGAATAGGTGGCTTTGTGGTTAAGTAGTAAGGCTGGGAATCTGGACCTCTGGATCCTAATCTCAGAGCTGCCCTGGAGCCCTGGTGCCTCAGGCTGAGTCCTTCAACTGTCTGTACCTCTTTCCTCATTTCTAAAGTAGGGTGTAATAATACTTACCTGCCTCACAAGTGTGAGAAATAATTAATGTTTGTAAAGCCACTTTGAGATCTACAGATGAAAGGCTCTCTATAAATGCAAAGTGTTCCTCCTCATAAGAGCTTCCAGAGAGTTCCCAGGGGAAATACCACCGTATGTAAAAGACAAGTAGTCTGGGATTAGTCTTAAAAAAGCATCTTCTCATTTTCTGAGGAAGGGTTATAGCAAATTTGAAGATAACAGCTACCACAAAAACAAACGAACAACACAGGAGTGATTTGCAAAATTTCCATTTCCTTTTTCTCATTTGGACTCTATGGGGCAGAGAATGAATCTACCCCCTCCCCTCAACAGCGACGCTTTATTTCTCTACTCTATTAAACTCTCACTGCATAAACCATTCACATAAATACTCTGCTTTCTTCCTGCCCCTTGCCCCTCCTCCTCCAAACATCATCAGCATTGGACTCCTTTCCTATGAAATTGGCAGAGCAAATTCCCATGACGCTAGCCCAGTAAGTTCAATTCAATTCAATAAACATTTATTCCAAACAGAGTTTTACATTATATATAGAGTTTCTGAGGAAAACATCCCTTTTCCCTTCCTGCCTTCCAATTCAATTGATTTTCCTTCACTCTGTATATCCTTTTTCCCTGCATAAAATGTATAAAAATTAAAGATTCTTCCATAAGTGACCAGTCAAATCTCTAGTGGCCTTACTGGGAAGTCCAATTCCATTCACCTTTACTCACACAGTCTCAACTCTCTTTTCCTCTACATTAATAGCAATCCATAGAGAATAATGCCCCCATAGCATAGTTGAAATGACTAGTCTTCGTACTAGAGGACAGATGTTGAAACATGCTTCCTTTTTGTCATAAGAGAGGAATGGGATTAAAGATGTAGAATGTTTCATGTCATTCATTCAATTCATTCAAGACAATGTCATTCACTGTGTGATCAGGTTTTGTTTTAGACTTTTTTTTAAAATAAAGGACGGTTTTATGAATGTGGTCATAGGGTACAGAGTGACTAGGGTAGGAAAAAAACCCAAAAGAGATCAATACAACTTTTTTTTAAATTCTATGAATATGTGACCTAAACTCAGAAATATCAGGTAACGTTGTCAAAAACACTTCTGGTTCAATGCCAGGGATCTGTTAAATCTACAGAATTAACTCCTGGCATCCTAAGTGCAAAGTTATAAACTTGAGGGGCCCATTACCTCTTAGAAGTGTTCAAAAACAGAAAGGAAAAGATCTTTCTGAAGGAAAATTTCATTTATCACAATCATATCTACACATATCTGATATAAGGAAACTTTTCCAATCAGTTAGAACTCTCTGTGTGATGAGTTGATTTAGGAGGTAATAAGTTTCCCTAAACTAAAGGTATTCAAAAGTAGGATGGTCACTGGACAGGTATGTTGCAGAGATTTATGTCCAGGTCAGCCCACCCTCACTCAAAACAAAGTCAAGTGCAAGTCATATCATTATTTCTCTGTTGGCATGGTTTTCTTTGGCAACAAAGGACGAACACACACACATGCATGTTCAGGTATGAGTTTGATATTATGGCCTCTTAGGTCCTTTCCAACTCTAAGATTCTAAGAATGTATGAACTTGGAAAAATCATATTATTTAGCATGTCATAGTGAGAAGTATCAGGAAGCCCATTTGTTGCTCAAAAGTCAAAAGCGGAAAAATTCAGAATTGATTTTCAATGACAACTAAGCATGGAATGTTACCATCCTCTGGTTGACAAAAACACATTATCACCGGATTATCTTTGCTCACTTCAGAATCAGTTCCCTCTAACAGTGCAGACGACAATCCAACTGAATGCCTTCAGGGGTGGGGAGCCTCTCAGTCTCAAGGTCACAAGTGGCCTTCTGGGTCCTTGGGTGTGGCCCTTTGACTGAGTCTAAATTTTACAGAACAAATCCTGTTATTTTTAATTTTTTCCACAAAAAAGCTTTATTTCTCATTATAACAAATCCTTTTATTAAGGTGATTTGTTCTGTGAAGTCTGAAGTCAGTCAAAGAGCCGCACTTAAAGACTTGGAGGTTCTCACACGTGTGTGACCTTGAGGCTGTAGATTCCCCACTCCGGCCCTAGATGTTACTATATACATATAACGTGCTGATCAGTACAGACAGATATGATACCTAAAGAAGCCACATATCTATAGATGTATTTACACACATATATTCACACACACGTATATACATACATACACACATAACAATATATATTATATTTCAGTTTTGTGAAATGAATAACTATCTCTTTGGTTCCTACTGTTTCTTTGTATGTCTTTTGTTCTAAAAAACAAAATACTGCCCCCCTCCAATCTATATCTATACATATAGTCAATCAAGACTGTGATTTTCTGGTGGGTTAGCCATAGTTTAAATGCAGTGGGTTGATTATGTTATACTCGTTACTGCTTGACAAATGCCTCATTTGGACTCATATGATTTCAGAGCTGTGAAGTCCTTTAAGATTCCTCAGTATCATCCCCTCAATTACACAGTAGTAGGGAGGGCCTGGAGAGGTCAACTGTTTTGCCCAAAATCAAACTCTAAGTAAAGAGGAGGAGACCAGGACTTGAACTGAGATTTTCTGACACCAAGGGCAACGTTGTTATTTTTTTCTATTCATGCTTCCAACGGCATCTCTTAGAAAACACACTCAAATTGTCATGATACCCTTCTAAGTAACTATTGTCAAACTGTCACTATGGCATGACGTGATTGGTGGATCATACTTTGAGGCAGTCCTCCCTAATAGAGAGTGGAGAATGACTACGACAGTATAGGAAAGCAGATTGGATATAGAAAAGCTTAGCCAGGTGGCATTAAAAATGACCAGAGGCCTACATCTACCAAATTAGCCTATAAACACTCCTGTTATCACTCAAGGGAAGTATGGGGGGTATCGTCCCTCTCTACATCTACGCCTATAGGATAATAAGATTTAGAGTGGGAAGGGACCTTAGAGCTCATCTAGGCTAAACTATGCCTGGCCAAGAATGTTTTCTATAATTTTAGCAACAGGTGATTCACCAACCTTTGCTTAAAGACTTCAAGTTCCACAGGGAATTCACTGCCTCTGAAGGTACTCTTTTCTGCTTCTGGGCAGTTCCAATTGTAACAAAGGTTTTTTTTTTTCTAATTTCAAGCTTAAATCTACCTTAGCAACATCCACCCGTTGCTATTACAGCAAATTCAAATGCCTCTTCTACACGATGGCTGAATGGGAGACAGGCAAATACCCCTCATTTTACAGGTGAGAAAACCAAGGCCCAGAGGTTTTTCCATAGATGAAGCCAATGAAGTCTAAGCTCCTCTTTCCCGGGATAAACAGATTATTTCCCTTAAAGTCTCCTCATTCCAAACATATTATCCTCAGTCTGTTTCTCCTCAGAATCTTTTATTATTTCTAAACATGGAGCCACAAATTGCAAAGATGTTTGATTAGTGTAATTTGTGAGGAAATTGCTACTTATCTCCATCTAAAAACTATTCTGTTTAAAAGTGTTTTAAAATGTAAAGATAAATGAATTTCTGCTTTTAAAATCAGTTTTAGTTGGAGGTAGAAGCTTTCTGGCTAATCTTAAGCACTTTTGTACAAATTAGCTTAGATGCTAAGAGTAGATTCAAAGCAGGGAATTAAAGAAAAAAAAATAGGTCAGATAGAAAGAAAATCTCCTGATTGGGAAAATTATTTTTAATGGAAAAAAGCAGAATAGAAAAGTGTATTGTATTCTATCTCTTTCAGTTAGTTTTGGCTAGTAAAAACCCAGTTAATTGGTCTATGCTGTTTGAGTCAAATCAATATATGCCAAACCAGTACTGATGCAATTGAACAGGAAATGGGAGTAAATCACCCACCATAAAGATGGCAGTAGAGAAGGAAGGGGTCATAGCCAGCATAGTCCTACTATAAAAAATACTAGCTTGGGGAAGGAAATTTCTTAATTAAAACTCAAGATGCCCTTTTATGACTTTCCCCCTTCAAGGCTGACCCCAGGCTTCATTTTAAATTGATTTTATGTCTATAAAAATGTGCTTGTGTTTGTGTGTTAACGTGTGGTGAGGTTTTACCCTTCTCCCTAAATAGTCTTAGGATGGATGGTTCTGTTGCTATAACCCAAGAGAGTGACAGAGCAAGAGTTCCTCAAGTTTGAACACAGAGCTGGAAGGACCTGGTCACAGCTCTTCTTGACTGAGGTCCTTTGGTAACCACCCCCATCCAAGATCTGCCACATGGACTCTGGAGTATCAAAAACAGATAAAAGTAGCATTACATGATGTAAGTTGTCCATAAGTTCCTGAAGGTCCAAAAATAGGCATAAAATAGCGATAATTATAACTTACTTGTAAATTGGTTTCTTTTACTAAGTACTCAGTGAAGCATTAACATCCCTATTTTTTTCTTTTACAAATGATAAAATTAAAAGTTCAGAAAAGTGAAGTGACATACCTAATATTGAAGTGGCAGAATTAGAGTGAGGGGTGTAATGGACAGAGTCTTGGATCTGGAGTCTAAAGATAGTCCCAGATGTGCCAGTTACTACCATAGTCAAGTCATTTCACTTCCTTCACCTGTAAAACACTGGTTTAGACTATGTACTCTCTATGATCTCTTTGAATTTTCAATTCCATGTTCCTCTGAATGTGACTTGATCCTAGCAGCCTTGACTTTCAATGCTCCTTGTTCTATATCACAGTGCTTCTAAAACCTGCAGCCTTATCACCATTTATGTGGGTAGCATCCCAGTGAGGGTCTGGCATCTCTGGATATACCACTTCAAAGTCTGCTTCATCTTTAAACTCAGAGCACTCAGAATACTCTTTGCCAGAAATGTGCAATTCGCACGATTCAGAGACCTTAAAATGCGCACAGTGTTCTGGGACTCACCTTACAGGTACTCAACAGTCAGGGGTGGCTTTTGGGCTACCCTGCACATCAGTGATCTCTCCCTAGCACTTTCAGGATTGGCCTCATGCCTCCCCCATCTTTGTTTTCTCTTTAGCACTTTTGTGGTTTTGTGAAACATTAGAACTGTTTGAAAAATCCCGAGTAGTTTCAAGCCCTTGACTCATCCTCTGTTTCCATGTGACATGGACACTAATGTATCCTTATTTGATTTCAAGCCAGAGACCCTAGTTTAGACAGCAATTCTAAAGACTGGCACTTTAATAAGATCCAAGGAAAAACTCTTTAAAAGGAAAAGAAAATCACCAGTTGCAAAGACAATTTCAAGTAAATTAAAGTAGGCGAGGAGAGTTTTAACTCTTTCTTTCAATGGATGCTGGTGCTGAGTAGTGTCCAAGATGGCTGCAATTTATATCCAATCCTTTCCTCACTGAAAAAAAAAATAATTAAAAAGTGTCCATAAGGATCTCGTTTGAGTCAACAGGTGTGGACCCCTTCATGATAAATTCCATTCCAAGCCCAATGAAGGTACTGGGAACTAGGCTTCCTTTCACTAGTTTGTTTTCCTTAAACTGATGCCAGTGTTGGATACTACAAATGACCACAAGCACTGTAAAAAACGTGATTTCACAATCAATGTATGTGCTGCTGTAGCAGGTTAGCACATAAGCTGCTCAGATGAAATCTAAACCATCTCTCCCACTGAGTAAGCACACTCCTTCCAGGCTGGCGTCACAGCGGCTTTGAAGAACACAGCTGTATTATGTGCAAACGACAAAGTCTCCCAGGACCAGTGACACACAAGAGGGAAAGCTGAGTTTTTCAAATTGAGGATGGATTGTTCTTTGTCTTCTCAGATATGAGTCATACTGAGTAGCAACAGTTAAACAGTTATATACCCAGGAACCTCCACGCCTCCAACCTGAAGCAATATTCATAATGGGGGAAGTAAAATGCTTCCTCCAAGAACAGCTGCACCCTTTTCAATAGATCCCTGAGAATTTAATCAAATCAATGGTTCCATATTAACTTTCTGACTCTCCTGTAGAATATACACATCTATATTTCTGTCACAACTCCTTTTTTCCTCCCTGTGGTGATAATTTCTCCTCTCCCTCCTCTCTTCTTCTCTCCTCATCTCACCTGTCCTCTTCTCTCTCTCATGCACAACACACGCACATACACACACACACACACACACACACACACACACACACTTTTTGAGAACTGAAGGTAACAATGCACTATGGAAGTCAAAAGACCTTAGTTTTGGGCTCTCAATCAATCAACAACCATATGTTTACAGTTTACTCTATGATAATCACTGTGTTAGACAATGGGGATACAATGTCTGAAATAAAAGACTCTGTCTTCAAGAAGCTTACATTCTCTGTCATTATTTAGCTATGAAATTTTGGAAAAAGTCTCTTATTTACTCTTTGTATGAGAGATGTCTTATCTCTCTTTTAATACTTCGAAAGATCCATGGAACTCCTTCCACCAACCCCTTCCCCTTTCTATTAGTACCAATATGCCTATGCCTACTATTAGCTAAAACTTTAAAATTTCCAAAGTAAATATTCATAAGTTGATATGGTCAAAAACTCATTACCTGGTATCCAATGTTTTGGTGGTAAATGTGCCTCTTCAGAGTTAGCTAGGCTGGTCCTTAGATCATAATCCATCTCTAGGTCCATGCACAACACATTTCTAGCTTGATAAGACCTGGCTGGCTAGCATAGCTTTTGAGAACACAGGGTCTCTTCTTCTTTAGTAGAACTGTCTGCCATATTTACAAAACGGAGACAACATTACTTTGCTTTCCTGAGATTAAGGAGTTGGCTAGCCCAGGAGATCTTGAAAGGGCTCTTCCAAGATCTGGCACTTTTACACTTTCCACTGAGTAGATCTCAAGATGAGTTAGTTCTCATTTCAGTTCTCCAGACACATTTCTCTTAGACTTTGAACCTTTCCTTACTCTTAATCTCTTTATGGGCATAGGGTTGCTAGGGTAATACATGGTAGGCCCTTAACAAATGCTTGTTGACTAAGTGGAGTATATTTGAAAAGTTTTATTAATGCCTTCCATATTTTACACCACACTCATTTCCTTATCTATCCTTCCCTCTACCCACTGAAAATGACATTGTAATGATCAATAATAAACAGCAGTCAGGCACTGTGCTAAGCCCTAGGGATAAAAAGAGAAAAAGAATAATGAAACAAGGGCTTATACTCTATCAAGAGTAACAGTCCACACACACACATACACACATATACACACACACACATATATTAGTAAATATAAGGAAATACAAGGTGAATACAAAGCGATTTCAGGAGGTAGTAGCATACACGGAGGAAAAGCCTCTTGGGGGAGGAGTGATGGAATTTAAGTTGGAAGATCCACACTCCACCACCATATGTTAGCTGTGTGATGAGGAGATGCTCAGTATTAGTGAGAGGACCTGGGCTTGAAAACTGGCTTTTCCAGTAACTATGTGTGTGACCTTAGGCAAATCACTTCACATTATTTTCCCTTCCATTCTCTGTTTTCTAACCTATAAAACATTAAAAAAGATGCCTGCTTTTCCTGTCAGGATTGTTGAAAGGAAAGGCTTTATGAAAATGGGGGAGGGAAAAGTACAAATGTGCTTTATAAACAGGAGCTATAGTGAAAAATCTGTGTATTACGTCCTGTGAAGGTTGTGATTTCATCGGTCCAATTAGATAAGGACAGAATCCTACCAATTAGTTCTTTCCTACCTCTTTTTCTTCTTCTTAGAGTTTCCTGATCTTTAACTATTTTTCACTTTTTTTCATTTGAAATTTTCAGGAGAAAGGCCCATTTGCTTGAGTTTGGAGTCAGTCTGCACACCACAGTAACTGACCTTGATAAGAACTCCTCAGGATTGCAATAGATTAATAAGACAGGTTGCCAAAGTGGCATTTTATCTGTACAAAAGAGACCTTTGGCGATAAGAGCCATTTACTCTCTCCTAAGTTCATCCCTAGTGCTCAGAACAAGAATATGGACTAACAAAGTGAAATTCATCTAGGGGTAATCTCCATGCGTGGTGGAATATCTATTCAAATTCTGATTCAGAAAGGCAAAGGGAAGTCTTTCAGACTTCTTTGAAACTCTAACATAAATCACAATTTTTTAACAAAAAGGGGGAAAATGTTTAAAAATATTTGCTAATAAACAGGCCTCTCATGATCTAAAGATACCCTGTTTCATTTTATTGACTTAGTGAGAGTAAAGGACATATCAAATGCAACCTTCCTACTTCAACAGATGAGGTCACCTTGAGAAAAGTGATATGTACTGAGCCCAGCAGGATGAAACCTCCCTCCAGGGCCTTGTTTGATTTACAAGGTGAAGGAAGGTCTTCTTTTATAGGAGTGACAGTTTTTTAGTGTTTTGTCCTTAAAAAAAAAGATAGGAGATTTTTAAAAAGTTAAAAGTTGATATGACATAGCAGATAACTACAGAACTGTTGCTCAGTATTAGGACTGACTTGAGAAGGAAAAACCTTCTTGAACACAAAATAAATGGTTCAAATCATTATCAAACTCTCCCCTACCATCCTATTCTGTTGCCTGTCATAGTATGAAACAGACCCCCAGATCTCAAAGTTTATGGCAGCAGACAGAACTCAAACTGTGGAAGGTCCTTTTAAGGTGGAAATGCTTTAAGTATGGGATGAGCAATGGACTGTGTCTTTTGTCTAGAAACCAACTTAAGTAGGGAATGTAGATAAGTAGGGAAAGGTTCATCCTTCTTCAGAGGCCCTGAGTTTGAAAACTGACTCTGTCATTAACTACAGATGTGACCTTGGGCAAATAACTTCACATCTATAGGTTTCATTTTCCTCATCAGTAGACTGAGGTTGAAGTAGCTGTCCTTTAGTTCTAAATATATGGCCCAGGTAAACCAAGTGTCTGACCATGGCAACCCATAAAGACCATTTAAGGATTGTGATTTTCAGTGGCATGAAATTATAAATGTTAAAAAAGTGTTCAAATTATACGTATTCATCTTGCCTACAGACTGTAAATTTCTTGAGGGTAGAGATTATTTCAGGTCTTTTTTTATCTGTCATATTATTGTTTGCCTAATATAGTGCTCTGCACATAGAAGGCATCTAATAAAAATGTTTGATAGAGAGAAAAATCAGTTCTCAGATCTGTGCAACTTGTTATCCATTGTTTCTGTCTTGTCCAACTCTTTGTGATCTCATTTGGGGTTTTCTTAGCAAAGATACTGGAGTGGCTTGCCATTTCCTTCTCCATCTCATTTTTCAAATGAGGAGACTGAGGCAAACAGGGTTAAGTGACTTGCCCAGGGTCACACAGCTTGTAAGTGTCTAAAACCACATCTGAACTCAAGTCGTCCTGACTCTAGGCCTGGTACTCCACCCACTGTGCCATAGATCTGTCCTAGATCTGTGCCTATGTACCTATTAAATAGCTAGAAGCTCTAATTCATTTAAGCTTTTGCTCCCGACAGTCTCAGTGCAGATGATTCCCTACATCGTGGGTTAACTTAGGAGATAGGGTTGTTAACATTGCATGTGCATAACCAAAAAGGAAATACCACTAAAAAAATAGAAAGGAAAGCTAAAGTTTGAAAAACTCAGTGTGAAAAAGGCACGATACTGAAACAAATATGATTTCTCAGTTCCTGTAGTGAATTAGAGAAGAGCCAACTACTAGCTTTTTTAAAGATATATCTACAAATTTTATGTTAATTTCACAAGGCACAGGGCTCTTTGAGAATAAAGCTTGATGGAATGTAAGGGTGTGCAATTTTCTGGAGAGAGGCTGGAATCCTTGTATGTGAAGTTTATTTTCTCTCATGGTTTCAGTGGTTGATTCCATAAACATGATGAATATTAAAGAAAATATTCAAGCATCAAATCTTCTTTTACAGTAAAATGTTCTGATAATTTGCAACAGTGAGCTTGGCTCTCAAATCTAAGTGAGAGGTACAAAAAGATTGCAACACTGTTCTTGAACTTGAGTCTGGACTGCCCCATGGGAAGTGGCATCCCTTATCCACAGTGTCTTGATATTTTTCACAACTCTAAGATTTCACAGAATCCTAGAGCTACATGGGGCTATAACATGTAACTGTCCCAAACTCCTCATTGTATAACGAGGAAACTGAGACACAAAGAGGTTAAGCAGATTGCCCAAGATCACACAGACTATCTGAGGTCCAGAACCAACATCTTCTAATATCTAGTCATGTACAATTTTCTATCACATCAAAATCTGAAAAATTTCCCTCTCACAAAATAATTTTTCCAATCTGATATATTTCAATTAGAAAAGAAAAAAAGAATTTGTTGATCATTATCTTTATTTTATTTTTCTGGGGGATGCTTTTCCTATTTTTCAGATCCATATTCACATACAGCTACGTAGCACAGTGGTGAGAACACTGTGCCTGGAGTAAGAAAGGCCTGAGCTTAAATCTGGCCTTAGACACTGTGTGTTTCCCTGGGCAAGTGACTTAACCCCTGTCTATCTTGCTTTCCTCAACTATAAAATGAAGAAATAGTAGCACCTACCTCCCATTGCTGCTGGAAGGATCAAATGAGATACTATTTGTAAAGGGCTTAGCGCAGTGTCTGGCACATAGTACAAGTGTAAGAAATACTGGTTTCCTTTCTTCCACATAATTCTTATATATATGTATGTATGTATGTATATATATATATATATTATATATATATATATGACTAATTAGAAAGTGAAATGCTTCCATATTTGTGCCACACCCAGGAAAAAAAAAACAGAGCTCAAACCACTAAATGACTTTTGGTTGCTCTGTATTCATGAAAAATCTATGCCAGATGTGGAGAGGAAGAAAAATAGCTAGCTTGACTGTGTTTCTTTCTGAGAGTCAGAGATGGGGAGACTAGGGTTATGGGACCAGAAGAAAACACTGATCATGCTAACGTGGGCAGCACGCTTTCCCAAAGTCTAAACCTGCCAAGTGCCTGCCACATGCTCATTTTAAAAGCCTTTATGGAAAATGCCATACATTTTTTTTTGCTAACATCACTTAAACTAATGAGCTAGCTTCACTTGTATTTTTTTTTCAAGTGGATTAAGTACACAAGCTCTCTCTCTCCATCCTCACATGTTTCTGGACTAGGCAGTCTAAACCTCCAGCTTAAACTGATGATGAGATGCCAGACAGTAAAGAAACACAATTACCCAGGCAAACTTTTGAAGGATTTGAGCCCTGAGGCAAACACTGTTTACTAAGGACCCAAAGCACCATTTGTACCGAGCACAACCAATTGCCTCAGTCTTCCACAGTTCAGGATACTGGCAGCCCCTGGCCTCAAAGCCAGATTTCTAGGTGTGAGATAACATCAAACTCCTGTCTGCACTTCAGCACCTCAGGGTCTTTGCTATGCTCTTCAACAAGAAAATACAAGTACTAACAAAAGCCTATTATAACATTTTCTTTTGTATTCACTCAGTGCCTTTCTTACTGAATTGACTTCTTTTTGTATTGTGAAGTACCTCCAACAGAACAGAGTTAGAAAATGCCTTATGGTCCCAGATCTGTAAAATATTCCAGGAAATCTCCCCCCTCAACAACTTGCCTAGTGTTGGTTAGTCGGTTGATTTGAGTGGAAAATATTCACTAGGATCATAGACATTACAGAATCTGAGAGACAGAAGGTACCTCAGCAGTCATATAAGTTCAACTTTCACGTAAAAATGTAACCAAATTGTAGTGGTCAACTTTGTTACGAGGGCTCTAAGGGGTACAGGGAGCCTGGGTTTCGGTTGGGAGAGAGCTCCTTTTTGTTTTACTCACTGGTTCATTAAGCAAACCCCACCTCAAGTCTCCAGTATGATACCAATTATAATAAAAGTTACAGGTTATAAATCTATAGATTCCCCAAAAGGGGAAGAAATAAAAGGTACTTGGTGTATCATATAAATTGGATATGGAATAGATAATTACCTATTCACAAAGAGCAGTGCTGAGAGTAAAAAAAAAATCACAATACATTAGTAGAATGACTAAAGCATTAAAACTTATAACAACTGAGAGGCTGATATTTAAGGCACATTAGAACATAAAATAGTTTGCTGGAAATCTCTAAACAACTCCTGGGACATATTTGCTGGTAAAAGAAAAAAAAAACAAGTTTCAATATTCTTTCTTATGGCCGTCTCTTCTGAAGCATTTGGTTTCTTTGCCATCAGGTCATTTCTGCCACTATGAACCGACTGCTTCTCTCATTGGACTCCGGACCTTTAGACCTTCTGAATATTAGGGGGGAAGACAAAAGAAGTGAAAGAAGCAGCCATTTGCTGATGGTCACACAGAGACCACTTGACTCTTGGGATATATCTTGAAGACAGTTCACATGCTTTACATCAGGAAAGAAAGAGAGGAGCCACATGCTTTACATCAGGAAAGAAAGAGAGGAGGAAAGCCATCCAATTAGAAATCACACTAACTAGTCAATTAGAGAACTTTTCACATATTCCACTGCAAATAAGTTTCCATGTGGTTTCCGGAAACCAGGAATGATGATGGAGCATGCTGTATGTGTGTGGGAAGCCCCCACTGCAACTAATGGGGAGTTGGTATCTAGGAAAAATAAGATGGTACCCAACTGACCTTATTCTCACCCTCAGTTTCTTTCTTTTTTCTTTTGTTTCTTTTGCTTTGTCTCTTTCCTTCTTTCTATCATCCTTTTCCTTCTTTCCTTCCTTCCTCTCTCCTTCTCCCTCTCCCTTCTCTCTCTGTCTCTTTCTCTCTGTCTCTCTCTCTGTCTCTTTTTCTCTTCCTTCCTTCCTTTCTTTCTTTTCAGGGGAAAGTACAGTCCTCCACTACCACATATTAAATTCTCAAGTTTCCTGCATCTGAGGAAACTGCCAGTCAGGCCACCTGGAGTATAAGCCTTACCCTGGGAAAACCACATTCGTGATCATGGCATGACTGCAGTCAGGTAAGTATGACCCTCCTCTATTGTACAGACCATTGGCCTTCATCCTTTTTTGATCTCACACTCCATTAGTAAAAATTGGGAGACAGCTCTTCTAATACGTTTATATTTTCTTATTTATACATTATATGCATGTACTGATTTAGTGAATATAGCACAAAATTTACAAAATAACCATTTAAAAAGATACAATAAAGATAAAATAAAATGTGATCCTAGAATCCAACAGGGAGATACTGGAGTTTTCTGAGTAACAGAGTTGACATGATGAGACTTGTGTTTAAAGAAAATCACTTTGGCAGCTGGAGAGAGAAAGCCTTGGAAAAGCAAGAGATGTAAGGTGTCCAAGGAGACCAATAAGGAGTCTGGAGCAATAGGCCAGGTGAGAATTGGAGGGCCTATATTCCATGAATGGTGAGAAATGGGTAGATATAAAAGATATTGTGGAGGCAGAAAAAAAGATTTTTTTTTTCTGATTACTGATGTGGGGGTGAGGGAAAGGCAAGGATAATGAGTCACAGTAAGGTTAAAAAACAAGGATGGGGCAGAGGATGAAGATGCCCTCCACAGAAGTAGGAAGGTTCAGAAGATTGTTGGGTTTGGGGAAAAGGGTAATGAATTTTATTTTGGACATGCTGAGTTTTAGATGCCTCCATGCTATCCATTATTGGAAAGTCCTACTAACTCACTGAACTATTTGCCAATAGCTTGGATAAAGTATGGTTGAAAGAAGTTGAGAGTGTTAACTAAAAAAATATTTCTTAGTCTACGTATTTTTTTTTTTGCCATGGAAATTTGTGCTCTGGACGCATCTGATTCTGTAGTGTGTAGTGCACTAGGGAAAAAATGTTTCAAAAACGTGTAGGAATTTTTTCTGCACTTGGACTCACATACCTGTTTTCCCACTTCGGTAATACATTATTACATGAGACACTTGGCTATTTTGCCATGTAATGTATACAATGGAAATAAGCAAAAAGAACATCATGAAGATGATTGCAGATTGTGTACCAACTCCTATTTGAAAAGTAGAGAAATGCTATGAAGAACATGACATGATTCCCCAAAGCAAATGAACATATACTTAATATTAGCACAATACAAAGCTTGCCACAGAGGGAGACCGCAAAACACACATGAGAATAAAATATGGCTCAGAGTTAAGAAATAAAACAGACCAAAGGTTTGCAAACTACCTAGAAATCTCATATCTAGATAACATGTATGGGTGATAAAACATATTGTCTTAATGAATAGTTATCCATGGCGAAGTCATTTCTGAATTAGGGGTTTGTGGATAACAAGACCATCCTCTACTTAGGGAAAAGACAGAAATCAACATCAAGTTAGAAAGCAAAAGTTAAAGAAAAGAAATCGTATGCAATTACAGAAGCTTACATCTGACCTATCCAATTGTCTTCGTAAAATGGGAAGAGGGCAGGCCCCTTTATTCCTCCTCACACATTTCATTCCCATCTCTGCACTTCGCACAGATGATCCCCCACGGCTTGGAATGCACTTCCCTTTCACCTTCACTTCTTGAAATCCCTAGTTTCCTTTAAAATTCAGCTTAAGCACCATCCTCCAACATAAGGTTTTTCCAGATTGCCTTCAGCTATTGCCCTGCTAATTACTTTGTACCTATCGTACTCATCTCTCTGTCCCTGTGTCTGAGTCTCTCTCTGTCTTTCTCTCTTTGTCTCTGTGTCTCTATCTGTCTCTGTTTCTCTGTCTCCCTCTTTCTGTCTTTCTCCCCTCAGTCTCTGTCTCTTCCTATGTATGTGTGAGAAACTGTTTTCTTTTCTGATAGAATATAAACTCATTTAAGGCAGACTGCTTTTTCCCCATTGTTTTGTTTGTATCTTTATAAAGACAGCACAATGCCTGGAATAGAGCAGTACTTCAGAAACGCTTATTGATTCATCATTATAATTTCTTATGGCAGTTTAGCTTATTTAAAACAACTGCCATGACCACACTGAACAAGATGGTCAGACAAATACTTGGACATCATACCAATCCAAGAAGTATGAAAGAAAGGTGGCAGAACAATTTGAAGTAAAATAGCATTGATATACCATGCTGGGGGATGATGGAAGATTGTGGGCAGAATCACTTCAAAAAATATGAAGAAAAAGCAGTGAAAGAGAAATTGAGTCTGTGGAAAGTTTGGCCAATTAAGCCAGGTCAGCCCAAGGGCATTCGTAGATATACTAGGGCAAGGGTGAGGAATCTGTGTCCTTGAGACCACATGTGGCCCTCTAGGTTCTCAAGTGCGGTCCTTTGAATCCAAACTTGAAATTCAGTCAAATGGCTGCACTTGAGGACCTAGAAGGCCATGTGTGGCCTTGAGGCTGCAGGTTCCCCACTCCTGTCCCAGGAGAATAAAAGACAGGTAGAAAATGGAATATATTTGTCAGCATTTCTACTGCTACCTATTCTTATATTTGACAACAATGAAACCACCAAATTTGGACCCCGATAGCTCAGTATCCAGTGAGGTACTGAGAAATGAGATGACAGATGTGAGAAAGTAGAAATGGAGATGATAAATAAAGATGAGGTGGAGAAGAGTGGACATACCAGAACATGTACAAATAGCAAACAAATCAGCCTTTAAAGTTTCTCCTCTGATGAAATGTCTTTCATGAATCTGTTAAGATCGAAACTTATTCCTTGATAGATGCCCATAGAAATCCCAATTATCTATCTTCTCTATATCAAAAAAGTAATAAAATAAGATGAAACAATTTTGAAAGCACACTTTTCACTTTTTCATTCAGTCAATTCAAACAAATATTTATTAAGTACCTGAAATGTATGTAACAGATTATGCTAGACTCTATGAATACAAAACCAAAAATGAATTGTGCCTGTCCTCAAGAACATTACATTCTTGTAATAGAAATGAGGGAAGGGAGCGCAGGGGTGGTTATGAGATGTACACAGATAATGAGGTACAAAATAATTTGAAGAGGGAGAGGACACAAACAATTAGTGCCATCAGAGGAGGCTTAATGGTGGAGGAAATTTTATACAATTGAAAGAGAGCTAGATAGACTAGAAGTCAAAGGACCAGAGCCTGAATCTCAGCTCTACATATGAAGTATTAAATCAGTCAACTTCTCTAGGGGTTGGACTACAGGACCCTTAAGATCTCTTTCAATTCTAAGTATATTCTCCTATGAGCTAAGCTTTAAAGTGAGCTAAAAGGTTTTGAGTACAGATGAGGAAAGGGATCAGTAGGGAAATAGCTCTAACAATTCCAAGATTCCAATGAATCCTGCTTTGACCATGTATGCCCTGCCCATTCACCCGTATCTTTCCACATAAGCCACTAACCCTAACCCACCTGAACCCCACCCCACCCCTCCATCTCTGAGGGTAGATAATTCACTCAATATAGAAGTGAGCTCTGGGACAGTTAATTTGATTGAGGATTGGAGGGTAAATGCTTCACCTCTCTAAATCCGGCCAGGTCTCGGTATTTCATTGACCAGTACTTGGCCATGAAGCAGGGCAAGGGATTTCTAATATGCCCTACTTCCACACATGGAAAAAAACATCAACAACACAGATAGTATTAAACCACTACTTTGGTGGGTCAATGATTTCATCCTACTCCTCCCCCAAGGCAATTAAAAGTGAGTAAATTAGTAATTACTGACCCTTATGGAAACTTTCTCATTTCTATAAAATTTTTATAAGAATTTTCCATGCACGTACATGAGCATTTTTGATGAAAATATCGAGAGGGAAAAGGAAGTCCACATAATCAACCATAGAATTGACTGGAAAAGTATAACAAGATACTGCTATATCAATTGTTTGCTGATTACCAAAAATAATTATAATAATTTTATTTGAGAGAAAATGAAAGATTTTTTTCCAATGTGGAATCTGTTAAGATCAAATCTGATTCCTTGATAGATACTCATAGAAATCCTAGTTATCTATAATCAAGAGAGGAATAAAATAAAATAAATAATAAAATAAGGTGTTATATGCTTGCTGAAGATGTTTGCAGTTGTTAAGGTGGTTGTATTAGATATCCAGATGGTGGTGAGGTCCTCCCTCTAGTTGCTCCTATCCTTGAAAAGTATCAAACTGATTGCATGAAGTCCCAGAATGCTATATTAACTCCTCAGTAAGATCCATGGATATATAAAAGAAATTGATTTAATAATCCATTCATAAAAAACCCAAATGGATGAAAAATTATTGTCCATACTGAGATAAACAGTTGTAGGGATAGTCTTTTGAGTTATTTCATGAATGCATTATTTTGGACAACACATAACTGTCAGGAACTGAACAGAAGGAAGGGTTCAGATTGGATTACATTTGGGAAACTGTGAAATGCATTCACACCCAAGTGCCTCTCTCTCTCTCTCTCTCTCTCTTTTTCTTTCAAGTGACCTAAAGGGCAAGAAGAGACACATGAGGGGTAACAAGTAAGCTACAATATATTACTAGTGATGACTGATTCATGGGAAATGTAAAGGATATCATTCAGGAAATGAATGATTGGAAAGGATATGGGCAAGTCATAGAGCAAGAACAAGGGATTACAGACAGACTGCCTGCATACTTCATAGTTAACCACAGAATGTTAAAAGACCTAGAAGTCCTCAAACAATTGGATAGATTGTCTATGGAGGATTTGTGAAAAGATATAGGCAAGAATAACCTGGGATGAGAAGGAATGGATGGATAATGTTTTGCAATAATTGAATGAAATAATGAATGAAAAGTAAAAGTGAGTGTTAAAAGGTCTGTGTTTTGTATGGAAAAGAGAGACTTAAGGACAATCTTAACTTAAAGTTGTTTCTACCTATGGAAAACTGGTTGATGGAGCTGCTACCATTGCTAATTCAAATTCAAATTTAATTCAATTCAGACCCTACAATTTAAATGTACAGCTTATAAGTTTTCTCTATAATGGTAGTAGGAACCTGATGGATGGAAAACTATTGATGTAAGTTGAATTTAGGAAGGAAAAAGGATAGAAAGCTGCCCAATTCTTGTTAGAAGAAAAATGAGCAGAGAACCATTGCCTTCAATATTCATTCTCTATTTGTAAGATGTATATTTTTGAAGCTGTGAAACTGCAAAAGTCCTTGGGCAGTACCTGGATTTCCTCATATGAACTCTTAAATGCAATACAGTCATGTCTAGGATGATTATAAAAATATAGGAGAACAGTTAACAATACCTAGCTTGTGAACTTTGATCATTCATGGGTTACAGGTCCATAAAAAATAAAACATTGCAAGATTCTGATGAATCAATGTGATTCAGAAGTATTTAGCCAGAGACGGACTACATTCCTGGGTAAAGTGAGTGCCTTCTCAGTTTCCACGAAGCAAAGCCTCACTGTATCCACATTATCCACTATCAGTGTTCTCCAAAGTGCTTGATGGAGTTCTGACTACAAGACTTGTAGCTGGGGGTTCAAAGGCCCTTGTTGAAAAAGTTGAGATCCCCTTACCCTGTCCTAGGAACACATTTTTATCAGGTGACATTTGGGTGCCAGAATTCACTCCCAGTACGATTCTGTCAGCTTTGTTCTTCAGATGGGCTATAAAGGGTGAGTTTCCACCTCTCTTTCATTATTTGTCCTATATCTGCATATGATGACAAGCAGTCTATTTCTCAACAAATGTGAGATGGGGTGACACATCATTCTCCTTTGCCACTAGAGTCTTAATTATAAAAATGTCAGCAGAGGAAGGAAAGGGAAATATGGAGTGGGGGGGGATCTCCTCAGAACTAAAGGCAGCATTGTTGTGATAAAAGATCAAGTTTTACTGTGCTGATATGAAGTCTTGAGGGTCCCTAGTTGCACTCCTCTTTTCCACTGGAGAGTATGAAAATCTTCCTATATCTTTTTTTTTTTAAACAAGAGATACTTTAGTTCCTCCTCTCCATCTTTGAGAAAAGGAGAGAACACCTAAAAAACAAGAATTAAAAAGGAGAGCAACCCAGTGTTTTCCAAGTCTCCATTTTACTTTTCTCCCCTCCCCCACGCTCTCCTTCCCATTACTGTGCTGTTCTGAATGTGAAAAATATGCAGCCTGAGCTGCCTTTACTGGAGATGTGTCTAACAAGAACTTCATTGTCTCAGACAGGTGTGAGATTGGACTTGATTCAGGGCCAAGAACTCCAATATCAGAGCCAGCTCTGTGAGCTGAAAACATGCACCAACCATCCAGTAATACCACTGCAGCCAGCCAGAGACTCAACAATTTAAGGCTTAGCACACACAACATAAATCAGATGAGGATGTACCAGCCAACCGTCAGCTTCTTGGGTAGGTGCCTGCAGACTGTCTGTGCAGATCAGACCTTGCCTGTTTGGGTTATTTGAAACTTTTTCTTTCTTTTTTTTTCAATATAAAGATGAGAGACTGGGTGGAGCAGCTAGCAGAGGCACATTTTAGTTTGCCCTGTCTTGCCTCAACCGCCCTCTTCTATATAAGTGCTGTTTTGGAGGCAGCTTTCAAATAAAGTTACCAAATGGTATATACATATTAGAACTGAATTAAATTTGGGTGTTAGAGGTTGGGGAAAGTTTATCAGGTAGAAATAAGCATGAGTTACGTGAACCTGAGTAAATTGCTTAACTTCTCTGGACCGCAGTTTCCTCATACATAAAATGGTAGGGGGGCAGAGGGTAAGAGTAGATGACTGTTACCTTCTAACATTCTATGGTTTTAATTATTTCTATTCTGTTACTGCTATGGATGTCTCAAACCAAGACGGTTTTGCATTAATATGTTTACTATTTTTAAGAGAAATCCAGTTCACAGCATTCCTCCCTTCTCCTCTGTCTTTTTTTTTTGAGTTCCCTATAATAGTGCTTTAGTAAATTATATGGTTCAGAGCCATCAGGCACTGTATGATGTACAAAATCATTGAGAAACCTGTGCAAAGGAGTCTTAGCATGGAGGCAATTCTGGAATCATAGGAATCAAGGAAGGAAATGATATGTTACATTTGGGCCAATTAGTCTGACTCCCTAAGTCTCCATCTCTTGCAGTGAATCCTTGCAAGAGTTTAACAGAGGCAGAGAGAGAAAATCATAGAATATTTAAACTGAAAGGCACCTCAAAGTGCAAGCAGTTCAAGCTTCCATCCAATGCAGAAATCTCTCTTCAGCATTCTTAACAGATAATAATTTGCCATTCCCATAATATTCTATAAAATATCTATCTCATAACCAAAAAGAATTAAGAGAGAACACTGAGAGATGGAGAACAAAGTTGGAAAAACCAGTCAGGTAAGACCAAGTACATATAAGGCAGATTTTTGTTGAAAGAAATACAACTATGATGATGTTGAGGAACGAGATATCTTACTAAACAAGGTATCTGTAGGAAGAAAGGACTCTAAAGGCATGGGAAAAATAATCTCAGATTTTATTATTACTGAAAAAGAAGACAGGCAACATCAGTAGTTACCAGTCTATATACCCATTCTCTCATCTATACAAAAACTTTATGAGGATTATCTATAAACAAATATAGGACATCCTGGATAAGAGTATTAGTAGGGAACAAGGGCTAGAGCCAAATACAAACAATGGATTGCAACTTTTCTACTTTACAATTCACTGAAAAATTATAATTGTAATGAATATAATCTCTATCCATTTTGATTTATCCTACATAATTTTTAACAGACCAAGATTATTAGTGTACTGCCCAAGTGATGCTTAGAGATGTCCTCCACTAAACAGTACCAGATTATCTTAATGGTCTTCTGAGTAAACTATTCATTTCAAGAAACAACAGTTAGAACTGAACACGGACTAGATATGGCTTTAAGATTGGAAAAGAAATACAACAAGGTTATAGTCTGTCACCTTATTTATTTAACTTACATGGAGAGTATATCATGCAAAATGCCAGGTTAGATGAATCAAAAGCCGCAATTAAGGTTGCTGGGAGAAATATCAATAATCTCAGATACACAGATGATACCACTCTGATGGCAGAAAATGAAGAATTAAGAAGCCTTTTAATGAGGTTGAAAAAAATGAATGGAAAAGCTACCTCGAAGCTCAATATGAAAAAAATTAAACACATGGCAACTGATCCCATCACTTCTTGGTAAACAAAGAGAGAAGAAATGAAAGCAGTGTCAGGTTTTATATTCTAGTGCTCAAAGATCACTGCAGACAGTGACTGCAGACATGAAATTAAAAGATGTTTGCTTTTTGGAAGGAAATCTGCGGCAAATCTGAACAGCATACTAAAATGCAGAGACATCACCTTGCTGACAAAGGTCCAGATAGTCAAAGTTATGGTTTTTCCATTAACAATGTATGATTGTGAAAGATGGAATGTAAGTTGCAAAATTGACACTTTTGAATTGTTGTGCTGAAGAAGACTTTGAGAGTCCCTTGGACAGCAAGGAGATCAAATAAGTTAATACTTAATGCAAGTGACTCAGACTATTCATTTAAAGGTCAAGTTCTGAAGCTGAAGCTTCAATACTTTATCCACATAATGAAATGAGGAGACTCAATGGAAATCATGGAAGGAACATGAACATGAATAGACTTCAGGAGATAGTGGAAGATATGGGATCCAAGGGGTCATGAGGAGTCGGACACAACTGAATGACTGTACCACAGCAACTTATAAATGGTTATATTGAGGAACTTGGATGGAATGTCAACTTTAGCATCAACAATACATATGATAAAATAAAATATTACTTTTCTCCTAAAAGGAACTAAAAGTGAATTAATTGAAAACTGTAGAAAATAGAAGAACATTGTACTTATTGCTTGTTGATTATAAAAAGCATTTGATTGTTGGAACACAAGACATAGGTTCTTGTACAGAACTTTGTTTTCCATCTAAACACCAAAATCATTTGATATTCCTTGTAAGATTTAACAACAGCAATAAACCTGTTCCATAGCTCTTTGATCCCAAATATCAGGCAAGACATAAAAGAGGGCTCATTTAACAGTATTTGCCACTGTGATAAAGGAGATCCAATGTTGACTCCAAGGTGAAGAGGGCTTCTCTCCAGAGGGTGATGTCTCCCAAATACTCCTGTTTATAAATGTCTTTGAATTAAAAATGAACATCATACAGAGTGGAAAGCCATGTAGAGGGTATAAGGAATGTGCAACATACAACAAATGAGGAATTTTTAAGAAACACAGTAAGACGTGACAAGGAATTTATGACAGGAGGAAAAGATGGGCTAGTTATATAGAAAGGGATGGCAGGAAGACAGTGCTAGATGACCGTTAGCATATTGGATGGAGCTCCCATGATGAATTTACATGAAGATATTAATGAGAATAGCACAAGATGGCTAGGCATGGATGAGTTGGGATCTCCATTTTTGCTGAGAACTTCTAAGCTGGTGATATCCCAGGTCCATCTGAGTATATGATATATTTCAAAACAGAGAGGAAGTATGGTATATAGTGGATAGAGGACTGTCCTGGGAATCAGGAACTCTGGAAATCAAGCCATACTTCTGACCCATATTAACTGTGTGACAAAAGGCAAGTACTTAACCTCTCAGTGCCTTAAAAACCCTCCAAAACTATGAGTTACAAGAGAGATTCCCACTGGTATCAGGGAAGGAATTTCTAAGCTAGGAGTTCTTCACATCAATTAAATCATAGGCTTTCTCCCCTTACCTCTCCATCTCCAAAAATAGAAATAAATCTAAACCTCACAATAACATTCTGAGGAGGGTAGTACAAGTATTTTTCAGCAAAATATTCAAGATTAGGAAACTTACATTCAGGTTAAGTCACTTGATTTGAGTAACTATAAGGAACTGGGCCAAGCTCAGAAGATTCTGACTCCAAAGTCAAAGATCTCTCTGTTATAGCGTGCTCACTCTCAGTGGTCAATCAATAAAACAGCTGGCATCTATTTTAGAGAATGAAATAAATTTGAGTAACTTCTACAACAAAGTAGCAGCTACCTTCACTAATCCAAGATAACACATTTTTATTCATTTTCCTCTTTAAGTTTATAAAATGCAGCCCATTCATTATTCTGAGTTTCACAAAAACCCTGCAATTCCCATTTTATAGGTGATGAGGCTGAGATTCTCAGAGGATAAGTGATTTAGTCATTCTCACACGACAAATAAATGCCAGAAGTAGGATTTTAACTCAGATCTTCCCTCCAAATCAAGGAATTATGTCGTTATACTATGGTTCAGGTCAGCATTTTACGCCATCCTCAACCTGGCTCTTGGTGACCTTTCTACACATGCTTCACATTGTTCCCTTTCACAGTCTCCATCCTAGGCAAACTAGGCTACTAGCTAGTCAGTGACAGGTAGGAAAAGTTTACAAAATAGGGGAAATATTTTAAAGGGTCAATTGACAAAATTAGGATGAGGTTCACAGAATATGAAGAGTAGGGTTTTCTCTCCTTTCCCAGTCATAATTTTGAACTACAGCAACACTGAAGTATTTTTAGAGGGTGATATAAAATTAAACAATGTATTTTCCCAGCAATGACTTCTACAGCTTGGCAAGATACAATAAATAGCTCCATGCCTCTGTAGGATTTACTCTGCTGTGTACCAAAGCCAATCCTGAGCACCACAGTGAAGTTTTCAGACAACCGCATATTGATCTGTTCAAGTCCACCATCCACTGCCTCTGAGGGCAGAACTCTCACATGTCACCAAGTGATAAACTTGAAAATGATAAAAATGATAAAACCTAACCTGATAAGCCTATGAAACATCCCTGCTGCAATTTTGCTATTTCTCTCCAACTCCACAATATTTATATGTACATGTGGTGGTAGGCAGCTAAGTGGTACAGTGGATAGAGTGATAGGCCTAGAGTCAGGAAGACTCATCTTCCTGCGTTCAAATTCAGTCTCAGACACTTACTAGCTGTGTGACCCTAGGCAAACCACTTAACCTTGCTTGCCTCATTTCCTCAACTGGAAAATGATCTGAAGAAGGAAATGGCAGATCACTCTGATATCTTTGCCAAGAAAACCCCAAATGGGTCACAAAAAGTCAGACAGGACTAAATCACATGGTGGCACAAACATGTATCCATACATCTTTAGAATTCTAAACCTCAAAACCAAATAAAACGTAGAGTTTCAAAAGTAGTCATGTCTCAAAGTTTGGATAATTATAATTGTTCCAAAGAACAGGCAACTCCCAGCACATCCCAGAACCAATGAAGATTAACAGACCTCCAGAATCTAAATCAACCAGCCAACAAATAGAAATGCCAAGTTGAACATTGAGCTTATGCTGACTTTCGTAGATATCTGAATAACTTTATTATTACATAATCTGCCATCTGATACAGAGGTATACTAATGGAGCAAGGGAGAACACAATATTACAGTAATCCCATGGGACTGAATAAACTAACCATGTGCATTTTCCCTCATATCTATTTTTCTGGGAAATGCAATCACCAACCAGATTATCTGACCCCACCTTAGCTCTTCTCTTTGCCTGCCAAAGCACAATAGTACAGCATATCTAAGAAGGAACAGAGATGAATTTGCTCAGCTACAGCTATGTACCAAAAGCCCTTGTTCTATAGTGTATCAGGCTGATTAAATGATACTTGGAAAAAGAAGTTAGCATATGCAAGATAGTATTACTCTGAATATAGTCTGGGACCAGTGAAATGTGCCTGGGAATCAGAAACCCTTAAAGATATATACAGAATAATTCACTCCTTTTGCATTATCATAGAAGCTGGCTAGCACTGTAGAGTAGAACGAATATTTGACCTGAAGGTAGAAGATCTTGTTTTGTGACCTTGGGGAAATTACTTAATCTGAGTCTCAGTTTCTTAATCTTTAAAATGAGGTACTTGGACTAGATGTTCTATAAATTCTAAAATCCTATGATGCCACTAATATTCTTTGTCTTATGATACTAAAAAAAAGGAGGTGGGGAGCCAAAAAGCCCTTAGGTGTAAGTACCAGTAGGGTTTCCCAGCCTGACCAGTGATTGAGTCCCTTTGGGCTGGGATCCTAAAGTATAGGTTCAATTCCAACTTGTCAAAAGCCTAAATCTTAAATTGAATTTGGACTTAGAATCATCAAATACTAGATCTGGAAGGAACCTTAGAGATCATCTAGTCCAAAGTTCTCATTTTATACTTGATGAAATGCCAACCCAGCAGGCTGAAATGACTAATAAGAATTTATTGAATTTAATGGAACTGCCCAAGGTTAAACAGGTATTAAGTATCAACTCCAGGGAACTGAACCTAAGTCTTTTGACTCCAAATCCATGGATCTTTCTACGAAACAACAGTGATGTTGGTTGACTTGTTTGGTTTTTTTTACTTCAGACTGATGTCATTGCAGTGGCCGTATCTAAAGGCAAAACTCTTTCTCTTCCTTAGAAAGGGAGGGGGGAGATTTATTTTAAAGTACTCAAAAGGTTTCATATCTGATGAATTATTATTCCTATTCAGAACCTTCCAGAACTGAATGTGACTCTGGAGTCAGTTCTCTTTCTGTCTCCTTTCCATGATGATTTCCAAGGGTCATCCTACCTGAAGAGATCCCAAGGAGAAGGGAGAAAAGAATAATTTTCAATTCAATAGGCATTTTAAAAAATGGTAGGTGTTCAGTTGTTTTTTCCATCATATTTGACTCTTTGTGACCCCATTTGGGGTTTTCTTGGCAAAAATATTGGAATGGTTTACCATTCACTTTACATATGAAGAAACTGAGGCAAATAAGGTTAAATGACTTGTCCAGAGTCATGCAACTAGTAAGTGTCTGAGGCCAGATTTGATCTCAGGAAATTGGCAGGTAGTAGATATTTAGGGGTGCAAAAGAGGAAAATCTTTATTGGGTGAGATGACTAGGCTGTCTGCCTCAGTTTCCTCCCCTGTACAATGGAGATCATAAAAGAACTTATCTCCCAGGGTTATTATGAGGATAAAATGAGATCATATTTGTAAAGTATTCTACAAACCTTTAATTATTATAAATACTAGCTGTGGAGTAGAGCTGTAATGCTGTTGGACTGAGAATTGGTTTCAGGACTACTTTCACCATTAACTGGCTATGTGACATTGGGAAGACAGGCATTTAACCTATTTGGGCTTCTAGGCTTGTGGTCAGGGCTTTGGGGTTTCTGAGTTTCTAGATGGAATTTCTGACTAGAACAGAAAATGAATGAGAGGTATTTATTCTAGACATTGTGGTGATGTGGTAACCCACTGGATAGGGAGTCAGGAAATCTGGGTTTGAATTTTTATTGTATTAATAACTGTATAATCTTAGGCAAGTGACAATCTATGTGGAAGCCTCAGTTTCCACATTATAAAATGAAGGAAGTTAGACCAGATGATTTAAGTCTAACATTTTATTTGATCTATAAAGTTAACACTATTTAAACCAAAAAAAAAATCTTCAAAATATATACTTGAAAAAAATTCTTAAAACTAGTATAAGCTAAATGATGACCTTAGAACACAAAAATTCCTGTCTAGGCAAATGTCTTTTTCATTTTTAAGGTACTATTCATTAATATTATTCAAGAATTTATAATCAGGTCTAAAATGTTGCTTCTCATTTATAGATGAGGAACAACTAGATGAGGAGGCTAAGCTAGTTTTAAAAAATCTAAATTAAAAATCAATGTTAATCTCATTCAAGAAGAACACAGCACAGGCAGAAGTCAAGTGCTTGTGATCATTTTATATTCATTCCTTCTTAAACTATCCCAGAGTCAGACTAACCCAACGATAGAAAACCAAAAAGCAAACCAAGTCAACAACAAAAAATGATCTGGTCAATATCTGTGAGCACGGCAAGTTCATTTTTTTTTTTTGTATTTTTGTTTACTCTGGTTGGTAATTGGATCTCTAGTCTCAGAAAATGAAATGTTCTGCCAGAAAGAGATTACAAGAGAAAATTCTATGCAAAGAAATCAGATTTGTCATTAAAGGAGATTTTATTTACAGGAGTTTTGCAATCAGCACTTGTAATCTTTATAATAAGTGCTATTTCAAATGCTAATAATAAATACTACAAAAATCCAATGTAAGATTTTGTAAAACCTTAATTTCAAAAAATAGACATCAAGACAAGAATACTGGAAATGTGAGTAAGCAAATATCCCTGCCTTCTCTGAGCAGACATTCCCTCCCTACCTTTATATCATGAGAATAAGAGAAAAAAGCAACGACAATAAAGAGCTAAAAAATAAAAAAAAAAGATATTAATTTTCTCCCCATACTCCAAGTCACAAACACCACAAATTCCTAAAAAATGAAACAAAAAAATCCACAATAGAATTAATATGAACCAACACTGCTGAAACATAAAAGGAGAAATAATGAAAATGAGTAAAGCCTTAGTTTGAAGGGTTGTGACTAACAAGAGATTACATAATGAGAATCTTTCTAATTAAAACTTTTCAAGATTAATAGAAAAATTCAATGCCTTATCTTCTGTCTAAAAAAAAAACTTTTTTGTAAATTCCTTTTTATACTAATTAATGACAGTCTTTTTTCCCTTTAAATATTCACCGTATTTGGAGAATTTTCAAGTTATATACAGTGAAATATAGAAACTGAATCATCACTTTGCCATGTGTTGTCAGTGATAACTTGGTAATAAAGCTACCTTTAGAAGGTGCCATTTGTTGCTTAAAAGAAAAAAAAACAACAAACCCAACAGTGGAAAGGTGCTATGTTCTAGAAAAGATTTTGGTTCTCCCTCTCTTTTAGTCTTTTATAATCATAATCTTGATATAGAATTTTGGAACTCAAAAAGATACTTATTTTAGTACCCTTATTTTATCGAGAGGAAACCAAGGCCCCGAGAGGCTAAATTATTTACCATGAGTCACACTGTGACATAGGTGGAACTAGAATTCGGCACCCTTTTCACTTTACCAGACAGTTTCAATTCCTCTATATTGTTTTCATAGTTTGAGTTCAACAGAAGCACTGAGAGAAGTGATATATGGATCTAAGTGGGAGGAACCAATTAAATGGACTGAAAAAAAAGAAATGAAATCTTTTAAGAAAGTCTATACTACCCAGCTCTGGCATAGTCCAGATAAGACCTTTAGGTAAAGTCAGTGTAGGGAAAAAGTGACATTGAACTTTAACAAGGGATGGACTCAAAATAACTGACAGGAAAAAAAATAGGATGACTTTGGGAGACATAAGACAGTGATTTCACATTCACTCACCTTAAGTAGCAAGGGCAATAGTCTTTTGAAATAAGTGGAAAATTGTCTATTCTTTCCATTTCCAATGACAAAAGTTTTCTTTAACTACTCTCTAATATTTAGATCTGATATTAATATTTAGAGACTGCTCTCTCAAGTATTTTCTGGGCTATAAGACTAGAAACTTTACTTTCCCATCCTTAGTTCACCCCTCTGTAATACATATAGCAATAGTGCTTCTGCTTTATGTAATAGGGATGAGGTAGTTAATCTTTTGCTTATAGATGTTCTGAGTGTGGTGTTATGAATAATTATTTATTTTCTAAAGCTTCCCCCATTTGTAACAAATTCCAAAGAACATGTCAGATGATTAGGCCCTGTCAAGAGTCAGAGAATCAGTATTTCATCATTAAGATCAACTCACATAATTACTTATCCTTCTTTCTGACACACTCCTTTCCTTTCTTCTCCTTAAAGAGGATGTCCATGAGGCACTAACCACATGCCACCGAAATCATGCCCTGATCATCTGGCACGGTATCTATGAAAACATCCCATCTGTATATCCATTCCTACTAAAATTTACTGGTATATAATTAGTAAGGTGTTGACAGTGTGCCAGATTGGCGGCTCATTTAAATAAACTAGTTTATTAAGCACATAGCTATGAGGTACTTGTAAAGACATTATAGTCATTTGATCATCACTTGTTAAAGTTAGTAGAAGGGTAGTGATAATTCTAGCCCATATATTTTAGATGCAGACAGTATCTACCCTACTAAGCATGCTAAGTGACTCAAATTAGCCAAAGAAAAATCTTTGACAATGTGCAAAGCATGAAGTCAAGGAAAAGAACTTTTAGGAAATAAAATAGACAGAGAGTCAAGGAAGCAAAATATTTAATTAAGGTCATTTACTCTAAAAAACACCAGGAAACAAAGAGTTTTTTTAACCTCTTCTTAGTCTCTATAATGTAGAGTTCTCATTAGGTTTTATAAAAATCTCTTTAAATGGATAGTTTGTACTTGAGAAAACTAAGAAGGTATATAGCTATGAGTTTTAAACTTAGAATGCTTTTACTTTCATTAATTTGTGAACTTTTAGATTGATTATAAGATGTAAATGACACAGGATATATAGCTGTGAATGAAACCAAATATTTAAATTCCATTTGCTATCACATAGGCTATTATTTATTACAACATTTTCTTTTGACTTTTTTTTTGGTTCCTTGGAATTCCAATAAATATGAAGTCAGAAGTGTGATAGTATCCTTGAAACTTTCCTTAAATATGTTGGACCTGGACAAAATTTTTTTTAAAAAATCACTCATTTTTAATGTTTTTGGCTTCACAATAAGCTATTTTTTTCAAACACCTTGAATGTTCTTCTTTTCTTGGTTATTAATGACCATTTACATTGTTACAAATGACAATTCTGGATTTTGCTTCCAGAAAAATAACTCACTTTCCTCACATTTATAATTTCAACAATAACAAATCACAACACACACAGACTGACACCAGGGATTTCTTTCCCAGGTATCTGACTACATTCAAGAATCTCAGAGATTCTTACCCACAGACTTTTTTAGATAACAACTCAGATGTTACTACTGAAAAGGAATGGAAAGAATATTTTCTCTTCATTCTGAGGGCTTAGATGTGCATGAAAGGCAGAATGTGGTTGCTGCTTGTAGATGATACTTTGCACACCTTCATCTAAAAATAAGCTGGAGGAACTGAATCCAACAGATAGTGGCATTGTCTTCATACTGAAACTAGAAGACAAAAGGAAGTTGTAGCTAAACGAAAGAAAGGCTTACGAGTCCTTCTTAGAGATGTAAATAGATGAGTTGCTTTTATTGTACATCCAAAGGCAAATGGAAAATATTTCATGAAACACTTGTTCATCTCCTATCATAGTGATTAAATTAAGCATTTGTTTAAAAAAATCCACTCCTTTCTCTCCATTTAAATTAACAAAAAGTTCATGTGCCAACATCTTTTGCAAAGGATAACGAAATACAGAAATCATACCAAGAACTAAACAAGACCCTTCAGAATCAAACAGTATGTTTTAATGTGTGGTGACATCCATAAGCATAGGAGCACATTGAAAAATCTGTTGGGAAATATGGCTCAAAACTAAGAAATAAAAGAAGTCAAAGGCCTGAGACTGGACAAAAGACCTCATGCCCACATGCTATGAATCAGTTCTTCATTAACAGAATAGGGAAGTACTAGAATTGACAAGCAGGCAAAAATGAAATTAACTGCAGGTTTAAAGAGGAAATAAAATCAGCTGTCTGTACATAGTCAGACCATCACTGTCTTGCAGCAAATATTAGCATCAATACCAAATATGAAGAAATTATATAAGAAAATATGACATGCAATTAAAATACTATCAAATTGACAAGCTATTGATGTCAAAATGGGGAAACAGATAAGAGAACAAACATAAACAAAAATTATTACAATTTCCTAAGAAGTTTAATCCATATGTGATTTACCACAATGAAAAGACAAAATCTAGAGTTTTCCTTAGTCGGAAAACATTTGATCTCCTTTCCTGGTAGAGAGATATGATCTCTGAGAGTTATAGCAGTCTGAAATATAAACTTGTAAAAAACAGAACTCTATAAAATGGAAAATAATAATAGAAACCATCTCTATAGTTGTTAGTATAAAAGGTGACAATAATTGTAAGGTACTTTGCAAATTTTAAAGTGCTATGTAAATGCTATTATTTTAAATAATATTTGGTTAATGCAAATACTCCACCTCTAGGCATATACCTTAAGGAAATCAAAATTAGACAGACAAGATTCAAGCACCCAAATTTTAAAGCAGCACTTTTTGCAGTAGCAGAGAAATAAAGATAGACTACATATGCTGTTTGGGGGCTGGTTTCGTAAATTCTTATGATAAAAGATATGATGAATATAAGAAATACAGAGAAGCAGTACAAGACATATGAACTAATGAAAAGTAAAGCAGGCAAAAATTAGGGAAATATATATAATGGATATAACAATGCAAATGGGAAGAAGATGAACAGTAAAATCAAAATTGAAAGCTATCCTTCTAAATACAAACTAAGCTTGGTCACAAAGAAGAGATATGAGACTGTACCTTCCTCCCTTTTTCACAGAAGTGGGAACTATGGATATAGAACATTACATATGATGTTAGAGTTAGATGGCTTGTGGGTTGGTTTTGCTGAGCTTTTTAAATTTTCTTCTCCTTTTTTTCTACTTTGTTGTAAGGGATGACTCCCTGGGACACAGAAAACAAGTTGTATACACGCACTACATACATAGATATATGTATATGTGTGTGTATGTATCCATACACACATAACGTAATTGGTTAACAATTTTTCCTCCTATACATAATTGTGACACACCTCTCATTCCTATATCTTCTGGTATATTTATGATATGAACTTTTATATATATCTTGTGCCCACTTGGAGAATATTGTGGCACGTTGTGTAAGATTTTCCCAGTACTTTTTGTCAAACAGTGAGTCCATACTCTAGTAGTTTGTGTCCCTAGGATTATTGAAGTCTATGCTACTACATTCAAATGTTTCTGAATCTTATGTACCTGATCTTCCCTTTGGTAAATAGTTTTCTTTTTAACCCGTGTCAAATTATGTGGATGATTATTGCTTTGTAGCATAGTTTAAGGTCTTATACTTCTGGCACCCTTTCCTTTACTCTTTTTTCATTATTTCCCTTAAAATTATCAACCTTTTGTTCTTCTATATGTAACAATTTGGTCTAGTTCTCTTAAGTAAATTGTATTCATTTGGATATTGAAGCTATATTGTTTTATTAATATTAATATGACTAAGGAATTGATTCCTCGTCATTTATTTAAATATTTCTCTGTATAAAATGTTTTATAATGTATTCAAATAATGGTAGTAAGTATTTTATAAATTTTGTAAGAATATTGAATATAATTAATATTTTATTTTTCTTCTGGATTTTGTTGGCAACTGGAAAAAAGAATCAAAATTTTGCAGTTACTGTTTCTATGCATTTTGGTTGAATCCTCAGGACTTTCTAAGTCAATTATCATACATGTACAAAAATAAAAAAAATCTGCTTTGCCTATGTTCTTCTCAATTTCTTTTTTCTTGTTTTATTGCTATAATTAGTATTTCTAGAAATACATCAAATAATAAAGGTGACAATTAATATCCCCATTTTACTCCTGATTTTGTTGGGAAATTCCATGACAAATAGTGCTAGTTTTTTTATTTCAAATCATACTGAACATACTAAGGAAAGTTTCATTTAGTCCTATCAATTTTAGTATTTTTAAACACAAAAGAATATTTTATTTTGTCAATGATTTTATGACAATATAAATGTGATTTTTAAAATTGCTTTTATTAATATGGAAGATAATATTTATCTGGGAGCAGCTAGATGGCATAGTGGATAGAGAGCTAGGCATGGAGTCTGGAGAACCTGAGTTCAGACATTTATTAACTGTGTGACCCTGGGCAAGTCACTTAACCTGTTTGCCTTAGTTTCTTCAACTGCAGAAGGAAATGGTGAATCACTCCACTATCTTGCCAAGAAAACTCTAAATGGGGTCACAGAGTTGGATATAACTGAAATAACTGAACCAAAGCATCAACATTATGTTTATGTTTACTGTTTCTGTAATTATTTTTCAGAACTGCTGTCTACGTGTGCCTCCACCATTTTTTAATTCTGAAGCTGATATCCTGCACCCAAGTGCATACCTCTACATCTAATCCTACGGAATTTCATCTCATTAGATTCAGTCCAACAGTTGACTGGGTCAAGGTTCTTTTAGATACTCATTCTTTCATTTAATACAATAGTTACTCCTTCCAAATTTGTACCATCTTGCAAATGTGGTGAGAAAGTCATCTGTGTCTTTTATTCAAAGCATTGATAAAAATGTGAAAATAGAGTCCTCTGCTGGAAACTTTCAGTCACACTGGCCCTTAACCATTAACAACTACTCTTTGAGTGTGGTCATCTGACAAGTTCTGAATCTGTCTGATTTGTATTATCTAATACATATCCATTCACTTACTTTATCAAAAGCTTTGCTAAAATCTATATAAACTATATAAACTCCTATTTATGAGTTTAGTAATGCTGTCCAAAAAAAAGAGAATGAGGTTAGGCTTGATGAAGTCATCCCCTTTCTACATGCTTGCCAACTATCTCCTCAATGATCCATTTTAGAATTTTCCCTGGAACTGAAGTCAAGATCACCGGGCTACAGTTTGCAGACAGCATTCTCTTGTCATTTTTTAAAAATGGCACGACATTTGTCTTCCTCCAATCCTACAATCCTCTCCCATTTTTTCATGACCTTTCAGGTATCACCAACAGCAGTTCAGGCAAATATCTGCTACATATTTCAGTATCTAAAGATATAGTCAACCTGCCTTAAATTCATCAAGGACAATTAATTGCCCTCTTAACATCTCCTCACTTACTTGGCTATCAACTGTCTTAGTTATTTTTGTTCTGTCATTTCTGCTCCAAAATTTTTCTCTCTCATTTGTTATCATTTCATCTACCCACAGGATAGATCTTTTCTCTGGTCCTTCTTTTTCTCCCAATGTAGGTTTTTTTTTTAATGTTTTTTGGTGTCCTTCACTTCCTTCATCAGCCTTGGTTCATTCTGAGCTTTAACACCCTTGAGACTTTTTCACAATATCATACATCACACTCTTATGTCCATCTTGTTTTACTTGGCTTTAGTTAGATCTTCCATATATTTCTTTAAGAAATTTAAATTGTTTGGTGAATACTCTGAGGATCCACTTCGGTCCATTCAAATTCTAGCTTGCCTTCTCGTTGAAACTGTTTCCCTTTGCGTCTTCAGAATTTTGTTTTTGATCATGTCCCATGAGGAGGTTTGACTTTCCCTGGTAGTATTTTAGACCATAGAATCCTACACATTTTTCATCTAAACACTTGGAAATCAATTTTCTCAAAATCTAAGTTACTTGTCAGACTGCTCAGATTTCCTTTCCTCTATCACAATCTTTAAGAAGAAATGGTCATTTCCCCTCAAGTTTCCTATTATCGTCACCCTAGAAATCATTTTATTACTGTTGGTAAGAATCAGATCAAATATAGAATTTCCCCTTTTTTTGGTTCCTCTACTTTTTAAAGGATTAAATTATCACTAAGTCAAGTCAAGTTCTAAGGTGCTTTGCTTTGGGGAGAAACAGAGAATGCTCTAGCAGACGTCTAGGTAAATGAAACTCCTCATCACTGCTATTTCATGCCTCTATGTTAACTTTGTGATGTTTCTCCAACTCACTTTCTGTCTAGAGGTTATGATATACTCCGATTTACAAAATCATTTTTACTTTTTGCACCTTTGACCTTCACTCTCGTTTTCCACTGCCCATTTGGGATAACAAATAGGTAAAATTTGAGATGTCTTTAGGATATCAAACTTGAAATATTCAATAAGTGATTCAGAACTGAATGTGAGAGGGGGTATGTATAGAGGGATGTATAGATCTGTGAATCATCAGGGTAGAGATGACAATAAGTGGGAGTTGATGAGGTCACAAAGAAAGTAGAGACAGAGAAGAGAAAAGGTCAAGGATAGTACTTAGGGAACCATCAAAGTTAGGAGGCACGTTATATAATTAATGACTCAGTAAGGGTATCTGATGAGTAATCAGACGGAGAGCAGAACTGGGACAGAATAGTGCCATGAATATCTAGAGAAGACAGCATAGGAAGAAAATGGTCTACAATGTCATTGGGAAGAAAAGGTCTACAATGTCAAATGCACTAGCAATTCAAGAGGGAGAAGAAAGAAAACATTGTCAGATGATCAAAGTTGGCAATTAAAAGACCTTTGGTAATTTGGATAGAGCTCTTTCAGTTGACTGATGAAGTTAAGTGCCGAATTCCAAAGATTTAAGGACTGAATAAGAGGAGAGGAGGTCTAAGCAGCAAGAGGAGACTTTCTAGGCAGGTGACTGAGAAAGAAATGGGAGATATAGAGCAATAACTGCAGGAGATGGAAGCTTCTAGTTATGTTTTTCCCCCCAAAGATGGAGAAGAATTCAGTATATCTGAAGGCACACTTTGGAAAGAACTACTTGTCACCAGGAGGATGAAGACTGAAAACTGAGAGGAATGATGGGAGTGGGAAAAAATATTGGGTAAAAACAGGAGATGTTTAAGCACGTCTGTTCACTGGTCTATCAGTTGAGCTTGTCTGCTTACCAAGAATGTATATAAGGAAGAGGAGCTAGAAGGGCATTTTAAATGTCTCAGAACTGATCCTGATGAAGCAGACTAAAAGGAATCCTTAGAGAGTATGGTACTGTGGAAAGACACTGTCCTTGGAGTCAGAATAGCTGGGATCCTGTACTTGGGTTGCCATTTACTAGCTGTGTGTTAAACTTTTATTAAGTGATTTAACCTAACTTTGCACATCTGGAATATAAGAATAACAATGCCTTCCCTACCTTCTTTATTTGGTTATTCTGACGATCAAAGGAGAGAATACAAAAGTGCTTTGTAAGCATAAAGAACTGGGTAAATATGAGCCACAAACCTATAAGGTACAGATCCTAAGAGAGAAATCAATGACAAATCAATCTTAGTATTCATTCAAAAATTATTTGTAAGTGTGGATACAACATTTCTGCTTCAATCAATATTATGTAAAATCAATTTTTAAAATATGGTTATATAGTTATTCATAAGTCCCTAATGATTTCAAGAGTGTCTCAACCATGAAAACATTTATTTCAATACAACTGAAGAGGTTTACCACAACCCACAAAATCACCAAGCTGTCTTCTTAATTTGCTTCATTGTAACAATTTTCCTCACCATATTTTCAAAGAGGCATAACTCATATTTCCTCCTACCTTCATTGTCATAGTAGGAAGAAGTTAGTTCTCTGAATTTACAGTTCTGTTTCCTTGTTTTCATGATTTGAGGTCAGAGTATTAGTATCATGCATATTCATTCAAAGGCATATCTCTTTAAATTGTGAGGGAGATGGTTGTATAAATGTCATCTATTTAGAAATTTGTATGGTTAAAGTCTTATAAAAGCAGAGATAACAACCAGGTTATGGGAATTTACAATGTCTTGACCTGCATAAACTTATATTCAAAAAACAAATGTCTTTCTATTCAATTTGATGATCTGGTAAAACAGGAAGTTAAAATTTACGTTGGCCCTTTTATAGTAAAAACCTCAACAAATAAACAGTGGTTTAATGTCATGGCAACCTGTTCTCCTTTATATTTGCAATGTTTGTATAATTCGAGAAGTCTATTTTCAGGTATTAGGCGTCACATACGATTTTGAATAAAGAAAGAAAGAAGAACCTGCAATCCACACTCACAGAGTTGGAGCAGAAGGCCTAATACTATGAATTAACTCTCAGAGACTACAGTATTTTCCAGCTTTTATGTAAAAATTATCTCTCAATGTACTAAATTACTGGCCTTCTTGAAAGGTGAAGTTAAATCAGCAAAAATTTTTAGTTTCTTAATAGCTTCCAGGCATTATGTTAAGCACTGGAGATAAAAAGAAAAGAAAAAGTCTCTACTCCCAAGAAACTCACAGTCTAATATAATTACGGATTGCATATGGTAGTGGTGGAGATCGACAGAGATAGGAAGAGGACAATTTCAGTATTGGACATGTTGAGTTCCAAAAGTCTACGGGACACTTAATTTTAGATTTCCAATAAACAGGTAGAGATGTAAGTCAAGAGATTACGAGAGACATTAAGACCGGAAAAGTAGAACCAAGAATCATCAGCATAGAGATTATACCAGAAACCACGGGAACTGATGAGAATACCCATTGTTAGATGGTGTGATCTTGAGGAAGATCTGGCAAAGGAAAGCCACAGAGTGATCAGACAAGCAAAAGAACCAGAAACTTTGAAAGAGAGTATCCAACAGAACAGGGTGATCCATACTGTCAGAGGCAGCAGAGGGGTCAAGTGAGAACTGAGAACTGAGAATAGGTCTTTAAATTTGGGAATTAAGAGATCACTGGTAACTTTGAAAAAAGCTGTTTCAGTTGAATGATGAGACTGAAAGTCAGACTGCAGAATTAAGACCAGAAGAGGAAAGGAAGTGGAGGTGTGAATCATAGACTTTTTAAATAGTTTAGTCATAGAAGGGAGGTCAGATGAGGACTTTTTGAGGATACTGAAGACACAGGCATTATTGTAGACAACTGGATAGATAAAGAGATCTAAGACTAATGAGAGGGTGGGGATGATAGAAGTGGTTATTCAGATTATTCAGCTGGAGAAATTGAATGCTACTCTATAGTAATGATGCCTGAAATGCATCATGGGGATATGGTGACATCGCTTTTAAAATAAATGCTGCTTTTTAAATAAAAAAAAAATTTTATGTCTGAAATAGTTTCTTAAATATAATGCAGAAGCTCTAAAATGAAACTTATTAATCTATTTACCTAAATGTTGAGAAAAATATTAAACTTCTAGTTAAGACTTTAATTCTTGTTAAATTTCTAATTGTGGAAAAGTCTCAGAAAGCTTCTAAAATCTGACTAGAATAAAATGTTATCTAGGAAGAGGGAAGAAGCTGAAGCTTTTAATTTGAGACATTCAAGATATATATATATATATATATATATATATATACATACACACACACACACACACACACACACACACACACATATATATATATATATGTATATATATATATATATATATATATATATACACACACACTCAGTCAGTTGATAAATACTTATTCAGGGCCTACAAAAGAAGAAAGAAATGGGGGAGAAAGAGAAAAGGAAACTGAAAAGGGGAGTAGGGAGTCACCTAGCTGGGGGGCATAATGGGGAAGTTCAGAGTGCATATAAATGGAAAATGATGGGATGACTAGCCTGGGTGCCTTCTTTAAATGGAGATTCTGGGAAGAGGTCTCTATTTTTCTTCCTTCCAATAATAACAGAACTAATTCGAATTTATAAGACTAAGAGTCATTTCCCAATAGATCCATTAACAGATATAGTTTTTCAAAGGAAGAAATCTAAGCAATCGACAATCACATGAAAAATGTGCTCTGAATCACTAATAATTAAACAAATGCAAATTAAAGAAATTTAGTGGTGATACCTCACATTTATAAGACTGGTAAAGATGACAAAGGTTGGAGGGACTATGAGAAAATAGGTATACCACTGCATTGTTGGTGGAGCTGTGAATTGGTATAGCCATTCTAGAAAGCCATTTAGAACTATGCCCCCCAAATTACCAATTTGTGTATACCTTTTGACTCTGTTAATACCATTACAAGTCCTATAACCCAAAGAAATCAAAAGAAGAGGAAAAGAATCTAACAAATATTTTCAAGATAGCACAAAATTAGAGAGTAAGTAGAGTAACTTTCTATTGGTGAATGGCTAAACAAATTGTAATATGTGAATGGAATGGAATATTATTGTGCCATTAGTAAAGATGAAATGGACAATTTCTATAGGAACTGGGAGGTCTTCTATGAACTGATGATGCAGACCGAATTATGACACCCCAGGGTACAGTGAGACTCAAGTAATATAATGGATGGAAAGCACTTTGCAAATGTTAAAGATACACACACACACACATACATAGATATGGAGGCAGCTAGGTGACCCAGTGAATAGAGTGCTGTGTCTGGAATCAGGAAGATCTGAGTTCAAATGCAGCCTTAGACACTTTTAGTAGCTCTGTGACCCTGGGCAAGCCATTTAACCTCTGTTTGCCTTAATCCCCCAGAAGGAAATGGCAGACCACACTATCTTTACCAAGAAAACCCATCGACAGTATGGTCTGTGGGATCATGAAGGGTCAAACATAACTAAATGAATGAACAGCAATATATGTATACAGAAACACATATACATGTGTATAATATATGCCAATTGCTACTCTTATTAGACTCCGTCACCAGATCTCCAGTCCAGTGATGACTTCATTTCCAGACACTTCTGCAAGTGCTCCTGCTGAGTGCAAGCAGTATTAATAGCAAGCTATACATAACAGATTTGCAGTTTCATGTGCAATCATCTTTTTTATTGTATTATGTTATGGAAATGCTTATTTTTAGTGCACAAATTAAAATAATTTTTTAAAAAAGAAAGCAATAAATTTGCCAATAAATGTTTAATAGTTGAGTTGGGTGGGGATGCATACATACATACTTTTAGGTTTGATTTTCATTATCAACACTTTATTATATCTAGACAATCGACAAAACAATAAATCAAGCCCTGATTTGCAGCAGCTGTTGATTCCTGAGGTATAAATGCTCATATTGAAAATTTAATAAATGGTTCTCTCAAGCATATTAGAGTGGGATTCAACACTATTCCTAATCTTTCTCTGGAGCCATCTCCAGTTATCCTGATGAATATCTGGCCACTAGACCCAGATGGCTCTGGAGGAGAAAGTGAGGCTGGTGACCTTGCACAGCCCTCCCTCCCTCAAATCAAAGTCAAATGCAAGTTATGTCATCATCTCCCTGAGTTCTCAACAAACACAACTTGCATCTCCAAATGACTATTGGTCATCCTGAAGTGGATGTCCCATAGACATCTTAAACTCTACATGTTCAAAGCTGCACTCATTATCTTTCTGCCCCAAACCCTTTGTTCTCCAAAACTTCCTTATTTCTGTTGATATCAACATTCTCCCAGTAACCTGGGCTCACAATCTATGTGTTATTCTTGATTCATTATACTCTCCCCTGCCCCCATATCCAATCTGTTGTCAAATCATGTCACTTCAACCTCTTATATTTCTCTTTTGCACTTCCTACTTGCTCCTCTGCCACTGCCACCACCCAGGCGCATGCCCTCTTCATTTCATGCTTGGACTATTGCATTAGCTTTCTGATGAGCCTCCCTGACTAAAGTCTCACTATTCCAGTCTGTCCTCCACCCAGTGGTCAAATTGATCTTACATCAAAAGTCTAACCATATCACACCCCCTATTCAACCAACTCCAGTGCCTCCCTTTTGCCTTTGAGATCAAGTTGAAAATCTTCTGTTTGACTTTTAAAGCCCTCTAAAACCTGGACCTTTCCTATCTTTCCAGTCTTCTTACATTGTAACCCCACTCCACCACCCACATACTCTGAAATCCCATGGCACTGACCTCCTTGCTGTTCCTTGAACTAGACACTTTCTATCCCTCATGTTTGGAATTCTCTCTTCCTTCATCATGCTTTTTGGCTTCCCTGGCTTCTTCTAAGTGTCAGCTAAAGACCCATATTCTGCAAGAAACATTTCCCAATCCTGTTTAATGCAGCATCTCCATTTTATCCTGTATATCTCGTTTGTTTTAACACAGTTGTTTGTCGCCACCATTAGACTACAGGTTCCTTGACAGCAGAGGCTGTCTTTTCATTTCATATCCTCTGTGTGTAGCACAATGTTGTTTATTAAGCACATAGCAGGGGCTTAAAAATGCTTATTGACTGACAAAAAAGTGAGCGGATTTTGGTGAACAATTTATGCAATGATAACGTTACAAAGAAAAGAAACAGCTGTGAAAGATGACAGAACTCTGAAGAAAGGAAAGACCAGTCTAAAAGAATGAAGATGAAATATATGACTTACCTCCTGACAGAGATGGCAAAGTGAAAATTAAGAAACATAAATACATACACATACATATAGATATATTTGTATATCTATACATATACATATATACATACACATATATGCATATATCCAAAAATGGCTAATGTAGGAATTTGTTTTGCCAGATGAAGGAGTTATATATATTTGCTGAGTTTTATTTTCATAAATAACTTTTAGAGTTTTGTTTTCATAAACAACTTTTTAAGAAAAAAGTTGTTTAATCATGGGAGCATGGTTAATGAGAAGGATGGATTAATGAAAATACTTCTTAATTTTAAAAAATAGTAACCTATTTTTAGAAAGAAAATCTACATAGACAGGGAATCCACTGTTGGCTGAGGCAGCCCATTTTACTTCTCAAAGCTGGATGGGTAGAGTTAAATAATGTGCTCAAATAAATTAAAGAATTATTAAAAATAACTAGTAGTGAAAAAAGATAATTTAATATGAAAACAAGAGCCAATATTCTTACATTTCCTAAAGCATTTCTACAAATTCACAGATGAGGCAATATATTCATGTCATATTTTGGAAAGAGTAACAGTAGAATATTAAATGATTTTTAAAAGATGGTTACCAGGTTCCATATCACAGCACCACAAAACAAATTTACTATTGCTTAGATGTTGTGGAAGTTTTTTTTTTGTTTGTTTTGATTTGTTTTCCCCCAAAGGAACCAGAAAAAAGTGATAGTGTTGAAACTCATACTTTGCTAAGCATATACTGTTTCAAAATAGCTGAAGAAGGCAAGTCCCTACTAATACCTCTACCCACGCAGCTCCTGCACTCTGAGAAGACAAAATGCTACGTTCATTTTATTTTAACAGAGTATATTTGGAAATGAGATTCATTATTCACCAAATTAGCTGAGATAAAGGATAATAAACAACAGCTGGAATTCAGTTTGTGTTTATGGTTATTTTTTCATCGTTTTAAATTTGCATTTTTGGTTCCATTATCGGTAGAAAAAAATTCTTCTACTTATATTAGTAGGGTGTTACTAAGTTATAGACCAAGAGAACTTTAAAAAATCCTTTTCTTTTATGCTACAAAAGGACTTCTAGAGAAAATTATTTTCTAAAAACTCATTTTATCTAACAATAAACCAGAATTTAGAAAATCTGATCTAATCAACTTTATTTCTATGAGAAGAGTAAGTATTTACTAATTAGAAAGTATTTTGTTTGTTTACTTTTTTTCTCCCAGTGATAATCAAATAAACTTTGGTACCAGAGAGGACTGATTCACATTAGTCTGCATTCCAAGGCTATCCCTCATGAAAATCTAATTTATCTGATGATGAAAAGACTGAAAATAATGTGTGACTATTGATAAAAGGGACCATAACTCATACCCTACCTTCTGTATGCCACGTGGCCCTAATTTCAGGTTCATTTGGGATACTTATACTATTGACTGAATAGCTACCCATTTGAACTCAGCTTATTATAACCAGACTAGAACAACAGAATTGCCTCTGGTTGTTTAGTTTAAGAAATTAATCAGACTGGTTTTTGTCTGAACAGTAAATAGTTGGGTGATCAGTCACTATGAAAAAAACGGAATTACTCTGAAATGGCATTTTCCACTGAGCCATGTAGATGTGATATTGGATTAAATCAACAATGTGGTTCATACAATTAAAGATTTTTGTTAATACTCAGAAGAGCTGGAACTAGACAAAGATGCCATTTAACAGCTGTCACCATTGCTAAGCTCACCTAGTTTTCTTTGGGACTGGCTTCTTAGGGAAACGAATTCCACACTAATACAAAAATCTCTTAAAGGTTGTAATTCATGTACAAAACAAACAAAAGAGAACTATGTCTACACATTAACAAGGCCTGCAGAAGATAGCAGAACACACTGCAATTGCTCATTTTAGTAGAACTTACTACTTCCAACCTTCCAATCCAAATCCAAATTATCCATGAGGGAATCTTTAAGAATTCACAGTTTCAAAATATCAAGGATAGATGCTGAGATATAAAACTGATGAGACTTGAAGTTTCAATCCTCCTTCAGACATGTAATAATTGTGACCTTGGCAAAGTCATCTAATGTCTCTCCTCAGTTTACTTATTTGAAAATTGAGGGTAGTAGTAGCACCTAACTTACAGGATTGTTGTCAAGATCAAACAAAATAAAATATAAGTAAAGCATTTTGCAAAAGTTCTAGATAAATGTTAGCTGTTATAACCATGATTATTATCATTGGTTCCTGGAAAACACAACCTCAGGCAAAACAGAGGGCAGTTAACTTCAAAGAAAATAGTGTTATACATGGCGGGGTGGTTGAGGAATATAATGAGATCTTACAACCTTATATGTAGTGGGTTTGGCTATAGTACATTAATGATTGTATTACAAAATTGTGTTAGAGCAATGTTATTTGTGGTATGCCTGAAGTTTGGTAAACCACTTCAAGTATACCCAACATAGATATCACATACTCCCTAACTACATAAGCTTCAAATCCAAATCCAAGTGGTATTGAAAATACCACTTACCCTTTCCTGTTGAGTTTTATCTGAGTCTCTTTAGGGTAGCATGATCATTGCAAAAGAACAGTGTCTAATTTTTGTGACCTTTAAGCATCTAAAAAGCAAATGGTCTTAGATATGGTTTTGACAGTAACTCCTATACAAAAATAATTCATCCACCTGCCTTATTTGTTGGCAGCATAAAGTATATCATCTATAGCTATTCTAGAACAGTACTTTCTACCCTGGTACAGGGCGGTGTTTTTTAAAATAATGATCAATATTTTTGCCACTATCTTCTACTTTCATACCAAAAATACGGCATTCTTTAGTGCTGTCACTACAGAAATATACAGAAAAATTCACCTCTAGAAGTTCCCAGGTATTGAGACAATCGTATTTGAAAACTGTGTGTAATCTGAAAACTAGGATTATGGATTATGCCAAGGGTGGGGAACCTGCAGACTTGAGGCCACATGTGGCCCTCTAGGTTGAATCCAGTCAAAGGGCTGCCCTTGAGGATCTGGAGGGCCACATGTGGTCTCGAGGCCACAAGTTCCCCCCACTCCCATTACACCCACCTTCATTTTCTTTGCTCTACTATAATGCTCCAAACTTCATAGTTTCCATCAGAAGTAAGCAAGCAAGCAAAACCTCCAGTATAACCAAAGTGAATTTCTTTCAATCAACGTACACATTTCCTTACCTCTTTGACCCTCCCAATTTTACCCCTTTCTTGGTGGTTCAAAGTTATACAAACTAATAAACACCCTGAAGGGTCTAAAGAAATCTCGTGGAGAATAAACAAAATTCCATTGAGTGAGTTTTAGCTGTGTGGACATGAGTTTGTGGATAATGGCGGTGATGAGAAAGAGAAAATAGACGAGCAAAGTTTCACATCTGTGTCTTCCTCTAGGTACTTACCCTGGATCTGACTCTGAGGTTGAGGATTAAAAGCCGTCGTGTGGTTCAAGGAAGCTCGTGGGTTCGATGCAGGGGCTGGGTGATGCGGGCTGATCCTCATGGCAGTCCGGCGCAGCTGCTCCAGTTCACTCAGTCTCTCTGAGAAGGACAGGCTCCCGGGCTTTGTCTGTTCATCTATTTTCTGACGATGTCCTGTATTGGGAGGGACAGGGGAGAAGGCAGAAGAGAGAGGGAAGGGGAGGAAGATGGAAAGAAGAGATTTAAAGAAACAACCTCACTGACATCTGTACTTGTGGGCTTTCTCTTTATTCCATAGTTTATTTTTTCCCCTTCTTCCTTTCCCCACTCCTTATACTGACTCAACAGGAGTCCAGCAAAGTTGGTTAGTTCTCAGTGGAAATTCAGTGAAAGAAGGGGATATCGAGCCAGTTCACACATTGTCGCCCACGCAGTAGGTTACCTCTGTCCCACAAGCTATAAACTACTCTCATAATACCTGTCTGAATGTTCCACAACGAACTCCCCTGGTACTCACATTTTATGGGCAGAGAGCAATGAGGATGGTTTGAAGGCATGAGGACATGAAGGGAGATTTTTTTTTTAGTGGTTAGTAATTCACTATGTGCTAAGTCACAGGTACAACAGGTAGGTAAGGTTAAGTAGCTTGGTCTGATGAGCCACAGAAATCACTAGATTGTAAGTAAGCTAGAGCATGCTACCATCACAAAGCACTAGTATATTTTAAAGCAAAGGATTAGGTCCTAGAGCCCTGCTGCAATTTGATTTATAAACAGGAAATGAGTAATATTTGAGAACTCTGAGGAAATGGTGATTTCAAATCCCCTTTAAAATATATTTAAAGTCTGTAGCCCTTGAGCTGCCTTTCTCTCCTCACAAACTTTTCATTAATATTCTTTGTTAGTTTCTGCTGCTAATTTCACCAACATGAAAACAGAATGTCTCCGTAAGAGTCTGTCGTCTTCAAATACATGTCAAATATTCCCTGCAGGCTGATTCTAACATAGATCCAAGCAGCAGTCACCAAATATTTTGGTCCTCTAGGCAAACCAACAAACAAAAAGGGATGGGCTACTGAAGGTATTTCTCAGCAGAAAGATTGTCAGATCTTATTAAAATCAACTGTTACTTTCAAACAGCAAAGAGGTCATTTAAAATTGGACAGGTGTATGATTTTCCTCTAATTTCCCAGACATTCCCTAATTTGACATCAAAATTCTTGAATATTGGTTTATTCTTTGTTTATGATATGGTATATAACTTAGTGGGCAGCTAGGTGGCACAATGGGTAGAGTGCCTGGCCTGAAGTCAAGAAGACTCATCTTCCTGAGTTCAAATCTGACCTTAGATACTTACTAGCTATGTGGCTTGGGCAAGGCACTTAGCCCTCTTTGTCTCAGAAGGAAAGGGAAAAACTATTCCAGTATCTTTGCCAAGAAAATCCCCAAAGGGGTCACAAGTCAGACATGACTGAACAATAATATATAATGTATAACAGTGTGGTAGTGGATATTGGTATCTAAGAAGCCATGATCACTTTTTTTCAGTCATTTTATTTTATTTTTTGGGGGGGGGTGGGAGGAAGATTCCTCTCTTCTAATACTTTCCTTAACTCAGCATGGGAATACTGTGTGTAAGTTGGCACCGGTCAACTGCATAAACATAGCACAGATTGTCAAATGAATGGAAAGATTGGAAAAGTCTGCTACTTGTCTACAATACAGTACTCTTTCACATACCCTCAATATAATCTTGTCAAAGGGGGAATTTTTTTCAAATTTATTTTTTTTCCCTGTGGAGAAAATTAAAGATCAGTTTCCAGTAGCTAAAATTCTAGCGTTAAGTTTTATAACTTGTATTTTAGTTCCAAATCTCAGTAGCTCAACTTTTCTTCCTGCTGTCAGGCCCCTTGGCAGGGTTTGCCCTGTCTCAGATTCCAGACCAGAAAAAGACCCACTATATTGAGGTGACTCTTACCATTAACAAGACCGTTTTGGCTCTCAAAAAAGGAAACACGCTTAAGTATAATATTTATGTGGTTTAAATGCAAGTCACCCTCTTTCATTTGTTTGCAAAACAAATCTGGACTCAGGTTGAGAGCTCTAGTCTATAACACGTAACACTGTCAGGCAAGTTAGGTATATATACACCTATATGGGAGATGTTTCATACATGCTACCTACTGTGAGCTCTGGGACTTAGAAAAAGGTATCAGAATAATGTACATCAATTCCTTTCATTAAACAATTAAAAAAAACTCCTTCTAAAGTTCAATTTCAAGAAATAATGCTATAATCAGATGTTTCTGCATGGTATTTTTCTGTCTGTTTTCTTTCCCTATCACTCATGTTTTTCTATGAAAAGACAAATAATCTTGCAGAAAAATAAAACATCTCCATTAATAAATCATATAAGGAGTTAATTAAACTCTAAGTATACAGCCTAAACTCAACACAGTAACCAAGGGGAAAGGAGAAGAGGAGGTAGAAAACAAAATGAAAAGATTTAGAAAAAATTCATTGCTTCAAAGGAACATAACTCAGTTGTTTCTGTTTTAATTTCAAAGTTACATATTCTCTGGGCATAAGGTAGCCTCATCCAAAGGAAGCAGGTGATCTGAGGGGAATAGTTTGAGGCACATATTTTTGAAAATTCCATTCACATACAGAGCTTTCATGACAGTTGCATCCTTCAGGCTTCTGAAGGAAGCCCATCAGTGACATAAGCCCTAGTCAGGAAGCTTGGTGACTCCTGCTACATAGGAATGGCACTCAGATTTATAATTTGGGGTAAAAATCACCAGAAAGGCAAAAATAAGAGTTGCTTATTTTCTGCATCAATTACTCCCCTCCCGATGTCTCCTTTTCAGAAAGAAATTTTTACTACTGAACAATTACTATGCAGGATGAAATTTTACATTTCTTTACATGACAAGCATTTAGCCATTTAAAAAAAGAATGATGACCAATAATTGCTGTCTTCAGAAGTAATGTTTAAACTTAGGCTACAACTATGACTGACTCAGAGAAAATGATCCTTTACCATAAACCATTTTGTAAACCCTGAGAGAAGCTAAAGGAATGGGAAAGGATGTCAGAGATTCAGACAAGACTCTCTCCCAACTGTGTAATCCACAGAACTGCAGGAATGATACTGACTTTGCAGGGAACCTTGAACTTCTCTTTGGAGAGTTGTAACATCCAGGCAAAAGGGAAATAAAAAATCATATTAAAGATGTGGGCAAATTTTCATTTATACACTAGATCAAAGCAATGCTTAATTTCCCCCCCAAACCATCAAAATATCATGCTTCAAAGTCTAAAGGGCAAATTATGTTTTGCATGAAATATAGGTGCTTCCATTAAAACCTTCTAATCTACTGGAAAGATGAATGTTTTATGACTCCTATGAACTATTGTTTTCTTGCAAATAGAATGCCAGTCCCCAACCCTCACAATGGATTTAAGAGAACAGTAGAAAATTTTCCAAGATTTCTGGTGTTTTTACTCAAAAATCAATGTTAAATTCATTTTTAATTAGATGAAAATACTCTTTTAGCTTCAGAAGGCATGGGGGATTCAATTTGGACTGTGCCCATCTGGCTTGAATACTGGATTCTGATCGTGACTGAAACATAAGCAGGCTGACAGCCCTGGCTTTGAGCATGTTCAGAGGTGATTATAAATGTTTACTTGGTGATGTTTAATATTGTGACTGACCATAGAAATAACACATACCAATGGTCCTTCTTAAAGAAAAACTTAAAATGTTTTGGAGATTTTTTTTTTCTGGTAATTATCTTTCTAAAGTTATTCTGATTTCCACAATTTAATTCTTCAGAAATAACATTAATAAAGGGTACTATATGTTAGCAACTACTAACTGTTAGGTGTTGCAGGTGATACAAAGTTTAGGTAATCAACCACAGTTTCCCATTTTATGGAACTTAAGAGTCTAGAAAAGTGGTATACCGCATATACTTCTAATTATAATGCAAAATAATGCATATGGTAGGTGCAACTTAGTTGCTGCCACATAGGTGAAGCAATTTTTTTTCTCCCCTAAAAAAGGCAATGAAATTTGCTTTTATGACTTAATTGATTCAGAGGACTAAGGCTCTAACCTTTGATATGACTTCCTGATTGCCTAAGGGACAAAAACCTCAGTCCAAAAGTAGTCGAGCCTCTTCTGGAGCCCAGCAAGTCAATGTATCTTCCCAAATAGGTATGGAGAAATTATGGGGGGCTATGCTACCTGAACCAGTGTTGTATTCTTGTGGAAAAGAATGCTATTGTTAAGTGAATTCCTTTTTTTTTTTTTTTTTGTTAACTGTAATCTGGTCTACTAGTATGTTCTTTTGTTTCAATCCAGAGAGTGAGCTACTAGACTGGCCCAAGTCAGAGCTGGCAACATGGCAAATCCGTTAGACAAGTGAAAAATAAGCTGTTTTGTGAAGTCTAAAGGAGGAAAGTTGTAACAGAAAAGGGATCAGATACTGTAAATCTTCATGGAAGAGGCATTCGAGATAAATTTTAAAGATAAAGTGATAATTCGGCAATCAATCAATGCTACTAAGTATCTAATGTGTCAGGCATTAGGGTAAGCACTGGGAACACACACACACACACACACACACAGTGCAAAAGATAAGCCCTACCTTCAAGGAGTTTACAACTTAATCTCTAATATTTAGAAGATTCAGGGATAGGGGTAGAATCGAGTTGCTTTAATTTATGAAACAAATTTCCATCTTCTTTCTCTCTTTCCCATAGTACTCTTCCTAAAAATTTAATCAAATGCTTGCAATCTTTAAAGTACAATGCTTTAAACTACATAAAAAATAGATAATGAAAGTTTTGGTCATATAATTTTTGTTTGGGCATGCCTTTCAGTAGAATTCAGTTCACATCAAATAAGCAACCACCATACTCTATCTTGAGGAGGTGGCTACCCTGGGGCCATATTACCTTTCCCCAGTTTAGAGCTGTCTCACCAGCATAAAATGTAGTTGTTGGTAAGGTAGTTTAGAAATACTGCAACATCTCATTTATCTGGCACTCTTATAGAAAGACACTTAACAGAATGTAATCATAATCCTTTTAAGCTCTAGACCTTGAAAAATTTTAAATATTTGAGAGAAATTTTTCTAAACTGAATCATGTATTTCTCTGTTGTGTGTAACAGAGAACACTTGCTATTTTCTTGATTATTAACCATTTCTTGATCATTCAGAGTTGTGATTCCGGACCTTATTCATTAAAGTATCCTACCCTCCAGGATTCTTGTAGGGTACAAGGCTCTTTGCCTCTACACTAAATGTCTTCACATTACTGTGCCTTTTGACATCTGGTCTCTGCCTTTTTTTAGTATGAGTAGGTGTTTCATTTTTTGCTGTGTCCTTCTTTCTTGTCAGTCACCTCTCTAACAGACTCATTGCTGCTTCTAATCTGTTATGGGTTAAAAATTCATAATCCAGCAAATCTTCGAATTGTGCATAAAGTTCAGTCCAATTCAGCAAAGACAATGCTGAGGGTCATGCACTCCGAAAAGTATGAGTGAAATTGAGGCTTAAGGAATTTCTCCTTTTTTTTGGATTTTTATGATGGTTTTATTGTTTCTTTGTTTTCCTTATTTGTTTTCAGTCAAGTTCTGTAAAGTAGAGATTGCTAGAACTCCATTCCTCTTCAGTAGATACACTGCGGTAGATATATCTCTCTAATATAAAGAAATACATTCAATCACACAAATTGATTATCCTGAGTTATATTCAGTATCTATAACTTTCTCAAGGAGAATGATGTAAAGGGGTCAAGAAGAATCAATTACACATTCTATGAAATGAGTGAATCCTATGATTGGAATCTAGAGAAGATAAAAATGATAGTAAACACATTGTTCAGTCATTTTTCAGTTACGTCAGACTCTCTGTGACCGACCCCATTTGGTGTTTTCTTGGCAAAGATACTGGAATGGTTTGCCATTTCCTTTTCCAGCTCATTTTACAGATGAGGAACTGAGGCAATCAAGGTTAAATGACTTGCCCAGGGTCACACATCTTGTAAGTGTCTGAATTGACTGAGTTGAACTCTGGAAGAGGATTCTTGACTCTAGACTTGGCACTTTATGCACTGTGCCACCTCGCTACCCGGTGTAGGATGTTATAGGTTGGATAAAGAAGAAAAGGTAAGTCAGAGCAGATGGTTTCTAGTTTCTCAACAAGTTAGGAGGAAAAGATATTTGCTGAGAGAGGGAAAGGAGAGCTAATACCAACTAGACCTGATGAGAGAAGGCTTGAAACAACCAATAAAGGGAATGTGCTAGTTAATCAAGGAAGAATAAGCACTTTACCATCCAGTAATGAAGCCCCAGTTAAAATTAGATAACATGAAAATGTAGTGGGATTTGTATTAAATCAAATTAAATCTATCCCCCTGTGCCACCTAGTTGCCCTTGGATGTAACCATACTACAGTGGAGAACATTCTAGATCTTGCAACCGAGGGACTGAATTCAAATCCTTGCCCTTCTACTTACAACTTATGTGACCTTAGGCAAAGTCAGTTAGCCTCTCTGAACCTGTTTCCTCATCTATAAAATGAAATGGTTAGATTGGATGACCTATAAAAGCTTCCTTTCAGCTGTAAATCTATAATTCCATAAGCTGATGCCATAATTTCTTTGCAAATAAACATGGGACTTAACACTACAAATAGATATTCATCAATACATCTTCTGCATTTATTTTAGTCAGATCTGCAACAATGTCTCAGTTCTTTCATTTCCTAACTTCCTTATGTACAAAGCAAAAATTAAAATACTAAACATAGATTACTCTAGGGTCCTCTGAAAGTGACAAATGTTCACTGCTTTAATGATCTACTCAGCTAATTTCCTTAGCAAGTTTATGGAAGGATCAGGATAAGCACTGTGTTTCCCTAGGATATAATAGTCTTGAACCCTAGCCTCAGTTAACCATATGTTACTAAGATCAGAATTCTGATACTTTTTTCCCATTCAATTATACTTATATGTTAAAACAGGTCTATCAAACTAACTCCATGCAAAATTATGAAACCTCTCTTTAATACTATTTCCCTTTCCCATTTGGACATCTCATCATCACTCTAGGACGCAGGATTATCCACTGTTCCCCCTCCCCAACACCTGTCTTAATCAGTTTTGCCCCATGTTCTGATGCTCTCCCGAATCCTCTCCCCAAACCTCCCATTTATATTTATTTATTCTTTGTACTATTTTTCTAAGGATATTTCTCTCTCTTAGAGAACTGAAATTGGCTTAACAAGGAATTAATGTGTTATACCTCTCTAGTAATACATTTGCACTTGTATAGGAGTCTTGTATAAGTCAGTCAGGTATAGCAAGAGAACACTAGATATGCAGTCAGAAAGCAGGAGTTCAAATTCTGGTTTGGGTACTATGTGTAAAACAATCTTGGTAAATAAATTAATTAGTAAGCACTTATTTGATGCCTCCTGTACGTCAAGCAGACAAAGGCAAAGATGAAACTGTCTCTGACCTCAAGGAACATACATCCTTTGTCAGAGGAGCTCAGACACTTGATTTCTTTAGGCTTCGGTTTTTTCATTTGTAAAACTAGGTGGTTGGGCTCAAAATTCTCTAAATCTGCAGTCCTAGAGACAGGATGGTATAAGCCATGGGAGTACCAATAGATTGATGGTGAATGTATCCCTGAGGAGGGAGCTGTCTGAGTCCCTTTCAGATCACACCACATACACACCTACATAATCTGGTTCCATGTAGGGTAAGCTATGAGACCTTCCTACATTTGCCCCTGCACTGAATGAAGAACCAGGAAAGCCCATCATAATCTCTATAATCCCTCATTATACAATGAGGCTCCAAGTTTTGCTACTTCTTTGTCTGCAACTTCTCTTCCATGTCAACCTCTGGCACCGGTACCAAACTAGTTCAGAACCTCTCACTTGAGCTCATAGGATAAGCAGTCTCCTAATTCAGCTCCCCAGCCTATCGCCCCTCTGCCCGCCCTACCCTCCAACCCCAGTCAAGATAGAAGGGCTTTGGAGTCAAATAACCTGAGTTAAAAATCTCCCTGCTGGTGTGAGTTACCTGTGCTCCTCTGAGTGAATCACTTAATCTTAATGGACCTATTTTGTCATCTGTAAAACAGACTAGAGATGGCCCTGAGACTCTTTTGAGCTATGGATATGTGATTCTATTTATCCATTCTACCTAGAGCTAATAAACCAATCGTCCTAATATGGAGGTCTGATTATACCTCCCCTCATCAAAAAGCTTCAGTGTCTCCCTATTGCTACTCAACAGACTCAGCTCATAGACTGGCATTCAAGGCCTGTCACAGTCTTATTCCAACTGACCTTTCCAGTTTTTTTCACACAGTACTCTTCACAGTTTTCTGTTCCAATAGACTTACTATTTTCTGACAACCTCCTGTACTTTCTTGTCTCCATGTTTTTGCTCGCATAATTCCCTATGACTGAAATGTTATTCCTCCCTCCATCCTCAACCTTCGCTGGTTGACATTTCAATTGTTTCAACTCCTCCATGTTACTTTATTCTCGAAGACTTCCCTTATCTCCCCAACCACATAAGATTTTGCTTTCTTTAGAACTCTTACAACACTTTGTACTCTTTTAATAAACGATTTTTAAAAATCTAGTTACTAGTGTTTCTGTTTTATTTTCCCTACTATTGATTTACAGGCATTTATTAATCACCTACTCTATGCACAATGCTGGGCTAGGCACCGAGGGTACAAATTCAAATAATTTGTTGCTCAGTCATTTCAGTCATGTCCAACCTTCTATAACCTCATTTGTAGTTCTCTTGGTAAAGATACTGGAGAGGTTAGTCATGTCCTTCTCCACCTTATTTTATATTTTTGCCCTGAGGCAAACAGGGTTAAACTACTTGCCCAGAGTCACACAGCTAGTGAGTGTCTGAGCCTTGATTTGAACTTAGGGCTTCCTATCTCCAAGGCTGGTACTCTATCCATTGTGTCACTTCGTTGCCCCCACTCAACTATTACTACTATATCACCATTACTACTACTACTACTACTAGTACTACTACTACTAGTACCACTAGTATTACCACTACTACTACTACCATTACCACTGCTACTACCACCACTACTATTACTACCACCACCACCACTACTACTACCTAACATTTATATAAGGCTTACCATGTACCAGGCACTGTGCTAAATGCTTATTTCCTCCTCATAACAATTCTGGGAGGTAGGTACTCTTATTATACCCATTTTACAGATCAGGAAACTGAGACAAATAAAGATTAAGTGACTTGCCCAAGATCATAAAAATAGTACTAAGGCTGGATTTGAATTCAGGTCCTCCTGACTCTGGATCCAGTGCTCTATCCATTGCACCACCTATAATAAATAAACTTACGTTCCAATGAGGGAAACAGTGTACATACAATACATACATACATATATATATATATATATATTATATATATATATATATATATATATATATATGCAACTCAAATACAAAGTTAACAGGAGGGGATCAGAAAATGCTAAGGGAATGAGAGACTCTGTGAGGCACAAGGACAAAGGAAATGCATCCTAAACATGGAGCTATATGTTGTGAGCTCCTTCTATGTAGTGACTATGTCTCATTTGCCTTCTTTAGGGCCTCATGTCGTTGTTTCAGTCATGACCCCATGTGGAATTTTCTTGGACTGGTTTGCTGGAGTGGTTTACCACTTCCTTCTCCAGTTCCTTTTACATATGAGGAAACTGAGGCCAGATCTGAACTTAGGAAGAAGAGTCTTCCTGACTCCAGACTAGATACTCCATCTATTGTGCCACATAGCTGCTCATTCAGGACCTGGTAAAGTGATTTATACATAGTAAGCATTTAATAAATATTGGCTGAACACACTGAAATTGTCATGCACTATTTTTTCCCCTTGAAATAACCAGCTCCCAAGTTGAATATACTGCCTACATGAAAGCTGAAGGAAAAAAAATCCCTTTTTTCCTCTACACTTTCCTGAATGGTGACATTCAATTTAACCAACAGTACCTTTATAATATAAGAAAGTAAAGCTGCTTTGGAGAAAAGGCAGCATTAACTTAGTAAAACTAGAGTTGTATCATATTTGGAAATGATTCAGCTTGCTGAAATAAAAATTGCAACAGAGAATACACAATTCAGTGAACAGCAATCTCACTGGAAGTTCAAATAGGGCACAAATTATATATTTTTCTTTCATCTTAACATGTGTGCTTTATTTTCAAAAAAGGATCACTGCTAGAGTTTCTGAGTGTCATCCTTAAATAAGCAAAAAGCTGCCAAAAGCCTTGTTCATTTCTTTGTAGTTCTCATCTTCCCCCACACTCAAAAAATGCCCTAAGAATATCCTCAAGACATGAATTAAGACATAATTGCTAGGGACAGGCATAAAAGGAAAAGATATAGAAAACAACAGTAAAGGAGGGTATAAAAGCCAGCTGAGCTTAAAGCAAAATCAATAACTGAGTTAGGCATCAAACAATGTTTGCCACTTTTACCCTCTCTCTCTTTAGCATCTAACTTGTTAATTTCCCAGAATATATCATAAAGAAAGTGCCAATCCAATAGCTCCAGGATGGGAAACATTATATTCACTCTTGGATGTCCTCTGAGGCCCAGAACTCAAGAAATGTCCTCAAAGTTGGTCTCTTCATCATATGTCTAGTGACTAGGGGCATAACTCCATCTTGCAGCAGACAGAAGGGATTACATTATCTTTTTCCTTTTGACCAGTATACTTTGAAAGGTACTGTATGCCCTGGCGACAAAAAGGCATGTAAGATACAGCCCATTCTCTCAAGGAATTTACCTTCTGAGATTCAAAAGGCAGCTGAGATGTTAAAATGAGTAGAAGAGGAGAGCTGAGGGAATTCAAGTTGGAAGGCCAGTCCTTTCAGTAAACTAGGATGCAAAGTTGGGAGACAAAATCATTTGTTAAGAGGGGGTTGAGCTGTAGACCTTAGGGGGAAAATAGTTTAGAGCAGGGATGGGAAACCTGCATCCTCAAGACCACATGTGGACCTCTAGGTCCTCAAGCATGGCCCTTCACTTGAGGACCTAGAGGGCCACATGTGGTCTTGAGGCTGAAGGTTCTCCACTCCTAGTTTAGAGTCAACAAGATGTGAATAAAAGTACTACCTTGTAGCAATGAAGGCCCAGTTGAGGTTAATCAGTATAAGTCTGTTGTGGTTCCAGTGAAGATGGTTTCAAGATTTCAGCTGCAGTCAGCATTTTGGAAGTAGAAGACATAACAGATGATAGGATTTATACAGAGTTGACGATTGCTAGCAGGTAGTATCAGGAAGTCAGGGGATTCAAATGACCATTACAGAGGAGTAGGACCTTAGCATCAAGATTAGGTAGTTAGAAAAGTGAGGCCAGAACAAAACAGATGAACTGGGAAAAGAAGGTGTAATCACAGTGCTGATGGTCACGATAAGGCAAAAAAGAGACATTATGAAAGGAACAAGGGTTCAGGGAAATTGGAAGAACTTTAAATTATTTCTAGCTAACTAGAGAGATCCTAAAGGACATGACTCAGATAAACTTAATATGGGGAGTGGGTGGCAGAATAGATATATGATGCTAATCGGTACCTATGAGTTGCCTTAGTGTTGAGGCAGTCTGGGAACCTGGTAAAGTGAGGAAGGTGTTGGATTGGGGAGAAGATGGGAGCACCATAGATGGAATTTCACCAATCTCACAATTTTTCTGAGGGCTAGCTCTACGTTTGCCATAGTTGCTCTGGCTTCTCTTCCATTTTCTCCCCCTAACAATTCTGTGAGGAATGCGCTCTGGTCCTCAAAGTAGATGTCCCCAGGCTTCTTCAAAAATACAGATACTTCCTATACACACTCATCACTGGGATGTAGTGAAATATCACACTTGGAGAGTTAGCCAACAAAATCTCCAAATTTTGTAAATAGCCAATACTTTGGGGATTAAGGCAGCCGACCCAGAATAATATGGAGACCCAAATCCCTTTACTTTCTATAAACACTGTTTTCTACAAATGTCATCTTCACTAGTGGATCAAGTGTTGTCACTCCTGGGTGTCAAAAATTCCGTTTGTTGCATTTATAAATCGGATCCAAGCTAGCATTTATTCTACCCTTAGAATGTCCCTCATAGTCATTATTCTTTCCTTTGCACACATGCACACACTCTATCAAATTCTACCCATCTTGGAAGGTCAGGTTTAAGTCACTCCTCCTTCAGATAATTTCCAGTGAATTTCAATCCACAGTGATTTCTTTCTTGTGCAAACTCATGGTCTATGGCCTTGGAACATCTCCTAAACTGTTGCTATGTCTCCCAACTACATTATAATCATATTGAGGGAAAAGACTCTGCCTCATACTTATTTGTATCTTCCATCATGCCTAGAACAGTGGAAGACAGAGTAAGTGATCAAAAAATATTTGTTGAATGACAAATATGAAAATGTTTTGCATGACTATATATGTATAACCTGTATCAAAATGCTTGCCTTTTCAATGTGAGGGGAGTGGGGGAGAAGGAGGGAGGGAATCTGGAACTCAAAATTTAAAAACAAATGTTAAAAAATGTTTTTACATGTAATTGGGGAAAATAAAATACTAAATAAGTAATTAAAAATAAATATTTATTGGATGAATTTCCCCAATCAGGGAAGGAATTCTTTGCCAAGGGAACACCAGAAAACTTCTCATAGTCTATATGGTACATTTTCGATACTTTTTTCTCTTTTATAATAGGTAAAAGCATATCTTCCTCATCACTCTCAGCAACAGCTATGGATCAACTTCAACCAAGAAACTGGCAGAGAAGCCCTGGGATTAGCAATCTCCTAGACTATAGGGTCCTGTTTCTGGCCTTGCCCTCACAGGTATCATCTGGGAAGAAATTTGTATGAAGAATCAGCCAGTCAGTTCTATAAACTGCCAACCAAATGTCACATATGACACAGGCAAACCAACCTGGCTGAAACAGCAAGACATGCTAAGGGAGAGAAAGGAGGCAGCATGTGCCATACAAGTCAAACTACCACTACCTTGACTACCATCCTCCACTGGACTCTGATGGAGACAATCTAGAGCTCTGAACCTAAGAGTGTTGGAAGTAGTAATGCTTTTAGCCCGTTCCCTTCAGCTGTATTCCTTGGGAATAACTCCTTGGTGAGAGGTGGCTTGGCAATTCCTTCTGCAGGTGCTGTAGCCACAGTTACTAAAGACCCAGAAAAGAAAGTTCTGGTCACCAAAGTCCTTGACATTATCAAATCAGAAACTAATACGATTTTATTAGTGGAAATACCATTAAAAGAGAAACATTGCATCCTAAGGACCATAGAACCTACCTTTCATACGTGTGGTCTCCACTAAAACATGAGCTTCTTGCAAGCAGGAACTGTCCTTTTCTGTTTGCATCTCTGCCACTTAATATAGTATTTGGCACATAATAAGAACTTAATACATATTTTTCCATTCATTCATACATCTAACAACAAAGCTTAGTGGTTTGGCATCATAGGAATTTTCCCATGAGTAGTGTAATCGCATCAACATCTTTGATTTGGAATCTTAGGGGAGGAGAGCTAGGAATCAACTCCTAATTGAAGTCTTTTAAAGTATTAACCCAAACTTCCTCTCCCAGGACCTCTTCATAATCAAATAACAATAACCACAACATAAATCATAGTATGTCAATAGTTCAGGGATCCATGGTTTCACTGGCTTTACCTATGCATATTATAATCCCCCATCTGGTACTTGATAGCCAGTCTTCTATAGTCACTATGGCAGAAAAATTCATCATCTTTCAGTTAACCTGGAGCCTTTTTGAACTTAGTTTGGCTGATCCTTGGGTAACAGACATAGGATTCAATGGCAGGTCCATATCTGAAGTCTTTCCAGCATAACAGGACCTTCCAAAACTTATGTTATGTTTAACACTGTTCTTTTTTTATTTTCCATTTAACCAAACATATTTCTTTTCTTTCCATTCCATCCTTCCCATTCAAAGAGCAAAACAAAAACATCCTTGAAACAATTATGTCTAGGCAAGAAAAAAAACTCAACCTGTATCCTGAGACCATTACCCCTTTGTTAGGAGGAAGGTGGCTTCATCGATCCCTTGGAATTCTGGCTGCTCACTGAACTGATTCAAATTCTTAAAATTTTCAAAATTGTTTGTCTTTATACGGCTATGATTGTATGAATTGTTCCGCTGGTTCTGCCTACTTCACTCTGTATCAGTTTATATATCTATAACTGTTTCCATCATTTCTTATACTACAATAGTATCCCATTATACATCATAATTTATTCAACTTTTCCCAGATTTAGGCAAATCCCCTTAGTTTCTAGTTTTTTGCTAGAACACAAAAACGTTGCTGTGAATTTGTTTGCTTTCTCTTTTTCTTTGCTCTCTTTTGAGTATGGATCTGGTAATGGTATTGCTATGCCAAAGGGCATGCACAATTTAGTGTCTTTAGTGTCTTTTTGGGTATACTTTCAAATTGCCTTCCACCGTGACTGGAACTTCATGGCTCTATCAATTGTATATTTTTATACCTATTTTCACATAATTCCTCCACCATTTGTCATTTTCCTTTTTTTTTGTTAGTTTTGCCAATCCAATGCATATGAAGTACATTCCCAGATTTGTTTTTGGTTCCATTTCTCTAATTAACAGTGATTTGGAGTATTTTAATTTTCAAATGGCTGTTGCTACATTGGATTTCTTCCACTGAAAACTGCCTGTTCATATCCTTTAACTATTTATCATTTGAGGAATCAATTTTATTCTTATAAATTTGAATAAGGTCCCTACGTAGACCTTGAAATGAGAAATGAGACCTTGATCAGAGAAACTTTCTTCAAGGCATTTTCATCAGTCACTAGTTTCCTTTCTAATTTTAGCAACATTACTTTTGTTTGTGCAGTTTAATAAAATCAAAATAATCCATTATGCCTCTTTTCTCTATTTGGTCATCAATTCTTTCCATATCTGGAGATCTGAAAGGTCAAATTCATCCTGGCTACTCTAGATTGTTTATTATGTCACCATTACGTTTCAGTCAGGGACCCATTTGGAACTTCTCTTGGTATACAGTGTGAGATTTTGATCTATACAGAGTTTCTGCAAGATTGCTTTCCTAAGAGTTTTTGTCAAATAGTAAGTTCTTGGTGTATTTAGATCTTATGAACAGTAAGCTACTGTGTTCGTATGCTTCTGCATTTTGCACATCTAATCTATTCCAATTAGGTATCTCTCTATTAATCACTACCAAGTTACTTTCATGATTACTGTTTCCTAGTATAGTTAGAGAGCTGGTACGGTTTAGCCCCAATTTTTTCTCACATTTCTTCCCATTATTTCCTTGACTACTACAAGTTCTTTCGAATAAATTTAGTTATTAATTTTTCCAGTTCCATAAGACATTGATATTTTGATTAGTATGGCACTTAATAATTAATTTAGGTAGTAGTGTCCTTTATATTATGTTGGCTCAGCATACCCATGAGCAATTAATATTTCTCTGATTATTTAGGTTGGTCTTTATGTAAATGTCCTTTTGTGGTTGTATTCATATAATTCCTGTCTATACTCTGGCTCCCAGTTGTACATTCTGTGGTCATTTTAAATGGAATTTCTCTTCTGTGTCTTCCTACTGGGTTCTGTTGGTAATATACAGAATTCTGAAGATTTACATGGGTTTCTTTTATATCCTGTAATTTTGCAGGCGTTATTGTTTCAATTAATTTTAGTTGCTTCTCTAGGGTTCTCTAAACAATCTAAAAAGTGATAATTTTATTTCCTCTTTATTATTATTATATATTTCTTTTTATTGTCTTACTTGTACAGCTAACTAGTTTGAATACTATATCAAATATCAGAGGTAATAATGAGCCCATGCTGGTAGCGTAGGAGGGATTTGGTACGAACCATTATTTTCCTGTTTTTTAAAAACAGATTATTTAATATTAGAATTAATTTTTCTTTGAATGTTTTACACATTTGCTTGTAAATCTGTATAGTTCCAGGGAATTACCCCTATTAAAATGTAAACATTTCATGTTTCTTTGGTCTTTTATGATGGTTTGCTCATATTAATCTTTTTATCTTATGTTTATATGGCAAGATTTCTACTCAGGTCTGATCTTTTCATCAAGAATGCTTAGATTTCATCTATTTTATTAAAAGCCCATTTTCTTTCACCTTGTAGGATTATGCTCAGTTTGGCTGAGCAACTTATTCTTGTCTGTAAGCCTATATCTTCAGCCTTCTGGAATGTCATATTTCAAGTCCTCCCCTCCCGTGTAGTATTAAAATCTCCTGTGACCCTGACTATGGTTCCTTGATACTTGAATTCTTTCTCTTTGGCTACTTGCAGCAATTTTTCCTTTAACCTGGAAGCTTTGAATTTTTACTATGATGTCATGAGAGCTTTGATTTTTTTGAAATTCTTTCTATTTTCATTTTGTCCTTTCAGCCAGAATTTTTCACTCCTGGATTTCTTGAAATATTACATTTAAGTATTTTTGTTTTTATCACAGCTATCAAGTAGTATATTGAGCACCTGATACACAGTAGATGCTTAATAAATGCCAGCTGACTGATTGTTAAATTACTTCCCATTGATGTCTTTTACAGCTCAGTTATTTTTCATATATGTCCTATTTTTTCTATTTTTTCAGTACTTTGACTATTAAAAAGTATTTTATTATCTCAGAGTAATTTCTATTTTGCCAAACTAATTTTCAGGTAGCATATTTCTTGGGTCAAGTTTTATATGTCTTTTTTTGCTAAATCTTTTCTTTATGCCTCTCAATTCTATTCTAATTCTTTCTTCTAGTACTATATTTTCATTTATAATAATTTTAACTCTAAAAAATCCTCTTCATTTTTTTGAGTAATTCTATTTTAATTTGTGCCCAGGTTTTGTTTGAAGATGTTTCAGAGTCATTCTCTTAGCCATTTATGTCACAATCACCATGACAGATTTAATGGTGGGATTCTTTTTGTTATTTGCCTTATTTTTGACTTCATGCTTTGTATTAGGGCCAAACTCCATGCTTATCTAGAAGAAATGGTTGGACTATGCTTGGTCTTGTTTGGATTTTGCAGCTGAATTTTCTAGGAATTTTCTAGAATATAATTGGTATTATATTCTTTAAGGATCTCAGGGACATTTCAGACTGAGGGTCTTCAATCTTTCAGTGCCTTTAAAAAAGTCTGATCCAGGGAAAAGTTTTATTACTACTGTCTTCCTGGTCTGAGCTTTACAAACTTCTGACCCTGTTTTGGGTTTGGGCAAAACAACCATGGTCTAACATTACGTTGGAACTCTAGTGTATTTCTGCTTTCCCTGTCTGCTGTTAGATAGCTAGAAAGCTGTGCATGTTCAAAGCAAAAGAAATGCTGACTCTCTTGGTCTAAATTTTCTGCCCCACATACTCTGCTGCAGGTTTCAGACTGGGAATAGGGAGACAATTAAGATCTAGTTCCACTCTCCGGGTCAAAGTCACGTGGTCATTCTGTACTTTAGTTCTTGATGCTTGCTTAGTACACAGCCTCAGGCCCATGATCACTCCTTGTCCTAGTCTGCCAACCTTAAGTATACCTCTGTGACCCAGCTCTGAAGGATGAGGAACAGAGCTGTAAGTTAGCTCCCATTTCTACTTCTCGCCCATTTCAGTCCCCTCCATTTTGGATCCTGAACTTCTTGCCCTAGTACACAAACACAGGCCTCATTTCAGTCTCAGAGCTGGAAGGCTTCAAACATATTGATACCCTCCTAGACAGACTCTTCTTCTCTAATGTCCAACTACAAGCCTTTAGTATACCTGCTACTGTGACTTTTCCTTGGATTTCCATTCAAGACTCATTCTGGTGGCTTTTCCTAGGCCTCTGTAAAGTAGATATTGGGAGGAACTAGGCTATGCAATTTCTCCTTCATTATCAGGACTGGTGTCATTCTGACATAGTTTTTCAGAAACAAGGGTCCCTTCTGTCCAAGGATCAGGTATATATCTGATAATGAGAGTATTTCAATTTTTATATCATTTTAACATTTACAAAGTGCTTTCATCACACTGTGGGGTGGTTAATACAGGAAACTGTCTAAGGCAACCAAGGGTCAGTGGCCAGGTCCACACAGCTGGTAAGTGTAGGAGCCAAGATCTGAATGCTACTCCTTTGGATTGAAGTTTTCACTCTTCTAGAGTGAATGAGTCAGCCAATGAACATCTTTTTAAGCACCTACTAGGAGCCAGGAACTATGCTAAGCCCTGGGGATACAAAAAGAGACAATTGCCATTAAAATGGACACAAAATAATGGGGAAGGCCACAAATGAACATGCACAAACAAGTCATATGTAGGGAAAAATAGGTAATAATTAAAAGAAGAAAGGTGCCGAAATTAAGAGGGCTTGGGAAATGACTCTTATAGAAGATGAGAAGCCATGAAAATCAGGTAAGTCAGGAGATAGAGATGAGGAGGGAGAACATTTCAGGGTATAGGGACAGTCAAAGAAACTGCCCACAGTTGAGAGATGAAGTATTTTACTAAAGGAACATCAAGAAAGCCTACAAAGAGCGATAACAGTATTTATTGTCATTTCTCTCTCTCTTTCTCTCGTGTGTGTGTGTGTGTGTGTGTGTGTGTGTGTGTGTGTGAGAGAGAGAGAGAGAGAGAGAGAGAGAGAGAGAGAGAGAGAGAGAGAGAGAGAGAGAGACAGAGAGAGACAGAGACAGAGACAGAGAGAGAGTTTATACCTTAGTATCTTACTCCATGGCATCAATTACTACTTCTACACAGATAACTGCCAACTCATTAGGCCCTCATTACCTGGACAACTACAGTAGCCTCCCAATCAGTTGTTCCACCTTCCCTATCTCCCCTCTTCCAATATATCCTTCATACTACAGGCAGATCAATCTTCTTTATGCAAAAATCTGCCCACTTCCATCCTCTGCTTAATCCCCCTGATGGCTCTCTGTTGTTTACAAAGAGAGTTCAAACTCCTTAGTCTGGTATTTCAGGTCTTCCATGATCTGGGCCTACCATGCCTTTCTAGCTTCATCTCACTCCCTTCAATATCGTACACGCTATTTTCTATCCATCTCTGGTAAAATGCTATGAATCTTTTGAAGTTCAACTAAAATATTACCTCCTCATAAGGCTTTTCCTGATTCTTCCTTTTTCTTGTAGGACCAAAAATAGATTTTGTTTTGTTTGTTTTCAGTTTCAAGCTCTAAGATGAACTTACATATTATTTTGTATGGTAAATATTGTGTCATATCCCCTTATGAGACTGTTAACTCCATGAGGGCAGGGAACACATCTACCTAATCTGTGTATCTACTCTCTTTATTACTTGACTATGATAATGTTCTGTACTATATGAGGTTCTTAATAAACATAACATACATTTATATATGCATATACATACACATATGCATATATACAAATAAACATGCATAAGAGAGAGAGAGAGAGAGACAGACAGACAGAGAGCTGCTTGATTTCCTAGTATTTCTGTTTCACTAAGAATGGTCAGTTTCATATTTCAAAAGATACAGAAATGGAAGAAAGCTTAGAGATCATCAATCTGAACTTCCCTCATTAATAAATGAAGAAACTGAGATCAAGCAGGTGAAGTATCATGGTCAAAGCTCTTATCACTCCAGAGGTCGAATTGAACCCAGGTGTGCCACGGTTTGCTCAAGAAACAGATTTTTTAAAACTAAAAAATGATGGGGGAAATCGCTTATTTTCAACTTTCTAAACACTCCTTTGACAGCTCGTTTGGGATAACTGAGTTTGATGAACCAGGGCTGGATGTGATTGGCATAGGTGGCTAGCTCCACTGCCAACTGAGAAGGTTTTGATTTTTTTGTTCGACCTGGGGTCCAAGACTGAATGAAACTTGAGGGTTCCGTAGGCCCTACCTCTCTTTTAAGCTTCTCTCCTGCAGCTGACCAGTGAACATAGCTGGGTTTTAATGCACTGATCCAGAAATGCTACTGGAGCTACTGCCTTTAACTTAGGGAGCCTGTGAATGGTTTGCTCATTTTGCATGATATGTCACAGCAACATGGCATATTGAAATCATTGAGACCTAACCATTTTGGTGAGGTTGCAGCGTGGGAGAGGCTTAAGGGAGACATTAAATTACTTCACAAAGCCTCAAGCTTTATCTAGTTTGAGTCCCCATGTCTGCTATCAAAAATATCTGAAAAGATACATTCAGTCTTGGATCTAAGCCCTTTTTGCCAACCACATCCAATCCAAATGCAAAAACAAAAAAACTCAATGACCCCAACCCAAGTTAGCGGTTTAGTGGAAAGATAATTTGTCTTGGAATCAGAAAACCTGGGTTTGATTCTGACGGTTACTAACAGTGATACTTCACGATTCTGCACCTCATTTTTTTATTCTTCAAAATGGGGACATGATGGCAACCCCCAGCCTGGGACCTTGTCTACAGCAAGAATCTAATGCCTTCAAAATCAGTTTTTTTGAAATGTAGTCTCAAAAAAGTAGCCTGGGGTGTTTATGGTTTCAGTGAGTTGAACTAGTGTGTATGCGTTTTAAGAACAGTCTTTCAAACCCTCTTCTCCATCACCAGGAAAGGAGCATTATACTTGTCATTCTAAAAATAATTTTGTAAATGTGAAAAGCTCATTTTTATGCTTGACTATGGTTGCCAACGATACTTGGCAGCTTACAACAACTTGAGAAGGGTTTTCCATCATGGGGACACTTGCCATTAACTAATGGACCAGTACAAGTCACTTACTTCACCTGGGATATTAAGAGCCATAGATTAGTGAAAAAACAAAGTAAAACAAAACTATCTGATGCATGCCTGGTGACCTTGTAATAGAAGTTCCATATTTCCATGTTTCTTCTGAGATATGAGTCTCCCTAATTCTCCTTTCTACCACACCTGCATCCGTAACGAAAGGGAGAAAGTGCAACCCAAGGGTCTGAACAGTTTACCCTTTGATCCCAACAACATCTACCCTCCCTGATCCTTAACCCCTTCAAAAACAAAAAGGGTGCATGCTTCCTTTTTTTTTCCAAATATTTTTTTCATCCAGTATGCTAGTTAACTTGTAACAGCTTTGCAAAGCAATGCTATACTATTAAGGCAGCCAGAGCTGACTGTTCAGTGAAATGTTTTGAACTTTTTTTTCTCACTTTTAACTTCTTAAACAGTCTCCCCTCTGTATGAATACTCTGATGTGTACAAGTAGAACCTCAGTTCAGTGAAAGCTCATAAATTTTTAGAGGTTATGCCCAGTCTTCTCTTCTCCCCATTCCCCCCTCCCTCCATCTTCCCCACCCTCTGCTTCCTTCATTTTCTTTGCAGCTGCAGTAGAGGAGATATAGTAAAGCTACTGTATAGTATTTTGAAAGCAGGGTCTCTGAGAACTTTCCCAACTGCATACAAGCAGGTCATTCTTTGGCTTGTTTTCTTTGGCTCCAGGTTAGTAACACAGAATGAGTCAAACGTATTAACTTTCAATAGGGAAGTGATGTGGTCAACCAAAACTCTTTGTGGCTAGATTGTGAAGATTGTGAAGGTAGAACAGGTAATGAAAAACAGTCCATAATACTATGTGTAGGAAGAAGGAGACAGAAGCTTTCAGAATGCTTGACAATTAAATCAATGCCTCATCTATAATAGTAAAAATAGTATATAGGTTGGTGTGTGAGTTAAGGTTATAATGTAGCATGAAGGTTTCTGAGCAAACAGTATCAAGAAATTAGCCAAATTTGTAGGTGTATGTAGGATTTCACCCCTAAACTTTTTGGGTTTATATATGTCTTTTTTTCTATCCTTTTTTGCAGGTTGCCAATATCTCGGAGATATGCTAATATAATATCTTTGCTCATATTATGTTACTCTGGAGTAAAATTCAGTTTTTTATTTTTCACAGTAGGCAGTTGTGTACATTTTTTCCCTCTCAGCCTCTTTTACTACTTCTCAGTTTATCTGATTGCATCCTATGTTAGCAGGTTGACTAAAATGCAATCTATCTTAGTGACACAGGATTGTTTTGTGCTATTAACTTGTAAAATCACTGGATCCCAGAAATAAGAGAACTTAAGAGATCCATATCATGTGGTTAAAAGAACTGAGACCCAAGAGGTGAAATCATTTGCTTATGGTTGTTCAGTTAGGCAGAGACCAAGCCAGGACTCAAAGCCCTGGCCCTTCCACTGGTCTTTCAGTCATAGAATGCTGCCTCTCCCTTGCTCAAGGCACAACTTCTCTAGACTTTGAAACTTCAATGATAAAGCACAGCATCTATATGAGAATAGTTTATCTTTAAGACTCATATGAGGATGTTCCTCTCCCTGTACTCTGACCTAGATTCAGTTACGTACTTAATTTACGGCTGCGGATGATAGACGAAAGTCAGAAGTATGAATCACTTAAGGAACAGAACTTATTTTCCAAGAACCTTTTCATGGAAGCATGTCAGCAAATGAACAAAGCAAAACAAGACAGCATTTGGTATTTAAAAAAAATATGTCTACTTAAAAGAAGCTGCAACTTCTGATCCAATTTGGGAAAATGGCACGGAGGCTACAGTTTGATTTGCTTTTTAGCTGTTTTGCAATCATTCCCCATTCTTCATGGCCCTGTTTTGGGGTTTTCTTGGCAAAGGTACTAGAAAGGTTTGCCATTTCCTTCTCCAGCTCGTTTTACAGACAAAGAAACAAAAGCAAACAGGGCTAAGTGACTTGCCCAGGGTCATCTAGCTACTAAGTGTCTGAGGTCACACTTGAAATCAGGAAGATGAATCTTTCTGACTTCAGGTCAGGTGCTCTAGCCACTGCACCACCTAGATGCCCCAACATTTTGAAAATGTGAAGCCTAATGAAGAAGTTAGAGGGAAGAAGCATATAAAATTAAAAAGTGTTATTACAAAGAATAAGGACTTTGCAAGCTGTGAAACTATCTCATATACCTTGAAGAGTTTCTATACTTTCTGATTTTGTTAGCATTATACCAAAAGGAAAGGTAATAAAGCATGGAACTGGAGAGTAGGGTAGGGTGCAAGATACACTCTGAGGTTAGATGGATTTTAATAAAACACTCAAAAATAAGATACAATTTGATGTGCTGAATCATTTATTTAATATTTTTTCTCTTTAATTCTGATTTTCAAAAAGGGAATGCAATAAACTAAGGAGAACATGGAGGGGTTATTTTTGAGGGCAAAGTGGCAAAATTTCTGAAAAAAATGAGAATTGGTGGGTAGTAAATTAAGTGCTTCCAATTTCCCTTTGCAGCTCTTTCCTGATAAATTCTGAAAGTCTGGCCCATATAACAAAACCACCTCCAACAGAACAATCTTTCTTTTCTGGGGGGAAGACTTTTTTCAAGATTTTGTATGCACCATATTTTTTTCTTCATACTTACACACGCACACACACACACAGAGCTACATGATGATTAAATCCATATTTGCTTAAATAAAGGATCTCTTGTCATCAGGGCAGTGTGAGACCACAGCTAAAGTAGCTGCTGTTCCATTTAAAAAGGAACTAACTGCTTTATTTGTATGATGAACAAATTTGTCAAAATCTATTTTAAAAAGTCCTCTATTTGGGTTGAGCAATTTGTAAGGAGCATGGAATAAAGCTGTTTTTCTACTACTGCCCTAGGGTCCATTCTTAGAGGAAAGTTATTTTTTAAAATCTCCTGCCAATGAAACTAATCTGACCCCCCTTTTGTCCCCCACCTCAATCCATTTTGGGAATACTCAACCATTTTGGGAAAATTCCAACTCTTTTGCCTAAGAGAGGTCTATAGGATAAGTCTTATTCAATAAATTTTTGCTCATCTCCAAGAATTTTGTAATGAAAATTATGTGATTGTTTCTCAGCTCTCTAAGGATAAATAACTTTGAATATCACCAAATTCAATTGATGGAAAATAAATTAATCTGTTAATGAGTAAATCAAAAAGGCAACAGTTAATGGCTTTGTATGCTCATCTTAAGAGTATATCCAAAATGTTAACCTATCACTTCCATGTGATAGTAAAGTAAAAGTCCTTTACATATTTTACCACGTTAAAGGAGGTAGTAGAGAAATAATGACATTTAAAATTATTTCAGTCTGAGAAACAAACTGAAATTCTTGAAAAAACCCAACAATCTGGCTTTTAATCAATTTTTTACTTAATGGAACCTAAGTAAATGAAGTTCATGGATGTCCCAAACTAATGCGTTACCATTAACTTACTTCATAGAGGTCTAGGGATTTAGCAGATTAATACAATTTATCACGTCCAAAAGGTTTGGGGGAGCTTTTGCTCTCAGCACCAAAATGATTCTATATTGTCTTTGATTAAAAAGATACATGTCTGTATATGTGTACATACACATATATATAACATGTATATATATATGCATACACACATATATGAGTATATACAATAAAGCTGGATTTCAAACCACAAAAGACACTGCTTACAATCCATACATTTTGATAAAGAACTTCAAATTATATTGAATTTTTGCATTCTCAGTATACCAATCAGTACAGATTCATATTCTAATGGTACTGGATTAAATTGTATAATGTTTCTCTTTACTGCCATTTCTACAAAAAAAATAATAAAAAGGAATTAGTAAAACAGAAATAAAAATGTTTAGGAAGAATTAAAAAAATACGGGGTGTGGTGGCTTCAGATTGTGTGATTTCATCTACATATATAGAAACCTTTAACAAAGCAGATCTGTAGCTCCTCTGTAACTCAACATGCATGTCATTTGTAGTCTTATAAAGTTACCAGGGGCAATGAGTGCTTGAGCTATTTGCTTTTTTTTTTTTTTTTAAACACAGCTAATATATATCAGAACCACAACGTGAAGTAAGGTCTTCATGACTTTGAGGTTCACCATAAAGTTTACCATGGCCTTGCAAGAAGAACTCCAATTCATAAACAAACATCGACATAAGCATATAAGTATATATAGAGATAAATATAGAGAAGATAAAGGAATTTGACATTTCAATCTGGGTAAAATGGCCACAAAATACCTAATGTAAAGTCATTTATTTATTCTGAGCTTCCTTACCATTTTTTTTTTAAAAAAATAATGTATAACTCTTGATCAGGTTAATACTAATGGATTTCTTCAGTAGTGTCAAGGAGGAAAAACTTGAATCAAAATGCCTTTTAAAATAAGAAAAATGGAAGATTTTAAAAAAATCAATCCATAATAAAAGCAAAGAAGCATAATAGTAGTAATTCTTATGACGCTATCCACTCTGGATCGTAAATGCTTCATATGTGGCACGGCATGTGTCTATGCCAACAGGATGACTATATGTTGGACGCATACTATTTATAAATGCATAGCTAATACAAACAGCTACAATTCAAAGGACATACAGGAGTCTTCAGTTTAGGAGCTTTTCACAAATGCAGTTGGCTGGCCAGAAATAACCTTGCCTAAGCTTGTTTTCAGATCACATCTATGTCTAGATAATAGGCCACTTGAGCAGGCTGAGCAATAAATTCTAGGGCCAACTGAGAACACAAGAAAAAAACTTCACAGAAGTAAAATGACAAAATGATAATGATGAAATCCCTTTAGGTAAAAAGGCACAAGTAGAGTAAAGAAATGATAGGTGGTAGTTGCAAAAAAAAAAAAAAAAAAGGAAATGAAAAGAAATAAAACTGCGTTACTACTTGTCAGGGACACTTCAAGTAGGGAGGGAGTTGGATTAGATGCTTGTTACAATGTTTCTCAACTCTGAATTTCTATGAAAGAAACAAAGAGATACCAGAGGGGGAGAAAACATAGTAATCCCAAAGATGTATCATAGGATTATAGATTTAAAACTAGAAGAGAAGGATATCAAGTCCAATTGACTCCTATATATAATATAAGGAAACAGACACAGAGGTTGATTTGTCTAGTAAAGAGCTGAATCAGTTGGCAAATCCAGATCTTATGGACTCCAAGACCAGTGTATGCTATTCCATGTTAACTCTCCAAGGAAAGTTTATGAACTTTAGGATGGAAAACCCAAAACAGTAACTGGCCAAGCTTTGGGTATGTGTATACATGTACACACACACACATACACACACATTTTTGTATTCCTATTTTCACCTGCTGAATATATACTTTGATTCTTCACGGATTTATGATTTCATTGATGTGATGCTTCCTTTTCCTGGTTCAGATCACAACACATGTCCTCCTTTCAACTTGGACAGTTTTTATCTATGTCCTAAAAATTTTCCATAAAGTGAGAATTCCAAACCTTTCTCTAGGTTTTTTAAAATTATATTTGAAAATGTCAAAATTGCAGATGACTTAAGATGTGATATAGAGATACATGGTGGATATAGCATTATGCCTTCATAATCATTGATAGTTGATATGTAGGAAGTATAGTAAAAGTTTTAAGGAAATACTTGATCAGAAGTGAGTTACTTTTGTAAGAGCAACAGACAGTAAATTTAAAAGTCCAAGTATTGCACTGGTGCTATGAATTCAGCAAATTCATAATCAAAAAAGATGTGACTTTTTTCTAGCCCAATCCTTATCTCATTTGGCTTTTTCTTTTGTGTTTCTCAGTAACAGTATTGGGGCTAATACCTCATTATAATATAATTATACTATAATACTTCTATACCTCAATACATTGCAAATTTACTTATAATTATACTATAATACTTCTATACCTCAATACATTGCAAATTTTACTATAAAGTTTTGTGTATCCACTTTAAATAATATTCAAATCTAATTAAAAAAAGTTTCTCAGGAAAATGAAATAAATAATTGAAGGATATCTTAAGTACAATTAGCAACCTCATTACATTTGAAAGTATTGTGGTTCACAGGGATATCCTGCCAGCTCTATAGCTCTGAATCAATCAATCAACAGACATTTATTCAACACTTACTATGAGCCAGGTATTAGGTACCAGGGATACAAAAGAAAAATATAAAATCAGTCCCTGCCCTCAAGGAGCTGACATGTGAATTGGGAGACAATATGTATATAAACAAGTACATACAAGATACATAAGATGGAAGATAATCTTAGAGGAGTGTCTTTATTAGCAGGAGGGACTGGGAAAGTCCTACATATGGTGGCAGGAACTTGAAGATAGGATGGGGGATCATTTCAGGCATTGAAATGTGTGTGAAATGAAGTGTGCCAAGGCAGAGAAACAGGATATGAAGTATCCTCTCCAAAGAGGAGCAAGTAAGGCACTTCACAAAACTTTGGAAAAAGCAGTTTCAGTTGAGTGATAAGGTTATAGGGCAGTCTAAAGAGGACTGAAGAAGGCTGAGAAGAAGCAAAGTGGAGGCACTGAGGATAGAAGATTTTCAAGGAGGTTGGGTGAAAGGAGGGAGACAGAAAAAAGGATATTAGCTAGAAGGGATGATAGGAACAAATGAGGAATATTTAAGGATGGGGAGAATTGGAGTGTTTACAAAGAAGCAAGGAAGGAACCAGTAGACTGAAAATCAGAGAGAACAGGCAATCTGTTGGAGAAGGAGGGAGAGGAAGGGATCCAGGATGCATCTATAGGGGTTGGCCTTGGCAAGAAGAAACACCACCGCATGAGAATGGAGTAAAGAAGATGAGAGAGGGAATGACGTCAGAGGGCAATGGGATAAGGGGAATGCAAAGAGAAAGATTTCTTAGCTTCAATTTTGTCTGTGAAGTAGAAGCTGAGATCTTCAGCTAAGGGGGAGAGAGGGAGGGAGGGAGAGAGAGAGCGAGAGACAGAGAGAGAAAGAGACAGAGAGACAGAGAGAGAAAGAGATAGAGAGACAGAGACAGGAGGGACAGAAGGGACAGAGGGAGAGAGAGAGGAGGAAAGATGTTAAGGGACGCTTGATGAGGTAAGGGGTTCAGAAGAGCTTTTGTGGGGAATGGACAGCATTACCTCAATGAGGAATAGATTGAGATGAGATAAGAAATTCTGGGTGGATCCAATCAACATCGTTCTGAGAGGTTCCTTAGCTCCATTCTTCAACACAACAGGGTGACCAAAGAAAGCAGATGGTGGGAATAATACAGGAACAGCGTTTGGCACAGAAGCATCATTAGTAGGACAAAGTAGGGAACAAAGAGTCTGACATTATAAAACAGAATAGGATTGAACCAAAGTATTCAGATTGAGAAGAGAGTCACCATTGCACAAGATAATGGCTTGAGAAGTTACTAAAGGGTAGAGAGAGTGGAGGTCTCGGTGAGAATGAAGACTAGGTTTAAGAGAAAGGCACAAAGTGAGATGGAAAGACAAAATATTATGATCAGAGAAAAGAATCTGGGAGTTTTTGAATGTAGAATGCTCATGGGTGTTCTACTGTGCGGGTAATCCCAGTGTATGGATGAAATAGATCCGGAAAGTGAGCTATCCTAGTGGGGTAGATCTCAGAACTCAGAAGTTAGGTTATTTGAGGGATGTTAAAAGACAGTCATTAAACTCATTAAAGAAGGAGAGAAAATGACCTGCGGGGTCAGCGGATAATGACCAGGATCTGAATTGAGTGATAAATTTGAATAGTGTGAACCTCAAAGAATTAGAGGTTACTGAGTGATCATGTTGGAGCTGAAAGTGGCAATGACGAGAATGGAATATTCCATTTTCTGCACCATAGGTGGTGCAGGGGATAGAGCACCAGTGCAGGAGTCAGGAGGACCTGAGTTCAAATTTCACCTCAGACACTTGACACTCACTAGCTGTATGACCTTGGGCAAGTCACTTAACCCCAATTGCCTCATCCTGGGTCATCTCCAGTCATCCTGATGAATATCTAGTCACTGGATTCAGATGGCTCTGGAGGAGAAGTGAGGCTGGTAACCTGCACAGCCCCCCTTCACTCAAAACAAAGTCAAGCACAAGTCATGTCATCATTTCTCTCATGGCATGGTCTTCTTTGACAGCAAAGGACAAACACACACACATACATACCAGTAAATGGAAGGATATGAAAGACTTATTTCTGGACTTATTTCTCTCTCTTTCAGCAGCTAGCCTGCTCACTTACTAAAGGGACAGCACCTTCCTGGAAAAGGGGCCTAGGGAAACAGTCATATTAGTAGGAAGTCAGTTCTCAGTACATATGACAGAGGTTTAAGATGAAAGATAGTTAACTATGCAGAAAGCATTCCAGAAATCATGGTACAAGGGGCAGAAAGATCTGAAATGGGATATTAGAAACAGGAAGAGATATGAATGGACATGAGGGAGCAGACGGCTAAGGTTGCAAGTTACTGGGGAGACTATAACTAGATACAATTATCAAAGATGGATAATCTTAGAGTCTTCAAACCAGTTAAGAATAATTAATGCCATAAAATCTTAGACAGGGGTCCAGACACGTAGGATCTTGCCAGTATTTTACTTCCAAAGAGAGGGTGATGGAAAAAGGTATCCCAGGGTGGGGAACCTGTGACCTAGAGGCCACATGTAGTCCTCGAGGACCTCAAGCGTAGTCCTTTGACTGAATCCAAACATCACAGAACAAATCTCCTTAATAAGCTTTGTTCTGTGAAACTTGGACTCAGTCAAAATGCCGCACTCAAGAACCTGGAAGCCCATTTGTGGCCTCAAGGTCGCAGGTTCCCCACTCCTGTATCTAGACCCTTCTTCTACTGTTATTGTTATTGTATCACCATTATCATAATCTTAACTATTTTCTAGCAATAAAACCATATAGCTCAGCCAATATCTTTATGAGTAAAGCATAAAGGTAGCTTTGTAGAGTGTGCCCTGCTCTGGCAGGAAGTAGGTGATTGATACATTTCACTTGCTTTGATTTGATTTAATTAACTAGTTGGCTGAAATATACACAGCCCAGATGCCCTTGCCTGAGTTAGAATAGTGCAGTCACTGCTAAATCCATAGGTACTTTCTTTTTTGGGAACAAACAAAATTAGAATTATTTTTTTTCCTACTGATTAACTAGTGAGAAGCTGGGAACATCTCTAACTCAAAGCACAGAAATTTCAGCACAAAGATGTTACAATAAGGAACACTTAAAAATCAGAATATCATTCAAAATTGAATGCAGCTAATAAATTCTATTTCTTTTTTTCATTTTATTTAGGTTCATAACATAATTCATGAATCTAAATATATAATGCAAAAAAAGGTTATCAGTATAGCATACTCCTGACAAACTATTTTTAAAAGGCCTTTATACCATAATAGTAGATGGTTTATTTAAATAGACCTTATTTTAACTTATCAGCATTTGAGATCTGTTGAACTGAAGTCTTAAAATAATTGTGACCCTCTGCCTATCTCTGGTCAGACGAATGATGGACTTAAGTGGAAGAATAAGACATATATTTTTGAAGATGGCCAATGTGAGAATTTGTTTTGTTGGACCATTCATATTTTTTTTTAATTGATCAATTTGGGGGAAGGGAAAATCAGAGAGGCAGATAATAAATGCCTGTAAAATTTTAAAAAAATATGTTTCACTAAAGAACACTAGTAGCTTAAGCATGCAGCAGTCTCCAGAGTTGGTAAATTATAATTCTTGACCTCACTGTCAGTAATTATAAATTTAAAAATTTCAGGCACAACATCACTATTGTGAAGGACTGTTTTAACCTGAGGGCAGAATTTGTCCCCAGAAATAGTCAATATTTGCTTTATTAACCTTTTGAATTTTTAATTAGGTATCTCAGTGTTCTAGATGTTATGGATACCTGACTAAACAGATGATGAGTTATGACATTGGATGGACTGCCCCAATCCAGCTCACTAGGAGAAATGCCCAGATGGGTCAACTGGGGACAACGGTTCTTTTTTTTTTATTTTTATTTTTTAAAAGCCAAAGACCATATTTGAGTGCAACTGAACTATTCAAATGGTTCAGTGAAAGAAATATATGTAGGCATTTATGTGTCTATTTTATTCTTTCCACACAATATGGCCAAACCAAATTCCAGGCACAAGAAATTATGATTGCTGTTTTTTTTATTACCGAGGGAGAAAACATTCTACAATTTTACAATTCTCTAAACCTCAAACATTCTACAATTCAGTTTCATCTATAAAGTTAAAGTCAATCATAAAAGGGGTGAAGGAATGGTATTTACAAGTCATCCCACTGTTATGGGCCAAAATTTTCAAGTTAAAGGAAAGTCTCTTTTACTGTGTTAACATTTTACTGAGTGATGGTCTCCATACATACTAGTAAATAGATTCCTTAGAGCTCTATGCATGGTACTTCTTTATGTATAGGATTCATTCTTTCTATGTGTTTTCCCCTAAAATCAACTGAAGCTTTAGAGAAGAAATAATTTCTACAGCAGAGTAAATATCATACTGACAAATAACAGATCAATTATTTAAAAATAATCAGTAGGGGAAGAGAAAAAGCATTTATGTACTATACCAGAAAGTGTGCTAAGGGCTTTACAAATACATGTATTTTACACCTTTTCAGGTTTTTGTACAAAGGGATAATAAAATAGAACTATCTTAAAGAAGGGAATTGACCCACTCCCACCCCCAATATTTTTTGACAGGAAAGACTGTAAAAATGTCCCATTCCCTTTTTTCCAAGTCTTTTGCAAGTCTTTCCAACATCTATTGTTATAATAAATTCCAAAATAACAAGAGATACAAAAATCTTTACATCCATATTATGTAGCAATCTTGCTTTTGTCTTTTGGTTGGTTGAATAAAGAAATAGACCAGTGGGGTTATCTTTTCAAGAATTAAACAATCTTGCTAATATATTTCTAAGGATTAAGATTCAGTAATTTCTTCTCATAGCCTTTATCTTTATTTAAACATTATCATAGGCACAAAGCTCTTTCTTATCCTTCATAAAAGTCTTCCTTGCTCCAACTTACACATTTACTGTTGTCTGATCTTTGGAAACAGACAACAGTTTATTAGTAATCTCATAATAGTTTCCATTTACCGAGAGTCACTCATCAGGGTATCAACACACATGAAAGACTGCTCAAAATAACCAATAATGAGAGAACTGCCAATTAAAACAACCCTAAATTTTCACCTCATCCTATTAGAATAGTAAAGATGACAAAAGGTGAAGTGCTAAACACTGGAAGATATGTGAGAAGAAAAGCACTGTTGGTGGAACAGTTCACCGGTCCAACCTTTTTGGAAATCAATTTGGAATTAGATTAAAACAAGTTTAACTTAGGACTGTCACTATAGCGAAAAGGGAATAATCGTTGGTCCATAAACCTTCATTAAGCATCTACTATAATATGGTACTATACTACTACAATAGTAGCACTACTACTGTGGCACTGCTATAGTATGCCAGATATCATGCTAAGTGCTGGGGATACAAGTAAGAAAAAGAAAAACAGCTCCTGTCCACAGGGTGCTTATAGTTTAATGGGGGGAAAGAATACATAAAAAGAAATTAAAGAACCTGGAAGGGGAAGGGGATGGTGCAATACAGTCATGAAAAACCAATGAAGTTAGCTGGAAAAGTCTGAGTCCCCAATAAAGAGAGATCTTGGTAAGAGTTCACTGCTCCAAGCAAAAGTTTCTCTATTTAGGGAATTCTAATATCAGAAACTTTTCACTCCTCCAAGAGGAGAGAGGGAGCTGAATGAGCTGAGGAAGTACTGAGAATCAAAGCTGAACTAATCTTCAAGATGATGAGATATTACACATATATACTCTAAGGACATCAAATGCAGAGGAAATGATCTTATAAGACAAAAAAAATTTGTAGCAACACTTTTTTATAGTAGTAGTTAAGAACTGTAATCAGAAGGAGTGCCCATCAATTATGGAATGATTGAACAAAATATGGATTATAGAATGTTATTTTGTCATAAAAAGTGACAAAAATAAAGAATTAAAAAATGAAAAAAAAAATCAACTTGTACAAGTCGATACAGAATCAAGTAGGTTGAACCAGGAGAACAATATTAGCCATAGTGATGTAAAATCTTGAAAGACTTTAAAGTTCTCTTCACCATAGAACTGTTCACAGTCATGCCTGAAGACGTAGAGGTGGTGCACAAGGGTTGTGTAAGGCATATGTTTCCAGAAATGATCAACTGCTGATTTGCTTTGATTGATGATGGTTATTATTACTGTTATTTACCTTGGAATATTTTAGGAAGTCAGTCACTGAAAAGTGATGATGATCTTTAAAACAGAAAAAAAAAATATTTAAAAAAAATAGTTGCATCCTTGAAAAAAATGGAAATCTGGAGGAAGGATGATGTGATTAGCCACAGCCAGGCATGTACCTATTACAAGGAGGAGCACAGATAGAATTTCAAAGAGGGAAGAGCCTAATCTATCACATAGCCAGGGATTTAAGGCATAATGGAACTTGGAATACTACTGTAACCTTTGACATACACGCAGGTAGAACATAAATATTTCTTCTTTTCATGAATAACAGGATGCTTTGCATTATATCCCCATGAGAATATAAAAGGCACCTACTGAGAACAACCACTCATGGGTGTCTTTAAATCTGGTGGAATATCCCATTATATTTGCCACTATCTTGGTATCATCTCCACAGAGAAAAGGGGAGGCAAGGGAATCTTGGTGTTCAAAAAAACCAAGGAAAGAACGATTAACATGTATCTTTGCCCTGTGCTTGACAAAAATATCTTTACAAGCTACATAAGCATATTTTTTTTAAACCTTGGTTTATATTAAGTTAGTCTTTTTCTCAATTACATTAAAAATCATAATGATAAAGAGCATTTATGTGTCACTTACTATGTACCAAGTCCTGTGTTAAACATTTTGCAAATATTATCTCTTTGTATTTTGACAACAACTCTGTGAAGCAGGTGGGTGCTATCATTATCCTCATTTTACAATTGAGGAAACAGAGGTAAACAGAGTACATGAGACTTGTGGAAAGTCATATAACTAATAAATATCTGAGGATGAATTCAGCTCTTCATGGAGCAAGACCAAGCATTCTATCTGCTTTGCCACCTATCCAAGCCTAGGTTGGCTCTCCCTAGTTTTCCAAGATAGACAGGTTTAGGGGAAAAGATAATAATGCATTCTGTTTTAGATGTGGGGAGTGTAAGATACCTATGGGACATTAAGATGAACATGTCCAACAGGAGTCTGGAGATAAAGAACTGGAAATCAAGAGAGATAACAGGGCTGGATATAAAGATATGGAAGTCACATATGTAGAACTGACAGGTGAATTCATCAAAGTGGATGAGATCAAGGAGAAAGAGTACAGAGAAACAGGGGAAAAGGTCCAAGTCAGAGCCCTGGGCTACATCCACATATATGGACAGGTACGACAATCTAGCAAAGGAGACTGAAGAAGACTGTTTAGACATGGAGGATGAAGACCATGGCAAAGCAAGATCACAAAAATTCAGGGAAGAAAGAGTAACCAGGAATAGGGAAGAGTCAACAGCACTGAAATTTTTAGAGTCATTAAGAAAAAAAGGATGAGCACTAAGAAAAGACCTTTGAATTTATCCATAAAGAGGTCATTGATGACTTTGGAAGGTGTAGTTTCAATTGAGTTGTAGGGGTTGAAGGCAGATTGTAAAAAGCTGAGAATTCACTGGGAGGTGAAGGAACAAGTCTAGATGGCTTTTTTCTAGTTTGACTATGAAAGAAAGGAGGTATAAGATGAGAACCTAAGGTGAGGGTTGGGTAGGGCAGGTTTTTATTTATTTCTTTGGTTTCTTTTAGAATAGGGAGAATCTAGGCACCTTTGTAGTCAGTTAGGAAGAAACGAGTGAATGAGAAAATGGAAATGAAGGAAGGGGGAATACTCAAAGGGGCAAACTCAGAGAGACAGGAAAGGATAGCATGAGGAACTGGGGTTGGCAAGGAGATGGGCCCACTTTATCCTCTGAGACTGAAGTTGAACTTTCCTCCTCAGAATGAAGTCTTTCCTAAGCTTTCTAGTTTCCAAACTAAACACTCAAATTCTAAAAATTCCCTCACAAACATGTTTTATTACCTATATTCTGTTACTTTTCTCTAAAAATCCCCATTTGTTTATATGCTATTCAAAAGAAGAAATTCAGAGTGGACAAAGTAGGTCAGTAAAGCTTTTCGTTAATGCAACATAGTCAAGTTTCTTCCCTGATGCTGCATATTAGACTCTGGTTAAAACATCTCATTATACATTTTAAAATCAATAACAGATCAACATCACTGATACGTTGCATTCACCTATGTTAAAGAGTTTTGCCTCCTCCTGTGTTTCATTATGGGTTCTGTATAATTCCAAAGTATCTTTGATGAACAGTTTCTCTAATATATCTCATCCCTTCAAGAGATTCCTAATTTAACTTAAACCAAATCCACTGGTTTATCTCCTGATATGCACTGCTGTGTTTCAAACAATTTCCTCCATCTATGCAATATATTTGAAGAACCGGTATGTTTAGAATGAAATTTCTTTAGGTGCAGGTGGCTGATTTACTCTGTGGCCCCCTGCATGTTGGTAAAGTTCCAGTTTCCTTGAAGGTGATACCATATTTGCTAGGGTAACAGATAAGGACCAAATACTCCAATGGGGTAATAGATATAGGGAATAAGGAATAGATAACTTACTTCTAGGCTCCCGAGGTCCATCCACAGTAATTTTGATGGCTCTATGGTAGGTGGCTACTTGTGGTGGATTTGTGAAGACGGTGATAGTCAACGTGAAACTTTTCCCTACAAGAAAAAAAGGGAATGGTGATATCATATTACTGAATATGCAATCACCACATTTGATAGGGATTAGTTATCATTTACTTTTACTTTCCAGTGCAGAAGCAGAAATGACAATGGCATCTTTACATGAAGCTTTATATTTAGATTATGAGGGTACACTAACCAACATTCTAGCATAAAGAGTGTTGCTCATGAAATCCCAAGGCAAAGTATACCATATTTAGGAAACATGGCTAACAGTTAATCCATTCTGTAATAATATAACTTTATTTGATGACATATAACATTTCACATGATCATTAATTTTAATTATTCAATTCTACAAACATTTAATAAGTATAATAATTAAGAAGTAAGATAGGTCTGAGGTACGTTATCCTAATGACTCTAGAAACTTGAGTATCAGTTTGGCAGATTCACCCATCTGGCCCTGGGACAAAAGGAATAAGTAAGGGAACACAATAAGGCAAGGTAAATCTTTGAAAGAAAGGAAAACATGCTAGTGGGCCAATGTCCATCAGAAGCCCCAGTGGAATTCCTCTGTATCTATTTATAAGGCCCTCTCAGTTTCAACCATCAACCTTCCTGCTTTCTTTAACTTTCACTTGAAGCTTTGAGAAAGCAGGAAAAAATCATTTCTAATTTAGGGAATGGATTACATATAAAAACAAATTCTCTCAATATATTTGAAAACGCGTGATACCAGGACATTGTTGTGGGTTGGGTTTTATTTTGTTTTGTTTTTTCTAGATATACATACAGAAACTGGCCTGTTAGATCATATAAAAATTAAAAGTCACTAAAACAAATAAGGAAATGTACTTAATAAACTGAACTGAAATAAATAGGAAGCCAATATGAATATGCTCTGTATACTGCCCACTGAAATTGACCTCTACAAAATAAACATAATAATTCTTGCACTATCTACTTCCTGGGACTATTTTGAGGATCAAATGATGTTTTTTTTAACCGGGATTTATAATCATCATGAGCTATAAATATGATAGTATGGTTTTCACTCATATATAACATGAGTACATGGAAGAAGAGTGAGCATTAACTCTAGTAGAAAAAAGTAAAACATGCACAATTTCTTTACCTTCCTAAGACCACACACACACACACACACACACACACACACACACACACACACACACACCCCATTCAAAAATGAATGTTCCCCCTCCAATCTGGAGTGTACTATTTTTCAATTTCTCTATCTGCAAAATAGGATAATAATATCACCTGCCTCATGAGGTTATTTTAACAATCGAATGAGACAGCCTATGTAAGGCAATTTGCCTTAGAGTTCTATATAATTGCTAACTGTAATTAAGTCCGCTGAACTACAGGACCTCTAAAAGGACCTTCTAGCTCTAAAGTCCTAGAATTGCATCAACCTAAACAAGTAAGCAGTCCAAAACCTTGCATGACTTCATTAAATGATATACTGAGATACTTCTACTTCTGATTTCATTAGAAAAATGCTTCAACATTTCAAGGATTTGTAAATTTATCGGTATGGGCAATTTTTCCACAAGTATAGAATGTAATTCTCATATAACATGGTGAATTGTCTCTGAGAATTGTTGTGACAGTATAGTAAAAAAAATAGTTATCACCCTTTACCTAACCTAGTGATCATCCTCTCTGTACTTAGCTAGGATGTTCATCAAAAAGCAGACATCATTGGACCCATATGCAATTTCTTTAAGAGCCCAGGTTCACCAGAATGACTAAACTCACTGTTGAAGTACACTGTTGATATGCAAGATAAGGCTGACCTTTCGAGTAGGTGGTTGCTTACATGTTTTAATCTTAAAGGTTTCAGGAAGACAACTTTCCAAATATACCTCCCCCACCAGTCTGTTAATGATGCCTGAAATTCTACCACTACAGATTCTTTTTTCCCCCCAGTGCCTTGGATGGGATAACACCATAAGCTGTTGTCAGCTAATATCTCAGCAGGGATTAGTTCATCAGATGCATTCCAGCTAACATATCTAGCTGAGAAAAAGGCTTTGCTGGAACAGAACACAGGATAGCTACTTGGAGGGGGTGGGAGGTGCAGGAGGTCATAGAGCCTGGGCATTAACCAAGTCTATCCAGCATACCATCTGTCAGGCAATCTTTCTAAAAATAGCACACTTTCATCTGTCACTCCTATGCTAAAGAACCTATAATAGCTCCCCATTTCAATTCAAATCAACTAACATTTAATGAATATTATGTACAACATACTGTAGTAAGTATTTAAGAGCAGAAAGACAAAAATGAAACAGTTCCTGACCTCTATGGATTACCTATCCTACTACTTAGAATATTGCACATAAACTCTATCTACTATGTATGGTTTGAGTTCTGCTATATTAAGACATCACTCTCACCACTCTCTAGTAACTCACATTGACCTCATCAGTTTGGTCTCATAACATCTCCCTCTCTTTGGGTCATGTCAGTTCCCCAGGCAAAAACTTCTTCCCTTCTTGGAATAAATAAATCTCAGAAAATCCTTCAAACTACCAAGTCCAATCCATATCGAACAAAAAGCCCCACTGACAGGTCCAATAAATGATCATCCACTCTATGCATGAACACTTCATTTTAAAAGAGAATTCACTATTTTCTAAGACAGTCTCCTCTTTGAGAGAATTCTAATTGTTCAGAAATTTTTCCTTAGACCCAAGCAACATTTTTCTCTTTCTTCACTGACTGTTATTGTGCCCCAGAAGCCAAGTCGGACAAATCTAGTTCTCCCTTTATGTGACAGATCTTTAAATTTCTAAATATAGGTAACATATTCATCCTAAGACTGCTTATTCATGTTAAACATTCCCACTTCCCTCCTATCATTTTCAAATGACATGTTCTTTAGTTCCTTTACCATTTCAGTTGCTATTTTCCTAAAATAAATCGTAACAAAACGTTTTTTAGCTGTTATATTTTTCTTATACAAGACATTACCGCATGCAAAGGATGGTGCTCAAATTTATACTGTAACAATGTTTCTTTTGGTCCCAAACAATCCCTCCTTTCTTTCTTATTGTGAAGTCATTTCAATCATTTCCAACTCTCTCTGATCCCATTTGGGTTTTCTTGGCAAAGATAATGGAGTGGTTTGTCATTTTTTCCTCCAACACTTTGGTTTACTGATATATAAAATTAAGAAATTTTTATTGAATTACACCTAATGTACTTTTGCTGGTCTTAATCTATGAAGACTCATGAATAGATAAAGTGATGTTGGTAGAGTTAAAAAACATTGTATCCAATAACTACAACAACAGAAATTTACAAAGCAACCAAACAATTGAAACTAAACGCTTTACAAATAAAATCGTCAAGCTTGGCCTTAAAGAAGAGGTCCAAGAAGACATTTCCTCCAACTTCTTTGAAGATGTGTGTGTGTGTGTGTGTGTGTGGTGTGGTGGGTGGGTGTTATAAGGTATTACTCTCAGAGAGGAAGAATCTTGAGAAATGAAATTGACAGAAAGAAAAAGTTATAAATAAAATTTTACTTTAAAAAGTAAATAAAAAGCTAATAAGAGATATGGAATACAAAACAACAAAGGAAAAAAAATCTGGTCTAACAAAAGCAAAAATAATAATTTTAAGAGAATGAACGAATTATATTCCAGACAGGATGCCCACTCAACTAACAATACAAATTGTCTTTAAGAATGTGACACATAAAAAAGCTTAAATACCACAATTCAGGAGTAATGCAATAAAAATTTCCTAGAACTTCTAAATATTGACAACAAAGCATAAATTGAGAGAATTCATAGATCATCTCCAGGAAAATAACAATAAATATGTTTTAAACTGCAAGGCATATAGTGGTTAAATTGAACATTTTCAATGACAGACAACAAAATTTATGAGGCTGGGAGAAAGACTCTTAAAGAAAAAGAAATTAAAATTGTACCAGGTTATTCAGTAGTGACAAAGAATTTCAAGATATAATGGAATAAAATATTTCAAAAGGCTTCAATCCAAAATTATATATCCTGAGAGCTTGAACTCAATCATTGGTGAAAAAATATTGGATGCTCCACAAGGGATATAGTTAAGTTTATCCTTAAAAGCATCGAGATGTGGAGAAAAGACAGAGCAATTATCAAGAGATAAAAATGGACACAGTGGAATAATGATGGTGAGAAGATCTTAAAGAAACTGGAGAAGTGAAAGTGGAGGTCAAATTGCAGCACTATGGTCTAAATAAATACTCTGACCCCCTTGGAAGTGAATCAGTGTATTTTGTAGGAAGGAATAGTAAAATCAGAAGGTTCATAAATGAGAGGGGGAATGAGAACATACTTTTAGGATTAAGTAGGAATAAAAATTAATGCCATTTTCATGTTTTTATGTATTTTAGCAGTGGAGGGCTGACCTTTCCAAACTTATCATACATAACTGATCTTTATATTTTTTATGGCCCAACCAGATTGACCTTCTTGCTATTTCATATATGCAAAATTATATCTCCTGTTTCTATGTCGTTGTATACCTGGGTTGCATTTCTTCCAAATCTTGGTCTCAAAAGAATCCTTGTCTTCCTTCAAAGAGCAACACCTTTTCCATAAAGCTTTTCTCAATTCCTGTAGCTCCTAGTACCTTCTGGGTCTCTCTCAAGAACTTTGGATTTGACTGTGCAACATGGGAGACACTAGCACAGTACTGCTCAGCATGGCATGCCCACATCAGAAAGGGTGCTGTGCTCTATGAGCAAAGCAGAATTGAGACAGCACAGGATGCGCAAATTTGGGATACCCAGCCCAAATATTCACACAGACTATCTGTGCCCAATCTGTGGTAGAGCATTCCAAGCTCAAATTGGTCTGATCAGCCACAGTCGGACACAATGAAATTGCATGTTATCATGGGGATGTCATCAAGGCCCTTTTCGAAGATGAAGGACAAGTATTGGTTTCCTAGACTTGGATCACCATCATTCATTTTCTCTCTCCCTCCCTCCCTCCCTCCCTCCCTCCGTCTCTCCATCTCTCTCTCTCTCTCTCTCTCTCTCTCTCTCTCTCTCTCTCTCTCTCTCTCTCCCCGCTCCCACTTTCCCTCTATCTGTGTGTGTGTGTGTGTGTTTCTCCCCAGCAGAACGTAAGTTCCTTGAGAGAAAGGGCTGTTTCATTTTTGTCTTTTTACCTCCAGATTTAATCTAACATAGCAAGGGTTTAGTAAATGCTTGTTGTTTGATTGGCTGGTAATAAAGAAATTATAGTCCAATATCCAGATGAGGCTGTTAGCTTCATGAAAATAAAAACTTTCTTCAATGAATCAATCTACAAGCATTTCTTAAGAACCTATTAGGTGCCAAACACTATGCTAGGCACTGGAGATACAAGTACAAAGGCTGGAACAATTCGTACTTCCAAGTAGGGTTTTCATCCTTAAGGTAGAGACAACATATAAAGCACAAGTATAAAGTGACTGCAGTATGAACATCTGTAAAGGTACTTTGGAAGAGAGGCACTCTGGCAGATCAGAAAAAGCTTCATGGAGAAGATACTGCTTATGCTGCATCTTAAAGAAAGAGGGACTGAGATGGAGGAGAAGAGATAGTGCATTTCAGCCACGTGGGATGGCCTGTGCTAAGGCACAGAAATAGGAAATGGAGACTTGTAAATGGGGAACAGAGAGAAAGCAAGTTTGGGGGGAGACTAGAGACTGATTTCCTTTTGGGGAGAAGTTTCAGTGAGATATTGAAATTTCCCTGTGTCACAAATGATTGATTTATCTACACGCAGAGACAATTCAGTTTTTAAGATGGAGAAATCAGTTAGAAAAATCAGGCTTTTTGTGTTTGTTTTCAGTTTTATACATCACAATCATTGAACCAGCTGTAAGTAAAGGAAATCCACTGCTTTTGAAACAACAAATGAGAAGGACACAAGACTTGAATTCAGAGTCCATGCGGTCAAATCCCAGCACCGCCACTTACTTACTACCCTGTGTGGTCTTAAATAAGACATTCAACCATTTTAGGCTCCAATTCCTTCATCTATAAAATAAGGGAGCTGGACATAATCTAAATTTTAGATCTAAATCTATGACCTGTAAATCTCTAATTACTGACTAAATAGAAAGAAATTTTACCTATTTGTAGCTGAAAAAAATAGCGGATCATTAAGGCTTTCTTTTCTTTCTTTCTTTTTTTAAATTCAGGAATGTCCCTGGTGATTTTCAAGTGATAAAGGGACATTTTATTTCATGTACCATGGTGAATCAAGATGTGCCCTTCCAATACTAACTTATTTGATACACAGATTTCAGGTAACTTATGTACTTTAGGATTCATTTGGTTTCACCTTCATGTGAGAATTATCCTAAAGCTAAAATATATGCATTTTATCCAAACATCACTGTACATCCAAACATCACTGTACTAGACAATAAAAGTTTAATAATTATTTTGCTCATTCTTCTTGGTAGATACCAATTTCTAGAGGTCTTGAACTTCAGTTGTATTTATGGATATGAATATATATATACATATAATATACCCACATACACATATATGTGGGTATATATGTGTGTACATATATATATGTATGTATATCTGATGTGGAATTATAATTTTCAAGGCCAAAGCCTTGTATACCTATGAAAAACATGTGTTACACCGATCCTAGAAAACCTGGCTTTCAGAGTTAGATTTCCTAGGTGTGTGACCAGTTTTGGCAAGCTATTCTCCTGTTTATAAAATGAGGATGATAATATTTATGCTAAAAACTTTTCATTGTGTATTTTGGAGAACAAATTAAAATATTTTATATATATATGTATGCATTCAGATATTTATAGAGAGATATAGATATTTATATATCTATATAATGCATGTATTATATATACATATATAGTTTTTGTAAACTCTAAATTACTATATAAATATGTTGTTAATGTAGATCTAGAAGAGTCCTTAGAGAATGCTTGCAACATATTTATTTTATAAATAAGGAAGCAGAGATACGCAGGGAGGTTTAACAACTTAGACAAGGTCACACAGCTAGTGAGGAGCCTAGTGTAGCTGGGATGAGAACCCAGATCTCCTCACTCCCAAACATGTTCTCATTTCACCACACTGAATACTGTAGTTATTTGTAATAAAAATAATAGTGTAGAATCTTCTGTCTCAAGCAAGACTCATCACAATATATTTAAACATTCAAAATGTGTAAAAAATTTTTTTAAAAATAAGTATGTCGTAGTTTTATGCTTTAATACTAGCAACAAGTGAAAATCAAAATTTGATTAGAAATTTTTATGTACTTTAAATGCTGCTCTATGAGAAGATAAGAAGGATGAGAAAGTAGGAAGACTCATATTAGAAATAATGAAGGGGATCTGGGGCATTTTCAAGGTCTCTAGAAATTCATATTTTTTCCTTTTTTGTTATTTTTAATTATAGCTAAATTTTTTGAAGGAAAAAATGACCATTTTCTTTAATGATAAAATGATCATTTCCTTAATGATAATTTCTTCTTCAAAAAGTGAAAGAATCAATGATGACAATTTTTCTTTCAAATCTGATTTTCACTACTTAGGAGAAATTGGTTATTGGGGTGAACTCCACTGTTCCTGACTCCAAATCCTGCATAGTTATCTAATGTGCCACCTAGCTATCTCTAGGGACATCATAGCTCTTTTTAATTATTGGAAAATCTGTCATTTGTTCCACCTGGATCCAGAGGGCAAAATTAGGAGCAATCAATGAAAGTTGCAAAGAGGCAAATTTGGGGAAATTTAAGATCAACTTCTATATAATTCATTACCAAAAATTAGACTGGACTGCCTCAGGAGGTGTCGCCATAGTAGAAAGTTTTTAGAAGAATGTCCCTTTTATTGAGTATTATAGATTGTAATAATCTAGCTAGCACTAGCACTAGACAGGATGACCTCAGAGGGCCCTTTCAACACTAAAATTCTGTGATTCTGCCATAATGTAAGTTTTATGTGGAAAATGATTATCAAATATAAATAGCAATTTCAAGTAAAAAATCGTCAAATTTGCCAAAGTAATGTCCCTTAAGGTGACTCAATATGTGACAAATTTAATTTTATGTGACATGGCCCAGAAGGATCCCTGGCAAAGTTATAAAGTAGATTAAATTTATCTTTTACTCCCCTCCTAGCTGCCTTATCAGCAACTCCTCATCTCCATCCTGCTTCTCTTTCCATCTATTTTAAGTCCTTTTTGTGTGTCACATTCTTGGTGTAAAACTAGCTCTCTGTCAATTTCTTGTTCAGTTGTTTCGGTCATCTCTGACTCTCTGTGCCTCCATTTGGGATTTTCTTGACAAAGATAATAGAGTGGTTTGCTATTTCCTTCTCCAACTCATTTAATAGATGAGGAAACTGAGGCAAATAGGGTTTGACTTGCCCAGGGTTGCCCAGTTGGTGAGTATTTGAGGCTGGATTTGAACTTAGATCTTCCTGACTCTAGGCTGTTCCATTCACTGTGCTACATAGCTGCCCACTGTCAGCCCTTACTAGAAATTGTTTCTTCTTAATATGTCAATTGATAATTAAGATATTTTTTTCTGGTTCTTAAGGGAATGGGAGAACACAACATTTGCATTTTAAATGGAAGATTCTTTTAAAGAAATTCACAGAGATATCCTATTCGAGGAGGAACCCTCACGTTTCCCCCTACTTCATTTTTTTCCTGCTGCTATGCTTAGAGTATAGACAGGTGACAATGGCAAGGCCTTTATAATTGATCTGGTCTAACCCTGGTAATTTTATAAGTGAGAAAACAGAACCGATTCCTAGCTCAGAGACCTCAGAACATGGTCATATAGCTAATGGTACTTCATAAATGTTTTAGATAACAGCACTGTAAAAACTCCAAATGGTACATGACCTCTGGTTAGAACTATTATTAGTACAAAGACTGTTTTAAGTATTTTAAAGTAACCACTCTGGTATTTAAAATGCTTTCACCAATCACCGCATGACAACCGACTATGTATCCATATTAATATATTCAGTAAGTATTCCACTTGATCTACCTACATCAGTTTCTTCCCTCTCCAATCCATTCTTTACACAACTGCCAAAATTCAGTTACTCCAAGATAAAATACAAAGTATAAGTTTGACATTTAAGATCCTATACAGCATGGTTCCAAACTGGTGCAGACTAATCAGACATTATTACTCTGTCCAGCCAAAGTATACTGCTTGCGGCTCTTTATAGTCAACATTCTATTTCCCACTTCTTTGCTTTGGAACAAGCCATCCTTTCTACCTGAATTTTCATTCTTTACTTAACTCTGTCTCTAAGAATCCTTCCCTTTCCTTAGAGCTCAGTCAAAATGGCAAAGCTTCTGTGAAGTCCTCCTTTATATACCCACCTATTAGTATTTTCTCCTTAAATCTTCATGTATTTACTTATTTGTGCATAATGTATCCTCCAATAGGCAGCTAGGTGGTGCAGTGGGTGGTGCAGTGGATAGAGCACCAGTGCAGGAGTCAGGAGGACATGAGTTCAAATCTCACCTCAGAAAGACACTTGACACTCACTAGCTGTGTAACCTTGGGCAAGTCCCTTAACCCCAACTGCCTCATCCTAGGTCATCTCCAGTCATCCTGATGAATATCTGGTCACTGGATTCAGATGGCTCTGAAGGAGAAATGAGGTTGGTGACCTGTACAGCCCTCCCTCACTCAAAACAAAGTCAAGTTCAAGTCATGTCATCATTTCTCGATGGCATGATCTTCTTCGGCAATGAAGGGCGAACACACACATCCTCCAGTGACAGTAAAATCAAACAATATACTAGAATAACCCCAATGGTTCATTCATTCAATTCAGGGACACCTCATTATTGTGAGATCATAGATTTAACACTAGAAGAGATATAAGAGGCTAGTAACTCCCATTTCATTTTACAAATGTAGAAATTGTGGTCCAAAGATGATAAGTAATTTAGTTAAGGTCACATATGTAGTGACATATGAAAGATTTGAACCTAGAATATCTGATTCCAAATCCAGATAACAAGCTCTTACATAATCTAGCTCTTAGATGTGAACCGTGTTCTAGACACTACACTAGATGATGCAGGGGATCCAAAAAACTGTTTAATTCCTCACAATAAATAGCTAACATCCCTCCCTTTCTCCTTAGCTCCACTCACTGTGAAGGTTACACTTTAATGATAAAGAATAACGTGTTGCCCTCTAAACTAGTTTTAGAACTACATTTAACATTACCTCATTTGAACCCTCCCATCATCCTTGGTAGTTAAGTAAGAGAGGAATTTTTATCTTTATTTTAGAGCTAAGAAAAGCAAGGTTCAGACTTTTAGGTGAGTTCTCCTATATAATTGGTGTTAGGCCCTAATGCTGCTAAAGAGCCCACAAAATAGTAATCCACAGACTCAGTGAATCAGAAGACAGTCTTGGGAATGGAAAAGCTACACCAAAAAAAAAAAGGATATTCTTAAGAACTTCTAGGAACCATATGAGTTCCTATTTAATATTTTTCCTCTTAAACATGTTGTATAAAACTGGAAAGGGCCTAGTGAGGTCCATCAAGTGAGGCACCTAATGTTTAGTGTCATATTCCTTAATAGAAGAAACAGAATCCTAGTTAAAAAAAGACAAAAAAGTATCAGACATCTGGTAAATACAGGTTAAGTCTCACTGATAGCTATTTTTTTAAAAAATATCATGCAGTAAGGCCTCCTAGTTTAAAGTTCATAATTCTACCAAGTCAAGTTGTAGTCCAAGAGCTTGGATAGAACTATTGAATGAACATTGTTTTCCTAACTCTAAATAAAAGTCCGAACAAAGCTAAATTTGCACGGGGACAGAAAGGAGCTAAATTTCCATTCAGAGCTTATGAAATTGGTGAAACAGTCAGAACCTCAAGAATGATGTCTAGTGGAAAAGCCCAGATGTCCTTAAGTACAGTCTGAGGCCAACTGCCCTGGCATTGCTACAAATTCTTTGAAACTTGGGTGGAGGCAGTAATTACAGTTCGGGAAAAATATGATACTGTCGGGTGTCCAGCCTCGGCAGCACAGAGACACCACACTGCTTTATTGTTAAAATACAGTGTTTATTGTGAAAATATCACTTAAATAGAAAAGGGCATGTATGAGTTATAAATATTCATGCGACATTAATGTTTTTGTGAAAAAGTTAGAATCATTTAGGAAAAGTACTTTTTCTGTGGAAAACAATGATTCAGATCAGAACACTAATTTTACTTCCTTCTTTCACTGATAACCTGTGTTCTCAGTGTCCGGTTGCTTTTAAGTTTTTAGTATATTTTATATGAAACTAACTAAAATTGAAAGGCTCAAACTATATATTTCAGCAGACTTGTAGACAGTTGCAAATCAGAACTGAAAAAGTTCTGCTAACTTACAAACTGTTCACCATTCTTTCTGTTCCCCTTGTTTTACCATTAAAGTTCCTACTCTTGGGGCCTCCTTGGGGGCCCACATGTGCCCTCTGTTTTTCAAAGCTATGTCAGTGGAATACAGCTCTGGTAGATCCTATCTAGTGGAAAGGACTTTTTAAAGGGCCTTGTTGGATATAGTTCCAGTCCAGTGGACTATGCACTTATTGTCCAAGGGCTAACCTAAATAACCAAAGGGGTTCATCAATATATCTTTGCCCCTAGCCCCTATAATCAATAACTTTTAATCCCTAGATCTCATGGAAACCAGTTACAAAATGGAGGGTCTGTGAACTACAGTAGTAAAAAGCATACTGAGGTTGATGAAATCATGAGTCCTTGTGGTAATGAAGTGTCACAGCAGTGACTTACCCAAAGGAGTCTTCTCAGTAAATTGAAGATTTCCCAGGGGTGTGAGTCCATTTTTCCATTTTAAAATAAAATGCTATTTTCTCTATAACCTGATCTCATTCTGGCTTAACTTTATCCCTCTTCAGTTTCGGGTTATTGTGACCATTTGGTGGTACTTTTAGGTAATTTCCTTCACAGTGTGTGGAGCTAGGGGGCAGGACAAGAAGACGGCAGCTATTTAACTGGAATGACTATTGTGTAGATATTGTGCTGGACTATATTTACTCAAGAAATTTCACTGGAAGATAACCTGTGACCCAGGTGATTAGGACTTTGGTTAATCCTGGATTAGAGATCACTCCCTTATATAATCTCCATATAATCTAGCCATCCAACTGTCTCATTTTATAAATGAAGGAACTGGGGTTCCACATAGGTTAAGAGTCCACAGGTAGTTTGTGGAAGAGCTAGGATTTAAACGCAAGTACTGTGACTGGAGACTACGGTCCTTTTACTCTATCTCACTACCTTTCTCCATGATGGCGCTCTCTCTACCTCAAGTACACAAACTTTGCTGATGATAATGGTTTTTGGTTGGTCAAAAGAGTAGAGAACAGCTACCAAAGATGCAAAAAGACAGTGGAACAAATCAGAGAGCTGCCACCTAAAAGAAGCTCAGACCTATTCCATTTATAGTCTTGAATTAGATAGGCATATTAAAGGAAGATGGCTGATGCTCTCCAGCCTACATTATTACAGAGCATTACTTCTGGGCCATAGAAAGGCTCTCTCTGTCTCAGTATGATAATTCAGTTAGAACCACATACCATTCTTAACTATGGCAAATGCTCCATTAAGTCTATGGGATTTTCTCACATGGTGTAGGGGGCAATATGCAAATTATAAATTCTTAATGATGATTTTAGACCTTATGGTAAAAGCAGGGAATATTCTAACTTGAAATATAAGTAGGATATTTGCTTACATCTTCTTTGAGAAAAATACAATTTAAGTAGGTCCTAATTTCATGTTTCTACATTTCAGGGTAGCGCTTGGGAAATCATAGGAAATACATTTTCAATCTAGCTGGATATAAAGTGCTGTGACTATCTCAAAAGAGTCATTCCTGGTGAGGTCATTTTACAATTAAAGAATGCTCCATGACCTAAAATCTAGGTGGAAGATGTCAGTGACATGTGATGTCAGAGTTACTTAAAGTGATGAGACCTGGGGTACAGCAGGATGCTGTACTGAGATTCTATATAACAAAGAACAAAATGAATAACTTTTTAAAAATCAAATTTTCTTTTGTTCAAACAACAAAAAATTACTTTCCTTCCCTTCTCTCCCCAAATGAAAATGAAAGAAAAAGAAAACTGTATAGTGAAGAAAAATAAATTCCCTCATTTTATTAACTATTCATCGTATGACTCTAGACTGAGTCGGTAGCATGTTTCATCATGAGTCCCCTGGAATGGTAGTTGGGCGTTGCATTCATCAGATTTTGTATTTTAAAACTGTTTCTCTTTAGAATTGTTTCTACTGTATAAGTTGTTCTACTACTTGTACGCATTTCACTCTACGTAAGTTTACTGAAGCCTAACCGTTCTGTGTGAATTCTGCTTGCTAACCCATGCTATCTCCTTCTTAGGGTTAGGTTTTTTCCACTCATTTGCATCATGAGGGACATTATCTGTGCATTTCTCTCCATCCGATGTTAGCACACATTCCCTTACCTTCAATTCTTGCCTCCTCTTTAAAACTAAGAGGAGAGAAGTGAGAGGAGCGTCCTCAGCACCATCACTAGGGTTTAAAATCTCTTTAAGGAGTTGATCTTATGCCAGAGATGCATTTTTGAGACTGTTTTTGGATTTTGTTCTTCTAGGTGTGTATCCCAAGCTTTCCTGCCACTATAATAGCCCTTTATTGTGGGATTTTTTTGTCTATTCATTCTTCCAGCCTCCTTCCTGACTTCCGATTTAATTTTAGGGCCAAGCTTTTTATACTTCTGGAGGTAATGTCTGGGCTGAGCCTGTGTCCTGAGCAGTCCTTTCTTGGCGTATTGAGTGTTGTATTATTGTAGGATCTTAGAGACCTCTCAGGCTGGGGACCTGAAAACTTTCATTCTCCCAGAGATGTCTTACTGTTGTCCTTCTGTCTGAGCTCTGCAAATTCCTGACCTGGGGTTGAATATAGACAACATACCTGTGGTTTGCCCCTGGTTTGAATAGATTGCTATTGCAGCTAGGCAGAAAGCTTTGCAGCTTCAGAGAGACTGCAGTTTCCCCTGTGGTCTGGGATTCCTGCTCTTGTTATCGTGCTGCAGGCTTCAAACTGAGTTGAAACTGAAACTCTCACTCTGTCCCTGGGTTTAGATCTGTAGAGACGCTAGTTGCTTCTGGAATTGCTCCACACTCAGTCTATAACCTAATAATAGTAATAAGAGCTAGTAGTGTATTACACTTAAAGTTTTTCAAAGAGCTCTCATTATATATGTTAACTCTTTTATCCCCACAAGAATGTTGAGGTGTTATTATCATCCCCATTTTACGGATACAGAAACTGAGAGTGAGAGATTAAGTGACTTGCCTAGGGTCATATAGCTAGCAAACGTCTGAGGTAGGATTTGAGCTCAGGTCTTCCTGACTCCATATTAGGAATTCCAACCCTTTTATCCATTGAATTACCTAGGAACCAGATTCCTTAGGTATGTGTCCCTGCCTCAGTATTCCCTGGATCTGTTTCTTATAACTGGGTAGTGAGTGACAGAGCTGCTTTTTGGCACCTGTTCCTGCTTTTTATACATGGTCTGGAACCCCCCATGTGAGTCTGGGATTCCTTGCCCTAATCTTGGTCATCTTGGTCTCTGTATTGGAATGCTCCTTGAAGACCTTTCTGGCTCAGCTTTGTCTCTGATGTCTACAAATCTCTCTCTGTCTCCCTATGCCATCCTGGGCTAAAATAATGACTCACTGGGATATTTTTTTTTTGTATTTACCCATCAGGATTTGGTTGGTGTGTTTTCTAGCTCTAAGAGCGCTCAGCTGTAGTTTTTATCATCCCACCATCTTGGATGACTTTTCACCTTTAATCTTAACATAGACCAAAATAAGATAAAACTGCCTCAAATTACTGAATAAAGTCCGGTTGGACTATAAGATAGAGAAGCATATTGTCCACTAGACAGTGTTTGCATCTACAAGCATGTTACAAAACATCCCTCTTTTATGATTTCTTTGCAAGGAGTCTGACCAAACCAGCATAAGGTCATAGATCAAAGAATCAGAGAGATAGATCCAGAAGGTATCATCTCAGAGGCACTTTAGTCTATTTACCTCATTTGATAAATGAGGCCATTAAAGCTCAGGTAAGTTGTTTCTTCTCCAAGATCACACAGGTAAAAAGTGTAAAATCTAAGATCTTTCAAATTATTCCCTGGAAATTCATAAAATCCATAAACCTTTTATTAATTTTTGTTAACTTTTATTTTTAGTGCAGATTATTTTATTATTATAAATATTATATAATGATATTATTATAAATATTATATATAATAATTAATATTATTATTATTATTTTAATGCAGTTTATTATCAGTATGTTATTAGCAAAGGATCCTTTCCTCATACAATTTAGATGAAGACCTTTATAGGAATAAACACACACACAGTTGGTTAAAAGGCAAAAAGAAAAACAAAACCCCCAGATAATATGTAATATGTTAAATGTTGAAGTACCTTATAACCAATAAACAGTTTTGCTGATCTGAATTTTGTTACGATCATGGAAAATAATACAGCATTAAGCAAATAGCATATCTTCTTTTTCCTTTACCACAAAAGACAAAAAGAAAACAAAAAATTTTAAAGATATATTAGATCCCAATCTGTGATTCAGCACTTGTCTCGGTGACCATTTATGTCTAAAATGCTTGCTGCTGAAGCAGGAAGCTCTAAAAATCACTCAACCATTATTTCTCTTATAGCCACTTTGTAATTGATAGCTCTCTCCTCTCTACTCAGACCAAAATGAACTACAACTGACCAAAGATATGCAGGCTGGCAAATAAGGGTAAAGGGCGAATGGCAAGATGAGTTCAATTTATCTCCCCTAACTACTAGACCATAACATTCATTAAAAAATTCTCAAGAAAAAGACTGCCTTACACTAATTATAATACCCACGCACTTAAACTCAGAGTAATACTCAAGCACTTAACAAGTGCTTAATGAGATCATGAAAGAACAAAATATCAAAGAATTTGTTCAAAATATCAAGAATTTGCGTAAAGTTTCAAAAATCGTTCTTTTCCTGTGGCCCTTGTTATGGGTGTTGCCTTCTAGGGCTTACAGTGAGGAAGTAACTTACTTGAAGATATAAAACAAATGAATCACTGCTAGTTTGTTCAACTAGGTAAAACAAAGTAAAAAAATGATTTCGTAGATAAAATTTAATTCATATTTCCACCACAGAATTTCAATTTGCCATGCAATGTAAAGAAATCAGATTGCTAAAGCTGGCTGAACATTCAATTAATCACATTAAAATATGAACAGTTATTTCTCTGTCTTCATTGTTTTAATTCAAGAGAGGAAAGCATACCTATATTTATGACCTATATTTATCTATAAAAGTATATTTAAAAACAATAAACAAGAACAGAAGACAAGTAAACTTTGGACAGTAGTTGATTAGTTACAATATAGTTGCCATTATACTTATTCACTTTTTGTTTTCCATAAATCATCCATCTATTTGATTCTGTTAAAGTAGAAAACTGGTCTACATAGCTAAACAGCTATGCATTACCCTTTCTTATAGCATAAAACAAGAGTGTATGGATAATGATTTGGTTTATTTTCTATTAGCTATGTTTTATGTTGAAATAATTGTTCAAATATATTAATAAGAGCTATTTACTATAAAGAAATGTTTTTATGAGAAAAATCAGTGGTCATTTCATCCTTTCCTTCACTTTTATCATGTTTAACCACTCATCAGGAAGGCAACTTCCTCATGAAATTGCATAAATAAAGGAAACGCTTTATCATATCAAAATCCCTTAACTAGAGAACACCATGAGGGGAAGAATGCCATGGTACAGATCATTAAACAACAAATACTGCACTACCAAGGGATTTTCACTGAGGAAAATACTATATTCTCAACATATTCATGATTTTGTTGCACATGATTAAATTGGAAGAGGTAGCAACACAAGTATAAATTAAAACATATAAAAATAAAAACAAAAACCTTACAATGACAAGATAGAAGGAGTTTGATACTCGGCTTGGTGCAGCATATGTATGGATTCCACACTGGTGGATGGCAATGAGTATCATGTGCATATATCTGAAGACAGTGAACTGAGAAAATACTTGGGTATTTTATATCTCAACTTATCTGACTGCCATCTAAAAAAAGTTTTACAGATTGAATGAAATTAGATCCACATTTTTAGTTATTTAAATTGTGCCTATCTGAAATAAAACATGTTATGAGACAGTATCTATTGACAGTATCATAGAGTATACATTCCTCTATGTATTCACTCATTCATTCATTTATTATTTCATTCAAGGATAAGAAGCGGTACATTGTGAGTAGAGAGCTGGCTTTGGAATTAGGAATGATTGAATGAAAAAATAATTCGTTAAACACTTAACAATGTCACTAAACAGTGGGAGATTCAAAGAGAAAAGCAATATGGTCCCTATTCTCAAGGACCTCAAATTCTAACAGGGGGATACAGTATTTAGGAGATTTCAGTTACAGGGCTGAAAAAGAAGGCCTTAGGTCCTTAGGATGTAACACTGAAGCATAATTTGTTGACGTTGTTCTGTCATACACAACTCCTTGTGACCCCATGGAACGTAACATTTCAATACTGCCCATAGAGTTTTCTTGGTAAAGATAAAAAAAGTGGTTTGTTATTTCCTTCTCCAGTGAATTAAGGCAAACAAAGGTCAAGTGACTTTCTCAGGGTCAAGTACCTAATAAGTGATTAAGGACAGATTTTAACTCAGGAAGATGTCTTCCTGACTCCAGGTCCACTGTGCTACCTTGCTGGCCATCACTTTCTTAATAACAATAACAGATCAAGCTCTGATTTGTAGCATTTGTCAATTTCGGATGTATGAATGTTCACAATAAAAATTTAATAATTGCCTCTCACAAGGTAGTTTGATCCAGCTCCAGCCCACCCTCGTTTTACTTCACAAAATAATTCACAGCATAGAAAGGAAAATGAAGCAATAAAAAAAATTTGTACAATACCATAAAAAAATCCGGATGCTTGTTAGTGTTTGAAACAGATTTTTAGAAGTAGAAATTACACCATATAAGTATGTGCTTTTTTTATGTCCATAACTCAAAACTATTCTAGCTATTTAAAATATAAAATAATGAAAATTCAGGGACTACTCAAAGGTCAAGCTGCTCTATTTGTAAGTTTTTGTGTTCCCCAAGACTCTTGTTTTGGCCTTTCTTGGCCTCCTTTCCCTTGCCTTCCCTTCCCTTCCCTTGCCTTCCCTTCCCTTCCCTTCCCAACCCCCCTCTCCTCCCCACCCCCTGTGTTTAGATAGATATACTCTTTTCCACTGGCATGTATATCATTTTTATGCAAATGATTCCCAAATTTATATAACTAGTCCTGACAACTGTCAACTGCTGGTGTACATCTATATTTGAATAGCTTAGCACCATCTCAGGTGACACAGGTCAGCAGTGAAACTCATGATTGTGAGGGCAGAGCCAAGATGGTAGAACAAAGTCAGGAAGTTTCCTGAGTACTTCCTAGTTTCCCTTTGAAACATTAAATCAAGCATTGAAATGGATTTTGGAGTGACAGAACCTACAAAAAGGAGTGAAAGAATTTTCCAGCCCAAGATAATGTCGAAGGACTTCATGAAATGTCTGTCTCACTTGGGCAAAATCGGAACACAGCTCAATGCAGATGGTGTCTGGACAAGCCTGGGGGAGGCACTGAGGCATCGTACAGATCAGACACTAAGGCCCCTTGGTCCTGGTGCAGGAATCCACTGGCTTTGCAGAAGAGCTGTAAGACCGCTAGACCCAGCACAGAAGGCCAACTGCCAGCCTTGGAACCCAGGGCACAACAGACACAACTGGGCCAGGCCATCCCAGTGCAATGGGCAAGCTGCCAGCACCTCAATCCCTGACACAGAAAGCCAGTGACCAGGCCCCTGCACTCTAGCACAAGAAGCTTGGGACAGCACCACTTGTGCCACAGGAACAGTGATCAACTTAAAAAGCCATGAAATAAACTAAAAATGAGCAAAAAAAAAAAAACCATAAAAGAACTTTGCCCACAGAAAGTTGTTATGACAACAGAGAAGCTCTAGAACACATACTCAGAAGAGGACAACAGCGTTAAAACACATCCATGTGAAACCTCAAAGAAGAATATGAATTGATCTCAAGCCCAAAAAGCCTTTTTGGAAGAACTCAAGAAGGATATTAACAATCAAATAAGAGAGGTAGAAGAAAAGTTGGGAAAAGAAATGAAAGGAATACAAGAGAGAGTCAACAGCTTGGAAAAGGAAGAATGAAAATTGACTGAAGAAAAAAAAACTCCTTTAAAAAGTAGAATTGACCAAATGGCAAAGGAGGTACAAAAGCTAACTAAAGAAAATAATTCCTTGAAAATTACAATTAGGCAAGTGGAAGCTAATGACTCTATGAGATATCAAACACCAGTCAAACAAAATCAAAAGAAAAAATAGAAGAAAACATCAAGCACCTCACTGAAAAAACAAATGACCTAAAAAAAGCAAACACAAGACTCAAGAGAAGTATAAAAAGGTAAACAGGAAAGGAGAAAAAAAAACTCAACATGCTCTATAACAAGGTTAAACTGTTTACATCCCTACGTGGGACAATGATATTTGTAACTCTTGAGAACTGTCTCTCTACTAGAGTAGGAAGAAGGGGTGCACATAAAAAGAGGGTATGGGTATAAGTTGACATTGATGTGATGATATAAAAAAATTAAGGGGTGAAAAAAAGTTGTACTGGTAGAAGAGGAAAGGAGAGGCAAAATAGGGTATATTATATCACATGAAGAGGTGAAAATTATATGTTACAATAGGAGGAAAGAAAGGCAAGGGTGAGCATTGTTTGAATCTTGCTCTTTCAGGATCTGGCCCAAAGAGGGAATAATATTCAAACTCAGTTGGGTATAGAAATTTATCTTATCCTACAGGGAAGTAGGAGGGGAAAAAGAAAAGAAAAGGGAAGAGGGGCTGATAGAAGGGAGGGCAGATGGAGGGAGATGGTTGTCAGAAGCAAAACATTGGTGAGGAGGGTCATGGTAAAAGGAGAGAGAAAAGTATAAATGGGGGAGAGGAGAAATAGGATGGAGGGAAATATACAGTTAGTAATCTTAACTGTGAATATGAATGGGATGAACTCTCCCATAAAAATGAATGGATAGCAGAGTGGATTAAAAATCAGCATCCTACAATATGTTGTTTACAAGAAATACATATAAAGCAGAGAAATACACACAGAGTGAGGGTAAAAGACTGGAGCAGAATAAATTATGTTTCAGCTTGAAGCAAAAAATAAAGCAAAACAGGCATATTAATCCCGATCTCGGACAAAGCAAAAGCAAAAATGGATCCAATAAGATAAGAGATAAAGCAAGAAACTATTTCTTGCTAAAAGGTACCATAGACAATGAAGCAATATCAATACTAAACATATAAGTGGTATAGCATCCAGACTCTTAGAGGAGAAGTTAAGGGAGTTACAAGAAGAAACAGAGAGCAAAATTATACTAGTAGGGGATCTCAACCTCCTTCTTTCAGAACCAGAAAAATCTAACTACAAAATAAACCAGAAAAAAGTTAAGGAGATGAATAGAATTTTAGAAAAATTAGATATGATAGACCTTTTGAGAAAACTGAATGGGATGGAAACCAATATACCAATGAGGTAGTATATGGCACCTACACAAAAACTGATATGCATTAGGACATAAAAACATTACAATCAAATACAGAAAGGCAGAAAAAATAAATGCATACTTTTCAGATTATGATACGATAAAATTATGTATCATAATTGACCATGGAAAATAAATTAAAAATTGGAAACTAAATAATCTAATCCTCAAGAATAAGTAGAGCAAACAACAAATCATAGAAACAATCACTGATTTCATCAAAGAGAATGACAATAATGAGATACCATACCAAAATTTATGAGAGGCAGCCAAAGCAGTTCTTAGGGGAAATTTTATATCTCTAAATGCTTACATGAATAGAAAGAGCAGATCAATGCATTAGGAATGCAATGAAAAAGTTAGAAAAATAAAAAATAAAAATTCCTCATTAAATACCAAATTAGAAATTTTGAAAATCCAAAAAAAGAGATTAATAAAATCAAATGTAAAACTATTGCACTAATAAATAAAACTAAATGCTGGTTTTATGAAAAATCCAATTAAATAGATAAACTTTTGGTTAATATTAATGATTAATAAAAGAAAGAAAAAAACAAATTACTACTATCAAAAATGAGAAGAGTGAATTCACCACTAATGAGGAGGAAATTAAAGCAATTATTATGAGTTATTTTGTCCAAGTATGCCAAAAAAATCTGACAATCTAAGTGAAATGGATGAATATTTTAAAAAACATAAATTATCCAGATCAACAGAAGAGGCTCTAAATCACTATTGATTAGAGAAATGTAAATTAAAACAACTCTCAGGTACTACTACTACCTATCAGATTGGCTAACATGACAGAAAAGGCAAATGATAAATCTGGAGATGTGGGAAAATTGGAACACTAATGCATTCTTGGTAAAGTTATGAACTGATCCAACCATTCTGGAGAACAATTTGGAACTATTTCTTTTAACCTCCCTGGGCCTCAGTTTCCTCACCTGTAAAATTAAAGAGCTGGGGTAGATGACCTAAAGGCCCCTTCCAGAATGATTCTGTTGTCCCCTTGCTATAAATGTTATTACCCTCATTTTAGAAATGAAATTGAGGTTCAGAAATGAAAAGTGATACTGATCCTTAATCACAAAGCTAGTGTCAGATGTAATATCAGATCTTTCCAACTTCAAGACCAGCCCCCTATCCACTATATAATGCTTCTATCCATTTTCCTGATGAAATAAACAGTATATCATTCTATATTTGTAAAACTGATTATTTTTCTTTCAGCCAAAGTCATAATATCACATGGTGAAATTCAGTTGACTAATAGTCACCACACCATCTCCTACTACACCAGTATCAACTCTCAAGTTCGACTTTGTACAGCAAAACGTCTTTTTCTTACTATTTTCATATTAGTGAAAATTTTCAATAAGTGATTCCCCAGAATTGTTGGTCAACCACAAACTGGATTTTGAGTTTGAAAACACAGATTCAAATGCCCACTTGGTTGCTCACTAGCTCTTGGCTTTTTTGTATATTAAAAGAAGCTAATTACACAATAACCATTTCCCAGTGCTATTTTGACAAAAGTGAGATATATTTGTATATTTATGTGTTTGTGTGGAATATTATTAATAATGAGAATCTCTCATCTCAATATGATTTTTAAAAAGATTTTGCTTTCCAATATCCTTTTATGATGGCAGAATACTATGTCTGTCTCATATCTTCATATGATTATTTCTATTTTGATTATTTCTGTTTTGTGGTAGAGACTTAGGAAATTTACAAGAAAAGTGAAATCAAAAGGCCAAGGATGTTGAGTGAGAAAAAATAGGGGAGTATTTCACATCTATTTAAATTGGGGAAGGGAGAGTAGCGAGTAGGAAAACAACATATTTAGGGAAGGAGGTTCAAAGTATTAGAAGTATCAGAAGTCTTAAACTACAAGGGGTGGGGGGTGTAGTAAGACCTTAAAAGCCAGATAGGCAGGTTTTCCCAGTTGCATGATGAACCTGAGGTTAGGAGCAGTAATCCTGGACATCAGCCAGTGCCCAGGCATCTGTTTCATAGAGCTGAGAAAGCCCTTCCATGTTCACTATCTTGTTATTTCCAAGGAACTATGTGATTTTCAGTTTTTGGTAATTTTTTAAGAACTTTTCTAAACCCTGCACAAGGCTGAGGAGTAACAAAAACATGTTTTTGCACACTAGCATTACAAAGTGTGACTGATGTTCGCTTTCTTCTTTGCCATACTTTGTTTAATTTCTATTCTAATTGCATATTTTGAGGCACAAAGTTTTAAAATTCAACACATGAAAGAGTGGCTAGTTTTAAGATCCCTTTATAGGAAATAATGATACTTTAAAAGGCATGAATGTGATGGAAAATTAACACTAATTGTTAAAATTAGCGAGATTCATCTACTCTCACAGTAATGGAAGCAAATTGTAAAAAAAAAAAATTGGCAGCCTTCTGATGTTGACACATTTGGAACAGCAACATCTTACCTTCTACTTAATGCAAAATTAGGGAAAATAAATGAATGCAGATTCTCATAACTTAAAAAAAAGATCTCTCTATTGCAGCAATACCACATCTCACTACAGGCAAACAATATATAGTAACCATAACAGATTCAAACTTTCAATTACAGTTTTACATATCTTTGGTTTCTACTTATCACATGTAGGAAGGTGAGCCTGTTTGAAAACAAATATTTCATATATAATGCTTCCATTTTCCCCTTCCTTCCTTCCTTCCTTCCTTCCTTCCTTCCTTCCTTCCTTCCTTCCTTCCTTCCTTCTTTCCCTTCTTTCTGTTATAGGGAATCAAAAGAAGCACTCCCTTCCTTCTGATGCAGAGATTTTTCTCTTCAGTGTATATGCAAACTCAAGAACAGACCAGCACAAATCAAGCAGCCAAATGCAAACATCCACACCTTTAGGAAACAATTCTTTATTATAAAGTAAACCAAAGTACCTATTAGTCACCCACTCAAAATAGGAATATCCAATGGTGTGTAGAAGATTAGATCCTTGATACAAAAAAGAGATCAACTAGTTTCCAAATTCTCACTATTTACCATCATCCACTGAGTTGAGGCATATCTCCAGAAACCTTATTTTAATAAAATGTAAGCTTTATTGGTAACTAGTTCTCAAAACTTTCATATACAAAACATGAGATAGCTATATATTCTAGTAGGACACCTGATTTCTTTGGAAAACCACTATACAACATTTAGTTATTAAATCTTAATTTTAAAAATCAAGAATACATTTGTGATATTTAACTCAGCAAACATGCCAGGAACCAAACTCTAGATGCTCCATTTTTTTTAAGCTTCTCAATCACTTTGGTAGCCATCCCTCTAGAGGCTTTGAAATATTTTCAAAACTCATCTGAGAATCACAAGATAAATTCAATTTATTGAAAGGACAGTACCTCTAATAAGTGAACATATTTAATAACTTACATTTTTATATTTCATACAGATAACTGTATACATGAAAGTACTGTTCATGCTTTCATTAAATGGATTTATTTTTCCTTATAACACCATTACCCTTAGGACTAGAAATCTATATTAGAAATCGTGTTATATTTTTCCCCTAGCTATTCCACTTCAAAGGCACACCAAACTGTTAACAGAATGGACAAGTATCAAACAATAACCATATTACTAAAATACTTTTCTTCAACTATCCTGGAATACTCATTGAGTACTGAATATTCATTTTAAATAATAGTTATTGAATATTTTTTAAAATAAGGAAAATACTGTATACTTGTATGTGTTTTACTAACATCTTTAAAGTTTCTCAAATGAAATATATACTTTTGTAAATGTCTTTTTTTTAACTCTACCTAACGTAGCAGGTATTTGTAAACTGACTCAGTACTGCAATCAGTAGAAAAGGAATAGCTCTGATGGTTCTAAAGACCTGAGTTCAAGTTTTCCCTCTAGTATGTACAAGCTGTACCAGCTATGATACCATGTCAAGCCACTTAAACCCTCAGTGCCCCAAGCAACTCTCTGAGATGACAAACTACAGAAAGGCTGCCAATATTTACTGGTGGAGGGAGTTTTCAACACTGATGAAATCACAGGTCAGAGCCAAACAACCACATACACTTGAATCTTATAATGCAGAAGCAAAACTTTCCTGATAAACCATGCCATCTCCTTAAACAGTCCATCTATCCATATTTGCTGCTGTTCTAAACATGTCAGGCACACATAGTGAAGAGATTAACATAAAACTCAATATACAGATTGTAATAATTAACCAACAAAGCTGCAACTCTCTTGACAAACTGAGCTAAACAGCATTTGTTGTCATAGTTCTAGCTAGATCAAAGGAAACAGGGCATCAGATATGAGTGTGGCAAAGAGAGCATACCACAAGTAGACTATAGATGAAACTGAATCGGAATGCCACTGCCAATTTTCTTCAATATTTCATGATGTAACAAACATTGCAAAGGCACTAGTTTGCAACATTGCAATGTAGGAACCCCTTAACTTTTCCATAATATAGATCAGAGGTATGAAACAGGCAAGATCTAAAAAAATCTTGTTACCCACAATATTCACAAGTGTGGGCCAAGCCAGATTAAATTGTAATTAGGAAATGTCTGACAAAATAAATAAAAATATAATAAAACGTAGACAATGTTAATTTGTGGTTTTCTAAGTCAAATGCAGCCCTCGGGGGTTCTGTTTCCATTTGAATTTGACACCACTAATCTAGACTGTTAAATCTTAATTACCGCCTAATATCACTTGTTCTCAAGTGGTAGTATATGGGACCTGAAATCGAAAGTTTCTCAAAGATTCTCAAAAAGAGAATCTCTACGTTTTTATCTTATAGTTACCTCCTACTGGATTTTTTAAAAATTTTTTTACTTTTGGAGAAGGGGAAAAAAAGCTAGAAGTTATGCTCTGAAATAAATAATTCAAATTACACAGCTTTTAAGACACTACAAAAAACCCTTATATTATTGAGTATACAACAGGAACCATATTCAGTAGAAACATTAATGCCATTCCATAAATACAGAAGTGAAAAAAAATAAAAAAGGTAAAGGTCGATATCCATAATGTTGACTAAGTTTTTTTTTTTTAAGTAGCTTTTTCCCCAAGGAAATACTATATCTTATAAGTATATGTGTATACATACTATACACACAATATACTTATAAGCATATGTACATGTATATGCATTTATGGAAAACACATACCTCTTCCACTTCTCCCCACAAATCTGAGGTCATTGAACCTTGCAACTTGGTTCTTCATTGCCGCTGTGGCATTTCTCAGTTCAGCAGAGTAATTTTCATCATTTCCAGCCATCACAGTGACCAAAGTTCCATCAGGAACATCTCCCAAGGCAACCACCTAAAGTTAGTCAAAAAGAAAACAAAGACATCAAAAATTCTAGTATTGGGCATTTACTGAAAAAATGTGTTCAAAATCAAATATGCAATTGTATTATTTTAAGATTAGCAATTACAAATTATGCAACACCCCCAAATCTGTGTATGGGAACTTATTTTCACATGCACTTTATATAACCTAAACATTGGTTTCTATATAGTGGACTATCTAAATATCTATTAAAATTAACTTAATGAAATAATAATGTTACACAATACAGTGGAACTCTTTCAAAATATGATGCTAATTGCAAATTTTACTTTTCAGAATAATATTGTGTCTATGTTAGGTCACTTTGCTACAAAAATAACAAGAAAAGTCTTTTTGTTATTGCCTTAATTTGCATATTTTACTAGACTAGGTAGTTTGGATGAGGAAACTCTGTCTATTGAAACTAGCATCTGCTCTGCAATTTTTCATCTTAGAGAGCTGGGATTAAATGACTTTTTTCAAGGTCACATAGCCAGTAGATACAAGAGTTTTAGTTAGAAGTGTCAGAAGCAGGACTTCCACCCAGGTCTTCCTGAATCTGAAGCCAGGAATGATTTTATCCACTACGTCATGATACCTCTTTGAGGCATTTCATATTTATCTAAAAGCTAGAAATTAAGTTTTGAAAGATGGTACTGTAAGAGATAAAATATAATACTATCTATGAAAGCTAAACATCCTTATTACCATAATAATCTCTTCCTCTTTTTTTTGCTGCCTACTTCTGCTTGTATACACTTAGATTCAAAGTCAGAATGGTGGCACACACACTGCAGAGAGAGAACTAGTCTTAGACTTCTTCACTTTGTCATAAAACTATCTAAACTTGTTTTGGAGGAAAAAAATCAATTTTGATCTGCACAGGTGAATTGATGAAAAATCTTTAATCATGTTTAAACTGTCCTTTGGAATATCTTGCTGACTTTCTGATAAAATGTTTGTTTTATCATGTGTTTCAATTGTCTGTGTATTTTAAAGTGCTGTATCAATGCTAGCTAGTATTAGCATATTAGTGGCTTTAAATTAAGTTCTGGACCTAAAAGAAAAAAAATGCCACAAAGGAACCTCTTTTCTTTTAAAAAAAAATTAATTATAAAACAAACATCTCCAAAGATCTAGACTCTGAAATTTGTGAACTCCTCTGCAAGGCAGGGTCTTCTTGAACTGTACTGATGACTACGGGTGCGTCCTACAGAAATATTTAGTCAATCTGGAAAGATACCTCATGCACAGCTCCATTTCAATTCATATCCTTGGGATTCTCTTATTCCTGTTCCTAATTTTCTTTTCATTATACATAATTCATCCTCCCGGGTCTTTGGTAATAATAAACTTCTCATAAACTACCTCTGCTCACCTACATCACTTCCCTGATCTATCCCCACTCATTTTTCTTCTAACTGTATATAAAACTACTCTAATCTTTTGTTGTTTTTGTTGCCAAGGCCCAGACCTTCCACAATCTTCAATAGCGGGCTTTGTGCTTCTTGGAATTTTGATCCATTCGATCTATTTTCGCTTTATCATATCCTTGAGACAATTGTGTATTGATTTCTTTGCAATGGTACCATTTCTTTGATAGTATATGACAAAGAAAAATACTAAGGTATAATAGCAATAGCTTATTTTTTCATTCATTTTTTCCCCAAAGTACTTTTCTTAAAATCATGTGAAATAGGGTGTGTAAGTAACAATATGCCCATTTCTCAGATTGAGAAATTGATCCTCAGAGAAGTTCACTGACTTTTCCAGGGTTACAGAATTACTGTTACCATCTCAGATTTCACTAAGGTTTTCTGTCTCCAAGACAAATATTTTTCTCCCAGTAGAAGAGCTGATCTGTACATAAGGAAAATTATCTCTAATCACAATATTAAACCTGTGTAATAGCTGAGCATTTTGTTTTTCTAATTTACTCCGAAGAGATTAAAATGAGGGAAATTTATTTTGTTCTAGTTTTTCAACATAAGTGCTGTTACCTCCTATAGAACACTTTTGAAAAATGCTGTTACTTTTTAAAACAATTATAATTCTGCTTGTTAAGTCTTTGGTTCTTACATTAAATACTTTTATGTTGATAAGTTCAGACCAGAAATATGATAAATCCTTTGGTTAACAAAGGGGATGATTTAATCTCTTCCTACTCAATATTTACATATTATCACTCTATCAAAAAAGCATCCTTTCTACAGTGGACAGACAGTTGACCTCAAGACCTAATTTCTAGTTTCATCTCTGACAGATACTGGCTGTGTGGTCCGAGGCAAGTAACAACCTCCTAGCACCTCCAGGCAATGCTCAAAAAAAAAAAATGTTAAGTTACAGAACAGGTGCCATTCTGCATTAGTAGAGGGAGGTCCTCACCAGGAGCACCTTAAAATGATGAAATCATAAGCCCATTGTTTTTTTTTTTTTAATGACCACTATCACTTCAGCATTCTTTATGTAGAGTGTTTCAGTTCTACTCTATTAGATCTCTTCTGCTGTTGGATTATTTTTTCTCACTTCCCTAAATATAATTAGTCTCACACAGTGTTGAAATGCCCTCCTTAAGTACATATTTCTACTTCCTCCTTTCCTTCTCCCCATGGTGGCTCAGGCTTCCTTATTTAATTCAACACTCACTATGTACACAAGGACTGGGTTAAAATATTTGTTTTACAAAGTGAATAACTCATTGTTGAGGTTGAATTTGTAAAAAGAAAAAAGTCAAAATAAACAAATCTGCCTTACGAATATATATTTTAAGTCACCTCTGTCTCAGCAAAGTTCCACTTAAATCATCATATGCTGTGATTATTTTGCTCCGTTTTGCCAATTTGCCAACAAATTACTAATTTGGCTGCTGAAATGAGTAATCTACTTTGAATTTCTCAACAAACCTTTAAAACTATGATAAGTATTATGTTTGTGTTAAATTGTAAAAGGCTGCTGGTGTAAAATTTTAAAGGTGGGAAAATTAGGATTTTATATATATATATATATTTAAATTTTGAAAATTACCATCTTAGGAGCATGCCCTTGGTCCTTCACTATACTGATTTCAGTTTGATGCTTTATAATTATTATTGTTTTTCTAGTGGGAGCTAAGGGGAGGAATTGAATAACAAATATACAGAACTATTACCATCTGTATATTTCGTGCCACAAAATGACTATTACCATGACTATTACTATATGATTAAAGCTTCAAGATTGGATTAAATTATTTTGAAGTTAATTTTTAAATAAGGTTTCTGTGAATACCCTACAGTGTCATCTATAGATAGTATGAATAGAAATCAAAAGAATTTATTTAGCCTTACGAAGTAGGGAGAGAAGAAGGATCTAGAATTAATGATCATAAACAATACGTAGGAAAACAGAAACATTTACATTATGACACAGACTAAACAGACAAGAAGGGACCTGTTGAATGAAGCTCTCGTATTATGATTTACTTTTCTGTTCTTAAAATGTTGTCAGGACACCGAGCAGAATGATAGTACTCTTATACTCAGGGCTATATGGATGCTTCATGGATGTCCTGATACAGCTCTTGCCTAGTCCTTTCACCACATCATTGGTCTTTTAAACCCAACATTATTAAGTTTAAGTCACAGTTATAATTGATTTTAAAATCCCTTAATTTTTTGGTATCCAAAGGAAAGCTATGAGGCAGAACCTTGAATCCAGTAGAAATTATATTTCATTTATGACTAGGAATAGTGGTCTTGCTGACAGAAAGAACTTGGTTTTATCTTGCCCCATAAAGAATATTACCTACTAGGCAATGGAAAGTCCCAGAGCTTTGATATTTTTTAGTGTACTAACAGCATTAACCAAACTTTCCAATATCATCTTATTTCTCAAGCTTATTTAATGCCTTTAACATGATATTTTTAAGTCACTCAGATATGTTTTATAAGGGCCTTTTATAAAAACTTATTAATGGGCAACATATTGAAGGCTTCCTAAAATTTAGCGAAAGACACATCCTTCCTACTTAAAAATAAGTGCACCTCATTATCTAAGGCAAACAACTATGGCAAAATACAACTTTAGAATAGAATGTCAGGAGATGGCTATAGGGAAGCCCTGAAATCTTTCAATATTACTATTACCATCAGATGTAGTTTGTCCCTTAGAGAGAATTTGGAATGTTTTTTATTCAAGGTTTTTTGTTTTGTTTTGCACTTTTTTTTTCAGCTCTGCTGATTTACACAGTTTACTGAAAATTTCTTAAAATGTAAATTTGGAAACATAAAGTTGTGCAATCACTAAATGGAGTAGGTGGCCGGGGTAAAAGAGGTATTTCAGCTTTGGCCTAGCCACTCCTTGAAAGCTTTTCCCTTCCACTTTCCTTTACTAGCACCAAACCTTTGCATTCACTGTGCATTAAGGAAAACAGAGGGAGCAGGTAAATTTCAGTGCAGCCTTCAGTGTGGAAAAACTAAGTTACTCAGAAGCAGGCCTGTATTTGAACAGGATGGAGGCAATATAATTAACCTACATGATTACTTTAATAACTTCTTTCCCCAATTTTAAGGGGTGTCTCCCTGCCCTACATGCAACAGTACACAAACTACTAAATTTAGAGAACTCAAGAATCTTAATTCATTTGAGAAATAAGAAATTAAGAAGGAAAGATACATCTCTAAAAAGAAACATCACCCAAACCAATAAGCCTTTTTTTAAAGCAGAGGAATTCACTAATGACATGCCTTTTTTTCTCTAAGTATTCTCCTCTACCCTCTTTATTTTTGAAGGAATAACTTTTTCTTAAAGTAACTTTCTAAGATGAGCAGCTTTTGCTGGGGCAAGGGGAATCAGTATCGTTAATAATATAATTTTTAATTCGAAGTAAATGCAGACACGAAGAATGTGAAATGTATTGGGAGACAAGTGTTAAACAAAAGCTCCTGATTGCCCAGACCGATGTGATTGATACTGGCCTCTCTGATTCTACCCAGCTATTCTTTTAAATAATAACATTGCCAAAATATTCCTTTTTGCCTGGACATCCTTGCATGGTCTTCTGGACACTGGAAAATGCTCTTATGCTTTGCTGAAGGTCTGTGGGTGGGCAGAGGAGAGTTGGGTAAGGAGACTGTTTTCATAAAGGGATTAGGTTGAATTCAACTTCAAAATATGTTCCTTACCCTAAGCATAAATAAATGTAAAAGGGATAAAATTATAAGGTAATTCTATACCCCATCAAAAATTAAAATGAAACTGTTTTCAAGGCAAAGAATGGGGTATTTTTCATAGAGAGAGTTATTTTTAAAAAGTTATAGGACAACAGAGATATAGAATTTGCCCTGAATTTAAGAACAAGGGAGAACTTCTATTAATATTTGTGAATTCCCTATGGGACAGTGTCAAATGCAGAATTATCTAAAATAATATTAAGTCAATAAATTCACAGTGTACAGAAACAAAAGACTATTTAAAAGGCAGCAGAGGGCATAATCACACAAATGAGAAAGAAAAAAAGTGGTGCATTTCTGTACCTTGAATCACCTGTCTTAAAAATCTCCTTAAATTGTTCAAAACCCTTTAAATCAACACTGCACTGATAGTTCAAAATCAAGGAAGAAAAGACAGAAACAACTCAGGAAGAAATGTTTTGATTTTTGCTGTAAATATGTGTTTTTAACGTTTGGGACTCTATTTACTCTCTAGCTAAAGGCCCTTGCTTCAAGGAGCCCAAGGCTGAAGAGGGCAGCCTCCTAGATCAAAAGTGAGGGAAAAATTCCTCATCCACACGAATATTCCCTGCTCCATTCCTCCTCTTTCACCCCCAAATAGAAATTGCTGCAAACTAGGCAATGGTTCAATGCATCTTCCTTTTAAAAATACAACCTCTCTTACCTTTTACTGCCTCAAGGCTTTAGTCTAGGTGAGTCGGGTGATAACATTTAGGAGAGTTCCAAGAAAAGAAAAAAGATTTGCTACTCTTGGCATCGGTAGGGATGGGGCTAGCGCTTAAGATTATTACTCAAAACTTTTTTTTTTTTTTCAAATTTAATGTAATCATTTATGCTCTGTTGTTTGGCTAAGACGACACCCAAGAGACTAAAAAAAAAAAACAACACACTACCCAAAGTTAGCATAGACATTTCCCTCTTTGCCAAGAAATTAAATCTACAAGATAAATTTATGTTTCTTCTCACTGGCAAATCTGAAAAAACACTTTGAGAAGAGAAACGGGTGATGTAGGATTTGCATGCTGGGGGTAGACAATTTTGCTCCTAACCTGTGGTCCCTTTTAAGAGAAAGTGAATGGAAAGCATAACTTTCTATCATCTCGCTGAGAAAGAGACAGTAAAAGAAAAGCTTTGTGAGTTGTTTGGGCACTTTTAAAAGGTGCACTGTCACACCCGATGCCTTTTAAGATGTTTTTATGGTGCCTATGTACATTTTTCCACTTTTTTCTAAATGCTAGCTCCACCCTCTTCACCCCCAACCTCCCTACACTCTTAGCTGCTGGACAGCCGGAGCCCTGAAATAACTAACATAATTCTTGAAAGTCACTGCATCAATGCAGCATCCTTTTTAATCCCACAGAATATGGAGAGTTTCTGTTAAAAAGAGGCCCATTCCCAGTCTGGTAAGGCACAACAGAGCTGGGTAGGCTGATTAGGGAAATAGTTACGTTCTCTCAAGATGTGAGAATAGCTATAAGAATATTTTTAAAAAATCAAAAAACCTCTTCCATTACAAGTTTCACTCGGGGTTGCCTCTCCTTCACCTCTTCTCACTATGACCATGTACCCCATTGTCCTTTCCCCCTCCCCCCTCCCTTCCTCCCTCTCTCCCACCTTTCTTTCTTGTCACCTGGGTCAGTTTAAAAGCGCGAAATACCTTGAAAGCAATCGGCAACGTTTTGTTGCATCTCCAGTGCGTGGGTAACACCGAGCAGAGGAAGTTAGGACTGTCTGTACGGACCAACTCTCCCGCGTGATCCGCTAAAACCTCCACCATGCTGCGGTCTGTACTTCTGAGTTTTCCCACCAGGGAGGCGCTGTTCTCCTGGACAGCCAGCGGCAACGTTTCACTCATCTTCCCCGGACTCAGCGTGGTGGAGGGTGGCGTGAAGCGGCGGCTGGTGCTTGTATCTACGGGGATACGCATCACAACAAACGTTTTGAGTTAAGTCTCCCAACAGTTCTTATAAAACAGAGAAATAACTGCAAATCTTCAGCAATTAGCTCTCTGGAAACCAACATAAAAGTATGAGACTTTATTTTTTGAGTGTTGGGGAAGAGAGAAGAAATAAGTTGCTAAGCCAGTCCAAGTTAAAAAAAAAGTTTTAACGATGTTGCAGGGTTTCAGGCTGTATACACACGCCTTTTATTAGGTCTTGCGTTTTTAGTGAGTTAAAATGTAGCGAAAATAATCTTCTTATCCTTTTTTGCTCATAAGTTTTCAAATTCAGTCTTTGGATGTTATAAAAATCACCATAGGCCAAGTTCCCATACACTTCCTAAAATATTTATGCAGAGAGAAATATGACCACCACACATACAATCTGGATTCTCCAGTAGTTAACTGCCTGAGGTTTCTCCAGGTGATTTTTCTAAAGTCCCAATAGAACACAAAATACCTCAGTGCCTTCCATGTACAGCCAGTTTTTAAAATATAAAATTGTCTTCAGTCCACAAAGACAAGAGTTGTAATTTCCAAAGGTCAAGCTAACAATGTATGTGCACTATATATGCATATATACACACACATCTATACTGTACTTCATCAAATATTTACAATATAATCTTTAGAGAATTTAAACACAACAGAAATCCATTAATGTTCTATGCAGGTTTTTTTAAGTAGCCTTGAAAATCAGCTTCAGTAGTTGAATCTGTGTTGGTCTAGGAGTAATTGTCATGATCTCTTGATACAATCTTGCAAAATGCTCATTGTAGAAAATTCAGCTTTTAAAAGATTGTTTTTTTTCTTGCTCTCTTAAGTTTTAGAAAAGTTCCAGTAGATGATGAACTCTCAGGCTAAAACAAAACAAAACTCCACATCTGAGAACTTGGGTTTGGGGGTGTTGGTTAAACGTGTGGAGTTCCTCTGTGGTTTTATAGTGTACGAAAGAGCACTCAGAAACACATGCACTCTCCCTCTTCAGAAGCCAACTGATATTCTGCATCAGCCAACTTTTGCAATACTTAAACCAATCTTCCTCAATTCAGCCACAGCAGGACTGTTTAACTACATAGAAATATGTATACGTCTACATACACATATGTATATATATACATAACTATATACATAATATATATGCATATATTATGTATAACCCAGCAGGTGTAACTCCTTTCTGAATCAGACTCAAACAACACATCAATGCAGATGCTGAAGTTCTGGTTTAAAACACACACACACACACACACACACACACTATCGTTTCTATTTGAAGTGCAGCACACTTTCTTCCGCAGCGAGAGAGAGAGAGAGAGAGAGAGAGAGAGAGAGAGAGAGAGAGAGAGAGAGAGAGAGAGAGAGAGAGAGAGAGAGAGAGAGAGAAGAGAGAGAGAGAGAGAGAAACAGTTGTCAAAGGAAACAGAAACAAAAAGTTCGTAGCCAGAATAGACGTTAAAGCATCCAGCCAAGAATACAGCTCATTAAAAAGTGGGGAAAAAAATTAAAGCAGAAACACCAATGCAGGGCAAGGAAAAATAAATCTTGAAATTCTTCACGGGTTCACGGGAGTCAGCTGGATAGAGCTGTCTACAAGCTCACTGAGAGTGCAGCGTTATGACCTTCTGTGAGATGTTTGTTTGCTCAGATTGCGTCTTGAGAAAAGCCCGGTCCAGCCTGCGCCTTCTGGCTCTATGAATGAGATTGCCTGGAAATGAATGTGCTTTTACTGTAAGAGAGTTCGGAGGAATGCCATTCCCTCAGCTCATTTGCATAGGGGGAGGACTCTGGCCAATCAGCAATCTTTCCGGTTCAAGCCAGGGCGCGGCTCAAGTCCACTGGCTCCTGGAATTGGCCAGTTGATTCACTCGCTGCCGCTACTGTACTGAGCTAGGAGCCTAAGTGTCAATGGGATGCCAAGGCCACCACAACACGTAGACACAGTCACCCACTTGTTATAGCTGGGATTGGAACCTTACCACCCACCGACCACATTTCCTGAGGCCCGGCCCTGATGCTCTTGCTTTGCAAATACCCCCATTTCCATTCAGTCATGCAAAGGGGCTACGCGAGAGCAGCTGTAGTGTATACAGCTGCCAGTGTGTGGAGGAGGAGAAAGGGGTTGCTGGTCTAGGGAGGACTTATGCAAGCTTTCGAGTCTGTTAAACAGTTTGCAAAGGAAGGGTTGCAAACAGGGATTGGAGCTCTGTGCAGAAGGAGCTGGTGCTCTGAGTGTCTCGGGACAATAGTCTGGAAATCTCAGCGGGGTCACCAGTTTTCCCTCAGAACACACAGGAAGCCGCAAACCTACTCCTTGGGCTCACCGACCTCTTCTGTTCCTGGAGGTGGGAGAGAATGGTTTAGGACAAGGGCAGGGTGTAGGTTAGCGGAGGTGGTGCATGCCCATATGTCTTGTTTTGAGGCTGCAGAAAATGAGTGCTGATTTATTTGAGAGATTCTGATAAACTACAACCTGGGATCTTTGTTGTTTTCACTGCGGTTGAATAGCGTACCCCCACCCCCTTTCAAAGTGTGTCAGAGTCAGTAAAAACTTGCCCCGACGTATTCTGTTTAGAAAAAAAAAATATTTACGCGTGTTGGTGTGGTGGGAGAGACTAACGAGAGATAATTCTCACCCCCCTAAAAATATCCCTTTTCTATTTCCTCTCCTGTATTCAACAGGAAGGGTGCTCTGAAGGAAGCACTTCGGTCTCTGGCAGCGCAGCCTCTACTGCCCTGCCCCCGGCCAGAGCCATTCCAGCCCCAGTCTCTCTAGCTGAAGGCTCAGATTCTTGTCTCCTCCTCTCCTGGCCGCTCCTTTTTCTAGATGACCACCTAACAAAAACCAACTCTACGAACTAGAGCTAGGAACTTACTTCGTTCAAGTCCCCAACCCGCCCCAAGCTCTCTCCAAGCCCCTGGTCGATTTCCCTCCTGGGAACTTCCGGGCAGACTCATCACTCATCTCCTCCTCCACCCTTCTGGCACCCTATCCGCACCTCCCCTTCTACGTGTAGCCAGGGGCAGGGGGACAGAGAAACCCCTAGTTGGGAAGCTAGAGCAGGAGGAAACGACGGCGGGTGGAGGCGGGGGAAGAAGAAGACTTTTTGGCCGGAGGCTCCGCCTGGCACTCGAAGTCTTTTCCTTCTCTCTAGAGGCTGCATTAATGTGGCGGAGAAAGAAGTCAGAGAGAGGGAGAATTGAGGTTGGGTGAAGATGGGATTGGGGGTGGGGTAGGGTAGAGGAAAGCGTTTTCTCCTTGGCTTCTTGAGTGATTATTATCCCTTTTCTTCTCCTAACTTCCCAAGTTACTGCATGCATCCCCTGACCGCAGGCTAGTGTTGCCAGAATACAGGTCCCGAGAGGCGCAACAAAACCCAGCGGCTACTGCGGGACGGCTAGTTGATCCCGCCTGGGAGTGTCCTCTCCCAGCTTCAGCAGTGGGAGAATGGCGTAATGAAGCTTGGACACTAGAGGGCACCGCTAGCCCTGCACATGGGCAACCTTCGCAGCTTCAGAGACTGGACCGCGAAGCGTTAAGTATTTTGGTTACAGCATGATTGCCTAGCCAAGCTATCCACTTCAACTACGCATCCTCTCCGGCCCCCGATTCCTAACGGGGAAAACTTTCTGTGCACTAGCAGCCCCAGACTGCTCCGGGTTTCCCGACTCTGTCCAAGCCAGGGCGCGCCAGCAAGCATAGAGGCAATAAATACGTACATCTTAACCAAGGACCATTAACAACATTTTAGAGCAGATATCTATATGTATCATACTTCATTTCCCTTCCTTCGCTCCCAATCTGGTTCGAAATATGGCTTGGTAAGAGCTGAGTTCGAGCAACTGTCTCCTCCTCACACCAGATGTTTCCAAGTTAAATTAGGGATATTCATTGGTACCTGTGGGCGAAGGCCCTCGTCTTTTTATTCCTTCTCTCCCTCCATCACACCCTCGGGTTGGGCCATCGATTCCTTCACAGTAGCTTCAGTTCAAACCATCTTCCTAACTGTCTTGGTGGGAGGGGAAGGGGTGGGGGGAAGAGTCACTGCCAACTGCTTCTGATGGCTCCATCTCCAGCTTGGCCTGAGTACTTTCCTCTTCCTCTTCCCCTTCCCCATTTCTCTACAAGTTGAGAAACTTCTTAATTATTGACCTGGGAATAATCCTGGAGAGCTCCTAGTACTGACATGCTTTTATAAAATAAATTGGACTGGAAGGAAAGCTCAACATTTGCGTTTCTAAGAATGTTTTTTTTGAGAAAGATCAATTTCTGGCTAACCTTGAAGAAATCAAGTGCAGCCTTTCACCCACAAGAGATTCCTTTCTTGCTCCCGATGACAAACAATGACAACGATGACAAACACACGCACACACAGACCCAAAACTCCTTTCTTCTACCCCTTCACAAGAACCAAATACTTTCTCAGGTGTCGGTTCTGTGAAATTATCTGATTTATATGTGCAACCCCACTGCAACCCGTTACAATACATCAAAACCTCTTTAGTGGGTTTGCTCCCAGACAGGTAGTGTGTATCGCCGCTGTTTTAGATACTGCCCAGCATTCAACTATGCTAGGCTGTTGTGCAAATTTATCTTTGAAGATATAATTAAATCCAAAAATTGTTTAGAAATAAAAAGTCATTCGTCTTGTAGTGGTAGACATGAACTCTGATTCCTGGAAGTTTGAATATTTTTAAATGCAGAACGGTACATATTTTGTGAGGAGAAGTGTGTGCTAACAGATCTTTGGAGCCCTAAGATGGCGTGCTAAAAAAGATGTAATCAACAAGGAGGTACTCTTGAAGCAATACAGAAGTCTTAGTCTTATCAGTTTCAAAGAAAAGCTTGATAATTACATGACTGCACATACTACACGTGTAAGTATTTTAGTGATTGGGTTTAAATTTCAAATGGTAATAGCGAACCTATGACCTTGTAAGTGTTTTTTAAAGGAAGGACAAATAGAATTACAAGTAATAAGAGTGAAAGACTTTGCTCATTTGTTCTCTGTCGGACAGTTTTGGATTTCTTTTTTCCAGGACCTGTTCCTTTTATATAATGCACTGAAAAAAATCTGGAAAACTGCTAATATTTTCTCTTCCTTTCTGGGAGCTGAAAGTGAATGGAAAGCAAGTTATCATGGATTGATTTAGAAGTTACTGGAAGCCTAAGAGTTGCTAGGTTTACAATGCTATGCACAAATTTCAGTAATGCAATATCACAGACAATGCTATCCTTTCCATTTGGGGGCAAGGGTGTGAGAACACCTCAACAGCATGTAAATCCTTTCCCCTCACTCTTTAAGAAAGAAAAAAGAGGGGGAAATAATACCAGATTGCCTTCTCCCCCTTCAAAAAAATCTCCCATAAAAAATCAAACTGAAAAGACCCCAGGGATCTCCCTTTGGAAATTTTTAATTTACTTTAAGTGCCTTAAAAAATCAAGAATAAAAGATAACCCTGTAATTTATTTTAGTATCACAAGTGCTTTCAAGTTTGCCACAAGAAGAAAAAAAATTCAAAAAGGCTTGTAGTATGATAAAAATGAATATTGCCCTACTCTATCATAAGTAGTGTTTAGTTAGGAGGAACAATCATTTCCATTGAAAGCTATAAAAGTTTATTAATGTCCTCTATAATATAGGATAAGCATCTAAGCGTAGAAGGGTATGTCAAAGATATTTTAACTCTGCTTGGGAAATTTTCAAAGAAGAAATCATGCATGTAGGTGGAATAAAATTTCTCTGTTCACCTCAATTTAAAATTGCTCTTTTCTTGTTTTTTGCCTTCCTGTGTTTCTGTTAATTTAAGTATAAATTGCTTTAAAATATTTAATTCTAGTCCCAGGATTAATTAGATGCATTTTATTCTAGCTTAGTTGAGACATATTACATTGGTGTACAGTCAGTGCACAAGCAAGAAGATTTGAATCTGAGTGTAATAATATAAAGGTATAATACAAAAGCTACAGACATAGCCCTAACTATAAATTGAAAATTTTGAATATTAAAACATATGTTTCTTTCCTGAGTGTTTCAAAGATAATTAACTTTTTAAAAAAATCATTATGGGGTTTCACACCTTACCCCGATGTCTCCTTTCTTAATTCAAGTATTCAGATGTATTGTGGTCAGCATATATTTATTTTATTAAGAGTACCCCTCATAAAGTCAATTCTGAACATAATAAGTAGAAAATTTTGAAATTAGAAAAAATGAATCCTTTTAATTTAGGAAGGCTGAGTGAACATTCTATCCTCATTAAAATTTTGTATTGCTTAGCTTGCAATATGTATATTTTTTTAAAAAAAAACCATTGTTAAAATAGGTAATAAAATGTGTTCTAACAGAAGCCAAGCTTTACATTAGACAGCATTCCTACGAAGAGTCACTTAATAATAGTAGAATGCAGATGTTGTAAATGCTACAAAAATAAAGGTATTATTTAAGGTTTCATTTGAATGTTTTATATGGCATGCCACTTATGTGGAGAGCTGTTTAAAAATATTTGAATCAGCAAAAAGCTTGCTTTAATTGTTTAATTAATTGACTTGCTTTTATTTTTTATATCTAAACATATTTCACATGTGTCTGTATGATGCCCTCATATACACACAAATGTTCAAATGGATCTGAGATATAAATAATTGCAGTGTTTCATACCGTGAAAGTCTCTAGGAGGATTCATTCCATGCACACATTCTGAAAGAAAAGAAATTAGTGAAATAAATAAGTGATATTAATAAAATGAAAACTGCTACTGATTTTGCTGGTAATTGATGGATTTTCTACCAAATGGATGTTGCTTCATTTTAAAGATAAGCTTTTTTTCTTTTTAACCTAGTGTGTCAAGCTTCTTGGAATTTTTAATACTTGCTGTTTTTGCACAGCACTTGCACAGCACATATTGTGTGATTTTTGGCAATAGAATCTCTTCAAAACATTAGTAACAGTGAATAAAAGTGGGCATCCATATATGCACAGGATCATGTGTGCTTTCCTTTATATGTCACTGCTGATTCTTTATGTTTTTTCTGGAATGATTTCTCTGGTAATCTTTATCTAATACAATGAAAATTATTTGTATTTTAAATTTGTGCAACATGATAAGAAAGACCTTTAGAGCCCTAGGATCCAGTGAGTTTATAGTTAAATTTAAAATTAAAAATCAACAGCATACAAGCAGCTTAGTAAATCCTGGAACATAGTCATCATTAGATGAATGTAAAAAATGTTAGTGTCCTTTAATAAAACAATACATAAGACCTTGTAAATAAATCTTCAAAGAGAAACATTCATAGAGCTTAAGCTGATTTACTTCTTCACCAATGATAGTGACTGCTTAGAAATACTGCTTTGTTTGTTTTCCTTTTCTTTCTCTCCTTTTGCTACAGGGCAAAACTATTGGATCTGTATTACTTTCCTTTAAACTATTTGAAGATTGTCTCTCTTTGATATAACTGATGTTATAAAACATTCTATTTGGAAGTGACTTTTCTTTGTAGCTACTATTTTTGAAACAGAAATTTCAAATTGCATGTGGGGGAAGGGTTACAAAGAAGGCATTAGATCGACAATTTTAGGCAAATAAGCAGAGTATTTCAAAAGTTTATTTTCTTTCATTTGCTATCTATGGATGCAATATTATGAATTTTCAATTACTTTTCAGGTTATGTCCTGTAATATAACACAGAAAATTTTATGTTGAAAATTCCACTGTTAGATGTGGTAAAAATGAGCATCTCAAGTATTTTTGCCCTAAAATTTGATACAAATATGTGACAGTTATATTTTTAAAGCTTTTCAGTGGCACTCAAAATTTATACCAAAATTAATCATGTTCTTAAATGAGGCATGTATTGGATGAATAAGTAGAAATATTTCTATCATGACTACTAAAATATTACCGTGAAGAGGGAATTATTTCAGTTTTCTATGGACTGATTTAGATAAGAAATGGATACAATTTATTTCTTTGTAACCAGAAAAAGTAAACAACTCAAATGAAGGAGTGACCTATAGTGAAAGACAGAAGGAATTAAATACAGATGGATAAAGGCAAGCACATAAAAGGAGGTTCTAAAGAACAAAAGGAGTGAGGTGGAGGTAAATAATTGTTCTTACTCATTAAGAATTATAAGATAAATAGCAGATGAATACTGACTTCAGATAATAAGTTCAGTTCAGAAAGAAAGTCTGAAACATTAGGATTGACTAGATAACTGAAATGTAATTAAGAAGTACTGACACTGGAAGGATCGGCTCTGGAAAGTCCCCCACCCCCACTCCTTCCAGCACCACCAAGTGACAACATGAGAAATGCAGGGATGTACTATAGTTTAAAAAATAATGGGAGCATTGTTGAAAAGCAGGGACTTAATTGAGCAGAGCTAATTGTACTGTGATTCTAAACTACTTTACAAAAGCACACACAGATCCCAAATTTTCATGGCTTTTTTAGAAAAAGAACAACACAGAAAGAAATATGTCAATCGTGATAGTTTCTTTGTTTTTATCTTAATAGGGTGAATGTGGTAAGTAAAATCTATGATACACTGTCCTTGTAGTGGTAATTTTATGATAATATAGAAAAAACTTACAGATTAAAAGGTTACTCTTACCAGGAGGATAAGTAACAGACTTGGAGATTCTAAGTGATTTATACATAGAAAAGCAAGTCTAAGAATCAAACTCTTTGTCACCAAAGAAGCCAGTTTCCTTAGATGTTTTTATAGTACATACTCATAGGGAGCATATTTCTATTAGAGGGGAAAAATGTCTACAATACTGTGTCCTTTCATTCACCTCATTTTTAGACTTTCTAAAGTATCATGTCTTAGATTTCTCATCTACCCTATCAGGTAATAATCATCAAGTTCTTTACCACAATAGCCTCTTTATAACCATTTTAAAGTAAAACATTTACTCACTATTTTTTAGCATGAATGTTATATTTGGAAAATTAGCTAGGTCAGATTCTGAAGCCCTAGAGAAGACCTTCAAAAATTGAGCCCTTGAAGAGTTTGGTTGATGAAAGTTAGTTAAGGCCATTTTGGTATATAGAATGTTAGGAATATTGAATCTGTTATCATATTTTTTGGACAATATCCAATAGAATAGTATTTCTTATTGTTTCTATATGCAAGGTGTACACATATAAGTATTGTAGCAAATACGTTCAAAGTAAATACATGGTAATTTGTGGTGGGGGGTGATGGTGGTGATATATGTGTGTAGGTGTTAGTACTAACTGCTGAGGGGACCAGAAAAGGCCACAAAAAAGCTGATCTTTGAAAGAAGTGAAGGATTTTGGGAGGCTTTGCTGAGAAAGAAGTAGATTCCAAGCATAAGAGATATAAAATTTGACAGATACAGATAGACACTGTACTAGGCACTGAATAGGGAAAGATCAATCTAAACTTTCTCCGTCCACAGGAGTTTGCATTCTTCTTGGAAAATAACATTGATTTGTTCATCATTGTCCTACTTACTTGAACAGGACCAAAGTGACATCAAGAGAGATTTGATCATGTCCAGCCATGGCTGATCAGACCAATATGAGCTCAGCAGAAGGCCCACAAGATGGACACAAAGAGTCTGTATGAAGATTTGGGATGGAGATATACCACATGCAAACAAAAGTAAATGAATATAATACATATGCCTACCCTAAACCATCTACCTTCCATACTTCCCTATTTCTGTCAAATGCACCACCATCATTCTGGATTTTGCAGCCTCAGTTATTACTGTTCACTGTCCTTCATCCCATATAGCCAATGTATTGCCAAGCCTTTTTGTTTCTACATTCATAACATCTATTCACAGAGTCAATGCTTTAATTCAGGCCCTTATTACCTCTCACCTAAATTATTTCAATAATTGCCCCCCCCTTAAAATCTTTCTCCTTTCTAATCAATCCTCCACATGGATGCCAACATGGTTTTCCTTAAGCTCAGAACTGACCATGTCATACCCTTACTCAGTAAACTCCAGTATCTGTCACTTCTAGGATAAAATATAAATTTCTCTGTTAAGCCTTTAATTTGGCCCCAACTCATCTTTTCAGATTGAATCATGGTTTCTCTCCTTCTTGTATCTTCAATCCAGCCAAACTATCATTCTCTCTGTTCCTCACATATGATACTCTGTCTCCAGCATGCATCATTTCACTTTCCATTCCCTATGCCTGCGATGTATTCCCTCCTTTCCTCTCCCTAATAGGGGCCTCTTCCTTTAAAATATAATTCAAGCTCATTTTTCTCTCTACAGACTTACCTGATCTCCCTCAAGTATTAATATTCTCTCTCCCAAACTACCTTACATTTAACTACTCTATGAACACTTGTATGTATTTATTCTCATTAAACTGTATGCATTTCTATATGTACTTGTAATTTCCACAGTTTAGAATAGGAGCTCCTTATAAGTATGGATTATTTCATATTTAATATGTGTTCCTAGTAACTAGCACAGTATCTGGCACACAAAAGGTGCTTAATATATAGTTTATTTATTGGATATACTTAAGAAATGTCAGTACATATGTAAGAAAAGAAATGATAGTCTTAACTGTCACATAACTGACATTTTGGCTGGTTGAGTAGGAGAGTGAGAAATGACTTGAACACAGTCTAACAGTAACAAGCATTGGATAAAAAGGCAAATACGGAAACATCCTTAAGAAGTTCCCATTCTTTTAGGGGCAAAAGCATGAACCCATGTAAGTAAATGCCAATTATGTTCAGAGTTTGTTGGTGTTCAGTTGCGTCTGACTCTTTGTGACTCTGTATGAGATTTTCTTGGCAAAGATACTGAAGTTGTCTGCTGTTTCCTTCTCCAGTGGATTAAGGCAAACAGAAGTTAAATGACTTGGCCAGGGTCACACAGCTAGTGAGTATCTGAGACCACATTTAAACTCAAAGTCTCCAGCCCTCTATCCATTGAGCTACCTAGCTAAACCTGCCTAAGCAGTAAATACTTTGTATTTTGTGGTGGTGGTGCTAGCAGCTAAGGGGACTCAGAATGCCCACAAGTAGCTTAACTCTGAAAGAAGTTAGGAATTTTGAGAGGCTTACCTGAGAAGGTAGTCCTTTCCAGGTATTAGAAACAGTTCAACAGATAATTGTAAAAGCTGACTGTTCTAATGACTAAGGAGGCAAAGATCTATCTAAACTTTGTTTATGGGAGCTTGAAAATAGCAACATGCACACCCATGTAAGCAAACAGAACACTTGTGCCCAGAAACCTTGTTGCTTGACTGAACCCTCAGTACTTCCGCAAAGGATTGCATGAATAGATGAAATCAGTCTAAGATGGTTTATGTGCAACCCTTCCTGAAAGTGAAGGGATGGTCTAGATGAATTTTGGATTCTTCTGATTCTAACACTCACCAGCTTCATGATAGGGATGATAGAGACATTTCAAATTGCTATAAATATAAAATAACTTACTGAGATTAAATTCACTCTGAATGGTAAATTTGATATCTGTCTTTTAGTGATTGATTATACTCTGTAATATCATGACAGTGATTAATTAATTGAGCAGTGCCCATTAAGCAATGCCGCTTCACAGAATGGTAGATGTGGCCTTTTAGTTGCGTGCAGACAGAACACAGAATTTCACCAAAGCATCTTTTGATTGAATCAGAAATGGAAACAAAACAACAGTCAGCGACAATTGAATTGCAAAACCCTATTAACCAGGATCAACACCACTAATGCATTTTCATAGCCACACCTGAAGCCACAAGTTAATTTCATAAATTGTTGCTTGTCCACTTAACATTTCACCAGCCACTCATTGCTTAGTGTGCCCTTTGATTCTTGGGATCCTGATATATCATTTCAGGAGCTTTTCCTATTCTTTTTTTCCACTAGCAAAACTTGTTTTATATGAAATCTCTTTTGATAGATTCTTACAGACATGCAATGAGGTTCACAATTGGTGGAAACAAAATTTATAGTTTAAAAGGACTTAAAAACACAGATTTATTAAATTTAAAAACATAAATTTATTAAATTAAAATAAGAATTATTAAGTTAAATATTTACCCTAAAAGATGAAATCCTGTGAAAAACATTTTTTTTTGGAAGAGTGGGATTGGTATAGGGCAGACCTGCGCTACCTGGCAATAGGTAGTTGCCAAAATTAAAACAGGCTAAACTTCTTTGGGTCAAAGATTGGTTAGACTATAGAGGGTTGCTATAGGTCATGTGATAAACAGGAGAGTATGCAGTGACAACCATACATTTCTGCTGGCCACTGGAAATCCTTTGGCTGTTTTGCTGTATGTTATGCAGGCCTGGTACAGGGCAAAAGGTATGACAGATTCCTAAAATTTAACCCCATTTAGTTGAAACATAATTAGATACAAACACAAAAAAAGGAAAATTGTTCCTACTCTCAAGAAGCTTACTTTCTATTAAAGGAAAACAACAGGAAAGTAGATAAAGTCTAAGTGTATGTAAAGAACATAGAAAGAAATTGCCTGGTGTTGGGGTGGGAGAACCTAATCAATATGGCCATCAAGTGAATGAGGCTCTCTCTAGCACCTCTGAGGACTCTTCAAGCAATCAATAGAATTTCAATCTCTACTTGAAGAACTTCAAGAAAGAAGGATTTACTACCCTTTCCAATTTTGGACAATGCCAATTGTCAGAAAAAAATCAGGAGGGAGGACTTGGAGATATGTGAGTTAAGAAAAAAAATGAGACTTGTGGAGGTGGAATTGATAGAACTTGGAAACCAATTAGTTATGAAAGTGAGGGAAAGTGAAAAGTCAAGGATGATTCATGTTGAGAACCTGAGTGACTAGAAAGATGGCTGTGACCACAATAGATATAAGAAAATTAGGAGAAAGGGAGGGCTTATAGGAAAAGATTATGAGTTCTGTTTAAACAAAAATGTTGAGTTTAAGATGCCTATGGAATATCTAGTTGAAAATGTTTTTTCTTATAGGTGGTTAGCAGTGTGGGACTGAAACTCAGGAATAATTTACTGTTTCACTTGGTTGACATAAACCTTAATACATGAATAAACTGTCTGGACTCCATTAGCTCATGGGAATCCTAAATGAAGTATCCCATGCATAAAGAGACAGAGAACATCTATATTAATTTTCTTGGGAAAGGTAGTACAAATTTTGTGTCTGACTATACTTGATGGTCTTCACTAGGCTCTTCTGAAGTCCCAGTTTGCCTCTTGGTATGTGTTGCCCTCTGCCTTACCTCTCCAAGTCCTACAAAGTAGTATTTTGACATCAAATAGCTACAGAAAATGAAAGACAAGTCACTGTTTGATATTCGTAATTGACCCCTCCATTATTGCAGGATGGATTCTTATTTGGAAACCCATTCATTTTGTTGAGAAAGTATAAACCCCACTGGGTTGGTAATTTTTGAGTGCACATAAGGTCTATATTCAGAATTAATATAAAATGTCATTTTTGTAATTTTCTGAGTTTGCTCAGCCACTTAATTATTTATCAATGATATTCTTTCTCTTGAGGACTATTTTTATAAAGAATGCAATGATGAGTATGGTGTACATATTTAATAGATTTCTCTTCTAATAAACTGAGCTGTTCCACAGTTATGTTGTGGTAGCTTAGCAGGGCAGGTCAACTGCAGGATTCTTCTACTGCTGCTATTAAGCTAGGCTCTTCTGTTTAACCATCTTGCTCCTTAAAGACAACTATATATAGTCTCTGGGATTTCCAGTTTCAGGCTCAGCTGAAGTTATATTCTGTTTTAGAAAGGGCCGAAACCCTCCCTCTCAGGCATCAAATGGCAATGAAAAGAAGTGTATCCATTTCACTCTTCTCCACTTTCTAGGCAGGAGGTGACAGTATAAAGAGAAGTGTAGCTACCCCTTTCCAACCAGCTCTTCCAAACAGCACAGAGTTATGGTCTCTCTTTAAAACACGTGTGAGGTACTTTCTTTGACCAATACTTTTCTGGTTCAGAAATTGGTATTCCTGGTGCTTATTTCTCTAAATTTATTACTACATCTTCATTTTACCTAACTTGTAACATGGTAGGTTTGCATATCACCATAAAAGGTAGACTGGCACTCATTCCTTTCTGCTCCTCTTGTAATATTAGTAGGAGTGGATTTTTACTATGTTTGGTTGTATAATAGTGAGCCTGCCTTCCTATTCCAATTTTCTGGAGTTTTAATCAGCTGCAAGAAGTTGCTTTTTAACCTAAGGGTAATATAAAGCTCTCACATACATATGGTCCTTTTCCTCTTTTATATCAGTACAAAAGTTACTACAATCGCAATAGCTCACAGACCCCAATTAGGAAATTTCTCACGTTCTGAGAATAGTTTGGCTTTCTGCCCAAATTTAAATTTTTATTTATTTCTAGTTACCCTCTGGTTTCTTTATATTTGGGACAAAAATCAGGAAGTATTTAGGTGAGCAGAATATATTACAGCATGAACAATATGAACTCAACAGGCATTGGAAGGAAAAGTTAGGGAAAGATCAGACCTTTTTGGGAGAACTTTCCTCAGCTCTCAAAGAAGTGCGTACAACCAGTAACTTCAGCCCAAGTCTGCTCAGAGATGCCTTTAGATGTGAAATGATCCTCTTCCATCTCTCCCTTTCCTGTGGAAGCTTAGCTCTCCTCTTACTTTTTGCTTTTAGTCTTTCCTTTTCATTTTTCCCTTTAATTTTTTCTTTCATCTGTTTCCCCTGTAATGTCAGTTCTTTCTGGATCAGGAGTCTTTGGGGATTCTCAAAGTCCTTCTTCCTTTTTCATTATACACATCTTAAAGTTTGCATGTAGATCTTTAAGAACTCTCAGATATTACCCCTTTGTCTTCTGGCTAGTAATTCGTAATAGTCTTTAGTTGTTCCCAGGCTGAAAGGGGAAAACTTTTCTCTCTGAACTATAGATCCCAGGATGCCAGTTAGTTCTTAAAAGTCCCTATGGCATTCTTCCCTGGAGTTTGGACTTCCCTGGTGTCCCTTACAAAATTGACTGTGGTAAGCTTAATAAGCTTAATATCTAACATTTATCAAATAATCACAAAACAGCTCTGGATTTCATAATTCCCACGTCATTAACTCAAAAATTCTGCAGTTATATTCAAATAAGCAATTTCACAGAGCTATGAAGTATACTTTGCCCTGGGCAAGTGACTTGTCTCTGCTGTTGCTTTTTTTTTTTTTTTTTTTTTAACATTTTTCATACACAAGTTTCTCATTTGTTTTTATTTTTGCCCTTTCAATGTTCAAGGGCCAAAATCTAAAAAGGCCACACACTTATGAAAGCATGGAGGAAAAAGCAGTTTGAATTCCTGCATTTCCTTGGAAGTGCAAGAAATAAATTTCTTTAATATTCCAAGACTCACACATTTTATTTATTTGTATAGATCTACCCCAGTTACTTCAAATCAGTGAGCTTTTTCTTACACACACACACACACACACACACACACACACACACTGATATAAGGTAAGAATATATTTGCATCAGATTAAGAATAAGAACTTGGATTCCTTGAAGATGAAGGTGTTTACTATTTATTAAATATTTATTTTATACTAATTTTATATACAAATTGTATACAAATTTTATATACTAATTTTAAAAATGTTATTTTACTATATAGGTCTATACAAGTTTGAGCTTAAAAGTTTTTTTTTATTATTGCTATTATTAACATGGATTTAAATGTATATAGTTTCTGTCAGTAAGTCAGTCGGTCAATAAACGTTTATTAAGCACCTGTTAATGTTCCAAGCACTATGCTAAGTACCAGGAATACAAAAAGAGGCAGAAGACTGTCCCTGTCATCTAGGAGCTCACAGTGTAATGAGGGAGGCAATAAGAAAACATCTGTGTGCTTGGAAAGCCTTTCTGTAGAAGAGGGGATTTTAGGTGCTTAAAGGAAACCCTGTAAGCAGCAGAAGTAGAAGGACAAAATTCCAGATGTGGGGGACAAGCAGGGAAAATGCCTGGTGTCAGAGATAGAACAGCAAGGAGGCCAGTGTTACTATATTCATACAGATTCATTTCTTTGTAAACACCCACTGGCATATATATATATATATATATATATATATATATATATATATATATATATATATGTATATACATACATATATGTATGTATATATATGTGTGTGTATTTATATGTATATTACACGCATACATACACATCTGTAGAAAGACATTCATGCTGTAGAAGATCATAGAACAAACCTTAATTCTATTAATTCTATACCTTCTTGACTTCAGAAATTCGGCAAAAGAGATGAAAAGACTAAACGAAGAATGAATAACTATCCATTAAATTTCATCACTTTAGATAGTTTAATAAGATAATGCTTTGAAAGTTCACAATGGGGTTTCAGTTAACTGATTTGGCCATTTATAAAACCAAATAAGCTACACAACTGCCAAATCTCCATTTCCCTTTGTGTTATATGGACACAGCTAAAAAGATAAAAGATTTTGTGGTGTCTTTAAAATCAGACAATAAAATTTGATTTTAAAAAAGTGAACAAATTTGAATGGTCATCATGCCTTTTTAAGAATTTATGAAATTATTATTCCCCATAAAATTATTAAACTTTTATTATGAACCAGTGAATGAGTTCTCAAACTAAAAATTCCAGCAGTTTTTAGAGGTAAAAAACACATATTTGTGTTAACATATTGTTAATGTTAACTGATTAAATTTTATTTTATGTGTATATGTATATATATAGGGATTTGCATCAGAACTGTAAACATTTGAATATATTAAATAGAACATAAAATTTAATATATTAAATATTACAATGAGAATGGGTAGAATATATTAAAATTAAGACAATAATGGGATTTTTGTAAATTACTAGTTTAAAAACAAGTTAACATGCCACACACTTACTGGAAACATAAAATCCTGTATATAACAAGGGAATATCCTTTGAAAGTTGTTTGAACTACCCTAATGGATTTAATAATATCAAAATATAGTGATAGGAAGACTAACTTTGGAGTCTGAGGAACTGGGTTCAAATTCTAGTTCTGACATATTACATGTTTAGCCTTAGGCAAGCCATTTATCCTCCCCAGGCCTCAGTTTCCTCACCTATAAATTGAAAGGATTGGACTAGATAACCTGAAAGGTTATCAGTTCCAACTCAAAAATTTATGGTCTTACTATTTTCATGTAATCAATTTTTTTATGTGTGAACTTCATAAAAATAACTTGAATGAGAACATTTTATGAAAACAAATGGACTCCAACCATTAACATGAAACAAATTCTGCTGTTTCTTCAAAAGAAATTTCTCCTTTAGACATCAGTTCTAGAATGTTAACTTTTTATCCCAGGTAAAAAGAAATATGTCCTTAAAATAAGGGGAGAGCAATTAGAACATAAAAATACAACAGAAAAAACATTTTGAGGAACAGATATTATGTAACAATTGGTTCCTATTTTGTATTTAGATGTGTAACATAAGTAAAAGAAAAAAGTCTTACTAAGTCTATATCATTTGAAGAAACTGAACATTATTATTCTTAAAGACTTGGTATTTATTATTGTGTATTTATGTATAAACTCCATTGCGAACTTTTAAAGCATTATCTCATTAAACTATCTGCAGTGATGAAATTTAATGAATGATTTGCTAACTCTTCACTTATTTGCTTCATCTCTTTGCAGATTTCCTAAAGTTAGGAAGCCATAGAAATAAGGTTTGGTCTATGGTGTCTAGCTGAGTCTTCTATGGTATGAGTCTCTTTCTACAGATGTATGTATGTGTGTATACACACATACTACAGATATATGTATGTTTATATGTTTATGTGTATATATATATTTATATGGCAACTAGATGACACAGTGGTTAGAAAGCTGGACCTGTAGTTAGGAGGACCTGAGTTCAAATGCGACCTCAGATAGTTAATAGTTGTATGACCCTGGGAAAGTCATTTAACCTTCTTTGCCTCAGTTTCCTCATCTGTAAAATGAGCTGGAGAAGGAAATGACAAACCACTCCAGTATATTTGCCAAGAAAATCCTAAATGGGATCATGATGAATCAGACACGACTGAGATGAGTCAAAAAAAAAACAATAACAATGCATATAAATTATAAAGGACAGTCAGATGAATAGATAATGCCCTAAATATGTCTAGTTGGTAATTGAACTAGTATTGAATTTCTGATAAATGAGTGCATAGAAGCTTAAGCGGCTATAATGCAAAAACATTTTCCTGATATCTTTAAGACAAAGAAAATTCAAGTAATTTGAGGAAGTACAAGTGAGAGAATCTCATTTGTAAGAGCATTTTCAATATTCTTCATGTTTACAAAACACTAATTTTTTTTGATAGTTCTTTTGTAACAAGCATTTTCCTTTTAAAAATTTTAACTTTACTGAAAACCTTATAAGAAATTTAAAAATCTAGTGAAACGAAGCTTCATAGATCCAATTCCTTATTTTGTTTTATGGTATAAATGATATAATATTCTTTATCCTAGAGTTGCTTAAATTCATAGCCAACAAGTTTTCCCAAAGAAATTGAACAATAAAAAACTCAAGAGAAGGAAAAAAATACAAAAATAAAATGAAAATAAAACTTTACCTAAGACACCAGTGGCAGCTCCATTTGTTCTTATCAAACATGTAGCCCAAGACAGGGTAGACGATATGCCAAACTGCTCGTGGTTCATGATTTAACTGAATAAAAGTCATGCGGGGGTCACACACTACAGAAGATGAACATATACTACACTAGACCTGGGAGAAAGTCTACTCTTTCACTTCACTGTCTTGTTGCCCAAGAAATCATTATTTAACACAAGCAAATTGAAAAATGACATGTAGTGATGCTTAGTATGTGTTTTACCTTTTTCCTTCACTGACCAAACTCACAAGAGAATTCACCTTTTTTCTTGTTTGCCTCAGGCATATATAGGCTGGTAATTTTCGTATAGCTACTAAAAAGCTTTTTCTTCCTCCTCTCCACAATTAGAGTGAAAATGGCTTCAGATTTTCAGTTAACCCATTTGATACTAGAAAAGAAGATGGAATTGAGTTATGTTTAAAATGCCTCCAGTCACTTGTAAGCTTAATTAATTTTCTCCCGGACATCAGACCTTTTCATATACAGGTGGGGTTTATTATTCTGTCCTAGAAAGATTGTTTTTTTTCCAGTTAAAACTTCATTGCTCAAAGAAAACATCATTCAAAAGGTGATATTTGTTGGCACCAGTGTTCTCTACTTTGTCTTTGCCATTATGATTCCTAAAAGAATGCCTCTTCTACTGTGTTAACAAATCAATTATTATGTGTAAAATCAATTAGTTCTGGTATAAATTGAAGTAGAAAGTTGTACTGAAGCAACAAAACATATAGATTCCCATATACACAGGGGACATAGGACAAAGAGTATTTTTTTCTTTGCTATTAAACTTGGAATTTTAAAAATTTTGAAAAGATTTGGAGTTTAAAGATACTGTAGATATAAGGTATCATATCTTTAACATGTGAACAGTTTGTTGAAAAGGGCAGAAAGAATACTTTAAATAACCTTGGAAAGAGAATAAAGCAATGATCCTTTCATAGGTGAACAGTTTGGCAGCTGGAAAAAATTGAAAAATAATTTTTGTTTAGTAAAAACTGCTAAAAATTCAAGTGAAAGAAAGAGATGAGCAGTTTTGTAGCCATAAGGGTCAGAAAATGAACTTTTACATTATTTCTTTTGAAAAGACTTGTAAATCATATAAGGTGCTGCATCCTTCATATGTAGTTTGGCAACAGAAAAAAAGAACCTTTATTTACTAAAAATTTATAAAATTCAAGAATGAAGAAATATAGTTTTCAGAGATGCAGAATGTTAAGGGAAGTGGTATTGTCATTCAACTTATTTTCATATAACTATCTTTTAAGGCTTATGTTAAAACTGACAAAATGATCAATTAAATCAGTATTTGAAAACTATAGGATGATTCAATAAGGAGAGTTTTGTAACGAACAGCTCATGAACTTTTGCTTCATTAAGGAAAGGTATATCACTAAGTTCCTGTAAGTTCTAATCTGAGCCATTGAAAGCAGTGAAAAATCTGACTGGAGTGGTGGAGAAATGGGCGGGAGTGAAAAACTGGGTAAAATTAATACCTCAGCAGACTGTGGAAAAGCCAGGTCTGAGAGAGCCATATGAAAAAACTCCGGCTGACTGAATAAAGGCTGAAGCTCATTGGAAGACACCTCTTGACTTTTAGCATCCTCTACAGTTAGAGAGAAGTGAAGCCTTTCCAGGTGCGCATTGCTCTCTTCTGCCCTCTCTGGTTTGGGAGGAAAAAGCACAAAAAAGGAAACTCAAGCTGATTCCCTGTTGGATTGGTTGACAGACAGATAAATGGAGGAAGCTGAATCCTGATGAGTGAAGGGTTGGTTGTGACCTCATCCTAAAAATAGTCCTTCCCTAAGGAACTCCACAGAGTTTTCTGAAAATTGTTTCATTGATAAATTGATGAATAAAAAAGAGGGGGTGCTGGGAAAAGAGAAAGTGTGAAAAAGAAACAAAGAGGGAAAGGTTTAGAAGATGGAATAAAGCTGGAATACATTCTTCAAGAGTGGGAGAAAAAATGGAGAACAGAATTGAATAGCCTTATTGAGCTCAGTGAATTTGGCAAGGATGAGAACATTTTCATGAAGTGCTTTGGTTCCTGTGCACAGAGCAGATGATACATGTGTTTTTAATATAATGTTCTGTCTTGTTTAATTGTTAAAGGAATTCCAGGTAATTTCTTTCTGAAGTGCCACAGAGAGTGGCCAAAGAACAATTCATCTTCTAATAGGTGGCCCAAAAAGAGAATACTGCAATGATAACCCCAGGGTCTCCTTTAGTACTTCAGAATTTGGATGGATAAATATTTTAATGACTTATGTAAGAAGGCACTTAAAGAGCAAAGCTAATCTCATTTTGGGTTGAAGCCCATATCCTGACGGTTTAAATATAAAACACATTACAATTTTGTTTTTGCTTTTTAATTTAGAAAGCCTGAGCCATTTATAGGAGGGATTGTTAGTGAAAGGATTAGTCTATCTATGCTCTTCAATTTAAGGGATAAAATACTATGCAAATAAGGGTCTCTGTATGGTCATTAGTATTTGTTATTATTAAAGGTTGAGGGCTATGTCTAGGAGAAAGATTCTTAACCAAACAAAGGAGAGAAGGGATTGCAAATGATTTTTTTAAATAGGTAATTTTAATTACATGAAATTGAAAAAAGTATTTCATGAATAAGATCAGTGCAACTGTAAGAAAAGAAGTGGGGAAAATCTTCGTATCAAATATCTCTGAAAAGAGTCTGATATTCAAGTTATTTAGGCAAGTGATAAATACACATATATCTCTCTCTACATAAAATATATAAATATATGTGTGTATATGAATAGATACATATTCATTTCCTAACAAATATTCAAAAGATATCAGCAAACAGGTCTCAAAAGGAGAATTGCAAACCATTAACAGCCATATGAAAGAATGATCCCTCTCGTTAACGATAAGAAACTGAAATTAGAACTTCTCTAAAGTTTCACCTCACACCCTGAAAACTGGAAAACACGACAAAATACAAGAATGGTCAATATTGTAGGGGTTGTGAAAAGACTGGAACACAATTGGTTCATCCACTATGGAAAACAATCTATAATTACTTGAAGAAGTTTACCAAAATATCTATACCTTTTGACACAGAATTTCCATTGCTAGGCATATACCCCAAGGAGGTCAACTGACAAAAAGGAAGACCTCAAAATATTTATAGCAGCATTTTTTTTTTGTAGCAGCAAAGAACTAGAAACAATGTATACATTCCTGGATTAAGGAATGGTTAAAAATGTTGTGGTTCAAGAAAATAATGTGATGCTAATACTGTAAGAAGTTATGTTTATGAGGAATACTGAGAAAAATATGAAGATATACGAAATGATAGAAGGAAACAGGAAAATAGCATATGTAATCATTATAATTGTGTAAGTGGAATATCAAAACAATCAAACGTAAATTTTGTCAAATTCTATTTACCCAAAGAAGAGACCTAAGAAAGCTCCACTTCTATTTCTTTATAGAGGTGGGGAATTATGAGAGTGGAACACTGCATATAATGCCAGATTTTTTTTTATATGTTCGTTACTTGTGCTGATTTCCCCTCTTCTTTTCTTCTTTGTTGCAAGTTATTGCTCTTTGAGAAGGATGGCATGGGAGGATATGTTGGAATATAGTGACATAAAAACAAAAGGTCTCAATAGAAAATTTTAAAATAAAGTAAAAGGATAAAATAAAAGTCATATGCACCCAAACCATATCATAGGCCTTCTGGAGGGTATTGGAAAGGGCACTAAACCTAAATTCAGAGGACTTGATTGTACCTCCTTTATTGACTTTACTTTCTTCATCTGTAGACAGTATAGGGGTTGGAACCTCAAGTCCCTCCCAGCCATCTGAGTGTTGTGATTCCTATAAAAGAAACTTGACTCCAAGGATGATATTTTCCTGGTTTACACTGTTGGTGGACTCTATGAAGAGGAGCTAGAAGAATACAGCTCAACACATTAAAATTTCAGGAAAGGAAAACATGGTCTGAACTAGTTTTTTCAAATCAGGAAAAATCCGTTTAGAAGAACCTAGGTTTCCTTATCTGTCAAATGAATGTAATTATTTCCCTCAGGGTTATTATGAATACAAATGCAATAATAAATGTGGAAGACTATAAATATAAATTTTACATATAAGCCACAAAGACACTGTTTTTGAAGCCTGTTTTTTGGGAATAGCATAAAATTTTAGTACTTAAAGACTTTTTTAGACATTATATTTAAGTAAACAAAAATCCAACTTTTCTCCCTACCACCTCCTCCTTCCCCGCCATCACTGAGAAAGAAGGAAAAACAAAATCACTGTTACAAACAAAGTCAAGAAAAACAAATTAATGAAAAGAAAAATCTCTCTCCGTACCCTGAATCCATCACCTCTCTGTCAGGAGGTGGGTAGCATATTTCCTTACTAGTCGTCTGGAATTGTGCTTGGTCATTAAGCTGATCAGAGTACCTAAGTCTTTCTTTTTTTAAAATTTAATATACATCAAATTTTAAGCCAATCAACAAAACAAGGAGTCAAGTTCTGACTTATAGCTCATATACTTATCTCTGATGTATAAATGCTCATGCTGAAAATTTAACAATCCACAAACTGGTTTCAGCACATTCCTGGATATACTCCTCTTACACCCTTATAACGGATTCATCTTTATTTTACTTTAAGCACTTAATTTTTTTATTTTCAATTTCAAATTATCTCCCTCTATCTAATCCTCCCTCACCCATTTGAAAAGGCAAGAAATATAATACCCATTATGCATATGAAGTCATGCAAAAATATATTTCCACATTAGCTATGTTACCAAATATATAATAAAGCGTAAAAAAGAGTGAGAGAAATACGCTCCAATCTGCATTTAGACTTCATTAATTCTCTATCTGGAGTTAGATAACATTTTTCATCATGAGTCTTTTGGAATTATTATGGATCATTGCTTTGAGCAGAGTTGCTACTTCTATTGTTAACAGTAAAAGAGACAATTAATGTACATTGATCTCCTGGTTCTGCCCAGTCCACTATGAATCTATACATATACATCTTTTCAGTTTTTTAAAAACTATTTACTTTATCATTTTTTACACCAAAATAGTATGCCATCATAATCATATATTATAACTTGTTTAGCCACTCCACAATTGGTAGGTATCCCTTCAGTTTCCATTTTTTTTACCACCACAAAAAGAGCTCCTATAAGTACTTTTCTACACATGTATCCCTTTCCTTTTCCTTTGATCTCTTTGGAGGTATAAACCTAGGAATCGTATTGCTGGGTCAAAGGACATTCATGGTTTTATAGCCCTTTGGGTATAGTTCCAAATTATTGTCCAGAATGTTTGAACTAGAGCATCTAAATATTTCAGAGTTGTTTTTCTCTACAATATTGTTGTCATTCTATAATTTTTTTTCTTGGATCTGCTTACTTTACTCTTTATCGATTCATACAAATCTTCCCAGGTTTCTCTGAAACCATAGCTTATATTATTTCTTACAGCACAGTAGCCCTTCATTACATTAAATACTATACTTTGTTCAGTCATCCTTCAATTGATGGGCAACTACTCAGGTTCCAATTCTTTGGCACCACACAAATGAGTTGCTACAAATATCTTTGTTTACACTAGAATTTGTTTTGCTTTTGGATGAATTCCTATTTTAATATAACCTCCCTCTAATCCCCCTTTTCCCTTTTCTCATTTTCCTTCTATTTCTCTTTTAAATTAGATATATTTCTGTACCCAGTTGTGTGGGTGGGTAGGTGTATTTTTCTCTCCTTTTTACCAGTATAGATGAGAGAGAGGTTTAAGGGTCACCCATATCCTCTACTCCCTCCTTGTTTGTATAGACTTCTACTTGCTCCCCCCTCCCATTATGTGAGATAATTTTCCCACTCTTCCACTACCCTCTACGTATTCCTCTTTAACTCTCTTTCCATTCTTTGAAGTAAACCCAAACATGACACAAAACCACTCCCAGGCTCTCTCTCATTAGAATTCTTCTGATTCCTGATGATAATTGGCTTCTGAGAGGACACATATATCATCTTTCTATATGAGAATGTAAATTATTTTATTTTTTATTTAATCTCATATAATTGTTCATCTTTACCTTTTTTATATTTCCCTTAGCTATTGTGTTTATGTTTCAAGGTTTCTTTATTGCTCTGACCTTTTAATCAGGAAGACTTGGAAGTCCTCTATTTCTTTAAAAATCCATTTTTCCCCATGTTGGATTATACTCAGTTTTCTTTTTTCTGGGTAAACTGTCCCTGGGTTGTAAGTCTTTATTCTTTGTCTTCTAATATAGAATATTCTAAGTTCTCTGTTCCTTTATAGTTCTGGTTGCTAACTGCTTGCAGCCTTTTTTCTTTCTGAATTTTTGCTATGATGTTACTGAGAATTTTAATTTTGGGGTTTCATTTAGAAAATGATCAGTGGTTTGTTTTTTTTTCTATTTCTTCTTTGCCCTCTAGTTCTAAGAGATCTGGGCAGTTTTCTTTTATGATTTCTTGAAATATGTGTAGGGATTTTTTTTATTTTTGGCCATAGCTTTCTTGGAGTATGACTTTTAGAAAAATATTTTATCTTCCCCCAGTTACATATAAAGACCCTTTTTAATATTCATTTTTTTAAAAAATGAGTTCCAAATTTCTCTCTCCTTTTCTCCCTCTCCCCTCTCCACGAGGCAGTATGAATTTGATACCATATTGTCATAATGTGAAAGAAGACATATAGCCTTCCTCCAAAAAGTAACATGAAAAAATACAGAAAGTGAAAAATAGTATGGTTAGACCTTCATTCAGACTCCATCAGTTCTTTCTCTGGAGGTAGATAGTTTTTTCATCTCGAGTCCTTTGGAATTATCTTGGATCTAAATCATTCATCACTGATCATCAGAATACAATGATTTTTAAATGGTCTCTCCATGATCTATTTTCTAGGTCACTGATTTTTGCTATGAAATACCTTATGCTTTCTTATATTTTTCAATCATTTGCTTTTGTTTCGTTGTTTCAAGATGTCTTTATCTTCTACTTGTTCCATTCTACTTTTCAGGGAGCTTCTTGCCTGGACATCTTTCTTCAATATTTTGCATTTCTTTTCAATTGTTCCCTCTCTAGTTCTTTCATTTAAGTTATTTAAAATTTTTTTTATACTCTTGCTTCATCTTTACCAGGAAAGCTAGTCAAGTTGTGTTTTTCTTTGAAGCTTTGATTATAGATTTCTTGGTGTCATTATCATTTTTTAGATCTGTGTTTTGAGTGTCCTTGTTATAATAGTTTTTTTTTATGAAGGGCTTCTTTTCATTTGTTTGATCATTTCTTCTAGCCTACTTTCTGACCAGATTTTTCGTTAGGCCAGGGCTTTGTATAATTCTGGAGGGAATGTCTGAGATGTTCCTGTTTTTACTTTCTTGAGGTATTGAGTTATTCCAGTAAGTCACAGATAGCTTAAGGTGGGGACCTGTAAGCTTTCATGCTCCTAGAAATGACCTGATTCAGGTCTGAATCTGATTGCTGGCCTCCTTGTCTGAGCTCTACAAGTTCCTGACCTGAGTTTGGGTCTGAGCAATGCATCTGTGGGTTTACCTCTCATTGGAGGTCCTCAACTTCTGCTGGGATTTAGCCACGATTCATAAGCTAAAAAGCTCTAGTGGTTCAGAGTCTAGAGAAATTCAGGCTCTCTTTTGATCTGGTATTTCTGCCCTCATTCTGCCCTAAGTCTCATAATGAGCTGGAACTGAGACCTTCACTGTCTACTTCTGGGGCCAGAGTTCCACATCTGCTACTTGCTTTTGAGTTACCTCCTTGATCATCACACAGCCCAGGGTCTGCAACCACCCCTTACCAGAGAACACCACTCTGAGGCACAGGTTTGCCTCCTCGGTGAGCAACTGCATTTCTGACTAGGAACTAGGAAGTCAGCAACAGAGCTTCAGTTAGCACCTATTCCTGTATATTGCACAAAATTACGCCACTCAGAGCTGGATTTTGAACTTCTTTCCCTAATTCACAGCCTCTCCCTACTCTGGAACAATTATTTTTGGCTAGACTGCATACCCAGTGTCTATAAACGTTCCTATGTCCCTATGCTGACCTGAGCTGGAAAAATGAATCACTGTGACCTTTTTTTTCTTGACATTTGTAATCAGGACTCAGTCTGGTGCATTTTCTGGATTTGTTTGGAGGAGTTGTGGGCAAGAACTTGGCTGGATATCTTCCAGCTACTCAGCCATCTTGGCTCTACCTCCATATTAATAGAATTTTAAATAACTAGGACTCTTCCAGCCCAGTACTCTTGTCACCATAATTTGCATCTCTTATTAAGTTATATTTGATTTTTTTCCCTTCTAAAGAAATAAGCTTACCTATTCACACATAATATGAAGTTTTACTTATAGGAAAATATAAGCTGAAAAGGCCCATATTGATTTTTTCCTTAAATGGGTTAACTGATTGGAATCAAAGAATTCTAGCTACTTATATTAAAAAAAAGTTTCAATGGCTAACATAAATTTCCAAAAACATAACAAAGCTCCATTAAAATTCTTCAGAAATATTGTAATAAATTTCTAGAAAGAATGTTACTGATCTCTTGCCTAAAAAGTGTATCTGCAACAAGCTGTTTTCAGATTTTACAGGAAAGCAAGAAGATAAACTACCTCATTTCTTTCCTTCATGTGCTAAAGTGAAAGTAAGGAGAGCGTGGGGAGAAAATAAATAAGGACTGGAATAATTTTATAAAGAACTTTCTTCAGAAAAGTAAAGTCAAACATAGACATGGCTGAGGCAGCACAAATATTTCCCAACTTTATGTTGTAACATTATTTAACTGTCACTAAAGGGCTAGGGGGAGGGGAACGGAGATGATCAGCAAATATTTCATCAGCTCCACAGCAAGGTGTTTCCTGGGCTTTGCAGACACAGTGGTTGGTTGAAGGTGCAATCACTCCTCTGGTGGAGGCCAGATAAAGCATTCACCCCACCAACTACTATCTTTCAATGCAGAGGCTGTTGATAACATTATTTCACCCCATGCTGTTGAAGCCCTGCTTTCCCAATTTGTAGATTACTACAGAGTTTTGTGTTTTACGATCTTTCTCCAAACGCATTTTGCATTGTTCAATAGTACAGCATCTTTTACATCTTAATGCAACATCAAGATATTTCAAGGTAAAAGGCTTTTGCCTTTTCCCCCCGTAGATTTCTAGGGAAGTAAGTGTAGGAGTTTACATTTGAGTCATAAACTTAAGCCTTAGGGGTCTATATAATATTTTCTGTCATTCACACATTTCTGCTATTTTATTTTAGTTTATATTTTCAGCTATCTAAATTGAACCAGAAAGACTTTGGAGCAGGACTGGAAATTCTGTGGGTCTTGTTTTAAGGCTGTAGGGTAAACATACAGACTAATTTCATTGGTAAAAGGGATTCCCTCTACCAATGCAGGTCAGCACTTTCTCTTCAACTTAAGAGTCTTAAAAAGTTGATTAAAGCACTGGAAAGGTTGAGACTTGCCTAGGATCATGCAACCAGTCAGTTATTTTCAGAGGCAGGGTTTGTATTGAGGTTTTGTTGGCTTTTAAGCAAGCTCCCTACCCACCAACTTAGTATAGTGTGAAATCAATCACCTGATTCATGGTCCAGTCCCAGGGCACTGCAGTTTAGATTAATGAACTACAGTAAAATGGATTGGCTGAGTTTCTAGTCTAGGTCAAGTTTATAGTCAGTGTAGCCTCAGTCACAGGAAGACCTTTACCTACCATTTGTTGCACTATCAACCTCTGTCCCTGCTCCAACCCTTGGATCTGGTTGTTTCTGAAAGAGTGGATGAAAACTGTGCGTGTGTGTGTGTGTGTGTGTGTGTGTGTACATTCTTTGTCTCTGTATGTTGAAACAGACTTGTTCACATTATGTCTACTTAGTGTGGAAGGAGAGCTAGGTGGCACAGTGGATAGAGCACCAGTGCAGGAGTCAGGAAGACCTGAGTTCAAATCTCACCTCAGACACTTGACACTCACTGACTGTGTGACCTTAACCCCAAATTGCCTCATTCTGGGTCAAATCCAGTCATCCTAATGAATATCTGGTCACTGAATTCAAATGGCTCTGGAGGACAAGTGAGAGTGGTGACTTGCACAGCCCTCCCTCACTCAAAAACAAAGTAAAGTGCAAGTCATGTCATTATTTCTCTGATGGCTTGGTCTCCTTTGGCGACGAAGGGCAAACACACACTTAGTATGGAAACCACATGGCATACATTTTTATCAAATCTGATGTGTTCATAATTTCAGTCTTCTCTTCTCTCATTTGTTTTGTGTGCTAGACAGTCACATCTCAGATACAAATCCTAAAACTGAAAAGAGGGAAGATAGAGAGATATCTGGAGAGGAGAGGAATAGAAGTCTTCCTCCTAGAGGAACAGAGAAAAAAATTTTAATTTGACACACATGCTGCTTGATTGACTGTATTATACTTTAAAAAAGATTTTATTTTATCCAGTTGGAACATATGACACATGACACGTATGTACACACACACACACAAGCGCAGTGTTTCCAGAAGGTGGTGCAGAAGGGTGGTGGTTTTTTGTTTCAATCTAATCAGCGGGGCTTGAGCTGGGCAAAATCTTGCTGGATCTCATCTATCTGGTATCTAGAATGTTTTGGGGGATGGGAAATGGGAGTGGCAGTGAGGGAGAATAGTCCTAGGGAGATAATATAGCTTATTTCACAGTCAGTAGACAGAGGGAATTTAGTGGCTTATTTTGAGGAAAACCATCAGGTTTTCCTCAAAATCTCTCTGCTCATGTCCTATCTATACATACATGTGCATGTGTATATGTAGGTACTTACATGTGTTAAATGTAAACTATCTATGTCAAGGTTAATGAGTCTGAAATGCAGTGTTTCATCTGGGTGACACACCTGCATTCTTGTATGGCAACTGCAGTCAGGTAGTGGATTTCAGTTTTAAACAAATTAAGATTTGTATATGTTGGCTTTGAAGTCAGTTGTTCTACAAACAAGCAGGGATGCTTTTTATATTCATATGTTAATAACACTATTTCCTATTGGCTCACCAGATTCTTACCTCCCCCTCTATATATTGTCAGAGAATCTCCAAAGTCAGGAAACTTCTATCTGACTCACTCTCTCTGTCCACAGCATCCTGGCACCATAGTGTCTCTTTAATGAATGAGGGGCTGCAATTTCTTTTGCATTTCCTAATTTTTTTTTTAGTGACTGGGTTTTTGATTCTCACTTAGGGCCCCTTTTCTCTGTTTTGTAATTTCCTGATCAAATCTTCAGGGATAGAGATAATTTTCAGAACTTTGCTTTCTGGCAGAGAATAAATTTAGGCTTCTGGGAACTGAGAAAAAATGAACAACATTTTAAAAGTCAAGACCTGTATAATGTAAGTTATATGGATAGGGAAGGATACCAACTTCCTTTGTCTACTCCATCCTCAGCTTGAAAAAAAAATGAAGTAAATGGCAGCATTCTTATGTGTTGACTTCCTAATTTGAACTCAGAACTATTCTTAATGTGGATTACTGAAATTCATTTACTTTCCAGAGACTTTATATTTTCCTTGCCCCTATGCAATTTCTGAACTCTCATTCAGGCTCAGAACTTCACTCAGACTCACAAGGTCAAAGATTAAAAAGAAATCCTTGGGACTCCCAGTCTATTCTAGAATTTTTAAAATGCTTGAGTAAAACAGAATAGGAAGACAGGCATTTTGGGGAAAATGCACCACTTCTCTGAGCATTCACTAGGCTATTTTGGACAGATCATTAAAAGGGAACTCCATTGGAGAGGCACCCCTAGAAAGGGGCAAATCATGAATTTAGAGTCTAAAAAGGAGATTCCTTTCTCTTAAAGAGTGAGCTATTATGACATCCTTTGTGTGGATGGTAGTTCATTTCTAAAGCTTAGACTTTTGCACTATGTAATTTTGTGATACTCTTTTGAAAAACATACCCTTTTTGCTAGGAATATTCTCTTCCCTTCCAAATTCCCCAGCCTTCTCCCACCCCATATTCTTTTTATAAACTTGATTTAGCAGCTTGAGCTTTGACACACTTACTATAACATGTTTATAGTCTCATCCATGCATTCTTTTTGTTTCTCCAATCTAATTATTAGGCTTATGTCAGAATGGCCATTTTATACTATCAGTTTAGAGGGAGAAAAAAAAAACTTTAAATCTTGAATTCTTTAATAATTCAAGTGTTAGCATTGTGTAGATACTCTTAACTTCTACTTAAAAGTAATTAATTGATTTTCTGACATATCAGTTAACAGTATATTGCACTGACACGAAGCTGTGATTCAGCCGCTGATTGGGCTGGATGACGATATGAATCATACTCAAGCTCTGGAGTTCTGCTTGGAAGACTCTAAAAATATTCATCTATAAAAAGAAAGCCTTTTTACATGTAGTGTTGCCTAAAAATCTAAACCATATGGATTTTCTGTTGCTATTGGGGGATAAAGCCTAGCATTTTGGTGTGCCATTGCTGCGTAGATTTGGAAAATTCAACAGGTATGAACTCATTCAGTGTCACAAAACATGCAATACACTGAATTAAAAGAAATTAAATGCACACGAATGAGAATTTTTCCAATATTGAGCACAGCAAAAGGGAGAACGCTATCAAAATTTGTATTTGCTAAAGACTCTTGAAAAGAGGCATATGCTAGCTTTTATTTCCTTAAAATGGGTTTGGGAACTGGGAAAAATGGGGAAATGGAACTTGCTGTGCAAGTTCCTCTCAAGGCATTGTTTGTCCTTAGACTTCCATTCAGGAGTACATGTGAAGGAGGAATAACATATGTGCTCACAGAATTCCCCTTCATTAACACAAACATTAATATAGGAAATTAAAACTCAGAATGATTAAGTGATTTGCTCTATTTAGTAACTAAATTTATAGTTTGGAGCAAAGGCTTTCTGATACTCAGGTTTCTCTAGATTAGTGGGACAATTTGGTAGCAAGAATGAGAAATTATTATATATATATATATTTTAAATTTTATTTTTAACTTATGGAATAAAAAGCATTCTCATAACATAGGAGAACAAAAGACAATTGCACATGAAACTGCAAACAAATATACATGTACAATTTGCTATTCCTTTCAAATATACAACAAAATTATCATGTATATTTCTTTTTTCTTCTCGCCTTCCCTCGATTATTTCAACTGCTATAAGCCAACAGGTCTTTTTCAGTACTACCATACAAATAGCATTCCCCTTCGTATAATATAGATTTTTTTTGGGAGGGTGAAGTAATTGGGGTTAAATGACTTGCCCAGGGTCACACAGCTAGTAAGTGTTAAGTGTCTGAGGCTAGATCAGAACTAAGGTCCTTCTGACTCTAGGACTGATGCTTTATCCACTGCACCACATAGATGTCCCTATATTATATAACTTTTAAGTCTCAAAGATATGATTGTTATCATGCATATTTTGAGTCTAAAGGGAAGTAATGGATTTTAATCCAATTTAGTTCAACAACCTTTATTAAGTTCCTACTATGGACAAAACACAATACTTTCTTTTAGAAGAAATAAACATGGAAAATGAAGACTTCCCCCCAAAAATTTGAAAAATGTTTGTACATTTCATTACTGTTTTTTTACCAGAGTAAGAATGGGGGCTGGATGGAACAGTGGGAATGATAATGAATTTGGTATCAGAGGACCTAGTTTCAAATCCTAGCTCAGACACTTATTATTTATGTGACCTCCAGCAAGTCACTTAGCATCTTGAGACCTCAGTTTTCTGTAAAATGGGACAAGATATAAACAAGAGAAATTGGAGGTAATTTTAGAGGGAAGGTACAAACTTTAAGGGGGACAAGAAACATTTTATCAGATGGTAGTTTTCTTAGGTGGGAGCTAAATGAACTCAGACAAACCAAGAGACAGAGATGACCAGGGAGAGTGTTCTAGGAACTGGATGAGTGGGAGAGGGTCAGAGAAGGGACTTGAGAGACACAGTCTGTGAAAAAGTATGGTGTTTGGAGATGGATAGCTGAGACATATAGGACAAAAGCTAGTGGAGTTAGATAAGCCAAGTGAGTTTTTTGAGGATGGAGGAGACAGGCAAATTTGTAGGGAAGCAGCCAGTACACAGGGAAAGGTTAAAGACAAGTGAGGGAGTAAGGAATATAGATAGAGGGCAATCTGCTAGAGAATGTAGCCTCTCATGAAAGATGGAGAAGCAGAGAAAAAGATCTTATAAGAAAAGATGGCGAATGAGATAGTGATCACAGACTACTGTATGATAGATCTAAGCTAAAAGGAGCCTTAAATACCATCTAGTCTAGTTCTTTTATTTTAAAGAAGGAAATTTAGGCCCAGAGAAGTTAGGTCATTTGTCCAACCTAGGTTGCATGTGTGTGTTTGTCCTTCATTGCTGAAGAAGACCATGCCATCAGAGAAATAGTGACATGACTTACGCTTGACTTTGTTTTGAGTGAGGGATGGCTGTGCAGGTTACCAGCCCCACTTCTCCTCCAGGGTCATCTGAATCCAGTGACCAGATATTCATCAGGATGACTGGAGATGACCCAGGATGAGGCAATGGGGTTAAGTGACATGCCCAAGGTCACACAGCCAGTGAGTGTCAAGTGTCTGAGGTGAGATTTGAACTCAGGTCCTCCTGACTCCTGCACTGGTGGTCTATCCACTGTACCACCTAGCTGCCCTAGGCTGCACCTAGGTTGCATAGGTAATATATGAAAGAATGGATTTAGAACCAGGTATTCTTCCTCTGAATCCAGTGCTCTTTCCTCTGTTACCCAATGCTTAACTTTATTTGCTTGTGGAGAAAGGCTTTGTGGTGCCCCATCTACGTAGCCCCCAAAGAGAAGGAACTTCATAAATGTGTGGACTTCACAAGGAGGAACAACCAAGATATTTTCCTTCCGTTGTGAACCATGTTGGTTGTGGAGGTGGACTCCTGAGAGAGGATGGCTTACTTCCTTAACAACTCTGTGCTCTTGTTCTCCAGGAGAAGCCTTTTGTTGAAAGACCCCCTGGAGCTACTGGACTCACAGGAGGGGAGAATTATCTGGATTGGTTTGGGTACCTATCTTTTTCCATTTTCTAATGAAAATTCTCTATTTGCTCCAAGTGCTTGTGATGGGAGTTAAAAGAGCTTTGAAGTCAATGGTTCTCTACCTTTTTTTGTGAGTCTTGGATCCCTTTGGCACTGTGGTAAAGCCTTTAAACCACTTCTTAGAATAACATTATTTAAATGTACAAAATAAGATACCCAGGATTGCAAAGGAAATCAATGATTTTGAAATTCAATTATGAAAATTAAAAAAAATTCATATACCCTAGGTTGAGGAATCTGAAAGACCCAAGTCAAGTTCTGATGTTCTGGGGGTGAGGTTCTGGTAGGGCTTGAGCCTGCAGAGATTTTTCAGGGGCCCTTGAGGTAAACTAAGTCTGCGTCATAGGGTAGGGGGACAAACTGACATATGAATTATATTTTGGGGGCTTCTTTCGGCCTAAGATTTCTGTACCAGTAATAGTTAACCGCAATCATCAGAACATGAATGAGTCCAGAAATTCATTCCACAATTCTGATTCTCTCAGTCTTAGTAATTTTATCTATAAAAAACGGGGATATTAGTGTTTGCACTACCCACTTCACTAGGTTGCGTGGAAAACATTTTGTAATTCAATTCAGTCAAATGGACATGTATTAAGTGGCTACTAGTATTATGCTAGATACTGGAGACATAAAGGTAAAAATGAAATAGTCTTTTCCCTTGTTAAGCTTACTTTATACTGGGAGAATACTACATATACACAAAGAAGTAAATTTTTAAATACACATAACCGTAATTGAAAAGTAGCTTCAGAGAGAGAGAGAGAGAGAGAGAGAGAGAGAGAGAGAGAGAGAGAGAGAGAGAGAGAGAGAGAGAGTGCTAAATACTGGGGGACCAGGAAAGTCAAATAAGAGATGGCATGGCAGTGATTTGAAGGATGCTATGGATTCTGCCAGGTAGAAGTGGGGCACTGTACAATAAGGGAAGTGGAGAGGGAGGAAGAGGATGCATTAGTGCAAGTGTCTGGAAATGTGATATTGAATGCTACATATAGGGAATAATAAGCAAACCAGTTTGACTAGAAAAAAGAAAGCATGTAAAAAAGCAGTAAGACTGTAAGGGTAGGAGGGAGCTAGATTGTAGGGAATTTTAAATATAAGCCTAAAATTTTTGTATTTTATACAAGAGGTAACAGGGAGCCATTGAAGATCATTGAGGGTGTTTGTGTTTGTGTGTGTGTGTGTGTGTTAGATTTGTTTTTAGCAATATCAGTTTAGTAGCTGAGTAGAAGACAGGTAGGGATGGGGAACCTGTTGCCTGAAGGACCTTTATGCAGCCCTTTGACTGAGTCCACATTTTACAGAACAAATCCTTATTTTAAGGGGATTTGTTCTGTGAGTTTAGATCCACACATGTTGGACTGGAATTCAAGAGAGATTAATGTTTGTTATATATATATATATATAATTAGCAAGTCATCTGCGTATCTTTAAACCCATGATTGACATCCCCAAGGAGGAGTTCATAAGACCCTCCCCACAGAGATCTGTAGGTAAATTTCATGGGGCCCATGGAGTTGGATAGAAATATTTTTATTTTCACTAACCTTTAAGTGAGAAATAATTTCCTTCTATCATGAATTAAAAAAACAATAAAATATTGTTATAAGAAGGGGTCTGGAGTTTTCAGCAGGCTACCAAAGGGGATATATCTGTATCTATCTATCTATCTATCTATCTATCTATCTATCTATCTATCTATCTATCTATCTATCTATCTATCTATCTACCTATCTATCTGTATTTCTGTCTATCCATATGTTTGTATGTACTTATAGATATACAGATATATAAATACACACAGTCATATATATGTATGTATGTTATGTTTGTATGTATACTCTTGTACTCTTGATAGAATTAGTAGTAGAGGAAATTGCCTGGAACTGAATCTTGGAGACATCCACACTTTGTACTGTATAACATGTACTATTCAATATTATGTGGAAATTATTTTGCCAACAGATTCTAACACAGTAAAGCAATGGAAAAGGGGGGGAGGGAGCAGTCCTTAAGCAATTAAATTTAAGTATATTTTTTAAAAATCTACGAATTCATTATCTTTGGGGAATGAAAAACTTTGCATTTCTAGACATTATGTTTTACCTTCTACATGCTTTAGAAAAAAATGGAAACAAGAGATTCCAGGCAGATTTAATAATGCATATTCTGTGAGGTATTTTGGTTAAGAATAGAAGTTTGGGGGAGGGGAAGAGACTTGATGAATTATTTACCATTTATCTATAGAGGGAAGAAAATCTCAAGATTTCGCTGAAGTTCTTGATTGATTTTCTGACACAAGTGAAATGATACTGAAGCAGCCACTTTGGGCTTGTTAGATATATGACCTACTGTCAAACGCACATCTGAATTTCAATTGTGAGAGCAGTTTGTATTCTGGGGAGTCTCTACTTTTCTGTGATTTCTGTATTACTCATTGTATGAAGCTCAGCATTTTTACTTCACCCAGAACAGGCTCTTAAAATGTATTTCTGGAGTTAAATTACATAAAGTTGTCAAAGTAAAAGTGGGAAAATCTAAACTCCATCTAGCATGAATTGTGAATTTTAGACTTGGTGTACTAGGTAGGGCAGTGATAAACATAGAATTTCCAGACTCAGACCTTAGACATCATAGAATCTAATGTTCTCAGTAAATATCTCAAACCACAGTCTACCACATCCAGCCTCACCATATGACTCTTGGAATCTCTGACTTTGAGACCAAAAGCTGGCCTGGCACAGAGGGAAAGAGAAGGGGATGGTCAGGAAAGGGAGCATGTAAGAGCATGATGCAAAGGGGAGGAGAAAGAGAAGCTCATTTTTCATTTTTTAAGTTTATAAGTTTTCAGAAGACTGGTAGTAAAAAATTTAAGGACTGGAATTTAAAAAAAAAAAGATTGATATTTAGATTGATATTTAGTTCAACTCTTATTTTTACCTCAGGAAGGTGAAATCACTAACCCAAGGTCATTCAATGAGTTAATAAATTCTGTACTGGAATCCAAGTTTCTCAACACTTGGCTTAGAGATTTTTCCATTTTATCACACTGCCAGCTATATTTCTAAGAATTAGCTCTGAGTATCTTTATTGTTAGCATACATTTTCCTAGTATTTTATCCATGTAAATATAACCTTTGATTATGAGTCCCATTTAACAGATGAGGAAAATTAAACTCAGAGAGTTTGAATAACTTACTAAGAGTCGTATAGATAATAAGGATTTGAGTAAGGATTTAAACTTGTCTCCTGATTCTAAGTCTAATATTTTTTCTACTTTTTATCATTATATATTATTATAGTATTTCATACTATATATAGTATTACATACTATATAGTATTTTATGCTATATACTATTAGGCAATTTATAGCTACCTAATATTATTTGCCCAAAACCTCATGAACATTGGAGTCTAAGATGATCAATTTCCTTGAATTTCTTTCTTTTTTGAGTCTTTTCTGTTTCTACCAATCTCTCTCTCTCTCTCTCTCTCTCTCTCTCTCTCTCTCTCTTTCTCCCTTCCTCCCTCTCTCTCTTTCTCTCTCTCTGTCTGTCTCTCTCTTTCTTTCTCTCTCTCTCTCCCTCTCTCTCTCTTCTCTCTCTCTATCTCTCTCTTTCTCTCTCATTCTGTGTGTGGGGAATGGTGCTTCATTTTGAGCAACATGATAATGTGTCTCACTTTTCTAAAGGATAAAGAATATTAACAACTTAATTTTCACAAAATTTTATGGACTTAATATAAATCAACTAGAAAATTTCTATAAAAATTAGGGGAAAGAATGCCTAGCTTGATTGAAAGTTACTCTGATAGCTCACTATGCATAGAAGAAACAACTGATGTTCATACCTCTCCCTTGTCATTTTCAAATATGTGAATGGAAGATTGGGATAAAATGATGATTTTTTAAAACTTTCTTTCCATTCAGGCTCTTTTATCGATCACTCCTTCTTTGTAGATTTAACTCATTCATGGTAAAAAGGTAGCAAAGCATACTTTGCTAGGATAATTTGAGCCAGACACATCTTTTTCTGAGGTAACCAATTCAGTTTAACAAATATTTTAAAAATATAATGTATCAATGAATATTTCATAAATTACACACATTTCCCCCCACAAATAGTTGCTTATTCCCCACTCAATGTCAAAATCCCTAATTTCACAAGCTTAACAATATCAGTTAGTAACCCATCCTAGATCAATGGGAGTACTTGCCCATTTTCCACTGACTTCTAAAGAAATGGAAAATAACCTGTACTTATTCAAGATTCCAAAGCTCTTTAAAAATGCAGCAGCAATATATTCACTATTTCATAAGCTATTGCAACACACCATGCCAAATACATTCTTAAGTAATGTTTCAGATAGGAGCAACATCCACAACATTAGAGAGGAAAGGGAGTGGGTAGGGAGGAAGAAAAGGAAGAGGAATAAGCATTTATATAGTGCCTACTGTGTGCTAAGCACTGTACCAATATAACTTTATTTGATGCCCACAACAATCCTACAAAGTAGATGCTATTGTTATTCTTATTTTACAGTTAAGGTAACTGAGGCAGACAGAGGTTAAATGACTTGTCCAGGTAGGAAGTATCTAAAAACTGAATTGGAACTTTGATTGTCTTGACTCCAAGCCTAATACTTTAGCCACTGTACCACCAGTACTGCCTCTAGACATGTAAGTAAGGTCTAATAAGAAGAAAGAGAAATAAGAAGGGTTAATATGGCAATACAGCATGTAATTGAAGGATTATAATGATAGGGGTGGTACAATTATTACGATTACTCGTTAGTTTTTAACAAGGAACATGAATGGCAATCTGAATCTAAGAATGTGTTTGAATATAACTATAGAACTTAAGACTCATATCATTGTATGAAGCTCAACATTTATATATATATATAAAATATATAATATATATTATATTATATATATAGACAAAACTTAAATAATAACACAATATTAATAAAATATGATTATAAGACAAACAATAAAATGAAGGAGTCTAATATATTCTTGTTTAACAAGCAGAGATAACTAAAAAAAAGATATGATCCCAGAGATTCAGAAGTCTGGTACAGATATTAAAAGAAAAAACTGGGAGGCAGGGAGATTTGAAGTACCTCATAGTAAAGCTAATTTTTATCTAAGCAACTGAGAATTAATTCAGGACATGATACAACTGGATGCCAATTATGTTAACCATAGATTTTATTCTGAATATTAAATGTTTGTATGCCCAGAGTATTATGATGTAAAGGGTTCAGTATATTGATTTGTCAAATAAATATTCAATCACAGTATGTTCTTTTGCTCCAAGAAATCTTAGAGATTGTCTAGTTGTCTTCTTTTACAGATGAGAAAACTGCAACCTAGAGACCTAGTGACCTAAATACAGATCTTCTGTTGACAAATGCAATATTCTTATATATCTGACTGTCAGACCTGTTCTTTGGTTCTAGATTCATAGCTCTAGGCTTGCATGATTCTGTAAAGTGAGGAATATGGTAGGATAATAAAATCTCTGATTCTGAAAAAAGGACTGGTTTCCTGCCCAACTTTAAGGTGGTTGATTTCTGACGGTTGTAAAGTCAGTTATTTATTAACAATTAAGAAAGCCACATTAAAATATTTCTGTAACCACAAGATAGTAATGAAAAACATAACCTCAATGAATAATATTTAAGAATAACTTACCTAAATTATAACTATATTTTATTTATATTATATATTATATTTATTTTATTTACTGTATTTATTTTATTCTTTGTAGGGAAGGGATAATTATGATTTTGACATCTTCATGGGTCTTTCCTCAGTTTTACAAAATATCTGGAATCTTACTTTATAATACAACATAATATATGATATTAAAATGTTATCTTCAATGCATATTGATAAATATAGTCTTGAAAAGTAATGCACACAGAGAAAATAGTGCTCTGATGTAAATGCTTGACTGTAAAGGTCATCGATAGATAAATGATCGGTGGAAGCTAAAGCATAAATTAGCAACTTTTAATTACTGGCTGTGAATTTTCTGAGAAAGAAGGAAAAGGCAAATGCTCCTATACATTTTCTGACTTCCTTGTCTATTGCTACTTTTGCTAAGATAACTAAATACAGTACGTGGTTTTATCAGATACTATTGATGTGTTTTTTTAAATGTAGCAAATTTGGTAATTTTTGTTGAGTTCTTGGAGGATTTTTCCCCTCCTGTATCACATAGCTGGAATACATCCAATACAACTTTCTTCTGAAGGAAAAAAAAAAAAAGACTTACTAATTAGCATAGAGAACATATTTCCCTGTTCAAGTAGATGGCCTTTTACAAAAATAAGAGAAAATTAGATATAGGAAGTGTCAGATATTTTAGGGGCTGATGCTTGACTGATTAGACACAGATGACTGAACCAAACTTTACAGAACTCTAGAAAGAAAATTACTTAGATTTGTTTGTTTATATATGTCTCAAGCTGTGAAAGAAAAGAGTCTCATATGTCACTGCTGTCCAGAAAAAAAAATGTGAAAAATGACTTTTTGTAGAGTTAGACCAAATAATTCTATTATTTAAAATTGTATATATGAGGAATAGACAAACCCAAACACTGCTTGTGAAAAAGGAAATGCGATGTTCTTTTCTAACATGTCTCTTTCTTATTAACACTAATTATTTTTCAGAAGTGCCCAGATATTTTCTGCCAATTTTAGCTTCTGACCAGATTTCACTGGATGGATTTGGATATCCATGGATTTCACATTGCATTTGGATATATTGGAGTTCACAGATTCCCTTTCTATTTTTCTACCTATTTCCACCTTTTGCTATAGTTAAAGCTTTCAATCCTCCATCACAAACAACGGTGCACCCCCATATCATCCCATATGAACATTTCCTCTAGTTTCAGATCCAAAAGATGAAACAATAAAGAGAGGAGATATTGGAGTTCCTCTATCCGCACATCAGCGAGACAATTAAAATAGAAACAAATAAACCAAATTGTAATCTGCATGTGTAAGATTTTCCCTTTTTTGTTTTCTTTACTCAAGGTTCACAATGGCCACTGGGACAACCCCCGAAAGCCATAATTGTGGTGATTGTAGCATCCTTTTTGAGATGTCAAGATTCTTTCACTATTAGTGCATGGTATTAAAAACAGATGTGGGTGATATGATTTTAAAATTTAGATTCTGAGAACATCACTAATTAATCTTCCAGTTACCATCTTTATAATGTGGTACATCATAGTAGCAGTACCTAGGTGTGTGTAGAAGGAAGGAAAGGTAACTGGGAGAAGATGTTGGATCCAGATGTTCATAAAGAATTCTTTTTGTGTGAAATACAATCTGTCACTTAATATGGTACTTATTGCTGATGCTCCAGCAATTTAATGCTCTCATACACCAGAAAATCTGTGATCTTTTTTCAGGTGTACCTTCCATCTTGATATAGATCCTAACCCAGCTTTGCATAGCAATCTTATGAGACTCTAAACTCCAGGAGATGACTTATAGTATAAAGTGGGAGGATGAATTATAATAAAAACTTTTAGAAATTGATATAATTAGTATTAGCATGTGTGTGTGAGTGTGTGTGTGTGTGTATGTGTGTGCATGATTTTGGGGATGGGTGGGTCTTCTTTTGTATACAGTAAGAGTTTTGCCTTCACAAAGTTTGGAGCCTCAGTCTAGAGCAGATTAGTAGGATCAATTCACAGTTCTGCCATTAGTTTATCGATATCCTTGATTTCCTTCTGGTGACTTGTTGACCATCAATCCAAACAGTTCCCATGCCCTTAGCAAGCCAGTGCCTCCTCACTACTCATTAGTGTAATTACTAGAGTCTCCACTGAGCCAGGAGACACTCTGAGAACTCAATTCCTCAAAATAACTTGGTAAATGATTTGTGGCATGTAGCAGATATCTGGTTTCCCTCACCAGACAGAATATGTATGGAAAATGAGGAAGAAAATCCTGTATTCCAAATGGCTATATTCTTAATTAATTGGCCCACATCATCTACCATTGCATCTTGAAAAAGATTATCCCAGAAATTAGAGCTTCAAGCTTGGGTTCTTCCATTCCGGGCAGACATATCTGTCACTTACATGCATTCTTCTGTGCTGAGCAATCTGTTCTGCTAGTTGCCCAAGACCTGCCATATTATCTCTTGGTAATTCCACTACCATCTTCTAGTGCCTGAGGCTATGCTATGGCTATTTATAAGGAATCAGAATATAAGAAGGAGAAGAAGAAACTCTTCCCCTCTTGCAATGAGTCCTCAACATCCTCATAACCATCTGACCTTGGTCAAAGGAAACTTACTGGCTAAATATTTAGATGATATCACCACCATCTGTCTGTGCAGTATGAGTCTCCTGAGGTTGATTGCAACTATACTCTGATTCATTACAATTTTATGTGTAATAATTCCCTGCATGGTGGGCATGAACTTGTCTCTAATCTTCACTATCACCATACTGGAAGACTCCAGTGGTCAGCTCCTTTGCCTTTGATGTTCTAAGTCATATGTGCATGTCTGACTGGGAGGATACTGGTGAGTAGAGGAAGATCATTTTCTGCAAGATGATCCTGATGCACAGCTTTCCTCCAGTGCTAAATGGTCATGGCATAGAGTCTATGGCAACATTCCCAAGGTCAAGAAGAGGGTTTTTGATAGAGAATATTTTACCATCTAGATCTGAGGTCACCTGAGTGCTTTTTGGAGTATAGAATTAAGCCTTGGAGCTAGAGGATTATTATAGTTGGAAAGAATATGAGGGGAATTGTCTGTACAGCAGTCACTTTAAACTTAGAAGAGGAAGTTCAATCTCCTATCAAGGCAAATGACTTTTTTTGTGACAAACAGAACTATGTAACTGATTAATATAATTCCCACTGGATGCTTATCTTTCTTCTACATGAGCTCTTTCCTTAGGATCTCACCTTTAGAGATTTCCAGGCTCTAGACTGCCCCTTCCCCCCTGCTCCACACTTTGAATGTCTAAGACTCAATATATATTAACAGCTAGCATTTATATAACCCTTTAAACTTTGAAAAGCATTTTACAAATATTATCTCATTTGATTCTCACAACCAATCTGGAGAGTAGGTTCTATTATTATCCCTATTTTATAGATGAAGAAACAGAGGAGGACATAGATTGTGACATGAACAGGGTCACACAGCTAGATTGTGACATGAACAGGGTCACACAGCTAGATTGTGACATGAACAGGGTCACACAGCTAATCTTCCTGACTGTACATCCAGTGCTCTGTACACTGTCCCCCACCCCAGTTGGATTTAAGGGCTGCTGATTGAAACAACAGAAAATTATGGAGGTGACCTGGCTTGATCTCTGGTCCTCTCTCCACTATACCATGATGCCTCATTTTAACGTTCCTCTCAAATAAGCCGGGTAAGATGTAGTTCTATCTGAGAAAAGAATTTTGTGTACAAACCATTAGAAGGTTAAAATCATAGATTTGGGGCTCAAAAGGAACTTGGAGGTCATCTGATTAAGCCCACTCATGGGACAGATGAAGAAAATGAGATTCAACGAGGTTAAGAGGTTTAACAAGGCTGCAGAGGTAGTAAGTAATGGGCAGCACTTAAACTGACATCCTCTGACTCCAAAGTCACTGGTATCCTTTCCATTCTACCATGATGCCTTTCTTTAAGACAAGAGGCCTTTCACTTATGGCAGCTGAGTTTTAAGAAACTTTTGCTGTTTTGAAAGGGTGTGGTATGTGTACATTCATACATGCATGCATACCAAAGGAGGAGAGTATATATCAGTAGATACTAAACATTTGCTGATTTGTTGGATGATTGACAAATGGAATATGAGGGACTGCTGGGATGGCTTTTTCTCCATTCAGACATAAATGGCGTTCCTCACCACCCAACTCTAATATTTTTCTAACCCCTTTGATACAAACTTGAAAGAGTTCCCACCTCATGCCTACTTAGAAAAGGATTTAATTCTTCTTTCTTAGAATTTGGTCTCTGAGAATAAGGAAAGTAAGTTCCTACAAAAGACAGTAAAGAAATAGAATTTTTTTCAAACAAAATCCTCTTTTGTAGTTCCTATCCCCAAATTCTAAGGGTACAGCAGTTGTATAATGAGATACACTGGTATTCCCCCTCCCCCAACTCCTATAACCTTTCTGTTCCCTAGGCTCCTCCTATAACTCATTTATCCTTTTTTCCCCTATCTTTTAATCTATTTACATTACTTATTTTAAAGTAGAGTTAGTGCTGAGAAGATAAGAGAAATTAATGGCACTGCTTTCAACTGCGAGAGATGGGATGACTAGGACAGAATGTTGTATACATTTTTAGACTCAATCTCTGTTACTAGGTATTTTTGCTTAATTGTTTTTCTTTACTACAAGGGAGAGATCAATTTGTAGGTGGGGAGATTACTAGAATTGATTGCTTTTTATATAAAGAAATTGATGACAGAGACATGAGACTATTTTAGGATAATTTGGTTCATTATTCTCTTATATTTGAGAAATCACTTCTTAAATTACTTAAAAACTTGGTCACCATACAGCCAATTAGTATGCCCATGATAGGAGAATCATCCCATGTCCTTTCCATTATAGCCTTTTTGAAAGAAAGAGCACCTTTGAGAGGTAGCGAGATTGGCTCGGCAGTAAATTTTGTGATTTTCCAGAATTCACAATATCAAGCTAGATAAGGTACCTAGATTCATTTAAGGAATAATTAACTAGATAACACCTAGATGTGTCATTCTAACAAGGTCTTTATAGGTACAGGAAACTTCAAGGGCTGTGACATTCCATCTTCTGTCCATTTAGAATAACTGTGAAAGGCAATCACACACAACTCAGGTAAAATTTCTATCCCTAGGGCAATTTGGAGAAACTTATGATTACTGTCTAATACTTACTTTTGACCGTTGTGACAGGTGGCTACATAACTTATCCTGTCTAGAAAATAATAACCTTATCAGACATCCAAAGACTATTGATTCGCTTTTATCTTATGCAACAGTTAAAATAAAATTTCTATATTTAAATTGTGCATTTGTGAGGTGGGCTGTTACTGTCCGTTAGCTTTGTGGTTACCATTATTTTCCAGTCGAAAATTGTGGTGTGTATTATTCATGAAGAGGCTGACTTTCTGCCATAAAGCTATTCTGCCTTCCAGTAATAATTAGTCCATAAGATTCTATTGGTTTTAGAATTATAGAACTAGAAGAAACCTTGAAGGTCATTAAGTGAAATTTTAACACTGTTATGTCATCGATGAGGAAAATAAGGTGAAGTACCTTGTCCAAGTTCAGATATTTAGTAAGATAGCTAGGATTTAAACCCAAGTTTATTGACTTCATAGGTATACTACACCATGAAAATTGGTCATATTGTACTGCAGAAGTAGATAAACTGGAATTTGGTTTCAAATGCCCACAACTGTTGAATAATGGACCTTTGTATTGCATAAGTCATTATGAAACTATAGCATGCATATTCCAGGTCAAGTCTCTCTTAAATTTCTTCTGCTGGAAGTCATTAAGATCTATAGACTCTGTGCATATGGAGAAAAACCTTGAAGTGTTGTTGCAATCGCCTCAAAGAGACTTTAAATGAACTCCAATACTCCAGATGTCACATAACCTTATCTTATTACACTTTGGAACCCATGGTGTCAGTTTGGAACTTTTCATGAAGTTTCTTTTTGGGGGGCGGTTCTAGATGAATACCAAAGAAAAAGAGTTTTAGACTACCCTGGGGCCATGGCAGAATTCATTTCGAACCTTATTAGTATATGTATCATAGATCACTGAGACATGTTTTTAATGATCCCATACTATGTCCTATACTATGCTGGTTGTCGTATTTGCTCATAGTTTTTCACCGGCCTATAGTAACTTCCTTTCCCTCTATGCTTATTCAAATTCTATTAATTTTTTAAGTTTCAGGCACACCAGCTTCTTCACAAATCTTTCCCAAGCAAGTCAGTGTTATACAGTAGAAAGGGTAGAACTGTAGATAGAAGATCAGTGTTCAAATATCATTTATGCTGTTTTTGTGACCATTAAGCAAGTCACCAAACCTCTCTGGGCCTCTGCTTCTCATTTGAAAACTGATAGAGTTGAACCAGGTGACCTCTAAGGCCACTTTATAGCTTTAAATCTATGTTGTTACATAAGACCTCCTTGATCTCTTATAATATATGTATACATGTATACACACATGTTTATGTACATATGTGTATACACATACATGTGTGTATACACATGACATACTTGTGATAAAACTTGTTTGTTATGGTATTTTTATTTTAAGTAGCCCATACAATTGGGATATGATATGATGTAACGTGAATTTAGAATTTGAGAATTTTCCTTGGAATAACTTGACTATTCACTCACCTTTACCATGCATATATGTAATAAGTTTCCAAGCCTTGTCCATTCTTTCTACTCATTTCTATAAAGGGTGTTTCTCTCCAGTCTCCCAGACACCACAGGATAATTGCAATAGCTTTTTAATTTGTCTGCCAGCATGAAGTCTCTCCTTTTCAGTACATCCTTCTGTCAAAGTGATAATGCTAAAGCAAAGGATCCTATAGCTTTGACTGACCAAAGTCCAATAATCTGAGTGGGAAAGGACCTCAGCAAGCATCTAGTCCAGTTTATATATGAAAGGAATCATTACCATAATTCACTTGACAAGTGTTTATCTAGTCTATGCCTTTAGACCTATAATTGGGGGAACTTATTCTCTTTCAAGGTAGCCCATTCCATTTTTATATAGATCTAATTAGAAAATTTTCCCTGACATCAAGTCTAATTGACCTTTTTGCAAATTTTTCTCCATTACTCTTGAATCCAACCTCTGTGGTCAAAGAAGACAAGTCTGATCTGTCATACTCATCAAGTCATGTCTCATCAAGACAAGTCTCATCTGTCATGACAAGACAGCTGTCATGCTCCCCACTGAGTCCTCTCTTCTCTGGGCTAAACAGCTTAAGTTCCTTCTATTTTACTACCCTGTTCAATAAATTGCAGAGGTTCCTTATTACTTTTTTGAATCAAATACAAAATCCTCTGCTTGCATTTAAAGTCTTGCATAATCTAACTCCAATTTACCAGGTTTATTGCATGTTACTCCCCTGCTCTATGGTTTAACCAATCTTGCTTTGCTTTTCCTCAATCTTGCTTTGCTTTTCCTCAGAGCCAACATTCTATCTTCCTTATTTTGGGGCAGCTAGACAGTATAGTGGATGGAGTACTGGCCCTGGAGTGAGAAGGACCTAAGTTCAAATCTTGTCTCAGACTCTTACTAGCTTTGTGACACTAGGCAAGTCACTTAACCCCACTTGCTTCAGATAACGATCAAATTTTCTTATTTCTTTCAAGTACCAGCTCAAGTGCCATTTCCTAGAAGAGGGCTTTCCTGATTTCCCAGGTACTAGAAGCTCCCAAATAACTTTGCATTTATTTTATACGTACTTATATAGGCTTGTGGTCAAGTGTTGAATCAGGGCACACCCTGATGGAGAATGTGTGGAGCTAAGTCTGTGCTTTGACCATTTCCAGCAGCTTGTGGCTGAAGGGCATGCAGGTCTGGAGGCTCCTTCCTGGCTGGTCTCTTGATCCCCATGCCAAAACCAAAGAGGATAGACCATTGAACCAAAAGGACACTCCTTATTAGTCAACTTTAAGAAGAATAACTGCCTTTTCTCTTCCTACTTTTAGAGTATGCTGGATTATTTGAGCCATTTTCTAAGAATTTCAAAGAGGGAGAGAGGGATCTTTCTCCTTTTTCCCCAACTTCCCCACTTCCCCTTCCCTTGCTCTCAGCAGTTATGGTGACTCCTTCTACATGATAGCAATAGTTTGTATATGAGAATCTCAGATTAGATTTCAAGTTCTTAGCGACTTGTTCTGTTTTGTTTCTTCCCATTGACACTGATAAGTAAGAAGGGTCTCCCCTCGTGAGTTTGAGAGATCAGGAGTGCCTGCAGCCCTGATCAGAAAAGGTGATCTCATCAGCTTCTCACTGGAGATGATCGCTGACAAGAAGAGCCATTCATCCTGGAGCTGAGACTGCAGTGAATTTTTTAGAAAGTGTAGGTCTGTGACTAATGGGAATACAGCACTTTGCAAACCTTAAAATGCTACACAGATGACAGCAGTGGTTTCTTCTCCTCTTCCTCCTCCCCTTTCTCTTCCTTTTTCTCCAGTCACCAGGTCTCCAGTCTGGTGGGAGGATGTATGCACACAACTCTACAATTAGTCCTTATTATTGACACTTTTTAAAGTCTAGACAATCAACAAAACAGTAAATAAATAAAGCCCTCATTTGATCATCTCTGAGTTATAAATGCTCACCCTGAGAAGTTAGCAATGGGCTTGAGCACACCTATAACTCTATCTCTCTGGAAGAATGTAAGTGCTGGACTTCTACAAGTCTTTTGAGGGCCTTATGAGTTTCCATTTCTGGGTTTCCGAGGGTCCTTTGTGAAGTCTTTTGTGTTTTCAGTATTTCTTTAATAATGTAGGTGTACTGTACCTGAATAATTTTCTAGAAGGGAACCTGTTAACTCAATCCTTTTGGAGAGAATAGACATTAGCTATTCCTAAGATTTGTTTCAAAGATTGTCCCAACACTTCTACTCTGGAGTGGGTGTGTAATGAACCAGAGGCTGTGAGAAGATTCTGATACCCCAGGACATGAATCTGGCCCATATAGTAGAGGGTGACTCCCACCCTTCTAGATCTTTATATATGCATGTTGTTTCCTCTGAGAGAATGTAAACTCCTTGAAGACATGGATTATTTCCTTTTTGTCTTTGGATTCCTAGTGCCTACCACAGTGTATGGAATATAGTAAATGTTATAAATATTTGTTTACAGATTTATAATCATTGTTCAGGGACCTCTGTCACATATAAGATGATTCCTAGTCAGAGAGAGGAGGTAGATAGTTCTTTTACAATAGTAGCACTCTACAAGTAAAATCAAAGGATTCATTAGAAACAATATGAAAAGAAAGGAACTTTTGGAAAATGCCTATACACAGTGACTCAGTAGACCTGATTCTACAGGTCCTGGCTCTGTGAACTCAAGCTTTGGTGCTGCTGAATTGTCAACAGCCTGAGCTAGGCATTATGAGACAGAGAACCTGCTCTGTACACAAAGTTTTTCAGGTATAAGTGAAAAACATTTCAATAACTCTTCTGGTTTAGCAAGGAGGGGAAAAATTTCACCAGGACAGTGATCCGATTAGCAACTAGTATGAGCCAGTACTTAGATGTTGTGGGAATCCAATGGATACATTTTATATTCTTATATTGTGTTGCCTTTCTCCTATTGAAACATTTCAGTCATAGACTGAGAGATTGATTACAATGATTTGGGCTTTTCTGGCCATTTGTTGAAGCCATGATGGAATGAGGCCCTTTATGTATAGGTCAGAATGATGGTAACTTTTCATAGGACATCCTTTCATGGCTGTTTTTTGTACCTATGACTCTAAATGCCATTTGGATTTTTCATTCTGCAACTTTTACCCCACATCCAGGAACATTAATAAAGAATGAAAACCCCAAAGTGGGTTCCTGAATAGCTACGGAGGAATACTGGAACACAGATGTTTGAAACAAATTAACTTTTTCAACTTCTACTTCAGTTTTCATTTTGTAAACAAGTCTGTTGTAGGAAAATCAGCAAACACTTACAAATAAATGACTCATCAGGTCCCTTAAAGTTCTGGGTGAGAACTTAAAAATGCAACCTACAGCATAAAATCACCAAAAGTAAATGATGAAAAGATCTTCTTTCAACATTAAATCTAACCTAAATCAGCTTTTACTTCACAAAACCAAAAATTACTTAATTTAGCTTTGTCATAAAACTGCTTTCCTTCATAGCCATATTCATTCAGAAGGTTATGAGATGGGTTTATTACAATGGTCAACATATATCAGTTTAAAACAAAATTGAATCCAGTAACAGGTTATTTACTTAGAAATATCACAGTGTTACAAATGTGCCATATACTGAATTCAAAGTCTTAGGAACAAATTCACTCATAAAATTTCTCTTTGAAAGGGGAAGAGGAATAAGGATATGGAGGTAGACAGTAGATCTTCTGTCTACCTCCATTTCACATATATCTCTAAATAAATTCTTGCGTTTATATACACACAAACATGCAAACATATAGAATATACAAATATGTATATATGTGTGTATATATACACATATACATGGAAGGAGAGAAAGAGAGAGATTAACTGAAAGAATGAAAAAATTCAGGAAAACCTGTTCCACAATGCCATGGATGATTCTGAAAGGAACTATATACAAGGGTGTGGAACCTGCGATCTGGAAGCCATACATGGCCTTCTAGGTTCTTGGGTGCGGCCTTTTGACTGAGTCCAAGTTTTATAGAACAAATCCTTTTATTAAGGAGATTTGTTCTGTGAAGTTTAGATTTGTTCAAAGGGCCCCACTTGATGGCCTCAAGGCCACAGGTTCCCCACCCCTGAATTATACAATTCCTAAACAATTTGTTTGGGCAGTCATTTTCCCATTATGGAAAAAGAGATGGGAAAGTGCTGGTACATTTGTAGGGAAGGGAGAATGGAATTTTGGGTTGCCTGGCCAAGGAAGATAGGATCTTGTGATACCTGGCAAGAACCAATGAGTTGCTGGGCTTAGCAGAACTGTGCAATCTAATGCTGGAATGAGAGAAGGAGAATGAGACCTTGAGAGAGAAGGAAGGCAGCTGGTGCTGGATTAGTCCCGACACCCTTAATAGCAGAATCCAAGGTGGAGACTTTACTATTTAGCACAAGGCATTTTGAGGAGATCATTTTGTAGCTGAGTAGAAAGAAGGAAATGGCTCCCCCAAGAAGAATTAGAAGAATCTTTTTACTCACTGAAATAATATGAACGTTTCTTTCCCTTTCCCTATATACTCCATTTTTTCTATCCTATTTTATCGATATCCTTTATTTTTATATAACTTTCACTTCTTAATATAGTGCTCTTCTTTCCTTACCCAGTAAGATCCCTTATAATAAAGAGCAAAAAGAAAAAAGAAAAAAGTAGGTCAGCAAAATTAACCAACCAACACATCAACCATGGCTGACGTGGTTGCAATGAATGAAATTTGCATTATTCCATATTCATAATCCCATTTCTGCAAAGAGATGGAAGTGCTTTTTCTCAACTTTTCTCTGGAGCCAAGCTTACTTTTCATGCTTTTAAAATCTGTTCTGCGCTTTAATGAATGCTTGATGCTTGCATGAGAAACTGAATCCCTTTGGGAAAGAGCTGGAAGTAAGTATAAAAATCCCTATATTATCACCGATGCTACAGTTTGCAAAATTGGAGACATTCTTGGCCACATATGGCCAGATAGCATTGAGGCACTAGATGTACAATAGTCAATTTAATTCAACTTAAAAGGAGCATTTGTTAGGTATCTAATGTATGCCAAGAACTGAGGGAGATCCAAAGTCCCTTCTTTAGTGGAGGTCTATGACATTTAGACAGGTAAATACAGCAAAAATTAATCATAATAAATGAATTAGAGAGTCACAAACCAAGGGCTGTGTCAATTAGTCGACATGTTTTTATTAATGGTTACTATGGGCCAAACACTGGGAATGCAAAGAAAGGCAAAGATTCCTCGCATCCCTAAAGGAAGGAGGCAACATTTAACAAAATATGTAAATGTAAGATGCATAGAGTAGATATGGAAAATAATTTCAGAGGTAAGGCATTGGGGAGGTTAGGGGAACCAGTGAAGTCCTCATACAGAAAGTTACTCTTTGAGCTGAATCTTGAGAGAAGCTAAAGAAAGTAGGAGCTAAGTGAGTTTCCTCGCTATGAAAACTCTGATTATATAAACCTCAGATTACTTTAGGTACTTGATTATCATTTCACAACCTTGATTCATATTGAACTTGCAGCTGATTAAATCCTTATGTCTCTTTTGGATGAACTAAATCAGGGTTGCAGAACCTATAACCTCAAGGTCACATGTGGCCTTCTAGGTCCTTAAGCGCAGCTTTTTGGCTGAATCCAAATTTCACAGAACCTGTGGCCTCAAGACCACATGTAGCTTTCTACGTCCTTAAGTGTGACCTTTTGACTATTGGTCTTGGCCACACTTAAGGGCCTAGAAGGCCACTTGTGGTCTTAAGGTCACAGGTTTTTCATCCCTGAACTAGACATTTCAGATCTAGCCATGATTTACCATCTAATACTTCTACTTTTTATACTTATGATTATACACTTGGCTAGAAACTTAGAACTATATCAAGTGCCAAAGGCCTGTACCAGATCTTACCACAAATCTTGGATTACATTATAAAACCTGTGTTACACACTTTGCTAGTTAATAAGAAATCTCTCAGGCTAATTAAATCATACTATTAATTATACATCCCAGATTGGCTTGTGCCATGAATTGGATGTGGAGGGGTGGCCAAGAGAGCAAATTCCTGAAGAATTCAAGCTGTTCACAAGTTACCAACATGAGTTATCTGCACATAAAGAGTGTCTTTAAGGGAACATCAGGATCTTATTCCATGGAGATGGTGGGATCACGGTATTATCTTGACCACTCCACATATAGTACATCTGGGAGTAGTTCACATGAATGCATTGACTACAAGTTTAGTATGATGGCTTAAAATTGATCCTGACCCTGAAGAGATGCTAGAGCAGTGTTGTGTGTACAGTGTTGCTCAGTATTACTAGCCAAATTCACCAGGGTAACCAAGTCACCTCAGTCTTTTCACAGAGAGAAGCTGGTGTTTGCGGATGCCTTAACATGAAAAAGTATTTTTAATTCTATTTTATGACTCTTTTGCAATTGTCAAAGCTATGTGCAGGTTGTTTACAATATACAAGTTGCCAGATGTTATTATTTTGAACAATGAAGATAGATTTACCACAGCTGAGTTTAAAGAATTTGTGGTTAAACACTTCATCCAAGTTCTTATAATCACACTTCATCGCATTTCAGTCAATGTTCAGTCTAAAAGGATGATGCAGACACCTCACAGTTCTCTCACAGAGGATTGAAAGAGAGAATTTCTAATCATTCCTCAGTACTCTATCCCATTATTCCATATCAAGAATCAGTCCTGTCCATGTACTTGTCTCAATATCTCCTTTAAGGTTTAGTTGAATACTTCTAAGATGAAGGAGAATATATTTTGGAAGCAGCTGTCAATCATCGCCTTTATTCATTTCAAGTAAAAATAGCTTATTTAACATATTACAGTGACAAAACAAAACATTCATGATTCCATCTAGTCACAAAATCCTATGATAACTGATGGGACAGATATCATTACTCCTCATTTCACAGATGTGAAAACTAAGGCACAGAGAGAATAATTGACTTTTCCAACATAATAAGGCTAAGTATTGATAGACCTAGGGCTTGAACTGAAAATTTCTGATTCCTTCCAAGCCATCATGTTACCATTTTTCACCAGAAGGGTTAGTCTTTGGAAAGAATTAGGGAATTTCAGCAGTTTGGGTTCCTGATACTACAAAAAAGCCTATGTCACATAGGGTTCTAGGTACAATGGGGTGGGGCCATGTGGCTTATTGTGAAGGAACTGATCCGTGAATAACTTGGCAACAGGACAGAGACCAGAAACATCTGTATTAAAATTATTTGGTATTGATTTTTTAAGTTAGAATTCTTTAGTTGGTCCCAATACTGTTGGAGTCACTTGGAATTTCTGTATCATTTTATTTAATACGGAAACAGGTTCTCAGAAAAGGCACAATGAAGTTACCTAAAGGCTGTGTGTATTCTCTAGGGTAAAACTTCGTTGTGAAGTTAGTCGGTTCCTTCAATCATTTGAACTTTAGAAATTGATTCCTTTAAGTTCCTTGTAGTTGCGTGTTGTACCTTTTGCCAAAAGCACTGTTGCAACCATAAGAAGATTGTCATGTTGAAAACCTGTTCATCCCTTCCTTGTTAACTGATACCAGACATGAGAGGTGTCTGATGAAGCAGCCACCTTTGTACTTGGTTCACAGAGTCCCTGGGAATCAATGAAAGAACTTTAGGGGTTGGTCTGTGGTTACTGCTTCTTGGTAAATGACGCACCATTTTAAAGTTCTCTCAATAATATTATTATTTTTCTAAGTGTCTGGAAGGAATAAGTACCTTTGTTTTACATTTGGAAATACGCTATCCAGTATGTTTACATTAGCTGTGGTAGCCAAACAATGGCAGCAGTAGTGGTTAGGATTATGTCATTTATTCAAGTTTCATTTTATCAATTTGAATACTAAGTAAAGATTTCCTCAAAATTGGTAAAAGAAAAAAAATCAAGATTAACAGTATTAGTGGGAGAAGTCAATTGGGTAAAAACTTTTAAAATTGACCTGGTACAATTTTAAAAATATGTCATTAAAAATACTCTTTTATAACTGGACTGTTTCATTCATTCAATAAACATTTATCAGGAATCTACTCTTCACAGAGTAAAGGGACGACTATTCAAAGTGCCACAGATATATGACATGATTCCTACTTTCGTGGCACAAGCAGTTTGATAATTATGTGTCTATGTAGAAGGCTGAATGGAAAATTACACATGCATATAGGTGACTAATATAAAATCCTACACAATTAGTGCATATGCAAACAAATTGATTGGTGAAATCTGTGGGGAGGTAGCGGGGAAGGCTATTTCTGACAAAGGGAATTAGAAAAGCTTCATGAAGGAGGTGACCTTTGAACTAGGGACTTAAAAGGTGCATATGATTTTTAATAGGGGAAGAACATTGTTAGCATGTAAGAAATAGCATGAACACAGTCAAGAAGATGGGATATGTAGAGGAGTAGATGAGTGGTGCAGCTTGGTTAGAGCATGGAAGTCAAGTGGTACAGGGCATAGAATGAAGGACTTGAAATCAGAGCAACTTGAACTTGAATCCTGCCTCTGACAGTCTTTGGCTGTGTGACCCAGAAAAAATCATTTAAACTCCCTGTCCTTTAGTTACCTCATCTATGAAATGAGAAGGCTTGATTCAACAGCTAAATAATATGCCATTGATTGGAAACTCATTTAGTCATTCTGATGTAAGTATGGTGTAAGTATATTTTATTTATTCCACAAATATTTATTAGGTATTTACTGAATACAGTATACTGTAATAGGTATTGGAAGACATGTGACACAGTCTCTACTTTTATGAAACTTTTCAGTCCTACATTTATGATTCTATGAAATGAGGGGAAGAGGGCACCAAGTTTTTTAGGGTCTTGAGTGATGGATGGCTAAATTTGAACTATATTCAATAAATGATGTTTCATTTCAAAGTATGGTGGATTTTATCATACCTCTAGATAATTTCTTTCCAGTTTTAACAAGTAAAAGTGATCTATATAATCCAAGTATTCTGGTTTCAAATGATATCATAGAGTACAATTATTGACACGAGGAATTTCAAAGCAAACAGCATCATGTTGATTATTTCTCAGTTACAGGAATGCAATGTAAATGTTGCACTTGGCATTTACCATTGTGAGGCTCCCTCTCTATCCTTTCCCCACTCTCCATCTTATTCTTTGCCTTTCTCCTTTGAGATAGCTACCTAACTTTCCCCAACCCTCAATGCTATCTTCATAGTTTGTATCTTTGGGATTTTTGCTTTTCCTGTTCTTATTTTGCTCTCTTTTGTAAACATGTGCCTCTGTGTGTATTCATGGATTATGCAAGATGGGTATATGTGTTGGCATATTTTCTAAAGTTAAAAAAATTCCACTAAACTATATTCAACCTGAAAACTGAGAAATGCATCAGTCTCCAGAGAGAAAAGAGAGGATAAGAAGGGAGGAATTACAATAACTGACCTTTATATAATTTTGTAAAGTTTATAGTTTGTATACATCATCTTAATTGATCTTCATAGTAATTCCAAAAAAGTATCCTTATTTTACAGATGAGGAAACTCTGGCCTAGTTCAGTTAAATGACTTTTCTCTCATTAACTGGGCCAGGACACAAACCCAGGTCTCTGTAGACTTCAAGGTTACACTTCATCTTACTATACTATGCTCTCCCTTAAAGAACTAGTTACATATCCTTGAAAATCAGTGCTTACAGACCACCTTATTAGTGAATGAGTATAGCTCTAAGGAATAAGTTGTCAACCACATATCTACTCAAGTTACACAAAGCAATATTTTGGATTATTCTTTACTACATTATATAAATGACCCCTTAAGATAAGATGATATCCCAAACATATACGTGGTGAGTCAGATTGCACTTATGGCTAGGGCGTGATACCATAGCAGAGTGAATTTTCAGTTAGGTGAATTCCATGACTCTTTTGGTGCCTAGTAATAAAATTAATATTTCACTCTGGGATCTTAAGTGAATGAGATGGAAACCTCACCAGAGTTTTCCTGACTTGTTCATGACTTCTTGCAGGGTGTATTCACTGGGATTTGTTGCTGGAATGTGATTACATGTTATATGCAATTAGAGGAGGGGGAAAAAAAGAACTCTAGAATTCCTGTCATTGAAAACTTGCCTTGTTTTTCTCTTTACCTGGGTACGTAATACAGCATGTATGAAGACTTCATTGAGTTGACCAGCAGTGTGCTAACCGCCTTTTGGTTCCATTTTCCCCCCAAGTTCTTGTATGTTATCTTTTGCCAAATGCTTGCCAAATATATGATGGAAAGCCCATCAAAGTTGAAAGAAATGTGAGCTTAATGCATAGACAGATTTTTATGTTAATGTTGTGTAGAATATTATTGTAAGAGTTTCATCAGAGAAACATGGTTGTCTAGGCAGGGTGATATATATGTGTAATCCTTCCTACCAGAGAGGCTAAGCTGGATGAATTGTTTGAGCATGGGAATTCTAAGCTGCCATTGAGTTTAGGTGTCCATTATAAGTCTGGCATTAATAGGGAGAGTCCCAGGAATTGGGGGAACTACCAGGTTGCTTAGGAAGTATTTAACAAACTCAGGTCAGAAATGGAGAAAGTTTCTGTGTTAATTATTACTGGGATTGGTTTATGAGTGTCTACTGCACTTTTAAGCCTTGAAGAGATTGAGAGACCCAGTGTCAAAAAAAGAGGAAAAAAATGTAGAAGGAAATAAAAAAAAGAAGAAAAGAGGGAAAGAAAGAAGGAAGACAAAAGGCAAAAAGAAAGAGAAAGGAAAGTAGAGCTGGAAGAAACAGGGAAGTAGGAACATTTTCTTGCTTTAGGGTTAGAAACATTAAGATATCAGGTGGGACTTTGACAGCAGATTTATCATGGAAATGGGGATCAAAGCTGTTTATCCTCAGAGCTATGATCCAAAGTTAGAACATGTTGTCTATTGAAAAAATTGTGGGGAGTTGTGGTCCAAATAAAACTTTCTTTTGGTCATCCATTGGTGTAGTAGTCAGAACAATGGATATAAACTGTGTGACCCTTAACCTCTGTGGGCCTCAGTTTCTTCATTTTTAAAAAGGTATGTGTGTGAGGGGGGATTAGACCTGATGACCTATCAAGCCCTTTCCAGCTCTTAATCGTTAATCTTATGATCCTTTGTCATGAAACATTTCACCTTTTATGTCTTCCTTTTCTAGGATTTTTTTTTATCTTGTGTCTATCTTTCATCTCTTTTTTGTGCTTCTGCTTCTGTCCAGTTCTGTACTGGATGACAAAAAATATGGTCACTTTATATTTAATCTCAAAGCCGATAATATTTCAACAAAAAATAGTGTGGAAAAGAAGGAAATCCAAATTTGCTTCTGTATCTTTCAGAATATGAAACAATCATTAACTGTCTTTCAGTGATATGCCCACTTTATAAGTAAGGTCCATGAGAACAAGTAAGAAATAGTTATGACCTCTAATTAAAATCTGTCTTGGTTGCCTTGCAATAGACATTTATTTTTGAGCAGGGCTGATAATTTAAAAAGGAGAATGCTAATGTTAAGAGATCTGAATTCTAATGTTGGTCCTAAAATAAAGCCTTTATATAATCTTGAGTGAAATCTGTCTGTAAAAGTGATAGATATTTTATACTCTCAGCTTATGGTGCCTTTAGGAAAATAAGGAGAACATGATCATGTAGAGCTCTGAACATCCTAAAAGGTATTATCACTGAAGATAGATTTATTATTAATATTTCAGTATTACAAACCATTTTATTAACCTATTATGTGTACATATAGATATGTAATATCTATTTGTATTATACTGACATTGTATATACTGACATATATGTATATACTGACTGACACATATTGATATATTTTGCTCATTGGGATTAGAAAAATTCCTTATATTTCTTGTCTTTCCTTACTTTAAGCCTTTCAGTATATCATTTTAAAAAATGATACATACCTATATTAAAAGGCAAAATGGTATATTTAGCAAATTATAATCAAGGTACAAATGCCAGGTATGCATATAACATTTAACAGAACAAGGAAAAATCTCATCAATTTCATATTGTCCTTACTAATAAAAATCTAGTTGGTTTTTCAGGGGGCATCTTGCATGTGGAATAACAAGGGGATGGTGGTAGAAAATAATAACAATAACAATAGCTTATTTAAATAACAAAGTTCTTTATATCAGAAATGTCAAACTTGAGTCTTATAGCGAGAAACAACTCCTGAATGTTGCTTGGGAATTGGGAAGTGTTTAGTGTAACAAATAAAAAAAGCAATAAAGCATAGATAATGTTAATTTGTGGTTTTCTAAGTCAATAAGTAGTCTTTAGGAATCAGGATTCCTGAATTCAGGAATGACTTGTGGTTGAATTTATATATGAACACATATAAGTTAGGAGAGGTTAGGTATTGATGTATGTTGGTGACCATATATGTCCACATATATACATAAAATTCTACTTGAGACTTTAAAAATGCTGCCTTATTAATTTTTTCTATATTTATGTTAAACATTTAGGATGAAATCTTTTTTTTTTTTTTTACAAAATAACATGCTGTCATTTCTAGAAAATGTTTCAAATTAGTATAAAACTAGGCTAAATTTAGCTATTATAGAAGAAAGAATAAAACACAACTAATTGTTTAAAGAAGAAAACAGAAACCACATGAAACAATCAAAATTGTTAGTGAGAAATCTATATATGTATATGTATATAGTACTTTGCAGCAAAGCCATCTCCTATGTAACAGATGTCCATAATTTTAAATGGAAATGGTTGGGCTTGGTGATACAACACTTTGAAATCCCAGTTACTCAGGATGCTGAGGCTAGAAGATCTTTTGGGCTATGGAGTTCTTTGCTTCAGTGACCTGCACTTTGTCCTCACCAAAGTTATTAAGCCCCAAGGAATCAAGGGTTACCAGTTTGCCTAAAAAGGGGAAAACAGGCCCATGTCAAAAATAGAGTAGGTCAAGGCTCCTGGAATGATATGTAACAATGTCGGTGAATGAGATAACCCTCTACATTCCTAGTCCGGGTGAAACTTAGTCTTAAAAATAATATAGAATAAAATAAAATAAAATAAAAAAGAAATTAATGGAATTAGAAAAGAAAATTACTTTGCCCCAGGATGAAACTGCATTTCCTGATATTATGAAATTAATTTGTGACTATGAAATTCATTAGTGGCTAAAACAAGCAAACTATGTAAATGTTTGACTTTAGCATAAGGACAGAATTTTCAGCTTGTTGACTATCCAGAGATAGGATCTCAAGCATATTGAAGTGTAAATATGAAAAAAATTAATAAACCAAGATACCGTGAGAAATATTGACAGATAGAACACTTAGCTTTGACTTCCAGCCTCCGGGCAGCTTTTAGTGCTGTCCAAATGGCTAATTATTGCCAGTAGTGATGGAAAAGCAGACACTATATTTTAAGAGTCCTGAAGTATTAGCCACTAGGTTTAGCAGAATATATAATATATTTTATAATTGCTATGTAAATACTTGTGTATGGGAAGAAATTCTCCCCTCTACCCCACTCCTCTCACCTCCAGAAGACTATTTATGACTGTTTCATGGGGAAAAGAGTGGCCCACTTGATTTAAAAAAAAAACAAAAACAACTGACAAGGATGTTCTGCTTTGCTTTTTAAAAAAAGTTTTGAAAAAAAAAAGTGTAGAACAGATAAAAGACAAAGGATTCTATTATGGCAACGACCTGGGCATGTAATGTCTCTTTCCTACATGCACAGACAGAGGACCCAGCCCAGAGCACAACGGCATGCACAGATGGATCCAATCTTTGTTAGTTAATAAAGAGTCATTGACTAAAAGGCCAAGCCATCATTTATTCTGCTGGATTAACTAACATAACATTCTAACTTTAAAGAAATCTTTTCTTAATACTATGGCAATTATTGTTATTATTATAATATTTTCATAATGTAGATGATTTGAGTGCAACCTTATGGTAACAGTGTGGCCCCTCGCCAACAAGGTAACAATTGTCTATTGTTGGGATGGTACTCTCCTGGTATGTGATATGGTAAGTTTCTAGGTCTGCTTCTCTGATTCCTTCCCACCCTTCATGGCCCAGATCAAATGTGACCTCATCCTTTTTGAAACTTTCTCTGATCGTCCCAGACAGAAGTTCTCTTTCTTCTCTGAACTTCCAAGCATATTGAACTCATGCTTTTACACTGCATCCTGTTGGAGTTAAATGTATAATTGATTTATGTAGATCCTATAGGTCTATATAATCTTCCATAGCTAAGTTCCATGAAGGCATGTATAGTGTATTATCCTACCCATAATGCTTATATTACCTATTTTTTTTCTCATTTTCTCCATTTAGTTGTTTCTTTACCAGAGTTATAACCAAATCCTGTATTTCCATGTTTTCAGTAGAGGCAATTTTGAATTCAATGAGATTCTATCTCCAGTACCAAGCATAGATTAGGCACTGAAGAAATGCTTTTTAAAATGAAATTGATACAGCTGGTTAAAACTAAAGAACGCTATTTAGAGTTTCAAGGTTTCAGAAGTCATGTTTGCTTTTTAATATCAGGAAATATAGTTTAATCCTTGGGGTGAAGTACTTTTCTTTCCTATCTTGCAAAACAAAGGAAAAAAAGGAAACAAAGTAGCCATCACAATAACCCTACCTTCCATCTATATAATGCAGATTTTTAAATAACGCATTAAGTGAAATTCAGCTACCTTTTTCTGAAAGCACTTTGACTCAAAACTTCATTAGAAAAAAAGGCTTTCATCTGTGACATTGGAAAGTGAGTTTCTCATTTTTTCAGTTTTATCATCTAAGATGCTAAACCAAAGAAGCGAGGTGATTTAAACCTTGAAGCTTGATTTATATTTCTCATTAGGAGAATTTTACTTTATGTTTACTTTATGTTTTACTTTATGTTTAATATTATAAATCTGAGAAAAAAGTTACCTGGAACTAAGCATGGGCTGTTATTGAGTAAGAAGAAAATTTTTGATGAACCATTAACACCCAAAGGGACAGCGAGGTGGCACAGGCCAGGATTGGATTGGAGTCAGAAATTCTGATTTCAAATCTGGCCTCAGACACTTTCTAGCTGTGTGACTCTGAGAAAATCACTTAATCCTGTTTGCCTCAGTTTCCTTATCTGTAAAATGAACTGGAGAAGAAAATGGCAAACTACTCCAGTGTCTTTGATAAGAAAATCCCAAATGGGGGTCACTAAGAGTTAGGTAAATATTGTAAAATATTAATATCATAGAAATATGCTTCCAGTACAGTTAAAGTAATTACTGTCTAAGAAAAACTTTTTTCAAAATCACATATATCTTAAAAAAACACCCTAGTATACTGTATTTCAGAAAGCCTACTTTTAAATGAAAATTTCCAGTTTCTTATTTTGAAAAATATATAGGACTGGTTTGAGGAAAATAATATTTTTTCTCCCCTTCCAACTTTAGATAAATTCCTTTATCTTAATATATTTCACAAAAGACTAATAATAAAAAGAGGAAATTTGTTTGCTGTTCAAGTCTATCGGTATTTCATGTTGTTCTTCATGTTTATTTCTGGTTCCTTTTGTTTTTCTACATGTGGAAATTACTCTAATTTTTTTCTAAGTTCAACATCTGCCAAAGTCCTGAAGACATGCTGTTTAATAATGATGATGGAAACTTGGCCCTTCTTTGTAAACTCAGATCACAAACTCAATGACCATTCTGTTAAAAGTATTTTCTTGTCCTTTCTTGATATCATCTTTAGTCATGCTTTATATTGTTGCCCCCACCCATAGAAGCAAAGGATTGAATAAATAAACATACATTCTGAACTCTTCACTTTTCTTTCCATAAGTTTTAATCGTGTCAGCTTTGGTCAATGATTTATACAGTCACAGAATCCCTAGCTTCCAGTTCAAGGTAGTTTGGTAGCAAAAGGCATTCTAGTTGAACTTATGATTGGATCATTTTTACTATAATATAGCTTAGATACTTTCTAACCCAAACTTAATTTCATATCAATCCTCTCCCCTTACCAACCACTACTCACTCCCCATAAAGGGTTTCATCTTGTCTTAAGTAATGTTCAAAAGAGGAGATGGACAGGGATTAGGGAGAGGGACAGAGAGAGATGGAGACAGAGAAAACAGAACTACGGATGAATAAAAGTGGCCCTCAGTGGAGCTTTGGGGTATGCCCATAATTAGGGGCATAACATGGACCATAGTTTGGTGAAGAAATGGTCAGACAAGTAGGAGAAGAACCAAGACAAGATAACATCATACAAACCCTGAATAGAGAGAATATTTAAGAGGAGAAGTGGGTAACAGAGGTCAAGAAAAATGGGAACTGAAAGAAGACCAACAGATTTGACAATTACAAAATCACCAGTAATTTTGGAGAGAGCAGCTGAGTGATGAGGTCAGAATCTAAATTAAAAAGGAATCAGATGTAAGTGAGAAGAGGAAATGAAGGCAAAGGGACTAGATGGCTTTTTCTCAAAATTTGGCCATGCAACGAAAGGGATAGGTTAAAGGGATAACAGAATCAAGTGAGGGGTTTTTTTTAATTTTAAGATTGGGAGGGGGGAGAAGATGGTGGGAGGGACAGATATGGGCATGTTTGTAGACAATGAAAGAGGAAGCAACAGAACTGAGACTGTAAATTAGGAGAGGAGCCTATAAGGTCCATCTCCAAGAACATAAAGGAGGCAATGGGATCAAAGAAGCTTGGAGATGAGTCAGCCTTAGTAAAGAGAAGTGTCACATCTTCATTAGAGATGGTAGCAAAGGAGCAAAATGGAGAAGGATGCAAGGAGTTATGAAATATAGAGAAGGGAAAGGTCTGACAAGTAGCCTCTATTTTCTCAGTAGAGTATGGTGCAAAGTCCTCATCGGAAAGGATGGAGGAAGACGAATATGAAAGGTATGAGGAGAAAAAAATAAGAAAGACAATAAGGGCTTTTTTAGTTATGTTGAGAAGAGGAACACCAAAGAAAAGACAGGATTGGTGTTGTATGGTAAGGGATGGAAAATAGAAAGCAGAGTTATTTATCTTTGACATCTCTGACAGGAGAAATGATTATCATACTGGAAAGTACTGAAGAGTCAGGAAATAGTAAAACATATATAACTTTTTCTGTCATTAAGTAGTTGACATCACCATCTCAATTACATCTCAGGGCACTGAAAGAACTGGCAGATTGGGTTGCTGAAAGCCTGAGAGTGATAATCTGGAACTTTGTGGCGAATGGGAGAGGTGGTATAGGACAGCAGAAGCAAAATATTCTGTTCCTCATAACAGGAAGAGATTAGAACAGGTAAACTATATTTGCTTTCAGTTCAAGGTAAAAATTGAAGAATGCCTTATTAAGGGGATAGTTTGTCAAAGACAGTAATCACTAAATGCCCAGAAGTTTTCATCAAGAATCAAGCATAACAGGAAAATTCAGTTTCTTTTATGGTAAAGTTTACTAGCTAGTAGATCAAGAGAATGTTGTAGACATTCTCAGATCTCAATCTCGTTTTGGTGCTTTATCATTTGTATTATACTCCTTAATTGTGAGTGTTCCCTAGGCTCTGGTGTGGTCTTCTAATTCTTTCTCTGTACTTTTTCAGTGTCCTTATTAGCTCTCATGGATTTAATTATCAAGGTTTTGCACAAGTATACACAAAATCTTTATGAGTTATTTCTACATTAATTGAGAGAATTCTTGATAAGAGTATTAGTGCAGAACAATAAGGCTTTCTCTATCAATATTCCATAATGGGTCATGTTTACACTATTCCACAATTAACAGTGAAATGAAAAGAATGTAAGATTCTATTATGCTTACTTTTTGTTGACTTTGAAAAAAGTATTTGTTTTGGAGAAGTCCATCTTAATGGATCTTTTATAACAAGATGTCTCCTATTCACACACAATCATTCAAAATTTCTTAGAATTCTACTAAATTGTTCAGTGACCCTCTGATAATATACATCATAGGAGGTATCGAATGGAACATGTATATGCATCAAAAGTCAATCGAGGTAAAAGGATTCCCTGTGAATGGCAAAGTCTACCAAACATTTCTGTTTATAGATGGCATTATGCTGATTGCATCAAGCTCAAGAACACTGTGTGTAACTCAAACATGAGGCCAAGCCACTATTCCTTCTCAAGTCTCAGACCTAGAACAAAATGTTTTCTGTCCTTTCCTTTTGACTATAATCGTATAATCTCCAGATGTATGAATGAATATCATCTTGAAAAATCTAATACAAAATTATACAAATTTCTGGGGTCCTAACAAAACACAATTTTTTTGATATATATTTAAATCTATTTATCTGCACACTAGCTGTTTACCCAGTAGAATGTAAGCTTCTTGAAGGTAGGAGTTGTTTAGTTTTTGTCCTATATCCCCATCACCTAGCATGGAGATTAACATATATTTGTCTCTGTCATTTACCTCCTGAGTGACTGTACAAGTCACTTACCCCTTTTGGTCCTTATTCTCTCATCTATAGAAATGGAGTTGACCTAGATAAGTGATGAAAAACTCAAATAGAAATACTGTCTTCCTGGGAGCATATCAGCTTAGAAAACCATATGTCCATATTATCTATATTCTTTTGTATTTCTATTTATTTTGTTAAATTTCTCCCAGGTATATTTTACTCTTGTGCCAGTAGCACTTAGGCATATTGGAGAAAGTCCTGGGTCTGTTTGATACCTCTGGTCTAGATAACTTCTAAGGTCTCTTCTGGATCTAAATCTATGAGCCTAATTCTTTCTTCTTCAGTTGAGTTGGCTCATATTAGATTCTGAAATTTCAAAGAAATCTAAACTGACCATTCAAATTGCACAGGCACTCTACAATCCTTCTGTTTGGCCAGATGATGTATAATGGTATACACTATGGTACAGAGGAAATTAAATAGGAGTCTCAACTCTGCCACTATTTAGGCTTATGTAATTTTGGACAAGTTGCTTCACTTATTGTAGCCTTAGCTTCTTTATCCTTAAAATAATGATTTTGAAGTACATTCCTAGTGATTGTGTAGAGACCATAGCCAATTATACTCTATAAAGGCTTTTCCTTCTCTGGACCTCAAACATATTTGTGGATGAAATCCAGTTGAAATAAACCTCAAGGCAAGGGAATATACTGGCAACAACAGGGCAGAGGATATTTGCCTTGGTGAAAGTGGAAGGAAGTACATGTGTGAGTGTCTTTTAAGCAGGTGGGTAATCTGGGAAATTTTCTAGATATTTAGAATCATTAAGCTTAGAACTAGAAGAGACCTATGAACAAGAGCTAGAAAGATCATGTAATTCAACACTCTCAGTTTATAGAATACAAGAGTAACTTGTCCAAGTTCACACAGCTAGCTATTCAAGAGCTGCCTCAGCCACACGCTGGTTGTGTGACCCTGGCCAAGCCATTTAACGTATCAGTGTCTCAGGCAGCTCTCTAAGACCACTTGAATTGGTACGAGGAATTTCCTCAATGGGAGTTACCTTGTGCCAGCGAAACTATAGTTGTGGTAAAACAAATTGGCAATGATAATACCTTAATGATATTTTTCCTATGTGTTTTAGAGTACAGATGATATTTTAGCAGTGAAGTTTAGAAAAAATTAGAAAAAATATTTGCCAAGTTAAGACTAGCATGTAAATTTTATCTCTGTACCCCAAAAGTTTCTTTAACTCCGGAGAATCCTTATTAATCATTCTGGACCATACCACAATGACAGCTGATCCTTCATTCCTTGTGTGGTTTGTCCTTTGTCCTCAAAGAGGACCATGACAGCAGAGAGATGAGGACATGACTTGTAACTGGATTGGATGTGAGGGAGGGAGGGCTATGCAAAGTCACCAGCTTCACTTTCTTCTCCAGAGCCATCTGGGTCCAGTGGCCAGATATCGATGGGACTACTGGAGATGGCCCAGGATGTAATGAGAGTTCTTGGCCTTTTTAGGCCAAGGTCTTTTCAAGTTCTCTCTAGTCTAGCATCTAAAATTTACTGATATCATCAAAATACTATCATTTTAATTTGTGCTAGAAAGATTCAACATCGAAAATAAAATTATATAGCTATATTGTAGAGCAGTGGTGTCAAATTCAAATAGAAATGATCCCTGAGGCTGCATGATGTCTTAGAAAATCATAAATTAACATTATCTATGTTGTATCTTATTTTTAATTATTTTGTCAGACATATCCCAATTACATTTTAATCTGGTTTGGGCTGAACTCCAGAGTTTTACCAGCTGGAACAAAATTATTCACTACTAGCTATAAGGATTTTCCTCCTTTGTAGAGTAGACTGTGAAGGAGGTCATAATTGTTATAATAACTATTCCTGATTGTTAATTAATATTTTAATCTAACGAACAACTAGGTCCCTATTAGCATGAACAATGAATCTCCTGAAGTGGCTAGATTGTTCAAATTCCTACTGCATATTTCTACTGACATGGAATTAATTACTGTATTTTACATAATTATAACTTCAAATAGTACTAATCTGAATGCATGAGGCCACTTCAAGAAATTTATTATCTGCACTAATAAGGACCTAGGTGTATAAATGGTATAATTCCATTAAAAAATTTACTAAATAAAAACTATGTACAAGGCATATGCTAGGTACAGGGGATCCAGAGACATAAGGAGAAGCAGCCTTGGCCCTTAAGATAAGGGTTAACTCTTTTTTTTAAATTGAATTATTTTTTTAAGTTTGTTTTCATTGTTCGACAATCACTTTCATATGTTTCAGATTTTTTTCAATTTTTCCCCTTCGTTCCCCTCTCCCTCCCCTTCATTCCCCTCTCTTTCCCTACTCCCTCTCTGGGATGACGTATATTCTTATATAGGTTCTACATGTACATTCCTATTAAATTCATGTTTCATAGAAGAATTAAAATGAAAGGGAGAAACCATACAACAAAACAAAATGAATCATAATACTAAAAAAAAATGATCTGTTTCTATCTGTGATCCAATTCCATAGTTCTTTCTCTGGATTTGGAAGGCATTTTGAAGGGTTAACTCTTGATGTCTTGATGCCTGGCAGCAAATTTCAACCTTGCTCTTCTACCACATTCTGATGTGGTGAATCAAAACTGAGCCGTATAGAAGTTTGATCATGTCTTGCAGTCGGCTTATCAGATGTAAGGATGTAGTCAAAGGTACGTCAGGTGCAGGAGACTTCTCTAGCTGACTTTCCATGTTTATGATCTTGATTTCCCACTCTTCCCAAAGTCTTATAGCCTTCCAGTCATTTGTCTCTCCTCTGGTCTTTGACTTTTGAACCTATGACACAGAGCCCACTCTTTTCTCATGAAAATATTTAAACCCCATTTGATTTTGAAGGAAGCTGAGGAATCTTAGAGGAAGAAAGGGAATAAGGAGCACATTCTAAACACGGGAAAATGTTGGTGATAGGTCATAGAATAATTGAATGTAAGTTTCTGGAAACAGCCAGTAGGCCAGTATGGCTAAAATATAGAGATCCTGAAGGATAGTATCATGGAACAAGTCTGGAATGGTAGGATGGAGCCAGTTGTGAAGAGCTTTAAAAGTAAACTGAGAAATTTGTATTTTTAACATAGAGGCAAATCACTGCAGATTGTTGAGCAGGGAAGTGACCTGGACAGACTTATGTTTTACAAAGTTTATTTTGTGGGCTAAGTAGAGAAAGATCGAAAAGAGGAGATTCTGGAAGCTAGGAGACCAGGTGGGAGTCTATTTTGTGGAGGAGACAGATGAGAATGGCTTGGATTAAGTAGTGGCTATGTGAAGGAATGAGATAGATGAATGCAAGAGATAGTGTGGTTGTACCAGTGATTGACTGCTGCCTATGGGGACTGAGGCATTTAGAGTGACCTTTCTGGGGATGGGGTCTGCACCTGTGATTGAGGAAATTCTCTCTGCCAAATCAGACTGGCAAATATTTTGTAATTTGGTTTTAAATTGTTTCCTGTGGCACTAAGACATCGAATGATTTGCCCAGGGTTGCATAGTCAGTATGTGGTACTTGATCCCAAATCTCCCTAATGTTGATGTTGGTTTTCTAATACACCATATTGTCTCTGAGGATGACTATGGGGTTGTAAATGAGTTTCTGGTAGGATGGCTATGCTCTTGGAAGAAATAAAGAAGTTTGGAGGCAGTTTTAGAAAAGATAATGAATTCTTTTTTGGATATTCCCAAAGGATACTTATGAAGAGATTTCTAGAAGGCAGTTGACTATGTAGGACTGGAGTTTGGAGGAGACATTGGTGCTGGGTCTATTGATTTAGGAATCATCTCCCTAGAGATGATAATTGAAACCATATGATGAAATCAACAAGAGAGAAGGTATATAGAGAAAATAGAAGAGAGTGTAGGAAAGGAAATGGGGAGACATACGCAGTTAAGGAGTGGAGCATGGATAAATGTCCAGCAAAGGATGCTAGAAAGAAGTGGCAGATGAATTGGGTATAAAAATTCAAATACTGGACACAAAAAGAAGATGAAACCTTCATTACATTCGCAAGGGAAAAGTTAACAAGGACTCCAAGGGCATAGTGATGATGATGAATACAAGATGGTTTAATCATAGGGTCATGAAACCAGAGTTTCAAAGTTGGAGGAACTTGAGAGGATATGTTAGCGAAACTCCTGTCTGTCATATGAATCCCTTTTACAACAGAAAGGTGATATGATACAGTGGAAATGAAAGTCAAGAGACCTACGCTTTATTTCTGGCTCTAGTATTTAGTGGATATGTACATAATCATGAGCAAGTTCCCACCTTTTTAGGTCTCATGTTTCCTTATCTATAAAATGATGGGGGAGCTTGAATTAAATCCTCTTAATAGTTCCTTTTAGCTCTAAAAACCTGTGATTTTATCCCTCAAAGCGTCTGGTTAGCTCCCATTGCAAATTATCTTCAGTAATAGGGAACTTACTACATTATTCATAAATCATTCCATAATATAAAACATTCCCTCAGTTGTTCCTACTCAATGAATTCCTAAGTGCCTAGGTATCAAATTGCACCTATTTGTATTGAATAATCTCTAAGCTCTAAATTCTCTGAATCTATGAATTAGGAGATCCTAGATTCCCCTGAAAAAGGGAAACTTTCATCTTGTTGGAACTAAATGCTGTTGTTACTTGTGTCTGACTCTTTGTGACCCCATCTGAGTTGTTCTTGGCAAAGACACTAGAATGACTTGCCATTTCCTTCTCCAGGTCATTTTACAGATGAGGAAGTGAGGGAAACAGGGAAAAGTGACTTGCCCAGGATCACCCAGCTAGTAGATACCCAAAGCCAGATTTGAACTAGGGAAGATGAGTCTTCCTGATTCTGGGTCTGGTGGTCTATTTACGGTACCACTTAGCTCCCATTAGAGCTAAATACTAAAAAGCAAATGGGTTCCAATTTTCTGGGACAGTTAGGAAAGAGAGAATTTTTTCTGCAATTCTAAATCGAGTGAACCACGAAATTTTGCAAGATTATCATGCTTCCCTCCCTGGATTTGGTTCAGAACTGGATGCAAGCATTGTCAGCATTTTAATTCACAGCTTCTCAGCATGTTCAGACATATTTGTAATTGGATATATGGAAAAGGTATATGGAAAGGTTCATGAGATAACAACAAATCATGTCACTAAACAGTTTCTGCCCAAAGCAAACCGGTGTTGTTTGTGTGAAAACAATTATGTTTCATTTGTTGTACTGTCCTTGTCTTTATGACTACATTTTTTCTCACTGTGCACAATGAAAAAAATCCAAAGGACAGGAAAAACAGCAAAGAATATGGTTGGAGTATTTTTTTCCTTTCAATGCTTTCTGATTTTTCTAGATACATCATCCAAAATGGGATAAAAATCACATAGTAGTCAACTATCAAGCCCATTTCTGTAGAAAGCTTCCTGAAAAACTTTAAGAATAGCGATAGAACCTGTGAATCTATTGGTATAAGACATTCCCAAATGGAGAAATTCACTGTAGAGATTTAGTTCAGAATATTCTCTGAAAGTTAGCCTTAGAGAATTGTCTAGAGAACTGAGCACTTAAATGGCCCAGCTCACACAGCCATCATATGATAGAGGAAAGACCTGAACGCAAGTCTTCTTGACTTCAATCAGTCATCTATCCTCCATGCCATGCGGCCTCTCAAAACAATGAAGAAAACTTGCTTAATATCTCCTTGGAAAAATACACCATAGCAATTTCTGCCAAGTCTATTTTTTCTAACTCCAACAAAGAGCCGTCTTAAATGAAAGACAATATGGTCAGGAGGCAACAACAGTACTAAGTGTTAGGCTGCTTCAGATTCTGGATTTGGATCTGTACGTCCTCAATCAGATCACTTAGGGTATAGTTTTCTTACCTCTGAAGAGTGTTTTGAGGTTTATGGAATGCCTTCATGTTGCCTTTGCCTCAGAAACATTAATATAATACTAATAGCTCAATTTACCTGTTATCTCACTTGATCCCCATACAAAACCTGTGATATAATTGCTATTATCATTTCTATTTTACAGAGGAAGAAACTGAGGTTGACAAAAAGGGTACGAGATTCATCTAGGGTCACATAGTTATCTAATGTCTCAGTCAAGATTTTAACACAAGTCCTTCTCACTCAACATCCAGCAGTGTATCCACTATATGAATGGGAGAAGACAGAAGTTTATTTTTTATTCTGTTTTAGAGGGTGCAGTTGTGTGCTTCCAGGAGTTTCAAAGGGAAAATAATGGTGAACATGGCATATCTTTAGGTGGATACATGTCATTTAGGGCAGCTAGGTGATGCAGTAGATAGAGCACCAGGGCAGGAATCAGGAGGACCTGAGTTCAAATCTCACCTCAGACACTTGACACTCATTAGCTGTGTGACCTTGGGCAAGTCAAATAACCCCAACTGCCTCATCCTGGGTCATCTCCAGTCATCCTGATGAATAACTGGTCATTCAGATGTCTCTGGAGGAGAAGTGAGGCTGGTGACCTGCACAGCCCTTCCTCACTCAAAACAAAGTCAAGTGCAAGTCGTGTCATTATTTCTCTGATGGCATGGTCTTCTTTGGCAACGGATGAACACACATGTCATCTAAAAATGTCTATTTACCTACTTTCCCTAGAAACATCAGAAGATACTATTACTATTCAACGTCTCCTTTACTATTTACAAATTTCTGGATAGAGTAGTTTATAGCCATGGCCTCCACTTATTCATCATCTGCTCACTTCCTATTCTTGGACAACATGGGTTCAGTTCTCACTAACATACTGAGACTTCTATCTCAGAAGTCACCAGTGTCCAATTCCAATAACCAATTCCAATGGTATTTATCCAGTATTCTCAAGGCATAGTTGACCACACCTTCTTTCTTGAAACTCTTTCCTCTCTAGGTTTCTTTGAGACTCTCACAGTTTTCTGTTTTCTTTTGGTAATTCCCCTTTCTTCTTATTATTGCCCAAAAGCAGACATTCCCCAAGGCCAGATGTCTTTTTCTCTCTCTACATCCAGCTTTACACCTTCGACTATCATGACCATATCGATGACTCCCAATTCTTTATCTCTCTGCCCCACTTTGTGTGTTCTAGCTTCATATTTCCAGCTGCCTGGTAGACATTTTCATCCTGCCAGCACATCAAATTCTATACGTCCCAAACTGTAATCATTGCTTTGTTCTCATTTCATTCCCCAAAACCGTATTCATCAGGAGAGGAGCCAAGATGGCAGAGTTGAGAGACTCACGTATGCTAGCTCCGAATCCACAGCCCATAAATTTGCTGTAAAAAGAACTCCCCACAAATTCTGGAGCACTGCAAGCCACGCAGAAACACAGTGGAAGAGATTTCCATTCCAGAGAGCCCTGGAAAGCGGTCCCCAAAGGTTCGTCGCACACCAGACAGCGGAGCCCACCCCTGCACTGCCCTGGCCATGTGGCCCCAGAGGAGCAGATCCGAGCAGGCTTCAGGGATGGAACCTCCTGGGGCCGTGAAGGTCCCTCCACCCACAGGTGTTACATGTCAGTGAGAGAGACTTCTGGGCTGGCCGAGAGGAGAACGGGGTGTCTCCATGACTCGGGCCCCCTCGGGAGGCAGCGGCAGAGGCAGGGGCAGAGGCAGCTCAGGACTCCCGGAGCAGATAGGAGCTCAGGACCATTACTGAAGATCTCTGCATAAAGCCCCTGAGGGAACTGAGCCTGGGAGGCAGCCCTGCCCCCACCTGAGCACCAGATCTTAAGCTCACATTGAATAGCAGCCCCGCCCACCGTGGAAAGCCCTGAGGCTAGGGAGCAGCATTTGAATCTCAGACACCAAGCACTAGCTGGGTGGATCTAGGTGGGGGTGGAGAGGAATCTCAGAAGTCAAGTAACTGGCTGGGAAAATGCCCAGAAAAGGGAAGAAAAATAAGACCATAGAAAGCTACTTTCTTGGGGGACAGATGCTCCTGCCTTTCATTTCTGATGACGAGGAACAATTCTTACCATCAGGGAAAGATGTGGAGGTCAGGGCCTCTGTATCCCAGACATCCCAGGTGGATGTCCGGTGGGCTCAGGCCATGGAAGAGCTCAAAAAGGATTTTGAAAATCAAGTTAGACAGGTGGAGGAAAAATTGGGAAGAGAAATGAGAGAGATGCAAGAAAAGCATGAAAAACGGGTGGTAAAGGAGACCCAAAAAAATGCTGAAGAAAATAACACCTTGAAAAATAGGCTCACTCAGTTGGCAAAAGAGGTTCAAAAAGCCAATGAGGAGAATGTTTTCAAAAGCAGAATTAACCAAATGGAAAAAGAGGTTCAAAAGCTCACTGAAGAAAATAGTTCTCTCAAAATTAGAATGGAACAGATGGAGGCTAATGACTTTCTGAGAAACCAAGAAATCACAAAACAAAACCAAAAGAATGAAAAAATGGAAGAGAATGTGAAATATCTCATTGGAAAAACAACTGACCTGGAAAATAGATTCAGGAGAGACAATTTAAAAATTATGGGACTACCTGAAAGCCATGATCAAAAAAAGAGCCTAGACATCATCTTCCATGAAATTATCGAGGAAAACTGCCCTGATATTCTACAACCAGAGGGCAAGATAAGTATTGAAGGAATCCATCGATCACCACCTGAAAGAAATCCAAAAAGAGAAACTCCTAGGAACATTGTGGCCAAATTCCAGAATTCCCAGGTCAAGGAAAAAATATTGCAAGCAGCTAGAAACAATTCCAGTATTGTGGAAATACAATCAGCATAACACAAGATCTAGCAGCTTCTACGTTAAGGGATCAAAGGGCATGGAATAGGATATTCCAGAAGTCAAAGGAACTAGGACTCAAACCAAGAATCACCTACCCAGCAAAACTGAGCATAATACTTCAGGGGAAAATATGGTCTTTCAATGAAACAGAGGACTTTCAAGCATTCTTGATGAAAAGACTAGAGTTGAAAAGAAAATTTGACTTTCAAACACAAGAATGAGAAGAAGCATAAAAAAGTAAACAGCAAAGAGAAGTCATAAGAGACTTACCAAAGGTGAACTGTTTACATTCCTACAAGGAAAAACAATATTTGTAACTCTTAAAACTTTTCAGTATCTGGGTAGTTGGTGGGACCACACACACACACACACATACATACACACACACACACACATACACACATGCATGCACATACAGAGACAGAGAGCACAGAGTGAATTGAATAGGATGGGACCATATCTTAAAAGAAGTTAAGGTAAATGGTGAGAGAGAAATGTAGTGGGAGGAGAGAGGGTGAAATGGAATGGGGTAAATTATATCTCATTCAAGAGGCAAGCAGGAGACTTTTTAGTGGAGGGGAAAAGAGGAGAGCTGAGAAAAAAACATGAAGTTTACCCTCATCACATTCGACTAAAGGAAGGAGTAAAATGCACCCTCATTTTGGTATGAAAACCTATCTTACAGTACAGGAAAGTGGGGGAGAGGGAGATAAGCAGGGAGTGGGGTATGATGGAAGGGAGGGCAATGGGAGGAGGGAGCAATTTGAAGTCAACACTCGGGGAGGGACAGGATCAAAAGACAGAATAGAAACAATGGGGGGCAGGATAGGATGGAGGGAAATATAGTTAGTCTTACACAACACGACTGCTATGGAAGTAATTTGCAAAACTACACCTATATTGAATTGCCTGCCGTCCCAAAGGGAATGGGTAGGGAGGGAGGGATGGGGAGAATTTGGAACTCAAAGTTTTAGGAACAACTGTCGAGTATTGTTCTTGCTACTAGGAAATAAGAAATACAGTTAATGGGCAATAGAAAGTCATCTGGCCCTACAGGACAAAAGAGAAGATGGAGACAAGAGAAGGGAGGGATGATAGAAGAGAGGGTAGATTGGTGATAGGGTAAATTAGAATGCTTGGTGTATTGGGGTGGGGGGAGGGGACAAGTGGGGAGAAAATTTGGAACCCAAAATTTTGTGAAAATGAATGTAAAAAGTTAGATAAATAAATTTATATTAAAAATAAATAAATAAATAAAATTAAAAAAAAATAAAACAAATAAAACCATATTCATCTCCTGGACTTTTTTCTGTCTATTAATGCTGCTGACATTCTTGTAAACACCCAGACTTAAGACCATTGAATCATCTTTGAGTAATCCCCCTTGGTCACCATCTGTAATCATTTATGAAGCCCTGTCCATTCTACATATGTACACACACATTCATATATCTTATCCCTTCCTTTCTTTACATTCCCACTAAGAGTATACTGTGCAGGGTCCCATAATCTTTTGTCTTGAATGCCATAATCACCACCTAGCAAATCTCCATCCTCTATTTTCTCTACCCTTCAATCCCTGCACATTGCCGTCAGATTAGACTTTCTGAAATTAAGCTCTGAGTTTGTCACTGGTCATCCATATTGCTTTCCAAATAAGGTTAAACTACTTTTGTCTGCCATTCACGGCTCTCCATGTTGGAGTCTCAAACTTTGCTTTTAGTTTTACCCTCCTATAAGGGGCAGGTAGGTGGTGCAGTGGATAGAGCACCAGGAGTCAGGAGGATCTAAGTTCAAATCTCACCTCAGACACTTGACACGCACTGGCTGTGTGACTTTGGGCAAGTCACTTAACCCCAATTGCCTCATCCTGGGTCATCTCTAGTCATCCTGATGAACATCAGGTCTCTGGATTCAGATGAGTCAGGAGGAGAAGCGAGGCTGGTGACTTGCACAGCCCTCCCTCACTCAAAGCAAAGTCAAGTGCTAGTCATGTCATCATTTCTCTGATGGCATGGTCTTCTTTGGCAATGAAAAATGAACACATACACCCTCTTATCATTTATATGTATTTACTTTGTTGTCTAGTCACCCGGAATCACTCTTTGTTACCCAATATGCCCTATACTTTTCTGCTGGCATGACTGTACTCATACCAGTTCCTCCACCTTTATTACCCTTTACCACCTCTAGCTATTAACATAGCTATCTAATTACTTCCAAAAGCTCAGCTCAGTGTCTACCCATATCTCCAACTGAAAGGGATATCTTCCTTCTCTGAACTCCCATAACATTTTCTGTACCTTTGTTATGATTCTTACAAATATTGTATTTTATTATAATTATTTGTAATAATAATTATTTTTAAAATTATAATTATTTGGGTACTTTATTAGATTGAGAAGTCCTCTTGGCTAGGGATTATATGTCATTCACTTTTATTCCTCTAATAGATTTCACACAAGTGGGTTTCACATATAGTAGGTGTTCAACAATAATTCTTTCAATGACTTTCAATGGGAAAAATTAGAGCTTATTTCAGTCATTATCACTGCAATTATCCATAGGTATTATAAAAACTGAGTTAGAAATCCAGTGCTCAGGTTAGGACCTGCTTCAATAGGACATTGGTGAATGTAGGCAGTGGGAATTCTCATGTACAAAGCAAATGATGCTTTGGAAATCCTTTTTTTTTCCTTTGTACACACATACTCATATTTATTGTATGTAAAAAGTTTCCTATATGTGTCAGAAAGACAACTACCGCATTTCTCCAAGAGGATAACATTCTTGTAAAAAACCATTTCCCCAATCCTGTCAACCTTACATAGCCCTGGTATCCTCAAAGGAGAAGTTTGATTTTTTGCCTTAATAAAATAGAAGTATTTTCCTCATAGAAAAAAATCTATTATATTAACTATGACAAAGCTTGCCTCTTCCCAAAACAGAGACTTTCAGAACTATACCACACATAAACTTACTCTTATGTTCAACCCTTTTCCAGAAGTGTTTCCTTTGATGTCTTTGTAGAAGTCCTGGTTTAGAATGTGGGAAATTTCTAATGTTTGAAAAGCAATTGTCACACTGTGGTGCAAGTGAGAGGAAAGAGTACAGACCACCGGAGTCTAAACCTTTATGTGGACATTTAATCTCCCTTACTAACATCAAAGCCCAATGCTCTGATATTCAATTGGGTTTCCTTATGTGAATTTTCCAGCTTTTTTTTTTCTTTCCCCTCTCTTATTATCTGTCCTCCCCTTCCCTTATTCTTTGATATTAAGAGAAAACAACTATTTCTTTCTCTTCTCCAATGAAAATTAGTTTTTCAGCTGGTTTGAAAAACTGAGGATAGACCCTCAGTTATTGTTCTTGTTTAGTTAAACAAAATGGATAGGAATGGGAAAAATCTCTAGTTAAGTAAAAGACATTTTGGGGAAACTATTGCCTAAGGACTAGATTTTGTCACGTAAGGTTGATACAGGAATGGGGAACCTGATACAGGAATGGCTTCAAGGTCTCATGTGGCCCCCGATGTCCTCAAGTGCAGCTCTTTGACTGAATCCAAACTTCACAGAACAACTCCCCTTAATAAAAGAATTTGTTCTGTAAAACTTGGACTTAGTCAAAAGGCTAGACCAAGGACCTAGAAGGCCACATGTGGCCTAAAGTTTACAGGTTCCTCACCCCTAGTATCTTGACTTCATAGAAATAAAATTGGATACAAACCTACCCTAGTACTCTATCATTGCTCTTTGTGGCTGAGAAAAGAGTCAGTGAGGACAGTGTCAGTCTTAGGAACAGAGTACCATCCCATTCTAGCTATATCCATGTTTTCCATACTAGGTTTTATCAATTATCTGTTTGACCCTGACTTAACCTTGCTAGGCTTCACTTCTTCTGCCATAAAATGTGATAATTTCTTCTTACAGTCCTTCCAGCTCTAAATCTGTGAATTGTGTGTGTTCGTCCTTCGTTGCCGAAGAAGACAGTGCCATCAGAGAAATAATGACATGACTTGCACTTGACTTAGTTTTGAGAGAGGAAGGGCTGAACTCTATCAATTAGGAACCATGTAAACGCCAAACTAAGTGTGATTACTTTGTTGTAGAGAATACGATTGACTGCTGGGCTTTGGGGGAAAATGTAACATACAGCATTTCATTCTAAAAGCTATGAAATTTTATTTAAGGAGTGGTGACAAGTAGTTATCTGTCTTGGTCGCAACAGGTTAACTGCAGATCTGAAAGAAAAGGATAGACAGCCATATCTGTGATGATTTAGGTACAGTTTGGTCCCATGTTAGAAGAATCAGTTGGATAATAAACCTGTGAACCTGCCTACTGGCTGCTCTGCACATTCGGTTCTAGAACTGACCCTTCTGTTATTTCTCAGTTTGGCATTTATTTTTGCAACCATTCCCTTTCATTTCTTCTCCTCTGCAGCAGAACAAGGCATAGTTGCCACTCAGGAGTCTCCCATTCACAAATTAATTCAAATCACCTCGTATCATAGCCTGTGTCCTGTAATGAATCCTTTCTGTGTTAGAGATGCCACAGAATTAATTGACTTAAAATGAGAGCTACGTGCATTTGTCCCTATGCATTTAGAATCATAGTTGACTAACAGATCGTCAACTCAAAAGAGTTTTAGAACTGGAATGGACTTTAGATATAATCTAACCCAAATACATTGTTTTACGTTTGAGAAAACTAAGCCAAGTGGTTTACTTAAGGCTACACAGCTGAAGTGTTATTTAAAATGGTTGCTTAATGCTTCTTGTTCATTTTTTTCCTTTTAAAACTATAATTAGCTCATAAATTATGGAATAGAAAAATCTACTGGAAAAAGTCAAGATATAACTTTTCATGAAAATCTTAAGTATAGCTCTTATAGGACATAAATAAGTAATAAAAACCAAACGCATAACCCTAACCTAGGGCAATCCATCAGCTCTAGTCATAGCCATATCATTATTCAATTGCTTTTTTCAAAAATGTCTTCCATGAGAAATGTCGATTTGGCATAATGGAAAGAGAATTGGCCTGCAAGCCAGTAAAATCTGAGTTCGAGTCCTACCTTTGACACATACTGGTTGTGTCACACTGAAATAGTCATTTAACTTTTCTAGGCAATTCTCTAAGGCGGTTAAGTTGCACTTGAGGTACCAACTTACAATTGTAAGGGAAGTTTCCTTATGTAAGAGTTTTTTTATATAATCAATAAAATCATAGGTCTCAACCCTATTCTTATCTTTCCATGATATTTCCTGGAGCTAAACTTCATCGAGGCTACAAATCAAGAAATTAGAATGCTAGACACATAGCAATTCTTACTTATTTTTAGATGGAAAGAGGGGGATTATGAGTACAGAAATTATGGATTTTTAAGGAATTTGAGAGGCAATATCTAACATGAAATTATACATGTAATGTCTGCATAATGTTTACAGTACGGGGAACACTAGAAATCATCTTAGATAGTAACTGTACTATTTTGTGGTTATACATTTTAACATTTGGAATTATATTTTATAGGGATGTAATTTGACCTTTCAATTCAATTCAATTTCATTTCAATTCAATTAAACTCCATATCTCATCAGCAGCTCTGCTTGTCTTCAACTCCACAGAATGTAATTCTCCCTTTCTTCCCCCAAACTGATACCTCAAAACTCATCATCAGGCAGATTCAATCAGTTCTGATACTCAACACCTTCTCAACTCACCCTCAGTTGCCTCTGTGCTCTGATTGGAGGGATGGAAAGAGAATATCAAACTCATCTCAAAGCCAATCTTTGTAGGGGGCAAAATCCTCCCTGGTAATTATTTTCTATTAGCAGCTCTGTGGGCTTTGTCTCCCCAGACTCTAGGAACCCTCTGGTCTTCCCCCTCCTCCAATTTTTCAGCTTCCTTTTGTGTTTTGTCTTCTTCTGTTAGATTGTAAACTCCTTGAAGGCAAGGATTATATCTTTTTTTTCCTATTTGTATCCTCTCTGTTTATCACAGTACCTGGCACATTGAAAGTATTTAATAAATATTAATTGAATTAAATTGAATTGTACTGTGATTATATGCATTGGGATGTGTTTTGGACGAATATGATTTAATCTCTAGTATATCTGAATCATTACAATTGGCCTTTGTAATGTATTTAAGTGTATATTGATAGCAGCGCTGATTTAATCTTATGTTAGTATCTAAAATTAACATGTAACAAAAATGTTTATAATTTAATTTCAAGCCATGCTATAATTGCTTCTGCAAACATTGTTCTTATTATAAACAAAAACTGGACATTATAATATTAATCTTTGAAGAAGATGAAAGATAAGTGTAGAAAATGGAATAGTGATAATGCAAATAAAGGACTTGTAATGTTTAGCACTAATGTCATAATGCTTTTTTTTATTAAGAATGTCACAATGCTTAATTTTATTAAGAAGAAAAAGAAAATATATCTATATCTAGATAGTTCCTGGCATAGCTTTGAAGGATATAGAATCACTTAAAGCTGGAAAGGATCTCAAAAACCCTCTGGTCCAAACATATCTTTTCATAAATGAGTAAAATGAGACTAAGAGAGGTTAAGGAACTTCCCTAAGGCGAAACAGTTGGTGAGTGACAGACTGGTACTAATATAGGTTTGTTTTTCCATGTGATATGACACATGATAAAATGAATCACTTAGTATTACAATGGACTTAGATGGGGGAAGGAGGCAAGGTAATCCAAGGCAGTGTAGTACAGTGAAAAGGGCTCAGGATTTTTGAGTTCAAGAAAGAAGATTTGAGTACTGACTCTGTTACTCATTTGCCTGTAGGACCTCTGGACAAGCTAGTCTCTGAACCTCAGTTTCCTCTTCTGTAAAATGGGGGAAATTTGGAATTTTGGGCTTGGGAAGTCCCTTCCATTTCCATATCTCTGATCCTATGAAGGTGGAGACATAGACTCAAGGCATTTCATCTCTCTATTCATTTCTCAGTCTTTGAAACAAAAATAAAAACAATTACCATTTAATGTAATCCTATATGGAAGATTTATTTAATTAAATCATTTTTGTAATGAGCTAGAAGATGTTCAGGGATACAAAGGAAAATTTAATTTCTCATTGGATGATTTCTCATTCTTAGATCTTGAGAATGTGGGCCAGTATTTGTCATGGCAATTTTAATAAGATGTTTACACTGACTATTTAAAAAAAAAAACAACACTTTGTTCAGGATATTTTATTTAATGGACCTCTGAATCTGTTTATAAATTAAAAGGTTAATTTGTTATGGTTACAATTATAATTCTGAAATGTTGCTATTTATGGACTGGGTGTTTATGCATTTAATTTCCTAGCCACTAAATTCTCTTCAAATTTTTAAAAGAATATCATTCCAGAAAACAAAAAAAATAATTCTAACTTTAGGTGTGATGTGACCAAACCTAGGTATCTTTGTCTCTTTGATTGTTTTAAGTGCAGAGAATTAATCTATAACCAAAGCACAGATATACTACTGAATCACCTAGAATTTAATTGACATTTCATGTATACATCTTTATTGACATTCAATAAATAATTTCTAGTACTGCATTCAGTTTACCTCTTTAATAGCTTTATTATAAAATGTGTTAGGGAATACATTAGAAGTAATTTGTCTACTGCCTCTAGAAGATGAGTGATATGGTATTTAAGTTTCTCAGTATTGCCAACTGTCAGAAATACCCTTACAGGTGAAAATCTTTCATGAAATCATTATAAACAATCATTTTAATACAATTATGCACATCCAGCCCTAACTTCTTTCTTCAGCCATTGTCTTGCATCACCAACTCTCTTTTGGACATTTGCAACAGACATCCTGTATTTACAGATGTCAAGCTCAACATTTCTGAAAGAGAACTCATTGTCTTTCCCCTTGAACACTTCCTTCTTCTAATATCCTTTTTTGCTGTCAAGGACACTACCGTCTTCCTGATCACGCTGGTTCCCAATCGTTGCGCCATTTTGGATTCAACATTCTCATTCCCACATAACTATTCAGTTGCCCGATCTTGCTTTTACCTTTACGCCATCTCCTTTATATATACCCTTCATTTTATTTGCATAGTTGCTCCACTAATATAAACCCTTCTCTTTTTACTTTTGGACTATTGCAAAGATTCTGCAGTTATTGCCTCTCTACCTCAAGTCTCCTCTTGTGCTAATCTCTACCTCATTACTTTTACACTGAGATTACTTTCTTTTATACTGTACCAAGTTATTTATATGTTGTTTTACCCTTTAAAATGTAAGCTTTTTGAAGCCAAAGACTCTTTTTGACCTTTTCTTTGTATCTCCAATACATGGCACCACACCTGGAACTTTGTAAGGGCATAATAAATGCTTGTTGACCAACATTAGGCTTACTTCCAAGAGAGATGTTGTAGACAACCAATCTGTCAAAAAATTGTGGTTCATATTCACAGTCTGGCATCTGTCTACTTTTCCAAGCTTATTTCATGTTACTCTTCCTCGTTCATTCCCGGATCCACCCCAACTGGCCTAATTATTATTGCTTCCTGGACTCAGCATTCCATCTTCCATCTCTTTCTTTTCACAAGCTGTTCCACAGGTATAAAATGTATTCCTTCTTCACTACCACTCATCAAAAGGTCCTTCTTCTTAAAGCAAGTTCTCCCATACTGTTAACTCTCTTTTTCCTAAAACTGTCTTGTATTTATTTACTTATGCCGTTATACACTGTATCTGCCAATGGATAGGAGTTTTTGACCTGGGGTCCATGAACTTTTTAAAAAATATTTTTATAACTGCATTTTAATATAATTTGTTTCCTTTGTACTATTATGTATTTAATTTTATTTGGGTAAAAAGATAGCCCAGACCATGAGGACATGGGTTGTTTTTTATTTTATTCTTTGTATCCCCAGTTCCGTGTTTCGCCTATGCTTAGCACTTAGTAAGTGCTTTTTGCAATTGAAATGAATTGAACTTATGGTAGTCCTTTAATTTCTTCTAGTGAATAACTTTCCATTTGAGAAAAATGCCAATATTTACACTTTTTAGAAAAAGCTATCCTTTTAGTTTTCTGAGAATTCTTTGGCAAGAACTAATTTACTCAGGAAAGCCTATGAATGAAAGGCGAGGGTATGCCTTTTCTTGTACTTATGCCACTGCATTCTAAAGGAGCCAGGCACTGGGCACACTTAAAGTAACATGACTTGACTTAAATGGAGGCCTGAAATAAAATGTTGTGATGTCTTACATGTTCAGCAACAAAGCAACATCCTAGAATCTGATGAAGGAAGAGGTCATCCTATCAACACAGTCCCTTAAGATTCATAGGCTTTTGCTAGGGTGAATGTTTAAGCCTTGATGGAAATGCATTAATGAGCAGGTAAAGATGTGGTTGGAAGTTGATGACCATGCCTGAAGCCTTATTGAAAAATTCTTGACAGCTATATTGCTTATTTTTGTAGTGGCTAGGAAATGAAATGATTTTTCTTAATCAAGTAATTGCATTAAGGCACTACTGGGAACATACTGTTGGCTTGTCTGGCACAGGCAAGAAGTCAACTATTTTTCAACCAAGTTTTAACTGTCAGGAGTGGTTTGATTCAAATTTCTTTTAGCTCCAATCATACCATTTCTCCCTCTATACTTCCCTATATGCCTGTACTTTGTCCCTATACCCCTATATTCAAGTCAAATACACATTTATAATATATACAACTTCCAACATTCGTGCATTTATTTATTTTTTGTGAGTTCAGATGATTTTATTAGTAATCTCATTTCACTATCATACTGTCAACTGCTCGCATTTGTGCCAATGTGCAATAGAGAAAAAATGAAAGGCACAATGTGGGCAAGTTTATAACAGTAAAAAAGGAGGAAAGTAGACTTTTGAGAGTGTCCTGGACAGCAAGGAGACCAAATCAGTCAGTACTTAAAAGAAATTAATTCATGCTATTCATTGCAAAGTCAAATACTGAAGCTCAAGCTTTAGGCACATAATAAGAAGATGGAACCAAACTGGAAAAGATCCTGAAGGCAAAGAAAAAGAGGAACACAGAGAATGAGATAGTGTCATGGAAACAATAAACATGAATTTAGACAAACTTTGAGAGATAGTGGAGGAGAGAAGAGCCTGGCATGTTATGGTCTATGGCATCCCAAAGAGTTGGACACAACTGAATGACTGAATAAGAAAAATTCATAAAAGTGTTTGAATGTGTTCCAGAAATTGTTAAAGTAAGGTCTCAAGAGTGCAATGAGGGAAGTGGGGAAAAAATGGAAAAGTAGCTAAATTTGTGGGTAAATGGTCACCGTGTCCTATTGTACATGATGCCTGCTACCCAGGTGGTTGAGCTCAAGAGCATCCTGGCTGGGCCAGGATCTGACCTCAGAGAGTCCCAGGTTTTCACCAGGCCCAGGACTCATCCCAAGGCATGTACTTTTCATCAGGGGACAGTTCAAATTAGAGCTGAAAAGATAATTAGAGAAAGCAGATGCTGCCTCTTTTCCTTTTTTATCTCCCCATTCTTCTGACATATCTACCCTGGCACTTACCCTTATCTTCTGGCATTGCCTTTCCTTTTCTCTGCATTTTATGGACTATTTCATGGTTACTGTGCTAAGAAAACTGCATATTATCAGAATTAATATTTTGCTGTAAAGAACTATATGAGAAAAGTCTATTCTCAGCAATTTCTAGTGAAAGATCATTTTTTTTTTGTGGTTGCAAGAACCTACCCACTATTTCCAATATATTTCAATATTGAATATATATTCAATACTATTTCAATATATCAACATTTGCGTTTTGACTTTTGCTCTGTTTCCTAGAAACTTAACCTCTGTCAAAGTTGAGGATTGACTACACATACACACACACACATGCACATGTGCACACATGCACATGCACACATATACATACACACATTTATATTTGTATATAGTCAGATAATTATTAAAATGAAAAAGATGGAATAAATTCTAGCATGTTATTGAAAAGGTTCAGAAAATGGAGGATGTTTTTTATTTTCATTTTTTATTTTGCTGATTTCCAAACAGCATCGATGAAAACTCACAGGAGTGGAGCAGGAATGCAACGTCCTGCTGTAAAATAAAGGCAGTCGGGAGGAATCTATGTGATTTTTTAATGCATTTTACTTGATTTCTTCCTACTTCTATTGATGGAAAAGTGCTATTTTCGAGATAAGATTGCTTTGAATGCTAATTTTACTTCTTAATGAAACATCACAGATTTTCTGTTTGGAAATTTGCTGAAATAAAAAACATAAAAGGAGCACTGTATTTCTAATTAGAGGCCCTGCCATGTTCAAATTCAAGCTCTTTGCTTCCCATCTGTATGACCTGAGGGAAGCCATTTAACCTTCTGAGACCTCAGTTAGCTTATACGTTAAATGAAAGAGACAATCTCTAAGAAGGTCTTTAAAGCTTGTGTCCACAAATTTTAAAAAATGGCCATGTTTTTGTTCTGTCTCAGATTTCTTCTTTTCCTTGATGCAACTCTTGAGTCTAAGTCACTAAGAGTCACCAAGACATCACTTGGAAAGTAAAAAATGTAGTTACCTAGTAGAGTTTTCTTTCCTACTTGATGGCAAATATTAAATCAAATACTTAAGAGAGGTAGGATCATAAGGAGGATAAGCCAATCATATATCCATGCAATGCTATTAAAGTAAGATGTTAAATAACTAGTTTAATTTTTATTTTTAAAATTTTTTTTACTAGTTTAATTTTTTTAAAATTAAGTTAATTTTGTAGATTGCATTCATGAAATGTAGAAATAGCCTTAAGTTTTAAACTGCTCTAATGCTAGTAAATAATAGACTCTACAGGATTCCGTGGTTCCTTATATTCCTCATCAACAATTATAAATCTTATCTACTTTGCCACCAAACATTTCAAAGTGAGAAAAGTAGTATGTTGCTGGCCTTTCCTCAACTTTATATATTTTCTCTTTGTGTGTGTCTCTGTCCACTTCTCTCTCATCGAGTAACATATACAGTACCTCACCTCATCATAGACCTCAAAACGCAAAGCTCACAAAAGTGACTTCTATTTATTAGATAATCTTACTTTTTTCATCAACCTGAATATGCCTATTTGGCTCATAGTGAAGAATGAACTTAAACTACTTCCATGTGGTACAAAGGCAAGTTAGAGAGCCTGGAATGCACCTCTGGCACAGATAACTAACTATATTCTTGTTTGAAAAAATGGAATTTTGTAATAAGAATGGTTTTGACACTAGCAAAAATGAAAAGGTGGAATCAACATTTGTTATTGAGGCTATGAGGATAGAACTGCGTGATTATGTACCCAATATTTGCTATTTCTTTACCTTCCTGTCCAAGGGATTAATGGGCACAAAAATACTGATGAACTTGATACAATTGTTTTGGGTGCTTGCAAAAATTTGTAGATGAAAGGCATTATAGGTACATCAGATATGATATTTATCAATAATAAAATATAACCTAACTCTTTAGAAATTTAGGGATAAACCTGTAGGAAATGTAAATGTCTATGAGAGTAGGAGAGAAACTAGAAAAGCATGTTTATTACATGGTATCCTCACTGGGAGCATATTAGGGATTCATTTTTCATTGCAAAAAAGTAATAGCATCTGGACTTGGAGGGGTAACATTATAGGGGGTTAAATAGAGAAGTGAGAGAAGAGGATAAACCAGCATTTGGTCTCTATAAGTATCCAAGACATTCTGGGAGCAGAGGGAACATCTGTATTTTTCATTGTGGTCCAAAGATCTAGTCTTAGATATATACTTTGGCTGGCTGGCAGGAAATGCCTGTCCACAAGTTTAACTTAGCCTTTCTTCTGTTTTTCTGCTTTATGAAGGAAGGGTCTAAGTGTGGTGAGGACTGTAAATTTAGGGCTCAATTTTAGCAATCATGTATTAATGAGCAACCTATGGACCTGTGATCCAACCCAGAGCAGAACAGGAATTCCCTTTATGACATCCATGAAAAATTATTATTCAGCTTTCACTGGATATGTCAGTCTAAAACATCCTATTTCATTTCTGGACAGCTATAATAATTTTGGAAAAAAATAATATCAGACTAGAATCTGCCTTTCTGAAACTTCTGCTCATTGTTTGTAGCTCTGTCCTCTAGTGCCAAGTAAAAGTGCTGTAGTCACTACTACGTGACATTCAAATGCTCTAATTCCAGCTCTCATATCTGTTTTCAGTCTGTTCTGCAATTCAAACACCAGCAATTTCTTTAACTCATCCTCACACAGTATGGTTCTGAGCTCCTTCCTCTCTCTCTGATATCCTGTACTGTGTCCAAAGTTGGACATACTCCAAATTGTCAATATCTTTTAAAAATATAGTGTCCAGAACTGGGCACAGTGCTCAAGATGTGATTTGTCCTACTCAAGGTACAATAGGATTATGATTTCTCTTGTTCTGGACACTCTGCTTTGATTAATGCAGTCCAAGACCGTTTTGCCTTTTTGTGGCTGCAATTGGATGATGTTGACTCATATTGACCTATGAGTTAACTAGGTTAGACATTGAGGATGATGAAGGAAGAATAACGATGCCCCTAAGACCATAGGGGCACACAACTGTAAGCTTAGGACTTATTTAAGGACATTAGAACAATCTTCAGCGATGGCATTTTGGTCTTGGAGTGGCTGGAAGCTGACCTGTGGGCGGTGGTGAAGAGAGAGATGTGCATGGAGAGTTAGCTCCATTGGGGGTTTGACTCTTTAACTCCCTTCAAAGCATATCTCAGGGGTCAACCTTTCCTTTTACTCCCTCCCCCCATTAATGATTCCGCTCTCTTGAAATTACTTTTTATAACTTCATACACTATATATTTTATACCTTGACCATGAGTTGAAGAAAATGTGATGATCTGTGGATCTGTGGAGTTTCCTTACTGAGGAATCTCCCAATGAACTCTCAATATGAACTATATCATTGAATTATGCCAATAAGATCACATATCCAGTTCCTGTCCCGATCTTCATGCATTTTATGTTTATTTATCTGTGTATAGGGTTGAATGTAGGAGAATGCAAGCAACTTAAAGGAAGGGCTGTTTCATTTTTTTGTTTGTTTTTATATTTCTTGTGCCTAGCATATTGCCTTGCAATTTTTTTTAAAGTGGATCTGAGTTGTCATTCGTATAGTGAGATTCTTCTAAATTTAGTCTTTCTTAACGAGTGATCTGAACCTTGAGAGATTAAATGTCATCACACTATACTGCCTCATCCATTGAATATAATAAATACTTGATAATATCTGTTGAATTGAATTGAATAAACTTGAGTGACTGGGAATTTGGAATCTGAGTGTGAAGGAAGAGAGAGGAGAACAGTATGAGGGAAAGTCAGGTCTCCATCAGTGACTCAATACAGAAGTGAACAAGCATCAGGGCAGGTGTGCATCTGGATGCCCCAGCTTTGCATGGAGCACCAATTCTAGATGTACATTCTGGGAACTGTGTCCTAGTCTCCACTGCATCAATAAATGGACATATTGGCAGGTATGGACAACCATGAGAAGCTGTTGGTCAGATCTGATTTCATAGTTAATATGCATAAAGCATTTTACAAGTTTTTCTATTTCTGTTTTGGGAAGACTATGATGATGAACTTAAGGAACAAGAGAGAGCGGAATGGATGACCTAGGGCAAAGAGTGGTACTGAATGTGAGTGATAGTGTTGGAATATATGCAAAACTCCAGTTCTTTTTCATTTAAATTATTGTCTAGTGAAATATTCTACATACTATATTTGTGTAGTTGATTTTTCTTGAAACTCAGACATAGGATTTTACATTTATATCCAGTAAATTACATCTAAATTTAGCTTATCATTTTAGACTATCAATATCTTTTGGGATCTTGATTCAATTCTCAAACAGGTTCACTATCATTCCCAGCTTTACTTAATCTGAAGATTTTATAAATGCATCATCTATGCTTTTTTCTAAGTAACTGATGAAAATGTTGGGCATAAGACCAAGGACAGAGTCGTGAAACCATGACCACAGGTATGTGCATATATATGCACACATATATACACATATTTATATACACACATACATATGCATATGTGTGTATATTGCACAGAGGAATTTTTCTCCAACTTGATGTTGATCCATTAATGGCTGATCTTTGGATCTCATCATGTACCTTGCTTATTTGACACTGACAGTTTTTTTTAATACTCCTCTAAATAGTAAAAAACTTTCAGTAATAATCATAAAGTGAAATGAATAGTAGTAGTGCCCGAAATAGAAAGTAAAATTTTTAAATTTAACTTTGTATATATAATCAGACTAGTAAAAATGTATTTTGCAATGTAAAAAGTAAAAAAATAGATTGACATTTTTGATTATGTTAATGCATTTTTAAAGGAAAAACTACTTTGAAGTTTCTGTTTTCATCATTAACTACAAATTTGTCAGATTTCATCAAAATTTTTTAAATTTCAATTGACAACAGTTGTATTTCTCATTCCATCTTTGGTTATAGTTGATCAAAGAATACTTTTTATTATTTTTATATTATAATAAAGTGTTATTGTTATATATTGTATTATTTTCATTTTGAAAATTTTCTTTCCTATTAAATAACTGATATAGAAAAAGTTAGGAAAAGTGTTAAAAAAGATGAAATTGTTAGAGATTCATAAAATCTCATTCCATAAGTGAATTTTAATAAAGTGAAAACAATTCAGAATGTACAATTTTGCAACTACTAGGTTGTACCACTGAGGTAATGTCTATTTTTGTGATTCATCATTAACATTTTAAATGATTAATGGTTAAAAAGAATACATTTCAATTTTAGTATATTAATTCAAACAGTAAAATGTTTCATGTAGGAACTGAAATTTGCATTTATTAAACAACTTAATTATACCTCGTCATCTGTACATTGTTTCACTGGTTTAAGTTTTAGGCACACACCAAAACTCCAAATTGTCAAATAGAATAGTAGTCTGGAAGTAAGTCAAGATTTCTTTTTTACATCTTAACAACCGCAATGCTATCACTGTTTATTTTGAATCTATTGATAAGACACAGAACGATGTAGGACCACAGGAGTCGGAGACATGAACTTTAGTCGAAGTGAACTCACCCAATTCCAAACTGCTATGAACTTATTCTCAACATGAAAGTGCAAAGCCAAATTCACTTGTGTTGGTGGTTGATTCTGAGCATCTATCAATAGTTTAAAACATAGACCAGCAAAAAGTATTTTTTTCAGGGAGGCGTTCATCACAGATATTGTTAGAATTTCTGGCACATGGTGATAATAAGAAGCAAAGTCACTGTTTTATTATTGATTTTAAATTCTCTATAGGCAGTGCACCCCTTCCTGCTTGCACTCAGGGCACCCTGGTACACCAGAGTTTGGATCCGATCATTCCATCAGTTCCTGCATCTTATGTATGTATCTGTCTATCCATCTTCTAAGTCAAGATATCAGGAAAGATTTAGTTAAAATAATGAGAAATATAAAAATACCATGGATTAATGGGAAGGTAGACCTGACCTAACACATTAGCTAAAGCTCTGGTAACTCTGAGGAATTGGATTAGACTCCAGCACCGAGCGCAGTGGAATCAATGCCTTAGAAAGTGAAGTGTTGTTGTTAGCAGGGTTGGGGGACCTAGGGAAATTGCAAATTTACAAAGGAGCTCTACATAATCTGGAATGAACTGAATGTAATTGGGCAAAATGGGAATAAATGACATAACGGGGAAAACATTAACATAATAGATGAGACCCAGAGACTCGGGATGATCTGACCCATATGAGAGGTTCAGCTCAGAGAAACTATGTAAAATACTAAATATCACATGAAAGAGGAAAGCAAGTCAGATGATTCTCATGAGGAGTTACTGGAAGACATGGGCTAGCAGAGTCAAGTTTCTGAAAGCACATTCATTTCAACTGACACCAAAGGGGTTCAACCTGGGGACCAGTCAGGGATACAACCAGCTCTGAAAGGGATTTAAGGTGATGAGAGTGAGAAACTCAGCCCAGGCCGAGATGGGAATATAATAGGTGGGTAATAACGATTGCTTCAGGAATCGGAGCCAAAGGGAGGGTGGTGACAGGGATATGGAAGACCTAGGATAGAGTGTTTGAGATGAAACATATACTTCTTCCAACTTGACACTTTGGGAAATAAGCAAAAGCAGTGTAGTTCTAAGACAGACAGCAGAGATTCAGAAAGTCACCACAAAATTTGGCTGGTTTTCAGGATTTAGGAACCAGAGGAAGGTCAGGGTTCAGAATTTTTGAGGCAACTAGAGTTAACAATGGATAACAGGGCTAGGGTTGGAGTCAGGAAGACCTGAGCCCAAATCCTGCTTTATTAACTGTGTGATACAGAATACTTTATTTATAAAATGACAATAATAATAGCACTTTTCTCTGTTTTGAGGATCAAATGAGACAGCACATATATAGCTCTTTGCAGACTTTAAGGTCTGTTAGTATACATGCCAGCTGTTAGTAGCTATCATTTGTGAGGCAGACTGTGGGTCACAGATGTGCTCAAAGTCTAGAAATGTCATATTGAGAAACTAAGTAGATAATGAAATTTGAAATTCAGAAGGAAGACCTGGAACTGGAAAATCAGCAAGTGTGAGAAAGGCAAGGCAGAAACAAATCGAAAAAGTGAGACATTGCCAGTAGAGATGAGGAACCTAGAGAAATTATACAATGTGAGGATGAGAGTAGTGTCTGTGTGTGTGTGTGTGTAAATCCAAGAAAGCAATTTGGCTTCTGGCAGCAAGAAATAGGTTTCATGCTGAGTCAGAGAGTCCTTGACAAATATTACAACAAGCTAATTGAATTTCCTTGTAATATACCTCAACTATGTATCGTTGGCATCCTAAGCCCTTCACACTATAGTAAAAACGATCACATTTGAAGAAACTGAGTGATGGATTGTGGAATTAGTGAGCAAAGGACACCAGAAAGGACAGAAGAGCCATGAACACTATGAATGAGTCATAGGGTAAAAAAGACAACTTATCATTATTATATAACCCATTTGTTCTACCATAAATTCTTTCACCATTGATGACCTCTTGTCATAAGAAAAGTTGTTTAATACAATTCCTACAAACAGAAATGATTCTAGGAACTACTCTTTTTTATTTTTAGAATTTTCACTGAGAATTGGTGATACCAAGTATATCTGAAGTTATAAACAAACACACATAAACACAAACACACACAAAGTTGGGCTTTTTTCTCAGTTGATTGAATTCTAAGCAAATACAGAACGTGTTTTTCAAGGTATCCATTTTCTTTCATCTCCAAATCTCTCTGAATTTTAATGGAAAGCATATTTATGTGTTTTACTTCTATCATACCTTTTACATCTAGCATTCTCTTTCTAAACAGTTAACTTTGTTTTTTTCCATAGAAAGAGGAAGTTGTATTATACCAAGGGCTAAGGAGCAAAACTCCCTTCGAAGCTTAGAAACTTAGAAAACACAGAGTTCTGTGGGGCCAGAAAAACACATCTATCCCTACTTCTCATCCCCTTTATCAACTCTTTCTTTTGTTGGATCTGGAGAGAAAAATATCCACTTACCTAAATCTCAGGCAGGTAAATGAATGACTACTGGAAACTTACAGGGATTGCATGACCACTTTTTTTCCTTCATTCTATAAAATGCTAAGTTGCTTCAACTTTTGCTGATGGTAGTAGATTTTCCATTCACGCAGTACTGTACCATCCAGGTAACATGGCTTAAACAACTGCAACCAAAAGAATTCAGTCCCATGGAAAAAAGCCAAGGTCAGATTTATTTAGCATATAACTTTCCACTTCCTCAATCCTATGCAGGCTTGATTATACTGCAGCTGTCTTATAAACTATGTTTGGAGAGATGCTTCATATGAAATTCCTGCAGAGCTCTTTTCACAGTGAATCAACCTATCACTGTTGCTCTGTCATCTACCTTGCATGAAGATATTTGAATTTAGGTCTTATGCTTTGCTATGCAAATCACTTTCATGAATTCCAATCCAGAGATGAAGGGCAGTAAATTCAGTAATGTTAGGGAATTCTCCTACCTTTCACGGTCCCATTTTATTCCAATATGATAAACCTAGATGCTCCCTCTTACTGTGTAAGTCTTGGCAACAATCCACATGGCCAATCTTTAATGTAATAACAAATTTTTAGCTAATTCAATTCTGACTTCTCAGCTGTGTCATGACTACAGTAACTTAAATAAGTTATTATGGGCACTTTGTGCAAAGGCATGTAATTGTTTGTTTCCCAAAATTGGCTCCTGTGTTAGTATTAGGTAGCACGAGAAAACTCACATGATCTCCTTTGACAATTTCAAAATAATTATCACCCTATCCTTTTATTTAAAATGTTTCCCTATATATAGTTTCTTTTACCTGAAAAGATCTCCTTACTATGTCTTTAAATCAATGTAATTGTAGAAAGATGTGATATATATGAACGTGGAACTTTACAACAGGATCTAGATCAACCTCTGAACATCATCTAGTCTATCCCTCTCATATTGCAATGAAGAAGAAACCATATTTGCACCTTCCCATGATATTTCTCCATAAGTAAGAAACTTAACTTTTCCTTTCTCTTTTCTTGCACTTAATAAAACCTATCTTCCTCCTGAATTGCATTTTAAAGAAACTATAGAGAGGTGAAATGACTTCATTTGTCCAAATCCTAAATAGTTACAATTATAAGGGACTTTGAAGGATCATATGATCAAGCCCCTAATTTTTTAGAAGTTATGATTCGTGATACCAAATCTGTCATCTGTGGTCTCTAGACCACAGATACTTTAAGTAACTCACTAGTGGAGGCATAGTTCTACATGGTTATTTAGGTCAACTTTCCACAAATAAATAATCTCTTGAAAAAAACCCTGTCCATTTGGAGGCAGAGCTACTTCAAAGGCAGAAGAGGTAAGAATGAGTTCTCTGTAAAAATTCTATTGAAGCTACAAAATTTGCATTAGGCCCAATGCCAGCCTGTTACTACTCCTGTGGAATTTTATTTGGAATGTACCTTAGAAATCATCTAATGTGTTTCTATTTGTAGATATGAAAACTGAGGAACAGAGAAGTACTTTGTCTAAGGTCATATTGTTAGCAAAGTCAGGATAAAAACTATACCACACTGCCTTCCACTTGCTGCTCTATCTATCTAGAAAAGTGGTCTTCAAAGTGGGGTCTTATGAATTGACCCTAAGGGACAGATGATCAACTAATCAAAAGGTGGGAAGATGGGTTACACCCAAGGGTGTAACCAGTAACCAGTCAGTTCAGACTGGTTCAAGCCAGTCAATTGTTGAATTTTCATTGTGAGTGTTTATACTTTAGAAATGATTAAACACTATAAATCAGTCCTTAGTTTATTGTTCTGTTGATTGCTGATTAAGGAAGTGATAAATAAAATGATAATAGTGCAGATTAAGCTTAAGTCTGTCATACATATTTAGCTTTTCCTTCTGGGGAGGTTGAAAAATGGTCACCAATATACCACTGTTTGCACCCTACCATGACGTCTGTTCCATAAGTAAGACACTTAACCTTTTCCTCCTTCTTGCACTCAGTGAAACCCATCCCTCTCCTGATGACATAACTTTCCTGGCTACCTTTTCCAGAACGAGTTACACTCCCACTCAGATCCCTGATTCACTGGTTGAACTAGAAAAAAATTGAATTCTCCTTGCTCACGATGGCCATTTATGGGTTCTCCTGCTATCATTAAAATTCCATCACCTTTCTTTTTTTGAGGTTTATTTGATTTATATTCATCATTCAATCATGATTCTGACAACTGTTGCCTACGGTCCTCAAGGATATTCTCTTTCCTTCAGCTTTGTGTTCATTGTTTGGCTGACCGTCTTTCCCTCCTCTTCAAGTCCTGTTCCATATGAGTTGACTTTAATGTGTGTGTGTATTCCCTCGAACATTCTAATCCCCCAATTCCTTAGTTTACTCATTTCCGATGACTACTCTTCTACCCTACCTCAACTACTAACGGAGATGCTCATAGTTTTCATGTTGTCATCATTCACTTGTATTCCACTTTCATTTTCATGAACTCTGAAATTCTCATATCTGATCACACTTCCACCTCACCTTCTGCCTTGGCACCCTTAGCCTTGCTCATCATTCTCATCTCAGTCTTTCTGCCCTTCAGTTCTTTCTCAAGCCATCATTCCTGCCATGACAATGTTCTCCTCCCTTCCCCATCTTGATTCCTTGGTAAATCAGTTCAACTCCACACATTCCTCTTCATTTGCATCCCTTGACTCTTTATTTTATCACCAGTTCGACCCTTTCTTGTCCTAGGTTTACATTATTTTTCCCATCCACTGCCTAGTTTGTACTCACATGTTGCTGAGCAAATGAAGAAATCACACTCATTTATCTCTGCTAGTTATTATCCTATAGATCTCTATGTTGTTAAACTCCTAGAGAAAGCTGTCTCTAACCTGTGCCTTCACTTCCATTGCTCTCACTCTCTTCCTTATTTCCTGCAGTCAGGCTTCTGACATCATCTATCATTCAACTGACATTGCCCTTTTTAAAGTCACTGGTGATCTCTTAATTGCCAAATCTCATGGCCTTTTGTCAACCCTCATCCTTCTTAATCTCTGGGCAGTCTTTGAGATGGTTAATTCTGCTTCCTTCAACCTATAGGATTACTCCTCCATCTTCATTGCTGGATTTTCAGCCAAGTTGTACCTACTAACTGTGAATGTTCCCCAAGGCTCTGTCTCTTGTCCTCTTCTCTTCTTCCTTTGTATTATTTTACTTGGCGATCTTATGTACTCCCATGGGTCTAACAACTCTATGTTAATGATTCTTAGATCTATTTGCCTACCCCTAATCTCTCTCCAAATCTCCATTTCCAAATCTCTGACTATTTGCTACCTCCAAATGGATGTCCTGTAGAAGCCTTAAACTCAACATGGCCAAACTGAGATCATTATTCCCTTCTCTCTTTGCCTTGCCAAACCCTTCCTTTCCAATTTTCCTCTTGCTATTGATGGCATCCACATCCTCCTAGTTGCGCTTGCTTCTTAGTCATCCTTGATGTTACACTCTCTCTCAGCCCCTACATTCAATTAGATGCAAAGTCTCATTGCTCCATTTATTGTATATGCTTCTGTCCTCTGACACTGCCACGATATTGTTGTGGGCTTCCATCATCTCATACCTGAACTACTGCAATAACTCTTAAGCTGTTCTCTGTTTCTCAAGTCTCTTCATCCTTCAGTCTATCCACTATTTGTTTCAGTTTGGGATGCTGGGAGCCCCAAAATGCAAGGGCACAAGGGGAGGTGTCTGCCTTGAAAGAATTTAACCACTCAAGTCTTCTTTCTGTCAAAGTAGGATGTTTATTTGTGAAGCAGTGATTCTAAGTGAATCTGCTACTGTAACACCAATAAGAGTAAGCAGAATTCCTAGTGAGTCTTCAAATTTGATGAGGGTGGGACTGATACTTATATGCATAAAAGGCTGTGAGAAAAGGGATTAAGGATGGGTAAATAGCTCAAAGTGGGTCACATACAGACAATGGAAGGAGTGGAAGGAGTTAAGTGGTCTGAGAGCCACAATGAAATGGTTAAAAGGATTACTGAATATGTAAGTGGGTTGGGATTGGCCAGATGCCTCAGACAAAACACTAGGGACTGTGTTGCTGAAATGTATGGTCCAGGTCCCATCATCACATCATATTCAGTTGTCAAACTGATCATCCTAAAATATTGATCTTATCATGTTACTCCCTATTCAATAAACTCTAAGGACTTCCTATCACTACTTGAATCAAATTCACAATCCTCTGTTTGGTATTCAAGGCCCTTTATAATTTTCCCCCTCCTACCTTTCCAGACTTTTTATACTTATTCCTTTTATACTTTACTTATTCAGCAATATTGTCCTCCTTGTTGTTTCTAACTCTGCCTCCTGGTTTTCCAGGCTTCCTTTAAATCCTAGATGAAATTCCACCTTCTATGAGAAACCTTTCCTGATATTCCCTAATGCTAATATTCTCCCTGTGTTAAATATAAATTCATCCTGAAGATTGTTTGTACATAGTCGTTTGTATATTCCATTGTGAGCTCTTTGAGACTAGGGTTTGTCTTTTCCTTTTCTTTGCATTCCTATAGCTTCCCATAAAATCTGGCATATGATAAGCGATGAGATTCAAATGGAGTGGTCAATGAGAAGCCATTATCTCACTTAAAGCCACTGTAGGAGACCATGAGATTCAAGTAGGCTGGTCAGTGAAGAAATCTACCAGGAACCCCCAGATCCTCCACTTTGGGCTGATAATAATGGAATTATCCATTGGAATAATAATAATTATATTGGAATAGTGGAATGAAATAATAATGGCATTATAATGATTATATAAGATGGAATAATAATAACTGATATGTCCAAAACTCATCCCCCTCCCCAGCAGTTTTTCCTCCATAATAATCCCTAACCTCTCCCAGCTAGTAGGCATCTTCCTTAAGTGGAGGTTGTCCCCCCTGACAGTGGATTGATGTGTTCAGGAGAGTTATCTAGAAGTTGTGTAAAGCCCAGAAGCTGAGTGATCTGGGAGACACAACCCATTGAACCACATAGGCTGAGTGATCTGTCTGGCCCAATTTAGCAGACTTTCTTTGCTATGACTTCACAAGGATCATCTAAAGAAAAAAAAAGAGGGATAGAGTCAAGATGGCAGAGTAGAAAGACACACCTACTCTAGCTCTTCCCCCATAGCCCATAAAATACCTGTTAAAAAATGACTCTAAAAAAATTCTAGAGCAGCAGAAGCCACAAAATGACAGAGTGAAGGAGATTTCCAACCCAAGACAGTGTGGAAGGAAAACAGGAAAAGTCTATCACATGGCTCGCAGAGGTGAATGTAGCCCACAGAGCCCAGTCCAGCCCTGGCTGAGCAGCACCAGCAGGGAAAGGACTTGCAGGCCTTGGGGCAGAGTCCCTGGCAGCAGCTGAAGCTCCCAGATCCCTCAATCCACAAATGCCAAAGAGAGCTTCAAAGGTCACTCAGAAAGCTTTTTCACCTGGATAAGAAGGGAGTAGGGTCCTCCCCTAGCCCGGGCCCCAGGAGGTGGTCGTGGCAGCAGCAGTATCCATTTTTGGAGCCTTTGTCCTAAAGACCCTGGGGGAATTGAGTAGCTGATCTGCATTTCAGCCCTGAGTGGTGGTCCTAGGGTGAGGAATAGCGCTGGTATGGCAGATCTGGTGGAGGTTCTGGAAAGGGAATTCTACTTGTAGATCCCGGACAGAAAAGTTCTGGTAGCTCCCAGACCAGAGTGCAGGCCAGGAGAGGAGTAGACTCCTCTCCCTTGATTGTGCCACCTTGGAAGAAGTGAGAACTTATAGGTCCCTAGAGTATACCCTACTCTCAACAAAGGATTCAAAAATAGGACTTTGGGCTGGAAAAATGCCCCCAAAAACGGGGAAAAAAAACAAGACTATAGAAGGTTACTTTCTTGGTGAACAGGTATTTTCTATCCATCCCTTTGGATGAGGAAGAACAGTGTTTACCATCAGAGGAAGGCATAAAAGTCCAGGCTTATGCATCCTAAAACTCCAAAATAAATATGCAGTGCTCTCAGGCCATGGAAGAGCTCAAAAAGGATTTTGAAAATCAAATAAGAGAGGTGGAGGAAAAATTGGGAAGAAAAATGAGAGTGATGCAAGAAAATCATGAAAAGTGAGTCAACAGCTTGCTAAAGGAGACCCTGAAAAATGCTGAAGAAAATAACACCTGTAAAAATAGACTAACTCAAATGGCAAAAGAGACTCAAAAAGCCAATAAGGAGATTTAGCTAAATGGAAAAGGAGATTCAAAAGTACACTGAAGAAAGCAGTTCTTTAAAAATTGGAATGGAGCAGATGGAAGCTAATGACTTTATGAGAAACCAAGAAATTACTAAACAAAACCAAAAGAATGAAAAAATAGAAGATAATGTGAAATACCACACTGGAAAAACAACTGACCGGGAAAATAGATCCAGGAGAGATAATTTAAAAATTATGGGACTACCTGAAAGCCATGATCAAGAAAAGAGCATAGACATTATCTTTCATGGTCATATCTTGATATTCTAGAAAAAAAAAATTTTTGAGGCATGGAATTGTGAGTTACTTTGGGCACATATGCCTTACTACAATTATGTGCCATAAGCTTGTACCTCCTGACAGATTCTGTGCATATTTGTGGAAGACAGCACTCTGGATTGTTTTGGGGTTTTGCAACTATTTGAAACTTTGGGGATTTGCAACTACTGTTTTTCTAATGCTATTTGAATAAATACCTTAAAAAACAAGTTTTTAAATACAAGTTTAAGTACTGGATATTATTAAAGGGAAACATACTGGTGGGGAGCTATTACCATTCACTCTGTTGAGTCACTATCATGATTACTCCTAGAACCTAAAATCATATTTACTCCTTCTAGGGACCTTATTTTCTAATGCCAGCATGAATTGTGGCTGTGATCCCAGAAAGGAAATGCTGCAATGAAATACCATTGAAAAAATAAAACTTGAATTTAACAAGTATTTGACAAATTAAATCACCGTATCTTTGTGGACAAAGTCCATCTCATTCCATTCCGGATGCACATTTTAGAAAGGGTATTGACAAGCAGTGCATGTCATATCAAAATAGTTTAAAGAACCTGTGTTTAAATCTTGTGAGGAAAAAGCTTGGGAAAGGGCATGACTATTTTCTTAAGTATTTGACAAATTATTGTGTGGAAGTGGGGATACATTTTTTTTTTTTGGACTTTGTTACAGAAGGCAAAACTAAAAAAAATGGTTGGAAGAAAGAGAGATTTCAGTATGATGTAAGGAATAGCTTTCTGCTAAATAGTCTCCCAAATGATGAGCAGACCATTTTTATAGGGAGTGAATTCCTCATCAATAACAACAATAACTAGCATTTACATAGCACTTTAAGGTTTGTGAAACACTTTCTAATTCTGTCACATTTTATTCTCACAACTCTTTGAGGTAGACCCTATTATTACTCCCATTTTTACAAAGGAAGATACTGAGGAAGACATAAATGATGCTCCCAGGGCAGCCTAGCTAGAAAGTGTCTGAGTCCAGGTTTGACCTGACATCTTTCTGATTCTGAACATCTAGCCACGGTTCCACTTGTTTCCACGTACAAGATGGATGGCCACTTATTGATGTAGAGGGGTTCGACTAAATCAGGGATTCTTAATCAGGAATCCACAGACCTCTTATGGTACCATGAAGAGATTTCAGGGTATCTGTGACCCTCTGTGGAAAAGAAAATTGCATCTTTATTTTTAATATATTTGGGTTCTTTTATATTCTTGTGTATTTTATTCTATATATTTAAAAATATTATTCTGAGAAGCAGTCTGCTAAACTTTTCCAGACTGCCAAAGACTGGACTCCTGTCTGTGGCAGAAAAAAAAAAAGATGAAGACTTTCCTGAACCAGGTATTCTCTCAGGCTCTTTCCATTTTTGAAATTCAATGATCCTAAATCATGGGTGCAGCAGAGTCATATGGACAAAGGGAGGGGCCCATGAAACTAGGGATGCCTAACTTCTGTTTCAAAAACCTTTAACCACTGTAATAGCAAGGATCCCAGTATAGACAGGAGGGACTGCTATATAGGTTCTTGGGTCTGCTTAGGTCAGCAATCACTTTGATCAAGCACATATATCATTCACTTAGATCAGAGGGAAAAGTCAGTACTCCAAACTTCAGAGAAAATACAAACAGAGATTACAGGCAGAAATTACAAACAAAAAAACCAACAGACAAGGCTTCCAACTGTCTGACCATAGACAATATATACATCCTTACCAGAGAGAGAAGCATCAATATCTGGGTTTTCAAAGCTTTGGGGCTCCTTAGTGGTTCAAATCTGGCATTCAAACCTTCTTCCAAAAAATACCCAAAAGTAAAACCTTACCTCACAATATATACACTTTTCAGAGCTGGAGGGAACTGACCTAGTGACCCAGTGCCTCATTAGAAATTAACAAAACATATCTGAGGCTTATTAATGGGCAGGGAAGATCTTTAACTCTTCCCCCATACCCACCATTAACCTTACATTAACACAGTACAACCACAAAAGCTGACAGAAAGTATTGTTCTGAGACTTGGGATAGCAGATAATCGAAAGAACACTAGATTTTGTGGCAGGGGTTGGGGGGATAAATTGGAAGAAAGCTTTGAAAATCAGGAAACACCTCTGTTCTTTTCACTACCATGTGATAGAAGACCTCTAGACTACTCTCATAAAAATATTAGAAAAAAAGCACTTCTGAAGGAGATGCAAGATGTGAATTTTGACAGGTGATCAATGGAAAGTTATTTAGCACAGCTGTTTCTGTCACAGTAATATATTAAGAAAACTCTGAGTAGGGAATGGTCTGTGATAACACATACTTGCGGTGTGTTTAGCATGAATGTTTTGAACAAGTATGTCAAGATATAAAGTGAGCATTCTGATTGGTTTGCCTGAGAATTCCTCAAAGTATGTACCTGCTTCTTTCAATGTGGCAGAAATATAGCTCCATAATTTAAGTCAAATGAAGGAAACCTGCTTATAAGAGGTCAGTCTGAGGATTACATGATTAAAAGAACAGTAAAGAATTTTTTTTCCACAAATTTCTTTAAAACCCAAAACCTCAGGCAAAGGTATTATATGCTAGTTATAGAGTAGCTGAAATGGAATTCATCAAATAAGAAGATAAAAACACACTACAAGGTAAAAACCTTATGGAATAACACTGATCAGCTGTAATACTTAGAGCTCCTATTATGTCCCAGCCTCCAATTCATGCCATCTGCCATTTGAAGCCCACATAAACAACCTCAAAGACCAGTGCCTCAGGGTCCTTGCCCAGTTCTTCAAGGTTGTGACTCATCCTGAAACTTTCCAACACTCCACAAGATGCATCAGACACTAATTAAGCCTGGGGATATGAAGGCAAGAAAGTAGAGGAAGTGGAAGATGTGAGTGGTGCAAAGCCCACTAGAAGGAAAAGGGTTTCTATGCCTAAAGGAAAGGTGACTGGAAACCTAGATAGGGTTAGTTCTCTCTGGAACTAACTCTGGGCAAAGGCTCCTGTTGGGCCATCATATGCCTCTCCTCCCTGTTTTCTCCCCACCTTCCCCACAAAAAGAAGCTGATGACATCCATTCTTGTGCAGTAGTGGAAGTAGTAAGACTCAAAGAGTGAGAAGGCAAAGGAGGACAAGATACAGGGAATAAAAGTTGTGTTTGTCCTTTATCCTCGAAGAGGACCATGACAATAACATGATGACATGACTTGCAGCTGACTTTGATTTGAGTGAGGGAGGACTGTGCAAGGTTACTAGCCTCATTTTCTCTTCCAGAGACATCTGGAGAAACAATTACTATTTAGTATTTTAATAGTAAACTGGGAATAAAAAGAGAAAAACTGAAAGACCAGAAGTCTAAGGGAGAAAGCTTGAATATAAACATAGCTCACAACAGGGAGAAACAACAGGGAAATTCATCCAGAAGGAAAAATGAGAACAAATTCAAAGAAAGATCAGAGAACAATGAAAATTATTACAGTATGAAAGAAAACAGACAAAAATTAGGTTTCCTGTGATCTGCTGCAAAAGAACCATACAATGCAAAGCATTGCCTGTTGATTTCTTCAATAGTAGTACTTATGAATCCCCATGTTAATATGGTGGATTTGAACTTTTTAACTTTGTGTTCCTGCCTTTCTGGGGCAGCTAAGGTAGTGTAGTGCTGGACCTAGGTCAGGAAGACTCTTTTCCTTGAGTTAAAATCTGGCATTTACTAGCTGTGTGACACCAGGCAAGTCACTTAACCTTGTTTGACTCATTTTCCTCATTTGAGAAATTACCTGGAGAAGGAAATGCAAATCTTTCCATTTTCTTTGCCAAGAAAGCCCCCAATGGGGTCATGAAAAGTTAGACACTACTGAAAATGACTGAAGCTTGACAACAAACAACCGGTCTTTCTGCTACTTATATTATTTTGGTTCTTTGGTTGTACTAATTTCATTTACTCTAATGGATGCCATATTCATTTTTTTAAAATTAGGAATGCTCCATTAGACATCTCCTTTCATTGACAGTGATCATTGACATTTATTCCGATCTTTCAAAAGATCTAAATAAACTTAACGATACTATCATCAAACCCATCTCTTGTTTACAAAGATAAATAGCATTGAGATAACACATGTATAACATTTTCCTGTTTTGTTTATGTAGTGACATTTCAAAAAAAAGAATGGAGTCTTTCACTTCTCTGGACATTATTTTCCTCATCTTTAAAATGTGAGTTGCACTACAGTCTTGGTGTCAAGGAAACATGAGCTCCAGTCAGTCCTACTTCTGACACATTCTAGTGGTAGGTAAATTATTGAACTTCCAAGTGCCCCACATCTAAGACCATAAGTTACATATGAATTACTGATCTGCATTGCTGGAAAGAATATCCATGCCTGGAATGCCTTACACTGATAAACTCACAGGTACAGACTAAGAGTAAAATACAATTTGGGGGTTGAACTACAAAAAAAAAACCCCAAACAAAAAATCTAAAGTCTTTCTGGATTTGATTAAACTGATCTCCACTCTAAGCATCTCCAAAGTTCTCCAAAGGTCCAAATTCTAATGTGGAATAAGAGGAGCAGACAGAGAAGTGGCTTTGGAATGAGGTTGCTTCCATTCTGGGCTCCCTTTTCTCCTGGGGCTCCAGGGCCACCTGTGCTTAGGCTTGACAAAAGACCTTTCTCACAGGTGTACTGGCATCAGCTCTAAACAGAAAGTCAATTGTTAAATATTAAGCATGATCAAATCAGGAGTTGATTTATTACTTTGTCAATTACCTAGACTTAAGAAAGTGCTAATAAAATGGATGAAACTTAAAAGCATGTGTATATGTACTTTTTTGAAAAGGAAATTGTTAAAACATTTACCAGAGTACCCTGATTCTCTACAAACATTACTTGAGGTCAACAAAACAACAGTAGACAGCTGAGGGGCATGAAGTCATCACCAAACAAAGAAGCCTCATGACTAGGGATGATAAGAGAAACAAACAACAATGCTAGCTTTTATGTTGCACTTACTATGTAGCAGGGATTGTGTTATGTCCTTTATAATTATTATCTCATTTGAGTCTTACAACAGGATGATGAGGTAGGTGTTATTATCATCCCCATTATATAGATGAGGAAACAGAAGCAAACCAAAGTAAAGTGAGGTGCCTAGGATCACACAGTAGTATTCTGAGGTTGGATTTGAACTCAGGGCTTTCTGACTCCAGCCCCAATGCTCTATCTAGGTGTTGTCATTATCATCATCATGATCACCACCACCACCACCACCACTACCATCATCACCACCATCATCATCGTCATCATCATCATCATCATCATCATCATCATCATCATCATCACCATCTACCACCACCACCACCACCACCACCACCATCACCATCATCATCATCATCATGATCATGATCATCATCATCATCGTCATCATCATCATCTACCACCACCACCACTACCATCATCACCACTATCATCATCATCATCATCATCATCACCATCTACTACCACCACCACCACCACCATCATCATTATCATCATCTTCATCATCATCCCCCCCAGCATCATCACCACCACCATCATCACCACCACCACCATCATCATCATCATCCCCCCCATCATCATCACCACCACCATCATCACCACCACCACCATCATCATCATCATCCCCACCATCATCATCATCATCCCCCCCATCATCATTATCGTTGGCACTTAAAAACCAAAATGCTTCATACACATGATCTCATTTGAGTCTCACAACCCCTCTGCTCCTTCTCAGCCGCTGGGCTCAGAGGTTGCTATGGATATTACAACATTTGTTTCTGTTGTTGTTAGCTCTTCATTCTCAGAGGACCCATTGGGTGCCTGCCTGGAAGGACTTCCAGATCCCTCAGGGCTAGTCTTTCTCTTGTTATTGGACCTGAACCTCTTCAGTTGTCCTGGACCTCATTGCCTCAAGGTCTTGCCAGGGGCTTGTCTACTTCAGGATTCTTCCCTGATTCTGTGTTCTCTGTGCCTCTGTGCTGGGCAGCAGAGTCTAGCAACAAGGAGAAGTGATTACCCTTGCTTAGTCAGTTAATGGTTCATGTTTAAGTTTTCATGACATGTTTGTGGGGATTCTGGTCTCTCTGGTTTCTAGCAAGCAGCCATCTTCCTGTAATACCCAAAGTGGTATAAAACAAATGAATAAAAACAAACAACAAATCCCAAAGATACTCCCTTACTATTTAAAAATGACTCACCAAAGTGGGTGGGTATCTGATTATTATTAACTATGCTTAAAATTTATTGTAATAATAGTTAAAATTTATATGGTATTTTAAGGATTGCAAAGCGTTTTATATATATTATCTCACTTGATTTGATTCTCATAAGAGCTCTGTGAAGCAGGAGTTATTGCTGTCCCCATTTTACAGATTGGGGAATTGAAGCTGAGAAGTTAAGTGATTGGCCCAAGGTCATCCAGCTAGTATCTCAGGTAGAATTCAAACTGAGATCTTTTTACTTCTAAGGCCATCCAAAAGGGATGGTAGAAGAGGAATTTCTAAGGATGGAAAGGGAGGAATATTTTAGGACATACAAAGTCCCCTCATACTAATTTTACAAACCCCAACACAACTACTTAGATGCTAAGGTGGTGGTGAAGTTCTATATGCATATTCTGTTATGTATCAGGAATACAAACTTATGCTAATAAGGTCTACCATCAGGTTATTGAGGAGACTAAACTCCAGAAGTCCATTTCTATTCTGTGGCTTTTCTAAGAATGAATTCTGGCTCTAGGAAAAAAAAAAGGATAAGTGAGAAGAGAAGGAAGATAGGAGAGAGGTAAATTAGGAAAATGAAATGAAAAGAAAAAAAAAAAGAAAACTTCTAGGTTCCTTCTTCTGTGTGACCCAGTGACCAGATTTGCATTTAAGTTTAAGACAATAGATCAGACAGTAAGAGTCACTTTGTACTTTTGCCAAGAGACCATATGCTATCTCTCAATGACTCTCCTGCATGCCAGGAATAAGAAACTTTTCCTCTATGTTAAGCTTGCTTGCCTATGGTGCAAAGTGAAAAAAAAAAAAAAAAAGAAAAATTTATAATTGCCTACATTTGTGGATGATGAGCAAGATTTATGACCAGAAGGGGAAAAAAAACCCAACTAATTACATTTCCCCAAATAAGAATGTTGATGTTGTTTAAGCGGAATGAAAATTCAAAGACAAAAGTGTGGTACCATGCTTACTTTGTAGAAGCGATCATCTTAAGCTATTTTTTTCCATGTGATAATGCAACTCTTTATAATCTTAGGGTTGTATCTCATTTCTTACAATGCCTAAAGATCTATCATTTGTAAATTTGAATAGTTGAATTCCAATCCTTGGAGTCTTTTGTCATGCTTTTATAGTTTGCTTTTTTTTCAGGAGAGTTTTGAAAAACACTTTATTATTTAAAACTATGCCAAAGCTTTTCATGTGTTGAGGCTGTAAGCTTTGTGCTGTTGAATGGAATAAGGGAGTCTTTGAAGAGTTTATGTTCTCCACTATATCATTTAGCAACAGAGTTTCTGGGAAAAGGAATCCATACTGGGAATTCCTGACTTCCATTTTAATGTAAGGAGGTGTGGGTGGGAATTGGGAGCATATGGATCTCCTATTCATCACAGGAAAAAGAAATGTGAATGTATCAGTGTTTAATTCCACTATGCTACCAAATGCCAAACCAGGCTGAGTACAACAGTATTTACTTTTACTTTTGAAAACTGAATTAGCTATTCCTCTTTAGGACTTTCGTATTTAGACTTTCATTTTGGAGTATGTCTAGACATGAAAATTCTTGTTTGTCTCTGGGCACAACCATGACTGTACTCCTTGAGCCCAGTCAGTCTTTATGTACTATATATATTTGACATGTCTAACGAAAAGTTTTTCTTGATGCTTTATTGTTTTTAGCAGTACATAAGCCAGTGGAAAGTGTCAGGCTAAGGTCAATCTGGATTTTTTTTTTAATCTGGTCTACCTGTTCTGAGTTGTGGTAAAGAAGCCTCTATATAACTAGATATAATTAAGAAATTCATTAACTGCCCAGAAATCAATTGTTTTGTATTTACGGAATTTAAAAAATTATTCACTTGGATAAGAGCAGAAGAAATATATTGAGGAAGATCAACACTCCATCTGGCACAGGATTCTGCTTTGTCCAGTGGTCACAAGAGATGATTAATAAGGGAGCATGGTAACTTCTGTCAATGATACTGATCTCTAAAATTGAAGAATAATTTAAAGCTTGTTCTGTGGAAGAGGAATTAGGCAAGTTTGGCTTGGACCTAGAAGGACAATCTAGAAGCTGTGGTAGGAAGTTTCAAAGAGGCAGACGTCAGCTAGATGTAAGGAAATTTTTTTCTAATATTCAGGGCTATATGAAAGTATAAAATAATGGAACACAACAAGTAGACCTTTTTGACTAGATCACAGAGTGTGTAAAAGTTAGTTAGGTGAACCATTATAATCAATACTTCAGGTACCATTATCTTTTAAAATATAATTTAAATTTAAAATATATTTTTCCCAGTGTTATCACCTCATATTTTCTCATAATGTAGCTTATTTGTCCGTTTACTGCACACTTATCCAGGTTTTCCCCCTTCTATTCCACCAATCCTGCCATTGTTGCTAATTTTCATTAGCAACTGGAGATTTTTGCATAATTTAGAGATTTTATAGTATAGCTGTTTATTAAAATCAAGATCTTATTGACATCTTTTATTCTTATAATCATCTACATTTACCACTTTCTCTTCCTCTCTTTCCCTAAAGCCATCTCTGATAATAAGGAATAAAAACAAGGATGAAAGGGAAATAAAAACTGGGCGATGCTAACCAATGCATATTATGATAAATCTTCCACTCTCATGGTCCTCCACCTCTTCAAAGAAGTAGAGGTAAGGGATTAGGAAAAGTGTCTTCTCACATCTTTTCTCTGGGAACTAACTTGGTTATTATACTTTTATAACATTCAATTTTTATTACTTTGTTGTCATTTTTTTCCATTTACATTGTTGTATTTGTTGTGTATGTTATTTTCTGATTACATTATGGTTTACAGTTGACATAGGTCTTTTCAGAATGTTCTCAGTATTCATCATGCTTATATGTTTCTAGTGTATAAATATATGTACTACATTCATGTACTACAATTTGTTTAATCACTTCCCCAACTATTGGCACCTATTCTTTTTTTCAGTTCTTTGCTGCAATAGAAAACACTAATATCAGTGTTTCACTATATGTGGGACTTTTCTTATCATTGACTTCCTTGGAATATATGTCTTAACAGTAGAATTTCTAGGTAAAAAGTATGTACATTTTAGTTATTTTCTAAGCATAACTCCTAAATGTTTTCCAAGATAGCTGTACCAATTCATGGCTCCATGAATAATGCATTATCTTCACCTTCAAGATGATTCCTTTAAAAGAAAGTACCTCCCATCATCACTAATCCTAAAGCCATCACTGCTAGTGTTTTCATTCACTCTTTATATCATTCCCTGAAGCAAGACTCTGTAACAACAGATCTCCTCGAATCTATGATAATCTGAAAAGAACAACCAACCCTCCCAGCTACTGGTATTACACTTTGACAAAGAACATTTGATAAGCTAAGTAATGTGTAGAGGGTGTGTCACTGAGGTATTGGGGAAAATGTCTGTATATTAACTTTTGCTATATCTTTCAAATAAATATAACTTTGTAACAGTTAGATATTAAGTATATAAATGGAATTGGGGCTATAGTCATTAGCTCCTAATAATGACAGGATTGCAGCTTGTGGGGAATACTTTAGAAATCCCTCAGGGTACCGTAGAGGCCTGAAAGACAGATGTAGCAGTATGGTTTTAGGAGAATAAGCCACAGCACGAAACTACAAATGTGTATATGTCTCCTGTTTTCCATTTATCCATGTGTTTACAAATTTTCTCAAAGAGCAAGACTTTTTTCGTAGACACTTAATAAATGTTTATTGAATTGAATTAAATTTTGTATCCCATTAATGATGTATTCTAGAAAAAAACATATAAATAATGTCATATTTACTCAAGCAAGGGATCTTGGTTTTTTCTAAAGTCTTTTTTGTTAATCTTTTTGTAAGGTGAATTATATCCATTTGTTTTTGTACGAAGTTTGCCTACCATATTGGCTTAATGTAAACTATACCAACAAAAGATTAATGAAGCATGCTTTCCCCTTACAAAAATCATAGTTTCACCTCCAAAACCTTCAGTTCAGTTGGTGTTATCCAGGTACAATTGTCGACAAGTCTTTGACTTTTTTTACACCTGTGGTGTTAAACTCAGAGAAAAATAAGGGCTACTAATCTGTATATAAAGATCCTTGATTTCATTTCAAAATGTAATATTATCTATTTTTTAATATTTAATTTTTACTTTTAATTTGAATTTTTTAAAATTTTATTAATCTTATTTTTACTACTTATTTATCTTGTCAAATAATTCCCAGTTACATTTTAATCTGGTTCTGGCTGCCCTTGGGAGGGTTGAGGGTCATACATTTGACACCTTTGCTCTAAACCATTTTCCCAATATTTAAATGTTAAGTTCACTCTTACAGGATAAGAATTTTAGAATAATTGAATTTAAATGATGTTATTCAGCCTTATAAATTATTAGCTATTGCAATGTTGTCTGAGCATTAATTTCATTTTCTGGCTAAAGTGTCTAAGAAATATAATGGAACTACATTATAACGTGGCTAGTAAGATTTGAATATATTTCAAGTCAAATCAAGTTCTTAGTTCATAACAAAAACCATGGTGAAATCTTACATAATTTGTTAGACAGAAAGGATAGGTGTTAATTTTGATCCTTAATGTCAGAATCATAGAGGGATTTCATTATATCCATTTTAAAGCTTCAGAGGGATATACCACTCAAAGGAAAGTGGAAAATACAGTAAATTTATACAATTCAACACTCCAAAACCTCTTCTAACCATCTCTTGGTTTTTCTTTCATTACATTTATATCTATGGTGAAAAGGGGCTTCAATTTGTATTTCATGCCCTAAGGTTAGAATTAACTGTGCCACAACGGACTATGTTAGGAAGGTTTTTCTGGTTGGATTTCTTACTCTTCCATACTTTCCCTTCCCCTTTGACTATTAAGTGCTAATAAATTGATCATATGAGAAGGACCATGGCTACTTCACTCATTTTTTAACAACTTGGCCATCATGATAGCTGACATAAATTCATCAGCCCCCAAGTGGCTGACTCAGTTGTGTTACATTCACACTCAGTCTACAAATTCAACGAGAACTTTTTCTTTTCCTGAAACTGACATGTTTCAGATAAAAACCCCAGTTTCAAACTGAAACCATGAAATAAAATGATGGTTCAGTGTGGTTTTGACTCAAAACCAGGTGAAGTTTTGCGGTTCAAGAAGGGTTTGACTTGAAGCCAGGTGTAGCTTGCTGGAGTTTGGTTGAATGTTGTTTTAAGTTTTAAATTTTATTTGATTCTGGTGCCCAAAGCAGAATCAGGGAGTTCAGAGTAACAAAGTGAAATAAATAAAATGAGGCTGGCATGAAATCTTTGTGAATAAAAACAATCTCACGTCCCAGTGGCGCAGTGAAGTTGTCTTCTTTGTCAATGCTTGTTACTGCTTCCACTTACGCATACCAGTTTTGAAGCTTTATGAGATTCTCTAAAATGAATAGAAAGTGATTCTGCATTCCTCTTTAGGAGAGAGTATACATTAACTCAGTGAGAAAATAGTGGCTTATTTTTATTTTATCTTATCTCATTTATCCAACAACTTTATTAGTAAATTCCTTGTAGGCAAGGATTTTCTTTCATTATATAAATCATACAATGGAAGTTATAGGTCAACGTATCTTGGATTCATATAATTGTAACATGTATTTATGCCATACCCATTTATCCTTTCAAATTATTATTTACCTGGGGACCAGAGGAATGACTAGGAAGAAAGAAAACCAGGAGGTATCATGATAACTACCTTGTTGAAACTAACTGGAAATTCCCATTGGCAATGGACCTGAAAGCAAAAGAGAGGTCAGGGAATGAATTGATTAGACCTCTGGTGGGCTACACAGGTCTGCAGATCCCTTTTTCCTTTCCTTGACTTTGAGAGACAGTTCCTAATTGCCTTGTTGAGCACAGAAAACAGGCAGCCATGGTGAATGGGCTGAGGCAATAGGGCAGATTTCCTGTTTGTCATTCTGGGAACAGGCAGCAGAGAGTTGGCTGCCACTGGACAAAGTTCCATGTGGGAAAGCAGCAGCTGAGTTTGGGATTGGGGGAATGCCAGAAAAGCTCAGAAAGCTGCCAGATGCAGCCTGAGACTCCATCTGAGGTAACTAGGATTGCAGGAAGAAAAGCTGAAGCCAGCACTGGACAACTCAGACTCAGCAGCAGAGGTGGTAGCTGCAGTACGAGTAGGATAGATGGTCCTGTGTATCTGAGATTATCAGCTACTATGAATCCAGGTGGATCGATGAGTCAGGTGCAGGGAGATAGCTCCCTACCCATGATTCTCTTGCCTTCTCTTGTATATAGTCCATGCCTGGAGCTGGGGTCCCAGACATAAAACACTTAATAGTTTTGCACCCTTTCTACAATCTGTGAATATAGTTCAGGAGTTCCCTGGTCATACCCAAAGAAGTAAGTATGCAGGAAAAGCTTTCAGAGATGACAGGAGGTAGATGGAGCACTGTATATTTTTCATTTTTACTTCACATGCTTCATTTTTACTATCTTCAATTAACTATGTGGCTATTGCATGTTGAGGACCTGTTTCCTAAGAATGTAGGAATTATTAACCAAAGGAAGACTTAAAAGGCATTAGACATGGTGAGCACTGAAAAACATCACAAAAAATAAAATTTGCCATATTTTAACAGACAGGAAATGACTAGTTACTGATGTGGTAGACATATCAAAATCAGGTGTCTGAGAGTAGTGAAATTTTCAACTAGAGTAAGGGTGAAAGTCAACGTCAAACTAAAAAGGTTACTAATGAGAAGATACTTAAGTGATTCAAATGAACTGTTGTTACAGAAAAATGGGACATTGGAAAAGACAATAAAAAGACAACCATATTGTTCTCAATTGTCACCACTTCACGTCAATATTTAACCAATGGAAAACAATTGCTATGCCAAGGAGTTCCAAAGGATCCAGGACCCACCTTAGCCTGCAAACAACCTATCCTTGCCAAGAAGAAACAGATAACTGTTAGATCAACACCTGTTCAGAATATAAACAGATTTGTAAAACACTCCAGAGGAAAATGGAAAGACGTTAGGAGCAACATTACCTTTCAAAACATCAAAACAGTCATTTAATGACCTATTTTATTTTCATCATCAGTGACTGAGGAACCACCAAATTTGGACCATGACAATTAATTTCTCTGCTATATGAGGAAGTAAGGATAACACTGAGGAAGACAAATTAGGAGAAGTAGAGGACCAGAGTAAGTACATACTGAGTGAATCTGTGCTAAAAGCAGTAGAACCTAGAAAATTTGAGAGATCATTTTACAATGATCTTGCAATGGTGATTATTTCCCCAAGGAGGGCCAAATACTAAGAGAATGGGAATAACATGGATGTTATTACCATATTCTTAAGAGGCAGCTAGATGGTTCAGAGCATAGGGCCTGGAGTAGGAATATCTGAATCCAAATCCAGCTTCAGACACTTACTGGTTGGGTGACCCTGGGCATGTCACTTAACCTCTATTTGCCTTAAGCCACTGGAGAAGGAAATGGCTAACCACTCCAGTATTTTTGCCAAGAAACCCCAGGGACAGTATGGTTAAGGTCAGTGTAATGGTAATTTAAATGGGAAAATCTTTCCCATTCATTAATAGGTCCATGTGACCTGCTTAAAGCACATCAAGGCCCAAATCACATGTGGTAGGAGGAGCTTGCTGAACAGATAGAACAGAATGGGTAGAGCAAAGCTGGGAGGAAGCTGGTCAGGCTAGTCAGAGCTGGGAAGGACACAGGCAGGCAGGCACAGCTAGGCTGCTGAGTGTTTGTTTCTTTGTGGGAAGGCCCCAGCAGAGGTGAGGAAGCTTGGGAAGGGTTTTGCACCCTGAAGTGATAATGTGTACTGACTTCTTGGTTACTATGATGGATATGGCTTTCTGGTTTGAGGATTTGGCTTTCTGGTATCTCAATAAATATTTTTCTTCTGCCTTCTATCTGGAGAGTCTGTTTTACTTTGGGATTGAGAACTTCATTGGCATATTCATAGTCACCACCAGTGCTGTGAATATTGCCTTGGCAATATAGTCAGGAAGAGTTGGACGTGACTGAGTGGCTGAAAAATGACAACAACCCCCAAATATGCTCTTAATGAGAACTAACAAACATCATTGACTACTGAATCATATACCTACTCTTTCATCATGACAAAATCTTTATGAGGATGGCCTACATGAATTTTGAGGGTATCCATGAGGAAAATTTGAGTAGGGAGCAGGCAGATTTTTGCAAATAATTCAGTATAATAGGTCACATCTTTTACAGTCATGCAATTGTTTAAAAGGTGCAGAAGATATAAAATCCTGCTGTCCATGTTTGTTGGTTACAAAAAAACATTTGACCTGATAGAGCAAAATACAGCTTTGAAATCTCCACACAGACAAGATATTGCTCATGCATATGTGCTAATGTCAAACAAGATCCCTATATAAATGGGATATAAATGGAGGTAACTTTCAACCTCAATTGAGACATGTAATAAAGATACATATCCTTGGCACTGTCATGAAAGATGTGCAAAGTTCAAATGGAAGAGAGATTCTCTAAAAATCATAGATAGCAAACTAGGAAGGTTCGTAGAGGTTATTTATTTCCACTCTTTCCAAAGATCACAAAGATAGTAAAGAAAACAGCTGGGATTTTAATCCAGGTAAGTTTTCCATTATTTCATGCTCCCTCTAAAATGTTGCTGTTTGTAGATGATAATGTGCCAATTGCATCAAGTTCTAGAATTTTACAGGACTCCCAAATGAAATTAATGTCTATTCAAAAGAGACCAATCTAATAATCCATACAGAACTAAATGGTTGTAAAGTATCAGTTTCTAGAATATGATGGAAAGTTGGACAGCTAATCCATTGAGTTAGCACATCAGTACAAATATTTGGAATAGGAGCTGAAGATGGATAAGGAATTCATTACAAGATTGAATAGGAAGATGAAAGATGACTTGATTTTATTTGGAAACAAGCACAGTATTTTTAATAATCTTAATCTGATTCCTTATTCAAAGTCCTATTATCTCTACATAATTGTACTGTTAGCAGTGCTGAACTGTTAAGAGTCTTGAAACATCACGATCTCTGAGGCATCAAATTTGTATGCAATGTGAGCTTCTTATGCAGTGCTTGACCTCTTGATGAGTGGTAAATAGAAGCAGGATATAGCCTATGTCCAATATCGAGCTACTCTTAACAAGTGATATTAAGGAATGCTATTCAAGAATGAATGTCTCTCAAAAGTGAGGGATATGATCTGGTCATGTATCAAGAATGAAGCATAGTATACGAATAACCAACTCTTAAGGTTCAAGATATGTAAAAAGATGTAGTATAAGGGTTCTACCATGTTGTATGAATGCTCAGTGGATGATCCTTGGAAAAATAGGAAAAAGAATCACAAGAAAGATACTGTATGGGTAAGTATACCACTGTATGTGCCATCTAGGCTGCTGGAGGGAGTAACCCCCTCTATGAGATGGCTTTGAAGTATCCATTGCATGAAATGCATTGAAATATTGAAGTATCAGCATACAGAAATCAGCCTACCAATCCTCACAAGATCCATTAAAAAAAAAGATTGCGAATTTTGTATTTTCTAGAATGTCTTGAAGACTGACTGAAGAAATTTGTATCAGAGAGCAAAGGATTCTTCAAACTGTTCATTAATGGAAAATTAATACAGTGGTTGCCAGAAAGTTTAGAAGGAGAGAGAAATTAAAAAAAAAGACCTTTACAAATAATAGGTAGAGAAGTTTCTGAGAAAAATGAGAATTAGCCATCTTACCTAATAGGTAGTTCTGTCATTTTTCATCCCCCTCCCCCTATGCTAAAGTTGGTAGTAGGAAATTTAATAAAACCATTATATTTAGATCACATAAAAAGTCATGATAAGAGGGAAATTATTAACATAAATTCAATGGATATCTTAAATAGGTGTCAATCTTCCTCACTTCAAGGTAACCATTCAAAATCACTCTAAAAGACATCTGAGGAATTATGAAATGCCCCCCAGCTGTACGTATACACACATACACATGTGTTTTTAAACAAAGATGTAAGTGGAAGATATAGCAAAGGATCCATAACTGCACCAACCAACCCAAAAACTTAAACCCTGAAGAGTTTCCTAAGGCACACAGAAATTAAATGAGTCTCTACAGTGAGGTGTAGGCCTCTTGAAGTTCCTGGGATGTCAAGAAGATGAGTTAATAATAAACAAATAGCTGTTGCCCATTGATATGAATACAAAAGTGTTTTTTGTGGGCAAAATAATGTGAAACGTGGAGTATTAAAGATGGGAAAAAAGATCTTTTTTACTGCCTAAGCTCACCCACTTTTTCATTCAAGGCCATTATCAACAGAAGTCTAGATGAGTCCGTAAGATCATCAGATTGTAAAACAGTCTCACCCTAAAATGCTTTGGAACTTTTTTGCATAGTATTGTCCCCATTGAAATAATAATGAATTCTGATAAATATATTAATATACTAAGAAGCAAAATTAAGTTTCAGGATTATAGAAATTCACAAAAGGAGAAAAAAAATTACAACATTACCTTGCACTGTGTAACATTATGAAGGGTTAAGAAATTTGTCCAAAGTATTGACATAAATATGTTTCAATGGCCCCAAAACTATTTGAATCTCATTGAAACCAATGTTGCTATAATTAAGGCCTGACTTGGAAAAATGGACTACTGGTCAAAAATATGATAGATATTATGATGATAAAATTTGGAATAATGATGATGAATTAAAGAATATGTATCATAATCATATATGAACTTCATGGCAATTGATGTAAAAAAGTGAATCGCGGCAAAAGGAGGCCTAGTTATATATTAAAGTGTTGTTGTTTTTAAGATGTAAAAAGTTATGATTTATTGTATGTCAAGAAATTTGATTATTTTATGTAATACCAGTTATTTCGCATATCATTGCATATCTCCGAGAAGTGTCCTAGGGTTAATGGTTGAAATTCAGTCAAAATAGTTTTACATTTTACATTTGTACACCCAAGATCCTATGGCATTGATTACCATATATGGCAGATTGAACCAGCTATTGCATTATCTTTAGCTCCACTTACATGGTAGGAGCTGCTTATAGTAAAATTTTGGAAGAAGTCAAACATTCTAAAATGACTTGTAACCAAGCCAGGATTTATCATACTGTGGATACAATGAAGAATGTAAGTTCTGCTTTAACTCTGACATCAAGTCAACATAAATATATTTATAAATATTAACATATATGGTAGTCACCATACTTGTAAGTTAGTAATGTTGCGAGTTTCTTTGCTAACTTCATAGCTTTCATGATTGCCTGTGATGCATCACGATGCCCATTTTGGGAAATGACGTTAACTAAAGTTTTGTCGGTAAATGAGGAGGTTTGAGATTAGAAATCTCTCTGGATGCCAAACTGAACTGAATATAACATTTTCATGAGATGTTTTGAGATGAAGGGCTGCTTCCTCATTAAGAAACTAAAATCCAAACATATAGTCTACTACCTCCTTATATCTTAGTTTCCTTTTATTGACCTGAATAAAGTTATTCTCTAAAAAACCGTCTGAAAGGCTTGAAAGAGCTCCTCCTGAGGCAGGAACAGGATCCATTTCTCTCAAGAAAAAGGCTCCGAACCAAACACTATGGATTTTTATGTGTATGTTTTTTCTTATAAGTCCACTACCATTGTCTCACAAGAAGCATTTTCCCATTAATTATGGAGACTGAACTCTCCTCTGTTCTCCTCTGCAATCTCCAAATTAAAGTGAGAACCAGTACAATGTGACTGTTACAATGAATCTACTTTTCCAATGATTTGAATGTGATAAATGGTTTTGCATGGTCCACAGGTAGCAGATAAAGCTTTTACGGAAAACAGAAAAGAGAACAATGGACAACGAGGTCAAAAACCTGCAATTGTCATCTGAAAAAGCAATTTTATTTTTATCATGTTCAGAATTAGTGGAGAATATGACATAGATAGAGAGCTGGTCTCTAGACCAGGAAGACCTGTTTTTGAGTTCTACCTTTGATGCACGTAGGCTCTGGATATTTAAGACACTGATACAGAAGACCCTAGAAGATAAATTCAACTCTCAGTGCCCCAGACAAATTTATAAAGTGTTGACCTGTACTGATAGAGAGAATTTCTTAATCCATGAGTTCCTCATATCAATGAAATCATAGATTCAGTCTTTTTCAGAAATAACCAGAGGTTAATGACTAAAATTTCCTACTAAAAATGCCACTCTGAACAACTAGGTAACCAGTATAGAAAAATGTTAGTCAGAATGTTGAATGGAACTTATCATCATAAAACTATATTATACAAATGAAGCTACTGGTTATTAATAAATGATGAGTTACCATGAGTGTCATGAGTTACCATGAGATACCAAGATTCATCTTTCTTTCTATTGACTGAACATTCATTGAATATCTGCTATGGGAAAGGTTAGATGCTTATTATTTTAATGTATAAGGTAATCTCACAGTGTGGCATTCCCTCCAGCTGCAGATCTGTATTGATAATGCATTTTTGCTTATTGTTATTATAATTTTGTTTCTTAATGGGAAGATCTTCCCCACCCATTAATGGATCTGGGAAGATTTGTAGGAAGGCCCACACCTTTTGTTAATGAGGCACTGGTGTTCAAGGGTTGTGATGCCCTCCGGGTCTGAAAAATGTGTAAGTACTCTGAGATGAGGTTTTACTTTGGGGTTACTCTTTGGAAATGTTTGTTCGGCCTAATGAGACTCTGGGCAGCCGCTAAAGAGCCCCCTGCCTCTGAAAACTCAGATGCTGGTGCTCCTCTCTCTGGTAACTACATATGTATATGAGTCAGACAGTTGGATCTCTCCATTGATCTATGATGTATGTATTGCTTATGTCAGACAGTTGGAAGCCAAAATCTGTTGATTTTGATTTTTCTATATTTTCTCTGAAGTTCAGAGTGCTGACTTTTTTCCCCTGAAGTAAGTGAATGATATATGTGCTTGATTAAAGTGATTGTTGACTCCTCAAAAGCTGTTTTTCTTTTAGAATAGCAATCAAAGAACCTGTGACAGCAGACTCCCTGTGTATGTTGTGGTACTTCCTTTTACAAGATCACAACACACTCATATCCTTTTTATCCTGTGCATCTCGAATTCATTTTCTCTCATAATTTCTCCAAAGGGAGGGTCTTTCTATTTATTTAGTTAAACATTTCCCAATGATATTTTAACTTGGTTCAGGAAGTACTCAGGGAGTTTTTCAAGCCAGACCTGGAACTTCTATAGTTTCTATAGTACTTCTTAAATCCAAGTAATTTCCACTTAAAGCATTCTGTTTATTCTTTTGAGCCTCCAGAACAGGAATTGTAATTTTGCAGCAATAAAGTTATACCACAATGAAATAAATGACATGTTATGACAGAGTAGAGACTCTCCAACTCTGCTCCTTGTTATTTGAATGACCTTGGAGAAATCATTTAACTTCTTTGGTCCTCAGTTTCCTCTTCTGTAAGACAAAAGGGTTGGATTAGATGACTTGTAAGGTTACTGTCAGCTCTAAATCTACTATTCTATCCTATGAAGTTATTTATACAGCATAATGGGGTTTGTCTCATAGATGATATGAATAGCCACATCCTGTTCTCCAGAAGTTATTTCCATACCAGAAATATTGGGTATGATATAACACACCCAATATATTTCATGAGAAATTAGTAATGCTTTTTTAAAATTTTCTTGAGAAAGGAGAAAATGGTAGATTTCTGTGCAGATAGGACTCTTTTGCTAACCATGTCCTGGTAGACCCATAGTAGGAAGAGGGTAGAGGCTGTTGATGAGGCTTGTCAGTCATGCTTGAATCTTTGTGACTCCTTTTGGGACTCTTGGCAAAGGTACTGGAGTGGCTTGCCATTTCCTTCTCCAGTTCATTTTACAGATGGAGGAATTGTGGCAAAGGAAGTTAAGTGACTTGCCCAGTGTCACATGGCTAGTAAGATTTGAACTCAGGTCTTCCTGACTCTAAGTCTGGTGCTTTATCCACTACATCACCTAACAGAAGTAGCTGAAAATCCTTAGAACCAACCTATAAATACTATCAGTACAACAAGCATTTTGTCCTTAGTTTATGGATAAATTGGTTAACTGCAGATGTCAATACGGTTGTATCATTATAACAAATACCTTGCAAAAATGTAGCCCATCTCAGTGGTATCTAACTTAATTTTCAGTGATCCTACAGCATAAAACAAGTTAAGCTGAGGGTATCATTTAGTATTTTCAAGATCCAGTTGCAAGTTAAACTTGCAGTTTTTAAAAGGTCAGTTCAAGCCTCTGTCACTTTTTAAACCAATTTTTTTTCATGGTATCCACTGAAAAAATTTTGTATTCCAGATAGCAAATAACGATCTTTTACTATGTGCAGTGTACTATGTCACATTCTATACATGGGGCAGAAGATAGGGGCCTGATCCTAGAGTTAGGAAGATCAGAGTTCAAATCTGACCTCTGATACTTACTAGTTGTGTGACCCTGGGCAAGTCACTTAACCTCTGCTTGCCTCAGTTTCCTCATACGAAAAATTGGGGGATAATGATAGCAATCCACCTCAAAGAACTGTAATGATCAATTGAGATATTTTAGGGTGTCCCAAAAGTCTTAGTGCAGTTTTAAGTGACTCAAGCTTGATAATATCTTATGATCTATGTATGGATAGACACTCTCTTACACATTTGTGTATAAAAAAACACATAGATACATGGCGGCATTGTGTGATGCTCAACAATGATTGACTTAGCTCTTCTCATGCTATCCATACCTAGAGAGAAAACTGATGGACTCTGAATGCAGATTGAAGTGTACTTTTTCACTTACTATTTTTTTTGTTTTTTTCTTGTTTTGCTTTCATCTTTTTCTTCTTTCACAACTGTGACTAAGATGGAAATATGTTTTACATAATTGCACGTACATAACCTACATCAAATTGCCTACCATTTTAGGAGGAGGGGAGGGGAGGGGAAGAAGGGATAATAATTTGGAATTCAAAGTCTTGTAAAAATGAAGGCTAAAAATTGGCATAAAATTGGAAAAAACACAATAAATAAATATGGTTTAAAAATAAAAGGACAAATGTATATACATATATATATATATATATATAGTTATATAGTATTAAAGCTTAAAATTGGGCTAAGACTCTTGGGACATTTGATTTGTAAAATTCTTTACGAACTTTAAAGCACTATATAAATTCTAGCTATTATTATGTTGTTCAAGGAGTGTACAAGCCAGGAGCAGTTATACATATATACAGAGATATCTATAATTTAAGGTGGAACGTGCAATAAGAGTCGATAATCAAGGAAGAATGAGAGATTGGGAATAGAACGGTAACTTCTAGATGGATAGAGTAAGGTTGGCTACATGGAAAGGGTGGCACTGCCTTGAGACAACTGAATGATATTAACAGGTAGTGATAGGGAGGGAATCATTTCTAGGCATGAGAGAAAGGCGTATACACAAGCACATTGGTAGAAGAGTGTAAAATGACAATATCTAATAGTCTTTTTGACTGAAAAACAGAGTATATAACGGGGAGAAGTATTAGATAAAGCAAAAAAAGGTAGATGGGAACCAAATTGTAGAAGGCCTGAATGCCAGGATAAGGGGCTTGTATTTTGTATCAGAGGGAATGGGGTTTGAATGTATCTCATTCACTTACTACATGGTAAGCTACTCGAGGACAAGATATATATTGTTTTTCATCCTGGTTTCCCACCAAACTGCTAAAAATAGAAGCTCATACAAGGTACACAATAAATATTTGCTGACTATATTGTTGCCTACAATCCCATTATTTTACTTGGTATTTAGTTTTGGTATCTGCTAGGAAGGCGCCGCTGTACTCAGCATAAGGCAATTGGAGCTGGCCCGCTTGCAAACCACGACACATAAGCTTAACAGTAAAACAGAAGGAAGTACTCTGATATTAGTGCTGTTTTCACTACAGTTCCAAAGCTAGTGTGAACCGAAGTTAACTCAGTTAAGGTTGTCTTCAGACTTATCCCTTCATCTCCAACCCTACACAATAACCTCTATGCTTCCTGATCAAAATTTGCATTTAGAACCTTTGCTTTGCTAAAGTGTGCAAGTATTAACTTTAGTAGTAGTAGATTGACCACTTAACTATTTACATGTCACCATTCACAAGCTATGTGTACTTTAATAGCCACTGAAAATCTAGAGGTAGGATATGAGGCATTAGCCAATTATTGAGAAGGTCTTTTATAACACCTCAGGTTTCCTAGCAACCATAAAATGATACCACAATCAACCAATCAGCCAGCCAGTATTGATTAAAGATCTTCCATGGATTGGACACTGTGCTAGGTTTTAGAAACACTGAGACAAAATTGAAATGGTCCCTGATCTGGGAGAGCTTACATTTTATTGGGAGAGGCTATATGCGCACATCTTGGTACATAGAGAATACATACCATAGAGAGATGGCGTGAAGAGAAAGGGCACAAGATGTATTGGTAGAATACCTGAGTTCTATTCTGCTGTCATCCCTAATATAACCTCTTCTCATTTAGGAGATGGCAGAAGTGAGCTGGGACCTTGCATAGGAGCACTGGATAAAACAAGTGGATGGCACTCACTCCATGCATCCTGGTTTACAACCCTACAGGTGATAGTTTCCTTAATAAATTGTTGCAAGTTCTCTGTCTTGCACTGTTTCTAGATCTAGTGAACCATGCTTTGGTTCCAGACTGTTGGTCTGTGTTTCCTGCTTCTCTGCCATCCTTAACTTAAATATAGGGACTTACGTATATAGACAGACCCTTAGGAAGGCTTCTGGCCATTCTTGAAATCTCTTTGAACACCTTGTGGCTCTCTTTTTGGGGTTAGGCTTTCTTTTCCCAATTATGTTTTATGTGGTTTCTATCACTGAAAAAACTAGCTAGTTACCTTGTAGATCCTACCTCTGTAATCCCCTCCCCATCCTTCCCCTTATGCCCCTGGTCACACGTCTGCAGTCATATTAATAGCTGAGTAACTCTGGAGCAATCTCTTCAATTCTCCGAGCCTAATTTCTTTATTTTTAAGTTATTTTTGGATAGTAATATCCGGGGATGGGGTGAGATGGGGAGCATTTTGGTTGTGATAATGACCCAGTGAAGGTGAAAGTAGTGCTAACATTATCAAGTACTTTATAAAGTTATATCAGTACTCCCATTACTCTGCCTTTGCATAAAGACCAGCTCACATGCTTCTTTGGCTGCTTAAAAATTAGCAGCTGTGGTAGCAATGTGAATTGCAGGAAGCTCTAAGCTAAAAGGCAGCAGTGATTCATTCTTCCCAGTAGGAACAATGGCTTTTATATAACTTGAGGGGGAGGTGTGAAAACACCATTTTAACTTAAAAGTATTTAGATCTTGCTTTCATAGCAATTGCCTACCTGTCAGATTTCTAAATGTTTAAAACACCTGGTGGTACAGCAGGTGCTCCATGAAGGCTAATTAAATTAAAGGATAATTATACTCAATCTTCCAACTAAATGTTCATCTTTTTCACCTAACCTCCTTGTGTGTTGTGTATTCCACCAGGGATAAATCAAGAATGTGGGCATATGCAATAGACACAAGCCAACAACAAGATATGGATCTTTTCATTTAGACATTCATTGTTAATATGGGTATTATGTGGTAATATTTTAAATGATTAAACATAAAGGATCTGTCTGTTTAATTGACTTTGTACCGCATCTATTAAGGCAAAAAAATGACTTATAAATGCTTTTGATGATGCTTTTAAAAGGGATTTCTAATTCAATTACTTCACTCATTTATTGAACAGACATTTATAAAGTAAGTACGTGAACAGCTATAACATAAAACGGAATATGATTGGTGTATTAGAGAGGTAAAGACGGCTATAGGAGTTCCGAGAAAAAAGAATTAGTTATTACTGAGATTAGGGTAGACTTCTGAAAGAAGGTGGCATTTAAATCTTGAAGGATAGAATAGGATTTCCTAAGCAGAAGCAGGTAATTGGGGAGGTGGGAGAGGAAGGGCATTTCAGGGGGAAAGAACAGGACAAAATAAAAGAGGTGGAGAAATTCTATCTATATTTTATATGTATGCATACATATGTAGAAATTCTATATATATATGTATATATAAGTTCAAGAGTCATGTAAAAAAATCATGGAAGTGTTACTCAAAGAGCGTAATGAGTAAGGTAATGAAGAATGTTGAGTGATGGAAGAAGACTTAGGTCTTTTCCTAAAGAGAGAAAGAAGGAGTGGTAAGAAATAAAAGAGGAATTTTATACCTTTTTAGAGCTAGAATGGATCTTAGAAATCATATAATATGATAGTTTTATTTTACCAAAGCATTTTTTATATGGTAAGTATGTTATAAATGTTTTTGAAGTGAATTTACAGATGAGGAAACAGAGTGGGTAAGGCTTAGTAGGTGACTTCATTAAGGCTATATAGCTAGTTAGTGGCAGAACCCAGGCTAAAACCAAGATCTCCTTGTACCTAATTCTCTTTCCACATTAATATGCTACATCAAGGACAATGGGAAAAAAAACCCAAAACAATAACAACAGCAAAAAAATCAAACCAAAATAAAAAAAACCCCACACCATTTTTCCCAGAAGCCAAGAGAGATGAAAATTTCAAGAACTGAGAGGCTGCACTTAGTGTCCCTATTTCCTCCTCACCTACTATGACCTAAGCCCCCCAAATTTGTTTTATATTCCACTTTTCTGCTGGAACTGCCCTAATTTAAGTGAAAATCAGAACTGGAACTTAGGTCTTTTGACCATAAGTTTAGCTTTTTTTTTTTTTTTTGTCATTGACTTATGTGCCACCATTAGTAGCCTTAAAGGTTACTTTCTAATCAATCAAACATGTATTAACCAACAACTATATACCAAACACACTGCTAAGAGCTGGAGATAGAAATAAAAAGCAGTACCTGTCTCCCTGCTCTCAAGGAGATCACATTCTAATTCTAATGGATATTTATATATATATATATATATATATACATATATATAATATATATGTAATGCATATATATGTAAATATACACACATATATGTATATAGATGCCCACACATAAATGTAATCTATGCGTATATCTATGTATACCAACGTGCATGTATACAATTAGTACAAAGATACATACAGAGTAATGAGACTATATGTATGAAAACTCACTTTTCGACACACACACTATCCGTCATGGTTAAGAAATTTAAATTCCTTCCTAGTGAGTGCAGGGTGCTGTCAGGAACTGCAACTTGGGAAAGGACCTGGATTACTCTCCTCTAGTGGCATTTGCATTTTGGTGAGTCAACAAATCCTTTAGCTAAAGGAACAAGTTCTAATTATGGAATTTCAGGCATTAAACAGAGAGTTGGGAGACACCTCTCTGATCAGATTACATAGGCAGCTGTCAATGATTTCTTTCCTTCCAGGGATGCTCAATTTTCAGAACTGTCCTCGAGGCAGTCAGTACTTTCATGGGGTGGGAAGTGAGGAAGGTGATTATGGGGGGAGGGGTCCTCTCCTGCTTGCTTTTCTTCATAACCTTCACCCTGCCCTGTAGTGGAGACAGCTCATACTGGCTTGCAAGAATCCTTGGTTAAAATTTCAATGTGAGCTGTTACAGCCCAGAAATCTGCAAATGCCACAAATCAGGGTTTAATTTATTGTTTTGTTCATTGTCTAGACTTAAAAAAGTGATGGGGAAAATGTTAACAACGGAGATTAAATTTAAAGTGTGTCATGTATTTTGAGCCAGTTTTTGAACATTTACTGGTACACCCATCTCTTCACCTCTTTCATGCAATCAGCCTTCTCTTTAGGCTCTGTGGATTATTGCCAAGCATCAGATCCAGGGCAAAAGAATGATCCTGTATTCTTATTGTCCTTCTGTAGATGGGGATAAGAGTCTCTTCTTAGTACCCTCCCAGGTCATCATCCCTGCTCTGAATTTCTTTTCTTTGATTACATATCTTGACCCTTAGATTTAGGCACTTTGACATTACACTGTTTCTCCTGCATCCCTTCCGTTTTTGTACTATCATCACACCTACTTTGCCAAAACCCAGCCATAGATTACTTCTACCACCTGCTGCCTCCCATTGACACTGAACAGGGCTGGAGGAAGTCAACAAGCATGCTGACTGTGCCCAGCAAAAATTTTTGTTATGTAATCTCGAGTGAGCCCTCACAGAAGCAAGGCAATTCCTTTACTCTTTTCTAAGTAAATTGAGTACCTCTGAGACCCAGAGAAGTGCATGGAGGGTGGGTGGAATGGGGAGAGAGGTTCAAGTTTTTACAACTGGAATGTGCAGCCTGGGGATGGCACTGAGCTGAGGTGGCCTAACAAGATTTGACTTCAGCTTTGAGAGGAGATGAGTAATCCTTCCCTCTAGTCCATGACTTACAGGGAGCCCCAGTTGTTAGTGGTAGCAGCTGAAATGGGAGACAACAATTGGCATTGAAATGTGGGAGAGTAGACACTAGACATGGCAGAAGCAAACCTCCACTTTGTAGAACAAAGAAATATGACTAAACGTGGACAGGAGCCATCTTTTAACAATGGAGGAGAGCTGCAGAAAGATTTTATTCTGTACTTTCTTTTTCTCCTCACTTTCTATCTGGAAGGACAGATGTTTAAATTTTGATTCCCTGTTTGTTTTAAAGCATTTCTGTGCTTTTGAATAGTACTTTAAAACCAGCTATCTCTGGATGAGATCAATCATAATGACTTTTGAATTGCGTTATAGCATAATGGATAGAGAGCTGGCTTTGGAGCCAGGGAAACTTGAATTCAAGGGCCACCTCTACCTCTGACACATATTGCCTGTATAACTCTGGGGAAGGGAAGGAAAAAACGAATATTTATTAAGGACCTTCTGTATGTCAGGCACTAAGCACTTTTCCAAATATGATCTCACAACAACCCTAAGAGGTAGATACTGTTATCCTCATTTTACAGTTGAAGACATCAGAGATAGAAAGAGATTAAGTGACTTGCCCCGGGTCAACTAGTAAGTGTAGTGAGCTGAATTTGAACCCTGTGTCTAAAACCAGCACTCTATCCATTGTACTACCCTGCCACCTCTGGGCAAGTTTCTTAGTACTCTAGTCAACTTTTCTAAAATTATAAATCGTAAAAAAGAATTTCAATGATAGAAGGAGATTTCTCACCCTGAAGTTCTCTATGCCAATGCAATAATAGATCCCAGACCCATCTCTATTTAGGTCTTAAACATTTTAGACTGCCAATGGGAGTGAAGGGATGCCAGTGAGTAGCTTAAATACTCCATGATTTAAACAGACCAAGGGACCACTTTGTCCTAGTGATCAGGCTTCTACTCTGACATAGGGATGCTGAACTATGGTGATTTTATTAATAAACTACTTTTTTTAAGATCTCTAAAATTAGAAAGAAAGAGGTCCATGCAGAATTCCTGCCATTCATTACCCTTTGGCATTTATTACTTGCACTCCTTAGATAGTCTTAAACTCAGGTATTTTAGGCAAAAATCTCCAGCCTCCAAAAAGCAAGGAAAAGAATGGAGAGGGCAGTGATGAAAGGGAAGGTTAAGCCTGACCCAGTGGGAGGAACAAGCGAGGGGTCAGCTTCCCTTTTCATTTGAGAAGAGGGTAAGCTCTACTCAGCCAAACTTTGTCTACAGAAAGACATTTGTTGTTTCGTTAACTACAACTATTCGAAAACTTCTCAAGTCTTCAACACCCCTCCTTTAATTTTCCTCTACAGAGGATCTGACCTCATATTTTACTGAGAAAATTTAGACTCATGAGAATATGAGTTTCTTGAAGGCGGAGACTAATTTTTGCCTTCCCTCATATTCCCTCCACTTAGCGCAGTACCTGGAATATATTCAGAACCTAATAAATACTTGGCTTTTTTTTGTGTGTGTGTGTGCTCTCTCAAAGAGAGACTGGTGAAGGCATATTCCCTCCTCTGTGAGAAGCAACCCCACCCGTTCCATTCCATTCCATCTCCTCCAAAAGATTGGTCTCTCTCATCCTCACTCTCTTGCAAAATCTTACATTTCTCCCTGTCTGTTCCATTCCATCTCCTCCAAAAGATTGGTCTCTCTCATCCTCACTCTCTTGCAAAATCTTACATTTCTCCCAGGCTGCTTCCTGCCTATAAACACCTCAGTGTCTCCCACATCCTCAGAAATCTTCGCTTGACCTTTTCCCACTGCTACCTTTTATCCTATCCTTCTACTTTTTAAATTAATTAATCTATTTGTTTTCAGTTTTCTACAATCACTTCCATAAATCTTAGATTTTTGTCCCCCTACCTCCCCATCCTCCCCCCTCCTTGAGATGGTGTACAATCTTACATGGGTTCTACACATACACTCTTAATATATACATTTTCACCTTAGTCATGTTGCATAGAATTAAAATGAATGGGAGAAACCATGAGAAAAACCCAAACCAATTTCATAGTTCTTTCTCTGGATGTGGAAGGCATTTTACCTCGAGTCCACTGGGAATGTTTTAGGTCCTTGCATTTCTGTGAAGGGCTACATCTAGCAGAAAAATTCCTCGCACACTGTGGTTGTTGCTGTTTACAATGATCTCCGGGCTCTGCTCCTTTCACTCAGCATCAGTTCAGTTCACAAAGGACACACACAAGCCGTGAGTGAGTAGTGGCCTCTCCTCTCCTTTCTCCTCCCCTCCCCTCCTCTTCTCTTGTGCTCTGCCCAGGGGAGGGTAAACCCCATAATCAAAAGCTGCCTTTTTTCCTCTGGGTTTCCTGGCTACATTTTTTGCTCAAAGATCAAGCCTTAAACCCAATTTACTCTGGAGTTCATAGCCTGGACAACAAGTCCCCTCCCACCTAGCACAGAGTGTATGTGATAATTAAATAGCAAGTGTTTGTCTTTGACAATTTATCAATTGGGGAATGACTTTATACTTCTACTGTTCACAGATTCCTTAAGAGAGTCATCTACAGCCGTTGCTTCTGCGCTCTTTACTCTCACTCTTTTCTTTAGCCTCTGTGATTTGACTTCTGACATCATCATTTAATGGAAACTCTTTCTGTAAAGTCCCAATATCTTAATTATTTCTGCATCATTTGACACGGATAGCCTTCTCTTCCTTCACAATTTCTTACTCCTCTATGATTTTTCATAACTCTGCCTTCATTTTTCTTCCTATTCTATATGACTGTTCCTTCTCGGCCTATTTTATTGGATCATCATTCATCTCTTGGCCCCTAACTTGACCGTGTCCTAAGGTTTTCTCCATATTCTGAATAGCCGCATCAGTTTGCCATAGGGTTTACCCAACATACTAGAGGTCTTCCTTGGCTTTTCTTGACATTGTGAGGGTGCTGCTGGAGAAATATGGCTATTCACTTGTCATCCTTTCCCTATCTACTTTTCCCACCATGATGATGATGTCTCTTATTCCTTTGAATGTAATGGGAGGGGACCTAGATGATGAGGCTTGGTGAGATGATTTTCAGCTCAACTTCTCATGAATAATTAGCCTTTATGGCTTTGAAGCTAAATTTTTTTGTCATCAACCAGTACCAGCTACTCAGTGATTCATGACGTTGGAGCTGGTTTTAAACAAACAAAACAAAACAAAAACTTCATGTGTTGGACTGGAACTAGGCAGGGAATATATGGGCATGTTTTCTATAACTACAAATAGTGACCAACATGATCATGCCCTAAGGACTGGGTCCTTATTGACCAGTCCCCACGTTATAGAAAGAAGTTTCTCATTCATCATATGTTGGGCTGTACCCAACATATTCCTCATGCTGTCTATGTGATCCTCATTTTTAATTTCTCAGAGGCTATTATCATTTATGTCTTGCTGTTTCCCATTTAATAAGTACTTTAAAAAATGCTTTTCTAAAAACTGCAGGGTGATTTTCCTTAATAATTTCTTTGTAGTATTGTAGCTAGACTTTTTTTTCTTTATCCTAACTTTCAGGTAGTCAATGCTTATTTTGTTTCATGAATTGAAAATAATATAAAATTTAAAAAATATCTGTTGATTGTTTTGGCTACCAATATTTCATTTCTTAGTAACTATTTAATCTAGTGTCTAACCGAAAAAAATGCATTTTCCCTTCAAATCATGGTTCTGCCCTTTCTTCAGATAGTTTCACTATTCCTTTGCAATACTTGAAATTCTACTGGTTTTATTCACAATACCAAATCCAAGGTAAGTAAAGAACTTACAGAATTAAAGTATCAGGGAATGCAAAAACATCCAAAAAATTGTAGAAACTCACTGATAAAATTTTTTTAAATGCAAAGTTAATTTTATTCTCCTAGTCCAGTGTTCATGATCCCAAGGTGTGAACATACAACTAATCCCTTTGCCGCATGACTATATCATCCCTTTTAATCATTATCTAACACTTTTGCAGATCCTCCATTTTCTCTTCTCCTCTCTGTGGCTGTGAAGCTCCAAGACTCTCCCTTTCTCCACCCTGTGCTAGTCCCACTGGGTGTCATAATCTAGATATGACCTGCTGCCGGTGCCTATACAAGTAAAATTTCTTCCCCTATCTCAAGCTACCCATAAGTTCCCCAGGTCACCTTTTAGCTGTGCCAGGTAACTTTTGAAGACAGATGACCGTGAATATTTTGGTGAGACAATGTAAGTTACGTTATATGAGGAGGTGTGGATAAGTTGTGATTAGATCTGGTTATTAAATTATTATCCCTTAAACTTACATTTTTAGTGAACTTCCTCGTTTATTCAAAGGGTATTACCATACTTCTAGACTCCTAGGCTGAAAATCTTGGGTTTTTATTCTCAACTCTTTATCCTAACTTACTTCAATATATCTAATCAATTGTCAAATGATGTCATTTGTCTCTTGCCTGGATTATTTCAATATTCCCCTAATTAGTCTGTCTCACTTAATTTTCCCCCTTCTCCAATCTGATGTACACACAGCTACCAAATTGATTTTCCAAAAATTCAGATCTGATCATGTTATTTCCTCAATAACTTTCAATGGTTTCCTATTACATGTGGGATCAAATATTAATCTTTGTCTCATCTTTTAAAATATTTTGTTTTTTATAAATAATTAACCCATTTGTACATGCATGCAATTTATAAAAAAATTATTGGGAATACCTCCTCAACAAACTTTTAATAGTTATAACGCACAATCAAAATTTTGGAGTCCTGTACATTGGAGGGGTAATAGGACTGGACGACATCCTCCAGAAGATTCTCTAGGCAGAAAAAGAGAATAACTCCACAAAGTATTGACTTTATAAGGGGAATGTCTGAATAGCTGACATGCCAAGTATCACAATCTAATGACCATATGCAAATAAAAGAAGGCATGTCTGGGTGAACAGTCTTCCCTTTATAATGAATCACCTCTGAGCTGTCCACTTGGGAAAAAACAAATGTGAAAGGAATGGTAATAAAAAGTCTGAATGAAGTTTTCTAGCTCAAAGATGAAAGATTTTGAGACACATTTTCCTGTTGATATTACATCATAAACTAGAGTGACACATACACATCTGGAGGTCTTCCGTTAATAGATACAATGCTGGGAGACAGGGAATTACATTTTTGCTGACATTTTCCTCAAAAACAGACAAAAGCTCAGCAACTTTTTTGTAGGAAACATCACGACTGAACTTTGTTTTTAATGAGAACTCCACAAAATCCTCATGTTTTACATTGAGGTTTAGGCAGCTCTGCATATAATGCTGGCCATCACTGGCATCAATCACTAACAACATACTTATGGACTCACAGAATTATAGGATTTTAATGTGGGAAAGGACCTCAGAGGGATTATCTAAATCCCATTTCCCATTTAATTGCCAGAATTAGTGCACCATCATGGGCAAATAGCCTTTTTTCCTGGAACAACCCTACTCCATGGAAAACCTGATATTTTTGAGATTAGGAAGGAATTTTATTTTCTACATTAATAGGCCAGAATTTTTAGTGTCACTTGACTAATAATCTAGACATGGCACAACATGAGACTACCTCGGACAGTCTCCCAGAAGACAGGTAGTGGGAGTTGGCTCTGTGGCTAAAGCACTTGCTTAGAATCTGAAGTCCTGAGCTGGAATTCTAGCTCAGACATATTGTGTGGCTCCAGGCAAATGCTTTCACCTCTGTAGGTCTCAGTTTCTTGATCTCTAGAATGAAGGGGCTGGACTTTAGGCCTGTAAGTTACCTAGTCATTTGGAGTCTCTGTTCCTATAATCTATGATCCCTTTATGGACTGAGAAGAGGAGACCCAAAGCCTAAATGTTTTGAATCTAATTGAATAAATGTGATATCCATATCAACAAATTATTTGACTTAATAATTAAGCCAATTAATTGAAAAAATGCTTTCTGGGGTGATTATTTTTCATTCTAATATTGTATTTTATAAAATCCATTTTTATATTTATTTTATAAATTGCCAGGATGTTAAAATCACAAAAAATGGTTTTTTTTTTTACTTGTGACTATAAATTTTTCTTATCCATTAAGGCACTAGAGAGACCAAAATTTAGGTATACTTCAAAGTGTCAGACTGCATCATTTGATGCATCATGTTCTCACAGATAGAGCAATATCTTTTATTTCTTTCATTACTTGAAGTCGTTAGAATTCTAAGGAATCTTGATAGCAAAGATCCAATCAAAGTCATTTAGTATGAAGTAGAACTCTCTAAGCCCTATGAAGTTTCAAGTTTCTAAAAAATAATGGCTTGAGTTGACACACCTGGTCCTTCCAATATCACCAGGCCATAGGGCTGTTGTGAGAAAAGTACTCTATAAATCTTAAACAGGCATATGTATATATATGTGTGTGTGTGTGTGTGTGTGTGTGTGTGTGTGTGTGTGTGTGTGTGTGTGTAGAATATCCTTTCCACAAGCCATTGATGATTTATTCAAACAAGTAGAACATCCAGGTTGTAGTAGAAAGAGCAACAGCTGGTCCCATGTCAAAAATTTGGGTTCTAAACCTAGTTTTGCCACTGAGTGGTTAGGTAATCTTGCTAAGTCAATTAAACTCTGTTACTCAGTTTTTTCAATTGTAAGATGAGAATATTTGGCTAGATAATATGGATAGCCCCTTCTAAATCTAACACACTAATATCCTATATGAATTAATAGAAGCCTTTTCATTGGTGAGAAGAGTGCAAGTTTCCTCACGATTAACATGTACAAACATATTAGATAATATTTGCCCTGGTAGTTGAAATAACTAATAGAAATATTAAGCTGCTTTAAAAATAAGCTAGTAAACTAAAACCTTTAGAAATCAAATTCTGACCAATAGATAGCTAGATAGAAAAAGGCATATGTATATTTGTCCATATCTATATCTCTATAGATATATCTATACCCTTAGATATAGCTAAAGAAATATAGAAATCTCTATAGACATAGACAGACAGACAGACAGAGGGATGGATGAATGGATGGATATGTATAGCTTTTATTAAACCAGGCTTGGAGAAAAATAGTATGACATTGGATCTGGCAGCTCAAGACCTGAGTTTGAATCCTGACTTTGATAATTACAGTCACAGATTTCAAGGGAGATGGGACCTTAGAGAACATTTAGTCCAATACCATCATTTTACAGAAAAGGAAAGAGATCAAGAGGCTAAATGACTTGACCAAAATCACACAACTCTTCACTGGCAGAATATCAAGACGTAATATCCTTCAACATCAAAGCCAAGAAACACGCTGCCTTCAAAAGCTCTTTTTTACATCTCTGGTCTGTTTCCTTATCTGTCAAATATTAATATCACCTACCTCACTGGGTCATTGTGAATAAAATGTTATATTGACCTTAAAATGCTAGATCTGTGAGATGTTAATATTGTTTCATGCATACTCCCTTTGACATTTTGCTTGGATCCTGTAATGGTTACCATTTCTTTGACTGGAATTATAATAATGTTTTTAGTAAAGTGCCTTGTAGATTCCTACAAGATTGGTGAACAGAGAGGCAGAAAATCTAGGAGAGAATGAGTCAGGGTAGTGCTGGCACTTTGATGGCATCAGTTTAAAAGGAAGTTCAATAACTAGCCGAAGTCAATAACAGTTTTGTAAAGAAAACTACTAAGTCACCCATCAGCAAATAGCAGTACTGCCAGCAGGGAAAGAAAAAAGAGAATGCATGTGTACAGACAGTGAAAGAAACCCTAACCTGTAGGAGGACAAAATCAATTATGGGTGTTTCTTACATGGTAAACTGTAGACTCTTGCTCAGGAGGAGAGACAGAGTATTTGGTACAGGGTTTAAAAATACTTCCCTAGGAGAATCAAAAGATCTAGATTCCAAACCTAGCTAGGGTGCTTTACTACTTGTGTGATCTTGGGCAATCAATTCTACTTCTTCATACCTTAATTTTCTCAACTGCAAAATGAAAAGATTTAAACTAGATGCCACTAAGGTACCTTCTGACTCCAAATCTAAGCCAACTACGATAATCCCCTCCATGAAACTCTGACTACAATGGTTGGAACCAAGTGATCTGGGAACACATTCTTTTTATTTTGTTAAGTTTTAGTTGTTAAGTAAATTTTGAAAACAAAAAAAATAGCTTTGTAATTATGGCAAGTTAATTAAACTCTAGGTTTCAGCTTTCTTATTTGAGTGTTGGACTAGATGATTGCAAAGATCCTTTTGACTCGATTATAAGGAAATAATGAAAACTCCACTTGAATTTTAGCTGGCATTGATAAAGAGAACATATTCCAAAAGTATTACTTTAAAGATAGCTAATTTAAGGGTTTAAATCTATAGTTACATAGAAATAATACAATTTCCCTCCAAGGACACATGGCATGTTGGAAAGATCAAGCAATTTCTTTTTTATATAAAACTATAATAATAGCAATTGTTTTATGTTGACAATATAAAACTCTCCTTCATGACTGGAACATAGCAAGCACTTAATAAATACCTTTTGATTCATTGAGTGACTTAAAAGTACATTTAGTCCTCACTGTAAGTAAAATTTTTTTAATGGAATTTTGAACCACACAAAAAGAGGGCAGTAATTTGTTGCATATTAGTCCTAGGACACAATTTGTTTTCAGACTATAAGTTGGCTCTTCTGCACAAAATACAACATGAAGTCCATAACCTTTGATCCGTTGATTCCAGTAGTAGGCAAGTACCCTAAAGAGGTCAAGAAAGTACCCTTATACACCAGTACATTCATACCAACACTCTTCATGGTAGCAAAGATCTGGAATCAAATTAAATGCCCATCCACTGGGAAGTAGTTAAACAAATTGTGGCACATAAATATAATGGAATGTGATTGTGCCATAAGAACCAATAAATATGAACAGTTCAGAGAGTCATGAGAAACTCTATGAACTGTGTAGAATGAAGAAAAATAAAACCAGGAAAACAATATACACACTACCATTATGTAAGTGGACAACATGAATGACAATAAACAAAGAAATTGAAAGTAGTTGAATTATAATACCCAGATTTGTTCCTCAAAGAAGAGAAGGAGGCAAGAAGAGATGCCTCTTCTTTTTATTTTTTGGTGGAGGGAGGGATTATGGATGTGGAATATTGCAATATTGCTACATTTAGTTTACATGAACCTGCTTCCTTACACACCCTACTTTCTATTTTGTTGCTGTTATAAGAGGTGGCTCTCTATATTTGGAAGGGGAATGGACATCTTCAGAAATTAAAAAAAATTTCTAAATTTTAAAGGGTAAAAATTTGCATACAAGGCATAGCAGTATAGCTCTGTTAGATGCTGAAAAAATTAAGATATAAGGAGAAGAGAAATGGAATTCTGGGAAAAGTAGAATGTGACTTCAAGTTTAGGAATCCCCAGGAATGGGAAAAATTTACAGTTTGGTCCAAGATGAGGAATTCTGCTAGGACAAGGATATGTAGGTGGAGGGAAAGCAGGTGTTCTAGATAATGAAGAATACATTGAAAGAAGGAGAATGTGCTTTAAGATATTGAAAGCCCAAGAAATACGTCTCCTGTACTAAAACATCCAACATCAGTTAAGCTGCTAGTGTATCTTCCTTCTCAGAAAACCAAATTTAAAAAAAAGCAAACCAGCATTTACACAAGTACCTACTCTGACTAAGGCAATAGGTTAAGAGCTATTGAAAATGCAGAGATACGTCTTTGTAACAAAAAGTCTTAACTCAATTTTTATCCTCTAGCATCTCCTCTTTCCCCTCTATTGGGAAACTGGAGACATCTCCTCCTCTTGCTGCTGTTCAGTCATTTCAGTAGTGTCTCACTCTTTGTGACCCCTATTGGATTTTCTTGGTAAAGATATTGGAATGGTTTACCATTTCCTTCTCCAGCTCATTTTACAGATGAGGAAACTGAGGCAAACAGGGTTAAGGGACTTGCCCAAGGTCACACAGCTAGTAAGTGTCTGAGGTCAGTTTTGTATTCAGGAGGATGAGTCTTCCTGACTCTAGCTCTAGCATTCACCACCTAACTGCCCCACATATCTCCTAGGCTATCTATAATATATAGCGTTTTTCTTAACATTAATTTGACCACAAAGTACTCTGTGGCTTGAAATACGCTGACAGAACTTAAAATTACTTTTCTGGTATATTTGGGGTATGGAATATCCCTGAAATAATTTAAATATTAATATTAATTAATTAAATATTAAATAATTTAAAGTAAACAAAATTTTGAAGTAAAATAGAGACAATTAAGCTAATTTTCATACTATAAAATTGCAGCATGTAATTTCTGAACACTCCTAATTTCATATTTTGTATTTTTGATGGAAAATATTAGTAATCTAGAAATTTTCTCATGGGGCCTCTTCAAAAAAAATATGAAACACTAGGATTCCACATAACATAATCTAGGTCACAATCTTTACTGAAACTAAATGAGAAGATTAGATTTACTATGTTAAAAATCTCATTACTGAAGATATGAATCATAGATGAAGTTATAATATTTTTTGCATTTTCACTCTAGATTTTAAATCAATTTCTCCTGAGCAATAGGGACATAGCTATCAGAACAATATGCAAAATTCAGAAATCTAGTTATCTTTTCTAATCATACTCATCATTCATACACATACATACAAACATATATGTATATTTGTGTGTGTATACACATATATATATTTACTGAACCTTTGATTTTATCAGTATAGGGAATTCTGGGTAAGAAACTGTTTCTTTTTTTCAATACAGATTGGCACCTTTTCTGGAGCTCCTAGTCAGAGAGTTGTCCAGGGCACTGAGAGATTAAGTGATTTTCAGACAGTCACACAGCCAGTATGTGGCAGAGGTGGGAGAGAATACTAATGAATGAAGGTTCCTGATCAGCACTAGTAACCTGTATTTGAACTAGACCATTTCTATTCCTCTGCCTTCCTTCTTCTTTTTACCAAGCCTAGACCACAATCTTTATTTCTTTCTTTCCCTCTTTTTAATTCCCTTTAATTAATTTATTGAATTAACATTTAATTATTTGTTTAGTTACTTTTTTAATTCACTCCTATGAAGTTGAAATTTATTTTGATTTTTACCATTTCTTCCTTTTCTCTACTATTTTATCCCCTTTCCTAGTTCCCACCCTGGAGATTTAACATGTTTCAACATCAGACTTTTTGCCTGTGAATATTCATTCCTTCTTCTTTTTCGGGTTATATAGCAAGAGGTTAGACAGTTAAAATTAGGGTAAATCCTGCTCCCCCTTCTCCTATGTTTAGATATTCTCATGGGCCCCATTTATATGAAATAGCATTTTTTCTCCTTTGTTTCTCATTACTTTATCATATTGATTTCCCCCTTTGCTTTGTTTCCTCTCCTAAAACAACCTACATAAAAGTACAAAACCACATCCACATCCAGGTCCCTCTGTCCCCCTCGAAGGCAGTAAGATTTTTGAAGGGATACGTGTCTCTAGTCTCACCACTGGAGTACAAGCATCTAAATCCTTTAACTTCTTCCAGTTGCTCAACCTGGGTTCCTCTTGGCTCTTGTGATTTCATTTTTAAGTTTCAACACAGATCTGGTGTTTTCATGAGAACTTATTGAAAATGACTTAGTCTATTAAAGGTCTATTTTCCCACCACAGTGTTGAAAGGTGCATTATTATTGATTGCAAGCCTTTATCTTTTAACCTTTTCCGTACTAAGATTTTCATTTATCTATAGAAGTCACAGGGCATTAAATATCTCCTTGCAGACTTCCTAAGTTGTCTTAGGCTGAAAAATATTTCCCTCTGACATTTTTTGCTGGCTCTGCAGTTCCAAAATTTGATGTGAGGCATTATTTTAAAGTTATTTGGAGTGGAATATTGGGAAAGTTCAGCTGAGTTTCAACCTGTACTCTGCCATCTTTGAGTATACATATCTTTTTATCAGCTGCACATGGCACCTTCTGGTGCCTCTGATTTGGGCCTTTCCCTGTGTTTGATTTACACTTTGTTGATGATAGATGAACAAGATGGAAGAAACCTGCCTGTCTGAGGTGATGCGGTGATTTCTTTTTTTGAACAGATTTTGTGAATATTCTCCTGAATCCTTCATTGACTTCATAAATCCAGTTCTTCTGTAGCAGAATCACAAATCTATGGTTTCATCTCAATAACACTATCTCACCTCATTACTCCTTGAGCAATGAGATGGTGTAGTGAACAGAATGCTGACCGTCCAGACTAGAAGACCTCAAAACAAATCTTGCCTTGGATACTAGGTGAGGCAAATCACTGGGGCATGTCACTTAACCCCTGTGTCTTAGTTTTCTCATATGTAAAATGGGGACAATAAAAGTGTCTACCTCCCAATGTTACTGTAAAGATAAAATGAGATAATATTTACAAAGCACTTTACAAATATCAAATCAAATGACAAATATTACATATTACTATTATCATAACAAATAACTTAGCAAATGCAGTGATATCTAATAGTAAAGGCAACAGAGTTGTAATAGAAAATGAATTGGCCTTGGAACTCCATGACCAGGATTTGAATTGTTTTGTTTTGTCAAGTGCTACTTGTGTGACTTTAGGTAATCTATTTAAGTTGACTTACCTGCAAATTAGTAATGATAAAAATTGAGAGTTGTTGTGAGAATCACATGTGAAGATCAAAAAGTGTATGAAAGTGTATGTAAAGTTCTTTGTAATATATATAAATATTTCCTCTTAGTTTTCTATGGGAAATGACAAGTCAGCTAAACTTATTTCCTAAATGAAAACGCTTTCTTTAGATAAAATCAGTAGGGCTCTTTGCATCAAGTATACTTGCAATAAAATGAAGTTATATTATCTTTAAAAATACTCAGAAAGTTAAATAAGTAAAAACTAAGAATAATTTTATCTTTCAGAACATTTCTCCAAACTAAGCTTATATTTACCCTCTTTTATGTATTCTTGATTTTCTAAGAGTATTTTCAGTCATTTATCAAGATGGAACACTCTTGAAATATTCCTTTAATATAGATATTTGAATAATAGAATTAAAGAATGTTTGACCTGGAAGGGGTCTCAAAAATCATCTAGTAAAGCTTTCCATGTTACAGATGAAGAAAATGAGATCCAAAGAGGCAATGAAGCTTGCCCAAGGTCACACAGCTAGTTAATGAACCCTAGCTCACAAAACTTTCTGGTCTGGAGTACATTCCACTGAAGCATGAGGTTTTAACCATTAATACTATCATTCTGTTCTTGACAAGATTAAGTCACAGGCAGTTTAGGACTATTGCCTTGGGAAACTGGTAAAAAGAACACAGTCTTGGGACTTGTTAAAGTGTGCTTTTAGGCATCAGTCGAACACTTGGGCTTATTAATAAAAGTAACATCCTATTTCAGTGAGCTCCTCAGGACATTTCAAAGCCTTTTCTTGTGTGGGAATTATGATGCATGAAATATCAGAGCATTATTACATAAGTCATCGCCTGGTGCCTAGAAATACTTTATGTTATAATGTATAGAGACATAATATTTGCTATAATTAAATTTGACCTGGAAAACGATTCAGTTTCCCAGTCAGATAACATTAACTACTCAGGGAATGTTGAGTGAGATTATTTTTTCAAGGAAATTTGGAAGAAAAGTGTGACAGTTTCTGTGTACTATTATTGCCACGTATCACAGGAAAGTCTATGATAGAGCGAAGAATAGATGTCAGGAGTCTGACCCTCCTTTACCACCCTATCCATTATGCAGGTACAGTAATCATTTAATTTTCTTAAATAGACCAGGTGATTGTCTAGAAAAAACCTCAACTGGCTTGCCTCTACTTTCAATTCATGATGTTATTCCTGCACCTGCAAATTTGGGGATTATTTCTTTGCTGAAATGGAAAACTGCACCTTTCACATTGACAAAAGAGATAGCCTAAGTTTCAGATCACCCTAAACTTGCTTATTTACTTTCTGACTGCAGAACAGTGAGAATGGAGCAAGTCCCCCAGGGATCACAGGTGCATCCAACATTTCTGCCACTTGCCAGAAACCGAGATCTTCAATATGGTCAAATGAAAGCTATCGCTGTTCTTTGTGTGAATTCACTTTAGTATAGTCAAGATTGGCTTCATTAAGGCAATCCTCCAAATAAAGGATTATGTAGTTCTTGCTCTCAGCTTTATTTAAAGTGGATAGTATTTCAATAGGGAGCTAGCAGTTGGAGTAGAGGGAGGATGGAGAAGGGCTTTACTGGTGTATGGAACAGTATGAACTAAGGTAGAGAGAAGAGGAAGTACAGGAGGTGTTTAGGGAATGGATGGGTAATATGGTTTGACCAGACTGTAGGTTACATGATAGAGAGGACTGTGAAGAAGTTTAAAAGGCATATTAAAGCAAGACTGTGAGTGTCTTGAGTGCTAAGCTGAGGAGTTTATAGAAATCCTTGAAGGTCTTTCATCCAGGAAGTGAAGTGAACAGAACTGTGCATTATAAGGCAGAACTCTACACTATTCATTGGATAGTGAGAGGCATTTTCTGTGCCCTCCCACTGCTTAATACCTCCTCTGAGATTACTTTCTATATACACTGGAGATACATTTATGTGTATATTGCTGTTTTTACATTGTCTTCTCCATTACAATAGAAGTTCCTTGAGTTCAAGGGCCATGTTTTTTTGTTTGTTTTTTACCTTTTTTGGATCCTTAGCACTTGGAATAGTCCTTGGCACATAGTAATTACTGAATGAATGCTGACTGACAATGATGATGGAGACATTGAAAGTATCTGTTTTAAAAAGTCATTATAGAAGTCCAAATGAGAGAATGAGATCCTAGATAATGAGATCACTTGTGGAAGTGAGAATGGAAAGGAGGGAAGAGATGGTGGAAATACTAAAAAGTAGGACAGCTGGTTGATCAGGACTTAATAAGTACGTATGGGGAAGAAGAGGATAATCAAATTTAAATGAGATTGTTTAAAGAACCTTGGGTTCAAATCCCACCTCTGAGACAATACTAGTGTTGTTACGTATAGGCTATTTAACCTCTAAAATGAAGAGATTGCACTAGATGGCTTCCGAGGTTCCTTCCAGCTCCAAATCCATGATCCTATGAAGTTAAACAAGGGTCCTACATAGGTAGCAGCTTTAGAAATTCACTGTAGTTCTGCTTGGATGTCTTTCATTCATATAAAGTAGCTTTAAAAAAATATGGATTTTTTTATTGCAACATACTCTCACCTATAAGGAAAGAGAATAAATATGAGAGATGGAAGAAAAAGATAGGAGGGAGGAGAGAAGGAGAAAAGAGAGTCAGAGACAGAGATGGAGACTCAGACAGAGAGCCACAATGACAGAGACAGATTTGACTCTTCTCTTTAAGGAAAAACAGCTTGTCTGCAGTCCTGCAAACACCATTAGAAGTCTGTGTGACTCAATTTATTATACAGGAAACAGCCTCTTCTGTCCTTCAAAGCACCACATTTTTAATCCCAGATTCAAATCAAATTGAAGTCAGATTAGATTGATGTTTCCCCCCCTGAGTAATTTAATTAGCCTGTGCCCCCAAAGCTCAGCATTAGAGATTTTCTGTTTATTTTTAAAACCAGGCCACTACCAGTATTCTTAACATGTTGTACTGCTTAAAAGATGGAAGTGAGAATCTCATATTCCCCCCTCCCCATTTCCTGGCACCTACTGGCATCCCTTAAATATACCCAAATATGCTGCCCAGCTGTGTTCCTGCATCCGTCTCAGTAGCTCCACCTCCAGCTGGTGGGAGTCCCAAGTATAAATAAAGTTTGTACTATCCAGTTTTCTCATCAACTTCCCTGCAACATATCTTTAAACACAAGGAAAAACATAGGGTCATGCTAATAACTAAGGAACCTCTAATTTCATTTTACTACTTTTGGAGTAGCAAGTCTACCTCAGCAACTGAAATTGAAGGAAGGGAAAAATTTCCTGTTTCATCTCTTTTTTTTAATTCTCTCTCCTTAGTATATACAGTTGTTGCAGTAATTACTTTGATCATTCCAGCAAGAGTTGGTTTGCTTTATTGCCTTGAAAATTTAAATTAACTTTCTGCACTACAAGAGCAGTAAAAATATACACCAACACCTGAACTACCTTAGTTTAAATTGCATTATTTCCTTTTTATTATATTGGAACTTTTACAGTTTGAAAAACATCTTCCCTGGGGACCTCAGCAATAAAAATGATGAAACCCACAAATTTGTGCTATCATCTGTCATGGTGATTTTTGGGAGTAGATGATCTTTAAAAAAGCAAAGAGACAAAAGTTTTATTGATCAATGCCATTTGTGCTTAAAATATATAGCAGCCAGATTACAGCTTAGCAGGAAGATATGACATTCTATGCATGTCTATATCTTATGTTGGAGTGGAAAGATTTGCATATGAAACTCATGCAGTAAAAAGAAATATGCTTGATTTTCCCATAGCCTACTTAAGGTTGCTTTAGGACTGGACTGAGGCTATCAATTGCAACACTACAAAGTACCAATTCAGATGTAAATTGACCCAAATGAATCTTTAGACCAACAAAAAAGACAACCTATTTCCATTTGTCATGTAGTACCACACACAATTACCAAATATATTCTAAATAAATTGCCTCCCCATTTATCCACATGGCCATGTACCTCTAAGGAGGCAGGGAACAATTATTACCATTATTTTCCCCTATTCTGCATTCCTTAGTAGCAATAAGCATTATGTGGCTGTGAAAATCTCACAATGAGTCACTAGGTCCTTAGATTCCAGTGCTTAACATGGCAGTTTAGAAAGACCTCCCTCATACATACCAATACATATGGTACAGGAATGAATGCCAATATATCTACCCTTCCATATGTAAGTAGAATTAGTCAAAATGTTGGGAGAGGGGCCAGATGTCATGAAAGAGTTCTTATGAGGGATGCAGTAATGAGCTTCTAGTTTTTGAGATGTGTGAACAAAGTGAAAATATTGCTATGAATAATCTAAGCAGTATGGGAGGCAGCTTGGCAGAGTGGAAAGAAAATTAGAAATTTTGACTGGCAATGACTTGACTCCCTGCTAGCTGTGTCACCCTCCTTACAGTGTTTGGTCTCCCTCAGCTTCCATTTTTGCATCTGTAAGATAGAGACAATATTAACTTGCATGGGAATCAAATCAGAAAGAAAGGTGCTCTGTGACCATAATGCCTTACATAAATGTGAACTCTTACATGGAAGGACAGCTTCACAGATTTATCACAAAAGATTGCAAGCAATATATAGTTAATTCTCAATTATTTTAATGAAAGGAATAAGACCCTAGTCAATGATAACAGCCAAACATTCACATGACACTTGAAGGTTTACAGAGCTCTTTACAAATATTATTTCATTTTATCCTCGTAACAGCTTTGGAAGTAAGCACTTTTATTATCATCTCTGTTTTACAGATGAAGAAATTTAGGCGCAGAAGGGTTGAATGACTTGTCTATGGTCACACAGTCAGGAAGTGACTGTTTGAATTTGAACTCATAATTTTCCAGTTCCAAGTTCAGTACTTTATCTGCTGTATCACTTAATTCCCCTTAACCTAAGCTAGAAATAGAGAAAACTGGAAAGGTAACAACCTTGCCATCACTCATATGTATGGGATACCTAGGAGTTTGGAAAGAACTTGCCTCACAACTCTGAGAAGTAAGAAGTACAAGGTATTTCTATCCTCGTTTGACACTAAAGTGAAATGACTTTTAACAGTCACAGGATTGGGAAGTATAGGAATTAGACCTTACATGCATATATTCTGATTGCAGTTCTAGGTCTCTTTGTGTCCCACTGAACAATTGGTAAGCCTCTTCTATATCTTGGGCATTATATTACAGCTGCATAGTTCTGAACTGGGAGGTGTAGTTAGGAACCTGTCAGGGAAACAGTCTGAGCATCATTTTGAACTTTCTGATACTTTTTCATAGTGGCCCACAATGGTATAGGACAACATTTATTAAAAATTTTTTGGAAAAAGTATTGAGTCTAAGACTGAAACACTGATGAATTTACCATGAGCTTGTAACATTAGACTTTGGTGCCATATTTGTCCATCATAACGTCCTACGGAGATTTTTGGGACTGCTTATTCACTAAAACAGAACAATAAGTCAAGCTACTTAGTTAAGAAATGCTAATGAATGACTTCTGGATTTTAAAAAATGGACTTTAAGGGAAAGGTGGGATTTCATTTCTATTAGGATATCAAACAGAAAAAGAGCTACTGGTCCAAAAGGAAAAAAAAAGTCCATCCATCGTAACTGAGAAGCAGATGTATGGCTTTTAGAAAGAAAGCTAGTCGTGTGTGCATTGAATAACAGGCAATTATCAGTGGTTTTACTGTTTGCCCTAAAGAATTTATAACAGCGTCAAAGGGAAATTTGATCTATTAGAAGGAAAATCCTACTGCATCTTTTAACCCTGTGCCAACTCAGCTGGGCTCTAACCTTTTTTTATATAACATACTTTATTCTTGAAAAGTCAAAGAGTTGCTAATAAAAGTCTATGCAGAGATTAAGCTCCTAAAAGAGATATGCTTGTATGAGTACAAGCTGGGAAAGTGAAAATATTGAATGACTTTAAATCCAGATAAAAGTATAGTATAGCAAACTCAGTTACCCAGTATTCTCTTAATTGAAACTCTAAATAAACTGGTGCTTCTGTATGTAGAAGGGAATTGTACCCAAGATTATCTGGCCTTGAAGCATTGAGAGATCCTAAAGAGCCTTCAATATAGTGTACTGAATAGGGGACTGGATTTGGAGACAGAAAGCAGGGTTCAAATCTCAACTCTACTACTTGTTAGGTGCATGACCTTTTCCAAGTGTCTGTGCTTCATTAGTTATAAAATGGAGATAAAAATGTTTTAATTATCTACTACATAGTATTTTTAAAAGTGCTATGTAAATGAAAGCTATTATTATTGAAGACTAAATGATATTTATGATATGATTAAAAACTATTCATTAGTTTCAATGTACGTTTAAAAAAATTATTTAATAATCCTATGATGGCATACATTGTGACCATCCACCAGAAAGTTTAATTAGCCACAATATCCCATTTTTTATCTAACATTAGATAACAGTTTTTTACATGATCATCAGGTTATCATTTAATAAGTAATCAAGATCAAAATCATTCACACCATGTAGGAACAAAGAAAAAGGAGAAATACGTGTAGGCATTGACAAGGGTTTCCTTTTTTCTATAGAAATGGTGTATCCCAAAAATGGCCAAAGAAATTTAGTTCTCTTTGATATATCCCAACTACTATAACCACAAGAACAGCATACTATGACAGAGATCAAGTGCCAGAACTGAAATAGATTCTACCAACTTCAGCATACTTGCTGGGAATTTTTCAAATATTATTGTTCCATGAAGAGTTCGTACAGTCCATTTAATATCAATGCTATTCCTCCTGGTAATTCTGAGGGAGCCATAAGAATGTATTCACATTTAGAATATTTTTATCATGGTATTAATTATGTAGACCCTTTAGAACAGGATGGCACTGGATTGATTACTTAGTCCAACCTACTCGTTTTACAGTTGAGGAAATTAAGGTACAAAAACATTAAATGATTTGCCCAAGATCACATAGATAGTCAGACCTTAATTGGGCTGTAGAAAACACATCCTGAAAAGGCACCACCTTCTACACACAGCTAAATATCCCACCTTTATCCATGGACAAAAATGACTGAAATTAGCCTCTTGTCCAGTGAATTACCACTTTCTATGGGCAAGCTGTTATTTCCAAAGGAGGCATTTATAAGTTATATTTTAATCGTTTTTCCTTTTTAATAAACGTGAATCATTCCCACTTCCTATAGACAATGATGCCTTGACATTGACCATGTTCTTCTTTGAAACTATAAGTTATTCAGTCATTACAATTACACTATAAACAGATGGACAGTTCCCAAGGGCACAGGCAGAAATTTGCTCAAAATCTATTTGATTACAAGTCGTAGCCTTTGAGGACATGTTTTGATTTTGAAATGTATCTTCTTTGGCTTAGTGAGAAGTGGAAAAACTTGACAGATATTCCCACAAGCTTAAATTAGCTACAGTAATACAGTCTTTCTCTCTCTACAAAGCCCTTGGTTTGCTTGTAACTATTTCTCCCTGGGCAGAATAGTAACAGAATAGGAAAGTGGGGACACATACCTATGAACTGACTACTATTTGGTTTTCCAATTAATTACTCTTTAAAATATGGTTTCCATGACACACTATTCAAAATAGTACTACTTTAATGTAGATTAAAAGACACATTTTAGTTTTTCATTTTATATCTGGCACAAACAACAATAGGTTCTGAAGTTTTTTTTAAATTCATCTAAAATGTACACTAAAGTAGCATAAAATACTCTTAAGACACTAACTCTCCATTACTTATGACATTTTCCTCAATAAATTAAAGTTTGCAGCTCCCTTCATTACATAATCACAATTTCTCATTTCATGCCAAAAAAATTTTTGTAGGTAAACATTTTTTAAAAAAGTAGTATTTTGGAAAAGTATTATTTTAGTAGTATTTTAAAAGTAGTGTTTAACATTTTTTCAATAAAATTAATGCAATTTTTTTGAAAAGGAGAAGTGTTGATTGGGAGGAAAAACTTTATCTTAAATATCTCTGCTAAAACTCTGATCCAAGAATTGATAAACATATACTAGAACAAGAGCCAGTTTCCAAGAGATGAATGGTCAAAGAATATGAATGAGTTCTTTAAAGAAATGTAAACCAACAACAACCACGTGAAAAGAAGCTCAAAATTGTTACTAGTAAGAGATAAATAAACAAATGAAAACAAGTTTGAAGTTTCAGCCCATATCTGACAAATGGCAAAGATTATTAAAGACAGTATTAGTTAATATTAGAAAAGTTGTAAAGAAGTTGAAACACTGATATGTTGTTGGAGCTATGAATTGGTCTACTTGGAAAATTATAGAATTATATGAGAAAAATTATTAAATTGTCCAGTATGAATCAGCCATCCTACTATTGAAAATATACTCCAGGGGAAATCAGTAACAAAAAAGGAAGGTCCTACATAGAAGAAAATGTTCGTATTCGTAGCTTTGTGTTAGTGAAAAAAGCTAAAACCAAAGTGGGTGCCTATCCATCAGAGAATGGTAGAACCAAATATGTCATATGAATATAATGGAACATTATTGTGCTATACAAAATGATAAATATGAAAAATTCAGAGAACTATGGAGTCATTCATATGAACAGATACAGAGTGAAAAGGGCAGACTCAAGGGAAATATATACACAATGATGACAATTGTGCAATCGTAAATTGTGCTGAACTCAGACAAAATACAATGCTCATTCTTGGGTGGCAAAGAAACAAAGGAAGAGACCTAAGTATAGAAATGGAGTATTATGGGCATGGAATGTTGCATATACCCTCAGACACTTTTTCAGTTGGGTTTTGTTCAATTTTTCATTTGTCCAAAGGAAGGACTCATAGTGGTGGAGTATATTAAGAAATAATTCTGACTTTTAAAAAGATAAAAGTAAAACTTACCACTGGGAGGTAGGGAGATTTCACATGGGATTTCTCATTTGCTCATATCTGAAATTTACTAAATGAGTGAAATTTACTAAATTTTGCCCCTTTGGCATGAAAAATTGTCAACTATCCCTGGTTTTCGCCTTAGAAACAAGAAGACTCTTGAAGCATAAGGAGGAAACAAAATATAACAACAAAAACTGATAAAAGCAAAACACACACACGCAAAAGAAAATTTCTCCAGTGCTAGTACCTGGATTACACTCTTTCATAACGATGGATTCAAGTTGGAATGTGAACTGAATCACAAGATTTTTTTTTTGTGCTTCTGTTCCCCTCTGAAGTAAAAGTCCTTTAATTGCTTATTTTACCTAGACTTTGCCTTTTAATTTTAGTTGTTTTCCTTTTAAGTTACTACTTCATCATCCCATTCTTTGCAACATGTATATTCATGTTTCTTTTTCCCTTATACTACAAATTCTATCACCTGTGCTATTTCTGAGCATCTTTCCTAGTTTATAATTTTACTTATATCTGCCTTGGCAAACCACCACCTTTATGTTTATTACTGACAGGTATCACTGGGTACTAGACATTGTTACTTGATTTCAAAAGATTGATTAAAAGTACTTATTACTTATAAAACACTCTCCTGGTTACCTGGGGAAAAACAGAGGTACATAAAGAAGATGTGGTCTCTGTTCTCTAGGTATTTCACTCTAGCAAGGGAGAGATAACATATACACAAATAATTCGTAAGATAGAAAATGATATATTCATAAGAAAGGTGTGCATCAGTTAAATGTCTATATTTAATCATCAGTGCCAGCATTTTTCAAACTAACCTTAAATGATTAGAAGGTCATTTTTATATCTTTTAATACATAACCATGAATATTAGTTATTTAGCACTGACACCTTCTAATGCATTGTTGTGCACATATATCTGAAAGCAGGGATATTATCCAGGGTTTGTACAGATCAGCTTGATGCCATATTCTCTCTATATTTTTCCCTAGAAATACAATCTTCCCCTTATTATAACAGCAACACCTCTATGAGGACATGTGAAGGAAAAACTAATGGGACCCAATTAAAATCTTAAGGGAGAGTGGATAAAGGTGATTGCTTGGACACCATTTAGTTAGTCTGAGAAAACTGTCTTTTTCTAATTAAAGAAACCAAGCATCAAAATAATTAAGAATGATTATTTTAGATGTTTGAGTTGTCCTACTGACGTGTCATTTTCTATTTCCTTTTAATATTTTATTTTTCCCAATTATGTGTAAAAACAATTTTAACCTTCTTTTTTTACTCTTTTGAGGTCCTGACATAGCATTTTCTGAAAGAACTTCAGACTGGTGAAAGTTACATGCACACATATGCATGCACACACATGCAACATCATAACATGTACTTGGAGTCCTGATCACTACTTTAGATACTGCTAAAAACTCAAGTTCTAAAGTCATTCTATGACATCTCTTCTCTTTTAGAATCATTTTCTCATTTTTACAAATGAGAAAACTGAGGTAAAGTTAAATTATTTGCTCAAAGACACCTATACAGTAAATTGGAGAACTGGAACTGAAACTCAGGTTCTCTGATTTCAAATGCAGGCTGCTTCCAACTGCACCACATTGTTCCTTTTGATTTGAAACAAACTTTCAACTTTCATGTTGCAAAGTCAGTATGAGCCTTACAAACTAATGATAGATATAGCTTCTCAAAAAAAAATGATAGATCACACTAGGTTACATGAGACAATTTAATGTAATAGAGCCTCTACATCTGTGGACTTTTTGGGAGAGAACATGTTTTAGGATATTATTAAATCTGTTTAACATTTATTAGTTACTTAGTGTTTGTAGAGCATGGGTCACCCATGGTTTAGATAAGACAACCCTCATTGAATTTATCACCCAAGAAAGGGGTTTACTGTGTTATGGAACTATAGAGTAGAAGGGCTTATTAGATAGTAGGAAACTACAATACAAAATTATTCACAAGAACATTAGAATGATGGAGCTGTCAAATAGCAATCATGGTTCATAAATGCTTCATTCAATTCATTCTTCAACTATTTATTGAAGCACTTTTAATGTGTCAGAACCATGCTAAGCATAAGAGATGCAATAGAGTAGAAGATCATGTCCTAATGTCTCTGGTAGTCACTGTGTATTTTATGTTTGTTTTGAATAGAAAAATCCAAAACTCATGCAACTTTGCATCAGTGCATAGAAAGAACATATATTTGGACTTGTTAGGAAAATAGTGCTCTGGCCATGGCTAAATGTTATCCTTAATGAACAAATCTCAGAACAAGTTTATAGAGACTTGATTCTGGAAAAAATACAAGGATTCTACCCAGTACCCTTTACAAAGAATTGGAGATGACCAAAAAAATAAAAAGCGTAGCACAAAGTTGGGGTACTTATCCTAACCTAACTAGCTGTTTTTCCTTGACTTTTATGTGGGCAGTGTTGATGTATTCCTCTCCCTTTAAATAAAGCCTATAGAAAACCACAAAAAGTGATCTGGACCCTAAAAGCTTAACGGATTCTGGAAAGCAGCTGGCTTGTAACATGAGTCATTTTAGCCACAGCTTTCTCTTTTGTATGTTTCCTCTGAGCTAAAGAGCAGGTTATTGGATGTCTTATGGCAGGTGCTATTGGATTAAGGAGGTAGCTGGTCAGAAAGAAACTTTGTCTCTGTGTCTCTGTCTCTGCCTCTCCTCTGTCTATGTAATACAAGTGAATATGATCTGCTAACAATATTGTTTATTCAAATTTTTCTTTCATAAATAAATACTGATAAATGAATTAATAAATTATGGATATATTTTGTTTTTTATACCACCAGCATTTCTCCTAGTATCCTCCCTCTTCTTCACCCTTCTGAGAACTATTCCATCCGTAAAAAGAATATTAATGGATGAAAAGAGAAAGAAGAGAAAGAATGAGCAAAAGTGATCTAATATTAAAAAAAATCTGAAAAAAATGCAATATTCCACATCCATGGCTCTCCCACATCTGGAAAGAAGTGAGGTGTCTTCTCATTTCTTTACAATATTCAATTTTGTTCTTTTCTGATTATTCTTTCCATTTACCTTATTATAGACATTGTATATGTTGCTTAATTGGCTCTCCTTACTTTACTTTGCATCAGATCATGTAAGGCTTTTCATGCTTCTTTTTATTCGTCGTGTCTAGTTATTTCTTACACACAATAATATCCTATGTACCACATGTACCACAATTTGTTTAGCTAATTTAGCCAATAAGGAATCCCGATTGATAGGTCTCTACTTTGTTTCCAATTCTTTGTTACCATAAAACAAATTGTACTATAAATATTGTGGTGTACATGGGGATTTTCTTCTTATCAATCACCTTCTTATAATTATACGTGTATCTTGTGAGGGGCTGGAATGGGAAGGAATCATTGCATCAAAAGGTATTGGCGTTTCATTCATTTTATTTGCATAATTCCAATTTCCTTTCTAAAATGTTTGTACAGATCAGTTTCACCAACAATGACTCAGCAAGCCCATCTTCTGACCTCCCTCTCCCTTCCCTCACACAGTCAACATTTACCATTCTCCCCCTTTTGAAATCTTTGAAATTTTTCTGAGTGTGAGGTAAAACCTTGAGGTTGTTTATTTTCTTATTTCTCTTATTTGATTTGGAGAATTTTTTCAAACGTTTGTTAATAGGAAGAGGAAGCGAGTAAGTATTTATAAAGCACCTACTATGTGTGATGCCATTGTTCTAAGTTCTAAAATAATGTCTCCTTTGATGCTTACAGCTTTCCCAAGAGATAGATACTTTTATTTCCTCCTTTTTATGGTTGCACAAACTGACGCACAAAGTGGCTAAATTTCTCGATTTAATATTGTTAATGATTTGAAATTTTTCTTTTTAGAACTCTTATCTTTTGATAATTTACCTAATAAGAATGGCATTTGGTTAATGTATGTATGCATACATACATGTGTGTATGTATATATGCACATATTCATACACACATAAATCTATTATATGTACATATAAATACATATATATTTAAACATGCATGTGCATACATATATATGCACATACATATATAAATAAATATGATTCACACATAAATATCTATATGTACACATCTATCTGTAAATAGTAGTAGTAATAGAGGGAAAACCTAGAAAAAACAATTGGGAATAATGAGTATTGTAGCCTCTCCACCATGAGGGGCTATGAAAGAAAGTGCAAACAATGCCAGGAAAGCCATGTCATCAGGAGGAACCAGATTTCAAATAATTCTAGGAGAAGAAAGGAGTAAAAAAGGAAAAATAAGTTTAAGATGAAAATGAATGTTTTTCTGTCTGTTTTCACCTATGGAGCAGGCATTGCAGAGAGCTCACTGAAAAGGTTAGGCAGCTTTTTTTTTGGTTGGATTGAGAGTTTAATTAAAATTAAGTAAAAAAGTAATCTTCATAGCAGAAGGGGAAATTATCATGTGCTATTTACTCTCCACCCTATTCAGAGAAATACATACATGTAAATATATATACATATTTGTATAAAGTACATATTTTTATACAAATATAAATTTATATAATGTATACATCCATGCATATAAAATCTTGGATTCCAAACTATTATCTATGATATTTGATAAAATGAGTTTTCTTTCCTCCTTGACTACTTCTTTCTTTACCATAAAAGCATCAGTTTTGTATGAACTGTAAATTGGAAGCTATGAGTGATAGTATAAACAATACTCAAAAGTGTAGCCAGAGTTGTGTCATCTGGAGGGAAGCTGATCTCTAATAGTGTAAGGAGATGGAAAGAGTGAAAAAGGAAAAAATGTTTAAGATGAAAGCAAGTTTTTAAATTTGTGGAACAAGCATTCGCAGAGAGCACCTTGAAAGAAGCTAATAGCTTTAGAGTGGATTTTTACGGGGGAAACATTGAGGAGGGTGGGTGTGATGAAAATATATGACTTCTGACCTCAGCATTCAACAAATGCTCCTCTCTCCAGTTACCAGTGATATTTTAATTAAGATGTTTAATGAAATATTCTTTATTTTCATTCTTCTTTACTTCTCTAAAGCTGCTACACTGTTGACTACCTTTTCTCCTTGATACTTTCTTCCCTCAAGGTATTCTTGACAATGATCTCTCCACCTTCTCATCTTTCTTTTGTGATTGCATCTTCTCAGTTTCCTTTGCTGGTTCTTCCTCTATGTTATGTCTGATTACCATGGATGTCTTCCAAGGCTCTGCCTTAGAATCTCTTCTCCTTTTCTGCTCCTTAAGAGTAGAGATTGTTTGTTTTTTTGGTTTTTATTTGTATTTTATTCTCAGCAATTAATATAGTGCTGTAATGAGAAATTAATAATGTTTGCTTCCTAAGTGTTGATTATTTTGCTTGGTGATGTCATCAGCTCCTTTGGACTCAAATGAATCTATGTAGATGATTCACAGATCTATTTATATAGTTCTATCCAACTTCTCTTCTGATCTGAATTCTCATTATTCCCAACTTATCTTGCACTGGATGATCCGTAGGTATATCAATTTTAACATGTCTAAAAATGAATTTCTTGTCTTTCTCTGTAAATCCCTCCCATCATTATCATCCCCAAGTCATAGAGGCTCACAGCTTAGATGTTATCCTTTTTTTTGGCAGTGCTTGGAGGAAGGGGTAGGAATGGCTCAAATGACTCTTTTATTAAATGTCCATCTTTTTTCATTGATATCATCATGGGCTGAATCCTGTGTGTTTTTGCTCTTCAGAACACATTATTTTATTCCCTACTATGATTTCAAGTAGGTACAAAATAGACTTGCATTATCCCAATTGCCTTTAGTAGGAGTTCTCTTTGTCAGTTACAGAATTTATTGATTTTGTCATTAGAACTGGTAAATTTAAACATCATGTATCTTAAATTTGTGAGAATAGAATTTTATGATCTACGGATTTTTTTTCCAATTGACAATTTGTTTTCTGTATCTAAAAGTTCCAAGCAATTTTCTAATATTATGGTTTCTTGAATTATGGTGATTTTTTAAAAACTTTTATTCCTTTAGGAGACCTATAATAGATAAGTTGCTTCTAGGAATACTATCTCTGAGACTACTGTGTCTCACTTTCATAGGGATCGTAGTTTTTCTAAATATTATATTTTGCTCCTTTTCTTCCAGATTACTTTTCATTTATGTGTGTATGCATTACCAATCAATAGCTTTTTCTTTTGTTTCTTTGATGTGACTTCCCATGATGGATTCAAGTTTTTCTCTTCTTCTAATTGTTTCTGCTGTGTAGGCCATAATTTTTGTTTTCATGATTTTTATTTCTCTCTTGAATTATTTTCAGGAATATCCTGCTGTGGTCTCATTTCATATAGAAATCCATCAAGTTCTCTGTTTCATCTGGTATCAGTTCATTTACTTTTGTCTTGTAATATTTATTCATAGATATCTGGACTTGTTTAGATGTCACTGAGGCCATCCTTCATACTGTTATTAATATCTTCCCTGATAATTCATCTACGGGTACTCGGAGTTTTTAACTGAATCTTCTTGAGATCTTTGGTAATTTTAATCCTTTTCCCCCTTATAATCTCCTATTGGTTACTTTGTGACTCCTTCCCTTTGGTGGCATATCCCCTGAGAGTCGGACCTCAAAGCTGTTTTAGTTTCCCTCTCACTGTGAAATTCATTTTTCACTGGCTTCAAGCTCTAACCCATGTGACTTCTTAGAGGACAGAACTGGTCTACGCTGAATTCCAATCCCAATCCAGTCAGATCTCTCTCTGTGTCTTTCTCTTTGTTTCTCATCTCCTTGTCTCTCTGCCTTTTACACATGAGCATGTGCGCATGTGCACGCGCACACACACACACACACACACACACACACACACACACACACACACACATACTGGTGTCCTGCCCAAGTTTCTTCTTTTCCTTATCTCTCTGACTAAACACTGCTGCAGAGCAGCATGAATGTTACATTCTTAGGGAGAGTTTGTTTTGTTTCCTAAACCTCTACTCCACCTTTACAAAGTAGGGAGGGAGTAGAGTTGAGTTCTGGTTTTTGTCATCAAAGGATGATGGGTTGAATTCAGGGGATGGAGGTAGGAGGGCGACAGCTTTTCTTTGGGCAATAGGGAATCTTGGCAGAGACCATAGCAATGGAATTGCTGTTTGTGTCCCAGAGCACAAACTTATGAGTTCTGTTGTGTATCCCTGCCAAAGTATGAAGACAGGTTGGGGAGCCAGTGCTGAGTGAACTTTTAAGGAATTAGGGATTAGTCTTCTCTGCTATTAATTCAGCAAGCTGCTATCTCAATCGCATTCTTGGTTTCTTAGACTATGGTGACAGCTGCACATAATTTCACATAATTTTCATTTTGGAAAGGTTTGGGAGGTGAAAAGTATCAGAAAAAAAAGTCTACATCTTTTTCTGTAATGTGACCTGCAATCATGAGTCAGATTTAATAGTGAACATTTTTAGATTGCTTGTACACTTTATGCATACCCATAATTATATATGTTATTGATGATTTTATTTCTACATTAAATTCTAAAGCTAATAAATATTCACCTAGAAGTCTAAAAATTCATGAGTTTAAATAGGTAGGTTTATTTCTGAGAAAAAGACAACTGACAAGTGAACAAGATTGTATCAAAGACTTATTAAAAAAAGTTGATTCCAGGAAGCTGGGTGATGATTAAATTATTATATACATTATTATATGTTTAACATAAAATATGTTTAAATTATTATATAGATTAAATTATTATATTATATATTATATATAAATTAAATTATTATATAGCATCAAAGATTTATTCAAAAAAGTTACTTTCAGTAAGCTGGGTTATGATTAAATTATTACACAGAAAGTCAAAAGAGATTCAAGTTATTCTCCTATATTTGAAATACTGTTTAATGATAATTGACATATGTATTGATTCAGATCGCAAGACTTCAATCAACTTAAAGTTCTTTTTGAATCTATAAATTATATGAAATTAAGTTCTACATTTTAGGCATAAACATAAGGTTAAAACTTTTACTGTTTAAAATGTTTTTTTATGTTCAAGTCATCTTAATGAAGATTTTTTAAAAAAGAAAAAAGTAGATCAAAAAAATAATATATAAAATATCCTATTCCTATCCCTACCTCTGCAATGAAATAAGGGAGATGCATTATTTTCAACTCTTTCAACTCTTCTCTGGAGTGAAGATTGGTCACAAAAATTACACTACATTTAATTTAGTATTTTTTTTGGGGGGAATTATTGTCCTTTCCACTTACATTGTTGGAACCATTGTGCATAGTTTTTCTTGGTTTCATTTACTTCAATGTATCAATTCATATGTCTTCTCATGTTTCTCTGAATTGTTCATATTTACTTTTTCTTGCAATTCAGAAGTCAACAAAAGCCATGAGTTTTAAAACAGCAGAAAAATCTTACTTTAAATCTGCAACCTTTAACAAGACAGAGTACATCTATAACAGAATACATTCTTCTTTAACCAGTTAAGAATAAAAATGATGTACTACCTCAAACACTACCTCCAAAGGAAGCCTTTCCTGATTCTCCCCAAAACTTTCCCTTCAAAAAATAATCATTGCATATTTACTCTGATTTGTATTTACTCATGTGAATTCATTTCTTAAAGAGATCTATTCACTGATTGGGCGTTACCTTACTCTAAGCGAGTACCTGAAAAGACCTTAGCCTAGAAGGGCCAGAGTCTCCCATAGCCTTCTGATCATTGCCAGTCTTCCTGATGAATATCTGGTCACTGGACCCAGATGACTCTGGAGGAGAAAGTGAGGCCAACGACCTTGTACAGACCTCTGTCACTCAAGTCAAAGTCAACTGTAAGGCATGTCATCACTTCCCTGATGTCATGGTTCTTTTCGCAAATGAAGGACAAACATAATAACAACTCAGTAATATTCACTTATTTTCACATAATTCAATTTGCTCAGCTATTATCCAGTTACATTTTGTTTCAACTTCTTTGTTCCCAGAATAAATGTTGCAATGAGAATTTTGTTTTGAAGCCTTTCTATCTTTGGCTTCCCTATAGTATAGTCCTAGAATGCGCCTAAGGTTATGGATATTTTATTCAACTTTTTTTCATAATTCCAAATTGCTTTCCAAATTGGTTGGACCAATTCACAGTTCTGCCAATATCATATTAGCATGTCTGTATACCTGGAGACCTTCCAAAATTAATTATTTTCATTTTTGTCATCTTTGCTAATTTTCTGTCTATGAGATGAAACCTCAAATTTGGATCACTCTTTCATATGGTTATTAATCATCTGCATTTTTACTTTTCAGAAATGTTAATATCAGAAAATGTTAATTGAATTTGATTTAATTCTAGTTCTTTGATGATTATTATTCTGCAAATAGTATATGTAGAAATACTTTACTACTAATAATAATCAACCAGTCATTCCAGATAAATAAGAAATATTGCCATAATTTCTTTTGCTGATTTTTTTTTCTTGTCGATGAAACCCTCCATTCAAATAAATCACACTTTAGAATATGGAAGGTCCTACTAATCTGTAATGACTTTGAGGATGATCTGATTATATATTCTTTGTCTACCAGCTGAGAACTATCTTCTCTAAGTGTTGAGAGGATTATTATCACTGAGTAATTATTATTATTTTTTTAGCCAGAGCAAAAAAAATGTTGGTGGTGGAAGCTGAGGAGTAATTTTGATATGAATTGGTTGAAGAAGTAGAGATATTTCAGTTTTTGAAGGAATATTTAAAGAAATAGCCATATGCTATATAGAATAGATAGATCTATTTTTTTATTTGATTTTTAAAAATTTACACGATCTAAGGGATTAAAGTATTTTTTCATAACCTATTTATCAGTGGGGCATCTATTCTGAAGCTCAGTGGAGTACTGAGATGAAGATTTTATTGTATTAGAATGGAAAAGAACTTAGAGACAAAAGCACAAAAAGCCAAGGGAATCTATTCTTTCAGGACTTGTCTAGACTGTGAAATTCATAGACTGCAGCACCAACAGATAGGCAGGAACATGTCCTTTCAAATAACAGGTTTAGAAGCTAATCATGACAGAAATGAATCATTTTCAGATACAAGCCACTTCCAAGTAAACCCCAAATAATTGTGATAGACAGCGACATAAGGATAAGTCTAATTTCCAAGACAAAATAGGAAAGTGTGGTTGAATAGCAAGAAAATTGAAAGAAAAATGTAGTTGCTTTCTACTGAATTTGTATATATTTGGAAGATGTGTGTGAAATTAACAAGAGAAAGAAAAGCTGTCATTGGCCTAAAGTAAGGTGGGGAAAAGTCATGTGGCTAGAATTTTAGACTATAAAGATATAGAAAGAGTAGAAATAATGCTAGACTTGGAGTCAGGATACTTACGTTCAAATATTAGTTCTGACTTTTATTAGCGACAAACAACGATTAATTTATTGCTCTGAGAATTTATTTCTTTATTTGTAAAATGGTGATATGATACTTGTGCTACCTACCTCAAAGGGTAGATATGAAGAACCTCCCTCCCAACTTTTAAATTATAAAATGCTATAAGATATAAAATTAAAATACCAAAATGCTCAGTAAAACAATTCTAGAAAAGATGGGCAAATCTTGACCTAGATCAAGAACATACAAATCACATTTAAACACTGGTCCAACATTTAAAACCAAATACTCTGCAAATTTATTAAGTGCCAACTACATGACTATTGGCAGGATCATTCTCTTTAAAAACAGCAATGAAAACCCAAACCTTGCCTTTATTAAAGATATCAGAGTCTATAAGATTGCCTTATATTTTTGTATATCTACAAACATGTTTAAATTTCACACTCCTGTATTTCACAAGTTTCCAGATTTAGGCTATAACTTTAAAGCAGAGAGTCCTACCAATAATTTTCCTTCAAACTCAAACTATAAATAGAATCTTGGTTTATGATTTTACTAGCCGTTCTTCTCTCTAATGGATATCAGTTAGTTTTGATTTTTATGGTTTACATGAGCTCCTAAAGTCAAGAAGGGGTAGTATGGTGCAACACAAAGAATATAGGGATAAAGCCTTTGGATTTGTGTACTGCTTTCAGCACTTACTAGCTGTGTGATCCTGGGCAAGGCATTCAATTTCTCTGAACCTCACTTTCCTCATGCTTAAAATAGGGATAAAATCCAAATAATAATAATATTTAATGTTTCCACAGTAGTTTAAGGTAAGGAAAAAGACTGAGAAAAGTTCAGTTAGCTGGAGTTATATAGCTAGCGACTCATTCACTGCAGCCTTTGAATTGCCTCCCATCTCAGAGTTTTTACAAGGGTCAAAGGAGATAACACATAATAAAATACTTTGCTAACATCAAGAGCTATAACAATATTAGCTGGTATTATTAAAGCCATCGTGTTCAAGCAATAGAAAGTGTCAGAAGCTTATAGTCGGAAGATGGGGGTTTTAGTGCTACATCTGATGCTAAGCATATTAGAAGACTAGTCTTAGAAAATTACTTTGCCTTTCTGTACCTCATTTGGACAAAATGTTGCCTAGGATCCTTTCCAGATTGAAAATTCTATGAATATAAGATTCTATCTGATGTTAGAAAACCTCTGGCATAAGCTGAAAGAAGAAGACAAGAGGGTAATCTTAGGAGGTGACCTTACAAAAAGGCTCCACAATGAGAAGTAGAGATATGAAACAACTAATGACAAAAATGTAATTTCATAAAAATATATAGAAAAATCTCAATGACCTACAATCCAAAAAATTAAGAGCCACAATCAATTGGAGTCTTGTTCAATTGCATTCCCCCACCTTTAAAGTAGCTATGAAAGAGCAAATTGATATCAGGAACAATTTTAACAAAATATGACTTCTAGGTTATGTCATGGAGTTAGTACAAATTTAGCCTGGTCTTTTATTCCCTTTTTTATTAATAACAATTCTAGTTCAGAATGCTAGCTTCATTGTCATTAATGAAAAATTCAATTTTATTTAGAATTTTCTAATTCCTAAAACAGGAGTGTGGAGTAACACACTTGAAAAAAATTTTCCAGTAAAGGTGGAAATAAAAAGAATTTTCTAGTTAACTCATTTAGTCATAAAATTCAAATCATCAGGCCCTCCCATTGCTGATTATTCTACTATTTTAATGAATTGAAATTTTACTATGTTGCAAAAAATACAAAATAACCACTGCCTTACAGGACAGACAGAAGGACTCTGTAAAGATAGTTTTAATAAATATTCTAAGACCTCCATCTGCAAAGGTGAATTCAATCTCCTGGCCAAATTCCAAGAATTCCTGCTTTAAATGATAACATGTAAGCATATTATAAGGCTTGAGGGGTCTTGCTTAAGACCGACAGTGTTGCTGCCATAATTACTAGCCTGTGATGGGGAATGAGGAAGAAAGGCATGTTAATCTAGACCGCCACTCACTTGAATAGTTATGAAGTTTGTTATTGACTGAGGAGGAAAAACTAAACTGTGACACTACCCTTTTGTACCTCCAGGTGGCTGGCTTTTTTCTTTCTTCAATTTTGTTTATTAAAGACCCTTTGATTATGTTTTCACTATCAATGACATCAATAATCTGTTGCATAAAATACTGGTAAGTTTTGCTATGGGTCTTTCCCTAAGTTTTTCTAAGACGAATCTTGTTTTTGCCTTGATGAATGCAAATACAGAGAGTTTTTAAGTTACAATTCATGTGAAAAGCATTTGACACATCATTTACCTTTATTATTCTCCTTAAGGTGCAAGAAAGTAACATGGATAAATAAAATTCGCAGTTTATTCCATATTTACACTGCTTATTACATTCTACCCTTTAGGAAGATGTAGATGATCAAGAAGGACTACTTTTAACCATCTCCAGGGCTTCCTTATTCTACCCTCTATGCTTTGCAGCAGAGCCTCAAGATTTTCTCCCCTTTAGAAGGTTCTATACAATCTGGGGAAATGTCTTGGAGCCCTCTTAATTTGCAAGTTTCTTTTACTCTTGAAGAATTTCAATATCTTCTTACTAGAAAGCATTTGAGGGACCCATATTTGGAAGCTATTGGAAGGTGCCTTGCTTTTTAAGAACATGGGGGAGGTGAAAATGTCTTTCATAAACATAACAAATGGGAATTCATCTACAAGAAAGAAGATCCCTTTAGTTATGAAGAGTGGCACGAGGGAAAATGAGAGTGTAGAAACTTGGTGTGAGATCTGACACTTTCAGATCACTCCAGAAACATTTATAGATGAACTTGGATGGAGAACAAACATTTATAGCAATGGCAACAGATCTAGTCCAATTTTCCAACGATTTTCACCATTGATAACTGTAGATTCACCATATGTATACGCTAACACATCAGTTCCCAATGTACTATATAAGGAATTAGAATTGGCGCTTAGGAAGATGAAAAATTGGTAAGGTAACTAGACCAGAGGATACAACAAGGGAATTCATATTGGAGGTAACACCATTTTCAAAATACTAGCAAATTTATTTTAAAGTCATTTGAAAGAAGGGAAGATGCTGAATGAGTGGAAACAAACCACAGCTGCAAGTGTCATTCCCCTCAAAATAAAAAAAAGGAAATTGAGAGCATATCAGAAAGTTATAGAAACATATACTTGTTTTCTCTTCACTATAAAATCTTTATAAGTCCCATGTATATCAAGGGCATGCTCAATTAAAAAAATATGAGAAAGGAAACAGAAAGCTTTCACATACTTTTTCTACAGAATCATAAATCTTCACAGTCATATGATCAACTGAAAAGTATAATATATAAGATTCTTACATTTACATAACACTTTAAGGATTAGCATGGAGTTGTAAAAGGAAGTTAATGAAGAATACTTATTGATCAGATGATATGCTATAGCTAAATGGACATCCCACTGAGTTATTCCTTCATAATATATCCTTACAGGAACCTCAGTGAACAGGAAAAGAGGACTGTGAGCTGCATTTGGAAAAATTGTGCCATGCTTTCAGTGATTACCCAGCTTTTCCCTGACACAATATCTTTTCAACACAATATTTTTCACAGATACTTTTCAGCTTATGAAACGCTGCACATGATCCAAAGGACAATGGAGAGACACACAGTAGGTATAATTAGGCTGTAGTACATTACCAATGGTGATTTCTATCCAAGAAAAAGCAGAAAAGGACCATCCAAGAGCTAAATGTACATAAAACGGTGGGCTCCCCATGTGTCAAGAGTAAGGGATAAGAGATCAAGTTCTGCACTGAAAGAAGAAAGATTCCAGGCACTGAGCCAATCACCTCTAGAGGGTGTGTGGGCAGACATGGAAAAGTATCCAAAAGGCAAAGAAGATGAATGCATTATAATTTGATCCATTAGTTTGTAATCACATTAAGCACAGATCTACTAAAGTAGACTTAAAAGAATACAACATTACAACTGAGTCTCCTTTAAATCTTACTCTGATACCTAATTGAGGCATGGTGATGAATCAGTATCCTCCAAGACCATGTAGTGAAGTGTAAGGACCAGCAAATTCTACCAATTTAAAGAGAATAAATTAATTAAGTAATTAAGTAATTAAGGAGGTGCCTAACAGTTGGAGGGATCTGGAATGACTGCTTGTAATGAGATTGTCTCAGTTCTCACCCTTCTTGACTTCTCTGGAGTCTTTGAAGCTATCAAGCCCTTATCTCTTCCTGGATAGTCTCTCCTTTCAAGGATTTAGTAACAATGGTTTCTCTTGATTCTTCTTTTTCAAATTTATTTATTTATTTGTTTTCAATTTTTCAACAAGTACTTCCATAAATTTTATATTTTCTTCCCCTTCCTCCCCGCTTCCTCTCCAAGATGGCAGGCAATCTTATATGGGCTCAACACATACATTCTTGTTAAACACATGTTCACATTAGTCATGTTGCATAGAAGAATTAAAACGAATGGCAAGAAGCATGAGTAAAACTAAACAAAACCAAACGTAACAAAAGAGAAAATAGACTGCTTCATTCTGTGTTCCGACTCCATAGTTCTTTCTCAGCATGTGGTTGGCATTTTCCATCATGAGTCCTTTGGAAATGTTTTAGGTCCTTGCCTTGATGTGGAGGACTAAGTCTATCAAAAACAGTCCTAGCATACTATGACTGCAACTGTGTATAATGTTCTCCTGGTTCTTCTCACTTCACTTAGCATCAGTTCATATAAGTCTGTCCAGGTGTTTCTGAAGTCCACCTGTTCATCATTTCTTATAGCACAATAGTATTCCATTACATTCATATACCACTCAGCCATTCCCAGTTGATGGACCTTCCCTTGATTTCTAGTTCTTGGCCACCACAATCTTTACCTATCTGTCTGACCACTCCTTTTCAATTTCCTTATCCTGGATGTTCATCTACTGCCTGTGGTTTTCTCCTGAGGATCTATCCTTGGATATATCTCCTCTCCCTTTACACTGCCTTCTTTGGTGAACTCATCAGTATCCTTTTGTTCAATGATCATCTTTATGCAGATAATTCCCAGATTTCTATCTATCTATCTATCTATCTATCTATCTATCTATCTATCTATCTATCTATCTATCTATCTCCTTAACTTATGTTTTGAATTCAAGTCTCATATCATACTGGCCTTTTGGACATGTCAATCTGAATATCCCCTAGACATCTCAAACTATCTCTTCAAAATAAAGTTTATTAGTTTTTTTCCCCTAAAGTCCTCCCCTCTTCTGAAATTCCCTAATACTGCTGAAGGCACTATTCTCCTGACAGTCACCTAGCCTTGTGACCTTGGTGTAATTTTTGATTCCTCACTTGCATTCACTCCACATATCCAAAGCATTATCAAATTTGGTCTTTCACACCTTCACCTCTCTCCTGTTTATCTCCTTCGATTCACAAAACTTCCACTCAATTATAGGTCCTCATTGTCTCATGGCTAGAGGTACCTATAGACCAATTTTCCTAAAGAAGAATAACACAGCAGCTTTAAACATTAGCAAATAAGCTACAACAACATGTTGGAAAATTATGATACATAGAAACATCATAGAAAAGCTATGATCAGGTGGGATTTAACATTAGGAATAAAAAGTTTATGTAACATGAAGAATACTATAAATATAATAAATTATGCCAATTACATAAATGACAAAAACTACCTGATTATATTAATAGATACTTAAGAAGGCCTTTGAAAATGTAATGCTTATTTCTGTGAAAAATAAATTAGCATGTATTTTCTGTGTATTTAACCATTCCTTAATGTAGTAAATAGTTTCTATCTAAAACCAAGAGTAAATTGTTGATGTAGTAGAGAAGGGTTAGAGGTCTTTTCAATAAGATCAGGAGTAAGAAAAGGAGGTCCATCAGCACCACTACTTTTTTTTTATATAATCCTAAAATATTAGCTGTAGGACTAGAATAAGAAAGAGATATTAAGGGAATTGACATAAGCAAAGAGGAAATAAAATTTTAATTTTTTAGGTGATATGATGATTTACTTAGAAAACCCTAAAGAATCAACCTACTGAAACAATTAATTTGTCGAAGTTCTGAAGTATAAAATAATTTCATATAAATCATCAATTAAAGAAAACTAAGAAAATTCCACAGGAAGAGCTAGAAAAAGAGATGCCATTCAAAATAACTCCAAAAGGTATAAAACAATTGGAAAGTGTATTTTCCAAGATGCATCAAGAAACAGTATGATTTTATTAAACACTACTTGTAGAAATATAGACTGATCTAAATAGTTGGAATAATATTAATTATTTTTTGTAAGTTATGTATAATAAAGCTAGTCCACATAATAAAAATGACAATACTAACCTAAATTAGTTTAATTAATCAGTTTCATCCCAATCAGGATAGCAAACTGTTGTCAAGTGCAAGAAAAAAAATAACAAAATTAACCTCAAGAACATTTTACAAAAAAAAGTGACAAGGAAATGTACTTATCAGTAACAAATCTCAAATTACAGTAGTTTCAGTTTTCTCATCTTTAAAAAGGAGATATGCATAACACCCACCTTGCTGGGCTGTTGTGGAGTTTTAATTAGATTGCACATTTAAATTATCTGTAAATCATAAAACACTATAGAAATGTTGGTTGTCATTATTATTAGTGATTATTAGTAGTATTTAGGGAGCAAGTCTATGTCAGAGAATTGTGTGAAAGAAAAGGACATTCCTAAAATGTTTTTGCAGTGAAAACTAAGTAACTGAATTAAGTCTTCCCCATGTAGTTGGAAAATGTAAGATATCGGAAACACTCTCAAGAGCTTTGACGTAGAGTACTGAAGTATGTCCACTACTCCCTCCCGCTACTAGCTTTTCAGTATCATTATTAATGGACCACAAGTTGCATTTCTGCTGCCTTGACTCATCTTTTTTTGTTTTGTTTCTTTAATTTTTGTTACATGATACATTATTCAGAACTATTTTTGTACAGACTTTTTTAGGGTATTTGCTACTGCCGTTTGTCATTTGCTCTCAAAGAGGACCATAACATCAGGGAGGTGATGCCATGACATGGAAGTGAATTAGATTTAAGTGAGGGAGCACTGTGCAAAGTCACCAGCCTCACTTTATTTTCCAGAGTCATATTGTGTCCAGTAGCCAGAATACAGATCGGGTTATTTATGCAATATTTGAATGAATACCAATGTTGTTTTTTATTTTTCTGATTTTGGTTTGAGATTGCGAAAATTTATTGTTTACTTGAGGTAAGAGAGAATTTCATCTACATTTCCACATATAAAAATAATCCAAGAAATGTGCCCAGGTCTGGCAAAATAGGCTTATTAATTAATAGACTCATTAAAAAGTATGTTTGAATAGAAGTTCATCTTGCTTTGTATCCTTCAAATGACATAAGCATGTTGTAGGAAAACTGTAAATTATAGGTCAAGTAAGATATTTTGCCAAGTTTGCTCATCTTTAAATGGGAGATAAACATAATAATAATTTTTCAATTCTAATTTCAGCTTTTGCTCATAGGAAGTTTTCATTCCAGCAGAAGATTTTGTTACTCTATAAACCTAATATTTATATGAATCAAGCTACAGAATAAGTGGTCAAACATAAAAAAGTAAATTTAAAAGTAAGTTAGATTTGTATTATCATACAAATTTTAATATTTCACTTCTTTGACCTTTAATCTAGGAATTACAGTGTGGCTCAGGGGAAAAAATGAGACTTAGTTGTATGTGTAGTCTCAAAAATATATTCAGCTTACCTGTATGCTGACTTTTGAGCAGCTACTGGGGTGGTGATAGATTGTGGTGGAATTACTTACATATGTGATTTTAATTTTACCACAGGAGAAAACTTACTATTTGTTGGACTCCTTGGAATACTTAGCCCCTGTCACTTACAGGATCAAAATACAAAATAGATTAGAGTTTTCCTACCATATTTTTTTTTTCCATTTAGGGGCAAAATAAAAATAGAAAATTAAATGGATAATTTTTGTGGGCACATATGAATACATGCCTACACACATGAATTCATGAATATATTATGGATATACTTATGGCTATACATATGGCTATACATGTATGCATATAAACATATGTATATATGTATACAAACATATATACATATACATATATATAGTTATAGTTATATTATCAACATTGTCTGAGTAATGGTGCCTTCAACAGTAAGAGGGAATTTCACAAGGGAGAATTTTGGGGGAAAACTAATGAATTTTATTTTGGATAAGTTGAATTTAAGATATAAACATTATAACCATTCTGCTAAAGGATCATTGCTCAGTCTAGGAAAACACACACATTAATAGTCAGTAAATGAGGAAGTAGATAATAGTTATTTTTCTTGTGGATTATTGATTCTGTAGTGACCAGAATAGAGAAGAATGGAAATTAGCATAGATTTTTAACAGAATAAAGAAATTTGCAGCATGTGTATTAGATATGTGAGTATTAAGTTAGAAGGAAAAGGAGAGGAAAGGAATATTTTTAGCAAAGCTTTCCAGTATTTATCTAATCCTACCTGTGTTATAGTTGAACAAAGTGAATTTATGATGTAATAAGGGTTGGATGAGAAGACACGTACTTTATGTTGTGCTGGCAATTTCCCATGAGGACGACATTGCACCTTAGTCTCCAGGTCCCAGGCTATTAACTGTCTGATAGGAAGGGACTGAGGCTTCAAATTTCTGTGAGACAACTGAGCTGGAAGTGAGGTGTTGCTATTATGGTAAAGAGATGACTAGGAAGAGGAGTACAGACAACCCCAGGCATGCACTGGAGACAGTAAGAGGTCCTGAGACCTAAGGGGGACCAAGAAAGAATCAATGCATATGCAAAATAATTTAGCTATTGACTGAGCTATGAGGAGGAGATTCTCAGCCGAGGACATTCTCAAGATCTGCTAGCATCATGCAAATAAATGCTATGGGAAGTTGCAGTAAGGGTTGGTTGGAATCATGACTGAAAGTTAGTGCCTAGAGTCTCGGGTGGGGAACCTGTGGTCTAGAGGGACCTTCTGTGGCCTTCTAGGTTCCTGGGTCCAGTCTTTTGACTGAGTTCAAGTTTTACAGAACAAATCCTTTTATTAAGGGGATTTGTTCTGTGAAGTTTGGATTCAGTCAAAGGGCCACACTTGAGGACCTAGAGGGTCACATGTAGCTTGAGGTCATAAGTTCTCCATCCTTGCCCCAGATTTTAACCCATTTTCCATTTTATGAGCAGAAATCTAGAAGGAGAAAACTTACTTTCTGGACTATACTGGGGATGGTAAAATAGGTAATGCACCCATTTGGACAGTTATTGCTGAGAATATTTATTTTGTTCAACATTTCATTTTTTTGTTCCAATTAAATTCTCTTAATGATTATTGGTCATTAGTTTGCCTAGGTTTCTGATAGCTTGTTAATAAATGAGTACCTATACCAAGTTGACTCTAGCAATGCCCATTGAGGTGAAGATTCAAGCCATGTGGAGTAGTAAATTTACCAAAAATCCATTCTTACATGCACATGAAACCAAATTCACAAGGAGTTAGTATTAGCTAACCCATGATTGACCCAAACAGCAAAGGCAAGGAAATGCTATGGCTTGACTTGAGAGAGCAAGTAACCACCTCCTCCTCCTATTAGTTCTGCAAAAATTTAACAGCTCCTCTGAAAGCACATAGAAAGGGAACCCTCTGCTAGCTTTTCAACTATGTGAAGGCAATGTGGTGTATGTAGAAAAATGAGCAGAGTTAGAAGTGAAGAGATTTGGACTCAAGTTCACTACCTAGCTATGTTACCCTGGGCAAGTCATTTCTTTTCTCTGGTTCTAGTTTCTTAATCTATAATATGAAGAAATCAGACTAAAAGATGTATCAGGTCCCTTCCAGCTCTGAAATTCTGTGATTTTGTGGGTTTCCTTCCCTTATGTTGAGGCTAATCTGGTTAGTGGTGAAGGAGAGGAATATAAATTATAACTTTTATCTATATAAGATAGTAAGGTCTGGAAAGTACTTCTTGGGTTCTCTCCTTTGATCCTCTTAAGAATGCTATCTGAATCCCTGGGAGAAGGATAATGGGGAAATTGTTGTCCATGACAGTGAGTGGACCGGGTGTGGGCACAGGATAAGCTGAGGTGCTTTGCTTTGTTCATGAGAGGCAGCCTGGCATAATGGAAAGAATATTGGAATTGAACTTTGGTCTTGGCTCTGCCACTATGAATTTCCTTGTCCATAAAATGAAAGTGTTAAACTAAATCATTTCCAATGACTTTCTGAGTCTAACATCCTATGGCCCCAAGCTGAATTCTCTCAAATAAATGGAAGAGAAAATCAAGGTGAATCCTGGGACAGTCCTGTTTGGAAAACCAAATCCTTCTTCTTGACAGGTACTCTTTCTTGACGTTTGTGGGTAATCAAAAAGTGTGCGGCAATGCAAAAGAGTCAAATGATCTGTGAAGGATACTCACCAGCTCTCCAGTGGGAGCAGTTATTCAGTGAGTTGTCAAGGGTGAAGACAGACCAGCACAGGTAAGTTTAAGTGAAATTAAAGAATACAAACAGAGATGGAGGGAGAATTCAGGACTTGTTAGGCTTCTCCATAAAAAAGATGATAAAGCCTGTAGAATGGGTATGATATTAGGGGTTATCTGAATTACCTCTAAGTTAATGCCCAAAACAGTGGAGAATAAAAATTGATCAGCCAGAAGTTTATAATCAAGACTTCCCTGAATTAAAAGTTAAACAATCTATTGAAAATTAAACATCTCTCAATCTATTTAGATTACAGAAAGGATTTTGGAGAATTTTAAATGATGTCCATCATCTGTTTTCTTACTTTTCAAGAGGCAGCAATAGTACTCTAGCTGCCTGGGGGTGTTTGTTCTGAATATTTTAGCAAAATCTTAAAGTTTCTTCCACATTTTAGTTCTTGATAGCTGAAGAAATTGAATTTTTGGGGGGAAGGGGGGAGGCAAGGCAATCAGGTTTAACTGACCTGCCCAAGGTCACATAGCTAGTTAAGTGTCAAGTATCTGAGGCCAGATTTTGAACTCATGTCCTCCTGACTCCTGGGCCAGTGCTGTATTCACTACATCACCTAGACTCAAGAAATTAATTTTTAATAAATTTATGGGAACTTAGGCATTCTCCCTTTTGAAGTAATTATCCTAAACTATCTATTTATTGCAATATTATTGTCATAACTCAAAGTACTTTCAAAATCTCTCACTTTGAATTTCCTCCAAAGAGTAAGCTAATTTGAACTAATGCATCACAGAAGGTACAGATACCTTAATCAAATCAATTAATCATTAAGTCAGTAAACTAAAGGAATTATAATGTCATCATAGTGTGTGTCCCAGCCCTTAATCAATTTGAAAAAATGATAGCACTTTTGGTCATTGAATTGATTGGGAAGAACAAGTTATAGGTTTAGGGCTACTTATAAAACACATATACACACAGAGTCACCTATAGCTTGGTCAAATATGGGTCATGCAGTGGTGGAAGCCTCCAGGTTCAGGCCAATGACTTTCCTCTTCTTTCCCTCCCCCTCTATCGTCCATGTCACTGGAAAGAAGGGACTTATTGAATTGAATTGACCTGAATTAACAGCAGTTAAACAGTTAGGACATCCAGTTATTAGCTGAGAGGTATGATATGGGAACACAGATGACAATTGGAAAAAGGAGGGGCTTCACATTCATTTTTCCCAACCATGTTTGAGAAGTTACAAGCCTCAGGCTAGTGCAGAGGTGAAGGGGAAGGGTAACTGCCCCATCTCTTACTTGGTCATGTTGATAGTGAACAAATGGCCGTCTCCAACATCACATATAGCCAAGGACAGAGAACACTATACTGAAGACTCACAGGGGACACACCCGGACAAAAATACTTGCAGAAAGATAGCTAACCAAGGGATGAATCAGTTTCAGGAAGTGGAACCTGCCGTGTCAGAGAGGAGTGCTGGCTATGGACACTGACCCTAAGTGTCCAGCTGAGAGCTACGTCTAAGGCAAACTTTATGAACTCTTTAAGAAGAGAGGAAAACTCTTCCAGTAACCAAAAGTTGTGTTAACATTTTGTCACATGCATTCTCTCTATGTGTGCCTTACTAAGTTCATATTTTAAATTGGTGTTCATTCTCCTCCTTGTATTTATGATAGAGCATGCTCCTTTGGGGAAAATGTCCTATACCAACTTTCCTTACTGTATCATCTTACAACATGCTTTTTCTTTAAAGAGTGTTAATTGAAGTTATTGACAGATAATCAAAAAGGAAGCTGATGAATGACAGCACTGGAAATCGAACCCCTGATGGTCATCACTAGAATTCTTAGTAGCTGTAGTTGTCCTCAGGTGATCTGGTGCAGAGGTGGGGAATTTGTGGCCTTGAGGCTACATGTGGCCTTCTACATCCTTAAGTGTGGCCTTTTGACAGAATCTAAATTTTACAGAAACAAAGGTTCCCCATCTTTAATCCAGCCCATAGTATCTACTGAGTAGATACAAATCCTAATTATTTGAAGGTACATGTGTTTTTGGAAATAGATGAAGGTCATTTGGAACAAAATCTAGAAAACAAGCATTGAAGCTGGGCATTGTAGTTTTTTATTCCAAAATAAGTTCTGCCTATAATGATAAGAATTTCTTTATGTGGTTTCATATTAATTCTGAAGGTAATTCCAAAAATCGTTAAGCAATGGTGATGGTATTAGAGCAAAAGTGTAGTTTCCCAACGTAATGACAAATGTTTTTAATGTTTTCTTCCCACTCTCAGGTAGAATGTAACTTCTTTCCACTGTTTCATTTTTATTTATCTATCATCAGGGCCTAACAGTCTAGCATGCAGTAGGTGCTTACTAAGTACCTACTGAATTGACCTGAATTGACAGCATTAAAATAAATGGGAAAATTCTAGTACGATTTTTTAAAAATAATTAATCATGGCACATACATATTTTCTCAAGATTTTGTTGATATTTTGATTACTTTTCAGATTTCAATGAAGATAAAGCAAATTTCTGACATATTTTCAATGAGCCTCAAGGCAGTGATAAATTAATGATTATATTATTGGAAATAATGGCAATAGTCATGAATATTTAAATTCAGGATGTGCTTTAAAATTTCCCCCCCTCCATAACTAATTTGTTTTATGTTACATAAAGAAAAATAATCAGAGAAATATTCCAAACTTGTCATCTCTGCTTTACATATCATTTATCCGTAGATCAACTAAACCATTTTAGAACCTATCATATTTGAGGAAACAAAAGAAGTTTTTGACAGCATGGAAAATTTTGAGATTGTCCTGTGTGTGTGTGCTCATCCTTCATGCCCAAAGGAGACCATGCCATCAGAGAAATAATGACATGACTTGCACTTGACTTTTTTTGAGTGAGGGAGGGCTGTGCAGGTCACCAGCCTCACTTCTCCTCCACAGCCATCTGAATCCAGTGGCCAGATATTCATCAGGATGGCTGGAGATGGATGAGGCAATTGAGGTTAAGTGGCTTGCCCCTGGTCACAAAGCTAGTGAGTGTCAAGTGTCTGAGGTGAGATTTGAACTCAGGTCTTCCTGACTCCTGCACTGGTGCTGTAACCACTGCACCACCTACTGCCCCTGGGATTGTCCTAAGGAGAGACACAAAGATGATTTCATAAGTTGAGTGTAAGACAAATGAAGAAAGATTAAAAGGAACTCAATTGACTAAATCAGGGAAGAGAAGGTTATGAGGCAAACAGCTAATACAATTCAGGTATGTGCAGAAATTCCACATTAGGGCAATTACCTGGCTTTCAGAGTTGTTAAACTAGATGGGAGCAAAGGATAGTGGGTGTAGGGAAGAGTGCTACATGAAAGGAATTTTAACAATTTTGGAGACCTTTAAAAATAAAGTACATTCTCTATAAATTTCCATAGAGAGATACGGATTTTTATAAGGTGCTGTATTCACTACATCACCAACTCACCCTTTGAAACTTGTTTTCTGTCCCCACTACTAGTCTCCTGAAACTGCTGTCAGTGATTTCCCAATCAACATGTTCAGTTGTGTCCCTCAGAAGTCATCCAAGACTCCTCTGCAGTAGTAGACTTATGATCATATATGGTTTCTTGGAATTCCCTCCTCCATTGGTTTCTGTGAAACTGTACTTCTTGGTTCCTCTTTCCTTTTTTGTCTTTTCCCCTTTTTCACTTTTACCTCCTACCTTCTAAATGTAGGCATTCAGTAAGCCTCTTCACAGCGTAGTCTGATCATCTCAGACTTTAGAGAGGAGGATGAACAGCTTGATCCCTTACAATTACTTTTTACCTTATGCTTACCAGATACAAACTCCTCAGCTTGGCTTATATAAAGACCTCACAATATTGTCCTAGAAAATATTTTCAGACTTATTTCATATTATTCATAAGATCAAAGACACTCATATTTAAAGCAGAAAGAGGTCTTTCAGCTCAGGGAGACAATGAAATCCATTTTACCTATGAGGAAACTAAGGCACAGAGAATTCAAGTCACTTTCCCAGGGTCACATAGTAAATTCTGAGGCAAAATCTGAACCCACATCTTCCTGAATCCATTTCTAGTGCCTCATCCATTAGACCATGCTCCCTCTTCAGATACTCTTTATTCCTATTTGTAGTTCTATATACTTAAAATCCCACTTTCTGATTCTGTGTTTTTATACAAACTATCCCCATTCCTCCCTGCATCTGTGCCTGGAGTAAACCCCTTTCTCACTACTATCCCTTAGACTCCTTGCCTCTCTTTAAGGTTCATCTCAGATGCCATCTTTAATGGGAATCCTTTCCAAGTATTTCTACTTGTTGCCACAACTCCTCAGTTGTATTTACTTGTGTTCTGTCTTTCCCCCAGTCCAGTAGAATGTTAGCTCATTTGGGAGAGGGCAATTTTTCACTTTTGCCCCTAGAACATAGCACAATGCTATGTATGTATTAGGTGGTTAATGAATGTTCATTGAAGTTAAAATTGAATTGAATGAATAATTTTAAAAAATAGAAGAAAAATTGGGAATAAAATCCCAGCATATTTGTATCTATTTCAAAAAAAAGATAACATAGTACTAAAAACAAGTCAGTATGAGTAATTTTCACTTCCTTCTCTTCCCTCAAACAACTTCACATTTTTTTTCTGTCAAAATTTTTCATTAATCCTCTTGGGATACATACCTAGTGGTGGGATCCCTGTGTCAAAAGGAATAATCATTTTCGTCTTTTTTTAAGCATAATTCCACATTTTCAGAATTGTTAGAACAATTCACAGAACACCCAACAGTGAATGATTAAAGCTCTGCTTTGCATATGCTGCCCTGCCTGGGAAGCTACAAGGCACCCATTTATTTCCTCTCTTCCCCCTTTCTTTACTCCTTTTATTGTCTCCTGTTTTAGATTTTAAGCTACTGGAGGGCAGGGAATGTCTTTCTTTTTATTAACTGTGTGTCTAGTATTTAGCACAATGCCTGGCACATCATAGGCACTTAATAAATCTTTATTGGATTGGTTTGGAATTAGGTGCCTGTCTTCCTATAGCACTTTTAAGATTGATTAGTTTGCTACAAAGTAAAACCTAAAAATATAAAATTCTAATTTTTAGTGATTTGGTACAACATTCCTATATGGAATTCTTCTTTTTCTTAGAAATGTTTGTTCATGTCTCTTTAACAATGAACCACTGGGAAATGGCTCTTGCTCTTATATATTTGAGCTAATTCCCCATGTAATTTAGTTGTTGGGCACTTCTCAGAGATTTTTAATGAATTTTTTTTCAAACTGGTAGTTTCTTTCTTTATCCTAGCTACACTGAATTTGTTCATGCAAAAGCTTTTCCATTTCATGTATTTGAAATTGCCTACTTTATTATTTATATTCTCCTCTCCCTCTTGTTAGCAATCATGCCCTTCCCCCCAGTCATAGACGTGAACAGTACCACCATCCATTTTCCTAATATGATGTGACCTTTTATTCAAATATCCACTTGGCACTTAGTATCCTCTTGGAAGCAATCTGGCTTCTAACCTCATCACTCAACTGAAACTGCTCTCAAAATTGCCAGTGATCTCTTAGTTATAAATTATAATGGCCTTTAAAAAAAAATCATTCTCTTTTTGACCTCTTTGTAGCATCTGACACTGTTGACCACCCTCTCCAGATATTCTCTGTTTCCTTGGTTTTAAGAGAGATGCTGTTCTTTTTTTTTGTTTTGTTTCTTTTCTTAACTAAGTGACTGCTCTTCAATTTCTTTCTTCATTCTGATTCCTCATTCATGTCATGTCTACTAACTATGGGGATGCCTCAAGATTCTGTCCTGGGTCCTCTTTTCTTACTATACTTTGTCACTTAGTGATCCCTTCAACTCCCATGAGTTCAATAACCGTCTCAAAATAGATGACTTTTGGATCTAAATACCTACTCCTATTCTCTCTCTCTCTTTTGCACAACACTTACTCTTTATTGAACATTTCAAACTGGATGTCCAATAAGTATCTCAAACTCAATATGTTTGAAAACAGAGAAACTCCCACACCACTGTGACACATTGGAGTAGTACCCTAAAGGACTCAAGACATATAAATAAATTTACAAAGCACTCTTTAAAGAAATTCAAAATATATAATTAATTTGCAGAATATTAATTACTCAAGACTGGGTCAAACCAATATAATAAAAATTACAACCTTACGCATTTTAATTTATAGATTTAATGCCATACATTCAAACTACCAAGGGATTGTTTTGTAGAGATGACCCCCAAAATATTAATTTGGAGTAACATACTCTGAAATCTCAAGGGAAATAATGAAAAATAACATTTTAAGACCTCAAATTACATTACAGAGCAATAATTATCCAAAATATTTGGTACTTATTTAAAAATAGTTCAGTGGAAAAGACTATGATGAAGAAGAGATTGTAATCCAATGGAAATAATCAAGTATGAGTTAAACACAATCATATTAAACTATTGGGGAAATATTCTTTCCTTCTCCCATTAAATAAGAATTTCTGGAAAAACTACTAAAGTACTTTGAAAAAATAAGATTTAAACCACCATACACTGTTTTGAGTACAACAGAAGAACTAATACAGTCTGCTACATGAAAGATGCTGGGATCCTTCTTCCAGAAAAGTACTATGATGTCTAATAGAAATGCCCTACTCTCTGACTTGGCATGGGCCAAATTTTCTAGTTCTGATCGACTAAATACCTAATAAGGAGAGAGGCTATTGAAGGGAAGAGAAAGTGTATAAGCATTTATAGAGCATCTACTCCATGCCAGGCATTGTGCACAGTGCTTTACAAATATTACTGCATTGGATCCTCATAACCATCTCCATTTTCCATGGAGAAACTGAAGCAAGCTGGGGTAAGGCATGCCCAGGACCACACAGCTCTTAAGATTCTAAGGCTAAATTTGAACTCAGATCTTCCTGACTCCAGGCTAAGTGCTCTCTCCACTGTGCCACCTCAATGCTTTATTCCCTCTTTCATTCCTCTTAACAGTCCTACCCAACCCAGTCCAGCAGCAGCCAGACTATCCACTGGCAATACCCCATTTTGAAGTAAACTTGGTGGGGAGAGCGCTCTGTAAAAACTGTATTAAGTCCAAGTCAATTTCCTTGGTGGCCATGTAATGATACTCTCTGGACTTACTGTGCCGATGAGAGGCCAGATGTATCATCTTTTCTGAGTTCTAGGTGTCTCCTGAGAGGTTGGAATTCACAATTGTCACTTTTTTCTCTCCCTTCCAAACTCTAAATTTAGGGAACAATTTTTTAGACCATCCTTTTCTAAGAAGTTTTCCTTTATATGGACCTCCTTCATATTTCTTTCTGCTTCTTGTCTATTCTGAATTTTTACAGCTAATGGGTTAATAATGATTAGTCTTTTCTCTCATTATTTCTGTGTCTGTTGTCATCTATGTCATTATTACATTTATGAATTGTATGGCATATTTTCAATTGTTTAGTGTTGTGTTTTATTATTAGAAATGATAATTCATGAATGAAGCAATGTTGAATGAAAATAGCATAATGCAGTAGGGACCATTCTATGCCCTGAGTAATGACACCTGGTCCTGTTCTCGGTCCTTACCATGATCACTCACAGCTCCCAAGACCAGATTATACTCTCTTTGTCTCTATGTACTCCATTATATCTTGGGTGCTGGTTGCCCTTAGGGACTCATACATCCCTTTTCCTGAGGTGGAATAAAGGCTAGATTGTTCAGTATATCCTTTTCATGAAAAAGATACTCTCCCAATTTGCAAATTCTCTTTATACAAAACATATTGAAAAGCCTCTTTCTCTTTCCACAGAAATGCACCTCCCCACTCCTACAACTATGGAAATGCTTTTCAGTGGCACTTTTTATTGCCTGAGGGCAAGACTTTCCTTCTATTCTCCTGCTCTATCTCAGTTATTTCCCCACCTATTATTATTATATTATTGTTGTATATTATTATATCTCATTCTTTCATATACCACATTATTCCCGAGAAACTAAAGAAATTCCTACCAGCATGTTATGTGGCTCCCCTTGGAGGGCTTCTGGCAGAATTAGGAAAAGAGTTGCATGGGATGAGATGATGCGAGTGGCTTGTGGTCTGTACTATTAGAAGGAATGCCCACATCAATGAGCTCATGGATTCATTGAAGTATTACTGATTTGAGAACTTCCAATGGAACTATTTTCATGGTATTTCTCACTTGCAAACTTTGTCTCAGAAGGTCAAATTTTCTGGTTTCCAATGAATACTGTGGTTGTACCTGTGGTTACCCACTAACTTCTCATCTGCCTTGCTTTGCTGATAACAGGCAAATGGGGTACATAGCTTTTATTACACACACATGCACACACACAAGATTGGTAATGCTCAGGTCTTATTTAAATAATAAAAGCAACATGACGGATGACTTTCTTTACTTTGTACCACCATTATAGTAATCATATGCAATTTTAATAAACCAAATTCAAGCATTGAAAAAATTCAGGAAAGAAAGGACCCTAATCCTTTGGAGACTTTTCACTGTCCCTTATGGACTTCTTCAGTAGTTCATTTCACAGAACTTATCATCTTCAGATTTACAACAGAGAGGAAATAAAAATCGAGATAGACTGGGCTTGTGATTTCATTTAATTAGTGGACACTTGGACAAGGAAATTCATTCTGCCAGTGAGGACTGGAACATTTCTTGTAATATATAAAGGAGGAGAATATCTCTGAAAAAAATGAGTGAGATAATTAAAAATATGAGTTAGAAATCAATAGCCAGAGATGGCAGGAACCAGGATGCTTCAAACAGGAAAAGAGCCAGTGACGTGGAGATACCTTCTCATCAGTACTCTGTGGGACGGAACTGCTGCAAAAGCTTCTGAGGCCCTGTTATCAGGGGGGTACAGGCCTGTGGTTTTCGTGCTCTTGCAACTTTCCTCTAACTGTCAGTTTATTTTTTGACAAACAGGATGCCTCCATCTGAGGCTGACAGCATCTCAGCCTCTTTGTTAAAAAAAAAAAAAAAAAAAAAAAAAAAAGAGGTAGTTCAGCTCCACCCCACACCCAAAGCCTAGAGTCTATTTCAGGAGACTTTCCAGAGAAGTGAAAAAAGCTACAGGTGCAGTGTAAGAAGTACAGGGGCCTGGGGGTTAGGATGGAAGTAGGGAATAGGGAAAGGAAACTTGCCCTTTTCAGAAATGGAACTAATGATATAGAAGTGGTTAGTTTAATGACAGGAGACCAGAGTACTTAGGTAAACAATATTAACAAAGAATTTGATTCCTCAACAGTTTTCTAACTGAAGGTTAGTCACTTGGGAGATGCCAGAGTCTTTGAATATCATTTCATTGCTGTAAGAGGCTTTGGGCTAGTCACATACTCTCTCTGGATCTGTTTCCTCCTACATAAAATGAGGGTGTTACATTAGTTTTTCTCTTAGGTGCCTTCCTACTCTGAGATTCGATGGTTCTAGGTTTCTGTGCATTCTATATATATAAAGTTACAGCAGAATAGTTTATGTGAAATTAGATCATATTTAAAGGTAGGCAACAATGTAAAATGAACCTGTATTTAAAAGGACCATAGCACTTGCCTTGGTAATAGTCTATTTTTCAGACAGAAAGATCAGACAGTAATGACAGTTTAAGAATTTATTACCCTTATATAAATACACATAAAATTCATGTAGTTCTTGGTTTCTATTATAGGCACACACTCACACACAAGTACAAGTACAATTATTTTTTATCAACATTGATGTTCAGCAATTAGAATTATGTGTATTGGCATTATTCAGAAACAAAGAAATCTTGTGAAAAACACACATGACACATATTCAGTGACTGTAGCCCAAACTCAGCCTCCAAGCTAGCTTTGTGATCTTGGGAAATTAATGTCGTCTTTATATCCTAATTTCCTTCCTTCTTGTTTGTTCCAGTCCAATAATATCCCTGTGTCTGTAGAGAGGCAGTGTGGTATAATGAAAAGAGCCCCCATTGATCTTGGCACTAGAAAATTTAGGTCCATTTTCCAACTTTGACACACATTTAATGGGTGATCTTGGAGAAGTCAATTAACCTGAAGCACATGATTTTCACCTATATGTGCTACCTGATCCACAGGGCTATTGTGAAGAAAAGATTTTATAATATTTGAAAGTCAATACACATATGTCCTATTATTAGAGTGGTTGTTCAGTTGTATCTGACTCTTGATGATTCCATGGACTGTAGCATGTCAATGATGTCCATGGGACTTTTCTTGGCAGAAGAACTGGAGCCATTTTCTTCTCCAGTAGATTGAGCAAACAGAGATTAAGTGACTTGTCCAGGATCACACAGCTAGTAAATGTCTGAGGCCAAATTTCAAGTCAGGTCTTCCTGACTTCAGGACTTACCCACTGAGCCACTTAGCTGCCTCAATTATTAAAGCAGATTCATAACAAATGTTGAATGAATTTAATATGGAAGAGAAATGTTCTCAGGACCAAGGGTAAAAAAATGAAGTTTTTAGGAAAAAATTCTTTATGTAAAGGTAGTATCATAACTAATTGCGTAAAACTGTAGTCCAAACTTCTCTTCATAGTACACATAGAATTATTAAGAACTAACCATTAAAACATGAAACACATCAAAACTATGACTTAAAACATATTGAGTTTAAAAAAATATTGACTACATTATTAATACAAATGTGGTATAGGAATCTCATGAGGTCATTTTCATAATGTTACTCCACTGGTCCAAATCTTTAATAATTCCTTATTAATTACAAGTCCCTATTCTTTGGCCTGCAATAGCAGTTCTCCACATTCTATAGTATAATGAATAAGTGACAGACTTTTAATCAGGAAAATTCCAACCTTTGACCCTGGCTGGGCAACCATAAGCAAGACATTTTACCTTTCTCACCCTCAACTTTTCATTTGTAAAATGTGCAGGTTGCACTAGACAACTCCTAGGGTCCCTTTTACATCCAAATCTTCTGATCTACTTGACCCTACACAAACTCTTCTCAAGCCAAATTGGCAAGTTTTCTGTCCCCAAAACACTCCTTCTGCTTTCCTGTTTATAAAACTTTTCTCATGATGTGGCATTCCTCAGTAAGCTGATAGTCTTTTTTATTTAATCTAAAAAAAACCTTTATATTATTAGGAAATTTTAAAAAGGAGAAAAAAGAACAATTCCCCCATACAATGAACAAAAAGAGGGCTGTATGGGAAATCCATGAAATTCCACAAAGTACAGCCTTTTTTTTGTATACTAGAAGGTAACTTGGTAGGTCAACCATTGATCAGCTTGTCTGTCTTTTAAACTTCTTCTACTCTTTACTTTGTATCTTCTTAATAATTCACTGACACTTTCTTTCCTTCCTTTTTTTAGTATCACTATCACTAGTCCTTATTTCCCCCATCACCCTGCAACTCACGCTAAACAAAAGCCTTCCTTTGCAAGTAAGTAAGCATAATCAAGCAAAATAAATTTACCTATTAACTGTATCTGAAAATGTTTGTCTCATTCTTGACCTCTATCAGTGAATGAGTATTTATTAAGCCCTTACTAAGTACCAGGCAGTAGACTAGGAGCTGAGGATACAAATATAAAGGATGAAACAATCTCTAACTGTGATGAGCCTATGTTCCAATAGGGGATCTAATCATCACGTCTAGCTGTAGCCCATTACCTCTCTTTCAAGAGGTGGAAAGCATGATTCATCCGCAGTCTTCTAGAGTCTTCAATCATGGTTTTAAGTATTCACAGTTGTTTTCCTTTATGATGTTAGGTATAGTGTATAAATTGTTGAGGTACTACTCACTACATTCTGCATCACTTCCTACAACTATTTCTCAGAATTCTCTACATTTCTCCCTTTCGTTAATTTCTTATAACAAAATAATACTTTACTTCATATACTGTAAGCTTTTCAGACATTGTTAGTCGATAGACATTTACTTTATCCCTAAGTTTTTATTACAAAAACAGTGTTTTATAAATATTTCTGTAAAATCTCTTTCATGCAAATGCCTAGCAGTTATCAATGCATGAGACCCCATATACAGTTTAGTAACTTTTGAGGTATAGTTTTAAATTGCTTGCCAGAATGATTGGACCATTTTACAGTTCCACCAACAATGAGTGAGTGTGCCCATCCCTCCTGAATTCCTCTAGCAAAAATTATTTTATTTTATTTTTTTGTCATCTTTGGAGATCTGATGAATATGTGGTAGAAACTTAGATTTATTCAATTTAAATTTTTGTAATCATTAGTGATTTGTATCATTTTAAGTATAATCATTGGTTATTAACCTTTACTCTTGATAATTGCCTATTCATATTTTTGACCATTTATTTAACAGACTATTGTTCTTATACATTTGTATCGATATTATATATCTTAGAGATAAGAAATTTATCAGAAGAATTTTCTATGAAGATGTTTTTTTACCACTTAATCATTTCTACTTTAATTTTAGTAGCATTTGTTGTTGTACAATTTTGGTCAATTTTATGTAATGAAAAATGTCCATTTATACTTTATAATAATTTTTATCCTTATTTAGTCAAAAACCTCCCCAATCCATAGCTGTCAAAGAGATTCCCTTTTCTCTAATTTGTTTATGATATAAGCCTTTTATATGTAGGTCATATATCCATTTGGAGTTTGTTGTGGTACGTGGTATAAACCTAATTACTGTCAGACTGCTTTCCAGCTTTCATAACAGTTTTTGTCAGGTAAGGAGTCATCATTATAGTAGGTGCTGTCCTTGTGTTTGCTGAACTGTGTGGCATCAAGTGAGACTGTTTTTGAGGTTTTTGGTGGTTTTTCTCCTCATTAACCTGTTCCATTGATTAGTTTCTCTATTTTTTAACTGGGGCAGTTAGATGATCTAGTGGATAGTGCTGGACATAGAGTTAGGAAGACTCAATTTCCTCAATTTAAATTTGGTTTCAGATACTTATTAGCTGTGTGACCTGGGCAAGTCACTTTAGCTTTTTTGCCTCAGTTTCCTCATCTGTAAAAAGAGCTGAAGAAGGAAATGGCAAACCACTCCAATATCTTTGCAAGAAAACCTCAAATGGCATCATGAAGAGTTGGACACAACTGAATTTTTTTTTATCAATTTTTAACCAATATTAAATAATTTTGATTAGTACTACCTTGTAGCATTGCTGGAAATCTGATACTGCAATACTTCCTTCACACTTGTTTTTTTCTTTGTGATTCCAGACTTTTTGTTTCTCCATATGAATTTCATCATTATCTTTTTCTGTAAAGTTACTTTTTGAATGGCATGCTATTGAGTTCATCCTCTACTTAGCTGCCAAAGTGATCCTCCTCAATTTCAGGTCTAACAATCCCTTACTTCATATTCCCCGACTCAGTAAAATGGATCAAATATAAACTCCTCTCCTTGGCTATTCAAGTCCTTTACAGCATGACCCTGAATGCTTTTCCAGTCTTGTTACACGTTATTTCTCTCTATGCACTCCATAATCTAACAGTTTTTGCTGTGCCTTCCCCACAACACTCTATCTCCACACTGTTTGCTTGGCATGCCCTCCCTCATATCTCTCTTGACTCTCCTAGATTATTTCAGGTCTAATCCAAAATCCTACCTTCTCTAGGAAGCTTTTCCCTGCCAAGCCTCTTCTATGCTAATACTTTCCCTCTAGGACTTTTAATTTATTTTGTATGTCTTTTCAGTATATAGCTGTGTGCATGTTGTCTTCTCCATTAGAAAATAAGCTCCATGAGGGCAAGAATTGTCTTTTTTTATACACCTTGTTCCTGACACCTAGTAAGTGTTTAAAACTTGTTGACTTGACTTGGAAATGTAAATTAAGACAGCATTATTATTTTTATAATGTTGACATGATCCAATTAGGAGAAAATAATTTCAAATGATCAAGTATTTAGGTTTGTAATTTTGTAAAGAGTCTTTTGTAGGTATATTAATTCCTACTTGTTTCATAAAGATAAGACCTCAGTCAGGCCTTAACATTCTATAGTTATTTTTATTGGTTTTCCTTTTCTATTTCTCCTCAGTTTTGTTCATTATGTACAGAAAAGTTGATGACTTTTTGTGTTTATTATCTATTCTGCTATTTTACTGGATGCATTCACTTTTTCAATAAACTTTGTAGTTGAATCTTTAGAGTTCTCTAAGTAAACCAGTGTTTTGTCTACAAAACTGGGAATTTCTATTCTCATTCAATAATTACCAGAGTTTTATTGTCTCAGACTGCTCTAACATAATATTCAAGTCATTTAATTCTTTTATATAATTTCATTAGTTTTGTTTAGTGTTTCACTGCTGGTGTCTAAAATATACAAATTGAAGCCCCCAACTATTGCAACCATACTGCCTGTTTCTTCTTGTAATTTAACTTTTCTTCCATATCCTTAGATGCTACTATGTATATTGTCTGTCTCTTTCTCTCTCTCTCTCTCTCTCTCTCTCTCTTTCTCCTTGGATATATGTGTGTGTATTCACACAAGTATTGCACATGCATTGCAATTATTTTACTACTTATGGTGTCTTTTAGCATAATGTAATTTCCTTGCTTATCTCATTTAGCCGTGTATATTTTTTATTATGACATTCTCTAAGATCATGATTATTACTCCTGATTTTTAGAATTTTCATGAAACATAGCAAATACTGTTCTAGCCCTTCCTTCACAATGCTTTTTATTCCCTTCTTTTTATCTGAAATCTACCCAGCCTTCTAACTTTAACTTTCTATTTCTCTCCAATGTATAAACATTTCTGTCCTTTGATCATGGAACAATTGTTGTCATGTTGCTTACCTGGTTATTGATCAGACTTTTGATATCTCGTATCATCATTTAACTCTTTTATTTTTCTTTCACAGTGTTCTTGTGTCTTAGTCCCCTAACTGTACTCTAAACTCCAGGATGGCAGGAACTGTCATATTAATGTAATATTATCTGCATGGCCTAATACAGCAGGGCCTTGCTCATCAGTTTATCAAGCAGTCAGTGGGCATTTTTTTAAAGTGCTGGGGATACCAAGAAAAAACAAAAAAAATGGTCCTTGCTCTCAAGGAGCTTATGTTCTGATAAGGGAGAATGAAAAAAATTTGTGATGTGTGAGGGTATGTATGTGTATACACAGTATAATATACATACATATATATCTATATATATGTATTTATATATAGATAGAGATAATATAGTATGTGTATCTCTGTATGTGTGTGTATATATACACACGGATATACACACATCTTCCTTTTTCTTTCACTATATATAGTAGCAAATGTATACAAAGTAAATATAAATATATAGTGAAATAAAAAAGAATATATAAACTATTTATGTATGTATATATGGCATATATACATATATGCATTTATACACACATATACGTATACACACACGTACACACATATTTATATATATGAATCTTAGAGGGAATAAGAGGAAACAACATCTGCAGCAAGTAAGATTTTGAACTAAGTCTTGAATGAAGCCAGGATGTAGACAGAGATGGGGAGGGAGAGCTAGGAGGCACATAATAAATCTAGGTTGTTTGCTTATTATTGAGAAGTTGTGACTATTCGAAGATAATCTGAAATGGAAAATTTGCTTACACAATCATTAAGGAGAAAGAAGTAGTGTCAGGAAATGTCTCTCAGCAGCCTGTTTTGTCTGCTGGGTTGATCTGGGTTCACTTTTTGTCTCTTTGTGAGCTCAAGTCCTTACCAGTGTGTTAGATTCAGGAAAGGACTGGCTGGCACGTTGTTAGCACTGCAGCTACCATAAACTATCAAGCTTTATTTTGTTTTGTTTTTCCCAGGGAGGCAGAATTGGGGAGATGGCTGAACCATATAATCCATTCCTTAGTATCCTCAGTATATTGTATCTGACTCAGTCTTGAATTCCTGGCCTAACATGCGACTTCAGCAGCCAGTTTCCTGCTTTCTCAGCCCTTGGATTTCAGTTTTCCAAAGAAATCTTGGCAATAGACTAGTCTAGCCTTTTAGTTTATGTTTGCTTCCCTCTGGATTTTGAAACTACACTTCTTTTTTCAGGCAGGGATCTCCTTTCCAGGAGTCCAGTGGATGTCAAAGCAGGAAGAATAGGGAATAAGCATTTATATAGCGCCTACAAGGTTTTGTGTGGCCCTCTTTTTTACAAATATTATCTTATTTGATTCTCCCAACAACACTGAAAGGTGGGTGCCATTATTATCCCCATTTTATAGTTGAGAAAACTGAGGCAAACAGGTTAAGTGAATTGGATACACAACTCATAAGTGTCTGAGTACAGATTTGTGCCTAGGTCTTCCTGATTCCAGGACTATTGCTCCATCCAATGTGCCACCAGGGGCACTTTTCAATGTAGCCTTCCCTTACTGCCTCTTTCTCCCCTGGGCATGGCAGTTTTTTTCTACCCATCTACTACTGTACAACAAATACAGCTAGTTCAAACACTAAACTTTCCAGAGTGTGAAAGGCTTTGAGGATGTTGACTTACTGAGGTTTTCATTTTCAATACTTCTTTACATTGACTGAGGTTTATAGTATTAACCAACAAGTCCCTCTCTCTAGCTATGACTTCCCCTCAGTCTGGAGATCTTTCTGCTTGGCTCCGATGTGCAGGATTTTGGTTCCTCTTCAACTCTACTTTACCTCTGTCTAGAACCCAAAGGCCTTATGTGATATCCTGTCAAAGTTATTGACTTCATAGCGATGAATCTCTGTCACCAGCTCTCTAGGCACCCCACTAGATTTGACCTGAGAAATTCTAACTTTACTCCATTTCCAATTATGGATCTTTAAAGAGACTTACATAGACTGTCAACCATCTTCGCTTCATGTGGGCTCTCCACCGTATTCCTTTTCCTCTCATATTGTATCATGTTTTCAGAATTGTATAACATTCTACTCCCGAGAACTTATCAGATCATCTAGCTTAGTTGATTATCCCTTCATAGAAATATATTCTGGCCTGGAAGAAACTCCTCCTTTTTTTTTTATTAAAGATAAGAAAACTGAGACCCAGTGAAGTGAAACAAGTCACTAATTAAAATAAGTCACTCTAAGTAAAATAAGTTCCTCTAAGTTACACTGCTAATTAATAGGACAGTCAACATTTGAACTGAAGTCCTCAGGCTCCCATCCAATCCTCATTACACCATTACACTCTATGTACTACAGACCCCAGTCATCTCCTACAACATTCCTTTAAAACATCCATTTAGGAAGCATATTTGCATGTTAATAACAACCCCAACTTCCACCTGGGTTGGCTAGCTGGGTGATATCTGCAATGATTTTTAAGGTGTATATTACCTCATATTTGCATTTTAATATATCCTGATTCAGTAGTCCACAATTCTCTTCCCACAATGATTCAACAAACACTGTCTGGTGAATGGTTTGGAGTATGTTTGTCATACAGTGACACATTATCATGGAATTCTAGGATAATCCTTGATTTAGAGATGCGAAGGACCTCAAAAGTCTACTCTAATCCCCTTTAAAGACGAGAAATTGAGGTCCAGGATACCTGTAAAATTTTATCTTTAGTTTGTAGTACATAGACACAATTTCAGACAATTGTTTGGCTTGTTTTCCAAAACCACTTTTCCAGCATCAAAATGTTAAATTCACTGTCACAGTATAAGCCAGGATTGGGGAACCTGTGGTCTGGAGGTCACATGTGGCCTTCTAGGTCCTTAGGTGTGACCTTTTGATTGAGTGCAAGTTTTACAGAACAAATCTTTTTATTAAGGGGATTTGTTGTATGAAGTTTGGATTCAGTCAAAGGGCCACATGTGACTTCAAGGATGCAGGTTTCCCCAACCCTGGTAAACCTACTCATTTTTGAACAAAAAAAATCATTTTATCAATGTTTCCCTGTAGTCTCATCATTGCTGAGTCCTACTTTCACTTGCTGAATGAAGTGTCTTGAGAAATACAGAGTAACTGCCTTATAACATGACTAGTAAGATTTGAATATATCAAATTAAGTTCTGTAAGCATAGCAACTAATAAGATGAAAATTTTACATGATTCACTTAACAGATGAGGTACAGATTAACTTTATTCCCCAATGCTAGAACCATAGAGAAGTCCATTTCACTGTATCAATTACATAGCTTCAGAGACCTGTAATTCCCTGATCTAAGCAGTCCTATCTAAAAAGCCACCAAAATTCAAAAGGAAAAGAGTAAATTTGGAAAATTTCGTATTCCAGAAATATTCCTCACCCTCCTCTTTTTCTGAATAATGTGTATATTTCAAGTGAAAGTAGATTTCCCCCTTTAAGAGCCTTCTACTCTGTTTTGTCTTCTGCATGGGAGGATGTGGCAAAAGACATTTATGGGATCACTGTACTTCTCAATACATTGATTTGAATTCATTATTTTCTCAATGTGGAAATATCTCTAGGCCTACTGGAAGTGGAGCACATGGCTGTAATGAATTAACTGTATTTAAAGGGTTTTCCTAGTTTTGAGTTTCATCCTCCTCTCATACCTCTCTTTATTTTTCAATAGTTTATTACTTATAAATTGATTGGTATGTTTGACCTATTGGGAGAGATTATTTCTATTTCTAGTCTTTTTAATAACCAAGTAAGGCATATCATTTGGTGATTTAAGGATGGCTCAACATTTAACCATTTTTACAGCTGACTAAAATTCATCTGGTTTCAAATGGTTGACTCAGTAGTACTAAACAAGCAGAGTCTACAACTTTTTTCTTTTTCTTCAAACAGGCATGTTTTTAAAGAAAACCCCAGTCTCAAACTGAAACTATGAAATAAATGGAGTTTCAGTGTAGTTTTGTCTCAAAAGCAGGTGAAGTTTTGTGGTTCATGAAAGAGTTGACATGAAGCCAGACAGTATATACTGGTGTTTGACTAAGTGTGGTTTTAAGTTAATGAATAGTTATAATCATGATTATTTGGGAAGAGAGAGGGAAGGAAGGAAGGAAAAAGGAAGGAAAGGAGGAAGAGAAAGAAAGGGGAGAGGGATGGAGAAAGAGAAACAGAGAGAGAGAGAAACAGAGAGACAGAGAGAGAGAAACAGAGAGACAGAGAGAGAGAAACTGAGAGAGAGAGAGAGAGAGAGAGAGAGAGAGAGAGAGAGAGAGAGAGAGAGAGAGAGAGCCAAGAGAATCAGAAAAGGCTTCCTTTAGGAGGTGATGCATGAACCGAGACTTGAAGAAGGTCATGAATTTTAAGACGTGGTAGTGAAGAAAGTATGCACTTGTGGAAAAACCTGAGCAATGCATACCTATCCCTCAGGGGTCCCTCCAAATGTCATAAAACTTTAAGACTGGCTCTTTTATAAAATGAATGTATCCACCACAAACATAAAGTACAAACCCCTGCGAGATAATTACACTGTATAGCATTTTGTTACTCTTTTACACTGCTGTGTATAAGGGTTGTGGTTTAGAAATATAGGGTAGTAGTCTGTTTTGTACTTTCTCCTCATGGTCCAATCAGACATATCTTTTCTGCCTCTTCAAGGAGCTCCCACAAGTGGTTTGAATAAAGCACCTACTGACAAGACCACAGTCCCCACAACAACCCATGACTTTCCCAAGGGACATTTTGGTAAACTTTTTTGTGCAAGGTGACATAAGCCTTGTGCTTCTGATTACTCCTTTGTCCTTGTACAAAATGCTTGAAAGGAATGGTATACATTATGGTGGCATGTGAGTATTCCCATGATAATGATTTTGTATCTGCTACATTTCTTCCTAGCATTTTGAGCAAGTAGAAGGAGTTTTCAGTCAGAGAATATTCACAGACCACTATATTAAGTGGTCTTCTTTTGAGCTCTTTGCATAAAAATCATACCAATGGCTGTGATATTAGAAAGATGAGGAATAATTTTTCTAGATGCAGAGGGCTGATCAGGAGAATGGCCATATTGATGAGAATGAAGGGAAGAAGTAATTGTTTGTGGCTCTGATCATGTGCCAAAAAACTTACAGAGCCATGTCAAACAAATTTGAAAACCTAAGAAAATCCAAATTTATTTACTCTGTACACAGACACATATACAGGCATACACATAGACATATGCTTTGGGATTTCATGTTTTTCTTATTCCTCAAGCTAGTTTTAGAATAAAAATAAAATAAATGCATCTCTGAAATGGGGAAAGATGGTTATTCAAAAGGAAGACATTGAAAAACTTAAAGATTACAGTGAATAATCATACCATTTATATTTTATAATATATAATTTTATAATTTATAACCTAATATTTTATAATACATATCTTTTATAATAGTTAACTGAACCTTCATCTCCCAATCTTCCAGTTTCTTTCCACATAATTTGTAATTTGCAGACAATCTGTTAAATTTTGATTTTTTCAATATGTTATGAATAGTTTAATAAAGATATAGAGTGAATAGTAGTCTAAAGAAATAGAAGAGTAGAAGGGCCAAAATATACCACCAAAGAAGCCCCAGAGTTGTCAGGAACCAATGGCCAGTTCTCTGACACCTGTAGGTTCAAATAAGATCCAGAAGGGCTCAGACCAGAGTGATTAGTCTATGACTCCATTGTGGTTATAGCAGTTTTAAAAGTTTGCAACATGCTGATATGAGACTCCACTAACAACCTTGAAGATGACAGCACTCTTACCTAGAGGATACATATGGTTCAAAGCATAGGAAGCACCCCAAATAATATAGATCAGGACAAAATAGGGTTATAACATCCTTGATACAGAGTCTCATTCATCTCAGGAAGTTAGGCTGAAAATATGAATAATCAAAAGAAGATATTAAAAATGAAATGAAAGTTCAAGGAGTAAGAAAGTGGAGTGAATAGTTTAGTATGACAAATATCAAATCTTATCAGAGTAATGAACTTCTTACAAATTAGATTGGACCAAAATAAAATATTGACTAAATCAAAGAATAATAAGTGGTAGGATAAAGTTTAAAAAAAAGTGAAAAATGAAAGAAAATATAAGGTGTTTTCTGTCAAAAACAAATGATCTAGAAAACAGGTCAAGGAAAATTTATCTAAGAATTGTTAAAATATAATATGCAGCAAAATGAAAAAACCTGAATACTATCTTTCAAGAAATCTCAAATGAAAATTGCCTTGATCAATTAGAATCAGAGGACAAAATTAGAATAGAAATAATTTACTGACTAACTCCTGAAAATTCCCAGAAATGTCATAGTCAAAATTCAGAACTCCTTGGATAAAGAAAAAAAAATACTTCAAGCATAAAGAACAAAACACAGTGCCAAGGAACTACGTTCAGAATTACATAAGATTTTACAGCTACCACCTTAAAGAAGAAAAGATATTGAAATACGATATTGCAAAAGGCAAATGACAAAGGCTTTGAACAAGAATGATTTGCACTGCAAAAGTGAGTATCACCTCACATGGGTAAAATATACCTTATCCAAATATTGCTTAAGAAAACATTGTAGCTGAGAAGAAATTTTGGTATGCATATATAAATCAAAAGAAACTGAGAAATATAAATATATTTTAGTAATTGCATGGCACTATATGATGATGTGCTTACATTCTGATAAGAGAAAAAACAAAAAAAAAAACCTTTCAGAACGCTGTCTTTGAGGGTAATATAGGGACTTAAGACAAATGGGGCTTGAAAGTATTTTTTTTTCTGTTTGAATTGTCTTATGAGAAGAAAAAGAAGAAATAAAAAATAACATACTATAAAAGAAAGAGAGAGTTCCTATTTCATATAATAAAGGTATATGAGAAGAATATATCAACATGGAGGAACGGTGGGGAGAATAACGATCAAGTTAATTTCACTTTTATTTCAACCAAACAAGGTTGATCTCCCATCCCCCACCTCCAAAACTATTCCTACAATACACAGAAATTTTGGTATGAGATTCATTAAACCAATCTATAATTCTATAATCATTTACCTCTCTACTTAGAATTGGTGAGCCACCATTCCATTTAGTGTTCATTTCCTTTTATCTTCTGTTCCATTCATAGTAAGCATGTCAGTAATGATATAGTTCATCTCCTATAGTAATACACGAACTCATTTGTTACTGAATACAGATCTCATACTTAGAGTACAATTAAGTTATTGCTTATAGGTGGGACTAAAACCTCCAATTCTTAGCACCCTTTGTCACATTTCCATCATTTTCAGGGCACATAGAACTGAGAGCTATTTTGTATTTTATTTTGCTTCATGGTGGTTTTGATCACTTGTAGGTAGGCTTAGTATTCTTCAAAATTTTGAATCTTTCACTGAGACTGGAAGTAACGAGAGGTAAGAATCCCTAAATAATTATTTTTTTTTCATGAGTTGCTAAAAATAAGATCAATCAGTAGTAAAGAAATATTTGCTAAGCTACTACAGTTACATGTAAAAAAAGACATTGTGATGACAGAATGGATGGTATTCATTCTTTCACATTTTGGATGAAGAAGATAGCTATAAAACAGCATGAGAAAATAGGTTGGGACCACATCCAAAAGGAAAAAAAGAGGGGGGGGAAGGAAAAGAAAAATCCATTATAGATTTCTGTCCCATAAATGTAAAAAAAAAGAAGGTAGATTTTTTTGGCTTATCTGATTTTAAAAAGACAAAACATTATTAAAAAATAACTTGACCAACTGAATGCTTTTCATTTAACTTCATGTACCCTCCCTTGTACAACTGGGTATATCCAATGAAGCCTGACAATGTAGGGGATGTCAGAGCTGATCCACAGCAGCAGCCTGCACAAGGATGTTGTACTTTTAATCCTTTTGACTGGACTGTACTTTTTTGAAAAGTTGAAAAGGGAGATGAAGTTGTCTGAAACAACTCCAACTACTTCTGCTTAAATGACACTTTTGATCCTCAACTGCTGCGCTCTAGCTGAAACATAGCACAAAAAATTGGGAGAGAATAGATCTCAGAGGCTCCTTGGGGCACTTGTCAGCAAGGTTGGGGAGGGAGAGGTTGGAGAGTAAGACTTCCTTCAAAGAATGAAGCTTTTGTAGAGAAGTGGGAATGGCCGAAGGAAAGGAAGGGGAAAAAAGTGAAAAGAAGAAAAGGGAGGTGGAGTGTGTGGTGGCTGCTACAAATGAGCGTGTAAAAGGCATCTCCTAGTCAGCAGGCTGCCTGAAATGCGATCTCCAATTTATTCATTGGAATTTTTATTCCACAGCAATCACAAACACTGTAAAAGAAGAGAAACTACTTCACAAAAGCAGCTCTTATAAAAGAGGATAATTTTTTTTTAATTACAAGGACTAATTAACTTGACTACCTTTTAATTTGTTATTACTAAGGTGTTGGTACAGCAACAAATGATACTAATTATATTTGCATCCTACTATTTGAGCTGTTTATAAGAAACAAGACTTTTTTTCCTTGTGTAAGTGGATTCTATAAAAATAACCATCAAAAAGAGTATGTCAAATGTTACCCTAGGTAGGATGAGAATGGAAATATTTGGAAACTTAGGGTCATGGGACTGAAACATCGGCTCTGAAAAAAAAAATAATAAAAAACCCACTACCAAAAAACAACTCATGCACTTGAAAACAGCATTCTTAATTTTGGCGGGTGGAATGTTGTCTCAGAAAACCTCAGACTTCTCTCCAGAAAGCCCCAGGCATAGTTCTACTCTTACACATGGCTGGATTGTTGCCCCTCCTTAACTGTTGGGTGGTTTTGTGATATGAAAGATCCCCTTGACCTGAGACTAGAGCCAGTGTTTATGGCTTTGCTGAATCAAACCCTTCTGGGATAAATTTGTTTTAGTCAGGGTAGCAGCTGGCTGCCAAGCAGTGACACTTGATTCAGTTTTGTCTTTAAAATGTGACTAGGACTTCACAAAATACAAGACAGACTTTTGGCTACACACAGAGTATACACATATGCGCACACATCACAGAAACACCCAGTATACACACATGCATGCACACACTACATAGATACACATTTAGTATTGGACATGGAATCAGGAATTAAGCTTTGAACTGTACCCCTGAAGCTTACTGGCTGTGTGATCACACTGCCTAACAACTCAGAGCCTCATTTTTCATCTGTAATATGGCAGTTCCTACTTCACAGGATTATTCTGAGGCTTGAAGAAGGTGGTTTATTCAAAAGACTTTGCAAACTTTGAAGAACATCATCATCCTCTTTCTCTACATCTCTTTAATATCGCGTTGATCTTGGACCCTTGCTTTGTACTCATCATATTCTAATCTGCCTTACGGTCATTTGTATAGAAACCTTATCTCACTTAGCAAACTTTTTTGAGGGCAGTGGTTTAATCATAGCAGGTGCTCTCTAACAAATATTTGTGGAATTGAATATATAAGCAAAATTAACATATACTACCTTATCCTAATAAATTCCTCTCAGGATCAACTTCAATTGCTTGCCTCAATCTAAGTTTCAAATATATATCCATATATGTATATATAAGCAAACCAACATTTAAACTTTTTGCATGGTTATTAAAAACAACAGGGAGAAACAGCTTCACAAGCACAGGAGGAGAAAAAGAAGGAAAGCTTGTCTAACAAGAGGGTCTAACAGGAAGTATTAGGCAAAATATGTAGCAGTATAGGGAGGGAGAAGGAGAACAAGGAGCATTGACATTTTTAATGCATATATTTTAAATCACGAAAAGTCTGCTCTTCGTAGTAGGCATATTCGTGTTCATTTCACAATGACTTATTTGTGTTTCAGTGTTGGCTCGAAGAGGAAATAATTCCTAAAACTGTTCCTAGCATATACAAATGCTTTTGTCTGGCTTTGGTATCCAATTATCAGGTTGTGACTCTGAAAGCACATACAAACCTGTCTGTAGTTGTTCTCTAGGAAAACCTCACCACTGAGTTCAAATTTAATGTGACAGTATTTTTGTCACTGTATTTGTGAGCTAGCATTCTATTGCTCTTTACTAATGAAATTTACAAAAAAACCGAAATAGAATCCATTTCTTTGTACCTGCTCATTTATCAATATTCCTCAGGTTCTCTTTAAGAAACTGTGGACCATGTCAAAACCAACAAGGTTGTTCTTAGAGTTGACTAATCATAGGTCCAGAGAAGGCCTTTAACAATCACTTGTTAATGTGATGTTATGGTTTAACTTTTACTTTACAGTTTGTCATCACCATCAAAGGAAGCTGGTGAAATTAGTAATTTTCCATTTATAGCTGTGTGAAGTGGAATTTAATAGCCAAAATATCCACCATGGCAGGTACACAACAACTGCACCATAAAATTGAGCTTTATTCATGGGCACATCAAGAAAAATTCTGATGGGTCCAGAATTTCTAAATAATATTTGCATTCATACACTATATTCACATTTAAATAGTTTTCCCCTGGGGTGAAAGGAATTTAGTCTACAAATAGTAGACCAATAATGTCTGTTTAGGTTATTTGGAAGAGTACCTAGGACAGAAGGATAGCATTTTATGATCACTAGATGTATGGACATGAAGAATTCAGGAATTCAGAGAATATTTTAACTCAGTGCTTTAGTTATGCCAAACAGAAGTAACCATGTTTGAATTACATGTTGCATTGTCTATGGTTTGTATCTATGTACATACATACATGCAAGCTCCAGAATACTACAGAGGAACTCCTCAATGAAATTCATGAACACTCAAAAGTAATGGGCCTTACATCAAACATAGAAAATAATCAAGTTGATGAAGAATAACTACTGCTGCAATACTTTTTGTTATAGCAAAGACTAGAAATAAAATAGGTATCCATCAAGAGGGAAATGACCACATAAATTGTGGTATTTGAATGTAATTGAACACTATTGTGACATAAGAAACGACAAAAAAAAATTGTATCCTTCCACTGATGGGCAGATAAACTGAAGAGTCTTAGGACTTGTCCAACAGTCCTGTATCCAGTCCAGCCTCAAGAGCTATCATAGAGAGGAGCAACACTGAGGGAGAACCATCTTTCCATGTCTGCCACCACTAATACCAACACCAGTTAGCCTTCATCAACTAGTACCCTAGTGGAAATAGCAAGGTATTCTGAAAATGAGGCTTGTGTCAGGTGGGTCATATCACTGCCACTGCCTTTATCATGACCTGCCTATTGGAGACAGTTCAAAAACTTGAACCCAAGAACCTTGGGGATAGCGGTTCCCCAACCCACTCCCAAAAGCACTAAGCTTGCTTCTGGTTCAGCCTCTGTAGTCATCATACAGGAAGCAATTCATATGGGGAAAGGCTCAGCTATCTCCACTATTACCAAATCGTGGGCAAGAAAGAACAGAACTCTAGAAATATATTTCCCTGTCTCCTTCAGAACACTGGTTCTTCTAGTCTAACCCAAGTTCTTCATACTATCAAATAGTTTAACATCAGAAATAGAAATTACTATCACTGAAGAAACTACAGAATCTACATCTTTGTTACTGATCCCTAAGGACAATGAGTCCCCTCTGTCTGATTTATTCAGCACATAGCAAGAACTCAATAAATGCTTTCTCGTTCTTTCATTATTTTTATATCTGGGAATACTTGTATGAACTAAATTTTATTGTGCCATGAAATAAAGAATATGACAGATTCAGGGAGAAATGGAAAGACTTGTATGAAGTAATGCCAAATTAATTGAGCAAATCAGAAGAAAAAATTGCTTCATGACCATGAAAACATGTGAAACTATTCTGAAAGATCTCAGTACTCAGACCAAAGCAGGGAGCAATTATGACTTCAAATCAATGATGATAAAACTTACTTTTCTCCTCTTGTCAGAGAGATGATGAACCAAAAGTACAGAACTAGATGTACATTCTCTGATATAACAATTGGGGTTTGACGTTTTACCTGACTTATTTGGTAGGGTTTCTCAACAGCAAAAGGGGAGAGGAGGATGTGTGTTCCTGGGTAGTGATTAATGTGAAAAGGGAATCAATAAAACATTTTAAAAGGTACATATAGCAAAAGGAGGGGAAATACAGAAGGAGACACAAGTAGAACAATTCACTTTGGTATTCACCTTTACATAGGTACTTTCCCACAGATATACATACAGTTACATATGTGTGTATGTATATGTACAACATATATATGTATACCCTTAATTATGTAATGTATGTATGTACTTTAAACAATGTGACAGAAGCTAATATTTTCTTAGATTCTTCTTTATTTCTCATATTCTGATATTTTTCTTCTTAAAATATTAAGAGAATTGAAAAAATAAACTATTTGTCACTCCAATTTAAGGACACTCCATTGAGTTATTGGATCAGTGTACACAAGTGCACACACACAATCTTTGACACATTCAAATGGGGAATTATCTGGGTTCAGTACGTTTAACCCTGAAGAGCTGAAATCTTGCAATCAGTTTGGGTTCTTTCTTTACATCACATCCTTTCTCTTCACCAATCAGTTGCTAGGTTTCTAACTATAGTGTCTGTGTCCTCTCTAGTCACAAAGTCACCACCCTAATTCAAGCCTTCATCCCTTTTGGTTAGATTATTACAATGGCCTCTTAATTGGTCTTACCATTTTCAGTGTCTCCTCTCTCCATTTCATCCTTTCATAGTTGCCAAGACAATCTCTAAAAGTCTAGGTCTGGCCATTTTAATCTCCTGCTCAAAATTCTTCAGTGGTTTCCTATTTTTATCTCTAAAATAAAGCATGAATTCCTTGGGCTGTTATTTAAAATGGTGTGCCATCTGGCTGCACCCTAATTTTCCTGATCCCACCAGCTGGTAGTGTTTTCTCCCTCATTAAACTGCTTGACTATGGTCAAGAATATTTCCCCTAAAGGAATCTAGTTTTCTTAAGAGCAAGGACTATTTCCTTTGTTTCTATATCCAGAATCTTGGATAATGCTTTGCACGTATTGTACACTTAATAAAGTCTTTGTTGATGCAATAGCATATGGGAGGAGCCCACCCTTCAGCCATACCCCCACCTGATGAACTGAGGTACTTACCCTGGAGCTAAGCATGCACACTGGACACTTATGGCAGGCTGGTCAGGTCCCTTGCTAAAGGATATGTGCAATCCTCCTCCTTACACTCTTCCCCCATCCTATCAAAGACTATATTAAAGAGAGTTGGCCAGGAAGAGTGGCTTCCCTCATAGACTTAAAAAGAAATGGCTCTACTCTATCATTCTTAACTTTCTCATTTTCTATACACCAAAGGCATCCTTAAGCATCTCCCTTAAACTCAGCATGAGGAGAAGGGGAGGGCTGTCCCCTATCCCCATAGCTATGCCAACTGTTGGGATATGGCAGATAGAGTTCTATTTAGCTGAGTGTGAGACTGGATCTCAGGACCCTAATGGCATCTTCTGGTTTGTGTTTCTTTTGGGACAAATCACCTTCTCTAGCCTTGGTACAACAGGCCCTGCTGGGGGCAGTGGCTACTAGGAGGATGTTCAAGACTGGGACAAACCACTTTCTGACTTTTTGCTTGGCTTTCCAAAGGAATAACAAGGATAGATCTTTGTAACAGCAAGGACCCAAACATACACAGGAGGGCCTGCTGTACAGCATATGTTCACTTCTTTCAACTCTCAAGTCTACCTTAAGTCTCTCTCCACTCCAATTTGTCTTCTACAAAGCCACCTAATCAATTTTTCAAACATTCAGATCTGACCATGCAACTCACCTACTCAATAAACACCAGTGGCTTTCTATTATATCTAAGATCAAATATAAACTCCTCTGTCTGGCATTTGAAGTTTTTCACAACCTGCCTCTTCCTACATTTTCATTCTTCCTATACATTGCTCTCCTCCATGAACTCTATGATCCTTCCATATTGGCACATGTCAAAGATCGTGTGTGTGCATTTGTGTACACTTATCCAATAACTCAATGGAGTGTCCTTAAATTGGAGTGACAAACAGTTTATTTTTTCAATTCTTTTAATATTTTAAGAAGAAAAATATCAAGACATGAGAAATAGAGAATAATCCAAGAAAATGTTAACTTCTGTCACATTGTTTAAAGTACATGCATACATACACTGATTAATTAATAATAGACCTTTTTTAAAAGGAAAGCAACTTTTCAGGGGTCAACAATCTACTTTAATCAAGTACATATATCATTCACCTAGTTCAGGGGGAAATGTCAGTACACTGAACTTCAAAGAAAATACAGAGAAATAAAGACCAACAGACAGGGCTTCCAACTGTCTGACCATAAGCAATAATATATCACAGATCAACAGACAGATCCAACTGTACATACACACATAGTTACCAGAGAGAGAAGCACCAAAATGTGAATTTTCAAAGCTGAGGAGGCTCTTTAGCAGCTACTCAGAATCTCATTTGGCCAGATAAACACTTGCAATTAATAGACTCCCAAAACAAAACCTCACCTCAGAGTATTTATATGCTTTTCAGAGCCAGGGGGCATTATGGCCCTTGAGAATCAGCTAGTTATGATATCTCCCATAACTTTTTTTTTACTATCAGTTGAACAAAAACCATAATTAACATCTTTTCATTGGGAGGTGCCAGATATTGCTAAAATTCAATCAATCAAGCATTTGTTAATCCTTCAAGAGTTGGAGATACAAAAGACAGTTCCATTCTCAAGAAACTTACATTCTACTGGGGGAAATGATAAGGATGTATATGTGTATTTAAGGAATATAGACACAATGAATAAAATGTGAAGAGAGAAACTGAGGGAATCAGGAAAGCTTCACAGAGAGAATTAGCTTGAGCTGAATTTTCAAGGAAACCTGAGATTCTAAGACAAGGAGATTAAGAAGGAGAGCATTCCAGGCAAAGGGGGACAGCCAGAATAACGCCATAGGGATGGGAGAGGAATTATGATGTGTGCAGAACCACAAGTTGGCCAATATGGAGGGATCATAGAGTTCATGGAGGAGAGCAATGTATAAGAAGATTGAAAATGTAGGAAGAGGCAGGTTGTGAAAAACTTCAAACGCCAGACAGAGGAGTTTATATTTGATCCTAGATATAACAGAAAGCCACTGGAGTTTATTGAGTAGGTGAGTTGCATGGTCAGACCTGAATGTTTGGAAAATTGATTAGGTGGCTTTGCAGAAGAAAAACTAGAGTGGGAAGACTTAAGGCAGGCTTGAGAGTTGAGAGAAGTGATCATATGAGAAATGTGGAGACAGAAAAAGACATTCTAATGGGGGGGTGCAATACACATATATAACTCTCTCTCTCTCTCTCTCTCTCTCTCTCTCTCTCTCTCTCTCTCTCCCTCGCTCTCTCTCTCTCTCTCTCTCTCTCTCTCCCCTACAAACAATAAAATGAAGAATATGAGCCTCCTAGGAGGATCAGGAAAGGCTTTATGCTTGAGTTGAATGTTGAAGGAAATCTGGGATTCTGAAAAGTAGAGATGAAGAGAAAATGCATTCCAGAAGTGGGAAGTGGGAGAAAGCAGAGAGATAGGAAAGGGAGTGTGTGTGTGTAATAGTAAGGCAGGTAAGTAAGGCTAAATTGCAAAGCAAGTGGAAGACAGTGATGTGTAAGAAGAGTGGAAAAAGTAGGAAGATGCTAGGTTGCAAAGATATTTAAATGGTAAATAGAGCAGTGTAATTTTAATTCTAGAGGTAGTAGAGAGTCATTGGTGTTTATTAAGTTTATTATATAATCATACCTTCACTATAAGAAGGAATATTGGAGTAGAAGAGGCTTAACATAGTTCCAAATAAAATAGGTAGGTCTATAAACCAAAATAAAAAAAAAAGTCTTCTTAGTACATAAGTATACTGTTTGCTTGGACATGACTATGGTTATTTTCTCCCCCCGCTATTCTCTTCTCCTTTAGGAAGATACACCCTTACTTGCATTTTTGGATACATCACTCATTGACTTCTTCATATCAGTCCCAGGCCTCTGTTCTATGACATTTCTGGATGTCAAGAACTATTAAGAAAATAAAGTTTGCCAAGGCAGGGGTCAGGACAAAGGGAAAAATGAAGAACATTGTTTCCAATAAAAAGAGAATATGCAAAACAGTTTTTATTTTACATACCTTTCTGTCTAAAACATATAGATTTTCATGAGATTTTTCTTCCAACTTATTTTGTTAATACTGACCTCATTCTTCTCCTTTCCCTCAATTCTTTCCACTGGTTGTACTCCATTGTTTCCCCAATTATCAGGCCCATAATGAAGAGAGATCTTAGAATCTCTCTTTCCCCTCATTTTCCACATTCAATCAGTTGCCCAGTCCTATCGATTTGATCTCTGAAATGTCTTTTTCTTCTATCCCTTCTTTCACACCCAACTGCAACCTTCCTTATTGATTTTTATTCTAATAAACTGTTAATTGGTTTCCCTGTCTCCAGTCTCTCTCTAATTCATCCTTCCCAGTGAATATTCCTCTAGCCAAAAAAAAAAATCTTTAGTGGCTCCCTATTTCCTACTAAATAAAACAATAGATTTGCCTAATTCTTGCTTTCAAGGACTGTCATTTTACTGTCTTTCCAGTGGTTTCGCCCTTGTTCCCTTTCTGTACTCTATGTTCCAGTCAAACTAAATACCTAGTCTCCCATTTTTGTCCTCTCCTGTTTCTGTGCCTTTATGATCAACTAACATTCATTAAGGGCTTAGGACATGCAAGGCACTATTTCAGGTACTGATGCATAAGCAAAAACAAAAGATGAATCAGCCCAAGTAGACTACGTTGCATTGAAGGAGAAAACATGTATATATGTCCTTCTTGGTAAAATAAATGCAAGTAAATGGGAACCGGGAAGAACATTCATGGCCATGAGGATCAGGAAAGTTAGGGGTCCATGTAGAAGATGGCATTTCCTTAGGCTTCTGAAGGTGACAAGGGATTCTAAGAGATGGAGGTGAGGAGGAAGTATGTTCCAAACATGGGGGAGAGGCTGCACAAATGAAAAGACAGAAGATAGAATTTCATGCGTGAATATTAAGACAACAGAAAGCTGAATGGTTTGCAGTGTGGGAAGAGAGCAATGGGAAGTAGGAATCTGGTTGTAAAGGACTTTAAAAACTCAAGAAGTTCATATTTTTCCTAAAAACAAGAAAGATTCACTGAACTGCTGAGTGAGGGAGTGGCATGGTCAGAACTGTGATTTAGAAAGCAACTTTATGGGAGATGGCTTGGGATAGTGAGAAGCCTAAGGCATAGAAACCAATTATCAGGCCACTGCATGAGACCATTGGAAGGGCTGAACTTGAGGGAGTGACTGTCCAAGCTGAGAATAAAAGTGGGGATACAAGAGACAACCCAGAGATAAAAATGGTAAAATTTGGCAAATGACTAGGTATATGGTGAGGGAGATTAAGGAGCCGAAGAAAATCCTGAGATTGGGAACCTGGGTAACTGAAGGATGATGGTATCCTCAATAGAAATAGGAAAAATTCTGCAGAAGGGTAGGTTTTGGGGAAAAATAATGGTTTTGATTTAGACATGTTGGGTTTGAGATGCTTAAGGGACATCTATTTTGAAATATCTAATAGGAAAGTTTAGCTCAGTAGAGAGCTAGAATCTGGAAGCTATCTTGATAGATACATAGATTGAGATAGAGATATGTCCACTTACCCATATATGTGTAATATGTATAAACATATATACATACATATATTTTATGTATCATATAAAATATATACAATTTTATATATATTATGTATCATAATATATAATTAATATAATATAGATCGATATAGGTATACATATACATGTGTATATATGTGTGTGTGTATATATGTGTATGTATGTATGTATAGAAACACACATGAAAATTAAACTAGTTTGTAACCTAGGTTTCTCTTGAATTCATATTTGCTGTAGAGATCTTACTGTGGTTCAGAACTGCCCCTCTCCCCCTTTCCAATCTACACTTAGGACTTTGATCGTATTCCTCCTGTCACTATGAACATTGAAAAACTGGCCAGTTAGTCACTAGCCTGGACTGCTTACTACACCTGATTGATGTGAGGTTACCTTGAAAAAGAACATGCAACATAATAGAACAGATACTGGCATGGCATCAGACTAACTCTGACACTGCCTGGCTGTGACACCCAGGGTAAGTCAGAACCTCTCAAAACTTCAGTTTTCCTCAAGAGTGGTGTGGGAATAATAAAGTTTGCACCTTCCACCTCAGAGCATCTTTGTGAGAAAAGGACTTTATAAACCTTTGAATGTCAGTTTCAATCAAAAGATATGATTTGCTGTGATGTTTGTTGTCATTTTGTAGCTTTTCAAAGGCTTTTCCCCCCTAAATACTCTGTATGAGATTAGAGCTTCTGTAATCAGTTGAAAAGTAGTGGTCAAATTGTGGGTACACAGTCCTAACAATAAGACTTCCCACAGGATCACAGATTCAGAGCTGGAAGGAATATTAGAAGCAGTCTCATCGAACCCCTCTCTCTTTACAGATGAGGAAAATGAGTCCTCCCCAGTGTGAGGTACCTCTAAAGCAAACTTTCCATTTTCTTTTTAAAGAGCAATTTCCTTTCCTTATATAATATCTCCCCTGGGATACACCCCCAATTCACACTCAAATTCTTAATGACTAATAGCATTTATATATTGCTCTAAACTGTGCAAAAATGCTTTACAAATATTATTCCATCTTCACAACACCCTGGGGCAAAGGTGCTATTTATTATCCCTATATTACAGTTAGTAATTAAGCAAGATAACACAGCTAGTGCATGACAGAGGTAGGGTTTGGACCCAGGTTCTCACATACCAGAGCCAATTTTGTTTTCAATGTGCTATGTAGCCATTATGCACAAACAACTGACTCACTTGTCTCCGCATAATTATGCTGCTTTAACAAACAAACAAAGACGACCATACCAATCAATTATTGCTAATACTTGGATCAAGCATTTCAGAGAAAAAATATTTATGCACAGAATGTAGAGAAATATAGTAATTCAGGTAAAACGTAGGACCTTCCTCATCAAATTTTAGCTTTTGTCGGTCCCTCTTTAATCTGATCTCTGTTTCCCCACGCAGAGGGTAAAGAAAAACTCACTGGAAATTTTTCTTAGAGTAAAAATCCTCTCAAGGAATATTCATGGCTTCAGTGCTTTTGACTTTCAGTCATTTTGTCTAAAAAAACCAAAACACAAAAAACCTTTCAAGATGACTTTATTCTAGGCTTTCCAGGGAAGACGTCGACAACCTGCTTACAACATATCATAGGAAAAACATGAAGCTTTTGCTTTCCCAAAACTCCCAATTAATTAGCTCCCTTAATGCTCTCAGTTCCTTCTACTCCCTTGCATTTTCTTTTCATAAGGAGGTTGCTGTTTGATACAGAAAACAATGATTACAGTCACGCCATATGTGCACATCTATAGAACCATGGCCAAATGTGGCTGTCTTTTTTTCTAATTGGGACTTGTTGTCATACCCAAGCCTATTAACTTACTCAACTACTTCTTCCTTTCAGTTATATGCTGTGAATCTGCATATAATTTTTTTTCTTATTCAGTTCAACAGGCTTCTAGTAGTTTAATACCTTTGCTTTTGTGAGGTACCTCTAAAGAAAACTTGCCATTTTCTTTTTAAAGAGAGCAATTTCCTTTCCTTATATAATACCTCTTCTGGCATATGCCCCCGTTTCGCACTCAAACTCTTAGTGGCTAATAGATTGCATTTATACATTGCTTTAAATTTTGCAAAAATGCTTTACAAATATTATTCTATCTATCCTCAAAACCACCATGGGATGTAGGTGCTATTAAGCTCCATATTATGGATGTGGAAACCGAACCAGATAGAGATCCAATAACTTGCTCAGGTTCATACAGAAAGGACCTCTGGCAGGATTTGATCTTTGGTATTCCGGGCTATAGCTCTAGCACTCTATCTAGTGTGCTACGAGATGCCACCTATTACAGTGCCTCATATCCCGTTGGTGTGTTTGCCATTAGCAATCATCCAGGAAACACAAATAGCTCTTGGCCATGATATTTTAAAAGTTGGCATAGTAAAAAAAAAAGTTTTTTAAAAAACCCTACAAAGCATTATTCCTTTAAATTTATTCTTCTACAAATGCACAAAGCCTTCATGAGAAGAAAAGGTTCAAACTTGAGAGCACATTAGAATGAGGCATGTGTGTAGGATACACATATGGCAAAGACAGAACTCGTACTCTTGGTACTGCATGGTCTGGAAGCCCTTTATCTTGTCATAGTATTCTCATCTCATGCAATTGCCCTGGAGTGCACGATTTCTATTGAGTAGTAGCTCAACTGTGTTCCAATAGTCTGCTCATCTTTGGAGCCAGTCTGTTTTCTCCTGCCAAAAATCCCAGGCCAGGAGTGGGGAACCTGTGACCTTAGGGCCTCATGTGGCCCCCTGGGTCCTCAAGTGCAGCCCTTTGACTGGATTGAAACTTCACAGATCAAATGAGGACCCAGAGGGCCATGTGTGGCCTTAAGTCTGCAGGTTTCCCACCTCCCCCCATTGTCCTTGAAGTTCATTTGTTTTTAATTACTGTTTCCATGTTTTCATATATGTATGGAATACCATTTAGGTTCCTGCTAAATACAGGAGTAACTCTCCTTAAAAATTGCTGGACACAAAGCTAAATTTTTTTATATCCCTAGAGAAGTGGCTAATTTGTTTGCTCAACCAATCAGAAAAAGAGGTTCACACTTTATAAATGGATCACATAGAACGATCTTTTCAGTTGGTTTATCCCTTCATTAACAACTAGTGATGATATTGTGACTTTTCTGGGTTGTAGATTGGCCAAAGAGCAAATCCCCTTTACCTAGAATGCATTTTAAAACATTTAAACGGAATGGTTTTCAAACATTGAAAATGATCTCTTTATAGTCACAGAAGACCTACTATACAGGTATAGTAATAGTTATGTGTATTGCTTATTAACTTCTAAAGGCAATTTAAAATCTACAATCTCCAAAAGTTTTCAGTCTTAAATCAACTTTAAGATGGTATCTTTATCTCTTAAAGTTAATAACTTTATCGTTTTTGATGATTACATTCATTTACCATTTTTTTTCTTTTCCCCATCATCAGGTTCTAACCCTAATAAGTATTTTTATAATGGTACATTCCTTTTGGATTTCTTTTCTTCCCCTGATCTTGCAATGCTTACTTTTGCAAACTTTCAGAGTATATGGTAAATTCCATGGTTATATAGTACACATAGTCAAGTAGGCACACTGTGTTTTTAGTAACTGGTTAGATATTGAAAGAAACTTAAACCTTTAAAAATTGTTTTATCAGTTTAAGAAACATGTCAATATGTGAAATAATGAAGGGAAGAATTTCTATAATAAATCTAGATTGTGAGGGCTTCTTCACACCTCTACCCTACTCCCAAATTTCTGTTTGCGTGGACAATTTTAGAATGTAAAAATTTTTGTCCTTCAAAAACAAAGCAAAACAAAACCTGAAGACCACATGTTCTACATCTTCTTAGAGGAGGTGGGACACTTTGTTTTTCAGTTTTCTTATAGTAACCATCTTTGAAGGTTCTGTATAAGTCTAGCACAAACACATTCATATCTGAAGTCTAATGATCTTTTCTCCCTGGAGCTTTATTGCTAATACTTCTTCAGTGATTCAGGGGAGTTTCTTTTTAATACATATTTTTCTTAGTAAATGAAAATTGATTTATTGTATTAGAAAGAGAACAGGACATTAAGTTTTTAGTCTGGTTCTGTCTCTAAGTTTGTGGCTTCAAGAAAGTTACTGAAATGCTTCAGTTCTCAATTTCCTCATTTATAAATGACTAGAACATCTGTAAGTTCTATGTTAGCTCTAATAATCTAAGATCCTAATGAACATTCACAGATCTTTGTTGTGCATACTATGTAACTAAATGCGGCCTTTGTTCTATGGTTTTCTTTGAAAGACTGCTCTGGCATAACCAAGCCATAGAGATGATGAACAAGTCAGAACTGCTGAAATTTGTACCTGTGGTTCTAGGAACTCAAAGGTATGCCAATGTTTAGGCTTTCTATAGACCACTAAGCCACTTCTAAAAACAAGGCGGCCTACCTGTTTGTTGCATTGCAAAACCAACTATGTATTTGTGTTTTCTTTCTTTCTTTCTTTTCCTTTCCCCCTTTTAGTAATAAGTCATTCAGAGGCCAAAAGCCTGGGCTGGAGGGATGATTTTATGGGCTAAATATGTGTGATGTACACACCAGGGAATTTCACCAGTGTCTTAGCTTCCTTACCTAAGTGAACTAAGTGAGGACCTGGTGTGGTATGATAGAAAAAGAGCCATATCCTTTGTGGTATACCACATTCATTTACTATATGTCAGACTTGCAGAGTCTGACAGTATTCTCACAAAGAAGGGAGCAATTGTTTGCTAGCTTCCCTATCCCCCCCCCCCCATTTTCCTCAACTTTCACATGAATATCAAGCTAAAAAAGAGTTATGGATTTCCTTCTACAAGGACTGCATGGGCTGATAAAATAAAATTCGTGGAGGAAAACAAACTGTTATTTTCCCTTTCAGCTTGTAATTGCACTTGGTGAGGGAGCAAATGCAATAAATTTCAGGGAGCAAGAATGACCGCTTTAGAAATTGCCAATGTCCAGGCTATGTAAACAGCATTGAGAAATATGGGAGAGAACATGTCTGAGAAAGTGGTTATTATGGTTGCATCAGACTCTTCAGACTGTGTCTAAATAGTGCCAAATAAAATGAAAAATTGGTAGATAAACAATTAAAGTGCTCAGTGTTATCACCCAAACTAGATAACTTTATAGTGAAAATGCTGATACAATAAATGGTAATTGCCAAAACTATTAGTATTATTTCAGGCAGATATCAGGGTTACTTCCATGATGGACCAGAGTTAACATGATCTGAGGCTGCATTGAGTGAGCCATAGTTCATAGAATGAAAGAGACAGTAGTTTTCCTACATTCTGTTTTGGTTAGAAAACATAAAGCGTATATTTTTCACTTCTTGTTGCCACATTTTAGGAAAGACATTGACAGACTAGAACTTAGGTAGTAGAAGGAGGTCAACAGATGGTGAAGGGTCTAGATAATATACCAGATCAATTGAATACATTGGAGAGATATGGCAATCAGAACTGACTTAGAGGTTTACAATGACTTTCTTACAGTATTTAAAGGCTGTTATATGGAAGAAAGATTAGACTTGTGTTTGGTCATGGAAGGTAGAATTCAGCAATAGGTAGAAGTTTCTGAGAAGCAGATTTAGGTTCAGTGATAGGAATATTTTCATATTAGAACTATCAGAAAGAGCAAAGGGGCTAGCTGCTCCCTCACATGGAAGGTCTTCTGGTGAAAAGCTTTATGACTACTTCTTAAGGATGTTTACAGGTCATCCTTTTAGTCTGGGGATTTAGCTAGCTGCCCCTTGAAGTCTCTGTCAACCCTAAAATTATATATTCTATAAAGTTAAGTGTTTTGAAAGGCCTAAGTTTCTGTTTAACGAAAAGAAGAAAGTGATAATAGACTTCTAAGTCTAATTTTGAGTATCCTAGAACTTTCCATACCAACCTACTTGAAGGCAAATTGATCTATTTTTAAAGAACTGGTCCGTCTAGCATTAGAATACACTTACTGTGCCAGGATTAAAATTGGGTTCATTTTATTTTGTCAACACTGCATAAATAGTAATAAATCATTTTACAGCCTTCTGTGCTCTTTCTGTAAGGGAAGTTTTTGCATGCCAGAATTATATGACAGACTCCAATCTATTGCCCTATGGAATGTTCTAAAATTTCCTCAATAAGTCTTCCTGTGTTAACAAAATAGGAAATAATATACATTTTGGGGGGAGAGGGGAGGGAGGGAATGCGTAAAACTTAAGTAAATGCAGGAAGATACTTTTTTGTTTTCTGCAAATATTGTTTCCTTTACTTGTTAGCAGCTGAAAGGAAATGCCGAGCCAGGGGAGTAGTTAGCAGCTTTTCACTAGTGGTCTGATGTCTGTGCTTTGCAAGCTAAGAGATCCTGCAAGGCTGCATGACTCATAAAACTTCTCATGATTCAACTTCACTAAAATTCCCTCCAATGCCAGTAAAGAATAACAAAACCCTTTAATTTGAAGTTTTAAATCTGTTAATGACCCTTGCTTCGTTCCCTTTCCCTTATCTCCCCACATCTTAATTGGGTTTTCAAATCTCAGAGATCCTGAGAAATAGTAGCTGTCTGCCTCTGCTTGCATTTTTTAGTATGAATTAAAAAAAAAATACTATGGCACTGTTTGAGAGGGATCTAAAGATTTTATACCCATAAAGAGAAAGTAAATTAATTTTCCACTCTCACCTTCCTCCCCCCCCCCCACAAAAAGTCCCCCAAACTCAAAAGCCTTCTTTATGCCAGTAAGGAATTTTGAATGTTGAACCTGCATGGCCATACAAAAACAATGTACATTTTTATTAAAAAAAAAAGTCAGGTTATAACCATCCCCCCAACAAACTTAACAAAACCACCCCGAAACAAAACCAAGCTCAATTTAACGGTAGTTTAGAAAATTTGATCTAGTCAGGTCCCTTGAATGCAAACGGGTTTTCCGAAATGGCAATTCAGATCAGTAAACATGAAGTATAATGACAAAAGCATCTGCTGTTCTGAGAATTTAAGAACACTTGACAAGTCTACTGAAACTCCTTTCTTATTGCTTGAAGGAGAGACTTCTGCATGCTATAGCTTGACTTCTTTCTGTCTCGGGAAAGAACTGGTTGTTTCTTTCAATGTGTTTACTTGACAATGCAGGGTTGTCACAGTTTGACATTTTAAAGCTAAAGCCACATTAAACGAGTCTGTCCAGTTCCCACCTTTCTGAGACACATGGGTTGTCCTTTCTAATCCTGAGTTCCAAGGTTTTACCTCATCCTTCCTTCTTCCCAAACTGGCAGGTATCATAAATGAGACAGCATTCCTCTCTACTGGCTGCATCCATGTGCTCACGCTAAGACATAAGAACCTCTAAGAATGAGTTACAGCAGGCACGCAGTGTTCCAGGAGACCTAAGACCTAACAATCCAACACATAAAACATCAATGTAAACCCCAAAGAGCTTTGGAATAGCTTTCTAATCTTCAGCACTTTAAAAACAGAAGCCTAACAGACTTGCACTTGAAAAAGTTTCTTAAATACCAACTGAGTGCCTCAGAAGCTTAACTAATTATTTCTGAAAAACTTTTCTGAAGAGTTGCCATATGATGAATAAGTAACCCAATCGCCTTGTAATCATATGCCTCAGCCAGAAGCCCTCACACAGAATAGACAAGAGTTTCAGGCATTGCTGTGCCACAGCCTGAAATGCCACTCCTTGTTCTATGCAAAACTAAGCAGAAGTACATTTTCAAAGGCTGAAGAACACTTACCTCTCATGAAGCACTGTGAGTATGAAGGAAATGACTCAAACATGCTGTCCGAAGCCATAGTTTTCTCCTTCCAATGCAGTCCTTTCTTAAAGTTGGGGGACTATGTGATTTCTTTCACCTTAGGAATTGAAAACCCAGAATAATCATTTGTTTTAACCCTTTACCCCTTTCATCATTCTCTCCATCTTCCTTTTACCCCGGTACTTGGGAGACTCCAAAAGCCCTATGAAAGATACCTCTTTGAAAACAAATATTCAAATGGTTGAAGATCAAAAGTCTTTTTTTTTTTTTTTTTTTTTTGAAAAGAGCCTCGTAGTGGCTTGGTTGTGGCTTGGTGATGCTTACCGCTCTACGAAACTCTGTGGTTTGCAGACAGTGTGATTTGCCCTGCCTGCTGACCAATATCCCGGACCCAGTCTTGTGTGACTGCCACCGTACCCAACTTGTGGTTCTGTGGTTGTTTATGAGGCCCCAAAGAAGTGTTTCACACAACCAAAATTACAAATTTAACTGTTCCCCTTTCCACAGCCCATCTTAATTGGTTCTTGCCAATCATGTGACTTAAGTGATGTCATTTTTAAGATTCTGAGCAATGCCTTCCCTACCCCCAACTACCCCCCCCACTCCAGACTGCAAGGAAATAGTAGAGTTAGCAAAAGAGATGCTTTAAAAAAAAGTGACTCAGTCCCTTATTATACAAATGGTCTTTGCTGATTTAGTACAACTTTACTTCTGGTGTTATTTGTGGTTTTTGGAACTACTGAGTATTTTGATAAAGATTTTATTGCTACTTATTCAATAATAATTCTGTCCTGGCATCAGGCTGCTGTTAAAACAGGATACATACCCTATAATCTAAAATACTAGGCATCAGCTTTAGGAAAGTTCAGTCCCTAATAAAGAGTACAATAACATAAATGAAAGAAAAAAAGAAAAGAAAAGAAAAGACAACAGTTAAGCAGATTCTATTTTTTTCAGATTTCATGAATGGAATATTTTGCATCTGTGGAAAAATGATTTTCTCTGTTTAGATCCATCTTCCTAGTAAAAGAATTAAGAGACTACCATTCCTTGACAAAAGTTAATTTCAGTTAATTTCAGTCCATTGGAGGAAAAATGAAAAGATGTAGCATTCATTTCTGAGCAATGCGGTACCTGTTGCATAAGAAATGTTTCTTTGTTGTACTTTCTAAAAATTGTCTCTACTGCTCCCAACTTTTCTTCAGTTAAATGAAACCTGAAAAGAGTCTACTTCACAACTGTAGAGGAAATAGTCTAAGAGGATGGTAACTATAATCTTCAACTTGTCAAAGTATTCTACAGAACATATTTAGGAGAACTCTGTTTTTCACCAGGCAGGGTCACTGATAAATCTCCTTGTAAGTACAAGTGATGACCTGTGCAAAGGCTCCTATTTGAGATACTAAAAATAGCAAGTAAGTTTACAAATGGGCAAAACTTTCTGATTGTATGTATTTATTTATTTTTCCTATTTGCTGTTCTTAGGCTTATACATAAGAGTAGCATTTTGTCCTTCCCTAAGTCATTTTTTTCAAACAAGATGAAAAACAATCATTTATTTTTTTTAAATCCTAGTGTTTACCTCAAAACAATCTAAGTAATGAATATAAGTGAAGTAAAGAACTGTGGAGATTATGTATACCGTTTAGAACTTAAATGCTAATTTAGTCTGTATGACCAGAAAATGTATTTTTTAAAATATCAGCAAATTGTCTTGATTTTCTATTTCACTTTGCAACTGATAGAAATGGCCTAAAAATAATGTCAGTTGCTGGACAAGAAGGAAAAAGATATAATTTTGACTTTAAATAGACATTTTTCTCCAGTCCTTTTTTTTATGTAGAGACCATTAATATTCAGAAAAAAATTAGTCACCAAAACTCTTGAAAAAAAATCTGTTTGCTACATTTTAACTTCTATCTGCTTTTGTATAATGATTTTAGATTCCTTTTTTTGTTTAAAACTTCTTTACCATGTAAAATTTTTTACCAACATAACTGAAATTTACCATCATTTCCAATGTTCTTGTGTCAATTGATAAAGCTGAAATGCCACTTGAATCCACGAACAGTTTGTTTTATGTATTATTTTACAAATGGCCCTTCTCAAAGAAATCAGCTTTCAAGGATCCTAACCACCAGTGCTCTCAAGTCTAGCTACCATTGCAAACTTTAGTTAGGGCCAATAATGACATACAAATCAACTGGAGAACTGATGTGATCATTTGGATACTTCTGTTTTAAACCTCCCCACAAGCTTTGCCTGAAGTATTTAGATACTTCAGGCAAAAAGCATTTGGCTATTTTTGCTTGAATTATCCAGCTAAATAGTTTGTATCCTCAATTTAATTTTGTGGGTACAGACAGGGTCAGTGGTGGTCCCTTGATGGAGGGATCAAAGGCAAGGAAAAATTTTCAAGTCTATATTAAGGGTAAAGTTGTCTGTGGTCTCACACATACAATCACATACAGTTGGGGTTTAGACATAACACCAGGGGGCAAGAGTACCCGCACTTGAATGCATGCCATGAAACATTCTCCCCACAGTTAGGTGCCACACTAGCCATAGGATAACTTCATTGCCCTGTGAAGCAACGTTGGGGCTTTCCTGGACTCTCAACTAGTGACTGTACAAAAACTCTCTTGCTCTTGAATTCAGTCTGTCTTTGTAACTTCCCTAAACTGTGCATATAAGCAAAGAAGATAGTATGTATGTGAAGGAGGGAGGGAGGGAGAGAGAGAGACAGAGAGAGACAGAGACAGAGAGAGAGAGAGAGAGAGAGAGAGAGAGAGAGAGAGAGAGAGAGAGAGAGAGAGAGAGAGAGAGAGAGACGGAGAGAGACGAGGAAGAGAGAGGCAGAGAGAAGTCATGGAGAACAGAGATGGAGACAGAGAAAGAGAGAGACAGAGACAGAGAGAGACAGAGACAAACAGAGACAGAGAGAGAGAAAGAGACAGAGAGAGATAAAGACAGAGATACAGAGAGAGACAGAGACAGAGAGAAAGAAAGAGACAGAGAGAGAGAACAGTATAATCAGGGTTCAAATCCCCTCTTTGATAAATATTGGCTTGTGTTACCCTGGACAAGTCATTGAACTTCTCAAAATTCCAGACAATTCTCTAACATTATAAGTTTCTGTTTTATTTTGATAGCATTTCCTCACTAGGAGTTCTTTATGTCAACAAAATCATATATATATGTATATATATATATATATATGTATATGTATATTTCTCCCACTGTAATGTAAATATTTTAAATTGCTTGTGTCCTGCCTTCCCCAACTCTATAGAAAGGCAGCATGCTGGAGTAGAGTCAAGATGGAGAAAAGGCAGCAGCTCACCTAAAGTCTCCCTTAAATCCCTCTGAACACCTTTAAATAATGCCATAAAGCAATTCCTGGAGCAGCAGAACACACAATAGGATGGATGAAATATTTTTCCAGACAAAGACAACTTAGAAGGTCAGCAGGAAAAGTCTAGCACAACTCAGTGAAAGTATAGTGCAGTGCAGCCTGCAGGCCTTGGGAACCACTGAATCAGCAATGGCAGTAAGTGCTTCTGGAGCTCTCAGCTCACATATAGTAAAGGAAGTGAACATCTGGTAAGAAGGAGACTAAAGAGTCTTTCTGCTAGCACTGAAGCAGGTTTTTTGCTTTGCCCATGCTGAAACCTGGGTCTCAGTTCTGGGTGGCAGTCTCAGGGAGAGGAAGAACACTAGCACACCAGAACTCATGGCATCAGTGGAATGGGACCCTCATCATATTTCTAGGGCAGAAAAGGGTGCTTTTGGTCACTCATAAACCAGAGCACAGACCAGGAGAGTGGTAAACACACCTCTCCTTAGGTCATACCACCTTGGAAAAACTGAAAACTTGCAATTCCCTAGAAGTAGCTCTGAAAACAGCTGCACAAAATGCCTGAAGCTTGGGACAGTGTGCCCACCACCCTGGAAGCAAAGCCGTACTTTAACAAAAGTTAAAAGTCAAGAAAAAGGCTAGGAAAATGAGCAAACAACAGAAAAAATTCTGACCACAGAAAGTCACTACAGGGACAAGGAAGATGGAAACACACATTCAGATGACAAAGTCAAAGTTCCTACATCCAAAGCCTCCAAGAAAAAAATACAAATTAGTCTCAAGACATGGAAGAACTCCAAAAGGATTTCGAAAATCAAATAAAAGAAGCAGAGGAAAAATTGGGAAGATAAATGAGAGTGATGTAAGAAAATTATGAAAAATGAGTCAACAGCTTGGTAAAGGAGACATATAAAAGTACTGAACCCCTTAAAAACAGACAGGTCAAATGGTAAAAGACGTATATAAAGTCAAAGAGAAGGAGAATGCCTTAAAGTGCAGAATTAGCCAAATGCAAAAATAGGCACAATAATTCACTGAAGAAAAGAACTCCTTAAAAATTAGATTTGAAATGGAAAAGAAGTTACAAAAGCTCACTGAAGAAAAAAAAAAGTCCTTAAAAACCAGAACAGAGAAAATAGAAGCTAATGACTTTTTAAGAAATCAAAGAAACAATAAAACATAACAAAAATGAAAAAAAGAAGATAAATATCTCATTGAAAAACCAACTAACCTGGAAAATAGATCCGGAAGAGACAATTTAAAAATTATTGGACTACCTGAAAGCCATGATAAACAAAAAGACCCTAGACATCAACTTTCAAGCAGTTATCAAGGATAACTGCTCTGATATTTTAGAACCAGAGGGCAAAATAGAAATCAAAAGACCCCACCAATCATCTCCTGAAAGAGATAAAAAATTAAAACTGCTAGGAATATTATAGACTAATTTCAGAGCTCCCAGGTCAAGGAGAAAATATTGTAACAATCAGAAAGAAACAATTCAAATATTGTGAAACCATAGTCAGGATCATCCAAAATTTAGCAACTTTCATATGAAAGGATTGGAGGATTTGGAATATAGTATTATGGAGGACAAAGGAGTTAGAATTACAACCAAGAGTCACCTACCTCGTAAAATGGAATATAATCCTTCAGAAGAAAAATGGATATTCAGTGAAATGGTGTATGTTCATCCTTCGTTGCCAAAGAAGATCATGCCATCAGAGAAATGATGACATTACTTGCACATGTTTTGTGTGAGGGAGGGCTGATTCAATGAAATAGAGAACTTTCAAGTATTCTTGATGATAAGACAAGAGCTGAATGGAAAATCTGAACTCCAAAGACAAGAATCAATAGAAGCATAAAAAGGTAAACAGAAAAGTGAAATCATAAGGGACTTAATAAAGTTAAACTACTTGTATTCTTACATGGGAAGATGATACATGTAACTCATAAGACATTTCTCATTATTAGGGCAGTTAGAGGGAGAATATGTAGACAGAGGGCAAAGGTGTAAGTTGAATATGAAGGGGGGGATATCTGAAGAGTAAAATTAATGAATGAAAGAAGTATGGGAGAAAGGGAAAAGGAGAAGTAAAATGGGGTAAATTATCTCACATAAAAGAGGCAAGAGAAAGCTTTTTACAGTGTAGAGGAAGAGAGGAGATATAAGGAGGAGTGAGTAAACCTTACTCATATCAGAATCGGTTCAAAGAGAGAATAACAAACACACTCATTTGGTATAGACATATACTTTACCCTACAAGGAAGTAGGAAGGAAGGGGATAAGAGAAGTGGGGGAGCCATAGAAGGGAGGGCAGGCTGAAGGAGGTAGTAGTCAGAAGCAAAATACTTTCAAGGAAGGACAAGGTGAAAGGAGAGAAATAATAGAATGAATGGAGGGGGCGGGAATAAGATGGAAGGAAATACAGCTAGCAGTAGGAACTGCGAATAAAAATTGAAGCAGATTTCTTTGATAAAGGCCTTCTTTTCTCAAACATGTAAGGAACAGAGTCAAATTTATAAAAATAAGAGCCATTCCCCAATTGATAAATGATCCAAAGATATGAGCAGTTTTCAGATGAAGTAGTTAAAGCTATCAATAGCCACATTAAAAAAAAATACTCTCACACCCCATTGATTGGAGAAATGCAAATTAAAATAATTGCATTACCTTATACCTATTCGATCAGCTAATTGTACAGAAAAGGAAAATGACAAATGTTGGAGGGAACGTGGGAAAAATGAGACATTAATGCACTGTTGGTGGAGTTGTGAACTGATTCAACTATTTTATAGAGCAATTTGGAACTATGCCCAAAGGGCTATAAAACCATGAATACCTTTTGACCTAGGTCTATATCCCAAAATTTTTATAGTGGTTCTTTTCTAGGTGTAAAGAATTGGAAATTGAGAGGCTGCCCATCAACTGGAGGATGGCTGAATAAATTATGGAATACTATTGTGCTATAAAAAGTAATGAGTAGGAGGCTCTCAGAAAAACCTGGGAAGACTTACATGAGCTGATACAAAGAGAAATGTACTGTGCACAAAGTTGCAGCAATATTGTAAAATGATTAACTGTGAAAGATTTAGTTGTTCTCAGTAATACCATGATCCAAGATAACTCTGAAGGACTAAGGATGAAAAATGCTGTGTATCCCCAGAGAAAGAAATGATGGTGCCTGAATACAGATCAAATCATACTTTTTAAAATTTATTTTTCTTGAGGTTTTTTTTTGGCTTTCTTTCATAACATGACAAAATGGAAATGTTTTGCATGACTACACATGTATAGCTTATATCAAATTGCTTGACTTCTCAATGTGGAGGGGTGCGGTAGGGAGAGAAGAAAGGAAAGAAATTGGGATCCAAAGTTTTAAAAATAAATCTTAAAAAATGTTTTTATGTGTAACTGGAAAAAAATAAAATGCTAAGTAAATTTTTTAAACAAAGAGAAGTGTCATATATAATAGGTTACAAAAATAGAAATGACAGGACCTGACAAGGAATTGGATGTGGGAGGGAGAGAGTGAAGAGTTAAGATTGACTCCTGGGTGTTTGGCCTTGTGTAACTGGAGGATAGTGGTGCCCTCAACAGCCATAGGGAAATTAGGAAGAGAGGACATTTTGAAGGGAAAGATCATGCCTTCAATTTGGAATTGAAGATGTCTCTGGAATGTCCATTTTTAGATATCTGTTGGAGACATAAAACTGGAGGTCAGGAGAGAAGCTAAGAGGACAAGTCAATTGGAAAATCATCTGCATAGAGATAATGGGAGCTGATGAGATCGCCAAGTGAAATTGTAGCTAAGGACAAGAGAAGAAGATCCAGGACAGAGCCATGGATGAAGATTCTGCAACGCAGTCAAAGAAGAGGCATTCATTCAGGCATGAAGAGAGCTCAAAGTAGCATCATCGAAACCTAGATCATCAGGAATGTAAACTTGGTTTATCTGTAAAATGGCTTAAATTTACTAAAAAGGGAATCAGCTGACATAAATACAACTAATTAACCCAGAAATGCCTTGTTTGTTTGATACCCGAGATAGTTGCTTATTGAGCCACTATTTGGAAAGGTTACTGATATACAACAGAACCCCTAGAGGAAGAACAATAGCTTTCAAACTGTGAAAAGTACTGGCTGAAGTAACTGAGGGTATTTATCCTTAAGAAGAGGAGACCTGAGTGTATTGGGGGTGACAGTGCAGGGCAGAATGGAGGTGAGACTAAGGGCACCAGAAAGCTATCATCAAGGATCTGAAAGCTTGTCTTAAGGAGGAGGGCAGAACCAAGGGGGCGTGGGTGGCATGTGAGAAGAGACAAATAAAGGCCTGAAATCAGGAGAAACTTCCTTATGATGAGAGCTGCCCCCAAAATGGCATGGGCCAACCCAGGAAGTAAGGAATTCCCCCGTACTGGAATCCATCAAGCAGAGGATGGAGAACCTCTGGTTGGGAATGCTGCAAAGGGAAGATTAGTTCATCCAAAGGTTAGACCAGATGTAACTTGAGATGTCTCTCTATATAGCTGATATACAATTTGCTCCATTGTAAAGGACGATAAATGCTAACAAATTGTAAGATGTTATTTGCAGGCATAATAAATAAAGGAGGCAGTAAAATAGAGCCTCCCTCAAGCCCTCTTAATTCTAGTGCCTTCCCTCTTTTAATTAATTCTGTCTATCCCGTTAACAATTCACTTGGTATATATTTGTTTGCATGTTGTCTTCCCCATTAGATTGTGAGCTCCTTGAGGATAGGAACTCTCTTTTGCTTTTTCTTTTGTATCCTCTGTGTTTAGCACAATGTATGGCACATGGTAGGCACTTAATAAGTGTTTAATGATTGAGTGAAAAATAAAGAAAGGCAGCAGGTTACCATATACATTATCAATTGAAGGAGTGTAATATTTGAGTTGTTTCTCAGGGAGTGTTGTCCTAGAGCCAAGACTCCAGTAGATCATCAGCTCACTCCTGGTACACGCATAGGGTAACCTTTCATGTCCATTGGCCAACACACTCAGGCTACAGGAGTTTCTTGGATTATTCCCATCTTCACTTGTAATTTAAATGATGGCACTATGCAATTCAAACCACCACTAGCCAGATTTAGGGATGAAATTGAATATTACTCAACATATCAGAAATATTAAATCTATGGTCTGTAAATAGTTCCAGAGCCCTGGATCATATCTAGGGTCTCTTTCTAATCATCACCTCCTTGCTCCCACCAACATGCATGGACAGAACTCAGATATATAGCATTATGACAATTTATGTTACTGAAAATTGTGGAAATGGAAGGGAATAGATTATCTACTTCTCATGTAGAACTCCTAGATAAATTGCAAATCTTCTTTCATTTGCCTTCTCTCTCCTTCCCTCCCTCAGCTCTTTAGGTTTGATGGGGGACTTTTTGAGACACGTGTTCCTACAGCACATGAAAAAGAAATAAAGGGAGAATTGTCTATCTGGGATCCTGGTCCAGATTATAGACTACAAGGGATAGCAGGAGTAACTCATTATTCTCCTTCTTGATCCCTAGCCTAGGGGATTCTCAATAGTTTTTTAGGGTTTGAAATATTCTCTAATTATGGATTCTATCTTGATTCCTGCTTTAGAAACAAAATCTCCAAAGCACTCAGCTGTCTCTTAGTCATTGGCTGAGAGGTCAACCTTGTTCTAAAACAATAACAACATTGGTTGCCATAGTAACATTGCAGCCATAGAAGTCTGGCAGTCCCAAACAAATGACTACTAATACTTCCTTGCAGATATCCATATGTCAATCAACAACTTCAGCACCAAAATTACCTGCTGATCATCACAGATATCTCACAGGGTCGTGCTTGTCCTTTGTTGCCGAAGAAGACTAGGCCATCAGAGAAATGATGACACGACTTGCACTTGACTTTGTTTTGAGTGAGGGAGGGCTGTGCAGGTCACCAGCCTCACTTCTCCTCCAGAGCCATCTGAATCCAGTGACCAGATATTCATCAGGATGACTGGAGAAGACCCAGGATGCCCTGGGAGACCTTGGCCCTTTGAGGCCAAGGTCTATGCAAATACTCACTTAGGGTGAGGTAACGCCCATACATTGAACAGGCCTGTTTAAGAAGCAGCCAGAGTATGGCCCCTTTAATGAGGCAAAGAAAAGAAAGACATCAGACTGGGAGGGAAACAGCAAATTTGAACAAATATCTACATTGTCATCAAGAAGTCTGGATATTGAAGAAAGTAAAGGGAAGAAGGAAAAGCCAATACTGATATTGGTTCTTCCAAGGTAGACATGACTTAAGCCAGACTCCATGTAGTTTCTATTCGATATTGAATAAAATAAGATACTTGCAGATCATTCAACTGTTAACGAAAGGAAAGTGGATAGTCATTAAACAAAGAATATTTCATCCATGACACCTCAGGTTGGTTCAGCTGAGTGAAGGTGCCATGCTTTTGAGATGTCTATGGTCATCCAGTCAAACATCGAAGAGAGGCTGGAACTCCTTGTGGCTGATTTGTACTCAGCCAACCAGTCTGGAAGTATCAGTATCTTGAAGATCTAGTTTTCTAAACCAATGAAGTCAATGGTCTAAACCAATGGTTTAAGCCAATGGTTTTAACTTGTTTCAAGGGGAAAAAATATTAGCCTAACTCAGATGTTACACTCACCACACCAGTGAAGAGATGCTTGTTATTTTTGACTATGCTGAGTACATAACTTGAGTTAGAACTTGAGTACATAACTCCCAGAGTTTCTAAGTAAAGAAGGAAGAGTAACTAGATTTATGTGCGTGTCAGGATCATTAAAAACTTCTCTGCTGATCTCCCTTCCTGAATGAATTATGTTTAATCCAAACCCAAAGGAAAGTAGTAATTCAGACAAATAGGACAAAATATGTGTGCTGGTAATAGATACGATTGAAGGACAGATGAATAAATATAGAGATAGATATAGGATAAGTTATGAATATGTGTGTATTATAAAGCTAATCTATATAATACATAAATAGATACATATATATGTATAGATACATATATATGTTAGAAATTTAGACATAGGACATAGTGTGATGCAGTAGAGAACTGGAGTTAAGAAGAGCTGGTTTGAAATGCCCGTACTTTTCTAATACCATTAAGTTTCATGCATGGCTAATGGATATGCCACATACTATCTGTGCGACAACAGGTAAATCATTGAACTTCTCTGGACCTCAGTTTTCTCAGAGTGATGGACTAGATGAAAGTCCCTTTCAACTATAAATCTGTGATGCTATCATCAGTGTAGGGAGGTCCAAACAGGAAACTCACATATCTGAGTACACACACACCCACACACACACATACACACACACCCCTTTACACTAGATGATCTTTAAGATGACTTCTGTCTCTCTGTCTCTGTCTCTGTCTCTCACTGTTTGTCTCTCTCTCTCTCTCTCTCAATATCTCCATATCCACATCCATAATCTTGATTTAGATTTGCAATTCCATGGGACAGAGAATTGTCCAAGGCTACACAAGTATTTGGACCTCTGAGAGGCTGGATGTCTGTGAATCACATAATTATTATGTGTCATGGGTAGGACTTGAACCCTGGTCTTCCTGAGTCTAAAGCTGACATTCTATTCACTACGTCATATTGCCTCTCTTGTGTGTGATATATGCATATATCCTGTATCTACAATAGTGTTTTGCAAATGAAATATTAGACTATAAAATATGAGAACATAAGAAAAGCAGTTGGTTTCATAAGTGAGGATTGAGAAATGAGATTTCCTAATAAACTGTAATTGTCAATCACAAATTAAACATATCTTTTTCTACCAGGACCTAATAATGATCCTGGAGGCCCCTAAGAATTCCCTTGTTACTAATTTTCCTTTGATGGATCCATCTAAGTGCAAGAATTGATAGCCTATTGGGCATGACAAATAAACAGTTTTCTTATTTATACTGTCCTATGTTGCTTACAATTTGCATATGGTACAATTGAAAAAAAATTAAAACCTCAGGTGTCATTTTTAATTAATCCATAAAAATGTCACCAGAGGTTGAAAGTTATAGTTGTATAACTCTACAAATAATGTAAAGTACTTATATGTGTGCTATTGTCCAAGTCAAAGACCCTCTGTTAGACCTTTAAATTTCATATGTATATGTACATATACACATGTGTACACAAACACACTCATATATGTATATATGCATTTATATATAAAATATACATGTAATGTGTATCTGCACTTAATGTGTTGTTGAGTTGTTTCAGTTATGTCTGATGCGCCATGACTTCATTTGGGGTTTTCTTGGCAAAGATACTGGAGTGATTTGCCATTTTCTTATCCAGTATATAAATATATGTTTACATAAACATGTGTGCATATGCACATGTTTATATGTGTTCATGTGTATATATATATATATGTATTGAAAAGAGGTAACTATTCTCTGAAAAACTATCAAAATTAGGGAAAAAATTAGTATCATGAGAGATGGATGTGGGTGAATTAATACTAACATGTATCTCTATTTTTCTCTGGATCTATATCCAAAAATAGTTCTAGAGATTGCATTTTCACTGATAGAGAATTAAAATAGATCTAGCAAGTGATAGATTATTATGGTACCCATACAATTATTATCATCAAATCAAGTTATCCTAAAATAATCTGGAGATATACTATCAAAGTGTACTAAAGAGATCCTTTCATAGTTAATGCTTTCGCACAACTCCATAATTACACAAATGCTCAAAAAACAAAATACCACCAGCACCATCCAAAACCCCAAACACCAGGTGGTGATAGTGAAAAAGACAGGCACTCTGAGCTGTCAGTTATTTTCTGAGTCAGCCAGAACTATTGAATAGACTTGTGTCATTTGCTACCCCTCTCTTCTTGTGGATAGGTCTTCTTTCCTAGAAGGCATTCATCCTTTAGTTATGGCTTTCTCTTTCAAGTACATCTCAACTTTTCAAGGCAAAGGGAAAAAAATGTTTACCACTTCACTTGCTTACCCATCACTGTAGCTAAGAGCATTGTAAGAGCATCTGGCCCTGAGGCTTTTTCTTTCTCATTTAAACTATCATCTCTCTTAATGATTGGTTCCTAATTTGAATTATAAAGAAATAAACACTAATATTTTAAATCTCTTCCCTTTTCCCCCCTCATCTTTGTACTTATTATCTTTTATGAATTCATGCAAATGCAACTGACAATGTTAGCGCGCTCTCTTTTTTTTTATGGAATCCCCAAAGGATAACTGAAAGGATACTGTTATGGTAGAAATGCTTCCAGCTCTTAGTCACTAGGCTACAACCAAGAGGAAGAAAGAGACAAAATTGTTATGGCTAACCCACTTTGTATGAGGATAGTTGAAGACAGAGCATAAATGAGAGTAGGTAAGTGAGGGGAGAGGCTCTCCAATGTCAGTATTGCCAACAGATACCATACACTCTTAGGTTTGGTCAACTCTAGAAGTCCTAGGGCAGTTATAAGTCCTCTATCACAACATCTTTATTCCTTGACAGGCCTCTTAAACCCAGCCAGAGGGAACTGTGGATCTTGATGTTAGCTCAACCCCTTGAATTTCAACTCTTCTGAAAATGGAAATCTCTATATTCACAGCCTGTACTGTTTCTCTTCATGAATTTTGCTTCCGTAAGCCTCTTTTGCCTCTAGTTCAGGACTAAAATCTGAGGAAATTAGGGAGACAACACTGGGAGATAACTGTTCAAACCCATAATCATCCATTTCCTCCATTTTTTTTGCCTTCAAATCTCAAATCTTGATTGTACCTATAAAAGGTATAATCAAGGTAGATTTATGGCCTTCATGGGCACCTTTCCTCTGGTCTTATCACATTCAAGATTATTTCATTCTAATCTGTATTCACATCTTATCTTCCCCTTCTAAAATGTAACCTCCTGGGCTGTTTTTCAAACTTTGCATCATTGCATCATCTGTACCAGGGTAGAACTACACAAATATAATTATTCCAGTACCTTGAGTAAAAATTCAACCTGCTATTAGACAAGCATGGGGACTATGTTTCATAATCTAGGAAAATTAAGTAGTGGTGTATGGCTACAGTAGAAAGACCCTTGAAATTGAATCAGAAAACCTGGATTACAGCCTGAGTTCTAAACCTCTTTGTTTCAGGTGAGTCTTTTTATAATAGTTCAAATTTAGATAACATTTTAAGATTTGAAAATATTTTTATAGATATAGCCTCAGTTGATTATCCTAATAGTTCTGTGATAAGTGCTGCTTTTGTCTCTGTTTACCAATAAAGACCTGGGTACCAAGAGATTATAATTTGACCACAGTCCTACAGTTGGCAAGTATCTGAGGAAGAGTTCAAGCCCATTTATTCCTCTAAAAACAGTGCCCTATCCATAAGGACACACTGTCTGAGTCTCAGTTTCCTTCTTTGTAATATGGTGAAGGGAACATTTGCCCTGCCTACTTCATAGGGTCAAAAGGCAACACATTTAACAAGTATTATTCAGATTTTAAATATACTTTTCTTTACTTAGTGTATAAATAGGATAAGCCAAATAGTTCAAGTCTAACTCTAGCAGATGTCAGTTATTTATCCCTCAGGAACTATTTCGAATGTATGATTCTGAATCCTGCTCTATATGGCCTGCATATGTAGAATGTATCTCGTGAGAAAGAAATATTGATTTCCACATTCAAAGAAACCTCTGTTGCTACCTATTTCTGAAAACTTCCCTGACATTCCTCAGTCAATAATAATAGCTGGCATTTACATAGTACTTAAACTATGGGGCATTTTACAGTTATCTTATTTGATCCTGACAACAACCCTTCAAGATAGGTGCTATTATTATCTTCACTTCACAGATGAGAAAACTGAGGTTGTGATTTATCCAAGGTCACACAGACAGCAAATGTCTGAGGCCATATTTGAACTCAGATCTTCCTGATTCTAGACCAGGCACTCTATTCATTGCACCACCTAGTTACCTTAAACTTCTACCATCTAGCGTGCCAACAAACACAATCTCCCTTTTGTTCAGTTCTTATAGCACTTCATCCAGGTCTCTCCTCTGACCTTTATGTTCAATATCATTCCATCTTCATTTGTGTTCATATCTTATCCTCCTCTATTAAATTACAAGCTTCTTCAAGGTAGAAACTGGATCATTTTTCAAACCTTGAATCATCAGTGCCTAGTTTGGTACCTGGCTCATAGTAAATGATACTAAATGTCTTCTGAATTAAATTCAGTCTCTTATTTCTCACAAACTTTGCCTAAATGATTTATTTTCCCACCCACCTTAGTGGCCAGAACTCAACAAGTCCATTCTAACATAATTCATCTAGTGACTGACTATACAGCAGAAACCTGGAAGTGGCCAAGGATTCCTTCCAAAAGGTTGGAAAGTTCTCAGGATTACTTGGGTCTGTCATCTCAGGTAGTGTTTTTAGATTAAGTTGACAGTTGGAGGTTTGACACAGCCTTCAGTGAGAAAGCCTTCAGTTTACTCCATCTGCCTTGTAAGTGAACATTTGTATGCAAGACATAAGGTTTCTTTGCTCCAGTGGCATTGCACTCTCAATTTTTACTCAGTTTGCAAGTTGGAACTGTTTTACTTTTTGAGTTTTTCCAGATACTCAGTACATGTCCAAAGTAGCCATTTTCCTGGTCCTGCAGGAATCCTGATGCCTATTGTTAAGCTTGACATGGGCTGTACATGTCTGTTCTTAGCCTGTCATATTATATGTCCTATCTTATACTTTGATCCAAAATCAGGTTCCCTGACTAAAAGATGTTTACTACTTTGTAACAGCCAAACCTCAGACAGTGTAGTGGTTGAGATGACAACCAGAAGTTTGGCTATCTCTTCCTAATGCATCTGGATCCTCTCAGCTCTGCACTGGGCTAGAAACATTGTTGGGGATGGTTTTTAGACTGTTTTGACTCTGCTGCATTTGGTACTATTTGAAACCAAGGGCACAAAACCAAGTTGAACTTGAAAAGTTTAACTTTTTTTTGAATGTTAGGAATCCACAGAACTGGGGAGTTAGTAGAACAATGGAAAAAAAAATATGAGTTGGTTCTACTTTATACAAAGCAGTTCCTCCAGCCTTGATGCTAATTTTAGACATTATTCAGGACAGGGGAGAAAAGGGAAGTGAGAAAACTGAAAATTACTAGAAGTTATTGAAGCCAAACTCCTCATAAGCCTCCAAATTTAGGATAAAAATAATAAACTTCATATGGGTTGCACCGGCTAGTGAGTCTGAGCCAGAGAATGGATCTGGGGTTCAGGAACTTCTCTGACTCATAACCTTGGGCCTGCTACTAACTTCCTGTATGTTAGGCAAATCAGCTAATCTCTGTGTGATTCTTTAAAAACAATCTTAATACCTCTATCTGAAAGGTTCGATAGGGATTAGTTAATGTTTGGAACATGCAAAGTAACTTCAAATAAAACTAGAAGGACATCTGTGGTTGAGCTAACATGATCGGGACCCTTCCTGCTCTCACAGAATCAAATACTATTACAAAGGCTTGCAATTAAAGTCCTTAGAGTTTCCTACTGAGATAAAGTTAAAAATAAGTCTTATGAAAGAAAGAATCTTGGATTTCTGCATTATTTGTGATACAGTCCTTAGACAAAAATATCAGCTCTACAGAGGCAGAAAAGACTGAAGGATTCAAAATGACACGACCTTTATCACCACCCCCAAACAAAAATTACAAGCAAATTTAGAAACATACTTCTGCACTTAAAATTCTGTGTGTGTATACAGATGTGTATGATTTTTTTCCCCTCAGATTATTTTTCCTCTTCTTTGCCAGGTCACTGGCTGTCTGGGTGTCTGGGAAGAAGCAGAAGGGAGGGCTGAACTCACTATATTTAACCTTATTTCATCACATTCTCTAGTTTATCTAAAGGGAAAACCTTGGGAGTTGCTATGACAGTAACAGTAATAAGCAAGAACAACAGTGAGAATGTTATTGTTTGTCTGTGGCAAATTAAAAATTGTCGTTGACTCTGAGTGGCCAACCTATACCCTGACCACCACTGACCTCATTTAAAGTTGAGTTCCCACATGGGCTGTTACTTGAGATGGCGATACAATCCTTCTTAGGGTAGAAGAATGCACAGAGGATTGTCAGGAGTTGGTCAGGCAGTGAACAAACATTTTATTAAGCATCTATTTTATGCTAGAGCCCAGGGATGCAAAGAGAAACAAAAGATAGGTCCTGCTATCAAGGAGCTCACAGTCTACAGTGGAGACAGAATGCAGTCAACTATGTAAACACTAGCTATAAATAGGAGAAATGGGAGATAATCAACAGAGGGAAGGCGCTGTCATTAAGGGTGGGGATCAGGAAAAATTATTGCCTGTAGTAAGTGGAGTTTTATCTGGGACTCTAAGGAAGTCAGGAAAACCTGAGGCAAAGATGAGGAGAGAGAGAATTGCAGTCACAGAAGATAGCCAATGGAAATGTGTAGGGTCAGCAAATAAACTGTCTTGTGTAAGTAACAGCAAAAAGACCTACCCATGTTAACTTCATCACAGAGTTCACGGGGGCAAGTAAGATGCAAGAAGAATGGAAAAGTCAGCTGATAAAGACGCTGAATATCAAACAGAGGATTTTATATTTGATCCTAAGGGAACCACTGGAGTTTATTGGGTTGGTGTGTGTGTGTGTGTGTGTGTGTGTGTGTGACATGGTCAGATGTGAACTTTAAGATCACTTTGACAACTGGGTGGAGGATGGGCTGCAGTGGAGAGAGACTTGGAGTCTCTTAACATTAACTTTAGCTACCATAATAGTCTGGGTGTGCGGTGAGAAGGGCAATCACTAGGATGGTAGCATTATTAGAGAGAGAAGAGAGTGTACACAAAAGATGTGGGGAAGACAGAGTCAACAGGATTTGGAAACTGTTTGGATATGGGAAGCAAGAAAGAATGAGGAGTTGAAGATAACTCATAGGTGGTAAGTCAGGGTGTTTGGAGGATGGTGCCCTTGGCAGTAATTGGGAAGTTTGGAAAAGAGGGTGGTTTTGGGGAAAAGATATTAAGTTCAGTTTTGGAGGTATAGAATTTAAAATGTATATAAGATATTCAGTTTGATATGCTCAATAGGCAGTTGGAAATAAGAGACTAGAGGTGAGGTATATGTAGATCTCAGAATTATCAGCATTAAGATGATAAGTGAATCCATGGGAGGTGATAAAATCAGCAAGTGAAGTAGTACGTAGGGAGCAGAGAAAAGGTCCCATGATAGAGCCCTAGAGGACACCTGTGGTTAGCAGGTGTGAACTGGAAGAAGCCCTAGCAAAGGAGACTGAGGAGTGATTGATTATACATGGAGTAAGAGAACTAGGACAGAGTAGTGTCATGGTAATCTTGAGAAATCAAATTATCGACAAGTAGAGAGTAATCAACAATGTCAGAAGCTAAAAAGGATGAAAATTAAGGAAAAGGCCCTTTGTTCTGGCAGTTAGGAGATTATTGCAAGGTGAAATAAGATTGAAGGAAGAGGTAGTGCCTGAAGGCATCTAAGTGATATCAGATGATGGAGTCCATAAGAACAGACCTCTCATTAAATGGGCCTCAATTGTTTCAGTGAGATGAAGCAAGATTCTCATCTGAGAGGGTGGGAGGTAGGAGTTATGGAAGATGTAGCAAGGATGGAAAAGTTTAGAAAAGCTGCTGTCATGAGTTCAAGGATTGATTTGATACAGTGAGGGACCAGTCGAGATGATGTAACGTAAACACAGCAGATCCAGTGAGGTGGACTTTGAGGGATGGACTGAATTTGTGTGTTTGAAAATACAGAGAAATAGATGGGGGATGTGAATGAAGCAAGAAATATGAAATTATCATCATATATTTAAGGAACAATGATGAGACCAGCTTGATGGTAGCTATGTCTTCATGTTGGGGTAAGAATTTTTAGATGTTCATAATTGGAAAAATGTATGACTGTGGTTGGCATTTCAATAAAAAGGTCTTCCTATCTTTTATATTTTCTAAGTGTTATTATTCAAAACTATTTACCCTAAGCTGCTCTTGATACCAATTTTCCCAACATTTACTAGCAAGGGTTTTCAGCAGATGTCAACGGCTAAGACCTTCGAAAAATCTGTACTCTTTAAAGAGACACAAAAGGTTTCTTGACTAAAAAGTAAGAAAACATCAAAGCTTTGCCAACTTCCAGGAGCTTGTTTATTGAAGTTTTTGATTCTTCTGATCTAAAGCATTAATCTTTTACATAATCCAAGCTAAAAATTCCAGTCATATTGAAATTGATGAGTCATCAATGATGAATCCAGGTGTCTGTTTCCTACATGCTCAGGTATATATAATGTTGTATACAGTTATACTTTCTGTCCACAAGTTCCATTTGCTGGGTATATTGTAGAATCCACTTCCAAATAATGCTATCTTTTAGAAGTTCACAAATTTTTTTATCTCATCCAGGCTGTTGACTTTCTCAAAAAAGAAAGCCATCCCTTAACAACCTAAGTCATTTTCTCAAACTGTTCTGAGAACTAGCTACAAGATCAAAAAGGAAGTGGCTTTTTTATTCAGAATATCACAATGCAATATTTATTTCTTCATTTAACTGCCACGAAAGAAAGTATACTTCAAATGTGTAGAAATAATAGCTTAATGGTCAAGTACATTTTGGAGAGTAATCATTTTTGAGTTCCTTATCAATGATTGGAAAATGAAACGAGGGTCCTTCCCCTTTTGTCACGTTAGCCTTTATGTTCCCAATACTTTAACCTCAAATCACCTTTTCAGCTTTCAACTGAAGTACTGCCATGGCTCCCTCATGATTCTTTTCGGAAGGTTCATAAACATAATGAGCCATCTACCTAGTAATAGCGTGCTTGTGTATGACGTTCTGGAATGTAGTTTTCTGAGATTTCTGTTTACTGAGCTTTGCCAATGAAAATATTCACCAGTGCTGTGCAAATTTTTACTAGATTCCAATCAATAATAAATAAAATCTCAACACCTTCAAAAATCTGTCATAAAATCCAAAAAGTTTGATGACAAGCATTTTCTTCCTGTGGCCTCCACTATGTTGGGCTGGGACCATGCTTTAGGTCAGTATCCCTGGTGAGGAACAGCTGTGGCCTGAGCGCACAATGGGTCAGTGTCAGACCCTCTATTGTCACCACAGAGGCCAAAGCCTGCAGTAAGAAGTTCATTATCTCTATGAATCTCCTGGCTTTCTATCAGACCACTGAGGTCAAATCATAGTCGCTCTTCTTGAATAATTCAAATTGGCAAAAATTGGACTTAGTCCAAACTATTTAAGATTGAACTAATTCATAGCTTCACTAACATAATACTGGGATATCCTTGGCCCTTTAGGCCAAGGTCTTTGCAGGTGCCTACTTAGGGTGGGTTAACACCCATTCATTGAATAAGCCTGTTTAAGAAGTAGCCAGGGCATGGCCTCTTTAATGAGGTCAAGAAAAAGAAAGACATCAGGCTGGATGGGAACCAGCAACAGTTACTATTGATAATCACTCTAAAGCTAGGAGCCCTTAAGCAGGGCCCATTGGAGTCTCAGTTTCAGAGCGCAGTAGGTTTAAGGTTTTATGACAGGACAGGAAAGGAGCCACTAAAACCCAAGTCAACTGGGTATCTTTTGGCCATCCAAATTTAACTTCCTTTGGAGAGGAGAAGGAAGAGAAGAAGGAGGCAGACAAGAGAGGAGTGGAGTTGAGTTGCCCTGCTAGCCGGGTCCCCATTCAGTCAGCTTCAGCTACTCGCAGGATTGTGTTCATCCTTTGTTGCCAAAGAAGACCATGCCATCAGAGAAATGATGACATGATGTGCACTTGACTTTGTTTTGAGTGAGGGACTGCTGTGTAGAACAGAATTCAGTGGGAGGCCTTAGGCCTGTTAGACCAGGGTCTTTGCAGGTACTCACTTAGGGTGAGGCAATGTTCATTCATTGCATAGGGCTGTTTAAGAAGTAGACAGTGGGGTCATCTCCAGTCATCCTAAGGAAAATTAGGTCACTGGATGGATTCAGGGGCAGCTAGGTGGTGCAGTGGATAGAGCACCCGTGTAGGAGTCAGGAGGACCTGAGTTCAAATGTCACCTCAGACACTTGACACTCACTAGCTGTGTGACCTTGGGCTTAACCCACTTAACCCCACTTGCCTCATCCTGGGTCATCTCCAGTCAACCTGATATCTGGTCTCTGGATTCAGATGACTCTGGAAGAGAAGTGAGGCTAGTGACCTGCATAGCCCTCTCTTACTCAAAACAAAGTGAAGTGCAAGTCGTCATCATTTCTCTGATGGCATGGTCTTCTTAGGCAATGAAGGACGAACACAATTGAGATATCTGTCTTCCCAACACACCATCAACATTCATTGTTCTCATTTTTTAAATCCCCTGTTAGCTAGCAGGGTGTGAGGCAAAATCTCAGATTTATTTTAATTTATATTTCTTTTTATTATTTGAGGCATATTTTCAAAAGGTCCACAACATTTTAAAAGTTTGCAATTTTTCATTTGAAAACTGTTATTATCCTTTGATCATTTATCTTCTAAGGAATGACATGTTTTTGTCAATTTCCTGTGTATCTTGGATATATCTTTTTTTCCCTTTTATCAGTGATATTTGAAAAAAAAAACTCCTACTCTACAATTTCCCTTCTTATTGATTTACACTCATTTGTGCAAATGCTTTAAAAATTTTATATCATCAAAATTATGAAGACTGAAGACAAAATTGCTAAGTTTGGGGAAAAAGAAAGTCATTGGAGATGTTAAAATGAGGTTTAGGCTCTGGAACAAAAGAAATACACCTTTATATCAATTAAAATTATCCAGAATTTAAATAAACTGACTCAAATATGTGTCTCCTTTTCAGAAGTTATCCAATGAAATGTGGATGAATGTATGACATAGATAGAGGAGCATTACTGGGGATGTTTTAGAGGTGATTTCCATAGAGGTATGACTTGGAATGTCTTCTGACCAGTTCTTCCAGCTTATACCATAGTTTTTCTAAAATACATAAATTGCAATGGGAAGTAGTAGAGAGAGAGAGCTGGCTTCAGAATCAGAAGGATTTAACTTCATCTCTGAAATATACTAAGCAAACCAACTCATTTTAAGTGTCCCTTGTCAAGTCTTTATGAATCTGAATTGCAAAATAACTGCAAATCTGATCGATAGGAAATGTACTTCCTGCTCAATAAGAAAAAAAAAAAAACTAATCATATCTGTAGATATTTATCCTTGCCTTGGGTAAATTGTCATTATGTTGGTGCATTTCATCCTTATTTAACATCAAAGAGATAAGCATACTCAAACACACTGTTTTGGAGTTTCCCATTTTCTTGGTAGTCACTCAGGAAGACAGATTAGAGATAATAGATATAAAAAATAATTCATATTATTTATTAATTCAGATTAATTTAGATATTTTGTTTCATGGAGTGTTGGTACATAGGGATCACCTTGTTTTGGTCATTTGATTCCTCTTTTCCTTCATACTCTCTTCTGGTTTTGTGATACTACCTTCTCCTACCTAACTACTATTTCTCAGCCTACTTTGCCGGATCTTTACCTAGGTCATGTCCATTAACTCTCAACACTTCACATCATGTCATTTGACAATCTCATCAGCTGCTATGGACTCAATTATCATCTCTATGCAGAGGATTCTCGGATTTATTTATTCAGTTTTAACTTCTCTCCTGATCCCTAGTCTTACATCTCCAAGTACCTATTAGCCAAATTGAACTGGATGTTGTGTAGACATTTTAAATTCAGTATGTCCAAAACCAAACTCATTATCCATACCTACCCACATCCCGCCATATACCTTCTCTTTTTCTTAACCTGCATATTATCATGAAGGACCCTACCAGTTCCCAGGCCAACAACCTAGGTGTCATTCTCAAATTCTCACTCTCATCCTTCACTTCCTCCAAATTCAATCAGTTGCCAAGTCCTGTGAATTTTACCTTTTTAACATCTTTCATACATGTCCCCTTTTCTTCTCTGACATGACAACCACCCTGTTGCAGACTCTAATCACCTCAGTTCTAGATAATTACAAAAATCTTTTGCTTTGTCTCCTGCCTCAGGTCTCTCCCAATCCATTACATCCTTCACCCAGATATTAAACTGACCCTCCTAAGGTGCATGCTTGACCATGCTGCCCCTTTACCTAATCAACATCAGAAATTCCCTCTACTCCAATATCCTCCAATATCAAACATAAATTCTGTTTAGTTTTAAAGTCCTACATAATTTTGTCCCTCCTGTCTTCCCGGTATTACTCCACTTTTCCCTCCTTCCACATATATCCCACCATATATTCTGTGATCAGTGACACTAACCTTCCTGCTATTCCTTCACAAGAAAACCCACCTTCCAACTCCTGGGATATCTACTTTCACCCATGTCTGGAACATTCTCCCTCCTCATTTTTGCCCCAAGACTTCCCTCAAACATCAGCCAAAATATCTATTTTCTCCAAGAAGACTTTCCTGATCCCCCTTTAGGCTAGTGCCTTCCCTTCGTTGATCATCTCCAATTTCTTTTGTCTATATTTTGTTCATATATAGTTATTTAGTTGTTGTCTTCCCCATTATTTTGTGAGCTCCTTGTGAGGAGGAACTTTTTTTCCCTTTTTTTGTTCTCCAGTGCTTAAGCATGGTGCTTGTATATAGTACCACATTTAATAAATAACTGCTTCTTAACTGACTAACCTTGGCCAATACTCTTTGAAATCTATTAACCTGAAAAGGAATAGATCTCTATCTCGAGTAGCAATTCATTACGGTAAATGTCAGCTTTAAATGAGAATATGTCATTCACTTAGGTGAGGTTCTAAGTATATGAGGAGGACTCTTAAAAATGCTAGTTGACAGGAATTTCACTTGTTATTATATCCTAATATATAGCCTTCTGTGAATCAGAATTCTATACCTCTAATATATCAGCAACATGTGATGAAATCATTAAAAATAACATTTGCTTGCCATCTTTTCTACTTTTCGGAAACCTTAATGACAATTCAAAAAATTAAGATGGAGTTGTGTTTCTAGACTTTTCTAATGCACTGTGACCATACAACTTCTGTCATGTTTGTCTCTGGTTTAAAAACTATTCTGATAAGCTGGAAATGATCTCTCTTAGATACAAAAACCTTCATCAATTAGAATGAATGGCTCTAGAATTAACTCAACCTTTCTATTTACATCTTCAGCAAAGGTAAGTGAAACCATCCAAGCAGTTTAGGATACCACATACTTGAACACAGATTATCACTTTGAAACAATTTGGATCATCTACATTTTAGAGATGCTATCACAGTATCATTTTTAATAACCTGAAATGGTTTTATAATCTCTTTCACATTTCAGAACCCTAAGACTTGTGGTTTTTATTTTTACCAACAGTATTCTTTTGGCATTTGTTAGTGCTACAGATGCCATAGGATGATATACCTACAATCCAAAGGGAACTCTAAGGTCATCTAGTTGGATGTCTTGCCTATGAGCAAATTGAGATCTGGAAAGGTTAAGTGATTTTCCCAATGTCGCACATAGAGTTAGCAATAGATACAGTATCTCAACTCAAATCCTCTGATTCTAAAACTAGTCCTCTTTCTTCTATTGCATCACACTGCCACAGAAAGAATCATATATTAATTAAACTTTAAGTGGTCAGCTTTTGGGTTTAAATGGAATTTTTAACTAGAGAAGAATATTGGAGTCAATATTGCTTGAATCATTGAATAAAGTTATTGTTTTCCACTTTTTAAAAAGAGGGGGGAGGAGAGCTTAATACTATGATCACCTTGCTGGTGGCTTGCTAAACAATAGAGAAACAGTGGCCAAAGAGATCATTTACCTATCCTTTTTTCTTCCATGTTGGAGTCACCTGCTTTTTCTTCTATGACTACTGATTGTGGTATTGTCCTTCTCTGCTCCTTTCCCAAAAAGGGAAGGCTCAAATGAGTTAATTGCTAGGTGGTAGCTATGTTAGATAGAAATGGACGGCAGCTGCAAGCTGGGCACATACTACAAGGAAAGGTTTGGATTTCCATTATAATTTGCCATATAATACTTCACCATTCCATCTGGCACTTTCTTTTGTTTTGGGTTCTCCATTTAAAAGGATATGGATGAAAACATAAACACCTCTATCCACCCATGCCCACATTAAACCTCTCCTATTTTGATTTAGATAACACAACTGACAGCCTAATGAATATAATGCCAAAAGCAATAATACCTCAACACCTATCTTGGATATGTAGCAGCAGATTAGAAAACACATCTTCAAGCTATGAACACTAATATCCTTTGGTTTTACATTTATAATGCTTAGAGTTTGTTTTATTAGAATATGCACTTAAGTTTTAGGGCTACTTCTTTATCTCAATCACCTAATAGTTAATAAGTTTAAATGTTAAAATTTCCATTTTTAAAAACAATCATGAAAATAGGAATTTTTCTTGGGACAACTATAAAAAATCTATTAACAACTTATGCCTTCTAAATATAGTGCTGAGATTTTTGGTGGTTGGAAGCATATATATATATATATATAATAAATAATTACATGCCTCATGAACATACATATATATGTAATTTTCAACTAACAAAACATGAAAAACATACATATATGTGTTCAGTCATTTCTTCATAAAATAAGTAGTTAATTAAAAAGTTTATACAAAGAAAATTTGCTGTCCTTTCAGTGGAAGATTTTGTTGAGGGTTTACAAAATGAAAATTTTAAAATGGACACAAACTTTGTTCAGGAAGAAATCTTTCAAAATTCACTTCAGCATAGCTTCACATCTTCCTATATGTGCACTTGCAATCAACTTCCATTACACAACATTGAATGTGTCATTTTTGGACTAAAATCTTTTGCATAGAATATTAGAAAGGGAAAAAAATCATCTTCATATGTCATTTGATGCCTTATTGCAATATCAATTCTTAAAGGTTGTCTTCCTTTGTGAATACAATTAGAACCTTGGAAATACTTGAACAAAAGTCTCAACTGAGACAGTGGATGTGGGTAAATATAAATATAAACAAACAAATAAATAGACTGAGATTGTGGCTGAGGATAAATCTAGCTCAGTATGGTTAATCACTAGGTAATGAATTCTTTGACTACAGGCACATCAAATAAAGATAATTTATAAAGAACTTAGTATGTGCCAAACATGGTGATAAGCACTGATAATACAATAAGAAAAGTGAGAAAGTGCCTGTTTTGAAGGAGCTTATATTATAATTGGGTGATAAAATACATATAAGTGGAATCAGCAGTAGAGATAGAAGTCAAGAACTAAGGGGATTTAGAAGATATTACCAGGTTAGATAATAATTCCTGGGGATCTGGAAGATTCAGAATGGTGAGCCCCACTGAACCTTAAGGCAAAATGGTAGGTCAAATGGTAAAGCTCAGTGGTCTTCTATCTTACCAGAAATGTTGCAGTTGGTGACAACTGCTTATTGAAGCAGTTTTCCTAGCAATGAGTGGGGCTAGATTGAAGTATAGCCATCATTGAAGTGTAGATGGGACCATGGGCTCTCACACATAGAGATTTGAGTAAGAGTTATGGGGTTGACTTTCAGTCACAAGGAGGAAAGTGAAAAAATATAGGTAGAAAGATTGGAGTTAGGAGCTTCCCACTATGCTCTTTCCTGCTAGGTCCTCCTGTGTGAATAGGCTGATGGGGACAGGAAGGGCATCTGATTTTGTAATCAATGAAAAAAGAAATCAAAAGAAATTTGTAGCTAATGGAAATATGACCTGCAATATTTTCAAAGAAAAATAGAGATTTTGAAGAAATTGACTGCAACATGTACCTAAAGGCAATTAAAAAATAACATTTCATGAAACATTTTATTTCGTTTTTCATTTTGTGTAGAATGAGTATAATAAAAAGATCAACATGAGGATAATTAAGTGTATGCAACAGCATGCTTAAGGATGTGAATGCAGAAAAATTCTATGAAGCATCTGACAGCATCTTTCAGACCAATTTCAATATGAGAATGGGTGATTAAAAGGAGAGGATAGGTAAAATTATAGGGAAATAAAGCTTAGATTTTGAAATGGAAGAAACAACGGCTTATAAAGTCTTCTGAGCTTCATGTCCCTAAGTCATTAATTCTTTCTTTCAGGAGAACATTGGAAAACACTGAACATACATCAAAAAACATTACAAAAAAAAGAAAGAAAGAAAGAAAGGAAAGAAGAAAGGACAAAGGAAGGAAAGAAAAGAAAAAAATATTTTAATAGACAGGAGATGACAGATTTCTGATGGGGGAATCATAACAGAAGTAATTCTTGACATGTAAGCTAGATAATCCATAAACTACAGGAAAGATAAACATCATCAGATTAAACAAAGGTAGAATAAAGACAGCCAGGTATGTACCACAATGCCACAGACATTGCAAGAATTTCAGCTTGACCTATTTGAACAAGCTTTTAATGCCACTGGTAGTGGAAAGAAAGACAAATTATCTTGACCTTCCTTTTCACTACTTGCCAAAGTTTGATATGAAATAGGTGCTGTAATGAGGAAGTCAAAAGAGTCCAGAAATTGCTTTTGGTTGCAAAAATTCCATTTTCTTGACAAATTAAGATAATGGATAGGAGTTCCTTCCAATGCTTCCATTTATGAACTTATAATATTTGCATAATAACAGAATAGCACAAAAACTCAATGATTCATAATTACTTAAAATAAATTGACTTAGAAAACATAAGGAAATTAAGAGAGCATGGAACAGTTTATCTGTCAAGACATAGGGATAAGGGAAAAATTTAGGTCCCAAGAAGATATAGTAAGCAAGTATTGCAAAATGTAAAATAGATAATTTTGATTATATAAAATTAAAAAGTTTTTACACAAACAAAACCAATGCAACCAAAATTATAAGGAAAGCAGAAAACTGAGGAAAATTTTACAACAAATATAAAGTCCTCATTTTTTAAATATATAGAGAACTGGAAAAAATTTATAAGAAATAGAAATCATTTCCCAATTGCCAAATCGTCAAAGAACATGAACAGGCAGTTTTCAGACAGAGAAATCAAAGCTATCTATAGTCATATGAAAAAATGCTCTAAATCATTATTGTTTAGAGAAATGCAAATTAAAACAACTCTGAGGTACCACGTAATACCTGTCAGATTGGTCAACATGACAAAAAAGGAAAATGTGGGAAGTTGCAAGCGATGTGGGAAAACTGGGACACCAATGTATTGTTGATAGAGTTGTGAACTGATTCAACTATTCTGGAGAGCAATTTGGAACTATGCCCAAAGGGCTATAAAATAGCAATACAATGATCCCATACAATCCCAAGGGACTAGTGATGAAACATACTATCTTCCTCCAGAGAAAGAACTGATATTGTCTGAATACTGAAGAATGCTATATTTCACTTTCTTTCTCTTTATTTTATTCAAGTTTTCTTGTAGAAAATGACTAATATGGAAATGATTTACATAATTGCACATGTATAACCTATACCTGATTATTAACCATCACAGGAAGAGGAGAGGTAACAGAGGGAGAGAGGAAAAGAATTTGGAACTCAGAACCTTAAATAAAAATGTTTTAAAAAATCGATCGACAATTCTAATAGAGAAATTGAATGAAAAATGTCCTTTTCCAGTCTAAACTGTTAGTTCATATCCTTTGCCCATTTATCATTTTTGGATAGTAATTCAATTGAATTACTATATTAGTACAAGTATTAGGGGATAGTTAGATTGCTTAGTGAATAAAGTGCTAGACCTGGAGTCAGGAGAGCTTGAATTCAAATCGACCCTCAGACACTGCTAACTGTGTGACCCTGGGCAAGTCATTTCATCTCTGATTGCCTTAATCCCCTTGAGAAGGAAGTGGCAAACCTCTCCATTATTTTTGCCCAAAAACCAAAAACCCAAACCCCAGACAATATGGCACATGAGGTCATGAAGTGTTAGACTTGACTGAATGACTGAATAATGAAAACAACCGTAACCACAGCAACAACTATCTGGTATGGGAATTGCACATGATTAATTGTTTAGAAGGGAAAAATGGGCTGAGATGCCTTTGAGAAATTTTTTTATTGCTTTCCTTATGATTTCTTTCTTTAAAAAAATAATATTTTATTTTCCCCAATTATGCATTATAATAATTTTTAACAATTTTAAAAATTTTGAGCTTCAAATTCTTTCCCTGCCTCCCTCCTCTCACTCATTATTGAGAATAGAAGAAATTTTGCAATATGTGCAATTATGCAAAATATAATTCTGTATTCATCAAATTATAAAACAAAATGCAGACCAAAACAAAGAACAAAACAAAAAAAAGAAAAATAATAAAAATATACTTAAATCTGCATTCAGACTCTACCAGTTCTTTCTCTGGAGGTAGATAGCAATTTTTATCATATGTCCTTTAGAATTGTCTTGGATCAATATGTTGCTGAAAATAGCTAAGCCATTCACAGTTGAATATCATACCACATTGTTCTTACAGTGTCCAATGTTCTTCTGGTTCTGCTTATTTCACTTTGCAGCAGTTCATGAGTCTTTTCAGGTTTTTCTAAGATTTTCCTGTTCATAATTTTTTATAATATGATAGTATTCCATCATGATCATATACTATAACTTCAGCTGTTCCCCAATTGATGGACATCTTGTCAATTTCCAATTCTTTGACACCACACATAAGAGCTGCTATAAATATTTTTGTACATATAGGTTCTTTTCTTTTTTTTTTTTTTAATCTCTGTGGTATACAGAGTGATTAGTGGTGTTGCTGGGTCAAAGTGTATGCACAGTTTTATAGTCCTTTGGCCATTGTTCCAAACTATTCTTCATAATATTTTAATTGGTTCACTTTTCTCACATCCTCTCCAACATTTCTGTCATATTAGCCAATCTGAGAAGTGTGAGGTGGTACCTGAGATTTGTTTTAATTTGAATTTTTCAAATCAATAGTGATTCAGAATAGTTTTTCATATGATTATAGATAGTTTTGATTACTTCATCTGAAAACTTTTTGTTCATATCCTTTGTCCATTTATCAGTTGGAGAATGTCTCTTCTTTTCATAAATATGACTGAGTTCAAACTTGGTGTAAAGTTCTCCTGCCTAACCCCCCCCCCCATTATGATTACTGTGTATTTCTCTCCATCCTATCCCCTCATTTATCCTATTCTCTCTCTCTGTATCTCTCTCACTTGCTCTCTCTCTCTCTCTCTCTCTCTCTCTCTCTCTCTCTCTCTCTCTCTCTCTCTCCTTTCGCCCTATCTGGTCTTGTAAGTGTTTTATTTCTGACCACTGCCTCCCCCAAATCTCTCCCACTTCTCTCAGTTACCCCTTCTTTTATTCCCATCCTCCCCTACTTTCCTATAGTGTAAGATAGCTTTCTATGTCCAATTAAATGTGTATGTTGTTTCCTCTTTGAGGCAATTATTATGAGAGTAAGGAACAAATGCTCCCCTCACTTCTCCCATCTTCCCCTCAACTGTCAAAGCTTTTTCATGACTCTTTTATATGAGATAATTTGTCCCATTCTATGTTTCCCTTTCCCCTTATGTCAGTGCATTTTTCTTTCTCACACATTAGTTTTACTTTTTTCAGATATAATCATATAACCATGCCCTCCGTCTATGTATACTTCTTCTAACTGCCCTAATGATGATAAATTTCTTTAGAGTGATATGTATCATCTTCCCATGTAGGAATGTAAACAGTTTAATTTTATTGCATCGCTTATGATTTTTCTTTCCTATTTATCTTTTTATGCTTCTCTTGATTCTTATATTTGAAATTCAAACTATTTAATTCTGGTCTTTTCATCAGGAATGTGTGAAAGTCCTCTACTTGCCAAATATCCATTTTTTCCCCTGAAAGATTAAACTGAGGTCTTCTGAGTAAATAATCTTTGCTTGTAATGCTAGTTCTTTTGCCCTCTGGAATATCATACTCCAACTTCTCCAATCCTCAATGTAGAAGCTGCTAAATCATGTATTATCCTGATTGTGGCTCCATGATATTGAATTGTTTCTTCCTAGCTTCTGGCAGCATTTTTTTCCCCTTCACATGGGAGCTCTGGAATTGGGCTATAACATTCCTGAGAATTTTCTTTTTTTATCCCTTTCATGAGGGGATCAGGGGATTTTTTCAATATCTATTTTACCCTATGGATCTAAAATACCAAGGCAGTTTTTCTTGACAATTTCTTGAAAGACGATGTGTGGGCTCTTTTTAAAAAAATCATGGCCATCAGGTAGTCCAATAATTCTTAAATTATCTCTCTTCAGTCTATTTGGCAAATCAGTTGTTTTCTCAACGAGATAGTCCACATTTTCTTTCTCTTTTTTTCTTCCTTTGATTTTGTTTTTATTGTTTCTTGATGCATTATGATGTCATTAATTCCCACTTGCCTAATTCTACTTTAAAAATTTTTTTAAAATATATAATTTGTTTATTTTTCAGTTCTCAACATTCACTTCCACAAGAATTTGAATTCAAAATTTTCTCCCCATCTCTCCCCATCCCCTACCCTAGGACAGCATGCAACCCATCCACCCCTTCCTCCAGTCTGTCCTCCCTTCTATTACATACCCTTCTTCCATCTCCCTTCCACTCTACTTTCCTGTAGGGTAAAATAGATTGGTATACTCCATTGTCTGTATAGCTTAATTTCCAGTTGCATGCTAAAACAATTTTTAACATTCGTTCTTAAAGCTTTGATTTCCATAGTCTCCCCTTCCTTCCCCACCCACCCTCATTGAGAAAACAAACAATTCAACATAGGTCATACATGTGTAACAATGCAAAGCACTTCTATAATAGTTATATTGTAAAAGACTAACCATTTTTCCCTCTGTCCTATCCTGCCCTTCATTTATTCCATTCTCTCCCTTGACCTGTCCTCCCACAACATTGTTTCCTTCTGATTATCCCTTTCCCCAATTTACTGTCCCTTATATCACCTTCCCTCCCCTATTCCCTTCCCCCTTCCCTTGCTGAGGGTAAAATAGATTTCCATATCCAATGGAGTGTGTATTTTTCCCTCCTTAAGCCAAATTGCATGAGAGTAAGTTTCAATTATTTCCTTTCCTCTCCCCCACTTCCCCTACATTGTAAAAGCTCTTTCTTTCTTCTTTTATGTGAGATGATTTGTTACATTCTCTCCCTCTCCTTCTCTTACTCCTAGTACATTCCATTCAACAGGAAATTTAATTTTTTTAGGTACTCTCCCTTCATATTCAACTCGCCCTGTACCCTTTGTCTATGTGTGTGTGTGTGTGTATACATACACACACACACATAGACACACATATATACATACACACATACACTCATCTATCTATCTATCTATCTATCTATCTATCTATCTATCTATCTATAGCTACACATATATAATACACACATGCACACATACCCATGCAACCTACACACACACACACATACACACACATATACATACATACATATATATATTTTATACATATATATTTTTATATGTACATATATATACATACATACATACATACATATACATATATACATACATATACATATATATATATATATATATATATATATATATATATATATATATATATATTCCCTCTAACTACACTAATGGTGAAAAAGGTTTCATGAGTTACAAATAACATCTTTCCATGTAGGAATATAAGCAGTTCAACTTTAATGAGTTCCTTAAAGCTTCTCTTTCTTATTTACCTTTTTAGGTTTCTTTCGATTCTTGTATTTGAAAGTCAAATTTTCTATTCAGCTCTGGTCTTTTCAACAAGAATGCTTGGAAGTTTTCCATTTCATTAAAATTTCATTTTTTCTCCTGAAGTTTTATACTTAGTTTTGTTGGGTAGGTGATTCTCAGTTTTAATCTTATCTTCTTTGGTTCCCAAAATATTGTATTCCAAGCCCTTCAATCCCTTAGTGTAGGAGCTGCTACATTTTGTGTTATCCTGTTCGTATTTCCACACCACTTGAATTGTTTCTTTCTGGTTGCTTGTAATATTTTCTCCTTGACCTGGAAATTCTGGAATTTGACTACAATATTCCTAGGAATTTTCCTTTTGGGAGCTTTTTCAGGAGGTGATTGGTGAATTCTTTCCATTTCTATTTTACCCTCTGGGTCTAGAATATCAGGGCAGTTTTCCTTGATAATTTCTTGGAAGATGATGTCTAGGCTCTTCTTTCTGATCATGGATTTCAGATATATCAATAATTTTTAAATTGTCTCTCCTGGATCTATTTTCCCAGGTCAGTTGTTTCTCCAATGATATATTTCACATTATCTTCTATTTTTTCATTCTTTTGGTTTTGTTTCATAATTTCTTGGTTTCTCATAAAGTCATTAACCTCCATCTGCTCCATTCTAATTTTGAAAGAACTATTTTCTTCAGTGAGTTTTTGAACCTCCTTTTCCATTTGGCTAATTCTGCTTTTTAAAGCATTCTTCTCCTCATTGACTTTTTGGAGCTCCTTTGGCATTTGGGTTAGTCTATTTTTTAAGGTGCTATTTTCTTCAGCATTTTTTGGTATCTTGGGTTGACTCACTCTTCATGATTTTCTTGCATCGCTTTCATTTCTCTTCCTAATTTTTCCTGCACCTCTCTTACTTGATTTTCAAAATCCTTTTTGAGCTCTTCCATGGGCTGAGACTATTGCATTTTGTTTTTAGAGGTTTTGTATGCAGAAGCCTTGACTTTGATAGTATGCTTTTTTCTTCCTCATCTGGAAGGATGGAAGAAAATGCCTTTTCACCAAAAAAGTAACCTTCTATAGTCTTATTTTTCTCCCCCCTTGTTTTTGCATTTTCCCAGCCAGTTACTTGACTTTTGAGTCCTTTGTCAAGTGGAGGGTATACTCTAGGTACCTATAAGTTCTCAATTCCTCCAAGATGGCACAATCAAGGGAGAGGAGTTTGCTCCTTTCTTGGCCTTTGCTCTGGTCTGTGAGCAAACACAAGTACTCTTTTCTGCCCTTGAATGGTGAATAAGGTTCACTCTCCACAGCCACCACCAGCTCTACCATACCAGCCAGAACTTCTCCTCACCCCAGAACCACCACTTAGGGCTGAGATCCAGATTAGCCACTTGATTCTTCCTGGGTCTTTAGGCAGAGGGATCCAAAGTGGATGCTGCCACTGTCTGGGGCTGGGCAGGACCATACTCCCCTCTCACCCAGGTGAACAGACTTTTGAAGTTGTTTTTGGCATTTATGGAATGAGAAATCTGAGAATTTCAGCTGCTACCCATGATTCTGCACACTGAAGCCTGCTCTAGTACTATCCTTGCTGTGTGGCCCAGGCTGGGCTGTGCTCTGCTCTGAGCCTGGTATGGTAGACCTTTTCTGTCAACATTTTAGACTGTCTTGGACTGAAAATCTCTTTCACTCTGTCAATGTGTGGCTTCGGCTGCTTTAGAATTTGTTCAGAGTCATTTTTTACAAGTATTTTATGGTCTATGATAGGAGAGCTAGACCTTTTACTCCACCATCTTGGCCACCCCACTATACTTTCCACGGAACTATTTTCTTCAGTGAGTTTTTGTACCTCCTTTTCCATTTGGTTAATTCTGCTTTTGTTTTAGAGTTCTCTTAAAGAATAAATTCAAAATCCTAATTAAATACCAAAATTTAATCCTGAAAATCAAAGGAGAGATTAATAAAAATGAAATAAGAAAGCATTTGAATTACTAAGTAGAGCTGGGAGCTGGTTTTATTTAAATATACCAATTAAAAAGTTAAATCATTGGTTATTTTGATTAAAAAAAGAAGAAAACCAAACTACTGGTATCAAAAATGAAAAGGGTGAATTCACCACCAAGAAAAGGAAATTAAAGCAATAACTATGAGTTATTTTGCCCAATTGTATGCCAATAGATCTCACCTCAAAGAGAAATGGATAAATAAAGTATAAATTGCCCAGATCAACAGGAGAGGAAATAGAATACTTAAATAAGTCCTTTTTAGAAAAAAAGTATTGAATAAGCCATCAGTGAACTCCCTATGAAAAACTTCTCAGAGTCAGATGTATTCACAAGTGAATTCTACCAAACATTTAAGGAAGCATTAATTCCAATGCCATATAAACTATTTGGAAAAGCAGGAAGAGAAGGAGTCCTACCAAATTCCTCTTGTGACCCAAATACGGTTCTGATACCTAAACTAGGAAGAGCCAAAACAGAAAAAGAACCTAAAGATCAATTTTTCTAATGAATATTGATGAAAAAATTTTAAAGAAAATTCTAGCAAGGGCATTATAGCAATATATTACAAGTATCAAACATTATGATCGGTTGGAATTTATACCAGGATAAGTTTAATATTAGTAAAACTATTAGCATAATTAACCATATCAATAACAAAAACAACAGAAATCATACGGTTATCTCAATAGATACAGAAAAAAGTTTTTGATAAAGCACCTATTCTAATTAAAAGCACTAGAGAGCACAGAATTAAATGGAACTTCCCTTAAAATGATAAATAACATTTATCAAAAACCATCAGCAAGCATTTTCTGTAACAAGGATAAACCAAAAGCTTTCTCAGTAAGTTCAGGGCTGAAGCAAGGATGTCCATTGTCACCACTATTATTCAATTTTGTACTAGAAATGCTAACTACAGTAATAAGATGAAAAGAAATTGGAGTAATTACAATAGGCAATGAAGAAATAAAACTATCACTTTGTAGATGACATGATATACTTATATATCATATACTTACAGAATGCTAAAGAATTAACTAAAAAGCTAGTTGAAATAATTAACTTTAGCAAGGCTATAAAATAAACTCACACATATCATCAATGTTTCTATATATTGCCCCCAAGGTCCAACAACAAGTGATTGAGGTGTCTTTAACAACAATTGTAGACAAAGTACTTTGCAGACCACCAGCTGAGACAAACCCTGAAAATATATGAACACTATTACAAAAACTTTTCATGCAAACAAAGTCAAATCTGAATAATTGGAAAAATATGAATTGCTCATAGGTAGGCTGAACCAGTAGAATAATAATGAAAATCTACCTAACTTAATTTACTTGTTTAGTATCATACCAGTCAAACTACCAAAAATATTATTTTAGATAGTTAAAAAAATGATTACGGGGGGTGGAGCCAAGATGGCGGAGTAGAAGGACTCACATTTACGAGCTCCGAAACCAAAGCTGATAGAATTAATGTAAAAAGAGACCCCCATAACTTCTGGGTCAATACAAGGTGTGCAGAAACGGAGTGGAAGAGATTTCCGTTCCAGGGAGCCCTGGAGACCCGTCCCCAGGGTCCAGCGTGCCCCAGAAAGTGGACCCCACCCCCAGCGCTGCCCTGGCTGCGGCCCCAGAGAAGCTGATCCGAGCAGGCTTCAGAGACGGAAGCTCCGGCAGCCGGGAAAGTCCCTCCACCCACAGAAGCTACAGGTCAGTGAGAGAGAAGGCCAGGCTGGAGGAGAGGGGGAGCAGGGCGTCTCCGTGACTTGGGCCCTTTCGGGAGGAAGCGGTGGCAGCAGAGACGGGGGCAGGAAGCAGCGGAGGCAGAGGTGTGGGCGGCAGCTGAGGAGGCAGCGGACCGAGACTCAGGAATCCCCCAGCAGCAGGCAGGATCTTCATTATGGAAGATTCCCACATAAAACCTGAGGGAGCTGAGCCTGGGAGATGGCCCTGCCCCCACCCCGCTCTGTTACTGAAGGCTTCTGCTTAAAGCCCCTAAGGGAACTGAGCTTGGGAGGCGGGCCCCCCACCCCGCCCCACCCACTCCATTCCTGAAAGTCTCTACATAAAGCCCCTGAGGGATCTGAGCCTGGGAGAAGGCCGTGTCCCCACCCCAGCACCTGAACTAAAGCTCACTGGTTGACAGCCGGCAGGAGGAAAGCCCAAATAAATCTCAGAGGCCAAGCACTAGCTGGGCGGATCCAGGCGGGGGGTGGAAAGGAATCTCAGAAGTCAAGTAACTGGCTGGGAAAATGCCTAGAAAAGGGAAGAAAAATAAGACTTTAGAGAGTTTTTTCCAACAAATGCAAATGATCCCGACCTTTGGATCTGATGACGAGGATGTATCCTTGCCATCAGGGAAAGACGTGGAGGGTGGGGCCTCAGTACCCCAGACACCCCAGTGTGGTGGCAGGTGGGCTCAGGCCCTGGAAGAGCTCAAAAAGGATTTTGAAAAGCAAGTTAGACAGGTGGAGGAAAAAACTGGGAAGAGAAATGAGAGAGATGCAAGAAAAGTATGAAAAACGGGTCAATACCTTGGTTAAGGAGACCCAAAAAAATGCTGAGGAAAGTAACACCTTGAAAAATAGGCTCACTCAACTGGCAAAGGAGGTTCAAAAAGCCAATGAGGAGAAGAATGCTTTCAAAACAGAATGAGCCAAATGAAAAAAGAGGCTCAAAAGCTCACTGAATTTAATAGTTCTCTCAAAATTAGAATGGAACAGATGGAGTCTAATGACTTTCTGAGAAACCAAGAAATCACCAAACAAAACCAAAAGAATGAAAAAATGGAAGAGAATGTGAAATATCTCATGGGAAAAACAACTGACCTGGAAAATAGATCCAGGAGAGACAATTTAAAAAATTATGGGACTACCTGAAAGTCATGATCAAAAAAAGAGCCTAGACATCATCTTCCATGAAATTATCAAGGAAAACTGCCCTGACATTCTAGAACCAGAGGGCAAAATAAGTATTGAAAGAATCCATCCATCACCACTTGAAAGAGATCCAAAAAGAGAAACTCCTAGGAACATTGTGGCCAAATTCCAGAACTCCCAGCTCAAGGAAAAAATCTTGCAAGCAGCTAGAAAGAAACAATTCCAGTACTGTGGAAATACAATCAGGATAACCCAAGATCTAGCAGCTTCTACATTAAGGGATCGAAGGGCATGGAATAGGATATTCCAGAAGGCAAAGTAACTAGGACTCAAACCAAGAATCACCTACCCAGCTAAACTGAGTATAATACTTCAAGGGAAAATATGGTCTTTCAATGAAACAGAGGACTTTCAATCATTCTTAATGAAAAGACCAGAGCTGAAAAGAAAATTTGACTTTGAAACACAAGAATGAGAAGAAGCATGAAAAAGGAAACAGCAAAGAGAAGTCTTAAGGGACTTACCAGAAGTGAACTGTTTACATTCATACAGGGAAAGACAATATTTCTAACTCTTAAAACTTTTCAGTATCTGGGTAGTTGGTGGGACCACACATACACATGTACACGCATGCACACACATACACACATGCACACACATACAGAGATAGAGAGCACAGATTGAACTGAATAGGATGGGACCATACCTTAAAAGAAACTAAGGTAAATGGTGAGAGAGAAATGTAGGGGGAGGAAAGAGAGAGAAAGGGAAGGGGGCAACTATATGTCATTTAAGAGGCAGGTAGGAGTTTTTCTTAGTGGAGGGAAAAAGAGGAGAGCTGAGAAAAAAAAAACCAAGAAGTTTACCCTCATTACATTTGACTAAACGAAGGAGTGAAATGCACACTCATTTTGGCATGAAAACCTATCTTACAGTATAAGAAAGTGGGGGAGAAGGAGATATTGCAAGGGAGAGGATGATGAAGGGGAGGGTAAAGGGAGAAGGGAGCAATTTGAAGTCAACACTCTTGGGGAGGGACAGGATCAAGAGACAGAAGAGAAACAATGAGGGGCAGGTTAGGAGGGATTGTAATCCAGTTAGTCTTACACAACACGACTATCAGGGAAGTCATTTGCAAAACTACACAGATATGGCCTATATTGAATTGCCTGCCGTCCCAAAGGGAATGGGTGGGGAGGGAGGGATGGGGAGAATTTGGAACTCAAAGTTTTAGGAACAACTGTTTAATATTGTTGTTGCAACTAGGAAAGAAGACATACAGTTAATGAGGAATAGAAAGTCATCTGGCCCTACAGGAGAAAAGAGAAGATGGAGACAAGAGAAGGGAGGGATGACAGAAGAGAGGGCAGATTGGAGATAGGGAAAATTAGATTGCTTGGGGTATTGGGGTGGGGGGAGGGGATAAAAGGGGAGAAAATTTGGAACCCAAAAATTTGTGAAAATGAATGTAAAAAATTAAATAAATAAATAAAATTAAAAGGAAAAAAAATAAGTGTTTATACCAAAAAAAAAAAATGATTACAAAATTCATCTGGAAGAACAAAGTTCAAGAACATCAAGGGAATTAAAGAGAACAATTATGAAGGAAGGTGACCTTGCTGTACTAGATCTCAAATTGTGTTATGAAGCAGTAATTATCAAAAGTGATACTGGCTAAGAAATGGAGTGGTAGATCAGTGGAATGAATTAGGTTCCCAATGCACAGTAAATAACATAGTGTTTGACAAGCACAAAATTCTCAGCTTTGGGCACAAGAACTCACTATTTGGCAAAAACTGCTGGGACAAATGAAAATTTAGACCAACATCTCACAGTGCATACCAAGATTGCATCAAAATAGGTACATGGTTTAGACATAAAGGATGATACCATAAGTATTACTAGGTCTATATCCTAAAGAGACAAAAAAACAAAAAGGAAAAGGACCTATTCATACAAAAATATTTATAGCAGGTCTTTTACAGGCGGCAAAGAATTGGAAAATGGAAAATGACTTACTCATACAAAAATATTTATAGCAGGTTCTTTATGGGTGGCAAAGAATTGGAAATTGAGGGGATCCCCATCAACTGGGAAATGGCTAAGAAAGTTATGGTATATGATCATGATGGAGTAGTACTGTTGTGCTATCAGAAAAATCTGGGAAGACTTATATGAATTATGTAAAGTAAAATGAGCAAAACCAGAAAAGAATATACACAGTAACAGCAATACTGTGCAATGATCAACCATGAATTGTTTAGCTGTTCTCAGTAGTACAGTGATCCAAGGCAATTCCAAAGGACTCATGATGAAAAATAACATTTACCTCTAGAGAAAGAACTGATGGAGCCTGAATGCACATAGAAGAACACTATTTTTCACTTTCTGTATTTTTAATCTTATTTTAATTTTTTCCCTTTGGGTCTGTCTTCTTTCATCACTAATATGGTAATATGTTTTGCCTGATTGAACATATATAACCAATATCATATTCTTTACTGCCTCAAGGAGGAGTGTGGGAGGGTGAGAGAAAATTTGCAACTCAATTAAAAAAAATGAATGTTGTGTCTTTAATAAAATGTGATATTTTTAAAAATAATTTCTTCATTCAATTTTGTACCTCTTCCCCCCTCCCATTAGATCAGTTCTGCTTTTTAAGGAGTTCTTATCTTTAGTGAATTTTTGTACATCTCTTTCCATTTAGTCAATTCTGTCTTTTTAAAAAGGTATTCTCTTCAGTGGATTTTTGTTCCTCTTTTATAATTTGGCTTATTTTTTAAAAGTATAATTTTCTTCAATAATTTTTGTGCCTCTTTTACCAAACTGTTTATTCCATTTTCATAATATCCTTGTATCTTACTAAGTTCTTTTGCTAAATTTTTCTTCTATCTCTCTTATTGTATTTTTAAACTCCTTTTTCTTCCTCCTGCTCTTCCAGGTATTCTTTTGATAACTGCAACTGATACATGTGACTTTGTGACTTTGGGTGTTGCATTTTGACTTTGTTAGCATCTGATTCTTTCTGTTGTGATCTTCCCTGTCACCATAGTAACTTTCTGTGGTCTGAAAATTTTTTTTGTTGATTATTCAGTTTTTCAGTCTCTTGCCTTTTAATTCTATGTTAAAGTGAAGCTCTGCTTCAGAGGGTGGAAGGCCCACTGTTCCAAGCTTTAGGATTTTGTATAGCTCTTTTCAGAGCTAGTTCTGGGGTATCTGTAAGTTTTCAATTCTTTCTATTTGGTGAGAACTGAGGGGAACTGTATTTACTTCTTTCCTGGAGTATGCTGTAGTCTATATGTAACCATAAAGACTTTATTTCCACCATGGGACTATGATTAGGGTCCCCACATCCCTGCTGTCACAAACTCTGTTGTGATAGTGTTCCTCTTCACCCTGGGACTGCAAGAGCCAAGATTGAGACCAGAATCCACATATGGGTAAAGCAGGAGAGTCCTGAACTCATTGACAGCAAAGGGACCCCTGAAATATCCTTCTGACCAGTTGCCTTACTCCTTTCCCTTATATGGGCTAAGAGCTCCAGAAACTGCTGCCACAGATTCAGTTTCCCCAAAGGTTCACTGCTGGCTGCCTTGTGCAGGGGTGTGGAGTCTTGTTGTGCCTCGCTGAGTGTGGCCCGCTAATTTGCCTGGGCATTGCCAGTGCTATACTGTGCTCCACTTTCACCCTCGTACAACAGACCTTTCTTGTCAACTTTCTAAGTTGTCTTGGGCTAGAAAATTTTCTCACCCTCATCCTTCTATAGATTCTGCCACTTCATAGAATGTTTTGAATTATTATTTAGTTATTTGGAAGGAAATTTGAGAGAGGTTAGTCAATTATCTGCCTTTTCTCTATCTTGGTTCTACCTCCTTAAGAATATTTTCAGTTCCTTCAAGTACTTCATGTGACATCCTTTACCGTAAATATCTTCTAATGATGCTGTGTGACTGCAAATTTTGGAATACATGCACTAAAAATCGAAGTTATGAGTAACACAAAGGACAATGGAGAAATCAGTGGTATACACATGTTTGTTGAGTTGTTTCAGTCTTTTCCAACTTTTCATGACCCCATTTGGGGTTTCCTTGGCAATAATACTAGAGTGATTTGCCATTACCTTTGCTAACTCATTTTACAGGTGAGAAAGTGAGGCAAACAGGGTAAGTGACTTGCCCAGGATCACACAACGAGAAAATATTTGAGACCATATTTGAACTCAGATGAACTTTCATGATTCCAAGCTCAGTGCTCTATCTACTGTGCCAACTAGCTGCCCCATGCACAAGTTGTGACATATTTTCAGTGATCATTTATCTTTATGAAATGGTAGGAAGGATATCATTGGGTCAGCTATACTTTGAATAGTGAGGACTAAACATGGATAGTCCAAATATTTTCCTGATTCCCTGCACTTGTAAAAAGACCTAGAGGAAAAGTTCCATTATATCAGGTGGATTCTTTATGTAGGATATTTGAGGAAAAACTGGACAAGAATTATCCAAGATAAGAAGACATCTTTGGGTTACAATCTACACCAGTAAAGAATTTCCCCATTTATAGATCTCTGATTCATTCAAACACTGAAACCTGTCATCAAACAGGAAGGGATAGACTGATTGATTTGTTTTATGAGACATATATAAGAGGTGATTTTTGCCAAATGTTATAACATCCCCAATAAGTGATCGAATTTCTCTAAGGAGGAGGTACCCACCATCTCCTACCTGATTTCACTTTTTGACAGTTCCTGTTGCTGGGAACGGCTGTTTTTTCTTAAATCCAATTTAAATTTTTTCTCTTTGAAACTACCTCTGTTGCTCCTCATTAAGCACACATGAACCATACAAAGCAAATCAAATTCCTCCTCCCCACTGCAGCCTTTAAATACTTGAAGATAGTATACTCTAGGATTAGACTCACAGTTGGAAGTGACTTTAGAGTCCACAGACACTAATGCTCCATTTTACATTTTTAAAAAAGTATTTGCTAAGTTTTAGTTTTTAAAATTCATTTTCACAAGATTTGGAGTTTCAAATTTTCTCCCCATCTCTCCCCTCCCTCCATCCTGAGATGGCATGCATTCTGATTACTACTTTCTCCAGTTTGCCCTTCCTTTTATCATTCCCCCTCTTATTGCCTTCCCCTTTACTTTCTTGAAGAAAAAGATAGATTTTTATACCCCTTTGCCTGTATATCTTATTTCCTGATTGCATGTAAAAACAATTTTTTAACATTTGTTTTTAAAACTTTGAGTTCCAAATTCTCTCCCTTCTTCCTCTCCCTTATTGAGAAGGCAAACAATTCAATATGGGTTATACATGTGTAGTTATGCAAAACACTTCCATAATAGTCATATTGTGAAAGACTATATTTCCCTCCGTCCTATTCCCCCCTACTTATTCTATTTTCTCCTTTGACCCTGTCCCTTTTCAAAACTGTTCACTTCCGACTACCCCCTTTCCCAAACTGCCCTGTCTTCTATGATCCTCCCCTCTTATCTCCTTCCCTTCTACTTTCCTGTAAGGTAAAATACCCAACTGAGTGTGCACGTTAATCTCTTCTTAAACCAAATCCTATGAGAGTAAGGTTCACTCATTTCATCTCACCTCTCTCTTCTCCTCTCCCTCTCCATTGTGAAACCTTTTTCTTGTCTCTTTTATGGAAAATAATTTACCCCACTGTATCTCTCCCTTTCTCTTCCCAATATATTCCTCTCTCACCCCTTAATTTTACTTTTTAGATATTATCTCTTCATATTCAGCTCACCCTGTGCCATCTATCCATCCATCCATCCATCCATCCATCCATCCATCCATCCATCCCTCCCTCCCTCCCTCCCTCCCTCCCTCTCTATCTATCTATCTATCTATCTATCATCTATCTGTCTATCTATCTATCTCCTCTAACTACCTTAATACTGAGAAAGATCTCATGAGTTCAAATGTCATCTTTCCATGTAGGAATATAAACAGTTCAGCTTTAATAAGTTTCTTATAATTTCTCTTTCCTGTTTACCTTTTCATTCTTCTCTTTATTATTGTATTTGAAAGCCAAATTTTTTATTCAGTTCTGATCTTTACATCAAGAATGCTTGAAAGACCTCTATTTCATTGAATATCCATTTTTTTCCCCTAAAGGATTATGCTCACTTTTGCTGGGTAGGTGACTCTTGTTTTTAATCCTAGCTCCTCTGACCTCCAGAACATCATATTCCAAGTGCTTTGATCCATTAATGTAGAAGCTGTTAGATCGTATGCTATTTTGATTGTATTTCCACAATACTCAAATGTTTCTTTCAGGCTTCTTGCAATATTTTCTCCTTGATTTGGAAACTCTGGAATTTGACTATGATATTCCTAGGAGTTTTTCTTTTATGATCTCTTTTCAGAAGTGATCAGTAGATTCTTTCAATTTCTATTTTATCCTCTGGTTCTAGAGTATCAGGACAGTTTTCCTTGATAATTTCTTGAATGATGTTGTCTAAGCTCCTTTTTTAATCATGTTTTTTTTCAGGTAGTCCGATAATTTTTTAAAAATTATCTCTCCTGGTTCTATTTTTCACATCAGTGGTTTTTTCAATAAGATATTTCACATTGTCTTCTGTTTTTTTCATTCTTTTGGTTCTGTTTTATAATTTCTTGGTTTCTCATTAAGTTATTAGCTTCTATATGCTTCATTCTAATTTTGAAGTAGTTATTTTCTTCAATGAGTTTTTGGACCTCCTTTTCCATTTGACCAACTCTACTTTTTAAGGCATTCTTCTCCTCAGAGGTTTTTTGGACTTCTTTTGCCATTTGGGTTAGTCTATTTTTTAAGGTTTTATTTTCTTCAATATTTGGGTCTCCTTTACTTGTTTTTCATGATTTTCTTGTATCACTCTCATTTCTCTTCCCAACTTTTCCTCTCTTACTTGATTTTCAAAATCCTTTTTGAGCTCTTCCATGGCCTGTAACAAATTCATATTTTTCTTGGAGGTTTTTGATGTAAGAGCTTTGACTTGGTTTTCTTAACGTTGAATGTTTTGATCTTCTTTGTCACCAAAGTAAGATTCTATAATCTGAGCTTTTTATGATGTTTGCTCATCTTCCCAGACAAATACGTGACTTTCTAAGTCTTTGTCAAAGTAGAACTCTGCTTCCAGTGGAGGTGGGGGTGGATGTACTGTCACAGGCTTCAAGGATTTTTCATCAGCCACTCAATCAATCAGTGGGTCTGGAGCTGTGTAAGTAGTCTCTGCTGCTGTTGCTGCTGCTTCCACCATCCCCACTGCCCTGGGGCTGGAGTCAACCAGCCAGACTTCTCTCATCTTTCACTCAGATCCCACAGAGTTTTCTCACTGACCCCCCCTTAGCATTTGTGAGTTGAAAAGTCTGGAAGCTGCCACAACTCTAATGATTCAGTCCCTGGAGGCCTGCTCTGACTGATCTGATCTGGTGCAGTCCACACCAGACTGAGTTCTGAACCCTTCCTGGTGCAACAGACCCTTCCTATTGACTTTGCAGTTTGTCTTGGACTCAGAATTTGTTTCACTCTGTCATTTTGTGGGTTTTGTAGCTCCAGAATTTATTTAGAGTCAGCTTTTACAGGTATTTGGTGGGCTTTGGGGGCAAGTTCACAGAACTCCTCCATCTTGGCTTTGCTATGTGACCATGCCTCCTCCATCTTATACTTGTGGAGTTCAAGTTTTGTACCCAAGTATAAGATTCTACATTTATCCTACTTGAATTTATTCTCATTAAATTCAGTCTACTGTTCAAGCCTTTTTTTTGTTCTAGCCTGTTTTGTTCTAGTCTGGTCTTATTTCCTCCAACCTTCAAGTCATCTGCAAATTTTCTAGCATAAAAATCATAGCAATTATACTTGCATATCCTTTATGGATAAAAATATTACAAAACACAGATTTGTAAAAAGAATTATACCTTTGAAGTTGAGATTATTGGGGTACTCTGCTGGAGATCTCCAGATATGTTAATACCAAATTACCAAAGCAACTACTCAAAGTCTGTCCTTCCAACCTTTGATGAATATATCTAATTTTATTATTGTCTAATCCATATCTCTCCAGTTTGTCTACAAGATACTTTCTTTAAATGTTTGAAAAGATCTAGGAAAATGATAGCCACATTATTCCCCTCATTTACTAGTTAACTTTTCTGAACAGGAAATGAGTTGTGCTGAGCATAACTTGCTCTTAATAAAGCCATGCTGGCTTTTTTCAACTCCTTCTCCCTTCACATTGGTCATCAATCACCTCTTTAATGATTCCTCTAGAATTTTCTCACGAATCCAAGCCAAGCTCACTGGCCTATAGTTTATAGACTCCATTCTCTTTTCTTTGATGAAATTAGGAGAGGATTTGTCCTTTTCCTGTCTGGTTGTACTTTCCCTATTTTCCATGATCATTCAAATATCTTTGACAGTAGAAGAACAATTCCATCTGCAAGTTCTTTCAGGACTGAAGGATATCATTCACTTGTGTTAGCTAACTTAGATTCATCAAGCACAGCGAGGGGTTTTCTTACTATCTCCTTACTTATTGGAGATATCGATTTTCATTAGTCTTTTTTGTTTGGTCATTTCTACTATAAAGGTTATTTTCACTTTCAAAAAGAAGAGAAACAGAGTAAAAATCAAGCAATCCTCCTTTCTCTATGAGATCAACTATTCAGTTTAATTCAATAAACATTTATTAAGTATCTACTATGTGATAGGCACTGTATACTCTAAGGTACAAAAGGGCAAAAGACAGACCTGAATGAGCTTGCTATCTAATGGGGAGGACAAAATTCAAACAAATATATACAAAGCAAGCTACATGCAGGATTAAAAAAAGAAACTAATTAACAGAGAAAAGGCATTGTAATTAAGAGAATTTGGGGGAGTCTTCCCAAAGGAGGTGGGAATTTGGTTGGAACATAAAGTAAACTCAGGAGATCAGTAGTCAGAGTGGAGAGGGACAGACACAGGGGATAGGCAGAGGGATTGCCTGGACCCAAGAGATGGTGTATTTTGTTTGTGGAACAAGTAGAAGGTCAGCATCATTGAATAGAAAAATACATTTTGGGGACTAAGGTGTAAGTAGACTGGAAAGGTAGAAGGGGGCTAGGTTATAAAAAGTTTTGAGTGTCCAATGGAGCATTTTGTATTGGTTCCTAGATGTAATAAGAAGTCATTGGAGTTTATTGAATAAGGAGATGACATCATCAGATTTGCATTTGGAGTGGGAGAGATTTAAGGTAGGCGGATATGCTAGCAGGCTATTATAGTGATCAAGGTATGAAGTGATGAGGGCTTGCACTAGAGTGGTGACAGTGTCAGAGGAAAAAAAGGGACATATTTAGGAGATGTTGCAAAATTGAAATCAACAGACTTTGGCAATAGTTTGAATATGGAGAAAGGGTGAAAGATAATGAGGAATTCAGGATGACTCATGTTGGGTTGCGAGACCCAAAGACTGGGAGGATTTTGTGACACTCTACAGCAATAGAGAAGGTAGGATGGGGGTAGAGTTTAGGGAGAAAGATAGTGAGTTCTGCTTTGGACATGTTGAGTTTAAGTTATCTACTGTAATCCACTTTGAGATGGCTGAAAGGCATTTGTAGATGTTAGACAAAGTCAGAAGAGAGACTGAGGCACAAAAAGTAGATCTGAGAATCATCAGCATCAATTATGATAATTAATGTGAATTGATGAGATCACCAAGTGAAGTAGAATAGAAAGAGAAGAGGACACAGGACAGAAACCTGAGGGACATCTATAGTCGGAGGGAATGATTTAGAGAAGGATCTAGCAAGGAAGACAGAGAAAGAATGGTCAAATGGGTAGGAGAAAAAGCAGGAGAGAGTGGTGTCCCAAAAATCTAGAAAGAATATCAAGGAGGGGGATGTAACTAACGATATCAAACAATGACTCCTGCAGAGGGTCAAGCAGAGAATGAGAACTGAGAAAAAGTGATTGACAGCTAAGAGAGCAATAGTAAGTTTGGAGAGAGCACTTTTGGTGGAACGATAAGGTCCAAAGTCAGATGGCAATGGGTTAATAAGAGAGTGAGAGGAGAGAAAATGGGGGTACCTATATGTAGATAACTTTTTTCAGTTTAGCTACAAAAGGGAGAAGAGAAATAGGGTGATACCAACAATGAAAGGATCAAGAAAAGCTTTTTTTTTTCAGGATAAGGGAGATAGGAACATGTTTTTAGGCAATAGGAGATGAGTCAGTAGAAAGGGAGAGACTGAAAATAAGTTAAATAGTGTGTATTATAGAGGGGGAAATCCTGTTGGAGGAGATTGGATGGAATGCAATCACTTGAACAAGGTGAGGGCTTAGCCTCAATAAGAAGTAAAGCTACTTTATCATGTAAGACTGAGGTGAAAGGGGAGAAAGTGGCAGAAGATACCTGAAAAATAAGAGATGAGGAAGACCTGAGAAGTTCTTTCTGAATAGTCTCCATTTTTTTTCTGTAAAATATGAGACAATTCTCAGCTGGGAGAGTAGGGAGTTGAGGAGGAATAGAAAAGGTGTAGAAGAATCATTGGGCAAAGTGGGATAGTGAGTTGGTAGGGAGATATATTTGCATTATTTAGCAGCAGTGAGGACCTAGTTAAAGTTATGTAACTTAAATTTGTGGTGGATCCAGCCAGAACAGTTGAGTGATTTTTTTCTACCATCATTCAGCAACATGTGTTTATACTGGGATGTAATGCTGGAATGTAATGGTGGGAGTGATCCAAGCCTGATGTTTGGTTGAGCTCTCTCAGGGATATGATAGATAAGGAGGTGAGGGACTGAAGAGAGGACAAGACAATGGAGAGTTCAATTGATTCACCAAGGAGTCAAGAAGGGAGAAGTGTGATAAGTTTAGGGGAGATGGCCTGAGAGAGAATTGGGGGTGGGGGTCATCATCTCATCTATCCCAAGAAAATTTTCCAAAATATTTTAGCCAAATACAACAAATATCATTTAAATCAGAGATCATTTCATGAGTCTGAATAGAACTTTCAAAGAATGCCTACATCTCCAACAAGACAAGTGAAGTCAATGAGCAAATTTGTTAAGAACCTACTGTGTGCCAAGCACTGTGTTAAATACTCTTCCTCATTTAATTCTTCTCCTTTTTTCAAGAACAACATATGAGTTTTAGTGGGAATATAATGCCATATTACAGGGAACTGAGATGGTAAAGTAAATGAGGCCTATTAAGACCATAGATAATGTTTCAAGCAGAAGGATGCTAATAGCCCTCTGTAGCAAGAGAGCCTTGTGTTAACTTTGAGTCCCTGCCACAAGAAATGAAAATAGCACACAGAGCACATCCTACTTCTGCATTTGTTTCTACTTGAAGGCTTAACAAGCTCTTAAAATAAATAAAACCACAACTTCTGGTCTTTCATTACTTTATGATATCACAGCCTGACAAGCAAAGTCTTTTCTTTGCTACTGCCCTGGATGATTTCTTTGCTACAGCTTAAAAGAAGGACTCCTTTACATGAGTTTGTCCATTACAGACTTTGAATATGTGAACTGTGACTTTTTCGCTGTTACAGTGCTCTTTGTGATTCAGGACATAGGTTTTGCATGAATGACCTGTAAGTAAGAAAGGAGATGCAGTCTGACCATGTTTGTTAGTCAAATGTGAATGCAAATATTCAACACGTTGGAAAATGTGAAGTCTAGTGAAAAGGAGAACAAAACTATATTTACTCTGACTGTGGAGTATTTCATGCTCTTGGGTTGAAAATTAGTCTAGAATTGGTGTAGCCAGAGGGAATATTTGGGGATATTTAAAGTACTATAAATATATTGTTAATTTTTATTTCTTAATAGGAGACAGTGTCCAAGAAAGAAAAATGAGACAATACTTCTTTCATTTTAATTTTACAAAAGTCTGATCATTATATGTTTGACCCCTAGAACTTATCATATTGCAATATATCAGAGATTACATGCACACAAGAAGAACATGAAATTGACAATATGAATTTGAACTCTCTTCTTAGCATTTGCATAACACATGCTAAAGTTGATGATCGTATACTTCCCTGCCCTCTCCACCACCCCAATAACCCTGGAATTGCCCCAACTACTTCATATGAAATCTTTAAGTCTTGTGAAAAGTAGACCGCCCATATTATTGAACACTGAAACTGAATAGAATCATGGTTTCTGAATCCTAATATTGCTTACCTCTTCCTGACAAAGAAGCCCTTTTCTTGGTTAGGCAAGAGTATTAGGATTAGTATGTATTGCCTTCTTCTCTTCTTGACTTGGGTGGGCTCTACCATAATGTCAGAGTAAAGTCAGGCATTCAGAGGGTGGTGAGGCAAGGCGAGTATTATGAAATCTCATGATACTGGTCTATCTGGTCAGCAGCAGAGAGCAAGAGACAACAGTGTATTTGTAGGAAAGCTAGAGCTGTCCTTTTTTCATTAAGTGTATTTATAAACATACTGAACATGAAGCATTTTTCCTTTCTTCACAGTGATGGATGATTATGTCTACGAAATGTTTTCATGTATTTGGCGCCAGGGTAATCAAAATCAGTTGAAACTGTCGCACTGAAGGGAAGGGAAACAAGTAGGCGTGGGGGACTGCATGTGCTCTTTCCCCTGTGAGATCCAAGGGTAGTAGCTGGTAGAACTGTGCCCTTCACAGAGGAACATGCTATTCAAGCTGGTAATTGTTCCCAGTCCTACTTATGGCTTCTGTCCATGGAGGGATGCAGCCCTGCATAACTTTAAAAGCAATCGACTGCTCTGAAAACAAAGAGAGCTTGGGAGCCAGCATATGCGTGACTCTATTTAGGCTGAAAAAGAACTGGTCCCAAAAAACCTTTGTGAATGAAATTTTAATGCTTTCATGTCTGCCCTGGCCCCCATTCTGGGTCAGTCCTTGTAACTTCAAACATCCTGTTTAAACTGGTGTTTTCCACTACGTACAGACAAAAATATTTTCTATTACAAGCTCCTAATGATTGTACAAAGACAAGCAATGAGGATTAAGTCAGGAAGAGAAGTTGACATGCCTGTGGGAAAAATATAGAAAGCAGACATCCAGACCCTTCTTTTGATGGCTTTCCTTGGGTAACAACAGATCTTGGTCTTCTGTCTTGCAAATATTATATTAAGTTCAAGTTAAAAAAGAGGCAAGCAGTAAGTGCCTTTACATATTCCAAGTCATTATGTCTAGCTTTGGTCACTGTTTTTCATACTTCTGCTTTTGAAAAAAGGGACGTTTTTGAAGAGAGATTCCATCATGGTGTGTGTTCGTCCTTCGTTGCCAAAGAAGACCATGCCATCAGAGAAATGATGACATGACTTGCGCTTGATTTTGTTTTGAGTGAAGGTGGGCTGTGCAGGTCACCAGCCTCACTTCTCCTCCAGAGCCATCTGAATACAGTGACCAGATACTCATCAGGATGACTGGAGATGACCCAGGATTAGGCAATTGGGGTTAAGTGACTTGCCCTAGGTCACACACTCAGGTCCTCCTGACTCCTGCACTGGTGCTCTATCCACTGCACCACCTTGCCCGATTCTATCATGGTAGAAACTTACAGAAAGCTGAGACTTAATTTCTAAGGATCTTGGCATATGATTTCATCAATATAGGGATGTATAGGTGAGTAAATTTCCTCTTCAAATGTAGATCATTAACTCTTCTTAAACTTAGAGCCTTAGAGTGTCTTGAGAAACCAAGAGGTTAAGTGATTTTCCCAAAGTTACAATAACCAGCCTTTGTCAGAGGTGGGAATTTCACACTGATTTCAAGGATGGCATTCTCTTCACTATGCAATGCTATTTTTCAAGCATCATATAGTTAAATTATAATATATTCTTATTCATCAAAACGGAGCATCCTGAATTGTGTCATTTTTATCTTCAACTAAATACCCAGGTTATTATACCTTCCACTCCATTGACTTTTGACCTTGGAGTGAATCATTTGTGTTCCTGGGTGATCTACCTGGTTAGATACATACCACATGATGAAGAATTAATTTAATCCAGGCAGAAGTGGTGCCTTCCTCTTCTTCCAATTTTTAGTCAAGCCAAGATTTCTGAAAAGTAATTTATTGCCAAGTATTTTTTTAAAAAAATATAGCTCCTGTTCTCTATTTTCACCACCTTCTTTATAGACATGTCCATAACACTCATTCTCCAGGTAGAATTGGTAACAGTCCTCACTGTTGGATGGGACCTAAGAATGAAAGTTCTAACTCTATAGAAATGTCCTTTATGAAACCTCAAGCAAGCAGCCAGACTTCTAGAGAGAGGGAATCCACCCATTATAATTCTGAATGGCTAAAAACTGTAGTTAGTCTATTATGACTATTTGTGACAAATTCATGAAAGTTCTTAGCAATTAATACTTCCTTTTCTAGGTTTCCTTAGACTGTACTTTGAATAAAATGTTTTAGAGTCTGTCAGAAATTGATGTCAAACTCATTGGTCTACTGGTTTTTTTTTTTAAATTTAAGCACTAATTATGGTGGGTTTTTTTTTTTTGGTATTTTGGCATCTAGACTATTTCCTACAAACTTTATGATCTTGAAAATTCAGACTAATTGAGAGCATCTCAATATCATCATTATATCCTAAGGTTTCAACTCCATAGTAATTTTTTCCTAAAACCTGTACCTATAGTTTCCAGTTCTTCATTCAAGACAAACCCCATCAGAAGTGCAGGCTAACCTAGAAATCCATGCATTCTTGGGCTAGCTGGGTTGGGGAAAGGACACTCCTTACTGACTCTCAGGAGTTTAAAGAGTCACCCTTATACCTTGTGGTCAATGTGGAGGAAAGAAAGCTGTTTTGCCTATCTGGGCCTTTTGTATGCACATTTAGTTTCAGTTTAGAAGACAATTAAAAGGCCTCTCTTTATCACACAGTATTTGGGCAGGAAATATTAGAGGAAGGCCCCCTCCCTTACAGTCCATCACTCACTTCAAGCAGTCTCACCAAACTTTTCATGTAATTAGCAGCAAAGAGAGCCCCTTGGGCATACTCATAGGACTCCTTAATTGGTATTTCTCCTCATACAGATAAAATCTGTGTACTGTTTATGTAAAATGTATACATACACATAAAATATAAAAAACATATAGATAGTGGGAAGCATTGATGGTTGTCTTTAGAATCTTGCTTACCCTTATCCAAGGGAGACTGTTATTGTTGTTTGGAGAAAAGCAGGGGAGAGATCATAAGTCTGACTATCTTATTCTCCTTTGAGAAATGGCAGAGAACTTGACCAGATATATCTCTATATCTCTTGACAGATTCATCCCTCACAAAGTTGTACACGAGGCCAGTATTATCTCCACCAATTTAGAAGCCATGCTTAAACAAAAAGTATGCAAAATGCTTATCTTTGAAATATAACCATTAAGGAACATGCATAAAAGATACCACCAAGAAAACATACAGTAGGAATAGAAGGGGTAGTCACCTGAAGAGGACAATAATTGATAGGTGAATAGCCAAAGTATTCTATTGACACCCAAAAAATATAAAGAGAAAGTGATGAAAATGTATGAACAAGAGTTATGGAAGATGAACAAAGATAAAGAGTTGTTATTTGAATTGTTGGGGTAAACTCCCAGAACAATGAGATCTCAGATCTGTTAGAATATTTGATGATTTATAATTGTATGAATTATTACATTGTTATATTCTTGAAGCAATTGTGTGAGGTATGTACTGCAGGTATTATTATGGTCATTAGTCAGAAGGTGAAAGTGATGCTCAAAAAATTAAGTGACATGCCCACTGACCTACTCTGAGTGTCTAAAAAGGGATTTGAAACCTAGATCTTTCTTGATTCCATATCCAACGTTCCGCCCACTACCTCATACTATCTCTCAAAAGTCAATTTTCTGGCCTGGAATTAGCACAAACTATTGATCTCCCTACTTCATTTTTTAAAATCCAGGTTCTTAAATGAATTTCCTGTTCATTCATGTAAATACGTTTAGAAAGTTTCTTTTTTTTTTCTTCCTTATTGGAAATGCTTCTGTTTGCTTCTTCAAATTTCCATTTGAGAGACTTCTACATCCCTTTAGCTGACATCCCCATATGGAATTTCATGCCATTCTTTCTCTGAAATCACTTTTTCTATAAAACAAATTGTGTGTCAGACAATTTCTAGTTTCCCTCTTTTCTACCTTAAGTTATTAGAGGAAGTGATTATTTCTCCCAAAGAATCTCATTTTTTTCTATCAACAACCAACTACTTCTTCCTTTGTTGATTAGAATCATCTCCAGATGAATGGTTTGCCTCATCATCTTTTGAAGAATGAAATTATTTGCCTTCCCAAACCTTATCCCTTTTTTTCCTCCCAACCTCATTTCTCCCCTATAACTCATTTTTCTTATTTAAATGTGTCTCTTTTCTCTCACTTTTTCTTTTGAAAGCCAAAAATTTATTAGCTATTCAGGCTGAGGGAGAAAAAAAAGAACTCAGTAGATATCTAGATAATTAAAATCTCAACACTATTATGTCATACCTCTGTTTGAGCCTTGCAATATCATCACTTTGCTCAGTTGTTCATCTGTTTCTTCCTGTCTAGAAGATGTGCAGCATATTCTAATAACAACGCTTCCTTTTTGTTCTCCTCCAATGATTTCTGTCCAAAAATTCTTTGCCATATGCCTACCTATCCTCCTCTCTCTAGCCTGGGCTCCTAAATTTATTCATGTCTCCTTTCTATCCAATGATAACATACTTCTTTTTATCTTTTGTAGTTTGTTTTTTTTTTTTAAGAACACAAATACTTCCAGAACATATACTTCAGGGATATTTACAAGGCCAGTTTTATTTTCTACATTAGAATCATTAATTGATCTCATCTATTACCTATATTTAAGGCATTTTTATATAGGTATCTGAGACTATGGATTTTATTGCTCTATTTTCTTGGAATTTATCTCCTGTGATTAAATGAGTTTTTTGTCTTGTTCATCTTCCTATAGTATAGCTTCTGCTCTCTCTAGTATCTAGGATTATGGACAAATGTAATTTTTTCTCATTTCCTTCTATTAAAGTTTAAAGCCCTTTTAATAGGTTTCTAAGACTCAAGACAGATATACTTTTCACCAACCCTCATTGGGTGTGTGCCATCCCTAGTCAATTCCACCATTCTCAGATTTCTAATTCAGGACTCGGAAATCTCAGTCCTTCTCAGACTCTATCATCTTTACTAGCTCTTCACTTTCCAAATCTGTCTTTCACTTCTGAAGCTCCTGACTATGATTGGAAAATGTTTCTTGATTTTTCAAGTTCCTTAATGTATTTCCTGTAGAGCTTATAATTCATAGACACCTTCTTATTTCCTTCTTACGGTATTATTTGTCCCCATGTGAGTCACCAGAAGTGAACAGCGATCATCAGGTTGGCCAAAACAGCAGACATGCTCAAGGGAGCAGATCAGAGACCTGCAAGAAAGTCTGTACAATTTATGTCAAAATAGTTTAGTGATTTTATAGTTAGTGATTAAGGATTCCCATGCCATTTTAAATTTTTCTTTGTGAACAAAGAAGCAGGTAGATAGAACCTTCTAAAATCTGATAGAAGAGGTTGGAAGAGATGTTTTCATCTTTGATGCCAACTGTTGACATCAGGTTGGCAGATATATGCCATCATCAAAATGTCAGAAACTACTATTATTTGTATTTTCTTACTGTATCTTTTGCAAGTGACTTTTCCCCTTATGGATATACTTGCAGATAAGAAGATATTTACTGCACAGCATATCCATATCCCCCTACATTGGTTGAGTTTCATAGTTATTTCCAAACTCTAAGTGTTCATTATTTCTTCTTCCATTCATCTTCTGCATCACAGTCTTTCATCCTCAAACCAGCTGACAGGGATAAGGCTCAATGTCCATTTTGTCAGGGTAAAAATCAAGAATATTAAGCTTCTGAAGAAATATGAGACAGTGGTGATTTGTGTTAGTGTTAGGAGGTTGGAGAATGGTAGAAAGTAAGAGAAGAAGAAAGGGAAAAAAAGCTTCCATTTTTTCAAAGTATGCTTCATTTCATCTGATCATCTGGAAAATGGAAAGACCTTCTTGTCTTTTTTTTATACTTTCTTCTAGAATGGAAACAAACCAACACTTTGTGCACATAGAAAATTCCTTGGTCCTGGCTGAGAGGCAAATGGTACATCATATGCAAGACCTTGAAAATTTTCCCTTGCCTTCTACACTTGCTGGATATAATTTCTTTGGTTCTTAGTCATCCTTATTGGAAGCTCTTGTCAATTTCCATAGCAGAATGACTGTCTGATAAATCTATTTTCCTTACTTGGAGTTTCTAAGAGAGGCTTTATTTATTTCAGCCTTTTTGAAAGATCAAGTTAGCTTTCTCAACTACCCTTAATAGGCAATTAGCAGTTCTTGCCAAGGTCCCAATGCAGATAGCTGCTAAGCATGTTGACTTCAGAAGCTGTATCTAATTAATAGACACTTCATATATCTTCCTAGTTTTTCTCATAATTTTCAGAAGATTCTGTCTTCCAACATCTCTGGTGCTATTCTGAGTTTTTTCAAAACAGCTTCAAAAATATATAGTACTTGTGTAAAGGTTGACCCTAGGGACCTTTCCTTCAGTTCTCCAATTGCCTTTATTGCCTTCCAGGAGCATAAATTCCCATTTTCTCCACTTGAATAATTTGAATTAATTTCATGGGAATGGGAAGTAATAATCACAAAGTCAACGAATACAAAAGAAAAACCCCACAATCATTTGGCAACTTAGAACTCAATAGTACATAAGGAAATGTTAAATTTTACGACACAGATGATGAATATTAAAGGAAGGAATAAAAAAATGAAGAGATCAAAGTTATGAAAGGTTTCATGGAGGACAACAGCACTCACCACCAACCATTCTTTGTAGTCTATTAGATGATGGTTGATAAATCCTTGACTGTAACAACCTGTACAGCATATCATGATTCACATGCCTACTAGGACTCTTGGTCCATGTTATACTAGTGATTAGTCTTCAAGACACATAGGTAAAAAAGATTCAAAGTAGGAAAGATTTATGTAAAGTGATTTATATATCAAACCATTCCAAAGCATGATCAAATATTTGCCTGTTAGTCTAAAGGACAAGTTATCAAAGAGGAGGATCTAACAGGTTGAATGAGGGAGTGGCAATAAGTTGCCAGCCTTCTGAAACTCTGCTAAGTGTCCTGGAATCATGTGAATTTATCTGACCAAGAGACAGAAGTTGTTCAAACTGGTTGAATGATATTACAGAATGCTCCTGAGTAGCAATCTGGGGATATTTTTGGCCCTATGTGGAAATCATTTCTTTGAATGAAAGGACTGCTACAAATACATTCATCAATCTTTAGCTAAGAAAATCAGTGGTTAGGTCCGTGGTACTGGTGCACTTAAGAAATAAGCCTTCAAGCAATAGAATATGAAAGTTAAGATAGATTACAGATATTTAACAGATATCAGGACTATCCCTACATTCTTTTCAAAGACTTGTAAGTAATGCAATAATACAAATGATCATGGTTAGATGGTTGATAAGCATCATTTACTTGAAAAAATCTGGCAAAGAGCAAGTTTTTTTTTTTTAAAGTTGGCATGTTGGCAATTCTGAAAGCATCAGTTGGGTGCGATAACCAATGAATACATAATAGAAACTCTAGCTGTTTAGAATGGAAACTCAAACTCTAAATAACCTCATTATTTAGTTTAGATTATATAGGCGCACAATTTCATAAATTGAGTAAAAAGCATTCTACTAATTATATATGAGTTCATAGCAAGGAGGGAAGGGTTTTTTTTAAGCAAAACAAAAACCTTCTATTTCCTTTTCCTTCCTTTCTTCAATTGTCCCAGGAAAAGTAGAGTTGAAGTACTTATATGTGATTATAATATAATATGACATTTCTCTTCTATAATCAAAAGCAAATTATATTATTGGCAACATCATGAGTGAGTGGGAGTGAGAAGGTAAATCTTTGCTCTTTGCATTTCTTTGAGAAGGGATCTTTGAGAAATGGTTTTGGGAGGAGACTGATTTCAAGTGGTGACAAGTGACTCTTCCATTTCTCAGGATTAGAATCTCTTGGAACATCAACATTGAGAAAAGAAAATCTTCCTTCTAATGATATCTGATGGCAACACCCTAAATGTTCTATATTGGTACGCTTAACATTTGAGGTCATTATAATAGGCAATCAGATAGACTGAGAATAGCAATCAAGTACTACTACCCACCCTTGGCTGAAATAATTCATAACTTCAGCCTTGACAGACAAAGACATACAGGTAAGCCAAGTCTTACATAAATGTTTGAGATATCTTTCTCTATAAAAGTGTCATGTTAGATTTGTCATGAAAATAGATAATTCAATACACACACTTTTGAAGTCTTTTCAGCTACTACTTTTGCCTTATGAAAATAGCCATTCAGCTTATTTTAAGATACACATTTTTGATCAATTTTATTGCTTGAATTCTCCATTTTGAAGTCTCGCTTAAAATGAGAGTAGAATTTATGCACAATATGTGTAAAGCAGGTAGAGAGGAGACTGATAAATCAGTTTAGTTAGCAGATTCATTTCCTATGTCTGTAAATTATATCTTTAAATGGTCTTCTCACCTATATTATTTGCCCTCTGGCTCTTTTTCATTTCTCCTTTTTTATTTTATTGCTTTACGTTTTCACTTAGTTACAGAAATACATCCTCCTTCTCTTATAAATACATCTTCTCCATTGCAGAGACAGCTACATGGAGCAGTAAACAGAGTTCTGGTGCTAGAATCAGGAAGATCTCAGTTCAAATCTGGCTTTGGACACTAATTGTATGACTCTGGGCAAATCACTTAACTGCTACATGCTTCACTTCCTTCAACCATAAAATAAGAATAATAACAGCACCTCTCTTCCAGAGGTTTTGTAAGGATCAAATGAGATACTATTTGTAAAGTGCTTAGTGTGGTGCCTGGTATATAGTAGGCACTTAAAAATATTTTTTTCTTCATCCTTCATCAATTATTATCCCATAATTCTTATCATTGAATGTGTAATTCCTCTTTATCCACACTGAATCACAGAGTGGTCAGGGATTTCGGATACCATCTAAACTAAGAAAGACCTGTGCAGGAATCCCAATTATAATATCTCCTACCAGTGATCAATAAGCTTTTGCTTAAGGCCCCCTTGTAATGAGAAACCCATTATCAGAGTAGCCAATTTCACCTTGGAATAACTGGTTATTAAGAAGTTTACTGACTCCTATAATACTTAGCTATTGATCTACTTCTGGTTCCATCCTCTGTGATCAAGCAAATGAAAACCCTTTAAACAGTTGAAGACAGTTATTAGCCCCATCCCCAGTCCTCTCTTCTCTAGATTAAATATCCTCAGGTCCTTCAATCAATCTTTTTTTATGCCACTGTTCCAAGTTCCCTTTCCAATCCTATTTTCCTTCCTGGGGATGAACTCAAAACTGTCACTATTTATTCTAAGATGTGACCCTAGAATTAAATTCATGTCAATCAAGTAATTATTGAGTTCTTACTATGTCCTCATCATTTTCCTTATCTGCCTAGAATCAGCCTCTTCCTGATGGGGTCATAATATGGCATAATGTAGTACAAATAAAGGTATTATCTTTGTCCTTGTATAATAATAACATTTTATTCAAGAAAGAGTTGAGTAGAAAAATATTGTTGAAAGCCTTCCCACTTAGGCAAGGGATTACATCATTAGGAAAATGAATGATGATAAATTTGTAATGCTCTATATCATTTTCAAGAATATAAGAAGTATTCCCCAATTGATAAACTATCAAAGGAGATCAGCAAGGAGTTTTCAGATGAAGAAATTAAAACTACCTATAGTCATATGAAGAAATGATCTAAATCACTATTGATTAAAGAAATGCAAATTAAAAGAACCCTGAGGTACCACATCATACTTATCAGATTGGCTAACATGACAAAACAGGAAAATGATAAATGTTGGAGAAGATCTAGGAAAATTGGAGCATAATGCATTGTTGATGAAGTTGTGAATTGATCCAGCCATTCTGGATGGCAATTTGGATATATGCCCAAGGGACTATAAAGTTGTGTTTACATACCCTTTGACCCAACAATACCATTGTGTCCCAAAAAGATAATAAAAATAGGAAAAGGATCCACATATAAAAAATTTTTTATAGCAGCTCTTTTTTGTGGTAGCCAAGAATTGGAAATTGCGGGGATGTCCATCAATTGGGGAATGGCTGAACCAGTTATGGCATATGAATGTAATGAAATATTATTGTTCAGTAACAAATGATGAGCAGACAGACTTCAGAAAAACCTGGACAGATGTATATGAACTGATGCTAAGTGAAGTGAACAGAACCAGGAGAACATTTTGGACAGTAAACAACAACATTGTACAATGATTAACTTTGAGAGACTTATTTCTGTTCATCAATGCAAGGATCTAAGACAACTCCAAAAGACTCATGTTGGAAAATGTTGTCCACCATCCAGAAAAAAGAGCTATGAAGCCTAAAGGCAGATTGAAACATACTATTTGTTCTCTCTCTTTTTTTAGGTTTTGTTTCGTTTTTCTCATGGCTTCTCCTATTAGTTCTAATTCTTTACAACATGACTAATGTGAAAATATGTTTAAAATGAATGTATGTGTAGAGCTTGTACCAGATTGCAAGCTGTCTCATGGAAGTGAAAGATGAAAACTAAAAATAATAAATTTTAAAATGAATACAGGAAGTAACAGGAGGAGCACTAAAGGAACTTTGAATCGACAGGGAAATGACAATGAGAAGAAGGGCGTTTGCTTCTCCAGCTTGTGGAAATGTTATTCTGTTACCATGTAATATCAGTGCCTAGAAATTTGTGCCATGGTAAAGGGAATGCACTATTGAGATAAACTAGTCTGTAAAGGTGAGAGAATTAGATAGCAAATGTTTGTTGATAGGGTAACACAGAAAGGGTGGTAGCAAATTTTGTCTTTGCATTTCTTACATAAGAAAATGCTACTTTACACATTGTTCCCAGATTAATGGCAACATTGCGCATCAACAGATAGACAGAAACTGTAACATTTTAGCTCATAAGAGAAATATCTAATGAGTTTATTAGAATCTTCAATTTAAGATGAATTAGATAAATTCCTAATTTTTTCAAGTCTAAAGAATTTTCAATTTAAGATGAATTAGATAAATTCCTAATTTTTTCAAGTCTAAAGTATTTGGAGCACTGAAAATTGCCACAGGACACAAAGCAGAGATGTGTCAGAAATGGAACTTGAACATGGGGCAGCTAAGTGGCACTATAATGCATAAAATGCTAAGCCAGGAGTCAGGAAGACTCATCTTCCTGAGTTCAAATCTGACCTCAGACACTTACTAGCGGTGTGACCCTGGGTAAATCACTTAATCCTGTTTGTCTCAGTTTCTTCATTTGTGAAATGAATGGGAGAAGGAAATGGCAAACCACTGCAGCATTTTTACCAAGAAAATTCCAAATGAGGTCATGGAGGGTCAGATATAACTAGAAAAATTCAGCAGCAACAAAATAAAAATAACCCTGAGTTACCACTTCATACCTATCAGAAATGACAAATGCTGGAGGGTATATAGGAAATCAGGTACATTAACGAACTGTTGGTGGAGTTGTGAACTGACCCAACCATTCTGGAGGATGAATTGGAACTATGCCCAAAGGGCTGTAAAATGATACCCCTTGACCCAGAAATACCACCACTAAATCTATATTCCAAAGAGATCGAAAGAGAAAGAAAAAAGATCTAAATGTATAAAAGTATTTATAGCAGTTCTTTTTGTGGTGGCAAAGAATTGAAAATGGAGGGGATGCCTTTCAGCTGGGGAATGGCTAAACAAATTTTGGTATATAATTGTAATGGAATACTATTTTGCTCTAAGACATGATGAGGGGGAGGTAGTTTTGGAAAAACCTGCGAAGATCTATTTGAACTGATGCAAAGTTGAGTGAGCAGAACCAGGACATTATTGTACCCTTAAGAGCAATATTGTAATGATCAACTGTGAAAGATTTAGCCACTTTGATCAGCATAGTGATCCAAGACAATACCAGAGGACTCATGATGAAAAATGCTATCCACCTCCAGCAAGAGAACTGCTGAGCTCTAAGTGTGAATTGAAGTATAATTTTCTTTATTTTCCTTGCTTTCTTCTGACATGACTAGTATGGAAATATGTTTTGCATTATTTCACATGAATATTATATTAATATCATTTTAATTTCACACTGATATCAAATTATTTGCTTTCTCAATGAGAGGTAAAGGAGTTGGAGGGAAGGAAGGAATTTGGAACTCATTTCTTTTTTAAATGTTAAAAAATAAATCAACCATAAAATTTACAAACATTCTTGGAAAATCCCCTGAAGCCCTCCTGTCTTAGTTTCCCATGTAGGATGGTATCCTCTCTGTTTTCCTCTTAACATCATCATCATGATCATCACCAATAGTTACATTTTATTTAATCCTTATGGTTTAAAAAGTGATTTAAAGTATTTTCTTCTTTTATCCTTATATCAATCCTTGGAGGGAGGTACTATTATTATCTCCATTTTACTGATTAGGAAATTGAAGCAGATAGATTAAGTGATCTGCTTTAGGTCACACAGCTAGTAAGTGTCTGAGGCTGAATTTGAAATCAGGTCTTCCTGACTCCAGATCCAAAGTGCCACCTACTGCCTCACCTACCTACTGCCTTCAAATCTACTCTCCCCAAATCAAGGATGCATGACACTTTATGCTTATCTTTACATTCTAATATCATTAAATTTATAATAGACTGGTTATTTGCCCATAAATATGTAATTATTTTCACACAGAGAGCCAATTTGCTGGTTTATGAGAATCAGATCTAAAATAGAAATTTTGCTTGTTGGTTCCTCTACTTTTTGAAGGTGTCAAAAAAATTTGTCACTGTGACAAATCAGTAAGTTACATGTGTGTGTGTGTGTGTGTGTGTGTGAAATAGAGAGGCAGAGAGAGAAAGAGAGACAGAGAGAATAGACACCTTTTTCATTTCAATATTTCATTATTTTATTATGCCTCTGTACTAGGCTTGTTATCTATTTCACTGGCCAAACTTCTAGTTCTTATTGCATCTTCTGGTGAAAAATTCACTTATTTCTCTCTCCGTTTATCTTCACCCAAGTGTTTCCCTCCACATTTCCTCTGAGTTCTGCAGTTCCTCACACACACACACACACACACACACACACACGTGTTTTATATATATTACTTATACATACATATATACTTTTATTTTCTATAAGTATGTATTATATTTTGCATCTTGAAGTACAATGCTCCAGGGGGGAGGAGCCAAGATGGCAGACTAGAAAGATACACATATGCTAGCTCCTAACCCACAGCCCATAAAATACCTGTAAAGAAGAACACCCCACAAATTCTGGAACAGCAGAAGCCATGCAACAATGTAGTGGAGGAGATTTCTGTTCCAGAGAGACCTGAAAAACTGACACCAAAGGTCTGTTGTGCTCTGGACCCAGGGCAGAGCCCAGTTCTGCCTTGGCCATGGCACTGAGGGGAGCATATCCAGGCAGGCTTCAGGGGCAGAATCTCCAGCAGCCATGCAGGTCCTTCCACCCACAGGAGCCAAAGGTCAGTGAGAGAGTCTTGTTGGCTGGTGATAGGGGAGGGGGGTGTCCCCATGACTCAAGCCCCCTTGGGAGGCAGCAACAGAGGCAGCAGCAGACAGGGGCTCCCAAAGCAGGCAGGAGCCTGGGTCCCTTGTTGAAGTTTTCCTCGTAAAATCCCTGAGAGAACTGAACCCTGTGAGGCTGCCCTCCCCCCACCCGAGCAGCTGAACTTAATCTCACACTGAATAGCAGCCTCACACCTGCCAAAAGCCCTGAGGCTAGGAAGCAGCATTTGAATCTCAGATCCCAACCATTAGCTGGCTGGATCTGGAGGCAATGTGGGTGTGGTGAGGAAACTCCGAAGTCAAGTAACTGGCTGGGAAAATGCCCAGAAAAGAGGGGGGAAATAAGACCATAGAAGGTTACTTTCTTGATGAACAGATATCTCCCATCCTTTCAGACGAGGAAGAACAATGCTTACCAACAGGGAAAGACATAGAACTGAAGGCTTCTGTATCCCAAACATCCAAAATAAATATTCAATGGGCTCAGGCCATGGAAGAGCTCAAAAAGGATTTTGAAAATCAAGTTAGACAGGTGGAGGAAAAACTGGGAAGAGAAATGAGAGAGATGCAAGAAAAGCATGAAAAGCAGGTCAACAACTTGCTAAAGGAGACCCAAAAAAATGCTGAAGAAAATAACACCTTGAAAAATAGGCTCACTCAATTGGCAAAAGAGGTTCAAAAAGCCAATGAGGAGAAGAATGCTTTCAAAAGCAGAATTAGCCAAATGGAAAAGGAGGTTCAAAAGCTCACTGAAGAAAAGAGTTCTCTCAAAATTAGAATGGGGCAGATGGAGGCTAATGACTTTATGAGAAACCAAGAGATCACAAAACAAAACCAAAAGAATGAAAAAATGGAAGAGAATGTGAAATATCTACATGGGAAAAACAACTGACCTGGAAAATAGATCCAGGAGAGACAATTTAAAAATTATGGGACTACCTGAAAGCCATGATCAAAAAAAGAGCCTAGCCATCATCTTTCATGAAATTATCAAGGAAAACTACCCTGATATTCTAGAACCAGAGGAAAAAATAAGTATTCAAGGAATCCATCAATCACCTCCTGAAAGAGATCCAAAAAGAGAAACTCCTAGGAACACTGTGGCCAAATTCTAGAGTTCTCTGGTCAAGGAGAAAATATTGCAAGCAGGTAGAAACAAACAGTTCAAGTACTGTGGAAATACAATCAGGATAACTCAAGATCTAGCAGGTTCTACATTAAGGGATCGAAGGGCGTGGAATAGGATATTCCAGAAGGCAAAGGAACTAGGACTCAAACCAAGAATCACCTACCCAGCAAAACTGAGTATAATATTGATTTTTCAATGAAATACAGGACTTTTAAGCATTCTTGATGAAAAGACCAGAGCTGAAAAGAAAATTCGACTTTCAAACACAAGAATCAAGAGAAACATGAAAAGGTGAACAGCAAAGAGAAGTCATAAGGGACTTACTAAAGTTGAACAGTTTACATTCCTACATGGAAAGACAATATTTGTAACTCTTGAAATTTTTCAGTATCTGCGTAGTTGGTGGGATTACACACACACACATATGCATAGACAGAGAGCACAGAGTGAATTGAATAGGATGGGATCATATCTTAAAAAATGAAATTAAGACATGAGAAAGGAATATATTGGGAAGAGAAAGGGAAAAATGGAGTGGGACAAATTATCTCTCATAAATGAGGCAAGCAAAAGACTTTTTAGTGGAAGTAAAAAGAGGGGAGGTGAGAGAAAAACATGAAGTTTTCTCTCATTACATTTGACTAAAGGAAGGAATAAAATGCACATTCATTTTTGTATGAAAACCTATCTTACAATACAGGAAAGTGGGGAAGAAAGGGATAAGCAGGGTGGGGGGGATGATGGAAGGGAGGGCAATAGAAGGTGGGAACAATTAGAAGTCAACACTCTTGGGGAAGGACAGGATCCAAAGAGAGAATAGAAGCAATGGGGGGCAGGATAGGATGGAGAGAAGTATAGTTAATCTTATACAACGTGACTATTATGGAAGTCATTTGCAAAACTACACAGATATGACCTATATTGAATTGCTTGCCTTCCCAAAGGGTGTTTGGTGGGGAGGGAGGGATGAAGAGAAGTTGGAACTCAAAGTTTTAGGAACAGCTGTCAAGTACTGTTCTTGCTACTAGGAAATAAGAAATATAGATAATGCGGTATAGAAAGTTATCTGGCCATACAGGACAAAAAAGAAGATGGGGACAAGAGAAGGGAAGGATGATAGAAGAGAGGGCAGATTGGTGATAGGGGCAATTAGAATTAGGTGTTTTGGGGTGGGGAAGGAGACAAATGGGGAGAAAATTTGGAACCCAAAATTCTGTGAAAATGAATGTTAAACGTTAACTAAATAAATTAAAATAGAGGAAAAAAAAGTACAATGCTCCACCACTCCCTGTCCTTTTGTCTATTCTATTTGTTTAGAATAGTGTTATACCCCTTCAGATTCATATTTCAGTCCCAGGTTTCATCATACCAAGTTTCAATTGTATTCCTGTTTAAAATTTCCTCACTTGCTTTTGACCTAAGTTTCAGAATTTACTTATGGGTATCCAAGATCATTGATGGTACTTGTAAATCTTTTCCTCATTGAATGCATCAGCAACTATTTTTTCTTCATTGTAACTATTTTAGTTTATCTAGTTTAGTGAATATGTATGTACACATTCTCCCTTTTCCATTCCTGTTTTTACATCTTTTCCATTAGATTTGTAATAAATATAGCAATGCATTCTTATTATCCTGTATTAGATTTAATTCCATTCCTATTCAAGGGTCTGTCATCCTAGAGCCAAGATGACAGAAAAAGGTCAGAACTTACCTGAACTCTTCCAAATCCCCCTCCAAACAACTTTAAAATGATGTCTCAAAAGGAATTCTGGAGCAGCAGATCCAGTAGAGGATGAGAAGAAACAATTTTACAGCCCAAAACAACTTAGAAAGTCAACAGGAAGGGTCTCAATGAGATGAGAATGGAGTGCAGTCTAGTGCAGGTGACCCAGGCAAGCCAGAAGCAGGCTATGCTCCAGCAAGGCAACAGCAGGGTACCATACCCTAAATAATCCAGTGAAGACCTTGAAGGCAAATGAATAAGTAGCAGCAATTTCTGGAGCTCTCAGTTGACAGATATTAAGGGAGATGGAGAACTGGTCAGAAGGACATTGTATTTTGTTGGCAGTGGGTAGAGGACTCTGTTGTATGGCCCAAATGAGAATCTGGGTCACAGACACATGTCATAGTCCTAAGCTGGGAAGGAGCACTAGCACTCTAGAGAGTGTGGCTGCAGAGGAGCCAAGATTCTGGCCACAGGTCAAAGGCAGAAAAGAGTACTTGTGGTCAATCCAAGACCAGAGCACAGGCCAGGAAAACAGTTGTCATACCGCCCTTAAATCATACTATCTTTGAAAAACTGAAAATTTATAGGTTCCTATTATGAAAACAGGAGCAAGAAAAACCAGAAATTTAGGACAGTGTCACCATACACCCTAGGAATTGAGCTCAACTTTGACATTAAATTAAAAGTCAATAAATAGTCTGGAAAAATGAGCAAAAAAACCAAACCAAAAAAAAAAAGGACCTGACTACAGATGGTTACCATGGTAACAAGAAAGGTTAAAACATAGAAAAGGACAACAATACCAAAAAGGTTATATACAAACCCTTGAAGGAAAATATGAACTGGTGTCAGGCTAGACAAGAATTCCTGGAAGAGCTAAAAAAATTAAAAATAGAAGCAGAAGAAAAATTAGGAAAAGAAATGCGATACAAGAAAATCATGGGGAAAAGTCAACAGCTTGGTAAAGGAAACACAAAAAAATGAAAAGAAAATGAATAAAAATTCACTGAAGAAAGCAATTCCTTAAAAAGTAGAATTGATGAAATGGAAATGGAGGTACAGAAGTTCACTGAAGATAATAATTCCTTAAAAATTAGAATTTTGCAAGTTGAAGCTAATGACTTCATGAGACATCAAGACATAACAAAACAAAAAAAGAAGAAAAATATAGAAGAAAATTTAAATATCTCATTGGAATAACAACTTCCCTGGAAAATAGATGGAGGGAAGATGATTTAAGAATTATTTGAAAGTCATGATAAAAAAAAGTCTGGATGACATATTTTAAGAAATTAGCAAGAAAAACTGTCCTAATATCCTACAGCCAGAGTGTAAAATAGAAATTGACAGAATCCATCTGTCATCTCCTGAAAAACATCCCAAAATGAAAAAAGAAATCAAGGAATGTCATGGACAAATTCAAGATCTTTTAGGTCAAGGAGAAAATGCTGTAAGGAACAAGGAAGAAATAATTCAAATATCATGGAGTGACAGAATTACATGGGATTAAGTAGCTTCTACATTAAAGGATGAAAGGGCTTGAAATATGATATTCTGGAAAGCAAAGGAGCTAGGATTATAACCAAGAATCACCCACCCAGCAAAAATGAGCACAAACTTCCACAGGAAAAATGGATATTCAATAAAATACAGGACTTTTAAGCATTTCTGATGAAAAAACCACAGTGGAACAAAAATTTGATTTTCAAATATAAGATTCAAGAGAAGTTTCAAAAGGTAAATGGGAGAGAGAAAACATAAGACATTCAATAAGTTTAAACTTTTTACATTTCTACTTGGGAAGATAATATTTGTAATCTCTAAAGACTTTCTCATTTTTAGGGCAGTTAGAAGAAATGTACATAGAGGGCACTGGTGCGAGTTGAATATGATGGGATAATTACCTTTAAATTATTAAGGAGTGGGAAGAGGGATGTGCTGAGAGAAAAAGGAAAAGAGAGATAGACTGTGTTAAATTCACACAAAAGAGGCATGAAGAAGACATTATAGTGGAGGTGAAGAAGGAAGATGGTGGGCAATTCTTGAGCATTCCTCATCAAAATTGGCTCAAAGAGGGAATAATACACACTCAATAGAGAATAAAAATCTATCTTACCCTATAGAAAAGTAGAAGGTGAGGGAGATAAGAGAAGGGAGGGACTAATAGATTAGGGGGTGGATTGGAGGAGGTGGTGGCCATAAGTAAAACACATTTTCAAGAGGGATGGGGTAAAAAGTGAGCAGGGAGAGAGAGACAGAGAGTGAGAGAGACAGAGACAGAGAGAGACAGAGAGAGATGGAGAGAGAGAGATGGAGAGAGAGAGACAGAGAGAGAGACAGAGTGAGAGAGACAGAGAGAGAAATGGAGAGAGAGAGAGATGGAGAGAGAGAGAGATGGAGGAGAGAGAGAGAGAGAGAGAGAGAGAGAGAGAGAGAGAGAGAGAGAGAGAGAGAAGAGAGAGAGAGAAATGGAAGTGGAAAATATGTTGATTACAGTTGAGGGAAAGAGACACAGAATTAAAGGAAGTAGATAGAGCAAAATCTACTGTCCATCAGCTGAAGTTAAAAATAAAATTAAAAAACACCAGAGGTATCAATCATGGTATCAGACAAGGTGAAAACAAAAGTAAATCTAATTAAAAGAGATGAGCAAGGACACTACATTTTGCTAAAAGTTTCCAGAGAAAATGAAGTAATATCAGTAACCCAACATATATGCACCAATTAGTATAGCAACCAAATTATTAAAGGAAAAAATAAATGACTTACAAGAGGAAAGAGTAAAACTATACTAGTGGCGGATCTTAACTTTTCCATCTCAGAACCAGATAAATTGAACCAAAAAATAAATAAGCAAGAAAACAAATAGAATTTTAGAAAAGTAAGATATAGATTCATGAGGCTAGAAATGAATGTACATTTTTCTCAATGGAACCTGGCATCTACACAAAAATTGACCATGTATTAAGATACAAATTAAAAATTAATTGGAAACTAAATAATCTAATCCTAAAGAATGAATGAATCAAAGAAAAATCATAGAAACAATCATTAAAGAAAGTGACAACAATTGACACCAATGAGACAACATACCAAAATTTGTGTGATGCAATCAGAGTAGTACTTAGAGGAAAATTATATCTCTAAATATATACACTAATAACACAAAGAGAAGATCAATGAATTGGGTATCTAACTAAAAAAATCACAAGTAGAAAAAGAACAAAAAAAAATCCATGATTAAATACCCAACTGTAAAGTCTGAAAACCAATGAAGAGATAATTAAATTGAAAGTAGGAAAATTAACCTAATAAATGAATTGGAACTGGGTTCATGAGAAAAATAGATAAAAGAAGGAAAAGATGGAAAGAAAAAGAAAGGAAGGAGAAAAAAGGAAAGAAAAGAAAGGAAAAGGAAGGAAGGGAAAGGAAAAGGAGAAATCTGACCAGTAAGCCCCAAGTTAACTGGGCATCTTCTGGCCATCCAAATTTACCTACCTTTGGATAGGAGAAGGAAGGGAAGGGACAGAGAGACAGGAGTGGAAGAGCTGAATTACCAGCTAGCTGGGTCCCCATTCAGGCAGCTGGGGCTAGTCACAGATTGTTGTGTTCATCCTTTGTTGCCGAAGAAGACCACGCCATCAGAGAAATGATGACATGACTTGAACTTGACTTTGTTTTGAGTGAGGGAGGGCTGTGCAGGTCACCAGCCTCACTTCTCCTCCAGAACCCTCTGAATCCAGTGATCAGATATTCATCAGGATGATTGGAGATGACCCAGGATGAGGCAATTGGGTTAAGTGACTTGCCCAATGTCACAGAGCTAGTGAGTGTCAAGTGTCTAGGGTGAGATTTGAACTCAGGTCCTCCTGACTCCCGCACTGGTGCTTTATCCACTGCACTACCTAGCTTCCCCTTGTAATGAAATACTATTGGATTATAAGAAATGATGAGCAGAATTCTTTCATAAAAAAACCTGGGAAGACTTTCATGAACTGATGCTGAGTGAAGTGAGCAGAGCCAACCAGGAGAACATTGTACACAGTTAAAACAATGTTGTGGAGTGATCAACTGTGAATGACACTTAGCTGTTTTAAGCAACACAATGATCCAAGATAACAAAAAGACTTATGATAAAAATATACTATATACCTCCAAAGAATTATGGAATCCGAATGCAGATTGAAGAGTGGTATTTTCTATTTTTGTATGTTTTCTTTTGAAATATCACTAATATGAAAAATATTCTGCATGATTGAATATGTATAATCTGTATCAAATTACTTACCATCTCAAGGAGGGGAATATGAAGGAGAGGGAGGGAATTTGGAGCTAAAAAAATAACATTCATTTTTCTACATGTATTTTGTAGAAAAAATAAAGTTATTAAAAACAATCTATCATCCCTTCTTAGCCAATTGTGAATGTAACTCCTGTCCCAAAGCCCACTGATATGGGGCTCTCTCCTTACTGGTGCAGATCATGGCCCTGTCATGCATGGGAGGGAGAGTGGAGTTGGAGAGATGAGAGTTCTCCTCAATTCACTTTCAGTCTTCTCTGAATTCTCTTTAAATTTCTGGGTTACCTAAGGTCCTGTAGTGTCTTTGGGCACTTCTGGTTTCCATCTTTGAAAAAGATGGATGATGCCAATCCCACTTATGACTGATGAAGGGAAGACATCAGAGAAACTGACAGTCTCTATCATGTTCCTAGTACCAGCTTGCTAAACCAGAAACTTGGAGGAACTTGTCCTTGGATGATATCTAGGATGGTTGGTTCCTGATGAAAGAGCTCCTTTATGCTGTATTGGCTTGGCATATGTTCTCTTATGTATATATTCTCTGATTTACATTTTGTTATGATTTGGATAAATGTGCTTATTTGCTATTTACTGTGAGTGTCCACTGTGGACTTGTTATTTGGTGGGGAGTAAAACCTTGGATGTAAGGCTTGGAGTCATCCTGTCTCCCCAATAATAAAACAGCAATCAGAAGTTAGCTTGAACCTGATTTTTTCTGTTAGGCTAACAAGATAAGAAGCAGAGAGATGCAACTCCAGCGTATTGATTCCTCTTTTGGAAGAGAGCTGCAAAGCTGAACATCTAGGCCCAACCTCCTGCTTCCCCTTCTGGTAGAAATCAGTCTCCCTTTGATGTGGGAAGAAAAGGCTAGAGATATCTGTTCTGTCCTCCTTGGAGAAACCCCAATACACCCCCATGCTACGTGTAGGGCATGACACTCAGTTAACTTAGGGGACCTCACTACACTTGGGGCCTCATTACATTCATGTTACAAATCCATTTTTTTTCTTTGGCTTAACTTGTCTTCAATAGGTAGCTTTGAGATGAAAACAACCTGTATTCCTATGATTTTTCATTGAGTTTATTGCCTAAATTTTCATCATTTCTCGAAAAACTTTATTGGCTCCTTCTAGGAATATCATTTGTGCCTACTCGAACTACCAGCATTAGGTAGAAATTATTCATTTTGGTAAGTCTTGGGAAGGACTCTATTGTGTTGTCATACATTACCTGGGAAGATGACTTATCTCTGTACTGTTGTTATCAGGTCAACAAGTAGCTCTCTCGGTACATCTGGGCCAGTAATCACTAAGCACTGCTACTTTTTGATTCTTCATCTTACTCTTATTGGATGACTTTTCATCTAACAGCTTATGTGGGTTTACTGGATTATTTTGTGGAGGACAAGTTGCTACTTCTTTCTCAGAGATTTTGCTCCTTCAGGGAGACCTCAAACTTGTTTTTAACATCAGTATACATTCATCTTTTTCCTTCTTTTCTTCCAATCTTCAACTTCCTGATAAGGATAAAGCTTCCCTTCCAACACTTCAAATTCATTTTCCTTCTATTAAAACCCTGCTAGGTGACTAGTCTAACTATGTCACCTTAGTCAAGTCTGGGCTCATTTTCTTTAACTGTAAAAGGAGGGGCATGGAATACTTCCATCACTTCCAAGTACTAATATTCCACAATTCTAAGCAATTTTTCATATATGTACACTGTATTTCAAAACCAAACATAAGCTTCTCTCATTACTTATTAAGAAGTAAGAATTTGTCTCAGGGGAATACAAACTAGCTACTAGGCTTTTTTATTTAACTGGAACACTGGGGGTGGGATTTGGATTGAATCGTAAAATTCTTTAGCAAATGAATATTGTCCAGTTCAGAAAAAAAGTGGTTATTAAAAATATCCACAAAAAATTTCCATCTTGTGAATCACTCAGACATTGAAAGGGAATGGAATAGAAGCAGACAAGGATGTCACTGGTGAAATTCTTAGTAGTTTGTTTTTTTGGTCCTAGACCTGTGATTTCATCAGGATATGTGTGTGGAGAGAATTCAGGGAGGGTGGGGACTACTGATGTGGTAACTCCCTGTCTGGAGCACTAAGAGGTTCAATGGCTTGGCATGGTTACATAGTTACTATGTGGCAAATGCTGAACTTGAACCCAGGTCTTCCTGACTGTGAAATTCCTCCATATTATATTGCTTCTCATGAAATGTCTTCTATTCTGAGATCGTTCCAATACCCTTTCTCCTCTCACAGTTCACTGATGAGATAAAATTGATTTGGATTATATTTTGAAATAAAATATTTATTTAACCATTCTAAAAAAAGTGTACAGGAAAAATTACGGGTGAGTTTTCCCAAATTTGATGTCATTTTATATTAGATTACTCTTGTAATGCCAGACCATAGTGCTCATGTGAACCTAAAGTGGAAGGAATTTTCAAATCATGCCAAGCCCATTCTCCATAAGGTGAAAAAACCCACAACTGAGGTGTCTTTGAAAGTGAATGAAATTCCAGCTCTCTCTTGGAAGGAAGATGAGGTGAACTCAGTCCTATTTGGGGTTTGCTGAACATCCTGAATGACACTTACCAAGTGTTCTGAATAAAATCCAAAGCAAAATTTGCCAACTGCTTTTTTCCATCATTCAAAACATGTACTTGGTGTTGAATTCAGTCCATATGTTTCTCTTTCATTTACACTTAAGACATCAAGACTTTGTTTAATAATACCTATATAATGTGATACGAATTTTTCAAGAGGTTTTACTTTATATATTTTGTAAATTAAGTCATATTTTGCTAAGGGAAAGTTAGGTGCTAAAAATCTGCACAGAAAAAATTAAAAGTCTCATTTTTCTCATTACCTACAGTCCTAAGAGATATAGTGAAGTGCAGTATAAAAAATCCTGAACCCATATTTTGGGTCAAACCTGACTCAGGAGAGTTCATTGGTTCAACCTTGTGACACAATGAAATGGATCACTGGTAGACCACCACTGACCCCTATTAAAGATCTGGCTGCAAAGGGAAGTCATTCTATTTTGTCAAGTATGTATAATTCCCTATATTATGCACTTAAAACAAGACAAAAAGCTAGTCCCTTTCCAGGACCTCTAATTAATTGGCTTTGCAAAAGTAAGTCTTTTTAGAGATTCACAAACCATTGAAACTCTAAAGCTAAGAGATCCAGCTTTTCTAGAAATGTTAGCAGCAACCATGGAATGGTGACCCTGGTATAGCACCATTCTTTATTCTCCATGTCAGCCTCTTTGGTCTCATTGCACCTGATCAACCATTATTTCAATAACTCATCAGATTGTCATCTAAATTTTTACAGTTTCCTAAATTTTTTGGTGATGAAAGCTGATTCATTTCCAAATTTCTCTTTTCCCTCATGGGTCAAATCACCTCCTTCTCTGTGGTTAGTGTAAGTCAAGCGTCTCTTACCACCTGATCCAGTTCACGGTTTTCACCCTTATTTCCACTGCCATTTGCTTTTCCTTAAAGGACTTATTCCATTGGTGTTCAACCTATTTTCCAGCAACATCATTGGTTCATGGATCATATTTTATGCCCTTTGTGTAAAGGGCATGGTAGGTTCCCACCTCTGTGCCGATGAACTCATACACCTGTTCTCTTCATAAAATCGTGAGTGCCCCTGTGCCTTTCCATAAAACCAAGAAAATATTCACTTCTCTCCAATTGTTGGATGTTCTGGGAGAGTTAGTTTATTTTCATTTTCCACTTACTGGAGATCCAGCTTTTCTAGCACTATTAGCAGCAACCATGGAATTTTGACCCTGGTGGTGTAAAGAATAGAGATTCTCCATATCAGTCTCCTCATATTTCATCTAATAATTGTAGCCACTCCCTTCTTCATGTCCCATTAATAAGACTCCCTCTATGTGGCCAGAAGGAAGGTTGCAATAGGTTGCTGGCCCCAGTACTGACCACCTAATCACCTGAGGTTCACTTTTATGTGCATCACTTTTCATTAATTTCAACAAGGTAAGGCACTTTCAATTTCATTCCTGCTAGTTGTGTCAAATACTTTGTACCTGGACTGACTCAGACTGGCCTGGTTAAGACTTGGGATTGGAGCAAAGTGAGACACTCATAGATCATCTAGCATTTCCCAGAAAGAAATATAGTTAATAAAAGTGTGGAAAGGCCTGCAGTCAAGATGATCTGAATTAAAATCTGGCATCAGATACTAACTTTGTGACCCAGGGCAAGTCACTCAATCTCTGCCCGTCTCAGTGTCCTCAAATGTAAAATGTGAATAGTAATTACACTTACCTCTCAAGGTTCTTGTGAGAATCTTGTGAGAATAGCATTTGTGAAGTGCTTAGAACAATGTCTTACACATAGTAGGCACCCAACACATGTGAATTCCTTTCTTCACCTCCATTTTTTGACATAGTGGCCTTCCTGGTCATATGAGTACGTCTAGTCACATAACATCATGGAGTTTTTGAAGTCTGAGGAGTTCTAACTCCTTGTGTACTAGGATTTTGGGGTTTTAGTCTACCAGGGAACTGTCTCACTGGTGCAAATCTTAGTCCCAACGATCAGTTATTACTTTTGGAGGGAAAAATGTGCCTCGCCTTTATGCCTTTATGGAGTAGATCTTACTCCGATTACAAGTGGGCATTCAGAAACCTGAATTTGAGTCTTGGTTCTTCCACTTTTTAGCTAGATACTTTCATATAAGCATTTGAGCCTCATTTTTCTCATTTATAAATTGGAATAGTATATTCTTATATAATATAATATGTTGGAATAATAATTGCACTACTTTTCCTCTGTACCTAAGGACTGTTCTATTAAATTATAGCTTGAACTTTCCAAGTATGTTGTCACCCCCATTTGAATGTGAGCTCCTTGAGAACTGAAATAGTCTTGTTTTTCTCTTTGTATCCCCAGGTATTAGCACAGTGCTTTGCATATAGTAAGTGGTAGATAAATGCTTTATTCATTTAGATGATTGTTCTGAGAAAAATGTTTTATATACTATAAAGCATTAATAAATATGTATTTGTGCATTATTGTTATGACTACGATTTTTTTGTTATCTAATTCAGATTGATTTCCTCCTAATAGCTGACTGAGATCTTACCTGACTGATAAACTGAGAGGTTTTTTTTGGAACTTATATAACATTATTTCTATGGAGAACTGTGTTCTGGGTTTACCATCCGATTCCCAAATTCTCACTTTCAGTTATGGTCCCCTAGAGAAACCCCAGGAATAAGGTAATGGATTTGCACTCATGAAACAATAGTTTACACATTACCACAGATGTGTTTTCCTTGAAAGTCATCCAGGGGACACAATTAGCTCAAGGAAAAGACATTCAAAAATTGTTTAGTAAGCAGAGTAGCTACAAAACAACTATAAAATGAGCCCTTAAACTGACTCATATTCTTTTACAAATACATGTGATGCTGGTGGAAAGAGGAGACTTGTGTAGTGTGTAGAGAGTGTCCACTAACACAGAGGTAAGTACATAAGTAACACATGTGGCCAAGGCAACTCACACCTCTGGCACTGTATGGCCCCCAGTCTCTTCTCTAGTAGACAAATCACCCCTTTGTGTTTCCTAGTTTTCACCATCAGCAGCTTCAGACTCAGTGAAACCTTGACCTGGATCACTACTACTATCTTTCAAATGCAACTGAAGCTTGTAACATATAGGAGGATGGAGTCTCAGTTCTAAGTACTAACATTCATTCCCCTCACTGTGCATTGTTTTTACATATATCCTGGATTGATTTATTTGTGAAATTTAAGCTCCATAATGATGGTGACTATCTCACTTTTATGCTTGTAAACAGCATCTAGCACAACGCATATACTATATAATAGATATTTGACAATGTCTAGTGACTGATAATCTGATATAATATGAATTAGATAATGATAAGTTCCAAGGAAAGACTCATGTGATTTATCCTATTAATCAACATTTCAAAATTGGCTGGCAAAATCTGGAGAATGGAAAGTGTTACTCTGGAAGAAATAACTAAAAGACGAGAAAAGTAACTTGAGCAAGGAAAAAAAAGAAAATTATGGTAAGAGAAATTGAATTGAGACCAGAGACCATAATCTCACTTGACCAAACCACAAATGAAATGATAAAGAGAGTGATGATGGTATCCTAGTTTGTGTTGGCTTACTTTTGTCCCTTTCAGCAGTGAGTACAAAATATCAACAGTGAATTTCTTAAACTATTATGTTGATATGACCCATTGAGTGCAACTGATTCTACTATTTCATGAAACCACAACTTATTCTAGCCTTGGCTCATGCCTCCCTTTTGTTTCTGAGAAATTGCTTCCATAGTTTCCTTGGAAACAAACAATTTATATTTCGTGTGGGACCTGGGGAGGTGGAGGATAGTTTCAAGAATACTATACTCTGAAATCCAGTGGAATAAAGATTTCATACTGAAAACTTTCCACTCTCTTATTTCCCTCAATTGGGGGACCACAGGGTGGCTTTGACTCATTCTATTCATCTGTATTCCTAACTTTTCCATATCTTTTCAGTACTTCTATAGATATATAACCATTTACCCTCTCTTTTTTTCTGTCTACATACATAATAATAATATTGTCATATTTCAACAGCAACTTTCTAGGTAGACCCGACAAGTATTATAACCCCTGTTTTAAGGAGAGGTGAAGAGGCTGTCTTTTATCAAGTATCTCTTAAGAGGTTGGAATCAACATTTGAACCTAACGTTGGATTTGTAGGAATTTGATTTCCATTTCTAGTCTCTTCCTTTTCCATTTCCTCTTCCTGTTCCCTACGTTGCCCTTCTTTCACCTCACTCTTTCCTGTTAAGCACTTAATGTGTGCCAGGTGCCTTATTAAGCACTGGAGATGCAAATACCAGCCCCTGCCTTTATGATTCTTAAATTCTTATACAGGAAAACAACAAGCAAAAAAGGAGCTTAAAAGGTGTTTGTGTGTGGGGAAGGAGTTCCTAGTTTTTTCTTAAGATGGAGTTTTTGAAAAAAAAAAATTCCCCAGTGGGAGAAGGGAAAATAGATAGAAGGAGAAGGCAACTGAGACATAATGGTGAATAGTAAGGGATGAAGGGCCACTAGTTTGGTCCTCTGATAAAAATGGAGAGAGAAGGGACCTAAAAGAAGAGAAATAAAAGTCAGAATAGCAAGCTCTAGAGTTCTAATATCTATGATGATAGGAGATCATGTATATAGAACAGAAAAAACCAACAAGAGCATCTAGTTTGAGAATCTGTCATAACAAGTGCATTGAGAATGGCTGAGTGCAGAAGCCATGGTGAATCACTAGGAAATTCAGAGAGAAGCAGTAACTGAGGCAGAAGCTGGAGTCCAGTACTAGTTATCTCAGTTAGAATGGTAGTGACAACAGTATCTAGATTAACACAATGATAAAATTAAATAGGAACTTTCCCTGGAGTTGTGCAGAGGATTGACCTAAACAGAGTCCGATATGAAGTGATGAGGTTGAAAATATAAGTACACAAACAAACACAAAATAGTGAACATAAATAAAGAAATACCATGTGTTAAGGAAAATCCAGAAATAAATTTAGAATAATAGACTAACTATGCAATAAAGTTAAATAGAGCTTCAAAAAAACTGCTTGACACCAGGGATTATAAATGTGCCTGGAAAAAATGAAACAATGGATTAAAAGCTGAAATTAAAATTCCAGAACAAAATTGGAAAGGAGAATAAACAGCTTAGAATAAAAGTTAGAAAAACTTTCCCAAGTAATGGAGTCTCTGAAAACCAGAATACTCCAAAAAGAACTAAATGATCCCATGATAAAACAAGAAATGCTGAAACAAAGTGAATGACAATAATTAAAAAGCAACTATAAAGTATGTAATATTAAAAACAACTGGCCTGAAAAGTAGACAGAAGAGAGATACATTGGATTCCTTGAAAATCATGACAAAATGACAACAATAAAAAAAATGATACTCTATTTCAAAACGTTATTAAGAAATAAAAGCCCAGCCAGATTATAAAGTGTTATGCAAACTGTCCAGGACAAAATATAATAATTACCTTTATTTTCTTAAGCAATTAATATTAAAACCTTTTGCATATTAAAAAAACTTCCAATGTTCTTTTAGGACAATTATTTGTTTTTATATGATTTGGCAAATAGTTTTCAAAATTTTGACAAATATATTTTAATTCTTCACTATGAAACTACATATTATGTTGTATATTAAGCACATTTGCAAAATTCATTTTCTCCATGAGAGCTGTTTAAATTAGGTGGTACTGCAGGTCATTGAAGCATGTTTATCTCTATCTCTTAGATAACTTTCTTAACCTTTCATGGTATGTGGCATGGCGCAAAAAATCCTACTGTAAAATTCCATTTGAGAATTTCTCTAATTCCTGAACAATTCTGCATCTCTGTGTGCAAATGTGTTTACTAGGACATTATTCCCTCAATTGGTGTAATTCTAGGTGTAGTGGGAAATAATCCTCAAAATTTTGGGGGGAGGCTTACGAAGTTGCCCAGATCTTATAGGCTATCCTGGAATTCTTGTGACAACAGCTTTGGTATATCCCTGAATTTAAAAAAATGTTTAATCAGTAAAAATTACCCTTTTCCTCCCAATCCTCAGTACTCCAAGCTTTATGTTGTCTTGCTCCTGACAAGCTTTTTAGATGTATATGAACTCATGGTTAGAATGAGTCTTCCTCCAGTCTTTGAGTTCTTCCAATTTTAAGAAGCCTAAACCACTGGAAAATAACCCCTTTAGCTCCCATTCCCACTCCAATTTCTGTTTTCTAAGAATATAGTTCTTTCAGTTCTTGGCATTGCTTTGATTTTATGTTGTTGTGAACTACTTTTTCTTTTGCATTGCCATGTGATTGATTGTGTTTTATCTTGTTCTTGAATTATTCTTTTGACATTTAACTTCTACACACCAAAAATTACTACATCTCTCACATTACTTGAAGTACACTATTTAAGTGCTAGAGATTTTATGTGTTGCAAATATTTATTTCCTTGTACTGGCCATTCTTAAAAATTCAGTTATGAACATGACAAAAGAGTATAAATATACATATACTTATGTAACATACATACCTCTCTCTCTCTCTATATATATATGTATATATATACATATATATAGTGACACTTAGCACTTTATTGAGAAAACTAAATAAAACTGAGGAAAAGAGTTTAATCTCATTTCATTTGATAAAGGTCAGCTGTTCTAAGGCCAACTAGTGTTACTATATAGATTCTCTCCCTTAGTCACACCATATCAATGGTTGTATTTCCATTTATTGGTTCTATGTTTAGGATTGAAATTTATAAACCATGGACCTATAGTAGAGGGTGACTGATATTTTAAACCATGCCATATTAGAATTCTTTGAAGAAATTGAGAGAAGCTCAACTTGGAAAAATTGCAGGGAATAAATGAAAAACTCATATAGAAGAATGCATGAGTAAAAAAGCATTTATTATTCCATTTTTTTTGCTAGGTAGGCATAAGCAATTCAAATATAGAAATGAGACAATACCTAACCTGCAGATACTTCCATTCTAAAAATGGAGACAACCCATACAGGGAATTGGAGGCTAGGGAAGGGGGTTTTGGTATTAGGAGTCATAAGAATAGTGTGTAGAGTCTCAGGTCAATTTATTGTCATGCTCTTTTCTAAAATAATGAGAGTATTTATTTGTTTATTATTTGAACATTCCGATTCTGTTACATCCAGACCCAATATGGGTGAATGGAACATCTAATTGCAACCTCTTCTAACTTTCACAGTTGATGATCGTTCCAATATTTTATTATTAATTAATTTATTTAACTTTTCAACATTCATGACCACAAAATTTTGAGTTTCAAATTTTCTCCCCATTTCTCCCTTCCACCCACCCCAAAATGTCAAGCATTCTAATTACCCCCATCACCAATCTGCCCTCCCTTCCAACATCCCTCTCTTCTCTTATCCTCATCTTCTCTTTTGTCCTGTAGGGCAAGATAAATTTCTATACCCCATTACCTGTATTTCTTATTTCCTAGCTGTATGCAAGAACAATACTCAACAGCTGTTCCTAAAATTTGAGTTCCAACTTCTCTTCCTTCCTCCCTCCCCACCCATCCCCACTGAGAAGGCAAGCAATTCAATATAGGCCATATCTGTGTAGTTTTGCAAATGACTTCCATAATAGTCATGTTGTGTAAGACTACTGTGTTTCCCTCCATCCTACCCTGCCCACCATTTCTTCTATTCTCTCTATTGACTTTGTCTGTCACCAGGAGTGTTTACTTCTAATTGCTCCCTCTTCCCATTTCCCTCCCTTCCACCATCCCCCTCACCCTGCGTATCCCCTTCTCCCCTACTTTCCTGTATTGTAAGGTAGGTTTTCACACCAAAATGAATGTGCATTTTATTCCTTCCTTAAGTCGAATGTGATGAGAGTAAGCTTCATGTTTTCTCTCTCACTTCCCCCCTTTTTTCCTCCACTGAAGAGTCTTTTACTTGCTTCTTTTATGAGAGATAATTTGCCCTATTCCATTTTTCCCTTTCTCCTCCCAATATATTCCTCTCTCACCAATTAATTTCATTTTTTTAGATATGATCCCATCCTATTCAACTCACCCTGTGCTCTCTGTCTCTCTGTCTCTATCTCTCTATGTATGTGTGTGTGTGTAATCCCACCAACTACCCAGATACTGAAAAAAAGTCTCAAGAATTACAAATACTGTCTTTTCATGCAGGAATGTAAAGAGGTCAACTTTAGTAAGTCCCTTATGATTTCTCTTTCCTGTTTACATTTTCATACTTCTCTTGATTCTTGTGTTTGAAAGTCAAATTTTTTTTTCAGCTCTGGTCTTTTCATCAAGAATGTTTGAAAGTCCTTTATTTCATTGAATGACCATTTTTTCCCCTGAAGTAATCTTCTGTTTTTCTGGGTGATTCTTGGTTTTAGTCCTAGTTCCTTTGACTTCTAGAATATGATATTCCATGCCCTTCGATCCCTCAATGTAGAAGCTGCTAGAACTTGTGTTATTCTGATTGTATTTTCACAATGCTCAAATTGTTTCTTTCTGGTTGCTTGCTATATTTTCTTCTTGACCTGAGAACTCTGGAATTTGGCTATTATGTTCCTAGGAGTTTCTCTTTTTGGATCTCTTTCAGGAGGAGATCAGTGGATTCTTTCAATATTTATTTTGCCCTCTGGTTCTGGAATATCAGGGCAGTTTTCCTTGATAATTTCATGAAAGATGATGTCTAGGCTCTTTTTTTGATCGTGGCTTTCAGGTAGTCCCATAATTTTTAAATTGTCTCTCCTGGATCTATTTTCCAGGTCAGTTGTTTTCACATTTATCTTCCATTTTTTCATTCTTTTGGTTTTGTTTTGTGATTTCTTGGTTTCTCATAAAGTCATTAGCCTCCATCTGTTCCATTCTAATTTTTAAAAAACTATTTTCTTCAGTGAGCTTTTGAACCTCCTTTTCCATTGGCTAATTCTGCTTTTGAAAGCATTCTTCTGCTCACTGGCTTTTTGAACCTCTTTTGCCAATTGAGTGAGCCTATTTTTCAAAGTGTTATTTTCTTCAGCATTTTTTTGGGTCTCCTTTAGCAAGGTGTTGACCTACTTTTTTTTGCATCTCTCTCATTTCTCTTCCCAGTTTTTCCTCCACCTCTCTAACTTGATTTTCAAAATCCTTTTTGAACTCTTCTATGGCCTGAGACCATTGAATATTTATTTTGGATGTTTGGGATACAGCAACCTTGACTTTTATGTCTTTTCCTGATGTTAAGCATTGTTTTTCCTCATCAGAAAGGATGGGAGAAGATATCTGTTCACCAAGAAAGTAACCTTCTATGGTCTTGCTTCCCCCCCCCCTTTTTTTGGCATTTTCCCAACCAGTTACTTGACTTTTGGGTCCTTTGTCAAGAGCAGGGTATACTTGGTGGGTCTGAAAGATCTCAGTTCCTCCAAGGTGGTACAAGCAAGGGTGCACACTGGTCTGGGAGCAAGTAGAAATTTTTGTGCCCAGAATCTGAGTAATAGAGTTTCCTCTTCACAATCACCTTGCCTCCAGTTCTGCCAAGATAGCACTGGGGGCTGAGATTCAGAGAAGTTGCAGGGGCAGGGCTGCCATTCAGTGTGAGATAAAGATCAGCTGCTCAAATCCCTCAGGAGTTAGATGGGGGCAGAGACTCTACACAGGGCTAAGATAAGAATCAGAAGCTCAGTGCCCCTAGGGGTTCATGATCCAACAATGGATGTGGGGTGCTGTCGGGGCTGCTGTGGAAGCTGCTGCAGCCCAGTTCATGTTGCCTGAGGCCGGAGCTATGGGAAGGCCCTTCTCCCTTCTCAGCCAGCTGAAAAAACCTTGTCACTGACCTTTGGAACCTGTGGGTTGAGGGATCTGCAAACTGCTGCTACTGTGACTGGGGATTCCGCCCCTGAGGCCTACTCACATCCTCGTCCCAGAGCCATGCCATGTGGCCAAGGCTGGGCTGGGCTCCACTTCACTTCTGGTGCGACAGATATTTTCCAACAGCCTTCCAGGTCACCCTGGGCTGGAATCCTCCTCCACTCTGTTGTTCTGTGGCTTCTGCTGCTTTAAAATTTGTTGAGAGAGATTTTCCTTACAGGTATTTTATGGGCTGTAGGGGTAGAGTTAATATATGTGCATCTTTCCACTCTGCCATCTTGGCTTCATCCCCTACTACAGTATTTTTGTTACTGTGCACAAGGTTGTCCTGTTTGTGCTCAATTTACTTTGCTTCAGTTCATGTAAATCTATTCCATCACAATCATATATTGCAATTTATTTAGTCATTACCCAATTGATGGGCATTCCCCTCAAATTTCAATTATTTGACACCGCAAAAAGAACTGTTACAAACATTTTGAACAAATAGGTCTTTGTATTTTTTTTCTTTTATCTCCTCAAGATATAGAACTAGTAGTAGTATTGCTAGGTCAAAGGTTTGTTAATCACTTTGGGCATAGTTCCAAGTTATTTTTCCAGAATGCTCAGATCAATTCACAACGCTACCAAAAATGTATTACTGTCCCAATTTTTCCATGTCCACTTTGGCATTTATCATTTTTGAACCAATCTGTTAAATGTGAAGTGGTATCTCAGAGTTGTTTTAATTTTCATTTCTTTAATCAAAAGTGATTTAGAGCAGTTTTTCTTTTTTCTTTTTAAAAATTAATTTATTTGTTTTTAGTTTTCAATAATCACTTCCATAATCCTTAAATTTTCTCCCCTTCCCTTCTCTCCCCCTCCCTGAGATGGCATGCAGTCTTATATGCGTTCTACACATACGTTCTTATTAAATACATTTTCACATTAGTCATGTTGCATAGAAGAATTAAAACAAATGGGAGAAACCATGAGAAAAACCAAACCAAACCAAAACATAACACAAGAGAAAATAGTCTGCTTCATTCTCCATTCCCATTCCATAGTTCTTTCTTTGGATTTGGATGGTATTTTGCCTCAAGAGCCCTATGAGAATGTTTTAGGTCCTTGCATTGCTGTGAGGGGTTAAGTCTATTAGAAACAGTCTTCACACACTTTGGCTGTTGCTGTGTATAATGTACTCCTGGTTCTGCTCATTTCACTCAGTATCAGTTCATATAAGTCTTTCCAGACTTTTCTGAAGTCCTCCTGTTTGCCATTTCTTATAGCACAACAGTATTCCATTACATTCATATACCACAACTTGTCCAGCCATTCTCCAGTTGATGGACGTTTCCTTGATTTCCAGTTCTTGGCCACCACAAAGAGAGCTATTATAAATATTTTTATGTGTGTGGGACCTTTTCTCTTTTTTATGATCTCTTTGGGATATAGTCAATATTGCTGGGTTGAAGAGTATGCATATTTTTGTAGCCCTTTGGGCATAGTTCCAAATTACTCTCCAGAATGGTTGGATTAGCTCATAGTTCCACCAACAATGAATTTTTAGTTTTCAATAATCACTTCCATAATCCTTAAATTTTCTCCCCCTTCCTTCTCTCCCCCTCCCTGAGATGGCATGCAATCTTATATGGGTTCTACACATACGTTCTTATTAAATACATTTTCACATTAGTCATGTTGCATAGAAGAATTAAAACAAATGGGAGTTGGAACACTAGAGGAATACAAATAAGTGATAAAGAAATACCAGCATTGCTTTTTACAGATGATATGATGGCATACTAAGAGAACTATAGAGAGTCAAGTAAAAAACTAGCAGGATATAAAATAAAACCACAAAAGGCATCAACATTTCCATATATTACCAACAAAACCCAGTAGGAAGAAAGAGAAAGGGAAATTCCACTTAAAATAACTACAGACTCTTGGGAGTCTACCTGGTGAGACAAACTCATGAGCTATATGAACACAATTAAGCAACACTTTCATAGAAATATATGCGAATCCAACTCTCCCCTATCTTCTCCCACATTTATCATCTTCCTGTGTTTCTGTTAGCCTATCTGAGAGGTGTGATGTACCTCATAGTTGGTTTGATTTGCATTTCTCTAATCAATAGTGATTTAGAGCATTTTTTCATGTGACTATACAGAGTGTTTATTTTTTTCTTCTGAAAACTTGCCTGTTTATAACCTTCAACAATTTATTAATTGAGGAATGGCTCATATTTTTGCAAATTTGACTCAGTTACTTACACATTTGAGAAATGAGGCCTTCAGCAGAAAAATTGCTGTAAAAATTTCCCTAGTTTCTATTTTTCTTTTTAATTTTGACTGTAGCAATTTTGTTTTTGACTTTTTTTTTTTATTTCATGGAATCAAGATTAGGCATTTCACTTCCTGTGATAAATTTCTCAGTCTTTTATTTGGTCATAAATTCTTGGCTTATCCATGGATCTAACAGGTAGTTTTTTTTCCCCATGCTTCCCTAATTTGCTTATGAAATGAACTTTTATATCCAAATCATGTACCCATTTTGACATTATCTTAGTATGCAGTGTGAGATGTTTGTCTTTGCTCAGTTTTTGCCAAACTGCAGAAACCTCCACTTCCATACTTTTCCACTTTTCTCAGCAATTTTTGTCAAATAATAAGTTCTTGCCCCCAAAGCTTGAGTCTTTGGGCTTATCAAACATTAAATTCCTATGACCATTTACTACCATACATTCTGTACCTGAATTCATTGCACTGATCCACCACTCTATTTGTTATCTAGTACCACATTGTTTTCAGGATTATTGCTTTGTAATAAAGGACTTTCTTCCTTCACATTTTCCCCATCAATTTCCTTCTGATTCTAGATTTTTTTTAAAGATGAGTTTTGTTATTTTTTTCTAGTTCTATCAATAAAAGTTTCTTAGTATAATTGATATGACACTGAATATGTAAATTAACTTAGGTAGAATTGTCATTTTTTTTTTACATTGGTTCAGTCTACCCACGATCAATTAGTATTTCTCCAGTTGTTTAGATTCGTATATATTTCTATGAAGTGTTGCTTAATTGTGTTCATATAACTCATGAATTTGTCTCACCAGGTAGACTCCCAAGAGTCTGTAGTTATTTTAAGTGGAATTTCCCTTTCTCTTTTTTCCTACTGGGTTTTGTTGGTAATAGATAGAAATGCTGTTGCTTTTTGTGGTTTTATTTTATATCCTGCTAGTTTTTTACTTGACTCTCTATAGTTTTCTAAGTATGTTGTCATATCATCTGTAAAAAGTGATGCTGGTATTTCTTTATCACTTATTTGTATTCCTTTAATTTCTTTTTTTGCTGCATTGCTATAGCCTGAATTTATAGTACAATATTGAATAACAGTAGTGGTAACAAATATCCTTGCTAACACCTGATCTTATTAAGAAGTCCTTTAATTTATCCCCATTAAAGGTAATACTTGCTCTTGGTTTCAGATAGAAGTTACTCATAATTTTAAAAAAGGCTCCATTTATTCTTATGAAAGGATAGCTTTTTTTTAAAGCCTAGGAATACATGTATGAACTAGTTGCATGACCCAGGGCAAGTCACTTAATTTCTTTCCCAGTTTCCTCAACTATAAAATGAAGACAAGCACTTAACTTGTGGGATTGTTTTGAGTATCAAATGAGATAATATTTGTAAAAGTGATCAACACAGTGCCTGGCATAGGGTAGATACTTTCTTTCTCTTCCCTCCACCTGCACCATATAATTATAAGTAGATGATAAAATTCAACATTCATTTAGTGCTACAAGCCCTAAAAATTTAGGCAAAGAAGGGCTATCTTAATATTATTAACAATATAAGGTTAATAACAAACACCAGAAATATTTGTCATTGAGAAATATTAGAATCTTCTTCAATAGTGAAGAAATGAAAGAAATATGCCTTCTTTCACCATAATTATTTGATAGTTCTAAAAATACTGCAATGAGGCAAAAGGTATACTCCTTTATATTTCCATTTAATTTCCTCCAGAGGTCGATTATATTTATGTTTCCTAAGATCCTTTTCATCTCCTTAACTTCTTTTAAAATTTATTTCATGATTAAATTTATCTGACTATGAACGGGGAAAGGTGAGGTCCCTCACAGTATAATTTTACTATTTTTTTGTGCAATTCATTTCATGTTTCCTTTTAGAATTTGGATTCCTTGCCATTTGTTTTATATATGTTTAATAACGGTATTACATCACTTTCTGACACCTTTTATCAAGGTGTCAGTTTCCTTCTTATCTCTTTTAATTAGATCTATTTTTGGTTTTACTTTGTTTGAGATCATGATTGCTACACCTGCTCTTTTTACGTCAGCTGAATCATAATATTTTTTTTCTGCTCCCTTATTTTAACTCTGTGTGTACCTCTCTTTTTCAAGTGTGTTTCTTATAAATGGCATATTTTTGGATTATAGTTTCTAATTCGTTCTGCCATCTGCTTCTCTTGCATGAGTGTGTTCACCCTATCCACATTGACAGATACAGTTTCTAACTGTGCATTTCCCTCCATCCTATTTTCTTCTGTTCATCTTTCTTTTCTTTGTATCTTATCCTTTCTTTAAAGTATGATTTGATTCTGACCGCTGCCTACCTTTATCCACCCTCCCTCCCCTCATTTCCTCTTTCTTTCATCCCTTTTCCTAATTTTTTGTTGGGTAAGATAAAGTTCTATACCTAATTATGTGTATACCTTTTTTCCTCTCCCTCTTTTAACCAATTTAGATGAGAGTGAGAGTTAAGCATTGCCTGTCACCTCCCTCCTATTATTCCCTCCATTTTAAAAACTCTTCCTTATGTGCCTCTTTTATGTTCTTTTCCCTTTTCCCAGGACATTTTTCTTTCTCACCCAGCCATTCTTTTCATCATCCTCATATAATCAGTTCACTCCCACAACCTCTCTATTTTTAAATTTCCTTTAATTGAGCTAGTAATGATAAAGTTCTTAGAAGTTACATGTGTTATCTTCACAAATATAAATGTAAGGAGCTCAACCCTATTGAGTTCCTTATGATTTCTCTTTCATGTTTACCTTCTTATGCTTCTCTTGAGTCTTGTATTTGAAAATTGAATTTTGCATTCAGCTCTAGCTTTTTCATCAGCAATGTTTGAAAGTCCTCTGTTTCATTAAATATCCATTTCCCTTGAAGGATTCATACTCAATTTTGTTGAGTAGGTTATACTTGGTTAAAATACTTATTCTTTTGCCTTCTGAAATATCACATTTCAAGTCCCCTACTCCTTTAACATGAAGCTCCAATGTATTGTTTTTCAAGGTCTCTGGTCCTTTGAGACTAGAAATGATACTTCTCCTCAGGGTTCATGACCCCTTGTGATCTAAAATGATGCTCTTTCTCAGGTTCCTTATTGATTGAAATGCTCCTCTCTGCCTTTGACTTTGACCTACAAGTGGGTATAGGCAATGGAGTTGCCAAACAGCTTCTGGATCTGTGTCCAGTGCTAATACAAAGGTCTGTAAACTCTTTCTGATCAGTTGACATGTCTCTTTACCATCTCTGCCTTGAGTGCTCCCAAAACTGTTGCTTCTTCTGCCACCATCACCTAGTCTAATCACTGGTGGGCCAGCCACCACACTCATTCACTGATTTAATCTTCCAATCTACAAAATTGTCTTGGGTTGGAAGAATGTCTTACGCTGACCCCTTGTTGTCTACTCCACTCCAGAATTCAATTGGAGGTATTATTTTAAAGTTGTTTGGAGGGGAATGTTAGGAGAAGTTGGCTGCATGCTTCCACTACTCCACCATCCTGGTTCCTAGGAAGTTCTTAAAATTATTTGCCTCCTTTCAATTGCTTGAGTGAGTTTAATGATGATCTATCTCATAAAATTAGGAACATACTCAATTAGAGTTTGAGGCTTAAAGTCACATGCTTGGTTTAGTGTATACTACCTCATACTTCTGCTATGTGAAGGCAATGCAAATTTTTCTTTCTCTATAGATCCTTTCTTGATTCTATTTTAAAAATCATTTTAATGACTTTAACTGTTTGAGAGTGACAAATACCTTTGCTACCAAGATTTTAGGATATAGTTTGATGTAATAATACTCAAATGGATCTGTGATCTCAGTAATTTGATGTTGCATCAATAATCTAGATTGGAACCCTAAAATTAAGCAAGTTAAACCTTAAACAGCAATAAATAGCTTTCATCTAAAAACTCCACACTTTTGGGAGGAGGAAAGTTGTGTTCCCCAGAGAATGACACATTGCTTTCTTTAAATGAGAGGAATTTTGTATTTCATTAAATATTTTAATATTTTCATTATGTTAGTGTGTTAATGTTAAATGTAATAATAGAATCTTAGATAATCTAGGTTCATGAGTATAGTAAAGTAGTATGGATAAACATACTATAGAAATAAAAAATAAAAATAGATATTGAATTTTCTTCCAGCAGTTGGGCAAAACATTTTCCCATTTACTTACTGATTTATTTTTGTCCCTTTTACTTGAAGTGAATTGAATTTTCTTTTCCTTCTCTTTGCATTGGTTTTGTTTCCTAGTGTTAAATTCCAAATTTTCAACTTGGAAAGGACTTTCAGAGATTACTGATTTCACCACTGACCTAACTTCTAATCTGTATGTTTTGTGTACGCAGATACCAATGATTAGAAGCTTACACGTAATAGTTGAATAGCAACCATAATGCAATGAATCTAAATGAGAATTCTCAACAATATGCATTTTGGTTGCTTGTAACCAAAATAAGATAGTTAAAACGGTTCTACTGCTGGGATCCATATAACATTCTCCATTAGTATTTACTTATGCATGAAAACTGAGATCAAAGCCCAAAGGAAACCAGACGGTAAGTGAGTCCAAAGAAAACATGGCAATGAGTCCATGATTATTTCTCCATTTGTTGTGGCCAAAGAATTTCTTGACTTATCCAGTTGTAATTTTTTGTTTTAACCAATCAACCAACTTATATTCTTCCACAGAGGTTCTAAACTGGAAAAGTCCTGGGAGTCTATCTTTCTATGGAAAAAAGTAGAAGTTGATGGCTTTCTCAAGAAGTCAGAGGTTCAAGTCTTCTGATGACAGATTTAGTGCTCTTTATTCTATAACCACACTATTTCTTCATGATGCCACTGTTCCTTTGGTTCATCCCCAGCAACAACAATAACAAAGTTTCCAAATAGGAGAGAAATTCCCCCCATCCCCCTACACACACACACACACAATTCAGACCATAATTCTGGATTTTACACTTTAAAATAACGTCCTTGCCACTCTCTTGATGTGCAGACCAGGGGTCTCATCATCCTGCTGTAGTCTTCTTAACTTGGAATAGCTGTTTCTAAGGCTCACACTAAAATCTCATTGTGATTTCCTCCTAGAGTTTCCAAGTGGAGGAGTCATAGCTTGTGCCATAGTGTCATAGCTTTAGAAAGGCCTGTCTCAGTAGTCTGCCTTGAAGCATAAGAGTAGATATTTACAGGAGGATTTTCATGTAACATTCAACACTTAACATCAAGATAGCTCCTATCTTGATGTTTTTATTTTTATCATTTTAATGACTTAATAAACCCTTGCTGACAAAGACTCTTACTGTCAAGGTTTTAGGCTGTAATTTGATACATAAATATTCAAATGGATCTGTAATCTCAGTAATTTGTTGTTCCTTCAATGATCCATATGGGAATATATTAATATTTTCCATCTTGTGTGCCTTGTATCCTTGTCTTCCTGTAAGTTTGACATGGGAGAGAAGTACACAGAGGCACAAGAGGTCTTTCTGACTTTTTCTTGCTATTGTAAAGATATCAGTTGAAAACTATCACTTTCTATTATCTCCTATACTTGCCACATGACCAGTCCATTGTCTCTTCCTATACCTGTTGTATTTTATTCTTGTTCTTTTTTGGAATCTCCTCATCGTTTGCTTATACGTTGAAAAATGTGCATACCCACCATATCTACTGCTCTCTATTTTCTTTCAGATATCATTTGCTTCTACTTCATCTACATTTAATATGCCACTCCCTGCACCCACATCTAGGGGGCCTTTTTTATAACAAAGAAAAAAACCACTTCATCCAAAACTAACCAAATACATCAGCATTATGCAGAATTCCACCTACTTTCCAAGAGGGAAGAAATGAGCATTCTCATCTTTTCTTTCTTCTTTTTATTTTCTCTGCAACTTGCTTATTAGAATTTCACAGCATTTGGTTTTCCTTGTTTTGTTGGTCTTTCTCTTCACATTGTGCAGTCACCATATATATTTATAAGTTTGCCTTACTTCACTTTGTGTCAGTTCACATAAGTCTTCTTTTGCTTCTCTGTATTCTACTGTATTGGTAGAGAGAGACAATGAGAATAGTTAGGAATAGTACTTTTTAAGTGCCTAATATATACAAGGCATTGTTCTAAGCACTTTATATGTGTTATCTCTTATGATCCTCATAATGGCTCTGTAAGGTAGGTACTATTATTATCCTATTTTTCAACTAAGTAAAGTGAGATAGATAGAGGTTAAGTGACTTGCCCATGGTCATACAACTAGCATGTTTCTGAGTTTGAATTTGAACTCAGGTCTTCCTGGTTGGTTGTTGTCCTTCTTTTTGGAATAGGACCAAAATAACATCACCATGATAAAGGAAAGTTTCAGTGTGTCCAACTGTGGCTGATCAGACCAATGTCAGCTCAGAATGCTCTACCACAGATTGAGCATAGGGAGTCCCTGTGAATATTTATGGTGGTCACTCCAAATTTGCATGTTCTACATTTTCTTTGTTCTATCTCGATTCTGTTTTGTACCTTTTCTGATGTGGGCACTCCATGCTGAACAGTCCTGTGCCAGTGTCCCCATGTTGCACAGACAAATCCAAAGTTCTTGAGAATGTCCTTGTATCACTCTTCTGACCACCATATGATCACCTGCCCCATGTGAGTTCTCCATAAAATAGTCTTTTTGGCAAGCATACATTTTGCATTCAAACAACAAGGCCAGCCCATCAGAGTTTTGCTCTCTGAAGCATAGTTTGAATGCTTGGCAGTTCAACTCGAGCAAAGACTTCAGTGTCTGGTATCTTATCCTGTCAGGTGATCCTCAAAATCTTCCTAAGACAGTTCAAATGGAAGTGATCAGTTTCCTGGCATGGCACTGGTAGACTGTCCATGTTTCACAGGCATACAACAATGAGGTCAGCACAATGGCTCTGTAAACTTTCAGTTTGGTAGTCAGTGTAATATCTCTTTTCTCCCAAAGTTTTCTTTGGAGCTTCCCAAACATTGAGGTAGCTATGGCAATGCATGTGTCAACCTCATTCCCAATGTGTACATCCCTGGACAATACATTACTTAGGTAAGTGAACTTATCCACAACATTCAAAACTTCTTCATTTGTTGTAATTGATGGTTCCATGTATGCATGGTGTGGTGGTGACTGATGGAGCACCCGCATTTTCTTGGTGTTAATTATTAGGCCAAAATTAATACAGGCAGCAGAGAATTGATCCACACTTTGTTGCATCTCAGCTTCAGAGGCCGCACTGAGTGCACAATCATCTGCTAAGAGAAAGTCATGCACCAACACTCCCTCCACTTTGGTCTTGGCTTGTAGCCTAAGAACCTACCACCCGTACAGTTGAATTTGTGCTCAGGTCTTCCTAACTCCAGGTTCAATGCCTTATCCACTGCATGAACTAGAGGGGAATGCTATTTGCTTTGTCTTGAAATTAATAGAGTCAATTTGAAAATTTTCCATTTCAAGTGTTTCGTAAAGGTTAACTGAATCTAAGTTTTATTATTTACTTCCTTTACGTCAGTTTTTGTTAAACATGAGCCAAAAGACCAAAAACAAGACCATACTATATCAGAGCACCAAGGTGATTTTGGACCAGAAGTTTAAATAGGCTTTGTATTGGTTACAAGTTACTTTAATAAGACGTGGTTAGATTAGGCATTTTCTCCAATTGCCCAAAATAAGACTAATGTACAAAAGTTAAAGTAATTACAGCTGTTTCCCTGGGCCAAGACACCGAAGAGTCTAATGAGGTAATTTAATGAATGAACATCAGAAAAGTCGAATCCCTAATTTATGACATGGCGCATTAGCACTCTCTCTTTTAACAGCCTCCGTGCTTTAGCAAAGCAGCACAATCCAAGTTGTAGGCTTGTGCTGTAGGATCCTGTGAGCTGCTTTACTCTTAGCACACCCTTTGCTTGGCTTCATCCAACCATTGTGTGGCAACAAGCAGCAGAACATAACTCTGTTTTCTGTCACCACTTCCAAGTGGTTTCTTAAAAAGACTAAAAAAACTGATAAAGCAATAACCAACTTAATTAAAAGAAAAAGTCAAATAAATCCACAAAAGAGCAAATAAAAAAAGATGAAATCAAAAGACTACAATAAAAACAAATATCAGAACCCACTTTGCACAATTATATACAAAACTGAGAACAGAAAAAAGGGAATATATTAACATATAAGCCATCTACACTAACAAAAAACCAAATAGAGATGTTAAATAATCCAATAGCAAAAAAGGAATAAGAGCTAGTTGTAAAGGAACTACAAATAATAAAGTCTTCAGAACCTGTTGGATTCATAGGTAAATTCTATCACAATTTTAAAAGAAAACTTATTTCCAAGAGTACACAAATAATTCTCTAAAATTGAGAAAGCACTTTACCAGACTACTTTCATATAGCAAATATGAGTCTAATACTTGAGTCATGAAAGGATAAAGAAGAAGACAACTACAGACCAAACGTCATTCATCAATATGGATTCATAAAAATACAGGAGGAAGGCAAAGATGCCCACTTTCTGTGTTATCATTATATAGCCCAAGAAATTCTACCAATAGAAATAAAAAAGGAAAAAGAAGTTAAAGGTGTACGGATATGCAAAGAGTAGATAAATCAATCCCTATTTGCTGATGTAATGGTTCACTTAGAAAAACTTAGGGTCTCTGAGAAAAGATACTAATTGAGATAATATTTGTATGCTAGAAAAATAGCCCACAAAAATCAATAGCATTTCATCAACTGAATCCATGATTCAGTAATTTAATAGGGAAATCCCTCTGAAAATGACTACAAAATGCTAAAAACATTTGTGGATGGATTTACTAAAGTAAAAAAAACCTTTGGATAGGCACAATTGCTGAGTGCTTCTTAAAAAAATGAAAAATTTATGTAGGTGGAAGGATGCTCATTGCTCATGTCTGGTCTGTGCCAAAATAATAAAAATTAAAATATTATCCAAGTTAATCTACAATTTTAATGCTAAACAAACTCAACTTTAAAAATTCATTTGGAGAAGACAAAGACCTTTACAACAAGGGAAATAATGGGAAAAAGTGGCTATGACCTGAAATAGAACATGTAGAAATCAAATTATATTTTACAGCAGTCTCTATCTAAATGATATAAAGTGTATCAATGGAACAATGGAGAATTAGAAAAACGGAATGTAATAAGTCATGGTTCAATAAACCTGAAAACATAGGTCACTTAGGAAAGAACATATTTCATTAAAAAAATACTTTCAAGGAAAACTGAAAGACAATCCAGAAATTAGTGTTAGAATAACACCTTTTGCTATATTCTATAATAAATTTGAAATGACTTTATTATTAATGGTCATAGCATTAAAATTATAAAGAAATAGATCATATGTCTTTTGTAGCTTTGAGTAGGAAATTTATTAATATTATTTACCAAATAAGGCATAGAGAAAATTAAAAAGATAAAATAAATACTTTTTACTGCATGAATATGAAAATCTTCTCCACAAACAAGGTTAATGTTTCTAAGATAGAAAGAAAAGTGGTTGGATGGGAAAATTCTTTTCTATCACATTTATCAGACAAGTGATATCTAACACACACACACAAAACATGTATGCAAACACATGCATGTACACTCCATTGTACATGTTTGGATATATAATTACATGCTGGTTTCTACAAATTCTTTGTATTTGTTCTCTTTTGCTCTGTTTTTTAAATCATATTAATTTTTATTTTGTTACTTTTTTATATGCTTTTTTCTTTTTTTATCAGGCTAGCTAAGGGCTTAGCAGGGGCTAGCATTTAGATTTATCAATTTTGGTTTTCAATTTTTCTGTTTTCTAGCTTTCAAGATTTCTTTTTTTGTGTGTTTATTTTAGATTAGTTTCTTTCCTAATTTTAAGATTTCACATTTTTTTCATGACTACTATATTTTCTGTTTTATTAATTTTTGTTCCTATGAGTATGTTTCCTTTGATAGTGTCTTAAGATTTGTGACATTTTCACATCATAGTTAACTTTTGTTCTGCCTATATTAATTGCCTTCAAAGCATGACAGAATGATGAAAAATCCAAACTGAAGCCAGGCACTCGAACTTAAATCTCACCTCTGACATATACTAGCTATGTCACCTTAGACAAGTTACTTAAGTTTTCTAAGCCAGTCTCTTAGACTTTAAATTGGAGAAGAGGGAATTCTCTTACTTGGAGCTACCTAAAGCAATGAAATGACAAACCAGTTCTTTTCATGATTTGAGGAAGAACTCAGCCATGTTGTCTTACCCTTATTTGGACTTTTTCTGAACCCATCCTTCTTCCTTGGTTGCTGCATTGTCACTCTGAGAAACATCCATTCTAGAGCCCTCTTTTACTCATTGGTAAGTTCCTCACCAGGATCACCATTTTAGGAAAGACTTCTGACATGCTTCACCTTACTTTCCCATAGAGTCTCCCTAGACTCCTCTTTCTCCTCGCTTGCTGCATTATTCCCACCCAGGTACTAGAATGGTGGTACACCATGTGGCAGTGATATATGATGATTACTGGAAGAAGCTGGAAACTTTTACTTAGGAGAGATAGTGATGATTAGCTTCAGGTAATTAAAGGGTTAATATGTGGAGGAAGGATTTGTTTGTCTCCAGACGTTTGAAACAAAAAACAATGGGTGAAAATTACCAAGAGGCAACATTAGTCTTACTGTCAGCAAATATTTCCTCACAACTGGAGCTGTCCAAAATTGGAATCACCTACCCTGAGAGAAGGTGAGTTCTTCCTCCTCAAAAGTCTTTAAGTAAAGGTTGTATTATAATTTGTCAGACATTTTATTTTTGTTTATAGGTTGGGCTACACAGCTACTGAGATCTCTTCCATTCTTTAAACTGATAGGCATACTCTTCTTTTCCAATTGATATACTCTTCAGCAGTATCTTCTCCCTTTCTTCTAGAGTGAGATCCCATCTTTATGTACCCTGTATTCGATGAGGTATAAATGCCTTGTTTCATAAGAAAATGGAATCCAAACTAACAAGTTGATGGCATTGAGCTTGCCCCTAACACATTGGGACTAAGATTTAAACAAAACATTAACAATGAGAGAGGTGAATCTGGAAGAGTAGAATTGAAGTTCCATGGGCTAAAGTTCTTTCCTCTCCTATAGGTAAATGGATACCTTTTGTTAATAGAGTTGTAGAGTTGAATGTGACACAAATAGAGAAAATCCATGTATGGAGAGTGAAGTGAGTGGTGTTTCTTACAGTACCTGAGGAACATAACAGTGGGGAAAACATTATAGGATAATGGGAGAGAGGGAAAAGGGTAGGAACTGAGCCTGGAGGACAGAAAGAAAGTAGATGTTATGAGCTTCTTTAATGAGTAATGTAGTAAAAAGTAAAGTGAACTAATTCTATATGAAATTAGTAATTGAGCAATTCACAGATGCATCTGTATATCTATTTTTACACACAAGGAAATGAGCAAAAGAAATGACAATGGCACTAACTATAATAGGGTAGTTAGATGGAGCTGGACAGGGTGCTAGCCCTGGAGTCAGAAAAACTTCTTGAGTTCAAATCTGGCCTCAGACACTTACTAGTTGTGTGACCCCAGGCAAATCACTTAATTCTGTTTGTTTCAATTTCCTTATCTGTAAAATGAGTTGGCAAAGGAAATGGCAAATCATTTCAGTATCTTTGCCAAGAAAACCCCAAGGAGAGCACAAAGAATCAGACACAAGTGAACACAACTGAACAGCAGCAAAATAATTACAATTTCATCCAAAATTATAAATTTATTGCTAAAACAAAAAAGAAATCCCCAAAAGATTCCAGGAAGAACCTTAATGATCAAACATTTAATGTAGTTCCCAAAAAGAAAGAAGTTTGCCAAAGGCAATAACAGATTAGATTACAAACTCATGTAAAATCTTTCAAAGATGATGGGCAATTATGATTAATAACATATTCCTACAACAGAGGGGAATAAGGTAAAGCCAGTCTAAATAAACATGGTAATATATTCAATTAATCAAGTCATCCCAAGGGAGGTCATAAAAATATGATTATGATAAAAGAATAAGAAAAATATTTATAGAAATTATTATATAATTAAAAATAAGCATATTAACAACAGAAGCAACCATGATCTCCAGATGATCTAAAAGAGTTCAGATATCTATGAAGAAATACTTCCAGAGGAAATAAATTGAATAAACACCTGAGGTCTCTGTGAATTCCCAAGAGAGTATAAAACAATATTAATATGTCCCAGAATAGTTTAAAAAAGAAATAAGAATTCTGAAAGTAGGACTTTCATATCTATAGCAGAAATAATTGATAGAATAGAAAAAATTGAATCCATCAAGATACATCAAAGAAACAGAAGAGAGAATAACTGATTGAAAAAATGCAAATACACAGAAGTAAAGGACAATCTGGGAGAGCAAAAAAGCTACAACCTTTAAAGAGAATGTGATGTCCATGCAAGCAAAATACATTGACCTCATAGGTATGCTGCATACAGACAAGTTAAATTATCAATCTACCAGAAAAATACAAATCAAAAATCTCCATAATATCCTAATGTAAGCAATAACTAAAGAACATTCCCCAGAGCTGCTGAACACAGGAGTTCCAATATAAAGAATTCACAAATCACCTTCAAAGGAAAATAAAAATTTTTATTATGTTACAAACTAATTCACATAGTTAAATGTAATGATTTCTGTGAAAAACAACAGCAAAAAAACCTTGTATGTGATCAGGAGAAAGACTTTCAAATATAAAGAAAAAGAAATTTGAATAATATTAAAATACTTTACACCCATCAGAAACTGCAAGAGGGAATGTAAAAATAAGATCAAAGAAGTTCAAGATGGCATACATAATAAACATTAATTAAAAAAAAAAACCTATTCATATAAAAATAAGTGTGCAAGCATTTCTCCAGAGAGTGATATACCTGAATGAATGATTTGCTTTTCAAACACACCAGAGAACAGAAATACAAAATGGTAAGTAAATATGACAACCAATGGTGACAACAATGAAACAAATTAGGAACACAAGGAGACAAAGGGGAAAAGTGGAAATCACATAGAATAAGTGATGGAGAAAGAGCATGGCTGAAACATCCTGGATAAAATCTTAACAACATTCCACCTATAGTGGAACTAATTTTTATGTGTGACACAACTTCAGAATTAGAGGATGTGTAAAAGAGGAGAAAGGAGGAAGAAAATAGAGGAGAACATGTGATATAGCCTAATCAAGTCTATGGTTAGCAATGCAGAGAATATAACCCTTGTACTCTGTCATGTAGAAGGTAGCCTACAGAAAAATTGGATTAGAGTGAGGGGCAAGCAAAGGAAGACATTCAAAGAAGATGAAAAGAGAGGAAGTCTTGCTTCAGTGGTGTTAGAAGTATAAAAAAGGCTCCTGTGAAAAAAGAGAGATATTCCATAAATGAGGGTGAGGACCTCACAATTAGTAGAATTTGCATATAATCTGGAGAGATTTGGTGTTTGGATCACACATGTTGCCTCAGGAGAAAATAATCAACACTCTTAGGGGCAACTGAATTGTAGAACTGGCATTGGACTATTGACCTACAGAGAAGATTTCATGGCAAAAAGAAAAAAATGGGAAGAGCAATTATTAATAATTAATGATCAGAAATGTAGGAAAATTCCTACCATGGGGTAAAACTTCTATCATCTTTATGAACTGGAATTTGCAAAACAAAACAAAAAAAAGGAGCCAAAGGAAAGCATCTACAAGGTATAGAAACATTAAAAATTGGTCAGAAATGGGAAGTTAAAATAGGTACCTTACAAGCTTTAATTTTATGATATATACAAAAATAAATACAAAATGAAAATACATTACAAAACTAAATATAAATAAGTATAAGGGCCATGAATCAAAGAATAAAAATCTAGGATAAACAAAGTAAGCCTCCAAAAATAGGACAAGGGACAACAAACTGGGAGTAGAGTGAAGCAAAGGAGTTTTAGGGTAAAGGGAAGAAAATTGTTGGAATAGGATTGCCTTAAATATATATTATAAGATAAAATACTCAAATGGAAAAAATACTGTTTTTACAGAGGAAGCAGAGCAAAAAAACCCCCAAACTGGAAAAATAATGTATTAGAGACACTTGAAGGAAGATTTTATGTATATATATAGATATATGTGTGTGTATATGTGTGTATATACACATGTGTGTATATATATGCATATATACTTATATATATATATACTTGATTCTATAACTTTCAATGTAAATATAAATGAAATAAAAATATGACAACAATATAATACAAAACCATACAATCTGTTGCTTTAAAAAATCCATCTAGGGGAGGAGCCAAGATGGTGGAGTAGAAAGACACACATATGCTAGCTCTGAACCCACAGCCTATAAAATACCTATAAAGAACTCCCAACAAATTCTGGAGCAGCAGAAGCCATAGAACAACAGAGTAGAGGAAATTTCTGTTCCAGAGAGACCAGAAAAACCGACACCAAAGGTCCATCACACACCGGACTGGAGCAGAGCCCAGACCTGCCCTGGCCACGTGGCCCAAGAGGAGCAGATCTGAGCAGGCTTCAGGGATGGAATCTCCAGCAGCCGTGCAGCTCCCTCCACCCACAGGCGCAAAGGTCAGTGAGAGAGCCGGTTTGGCTGGCAGAGAGGGGAGTGGGGTGTCGCCATGACTCAGGCCCCCTCAGGAGACAGCAGCAGAGGCAGCAGAGGACAGGAGCTCCCAAAGCAGACAGGAGCTCAGATTCATTGTTGAAGATCTCCACATAAAACCACTGAGGGAAGTGAGCCCTGTGTGGTGGCCCTGCCCCTACCTGAGCAGCTGAACTTAATCTCACACTGAATAGCAGCCCTGCCCCCACCTGAGCACCTGAATTTAATCTTACATTGAATAGCAGCCCTGCCCCCGCTGAAAGCCCTGAGGCTGGGAAGCAGCACTTGAATCTCAGACCCCAAGCACTAGCTGGGCAGATCTGGAGGTGAGGTGGGTGTGGAGAAGAAGCTCACAAGTCTAGTAACTGGCTGGGTAAACACCCAGAAAAGGGGGAAAAATAAGACTATAGAAGGTTACTTTCTTGATGAACAGATATCTCCTCCCATCCTTTCAGATGAGGAAGAACAATGCTTACCATCAGAGAAAGACACAGAAGTCAAGGCTTCTGTATCCCAAACATCCAAAATAAATATTCAATGGGCTCAGGCTATGGAAGAGCTCAAAAAGGATTTTGAAAATCAGGTTCGACAGGTGGAGGAAAAACTGGGAAGAGAAATGAGAGAGATGCAAGAAAAGCATGAAAAACGGGTCAATACCTTGGTAAAGGAGACCCAAAAAAATGCTGAAGAAAGTAACACCTTGAAAAATAGGCTCACTCAATTGGCAAAAGAGGTTCAAAAAGCCAATGAGGAGAAGAATGCTTTAAAAAGCAGAATTAGCCAAATGGAAAAAGAGGTTCAAAAGATCACTGAAGAAAATAGTTCTCTCAAAATTAGAATGGAACAGATGGAGGCTAATGACTTTCTGAGAAACCAAGAAATCACAAAACAAAACCAAAAGAATGAAAAAATGGAAGAGAATGTGAAATGTCTCATTGGAAAAACAACTGACCTTGAAAATAGATCCAGGAGACACCATTTAAAAATCATGGGACTACCTGAAAGCCATGATCAAAAAAAGAGCCTAGACATCATCTTTCATGAAATTATCATGGAAAACTGCCCTGACATTCTAGAACTAGAGGGTAAAATAAGTATTCAAGGAATCCACCAATCACTGCCTGAAAGAGATCCAAAAAGAGAAATTCCTAGGAACATTGTGGCTAAATTCTAAAATTCCCAGGTCGAGGAGAAAATATTGCAAGCAGCTAGAAAGAAACAATTCCAGTACTGTGGAAATACAATCAGGATAACACAAGATCTAGCAGCTTCTACATTAAGGGATCAAAGGGCGTGGAATAGGATATTCCAGAAGTCAAAGGAACTAGGACTCAAACCAAGAATCACCTAGCCAGCAAAACTGAGTAGAATACTTCAGGGGAAAATATGGTCTTTCAATGAAACAGAGGACTTTCAATCATTCTTGATGAAAAGACCAGAGCTGAAAAGAAAATTTGACTTTCAAACACAAGAATGAGAAGAAGTATGAAAAAATAAACAGCAAAGAGAAGCCATAAGGGACTTACTAAAGTTGAACTGTTTACATTTCTATATGGAAAGACAATATTTGTAACTCTTGAAACTTTTCAGTATCTGGGTAGTTGGTGGGATTACACACACACACACACAGACATACACACACTCACGTGCACAAAGAGACAGAGAGCACAGAGTGAATTGAATAGGATGGGATCATATCTTAAAAAAATTGAAGTTAAGTGGTGAGGGAGAAATATATTGGGAGGAGAGAGGGAGAAATGGAATGGGGCAAATTATCTCTCATAGAAGAGGCAGGCAGGAGACGTTTTTTAGTGGAGGGAAAAAGAGGGGAACTGAGAGAATAACATGAAGTTTACTCTCATCATATTACACTAAAGGAAGGAATAAAGTGCACCCTCATTTTGGTATGAAAACCTATCTTACAATACAGGAAAGTGGGGGAGAAGGGGATAAGCAGGGTGGGGGGGATGATGGAAGGGAGGGCAATGTGAGGAGGGAGCAATTTGAAATCAACACTCTTGGGGAGGGACAGGATCCAAAGAGAGAATAGAAGCAATGGGGGACAGGATAGGATGGAGGGAAATATAATTAGTCTTAACACATGACTATTATGGAAGTCATTTGCAAAATTACACAGATATGGCCTATATTGAATTGCCTGCCTTCCCAAAGGGAATGGGTGGGGAGGGAGGGATGGGGAGAATTTGGAACTCAAAGTTTTAGGAAGAACTGTTGAGTATTGTTCTTGCTACTAAGGAAAGAAGAAATACAGTTAATAGGGAATAGAAAGTTATCTGGCCCTACAGGACAAAAGAGAAGATGGGGACAAGAGAAGGGAGGGATGATAGAAGAGAGGGCAGATTGGTGATGGGGGAAATTAGAATGCTCGGTGTATTGGGGTGGGGGGAGGGGGCAAATGAGGAGAAAATTTGGAACCCAAAATTTTGTGAAAATGAATTAAAATGTTAAATAAATAAATTTATTAATAAAAAAATCCGTCTAACCTCCTGCCCCTCAAAAAAGCAGTTACAAAATAGACAACTTGCTATGCACCTGATCAATTCAAACAAATGAGGAGTTGCAATTATGCTGTAAAACATGTCAAAAACAGAAAAAAATGACATAAAAAGAGATGAATAAGGTAAGCTACATTATACTAAAAGGGAGCACATAAAATAAACCATTATAAGCATTAAACTCATGATATAAATGCTGGAGATTCTAAATTCCTAAAAGAATCATTAACTGACTTAAAAAAGGCAAAATAATATTAAAATGACTGGAGATTTCAATATCCTCTCTTTGTCATGGATAAACCTAATAGAATTATAAATAGTAGTGAAATAGAGAACTGAAAAAAAATACTGGAAACAGAGCAAAAAATATTAATAGTATTATTTTTTCAAAATAAAATTTAAAATTTTTATTTTTAGTTCCAAATTCTCTCCTTTCCTCCATCTCCTCCAGCATTCATTGAGAAAGCATGAAATGCAATACCTACTATACATATTCATTTCTGCAAAATATATTTCCACATTAATCATTTTGTGAGAAGAGAAAAAAAGAAAGAAAAATAAGGGAAAAATATTATTAGTTCATCAGTTCTTTCTCTGGAGATGAATAATATTTTTCATTATCAATCTTTTGGAATTTTTATGGATCATTGTATCATGGATCACTGATCATATTTAATAGTAGCTAAGTCTTTTAAGTTGATTTTCTTTACTGTTAACTGTGTACAAAGTTCTTCTGGTTATTTGCACTTCACTTTACATCAGTTCATATAAATCTTCCAATAACATCTTCTAATGGGATTGCTAAAGAATATATATATTTCTCAGCACCACATGTAACTTTTGCAAAAATATATAAGGCCCAGAGATTTTGTAAGCATAAAAACATAGAACAGTGAATAATTTATCTTACTCACCATAACACAAAAATAGTAATTAGATAATGAAATACCAATACATGACATATTCAAATGGAGACTTAATAACAAAATTCTAAATAATGAGTTAGTCAAAGAAAAAGTCATGAAAACAACTAATATTTGTGTGAAAATGATAATGGTGAAATAATATTTCAACTTCTGGGATGTAGTTAAATTAATTTTTTAGGGAAAATGATATCCCTAAAATCCATACATTACAGAAGTAGAAAAAGAGAATTAATGAAATGTATTGAATTTAAAAAAAAAAACAAATGAAATCTAAAATAAGCATGGAAGATGCAGTACTTAAAATTAGAGGAGAAATAGATTGTGAACAAAAAAATTCCTATAGAAATGACAAAAAAATAGAAAGTTTAGTTCTTTGAAAAAAATGATAAAATTTATTTTTTAATCCAATCTGATCTTTAAAAAGGAATGAAAAATCAAATTAACAAATAAATGAATTGAAATGATAGCCCATATCCTGAAGAAATAAAGAGTTATAATCTCCTTGGTACAGTTACATTTTAGCCAAACTGAGAATACAAAAGAAACAGAGGAATCATTTCAGAAATATAGAATATCCAAAGTAATAGCATACCCAATAGAGATTTTAAATACTCTAATCATGGAAAAAGAGAAAACTAGTTGAAGAGGAAATATCAAAGAAGTTATCTTATTCCTCATGGATCTACAGAAAAAAAATCTATTAAACCTTAAAAAAAATTACTGATATTAAACAAATAATCAAAAATTAAGGAAAAGTTACACACCAATATCCTTTCTTTTTTTTTTTTAGTATTTTATTTTTCCACAGTTAAATATAAAAAAAATGTCTAGCATTCATTTTACAAAACTTTGAACTTCAAATTCTCTCCCTTCCTCCCTCCCCACACCCATTGTCTTTGGGAAGGCAAGCAATTCGATATAGGTTGTACGTGTGTACTCATACAAAAATTTCAATAATAGTCATGTGAAAGAAAACATAGACCAAAAAAAAAAAACCAGCTAAAGAAAAACAAAGTAAAAAAAAAAAATATGTGCTTCAAACCGTAATCAGATACCATCAGTTTGTTCTCTGGGGATGGATTGCAGTTTTCATCCGAAGTCCTTCAGAATTGTCTTGGATTGTTGTATTTCTGAGAATAGTTGAATCATTCACAGCTGATCATCTTACAATATTGTTGTTGCTTTATACACAGTACATTTCACTTTAATCAGCCCATGAAAGTCTTTCAAGGTTTTTCTTGGAGCATCCTGCTCATCATTTCTTATACTACGATAGTATTCCATCATATTCACATACCACATCTTTAGTCATTCCTCATTTGATGGGTATCCCTCAATTTCTAATTCTTTGCCTAAGAAAAGTACCACTATAAATATTTTTGTGCATGTAGGACCTTTTCTTTTTTCTTTTCTACCTCTTTTGGGATATAGACCTAGTTGGTGCTCTTGTTAGGTCAAAGAATATGCGTGGCATTATAGCCCTTTGGGCATAGTTCCAAATTGTTCTAAAGGATGGTTGAATCAGTTCGCAATTTCACCAACAGTACATTAATATCTCATGTTTCCCTTATCCCTTCCAGCATGTGTCATTTACCTTTTCTGTCCTATTAGTCAATCTAATGGGTATGAGCTAGCACCTTAGAATTGTTTTAATTTGCATTTCTCCAATCAATAGTGAATTAAAGTATTTTTTCATATAACTATACTTGTATCCCTTCATGATGCAAATAGAGTCCAAATACCTAAGTCATAGATGCATATAGCATAGAAGAATAAGGCATTAATGAATATTGACAAAAGTAAAATCCTGTCATACAAAGTACAGAAATTCATGAAAGTAATCATTTATTATTACCAAGTTGGATTTATATCGGTTATGCAACTTCACTTCAACTTTGGGAAAGCAATTTAATCACATAAAAATTAAGCCATATGATTATCTTAATAGATGGAGAAAAGGTCTTCGATAACACAGCATTCATTTATGCTAAAAAAAATACCTTACAAAGTGTTGGCACAGGAGAACCTTATTTTAATATAAAACATCTTTCTAAAATTAAAAGCAAGCATGATATGCCACAGGGACAGACTAGAACTTTCCCTGTTAATTCAAAGATAAAGCAAAGTTAACAATTTCTCCTACTATTATTTGATAAGTTCTGGAAATGTTGGTGATAGAAATAAGACAGAAGAACTTAAAGGCATAAATTAATAGTTTATTTAGAAAATACTATAAGGATAAGCAAAGACATTAATTAGGACAGTAGTTTCAGCAAAGTTGCTATCTATTAAATAAATACCTCAAAATCAATAGCACTTCTATAGCAATAATAAAAATAACAATAATACAATCAAAGAGATATTCATAGAAAGGAAAACTCCCTTTCAAATAGCTGCAAAATGCTAAAATATCTCAGGATCAATATGCAAAATACAAGTGTAGATTCAATTGCAGATAGTCTCTTAAAGAAATAAAAAAATAAGTAGCTGGAAGACAGAAAGAAAAGAAAGTATGATTATGAGACTAGAGTAAGGAATGACAGAAAAATATAGGATGTTCTTCTGTTACCCTCATAGTGTGAAGATAAAATGAGGAAGACCTCTAGCTCCTGGAACAAACTTTGTAGATATTATAAACAAGAATCACCAGATATGAAATGATGGGTGGGATGGGATATGCATTGTTGAGGGTTACTGCTGAACCAATGAGATCAATATTCCATTTGAGGATAAATAGACAGAAAGACAGATCGATCGTTATATAGAGATATTGATAGTGCAATAAGGTACACATAATGTAATAGAGACCAAATGCTTTAGGAAAGTTTTTGGATGAAAGAAATATTTTTAATTTCACTGCTATTAAGTATGCGTAAAAATGTCTTGGAATGAGAGAAAGGGAAAAAGTAAAGAGGATTAAAAAATTTTAAGCCTTTTGAGCATAGCAACTGGGAGGGTAGGGCTGCATTCAGAAGAAAGAGGGAAGATTTCATGATGATCTGGGATCCAATAAAGATGATCACAAGAAAAGAATAATGTGTCCTAGTATCAAACCTGGAGAGCCACCCACGTGTATGCGATGGGAGAATAACAAATAGAAAGGGAATAAGACAAGTAACATGGAAGCAAAAGAAGAAGATGGCACTTATGTGTATATATATATGTATATATATATATATAGTCTATATAATATACATGTGATATGAAATGTACTATATAAATTATATTTCAGGTGTCCCCAAAGTCTTAGTACACTTTTAAGTTTTGAGGATGCTTCCATACGTTCATCAGATACTATATCCTCCTTTAGGATATTGTTTGTGTGTGTGTGTGTGTGTGTGTGTGCGCGTGTGTATGTGTGTGTGTACTCATAAATATTCAGTATCTTTCTATTTGTCTATCTAAAACAAGTCCTAGGAATATGGGCAGCCAGGTGGCACAGTGGATAGAGTGCCAGACCTAGTGTCTGGAATACTTCTCTTCATGAGCTCAAATCTGCTCTCAGATGCTTGCTAGCTACGTGAACTCAGGAAAATCCCTTAACCCTATTTGCCTCAGTTTCCTCATCTGTACAATGAGCTAGAGAATGAAACAGCAAACAACTCCAGTACCTTAGCTTAGAAAACCCCAAATATGGTCACAAAGAGTTGGTCATGACTGAAATGACTGAAGAACCAAAAGGACATATACACATTGCTTATATGCATGTATAAATTCCTTACCTTTCAGTGGCTACTATGAGTCAGGCACTGTGCTAAATGTTTTATAGATAATCTCATTTGATCCTTTAAGAGGTAGGTGTTAATATAAGCTCCATTTTACAGCTGATGAAACTAAGGTAGACAGAAGTTAAGGCACTTGCCCAGGCTCACACAATTAGTCAGTGTTTGAGGCTGGATTTGAACTTAAGGGTTCCTAACTCCCAGTCTAGTGCTTTATACAAATCACCACTGAGGCCTATAGCTTCATAGTTCACACCATAAAATAGAGATGGTTCTGGGAAGCAAAGACTATTCAGATCATTAATGTACAGAGATACTCAACAAAACTCCATTTAAAAGTTTTTACCATACTGAATCTTGCAGTAAACCGACACTACCTTCTCCCTCACAGAACTCTCACTAGCCTAAATTCCAAACAATCAAAATAATCAGATATTTCATCTGAGTTATGAGCAATAATATCATTTACATAGAACTTTGAGGTTTGAATTGATTCTCATAACTACCTTAGAATCCACTTTTCTTTCTTACCCACAGTCTAGTAGAATTGTTAATTAATATAAAATTCAGAGACTGTATAATTCATTGTTTTAGAAATCTAGAATTTATTAGACTTAGAAATAACACATTTAATTCATAGTATAAGGAACCTAATTTCCCCATTCAAGAATATTTGTTAAAATTATTCAGGTACAGAGGATTCTGGGAAAATGGCAAAGTAGATTAGAAAATTTCAGACTCTCCAAATTTCCCCCACAATAAAAGACAGAACATCACCTCAAAGTGAAAGTAGAACAAGAAATAAAAAAAAAGTTGGGACAGAGCAATTGTCCTAAGACAACTTGAGATGACCACAGCAGTCTGGACTTTCAGAGGCTGAGGTTTGGTCAAAGTGAAGTTCAAACTTCTCCAAGTAGACTCTGCTGAATCAACAAATAAGCCATGGAGGAAGCCAGGTGGGAGGCAGCCTGGACCTCAGGAACTCTCACCTCACAATGTGGGGGTCAGATAGCTGAGTAGGGAAAGACTGAATCACCTTCTGCTGTCTTCCTGTCTTGGGACAACAGACTCCACTGTGCTGATCAGAAAGATCCATTCCCAGGCTGTGGTTATGGGCAAGAAGGAGTGAGCACACATTGGATGAGTGAGGTAGAGGAGAGACTGAGAGTCTGTTGGCTGTGGGCACTTGTAGGAGAACAGATTTATGGGTTCAATTACAGGTGAAAGGGGAGAGCTGAACTTTACAGTCATGGGAGAGACTGTAGGCACCTGGGGGCCCTACCCATGGCTTAGGGGTGGAGAAGAATTCCTGAGGTTAATTCCAAGGACAGAGTTTAGAAGATAACTGGAAGAAGGACCGAAAACCTATAGCACCACTTCTATGGATTAGAACCTGATTACAATAATAATCCACTAAAAATAAACTAAAACAAAACAAAATTGAGTAAGAAAGGAAGAAAGAATCTGATCATAGATAGGTACTATGGGGATAGAGAAAATCTGGGTTCATATTCAGAGGAATATAGTGAAGTTAAAAAGCCATTCCTATTTCAAAGAGGAATGTCAAATGATCATAAGCTCAAAAAGAGTTCTTGAAAGAACTTAAAGGGACTTCAAAAATCAAGGAAGAGAGATTGGGGAAAAATTAGGAAACAAGATAAGAGCAATCTAAGAAAATTATGAAAAGAAAGTCAACTGATTGGAAAAAGAGTTCCAAAAACTTAAGAAAGAAAATAATTCCTTTAAAACTAGAATTGAGCAAAGGGAAGCTAATGACATTTTAAGACACCAAGAAATAATAAAACAAAATCAAATGAATGAAAAAGTAGAAGAAAATGTGAGACATTAGAAAATCCACTGATTTAGAAAACAGATCAAGGAGAAACAACATAAGAATTATTGGGCCACTTTGATGGGGTACAGACTCTGAGAACCTCCTTGAACTCCCCTTGGATCATTCGCTTAGTCTGGCCTTCCATACTCAAATCAAATTACCCTTGATTTAGCCTGATCCTCTATTGTCTGTTACCTCTGGATTGCCTCACCTACTTTCCACCCAAGCCCCCCATTATCTGATACTTCCCAATTGCCTCCAACTGTCTCCCACCCTTGATTACATCACTAGTTACCCCAGTATCATCAAGATCCTCATTAGACCCTCCTCCCAGACTACTACCTCTAGATCTCCCCCCTTCCAGTTTTTTCTGTATATAAATTCTATCTCATCTCTGTGAAGGGGCTCAGATTCAATCCAGCTCTGACTCTGTCTAGCTCAGATTGTATCTGACCCTCTTGTCAATACAAGCATCACAAATGGTTAGGCTTCTTAAGAGTCAACCCAATATGGTGAACCTTTAATAAACTTTGATTTACTTTGACTGAAAGAAATCTTGAGTCTAATGCATTCAGCAGGACCAGGAGTGTCAATATTTTGTTTGTGAGCACCCCAAACTTCATCAATATGGTTCCCAAACCTCAACAACCCGAAAGTTACAATAAAAAAGAGTCAATACAATATTACAAGAAATTATTAAGGAAAACTGTTCTGAAGTTTAAGAATCAGAGGGTAAAGTAGGAATAGAAAAAATCCACCCAATACCACCAAAAGAGAACCCAGGTTGAAAACTTACAGGAATATCATAGTCAAGTTTGAAAGCTCCAAGCTTAAGGAGAAAATACTACAAGCAACAAGAAAAAAATCAATTTAAATGCCGTGGAATTACAATCACGCCAAACCTAGTAGCATTTACATTAAAATGCCATATGTCTTAGAACATTATATTTCAAAGAGCAGAAGAAGTGGGGATGCAACCAAAAATAACTTATGCAGCAAAGTTGAGCATTAAGCCTGAATGGGAAAAAAGGGACATTTAGTGAACTGAGAGACTTTCAGGTATTTCTGACAAAATGATACTCAATGAAAAAATCAACATATGAGTTCCAGGAGAAACATAAGTTAACATTAAAGACTATTAGGAATAGAAAGTCATCTGGCCCTACAGGAGAAAAGAGAAGATGGAGACAAGAGAAGGGAGGGATGACAGAAGAGAGGGCAGATTGGAGATAGGGAAAATTAGATTGCTTGGGATATTGGGGTGGGGGGAGGGGAGAAAAGGGGAGAAAATTTGGAACCCAAAAATTTGTGAAAATGAATGTAAAAAGTTAATTAAATAAAAAAAATAAAAAAAAAGAAAATCACCATAACAAATATGTAGGTAAGCAAACAAACAAACAAAAAAAAATAAAAGAGACTCAATAAGGTCAATCTGTTTATTTCTTGTATGTCAAAATGTTATCAACATTCTTAGAACTGCCACCATTACTTAAGTAATTTGAAAGGAAGGCTTGGGCTGAGCTAAGTATGATGCTTTGAGTCTAAAAAATAAAACTAGGTAGGGAGAGATTAAAAAAGAATAATTATCTCATGCAAATGGAGCCTGAAAAGAAAAAAATGATACAGACTGAGCAAATAGGTGTAGAGGGCTGGTAGTGCTAGAATTTTACTCTCAAATGGAACTGGGTTAAAGAGGGAATGACATATACATCTAGAAGAGAGCAAATTGTTCAAACTTTATGAAGTAATAAGAAAGTGAGGAAATAGTATAAGGGCATGAAGATTAAGAATTAGGAAGGCGAGGGAGAAGATAAGAGAGGGACTCTTAGTGGGAAGGTTTTAGGTTAAGGTAGAGGGTGGGAAGAAAGCATAAGAAAAAGATTCTTACAAGGATTTGTAGATTAAGAAATAGGAAAGCAAAATAGTAGTTAGAAGCAAATTAGATGACTTAGGGAGGAATGGGGCAAATAGGATGAGAAGGATAGCAAGGAAAAATAGGATGGAGGGAAATGCATAAGAAATAATCATAATTTTAAATGTGAATGGGATGAATTTACCCATAAAACAGAGATAGATGGCAGAATTGATTAAAAATAGAATCCAAAAATATGTTGTTTACAAGAAATACAATTAAAAACGGAGTTAAAATAAAGAGCTGAAGCAGAATTTAATATGCTTCAGCTGATGTAAAAAAAGAAGGGATAGGTATCATGATCTCAGATGAAGTTGAAGCTAAAATAGATTTAATTAAAAGAGATAGAGAAACTCCACTATATGTCACCAATAATATCCAATATTGTTTTAGAAATACTAGAAATAGTAGCAAGAGAAGAGAGAAACTGAAGGAATAATGAGAAATGAGAAAATAAATCATCTCTTTTTGCAGATGATATGATGATATATTCAAGATTCAACTACAAGTTAATTGAAACAATAGTTTTAGTCAAGTTGTAGGATATAAAATAAACTCACATAAGTCATCAGCATTTTTATATGCCATCAAAACCCCAAAAGAAAAGATAGCAAGAGAAACTTCATTCAAAATAACTGTAGACAGTATAAAATACCTGAGAATATACCTACCAAAACAGACCCAGGATATAATGAAACCTCATTATAAAAAAAGGTCAGATTTAAATAATTGGAAAAATATTAATTGTTCATGGGTAGACAAAGAATATAATAAAAATGTTAGTTTTACCTAACTAATCTATTTATTTAATTCCATCCCAATTCAATTACTAAACAAATTATTTTATTGAGTTAGAAAAAATAATAAAATTCATTTGGAAGAACAAAGAATCAGGAATGTGAAAGAAACTAATAGGAAAAAATGTAAAGCAAGCAAATTCAGTAGACCAGATCTTAAACGGTTTTAGAAGATAATATATATTAAAATTATCTGGTACTGTCTAAGAAATAAAAAGGTAGACTGGTGGAACAGAGTAGACATATAATGCATAGTACTAAAGGATTACAGTAATCTTGTGTTTGACAAATGCAAAGATTAAGTTTTGAGGCTAAGAATGCATTATTTATTTTAAAAAATTGTTGGGAAACCTGAAAAGTAGTCTGGCAGAACTTGTGCATAGAACAATATGTTACACCATTTACCAAAGTAAGATCAAAATGGATACAAAATCTAGATATAAAAGGAGATATTACCAAAAAATTAGAAGAGCATGGAATGTATTCACTATCAGACTTATGGAAAATAGAATATTTTATGAATAAATAAGCAATAGAGAGCATTGAGGTATGAAATGGATTATTTCAACTGTGTTAAATTAAGAAGGTTTTATAAAAATAGAGTAGGCAAGATTAGAGAAAAGGGAGAAAATTGAGGAAGTTTTTTCATAGTCTTTCAGATGAAGGTCTCATTTCTCAAATATATAAAAAAACTTTGTCAAATTTTTAAGAATATAAGTCATTTCCCAGTTGATAGTTGGTCAAAGGTATAAACAAGCAGTTTTTTTTATGAAGAAATCAAAATTATACATAGTCACATGAAAGAATGCTCTAAATCATAATTAATTAGAGAATTGCAAATGAAAATAACTTTAAAATATCATCTTATCCATAGATTGGCTGAAATGATAGATGTCTTTCAATTGGGGAATGGCTAAACAACTTGTGGTATATGATTGTTGTGGAATATTGTTCTATAAGAAGCAATGAACTGATGGATTTTAGGGAAAAATATGGAAAGATGAATGAAATGATGAAAATTGAAATAAACGTGTGTGCGTGTGTGTGTGTGTGTGAGGGAGGGAGAAAAAATAGTGCATAAAAGAGAACAGAAGAAAACTTAGAAGGAAGCGCAGAAAAGCAGGACATCTTTGAAAACAGCAGGACATCTTTGAAAACACAACGTAGTGTGATTTTTCTCTGTTAAACAGTCCGAAATGGAAATTTCGTGGTTCTAGATTGAATTCTCTCTCCGTTTTGCTGCATGTGGAAATGTTCTTCCACCTGCCCCCTTTTTTTATTTCAGTTCAAAATAAATTTTTGAAAATAAAAAAATTTTTAAAAGTAAAAAAAAAAATCAACTGCCTTTTATCCCAGTATAGTCATTCTTTAGAATGACTAATTATAGGTCAAGGGAAATGATAACTCAGTAAAGAAGTTGCTTCATTCATTCTTATCTGTCACGATCTCATTTTCTCCCACTTTCAAACCTTGCATTTTCAAGTACCTTTTACAACTCTGTCTCCAAGTCACAGAACAACAGATTCTCAGGTCTATAATGGAATGCAACTGCCATCTATTCCAATCTATACCTTAACATTAATCTGCTCCATAATATCACAAACAAGTGATAAACCATTCTCTACAGTACTCTACAACCTACCAAGACAGCCCATTACACTTTGGCTCAGCTATTATTGTTAGGAAGTTTTTCTTACTGTGATCCTAAATCTTGAAACAATGTTTTCGAATGCATAAAATAAAATACATTGGCTTATTGCATCGGCTTAATACTGAAATACAATTATTAAATAAATATATACATATAATATGCAATATATAATATAATAAACAATACAAATACAAAGATAAATATGTACAATGTACAATATATTGCATAAATATATACAGTTATTAAATAAAAAAGTTCTTGAATCCTTTTAAGAACTCCTGAAAACATCTTCTCTAGATTAAGCATTCCTGATTCCTTTAATAGATACTTTAATAGACATATATGGCATAGTCTTTCGTCCTTTTATCATCCTGATCACCCTCTGATGGATGAACTTTGGCTTGTCAATAGACTTCCTAAAAATGTGATGCTAACCACAATATGGCAGACATGAGCAGACCAGAGCACACAAGGGATAGCATACACATCTTCTGACCCTCTTGGGCACATTTACTTGTTTTCTTTTCCAAAGTTAGAAAGTTGTCCTGGGGTGGGAAGGGGATGAATTTTGAGAAGTCTTAAAGGGGGAAAATGGTCAGAAAATGATCTCCTAAATGGAGGGAATTTAGTGTTTCACAGTTGGAGAGGAGAAAAGTCAGAGAAACATGAGACACTGGAGATGGTGAAGAGAGAATTATGACAAATGTTGAAAGTCATGTTGGTAGTAGATTTGCAGGGAGTATCAATGAATTTTGGAGTAGAGAGGAAATCTGTAATAGTTGAAAGAGTACAGGACTTTGAGTGAGAATATCTAGTTTATAGTTCTTACCGGAATACTCTTATGCTACCACTTGCAAGTTCTGTAACCTTGAAAGGAGGAAATAGCCATGGTAATCATGCAAAGAGCACTTAATTTTGTGTCAGGAGACTCAGTTTAAATCCTGACTTTGCTACCTAGTTGTTAATGCGACCCTAAGCTAGGCACAACCTCTCTGGACCTTAGTGTCCTCACTTGTTAGAAAAGAAAGGAGTTGAAGCTAAGGTTCTTTTTTGTATTACTTGTGGATCCTCTGGTAACATCCTCCCAACTTTCGTTTTGTCATCTGTAAAGGGAGACTAATATTGCCTCTGTTTTATCTCAAAAGGTTTTTGTTAAGAGATCTTATATGTGAAAGTTTTATATAACACTATGCCTCTATGTAAGTTATTTTATTTTTTATCTTTATTTATTTATTTTATATAATTATAAATACTATTTATTATTATTTTCTTTTTATTTATTTTTCCAGGGTGTGCTCTTTTTAGGTAGCAGGGATTTATAAATTCCCCCAATGCAAAGAATAAGTACACAGTATGCTGTTTTCAGTTCTTGAAATCAACTTAATATATTGGAACTTTAGATGGAAATTCAATATTCTGGTCTACCAATGAAAGAAAAAAGTAGAAAAATATCATGGTCTGATTATGGAAGAAAAATTCTTCATATTATGGAATCAGGCTGCAGAAGCTCTAAGACCTTCAGTTCTCTTACTTATAATCTTTTTCTAAATAGATGTTACTCATGATGTTCCTAAAAGATCTATGTGAAGCTGAGAAGCTACAGATACACCACAGAGATCCAGAATAGAACTGACATCCCTAATTGATTTACAGAAGAAAAAAAATCACAGCTAGCATTCAGTATTACAGGGTTTTCATTGGTTTCTCTCTGCATAAAATAATGTCCTCATCTAAACAAGATATAGAATCTCCTAAATTAACCAAAATACTTTGCACATTGAATTTATGCAATGAAATATGAAGCTCTTTCATGAAGCATTTCATTTATTTATTTATTTTTCTCCATTGCCAGGGAATTTTGTCCTTTTTTCATTCTCTCCATGGTACTTTAGGGAAAATTCTTCTGGCCACATCTTATGTTATTTTTTCATTCATTTATTTTTAAATTTTTTTACTGGTTACATATAAAAACAATTTTAACATTCAGTTTTAAAACTTTGAGTTCCAATTTCTCTTCCCTTCTCCTTTCCCACCCCACATCTTATGTTAATACCAACAGAGTTGATCGAGACAGAAAACAACTTTTGAAGATAAGGTAAGCCTTGCTTTCAGGCCAGTGTATGAAGTCAGCAAGAAAAAGGCCTCTTGTACATTATTGAATACAATAAGAGAAAGCTAATTTTTAATTTTATCCAGGAAAAAGCAAATGGGATGATCTTCCAGAATTAATCTGAATATTGGGAGAGCATTCTGTGCTACTAGGTAATACAAAAAGGCAAATGTGTCAGTGTGTGGGGAATTAGGATAGTTTAGGTGATGAGGGAGAATTCCCTTATTCTTTTTGAATGTTTAGTGGAAAATTCAGAGAAAATAAATTTCAAATTATGTGTCAATGACATAGATCCAAAAACCATGGGCTTCAACTTGGAGGATTCTAATTTCTAAAGACTAATTTTGATAACCCAACTTCCATTTCTAATTTCAGGGATTTTGCTCCCTGTTGTACTTTATTCTGTGTTTCTTGTTTTATATACAAACTGTCAGAATTGCAGTCATTTAAAATATGTGATAAATCCTTTAAGTCAGAATGGAAAAAAGTTCGAAGTGAATGAAAAATAAATTTGCTGATTTCCTCATTATTTTCTTCTCTTTTAAAATCATCAAAGAATTTTCTTTTGAATGAGAATGGACATGAAATAATTACAACTGTCTTAATAGGTCAAGAAACCATGAAGTTTAGGAGGTAATACATAATCTCTAACACACTTGCTTAGCATTTAAAAACATTATCAAGCCAACACATAAACAAACTTCAAATTGTACAAAAGAGGAGATGCTAAAAATTAGAGAAAGGAAAATGGTAAAAGACTATAAAATGATAAATAAAATTCAGAGATGGGTCTTGAAGTAGAATAACATAATTCCAATAAAGTAGATAAATCAACAAAATAATCTGGTTTGTCCTTCCTTCTTGGAAGGACATCAATAGGGTAATGCTTTGAACTGCAAATGAATTGGATTTAAGTGAGGCATGGTTGTGCAAAGTCATCGGCTTCACTCTCTCCCCCAGGGTCATTTGAATCCAGTGGCAAAATATAGGTCAGTATGACTGGAGATGACCCCAAATGTAGTGAATGGGTTTGGCCTTTTTAAGCTAAGATCTTTCCTAGGTCTCAGGTTCTCTGAGGCAACACCCGTTCAGTGATTTAAGGCTAGTTAAAAATGAGGCAAAAGATGACCTAGTCTGTCTACTTAAAAAAAATCAAACTGGTAGAGGAAGATCCTCAACGTTTCTGACCAGAAGAAAAAAAATTGCTATTTACACTCATGCTAAGCCAACACTGCATAACCTATGGTCCATGGGTTGCTTGCAGCCCACCAAAGAATTTCACGCAGCTGTTACATGACCTACAGCAACCAGCCATCATCAGTCTGTTTCCAGTGTAACCTGTCTGTGGCCTGAAGAAGTTTACGAGTTGTGAAGTTCTGTTCTATACCATCAAATATAAATAATGAAAAAGTGAATCTTGGATTGGAATCTATTATTGGCCAGTCAATGAGAGCCAGTGTGATCTGGACTTAAGGCATGGTCCAGTAGTTCCATTTGAACCCCAATGGTCTTTATCAAAGCCTGGTTTTCCAGAGCTGTATTTCAAGAAATTATAAATGAAACTACAGAGGATAAAATAGTTAATTATCACAGTTTTTTTTAAAGGTAACATAAATAAGTAGGGAAGAGAAAAATAATCTATCCCCCAAATCCCACGATACCACGTGAAGTTTCAGTGATCAAAATTTAGAATTATTTTTGGGCATAATACTCACAAATAAGGTTATGATTCTCCATGTAGACAGGGGGAAAGGAAGGAAGGAGGGAGGAGCATTGCTCAACTGGAGCTGGCCAGTTGAGTCCTTAGTGAGACAGCTACTACTATTCACAGATTATCATTTTGGAAGAGGTGCAATGACATCGGGAGGGTAGTGTCTTAACTTGCAAGTGAATTATATTTAAGTGAGGATTTAAGTGTGCAAAGTCATCACCTTCCCTGTTTCCTCCAGAGTATTCTAAATACAGTGGCAAGACATAGGTCAGCATGACTGGAGATGAGCCCAGATGTGGTAGGAGACTTTGACCTTTTTAAACTAAGGTCTTTCCCTGGTCTCAAGGTGCTGGAGAAATTCATTGTTTATGGATGGACTGTGGCAATATAATGAAAATGAGTTTTATCCTACTGATCATGCTTTTGAAAAGAACACTTTGTAGAATTCTTTAAAATGATTAAATTCACCTGGAGAAATAAAAATCCTAGAGACAAACATTGAAAAAGGCATAGAAATGAAGGAGGAAAGAGCACTTCCAGAGCTTGAACTATATCATAAATTAATAGTCATAAAAACATTTGCTATTGCTTTAAAAATAGAGAAATAAATCAATGGAAGTGACAATATAAGGAACAATCAGAAACAACAAGACACAATACAGTGTATGTTGAACCTGAAAACAAATTACTTAGGACATAATCATTTTTGCTAAAAAAAATGTTGTCAAAACTGGAAGGCAGACTGGCACGAATTTGGCTTAGGAGAACATATTATGCCATATTCCACTATAAATTCAAAGTGGTTGTGCAATTTTAATGTTAAAGATTATACTCTAAGAAATAATTTCTTTTGTATATAAATATATATGTATATATAGGAGAAACAAATCTTTCCCTTTCACAAATATTGGTAGGAGATATAGGAAACAAAAATGAGGCTTGTAGGAAGACAGAATTATGAATCAATACAACAATTTCAGGAAGTAATTTGTTATTATACAAATAAAAAGACTAAAATGTACATATTTATTGTTCCAGGGAATGTACTATTAGGCATCTATCCCAAAAAGATCACTGATAAGAAGAAAGTTCTCATATATACCAAAATGTTTTTAGCAATACTTTTTGTGATAGCAAACAGCAAACAGCTATCACAAATGTATTGATGTAGGAATGGATAAATAAATCTGGCATATGGATGTACTGGAATATCACTATGCTGTAAGAAATAATGAACACGATGACTGTAGAAAAGCATCAAAAGAATTACATGACTTGATGCAGTGAGGTAAATAGAGTCAGGAAAAGAAGAAACTCAAAGGCTACAACACTGTAAACGCAAAGAACATTAACTAAAAAAAATCAAACGTGAATATTGCAAAATTGCAAAAATTAAATGAGTCCCCAAAGAGGTGATATAAGAAAACACCATCAATGAAGACAGCTCGATAGTGCAGTAGATAGAACATTGGGCCTCTAATTAGGAAAACCTGAGTTAAAATTTAGGCTCAGATGTTTACTGTGTGACGCTAGGCAAGTTGCTTAACATTTGTCTGCCTCAGATTTCCCTTCTGGAAAATGGGGATAATATTAGAACCTATTTCCCAGGGTTATTTTGAGGACAAAATGAAATTATATTTCTAAAGTGCTCAGCAGAATGCCTTGTGCCTCTCCCCACCAAAACTGTTGACTTTATTGATGAAAAAACAAAACCTCTTTACAATGGCAGTAGATGTCCTTCTGCTAAGTTTATCCAAATGACATAAAAGAGACCAGAAGTGGGGACTTATGAGAAGGGGAAACCACTCCTGGGGCTCATCCAGAAAAGCCAATAACTATAGTCACTGAAATTTATGGGACAGGAAGCATGGTGGGTGCAGATAAGGAGGTCTGAGTAAAAATGATGATGAAGAGAGGAAGATAGGGGTTGCAGCAAAAATCTTTTCTCTTCTTAAGGTATGGAAAAGAAGGAAAGAACAACATTTCCCACTTGGTGATGCTGTGAAGACAAATTTCAGGAGCCAAAGGGCACTAGCACCAGGTATAGGACTCACAAGAAGGCTTCACACCATTCTCAAAGGCAGCCAGAGCATGCCCAAGGCATTGGATCCAGAGATATCTTTGACCTGCTCCCAGGAGAGGTCTTCATCTTTTTTTAGTACCAAGAACTGTCCCAGGACCACTTAGGTCTTCTCAAAGCCCTGGCCATTGACCTTTGATTGAAGAATTTCTTTGATTCAAAAAATATTGTAAGGATTTGGATCCAGTGCCTTAGGAGAGGCTAGTGACCTTGCACAGCCCTTCTTCACTCAAATCAAAATCAACTGCAAGTCATGTCATCATCTTGATGTCATGGTCCTCTTGGAGAACAAAGGACACACACACCAACAATAACAACAGTTGCAAGGATGAAATAAACACACTTTAGGAACAGACTAGGGGTGAAAAAATATGTATTATTTCTCCAGTTTGGATATTAAATTGAAGAAATTGTTCTGATGGATGAACAAGGAGCGGTACAGGATTTGAAATCAGGATAAACCTAAGTTTGATTTGTTTTTGCCTCTGATCTTTCCTAGTTCTATAACAACGGCTAAGCTCCTCCACCTTTCTGCGACTCAGACTCCTTATCTTTAAAATGGCCATAATTCTCTGATAATTTGTTGCATGAATTAAATTAGATAATGCACACAAAGTATTTTTTAAGGCATAAAACACTGCATTAATACCAGTAATTACTGTTATTTTCCTACCAAAGTCCTCCTTTAATGCTTTAGATTATTAAAAGCTATCCTGGTGAAGCAAAGACTTTGGAAAATTCTGCCAAGTTGGAAGAACTGCAAATATAGGCCCTGTAAAGTTATATCTATCATCTGATGACCGGCTTAGCAATATTCGGAGAGGGGTCATCACTGTGTTAGTCAAAGGATGAAGACATTTTTAGCCACAGTCATACCCTGAAACATCATTCACTAAGTTTTAGAGAGGATACCCAGATCATGATGCTGATATGACCTGCATCTGTGAAGGGAGTATCTACATCAACGCCACTAGAAAATTTTAAACTATTGAAATAAATATTGTTTTATATAGTTAATGTTATTCTTATGTATTGTTGTCATTTCTTGGAAAGTATTTAAATGATAAGTTTCCTACCTGAAAAACCCACCAAGAAGTTCATGAGTAAGAAATAGGTCAGTGGTAAATACAGAAGCCACTACATCATCACCATCTGAAAGAAGAGGCTTTTAAATTTTATTTGCTAAAGGAAGAAAAGGAGGCAACTATTGAAAAAGCCATTTACAATGTATGTTGGTATTAAAGAAAGATCAAAAGAAGGAGAAAAAGTGATCTGTTAAAGCTCAAGGAGTAGCCAGCTTCTTACATTGATCTCATCTCTCTCTCTCTCTCTCTCTCTCTCTCTCTCTCTCTCTCTCTCTCTCTCTCTCTCTCTCTCTCTCTCTCTCCAGCCTGTTACAGTCAGTCACACACACTAAAGTTCACACTGGGTGGTCTCTTTGGAATTTTTCCTTTCCTGAATAAAACAGTAAGCTTTACAAGTCTGTTAGAAACTGACCAGCTAAATTAAAATTCCTTGTTAAGCCATTTTCCAGCACATTTTGCATCCTGAAGGTCAAAAATCCTATCTGACAAAGTAAAAATAGTGCAAAATCGACTATGCTACCGAAATACTAATTTCTCAAAGTTTTTCCTTGTCTGGCCTGAGCAGTGGCGTGTCCCTTAATGAGAACTGAGAATTTGAGAAAACAAAGCAGATGCAGATGATTCTGCATTTACATGTGTGTGTGAGTGTGTGTGTGTGTGCGTGAGAGAGAGAGAGAGAGAGAGAGAGAGACAGAGAGAGAGAGAGACAGCGAGAGAGAGAGACAGAGACAGAGACAGAGACAGAGACAGACTGAGAGACAGAAAGAGAAAAAAAGAGTCTTCACCTGGGGAGGTGAAGAATTTCTCAGGATGTTGGTTATAAAATTAACCTCCTGTGTCTATGAAGTAGAAGAATATGTGTGATTTCTTCTATCTTGGGATTTACAACCTGAAACAGAAGCCCTAGTCACTGTTTTGACAAACATTGAGTCTCATACTAGGAGTCACCAGTTTTCTCCCTTACCTCTCCCTTACCTTACCCTGTCAGCAAATGTTTGATTCATCTTGCTACCTTAACAACATTCAATTCTTTATTTGAATAGCTTGAATCTCATAACCCTCTCAAGCACCTGACTGCAGGTTGCCAGGCACAAATGTCCATAGTGGCACCACAACTTCCATACCACGAATCTCCTTTTTTGTAAAACACTGTAGTAGGTTTTGCAGGAATGATGTCAGGATGAAATCAGTTGCAATTCTTGCCCTCAGAGAACTCGCAACCTAAAAGAACAGTAGACTATTTTATTAGTATTAAAAAATCTGTGAAGAACTCTATTATAGATAGGACATTTGCAGTCCCACTATATTGAGATCCACTTATTAAAACCCAGGCTATAGCACAAATCTCCCATCTACTATTTCTTGTTATGATCCCAGAAGCCTTTTTTTGGGTGCTGAGGGTGGGAGGGGGGAAGGAAGAACCCAACGTAAGACAAGAGATCCTTGTTTCTCACTGAGCATGTGTTCGTCAAGTTATTTTGAATAGAGCATCCGATCATCATTTTCTACACCTTGCCTTTTTTCAGCTCCTTAACTTAGAGCTTATCTGAGAAGCTTTTGTTTAGTCTCATAATTATTCAGTGAGTCAGTAGCCCACAAACATTATGAGTTGAGCCAGACATGATCAGCCAGCTTTTTGGACCACCTGTTCCAAGCAGTTTCCTGTGTGGGCGGCAAGTTCAGAGGGAGTTAAAATATGAGTTACAGTAAATGTTCTTTACCCTTGGCAGTCAGTATTGTTGAAAGGAGATGGAATCTCACTTGACTGTGTTCAGACCAGACAGATTTCATTATTGCTGTTTGCATATATATTAAAAACTTGTATGCCACGTAGAATGTCTTTCCCAACACGCTGGGTAACATGACATTGCAATAATAGAGAAAATATTTAATGTTTGACCTATTAAATCAATTTTGTGAATACAAAGTGCTTTGGAAGGGACAAGGTTGCTAATTAAAATGGTATTGTTTGTTCTTGCCATGTCCTGTGTGTTGTCTTGAGGTGATTAAATATGGGAGGGATGCGGGAGGGCATATTGAAACTGGTATGGATTTGTTATTAGAAGTCTCACATGAAATGATTGAATACCAAAATAACACAATTCAAAGTACTTTTTTGGGTCATGAAGGACAAAAAAGCAGTTAGCTTCACTTAAGTTTTTATTTTTTGACTAATTTTATCACAGTATACAAACCTGAATTCTATCACAAGACTAATTTTCTCAGTAAGGCAGCCTCTCTCTCATTAGGGAGAGCTTAACCTTTTTTCCTTAATAAAACTCATCTTCCTGATCTTGTCTTATGTTATAAGACTTTTGTGAAATGGCTGCATTTTGAGATATTGAGAAACAGTCCTCCTAATACTGTTATTTAATATGATACAGTAGCAAAACACCTGAGTTGGGAAGAAAAGCCTAAGGTCTAGTCCTGGTTTGGCCACTATCTAGCTGTACGACCTATATTGCCTCATGTGTGAAATGACAAATTTCTTTCTGTCTTCAACATTTTAGGAATCTAGGTACTTCATGAATTTAATAATGTGTGTCAGACTCATAGACTAGTTTTTCAAAGGGATGCAAATTCAGAAATTAAAAAAGAGACCCACAAAGAATAAGAAAACACCAAGTAGATGATATTTTATAGTTCTGGCACTCTAGGATACTAAATATATCATACTGGAATATCAGCAAGTATATAATATTGTTCAAAGTAAAGATAGAATTTCAGAGAAATCCAGATGAATTACTCAGACTTTCTGGAACAAGCCTGAGGGAGTGAAGGCATTTGATAAGTACTTTTTCTCTCCAGTTTCTCCTCATCTCTAAACAAGTGGAGTGTCCTCATTCTATGGCCTGGTGATAGGAATGATAGACTGGAATTCCTTGAGGCTCATTCCAACTTGTGGGAGTCATTAAAAACCTTCTATACCTCAGGTTTTCAGTGGGCATAGGCCTTCACAAATCAGAATCATCCATCTACCTTGCAGGCAGAGCTATTTTACTAGTCATTTTGTTGAGAAATAGGAAATCCAGCCTCATGCCAACTGTGTAATTCATGATATGAAAATAACACAAGAAGTAATAAAATACAAAATCAACTAAATGAGAAAATAAAATTGCTTTAATGATGCTGCAAAAGTGCTTTATTTGGCATTCTCTAAATTTCAGTGCCTGTTACAAACTTTAACTTCCCCGTCACATCATTACAGTTATGGCTTTGCTTTGAGGATAGGGGAGAAACGCAATGCATTACTACTGAGTCTTTTCATCTAGAGCTAGAAGTGTCCTTGAAGATTATCTTGTTTAATTACATCAGTTAACAGATTAAAAAACTTAATAGTAAGAATAAGAATAAATTATATAACTTTTAAATGTTTGCAAAGTGCTTTTCAAATATTATTTTGTCTCCATACCAATCTCATCAGGTGGCTTGATTATTGTCCCCATTTTGGAAGTAAGGAAACTGAGGCAAACCATAACTATAATAAAGTCACACAACTAGTAAGTGTCTGAGGCCAAATTTGAAATGAAGTCTTCCTGACTCCAGACACAGTGCTCTGTCCCTGTGCATTTAACTGCCCCTAAGGTGATGTAGGGATATAGTAAGTAGCTTAGATGTTGTTGCTTTATGACAATATTCTAATGAAAGTCAATATTTAACTTAAGCATTGCATTTTGTTCTTACAAAGGTGACCCCCAGGCTTCTGTTTCACTTAGCAGTCCAATGACGCTACTATAACCTGTTGTACTAGTCAAGTACAACGTATGCCTCAAGGCCACATGTGGCTTTCTAGGTCCTCAAGTGTGGCCCTTTGACTGAATCCAAATTTCACAGAACAAATTCCTTTAATAAAAGGATTTATTCTATAAAACTTAGACTCAGTCACAAGGCCTTACCCAAGCACCTAAAAGACCACAGGTGGCCTCGAGGCTGCAGGTTCCCTAGCCCTGTTCTAGTAAATGCTTTTTGAGTTCTTGTTAATAGGGGAGGTAAAGTCTTGGTTTTAACATTATGTGATAATCATCAGGAGGAAAGAACAATACGTTTGTTTATACTACCAGACAGAAAGAAATCTAATTGATATAAAAATAAATATTCATGGAAAAGAGGAAATTGGGAATTCTAAAGTGAGATAAAAGAACACTTTTTAATATTCTTTCTAGAGAGTTATTTTAACCTTGGAAACAGATTCAAAATGATACTTTGTATTTCTTGCTTCACAGAATTACAAAATTTGAGAGCTCTATGGTCCATAATTCTTTAATCTAAGTAGGGAAAAGATAATTAGATACTAATTAGGCAAATTTTCAGAGGACTCTGAGGTAGGTCGAGGATAAAAATTATCCCTTTTATAAGTAGTAAAACTGATTTACGGGAAAAGTAGCATTCTGAAGCTGTAAGTACCAGTTTTATATTACCAGAATTCTTGTTCTATTTCTAACTGTGCAAATCTAATCAAATGACTTCACTTCCCTTGGACTCAGTTTCCTCATTTGGAAAATGAGAAGTTGAGAGTAGATTCCTAATATCTTTTCCAAACCTGAAATTCTAAGTTTCCAGGTAAGCAAAGAATATCATTCATAGCATGTCAAAGTAGGCATGTTTAATCTCCGCAAAAAAAAGCAGGGAAGATATGAAATAAGAGGATATTTCATAACATATATTAATGAATTTCAGAAGTGAAAGTGAACCCAGAGGTTATCCAATCTAACACGTACATTTACAAGAATTACCTTCACTTTATTCTTAAATGGTTATGCAGACTTTGCTTTAAGACTCCAGTGAACTGGAAGTCACTATCTTTGATTAACCCATTCCTCTTTGGAATATTAGGTTCTAACTGTGAGGAAGTTCTTTACATCAAAGAATAAATCTGTATCTTTGCAACTTGCATTCACTGCTTCTGGTTTTACCTTTAGGGGACAAACAAGCAAAAAATAAAATAAAACAAATCTATCTTTCACAAGACAATACTCCAGGTGCTTGGAGGTAGGTACCATCTACAAGTCTTCTCTTCCCTAGGCTAGGTAAAATTGATCTGTTCTTCACCTAACATGAACCTGAGACCTTTCACTGTCTTGCTCAGTCTCTCCTGTACACTCTTTAGCTTTTCAGTGTTTGACTTTAAATGTACCTCTCAGACTGGAACGTAACACTTGAGATAGGGTCTGAATAGGGCAGAGATTCATAAAATATCATATATTATATTTAATTATTTCTGCTGGAGGGAGTTATTTTTTTAATTTATTTTTCTAAAAATGAGTGTTTTCAATGATATCTGCTAGACACTGTGGGGAACACTAGATTTAGAAAATTTAACAATATTAAGTACATAAAATTGAAGATATATTTTTAGAAAAGGCAGTAAGAAAAACCCAAAGTCCCCAATAGTCCCCCCAAACTATTAGTTATAATTTACCACTCTTGTTGAATCAGTCTCCTTTTCTTTGATGTATCTATGAAAGGCTTTTATTTTCCTATCTTTTTTTTTATTTCACCAAATTAGGAAAACTAAAGTTTGGTCCACATTGAACCAAGTTTCCCTGAACTTTCATGCATTAATTTATCTATTGATTTGTTGTGAGCATTTCCAAAGATGATTTTTTTACAATGCATAAAATGGAACAATCTGAAGCCACTGAGAAAAAAAAATTCATTTTCATGCAAAAGCATAATCACCATGTTTCATGAGGCCTGCTTAGGACAGAATATCATGCTCCATTGTTGGGCTAAATACCAGAAGATGCCCCATATCATGCAGTTTATAGCATATATTTTCTTTTTTTGCTTTGAGTAAATTCAATAAGCCAATGTCATTATTATAGACTCTCTAATTGGAAGGACCTCAGAGGTCATAAGTTTTGGGGATTATGGGATCATACATTTAGAGTTGGACCTACTTGTCTTTCATTTTGCATATGAGAAAACTGAGGCACTGGGAGGTTAAATGACTTATTTAACTTTGAATAAATAGTTTAAGTGGAAAAGGCAGAATTTGAGCCTAAGTTCTTTGAATCCAAAAGACAGCACTTTTCCCACAATACCACAATGCCTCCATCTAGTCATCTAGTCCAACCTAAACATGAACAAAAATGTTTCTTTATATTTCTGCTGATAAATCTTAGATCTAAAAGATTAGCAGTAGCGTCAAGAAAATTGTTTCTTTTTCCAAATAATACTATTACTTTATTATTACACACAAAGAGAGTGATGATGGGATACCTGTTAGAGTTCCTCCTGTCTAGAGAATACCAGCTAATAAAATTTTGACTGGTCTTACTTATAATTTTGTCCTTCAACAAGAGGAAGAAGCATTACTCAGGATCTGATTTTTACTAATAGAGAACTGAGATCCCTAGAGGGAAGTTATCAGCTCATTCTACAGTTTGTGATACAAGAGAAGAAATATGGATATAAGATAGACAGATAGATAGAGAGAGATAGAGAGAGAGATAAATAGATGATAGATAGATAGACATCTCTTAAATTTGGGGAAAAGTGATTTTAAAAGATTTGGAGAAAAATGTAGTATCCTATAAAATATAGCTGAGGCTAGCAAAGAATCTCAGGAGAACAAAAAGGATGGTGGTTATTTTTAGCTACCTTAGGAGAAAAAGAAATTAAAGATAAGAGACAGGAACTTTGCTGAAGGAGATAGGATGAAGATAACTTAAAACAGAAAGGAGACAGGGCTTCTCAAATCTTATTTTGATTCTGGGTTCTTTTTAAAGAAGACCAAACTTTACACTGGGAATGATAATACAAAAACATCAAGAAATTGATACCCAAGATTAAGGAGATAAAGAGTACTTAGTTGCGATGAAATCAAGTCACTTGTCCTAGATGAATGACTTCCTTTGGTTTGTATTGATGGAACTTTGTGGGTGATAGTTAAAAAAATTATAGAAAATGAGAGTACTACCATACGGTTGAAGAAAGATGATATCCCAATTTAAAAAAATGTTGGAGGGAGAGGGAAAACAGAGGCTATAAACTACAGCCAATGAGTTTGACTTTAATTTCGTCAGATTTTAGAATGGTTCATTAAAGAAATGGTTGATGAATACATAGGGAAGCATTGATAGCAAAGAGCCAGCTTTGCATCATCAAGAACAAGTCATGTCATACTTAACTAATTTCCTTTTTTTTTACAAGATAACTACACTACTAGATGAAGGGAATACTGACGTTTGGCTATTGATATCTTTATATTAGCAAAGCTGAGGTATAATAAAATATTTCATACTATTACTCTAGGGAAAAATAGAGAGATATAGATTAGAAAACCACATGGTCAGATGTTTTTAGAACTGGTTTGATGGCCATACTCAAAAAGTGGTTGCTAATATCCAGTACCAACATGACAAGTCTCTAGTTTAGTACCCCACACATCTGTGCTTGGCCTCATGTGGTTAACATTATTATCAGTGACTTAGACATGGATAATATGTATTTAGGGCAGCTAGGTGTCACAGTAAAGTGACAGACGTGGAGTCAGGAAGGACGGAGTTCAAATCTGACCACAGACACTGAGCAAGTCACTTAACCCTGTTTTCTTATATGTAAAATGAGCTTGATAAGGAAATGGCAACTCATTCCAATATCTTTGCAAAAAAACCCCAAATGAGGTCATGAAGAGTCAGGCATGACTGAAATGACTCAACAACGATACCAACGTTTGTATAGCTGGCATTGTATTGCTTGCCTTCTTGGTCAGTGGGGTAAGGCTGGGGAGAGGGAGAGAATTTGGAATTCCAAAAAAAGAATGTCAAAATAAATAATAAGCAAAAAGAAAAACAAAAGACAGGAGAAGATGTGAGCATCAAAATTGTATATTTCATAAACCTATGAGGGATAACCAACCTGATAGAATCAGAATCCCAAAGGATCTTATAGGCGATATCATTCAGCATTCAGTGATGAAACGAATTTAATGGGGATGAATGTAAAGCCTCATAATTGTGTACAAAAATATCAACATTGTAATTATAATATGAAGAAGGTATAGCTGCGTGGAAATTGTTCTGATAAAAATTACTGAGTTCACTGAAAAAATATGAATCATCTCTGTGACACAGCAACTAAAAACGTTAAAAACATCATCTCTAAGAGATGCTGATATCAGAATAGAGAAGTGAGTCTCACCCTGCCATGTCCTTGCTTTTTAGACCTTGTCTGGACTATTGTCTTCAATTCTGGGCCCTACAGTTTTAGGACATGGAGAAGCTAGAGTCTTTCCAGAAGAGGGCAACCAGGATGGTGAAAAGTCTTAAGTATATATCACATTAGGTTAAACTGAAGGAACTAGGGATACTTAGCCTGAAGAAGAGAAACTTGCATTGAATAAATATGTAAAGAGCTAACACATGGAGTAGGGATTATTCTATTTGGAAAAAGAGGTCAGAAATAGGAACAATGGATGGAAGGCGCAGTCAATTTTAGGTGTGATGTCAGGAAACAAAGGACTTTAATTCTAAAAGTGGAATGGGTGGCTTTGAGAGGTGGTGGGTCACTCCTCAGAGATTTTCAATCACTTGTGAGACGTTATCATGGGGAGTCATTTTGTGTATGATTTGGAATAAATATCCTTCTGAATTCCCTTCCAAGACTCAAGTCCAGTGATTCTGTTTTTTTGTTCTTCTGTGCTTTTAAGAGGACATGCACATAGGCTAGGTCTCGGTCATTTGGTAAAGAAATTACATGACAGAATAGATTATCTGATTCGGAAGCCACATTGTATAAAAACATCTTAATTTATTTAATTTTGAGAAATAATTTTAAGCAAGAGCAAATACCAATATATAAATATCATATCTTAAAATTTTATCTGTTGCTAAAAATCATAATCCCAAATATTTCTTTTTCTTCTTCTTTTTAAAAGAGACAATGAACAAAAATTTTCGTGGAAAGAAACAATCTCCATCTTCAATTTTCTATCCATTCCCCTCTTAGCAAGAGACCTGAGTACTTACAGAAATCACAGCCTAGGCTAGAATGGTTTATTCTGGGACATTCTAATTTCCTGCTAATAAAAGAAAAGGTAGAACAGTACTTCAAATATATGATTTGTAATTTGCTCGTATAAGCGACCTTTAAAGATTTAACAGAGTTAGCTGCCAAATTGGGAGATGTTGTAGGACTGAGTTAGTAACTGTTCTAACTCTAGTTAGAACAAACAATAAATTGTTACTCAAGGGTCAGACTTCAGAGAAAGAAACTAAGGATTGAAGTAATGGGGATGCTTAGCAGTGAAGATAGAAGTCATAAAATTGAAAAATACATTCTATGGGACAAGAATGATCCTCTAAGCAGATACTATGACTTCTCCCACCTTCCCTTATTAAAAGTATGGTATCCTAACTATTCATGTCCAAGAATCTGAAGAGGGATAGTGAATCTGTAGGTGTGGACACACATTATTTATTGTTGTGACTGTTTTAGTTTATTAATAAAACAGTAGCCAAGTTAGTTTTTTTTATGTAAATAGTATTTTATTTTTTCCAATTACATGTAAAGATAGTTTCAACCATAATTTTTATAAGATTTTGAGTTCCAAATTTTTCTCCCTGTCCCCTTATTTCTCCCCCCTTTCACCAAGACAGCAACTAACCTGATATAGGTTATACATGTGCAACCATGTTAAACATATTTCCATATTAGTCATGTTGTGGAACAAGAAACAAAATAAAAACAACTCCCACGTCCCCCAAAAACACAAAGAAAGGGAAAATAGTGTGCTTTGATCTGCATTGAGATTCTTTTCAGTTCTTTCTCGGGACATGGATAGCATTTTCCATCAAGAGTCTTTTGAAATTGTCTTGGATCATTGTATCGACAAGAAGAGTTAAGTTTATCGAGTTGATCATTGCACAATTTCACTGTTACTATGTACAATGTTCTCCTGGTTCTTCTCATCAGTTCATGTAAATCTTCCCAGGTTATTCTGAAATCTATCTGTTCCTCATTTCTTATAGCACAATAGTATTCCATTACATTCATATACCACAACTTGTTTAGCCATTCCACAATTGGTGGGCATTCCCTCAATTTCCAGTTCCTTGCTATCACAAAAAGAGCTGCCTTAAATGTTTTTATACATGTAGGCCCTTTTCCCCCTTTTTATGATCTCTTTGTGATACAGACCTAGTAGTGCTATTGCTGCATTAAAATGTGAAGTTGTTTGCCTCTGGGCATAGTTCTGAAGAATTCCATAGTTCTGAATTGTTCTCCAGAATAGTTGGATCATTCATAATTCCACCAACATTATATTAGTGTTCCAATTTTCACAAATCTCCAACATTTGTCATTTTTCTTTTCTGTCGTATTAGGCAATCTGATAACTGTGAGGTGGTACCTCAGAGTTGTTTTAATTTGCATTTCTCTAATCAATAATGATTTAGAACATTTTTATATGCTTATGGATAGTTTTAATTTCTTCATCTGAAAACTGCCTGTTCATATCCTTGGACTATTTATTTGTCATTTGGGGAATGAGTTGCATTCTTATGAATTTGACTCAGTCCTCTATATATTTGAGAAATGAAACCTTTATCAGAAATGCTTGCTGTAAAAATTGTTTCCCAGCTTTCTTTCCTTTTAATCTTGGTTGCATTAATTTTGTTTGTGCAAAACCTTTTTAATTTAATGAATCAAAATGATCTACTTTGCATTTCATAATGCTCTATCTCTTGTTTGATCATGAATTCTTCTCTTCTCCATAGATCTGACAGCTAAACTATTTCTTGCTCTCCTAATTTGTTTATGGTATTATTTTTTATGTCTAAATCATTTACCCATTTTGACCTTATCTTTTTATATGGTGTGAGATGATCTATATCAAGTTTCTGCCACACTGTTTTGCAATTTTCCCAGCAGTTTTTGTCCAATAGTGAGTCCAAATTAGTTCTATGTTTTTGAAAAAGAAATGTTTCTGAATGTGCATAAACAGGGATAGTGACTGGATCTATGATTTCATAGTATAGGGAACTCTTAAATGATGGAATTTCTTCTGCCAGGCAATTAGAAACTTTCTTTATACTTTGTAGTCTTAGAGAAATGCCTGAAGATTCAATGACTTACTCAGTAATGACTTACAAGACTCAATGACTTACTGAGTGTACTCAGCTTACAATCATAGCAAATATGTATGTGTGTATATATCTATATCTATATACATATCTACATATATAGATATAGATCTGTATCTCTTTATATATGTAGAGAGAGATATAGATCTATATCTATATATATCACTGGAGGAACTTGAACCTATGTTCATGCCTATGAATCTGGTTCATTAACTACTAAACCACATTGTCTTTCAATTCAAACATTAGTTCAAACTTATATAGTGCAGCAAAAGTCACAAAACACTTCACAGTTTTTATTTCTTAGCATATCTTATGGGGGGGGTCACTCACATCACTACCCTTATTTTACAAATAAATAAACTGAGGTTCAGAGATGGATGGGATTGAACTCTCCTTTATGCCAAGTCTAGCACTGTTTTCACTACATCATTGTCTTCTCTTTTGCTATGCTGCTTGCTGGTTAAACTGTTTGGGCATTGTACCAGTGAGCATCATGAGATTTGAATTTTATTTCCAACTAACTTTTTTTATCTTGGAAAAGACAATTCACCTCTGTGGGCTACATTGTACCCTTCTGCAAAATGTGAGAGTTGGAGTAAGTGGTCTTTATTGTCACTATGAAATGCAACATTCTATTTATCTAGCTTGGCTATAATTTTATTTGACTCATTGCCAGGAAAACTGTCTAAATTATAGACATAGTAGAAATATTACTTGATATTCAGGAGAAAATGTTTCTTATAGGAAGGGTGAGGTACCTCGATTGATTAATTTGATGTTAGGAAAAATGAGCTTTGAATCCTTCAGACAACAGTTATATCAAAAGCTACTGAGCCTCAGTATCATTATCTGTAAAATAGGGATAATAAAGATTTAACCTCATGGGATTATTGCAAATATGTATGCATATATGTGTAAATATGCATATATACAGGTATATATACATACAAGCATGTATACATTATATAAGAATATAAATGTATATGTAGAGAAACGTATGTGCATTTATATATTTGAATAAATGTATGTATGTGGAGAGAGAGAGAAAGAGACAGAGACAGAGAGACAGAGAAAGCAACAGAAAGACAGGGGGGAGGAAAAATGAGACTTAAGGGACACCCTATATATACACATACATATATCAGTTATCAGTTACTAATTTGATTTTGACTTGAACAAATAGAATCATCTATAAAAAATGAGTAAGAAAAAACTGTCTTCTTCTATAGCAGATTTGGAAGTGATAATTTTAAAAAGTTTCTAAAGATGTTGTTAATTGTTCAATACTTTCTGTTCACTTTTAAAGTATTCCAGAATCCCATATGTCATGTCACCCATTTCTGTGACTATTAGTTTCCACCCACAGCTTTCTTTCCTGCACAAAATCATGGCTATTCTAAAATATAAAGCCTTGTAAGTGCCTTTAAGGAGAACTAAACCACATTGTAAAATAGTACTAGGAAAAGTAAAGCCACTGGCAAAATTTTTTTAAAGTTTTCTAAAGAGTTTCAGATATTTGGAATGCATGAAAAAGATTTCCCTCAAAGTGTTTCCAACCCACAATTTACAATGTTTTCAGGATTAACTTCATAGATACATGAAACAGAACCTGAACTGGGCAACATTCCCCTAATAGACATTTCTAGTCTTTTGCTTCTGTGGGTGATGTTGGTACTTGGGAGGGGAAAAGTGGGAGAAAAAGGCTTTTGTCTGTTCTTTTAATTCTTTTGGGATTTACCAGGGAATGAATTAATATTACATGCCATCTCTCACCTTGTGGCATTATCCCCTAGGAACATAGTTCATCAATGATGCAATCCCATAATTATTTAAGGGATATTATGGAGGTTCTTTGATTCTCACAAAAGCCTTTTTGAAAATAAAGCACAGCTTGTCATCTTTTTTTTTTTTACATACCTCAAGACCATTTATAGTTCCTACAAGCCAGGATTGCATCATCTTTCAGAGATATGTTCCAAGGGAAAAGTTGAGAATATACCATTGTTGTGTTGGGTGGGGAATATTAAGCAATATGGATTAAGCTAATATTATTATTGAGGACAAAATATGTTTTGTGTGCTTCTACAATTTTCACAGATGTTCAGCTGGTATTGTGGAAAGAAGGTTATCACAGGAATCAGAGGACCTGAGTTTGAATCCTGACTCTGTGACTTATTGTTTCTGTGACCATGGAAAAATGTCATATTACTGCTGTACCTCAGTCTGCTTTCTAAGTAAAATGAAAGCATGGAAGTAGATAACCTCTGTTTCCCCTCAAGCTCAAAGTCAATTATCCCAATCCATGCTTCTATATAAAATTGATATTTTGGAGGAAATATAGGTGGTAAAACACTGACTTGGAAACAAAATTTTTGGCAAGTCAATTTTTCCTCCCTGGGAACTTGAATATTCTGGTTTCAAGGCCACTACAGTATACACTACACCATGATGGCTCATTTTATTGATTCTGTTTGAGAGATTAAGAAACTGAGGTTACAGTGGAAAAGTAGCAGAAATTCCAGGATTGAAATTTAGGTCGTAGAAGCCATCAACCAACCAATAATTATAAAGCACTTACTATGTATCGGGCACTATGCTAACCGCTGCAGACAGAGATATACAATGAATGAAATTATCCCAACTTAGAAGGCAAAGAGTATATATTCTAAGAGGGGAGACAATATGCACATATACAAGCATATGTAAGTATACGTAGAATAAATATAAACAACACAAAATAGTTAAATATAAGGTAGTTTGGAAGGGAGGACACTAAAAATTAGGGGCCCAAGGAAAGGTTTCTTTTGGAAGATGGTGATTGAGGTTCATCTTGAAGGAAGAGTGATTTTATGAGTTGAAGGCGAGATTGGAGATTTCAGCCATATAGAATGACAAATGAAAGACTTGTAGATGTAAAGTTGAATGTTGTACATGAAGACCAGTGAGGAAACCATTTTGCTAGATCACAGTGTGAAGGAGTGGGGAATGATGGAACATTGCAGGTAGAAAAAATGATAGAGGCAAGGTTATATAGATATTTAAGAGCTAAACAGAGATTATTTTTTATTAGAGTTTATTGAATATGGAAGTGACATAGTTATACCTTGGCATAAGGAAAATACCTTTGTCAGCAATGTGGAAGCTGGAATGGAATGGGAAAGATTTGAAACAAGAAGACTAATTCTAGTTGCACTTTTCTATATGAGAGGTGATGAGGGCCTGAAGCAAAGTGGTACCTGTAGAAGTATAAAGAAGGGGTCAAGTGTAAGTGAGGTTGTGGACTTAGAAAAAACAAGATCTGGCAATTGACTAGATATGTGAGGTAAGGGAGGGTCGATAGTTGAGCATAGCAGAGAAGTTATGAATGTGGGAAACTAGGAAAATGGTGGCAGTTTCAGTAGAAATGAGGAAGTCTTGAGAGCTTAGAAGAGGGATGGATTTTTGGGAAAAGGTATTGAATTTTGAACATATTGAGTTTATGTCTACAATAGATCCAGTATAAATATCCAGTAGATAATTGGTAACACTGGATTGAAATTCAGGGAAGAGTTTCTGGGTCTGAAAACATAGGTCTGTAAGTCACTGGCACAGAGATTATAAATAAGTCCATGGAAACTGATCACGTTACCAAAAGAAAGTATAAAGAGAAAAATTGGGGCTAAAATAGAGCCTTGGGGAATCCCTCAAGTAAGGATGCATGAAATGAATGGTAACAATCACAGAAGACTGAGAAGTGGTTAGATAGGTAAGGGGAGAATCAAGGGAGAATGATATCAACAAACTCAAAGAGGAGGAAGAATTAGCAGTCAATAGTTATGAAGATAAAAATAATACCTTGAAAAAAACATTACCAGATTTTTCAATTAAGAAATTATTAGTAACTATGGGGAGAGTAATTTCTGTGAAGGATAGGGTCGGAATCCACATTGCAAATCGTTGAGAGATAAGTGAGAGGGTAAGGAGGCAGTGAGAGTAAGGGGGCAGCTTTCTCCAGGAGTTCAGTTTAAGACAGGAGAAACATAGGACAAATGCAGTGAAGGCATTTTTAAGAATGGGGGAGATAAGGGTGTTTAAAAGTACTAGAGAAGAAATAATATCAAAATTCATCTGGAAGAATAAAAGGTCCAGAATGTCAAGGAAACTAATGAAAAGAAATGCCAGGGAAGGCAGCCTAGTCATGCCAGCTCTTAATTTGCATTATAAAGCAGCAATCATCAAAACTACTTGGTACTGGCTAAGAAATAGTAGGGTACATCAGTGGAATAGATTAGGAATGCAAGACACAGTAATCAATGATTATAGCTATCTACTACTGGATAAATCCAAAGACCCCAGCTTCTGGGATAAGAACTCACTATTTCATAAAAATTGCCAGGAAAACTGGAAAATAGTATGGCAGAAACTGGGCATAGACCAATATCTGGCAGAGTATAACAAAATAAAATCTAAATGGTTACAGGATTTAAGTAGAAAAGCTGGTTCTATAAACAAATTAGGGGACTATAGAATAGTTTATCTTTCAGGTTTATGGAGAATGGTGGAATTTATAACCAAATTAGAGATAGAGAACATTATGAAGTGCAAAATGGATAATTTTGATTACATAAAACTGAAAAGTTTTTGCCCAAACAAAACCAATGTAATCAAAATTAGGAGGGAAGCAGAAAACTGGTAAAGAATTTTTATAACTAGTGTCTATGATAAAGACCTCATTTCTAAAATGTAAAGAGAACTGAGTCAAATTTATAAGAACGCATGTCATTCCCCAATTGGTAAATGACCAAAAGACATGAATAGGCAGTTTTCAGAGGAAGAAATTAACGTTATGTGTAGTCATATGAAAAAATGTTCTAAATCATTATTGATTAGAGAGATGAAAATCGAAACACCTCTGAGGTAGCATATCACACCTATCAGATTGGCTAACATGACAAAACAGGAAAATGACAAATGCTGGAGAGATTGTAAAAAAGTTGGTGGAGTTGTAAGCTGATCCAACCATTCTGCAGAGCAATTTTTGAACTATGGCCAAAGGTTTATAAAAATGTGCATACCCTTTAATCTAGCAATACCACTTCTAGGGTTGTGTCCCCAAGAGATCATAAAAATGGGAAAAGGACCCACATGTACAAAAATATTTATAGCAACTTTTTTTGTGGTGGTCAAGAACTGGAAATTGAAAGGGTGCCCATCAGTTGGGGATTGACTGAACAAGTTGTGGTATATGAAGGTAATAGAATACTATTGTGCCATAAGAAATGATGAACAGTCAGACTTCAGAAAAAAATGGAAAGACTTATATGGACTGATGCGAAGTGAAGTGAAAAGAATCAGAACACTGTTCACAGCAGAAACAGCCACAGCATGTAATGACTGATTTTGACAGACTTAGCCTTTCTCAGAAGTGCAAGGACATAACACAATTCCAAAGGACTCATGATGGTAATTCACATCCACATCCAGAGAAAGAACTATGGAGTCAGAAGGCAGAGAGAAGCAGTCTATTCTCTTTTTTTGTTTTTCCTTTCTCATGTTCTATCACATTCATCATAATATTTCTACACAACATGACTAATATGAAAATATGTTTAATAGCAATCATATTGCTTGCTGTCCTGGGCAGAGAGAATGGAAGGAGGAGGAGAAAATTAAAAACTTATGGAAGTGAGTGTTGAAAAGTAAAAATAAATAATTTTTAAAAATACTCTAGGGAAGGGCTCAGTGGATAGAGAGAGGGTGAAGGTTAGAGAGAAGGAGAGGATTTAGGGTGTAATGTGGTGGAGCCAGGAAGGAGAAAATCTGCATCAATGTCAAAGACTGACATAAAGGAGGAGAGAAGTCTTAGAAGAGTTGTAATCTGGGTTGGTGGTAGATTCTTACTCAAATGTTTCATTGAAGTATTAAATGAGATTTTAGATTAAATAAGTAGCTATCCAAGAACATTCATGTATACTATATTTCACTGGTCGTTTATAAAAACTTTCATTCTTTTCTGTCCCACATCAGTGTAATTTTTTGTATAGTCAGTAGATATGTGGAAAAGCAATTGGTGGAGATGTAATAAATCCTAGTAATATAACATGATAAACTTTTTCATCTATATCCTTTTCTTCACAGTCTAGTAAGTTTAAAAAGTACTAAAAAATAATAGCAGACACTTTAGCCTAAAGCCTCCTAGAACAGCCTTGAGTCTGAATCTGAAAAGTGCAGGATTCCAAGACACACCCAAGGGTGGGACCAATTGTTTGGGAAAGTGCCGAAATTTTTCCCCCTTTAAAAAAATTCATGTATTTTAATGGGAAAATTATACACGTGTTCAATGCCTTTTGAATTAACTTATTCAATACAAATGTTATTTATTTAAGAGGTATTTGATATCTAATAAGCCAAGGGAACCTTTTTTTGATACTTAGTTAAATGTTTTCCCCTCTAAAAAAAGGAGGTCACCTTGTGCCAAGGATAAATATTATTCATAAATTTCAGTTTATTTTCTCCATGTTAAATTTCCTCTTACATTATATCTCAGCAAACTAACTTTGACTCAAAATTAGCCCCCCCATCCTCCCTCTCTTTGTCTCTGTTTCTGTCTCTCTCTTCTCCTTCTGTCTGTCTGTTCCTCTGTGTGTGTATGTATATATATGTAAATAAAATATATACATACACACACATATACATATATACACATACATATATATGATATATAATGTATATGTATGTATATGTGTATATGTGTGTGTGTGTATGTGTGTGCGTGTATGTGTACTTTTTTTTCTAGAAGGAAACTCTTACTCCTTAGCAGAGCTGACTAGAATTTGCCTGGCTTGAGTAAATTGAGAATCCCAAGAAAACAGAACAATTAGGGAGAGTGGAAACTTAACATGAGTTAGGTTGGGTAAAATGATAGAGAGAAAAATGACCTTGGAGACCTGGATATGTTAACATTTTCTGTGTAACCTTGGACAAGTTGCTTGAATCTCTGATTCTAAGTTTCCATCTATACAGAATTATCACACTAATATTTGTTACTATAAGTCATAGAACTATTGTGAAAAAAATAAATAAGATAATGTATTTATAACATAATGAAGTCTTCATAAAGCTACCTCTCTAGCACTATGGCTAGATAGGTAAAAGGAGAACCAAGAGAGAATAGCACCCATAAGCCCAAAGAAGAGAGAGAAAGAGTTGGCAGTCAATAGTTATGAAGGTACATTTAACAACGGATAGTAGTAAGGGTTCAAAAGGATATTAACAGACCAGAATTTCAGACCAACTGATTTCTACTAGTCCAAGAAGTAATCTCTGACAATAAGGTGTTAAACTAAGTATAAATATAGATACACACCAAGAAACTAAAAAAAGAAGGTAACAGAGATGAAAGACCTTGCTGTGCTAACAAGGTGTTAACACTATGTCACCCTTTTATGATGTGTGAAGTCCTGCCTGATGGAATTAGAAATGCAGCTCATTACTTACTCAAAGAAACTTGGCCATACCCCTAATGATCTTTGAAAAATTTAGCTTGCTAAACTCTGCAGTAAGTAGTGATAGGACCAACTTTGCGGAATGTAACGTCTATGTCAAAAGGCAGTGGGGAGGGGAAGAGATGATTTCTTTTTCTTTCCTCCTTCCCCACACTGGGCATTTCATCAGAGCTACTTATCTACAGGAGACACTCCATTCAACAGTCTGAAATACTGTGAGTTCAAGAGAGTTCAAGGTACATCTGAAATTCATTCAGCAGGGAGCAGAAACACACTCTTTATGGAGACACAGATGTAATGCGAAGCAATATTCAAGGCAGGAAGCAGCTTTATAGTGTAAGACCTCTGACTGGAAAGAAGAAAGATGACTGTAGACCTATAGATTCAAGGGAGAAGTTGTCTTATCAATCAAGCACTGATCTATGAAGAGGAGCAAACCCTGGGATACCAGGTGAATGATTCCCCTCCTCTTCAAGAGATGAGATATATCCAGGGGAAGTAGTAAGAGAACTCCAGAAGGTGAGAAAGATCATTAGGTCTGAAGTATCAAAGATAGGAATTTCCTTGCCCATGTGTTTTATTTAACTACAGCTATGCTCTGTGCATACTCTTCCCATGAACACAGTGTGCATTATACTAGGTTTTGTAGGTACTGTTCTTTCTTTTCTTTTTTTCTTTTTGTGAAGGTAAATGCCTTTGCTTAGAACAAATTGCATCTACTGTCAGGCAATTAGAGCTAGCTTACTGGTGGGGCCTCATTTTGGGAAAGCAGAGTCACTGGAGACCTGTTAAATCTGTTAGAATAGTAGTATTCCCCAAGGTCTCAACCTGAAAACCTGAGAGTTCTGAGTTGGAGATTAGTCTAGTCTAGTTTAGTTACACATAAAAAGATGAAATTTAACAGGTAGTAAAGGTGAAGTAACATAAATAAGTTTAAAAATACCACTTTCTTAAGTAGAAAATTGGTAAGGCATGGCTAGACAGAAATTCATGTGAAAAATATTTGGGGTTTTCATGTACTGTAAGCTCAATATGAGTCAAATGTATGATATGATAATTTAAAAACTAATGCATTCATAGGCTGAATTTCAAGTACTGTAGCTTCTAGTATTAAACGGAATAATCCTGATGTACTTGGTCTTGGTCAGAACTCATCTGGAGAATTGTGTTCTCTCTGGAATGCCACATTATAAGAAAGATGTAGAAAATCTGAAGGACACTCCGAGCATATAGACCAGGATGGTGGTTATTCCATAAGAAGATCACTTCAAAGACCTGAAAATAGTTCACTTGAAAGAAGAAACTTTGGGAGAACATGGGCATTTTTAGGTTATTTGAAAGGCTGTCATGTGCAAAAAGGATTCAGACCATATGCTGCTTGGTTTTACAGTAAACAACTGGTAGTAGTGGGTAAAAATTGTAGCATAGCAGACAGGCTTCATGTAAAAAGCAAACAAACAAATCTTACTAACCATTAGAACTATCGAAGTAAAATAGGGTTGTCTTGTGAGATAATAAATTTCCCCTCAGTGGGGGCTGATTGTCCACATGTTGAGGCATCTGTAATGAGGATCCTAAATGTTACATTTTTGAATTGATGCTTTCTTTGGTCTCTTCTCACTCTGAAGTTTTGTGACCAGAACACTACGATGGTATTTTTCCTATTGCACTGCTTTAATCATGTGAGCTGTTGCTTATAATCCTTCAGCATGCCTATCAAATAAAGTTCATTTAAAAATTAAAGTATTGTACTATGTGCATCATGCCTATCTTATCACCCATCTATCACCCACTCTCATTACTCTCTCCTCCTAGCATGTCCTTGCTTCTCTCCTCTTTCCATCTTTGTCGTCCTGTTTGTTCTTCAGGTTCTAGATCCTATGTTTTTCTCTTTTCCAGGAAGTCTTCCTGATTTTCTCCACCTAGACTGAATTTTCAGTCCTACATATGCTTAAACTTTCTTGTTCACAGTTCTAAATTCCATTTTATATTATAGTTTTGGGAGCACATAATAAATCCTGATATTATATTCTAAGCTTCTGGACAGAAATCCTTTTTTAGGTACCTTTGTATCCTCTTTGGTGCCCAGCATAGTGCCTTGCCTGTAGTAGATAGCAGAAAGCAGCATGTTGTAATGTATATAGTCATGGACTCAATGTCAAGAAGACTGAGGTTTACATAAACAAATTGTGGGAGCATGAAATAGTTTACCTGTCAGATCTATGGATAAGGAAAGAATTCAGGAACAAGCAAGATATAGAGAACATTTTGAAATGTAAAATGGATAATTTTGATTGTATACATTTAAAACGTTTTTGCACAAAAAAATCAATGCAACCAAAATGAGAAGGAAAGCAAAAACATGGGGAAAATTGCAACAGATACCTTTAATAGAAGTCTCATTTCTCAACTATATAAAGAAATTAGCCAAATATATGAGAATACAAGATATTTCTTAATTGATAAATGATCAAGTGATATGAATAGGCAGTTTTCATATGAAAAAAATCAAAGCTATCTCTAGTCACATGAAAAAATGTTCAAAATCATGATTAATTAGAAAAATGCAAATAAAAAGCTGAGGTACCATCTCACATCTACCAGATTGGCTAATATGACAAGAAAGGAAAATGATAAATGTCAGATGATATGTGGGAAAATGGAAATGTTAATATATTGTTGGGGGAGTTGTGAACTGATCCCACCATTATGAAGAGCAATTTGTAATTATGTCCAAAAGGCTATAAAACTGTGCATATCCTTTGACCCAGCAATGTCACTATTTACAAAAAGATCAAAAAAAGGGAAAAAGGACCTACTTGTGCAAAAATATGTATAGCATCTTTTTTTGTGGTGGCAAAGAATTAGGAATGAAGGGGTTGCCTCATCAATTAGGGAATGGCTGAATAAATTGTGGTATGTGATTGTGACATAATAATATTGTGCTATAAGAAATGGCAAGCAGGATGATTTCAAGAAAGTTTGGAAAGACTTACATAAACTGATGCAAAGTGAAGTGAACAGAACCAGGAGAATGTTGTACATAGTAACAGCAATATTATTATACAGTGAAGAATTGTGCATGACTTAGTGATTCTCAGCATTAGAATGATCCAAGACAGTCCCCAAAAAATTTGTAATGAAAAATGTTTTCTGCTTCTAGAGAAGAACTAATGTCTGAATACAGACCAAAGTATGCTAGTTTTCTTTCCCTCTTTCTTCCTTTATAGTATTCTTATACAAATTGCCTAATATGAAAACAATTACATAATTCCACAAGCATAATATATAGCAGATTGCTTGCCATCTCAGGGAGAGGGGAAGGGAGAAAATAAAAAAGGGATAAAATTTAGAACTCAAAACTTTAAAAAAAATGTTAACAAATGTTTAACATGTAATTGGGTCTGAGAGCCAAGATGATAAAATGAACAGTAAATTGCTGTAACTCTCCATGTTTGCCTCCAAAACCAACAAAATAGGCTCCCAAAACAAATAATGCAATGGCAGAACCAACAAAAAGATGGGGTGAAGCAATCTTTTAGCCTCAAAACTTGGAAAATCAACAGAAAAGTTCTTTCTCATTCAGGTGAAAGGGGACTACAGGCCAGGCCAGGAAGTATTACAGTAAGTCAGCAGCAAATCCCAGGTTAACAAACCAGTGGGAGAGCCTCAGTCACAGTATGGAACATCAGGAAATGCCAACACCAGTCCCCCAAACTGCACCCCACACACATGTGGCAGCCATACACATGTGGCAGCATAGCCAGGAGAACGGACAGACTTCAGCAGCTAGACTGCCATGTGCTTCAATGTAGCCCCATGAAAATACAGAAAACCCCCACTAGCCTCAGCACATGCCAGATACCAGCATTAGGATCCTGGCTCAGCACCAGGTAAGCTTCCAGATTCCTATAGCCTTCAGAAGTACTAGCCAAACCTACAACCCCATCCCCTCAGGGAAGCACCAAAAACAAGGGCCCCTGTGAGCCTCAGGGGAATATCAGTGCAGCACTAGGTAAAGAGCCAGGCTGCAACCTCTGGCACAAGAAGCATGAGACAGTGACCCTTCTACCCTGGGAGCAGTGCTCAAATTTAAAAGAAAGTAAAAAGACCAAAAAGATGAAAAATAAAAAGAATATGACCATAGAAAGTTATTATGGTGACAGGAAAGATCAAGGCACAAACTCAGAAGAGGATGATAATGTCAAAATATCTATAGGCAAAGCCTCAAGCAAAAACAGGAAGTGGTCTCAAGGCCAAAAAGAGTTCATGGAATACTCAAAATGGAACTTAAAATCATTTGAGAAGTAGAAAGAAAAATTGGAAAAAGAAATGAGAGGGATGTAAGAAACTTACAAGAAAAGAGTCAGCAACTTAGAGAAAGAAAACAATTGAAGGGAAGAGTTGGTGAAAAGGAAAAGGAGATACAAAAATGCACTGAAATAAACATCTCCTTAAAAACAACAATTGGCCAAATAGAAAATGAAGTATAAAAGCGAACTGAGGAAAATAACTCCTTAAAAGTTAGAATTAGGCAAGTGGAAGCTAATGATTCTATGAGACATCAAGAACAAATTAAAAAATTCAAAAAGTAGGAAAAAAAGAAGGAAGTATAAAATATTTCACTGGAAAAACAACTGACTTGGAAAACTGATACAGGAGAGACAATGTTAGAATTATTGGACTACCTAAAAGCCAAAACCAAAAGGAGCACCTGGGCGACATCTTTCCAGAAATTATCAAGAAGACTGTCCTAATCTCCAGGAACTATACTACAAAATAGACATTGAAGAATCCAACAGTCACCTCAGGAAAGAGATCCCAAAATAAAAGTCCCAAGAGATATTATCACCAAATTTCAGAACTATTGGGTCAAGGGAAAAATGCTGTAGGTGATCAGAAAGAAACAATTCAAACATCAGGGTGCCACAAGCAAGTTTACACAGGATTTGGCAGTTGCAACATTAAAGGATTGGAGATCGTGGAACATGATATTCCAGAAGGCAAAGTAGCTAGAACTGCAAACAAAAATCACCTACCCGGTGAAATTAAGCATAGTATTCCAAGGGGGAAAGTGGTCATTCAATGAATAGAAGGATTCAAGCTTTCAGAAGGAGGACACAATGGAGCAAAAAATTGATTTCTAATCTCAAGATCCAAGAGAAACCTAAAAAGGTAAAAAGATAAAAGAAACCATAAGGGATTCAAGGGAGCTAAATCACTTATATCCCTGCAAGAGAAGATAATACTTGTAATTTTTAAAAATGATATAACTAACAGTACAGCTAGAAGGAATATACGTAGACAAATGGTATAGATATAAGGTGAATTGGAGGAGATGGCATAAAAATAATTAATCCATGAGAAAGAAGAGTACACTAGATGTAGAAGGAAAGGAGAGGTAGAATGGGGTAAATTATTTCACATTAAGAGGCATAAAAAACCTATTACAGTGGAGGGAAAGATGTGAGGGTGTGTTATGGGCATCACTTGAACCCTACCATCATCAGTATTGGTTCAAAGAAGGAATAGTATACACAATCAGTTGAACATAGAAATTTATCTTACCTGGCTGGAAAGTAGAGAGAAGGAGATTAGGTAAAAGCATGGTGCTGACAGAAAAGAGGACAGGTAGAGAGGGGTGATAGAAACAAAATACTGTCAATGAGGGAAAGACTGAAAGGAGAGAGGAGAAACAGGAGTAAAAATAGGAAGGAGGGAAATACGCATTTAATAATCATAACTGAATGTGAGTAAGATGAATTCTTCCATAAAACAGTGTAATGGTAATTTAAATGGCAAGATCTTTTCCATTCATTAATAGGGTGATGTGACCTGCTTAAATCACATGGAACCCTAAGTCGCATGTGGTGGGAGCAGCTTGCTGAATGGGTAGAACCGAAAAGGTGGAGCAGAACTGGGAGGAAGTTGGTGAGAGCAGTGAAGGGCATAGGAGAGAGAACATAGGAAGGCACAGATAGTCTTGTGAATGTTTGTTTGTGGGAAGGCCCCAGCAAGGGATGAGGAGGGAGGCTTGGGAATGGCTTTTTCCCCTGCAGGGCTAATGTGTATTGACATTTTGGTTACTGTGATGGATTTTGTTTTCTGGTGTTGGGATTTGACTTTCTGATGTCTGAATAAATGTTTTTCTTCTGCCTTCTATATGGAGAGTCTGTTATACTTTGTGATTCAGAACTACTCCACCATATGCATAGTTACCATCTGTGCTGAGAATATTTCATTGGCAATATAAACAGAAGGGGAAAGAAGAGTGGATCAAAAATCAGAATCTGACAATATTTTGTTTAAAAGAAATACACATGAAGTAAAGAGATGCACACAGAGTAAAGGCTTAAGAGGCTAGAGCTGAAACTATTATATTTCAGCTGAAGTGAAAAAAAATTAAAAAGCAGGTGTAGCGATCTTCATCTCAGACAAAGTAAAAGCAAAAATAGACCTAATTAAAAAAGAAAAAGAGGGAAACTACTTCTTGCTAAAAGGTGCCATAGACAATGAAGTAATATGAATACTAAACATATATGGGTCAAGTGTTATAGCATCCAGATTCCTAAAGGAAAAATAAGTGAGTTACAGGAAGAAACAGACAGTAATACTATACTAGTAGGGGACCTCAACTGTACCCTCTCAAACTTTGATAAATCCAACCAAAAAATAAACAACAAAGAAACTAAGGAGGTGAATAAAGTATTAGAAAAGTTAGATACGATAGACATTTGAGGAAAAAAAAACTGAATAGAAACAGAAAAGAATATACCTTTCTCTCAGTGACACATGGTGCCTACAAAAAAATTGACCATATACTAGGGCATAAAAACCTCAAAATAAAATACAGAAATGTAGGAATATTAAATGTATTGTTTTTGGATCATAATATAATAAAATTATATTTGAAAAAGGGCAGTAGAAAGATAGATTAAAAATTAATTGGAAACTAAATAATCTAATCCTAAAGAATAAGTGGATCAATGACTTAAATCATAGAAAAAAAACAATTTCATTAAAGAGAGTGAGACAACCTACCAAAATTTATGGGATGAAGTTAAAACAGTACTTAGGAGAAATGTACTTCTCTGAATTCTTATATTAAGAATATAGAGAAAAAGCAAATCAATGAATTGAGCATGGAACTGAAAAACAACTAGAAAAAGAAAAAATTTAAAAATCCCAATTGAGCACCAAATAGGAAATCCTGAAAATCCAAGATGAGATTAATAAAATTAAAAGTAAAAAAAATATATTGAGCTAATAAATAAAACCAGGAGCTGATTTTATTTAAAAAACCTCAAAAGATAGATAACCCATTGGTTAATTTTATTTAAAAAAAAGAAAATCAAGTATCCGATATAAAAAATTTAAAAAGTGAATTCACCACTAACAAAGAAAGAAATTTACAAGATCATTTGGAAATATCTTGGTCAATTATATACCAATAGATCCGACAATCTGAGTGAAATTGATGAATATTTATAAATACATATATTTACATATATCTGTGTGTGTGTGTGTGTGTGTGTGTCACCCAGATTAACAAATCAGGAAATAGAATGTAAATAGAACCATTTTAGAAAAAGCAATTGACCAAGTCATTAATAAATTCCCTAAGAAAAATATCCCCAGGGCCAGATTGGTTCACAAGAGAATTGTATCAAGCATTTAAAGTGCAATTACTTCCAATATTATATAAATTATTTGGAAAAATGGTGGAGTCCTACAAAACTCCTTTTATGACACATAATATGATACCAACATCTAAACAAGGAGGAGATAAAAACAGAGAAAGATAATTATAGACTAATTTTCCTAAAAATATTTTTCCTAAAAAAAAAAAGTTTTTACAAACTACTAGCTAGAGAACTATAACAATATATCACAAGGATTATATATTATGACCAGGTGAATTTATAACAACAATGCAGAGTTCATTCAATATCAGGAAAGCTATCAACATCATTAACCATATCAATAATAAAACCAACAGAAATCATATAATTTTCTCAGTAGATGCTGAAAAACCTTTAACGAAATGCAGCACCCATTCCTACTTAGAATTTATATTGCTTCATTTATTTATGATACATTTTAAGAAAATGTAGTTTCCCTGCTTATCTCTTTTAATTAGATCAGTTTTTGCTTTTGCTTTGTCCGCTATCATTATTGCTACTGCTGCTTTCTTTTCTACTTCAGCTGAAGCATAATAGATTCTGCTCCAGCTCCTTACCTTAAACCTGTGAGTATCTCTTTGTTTCAAGCATGTTTTTTTTGTAAATAGTACATTGTTGAATTCTGATTTCTAATCCATTCTGCTATCCATTTTATGAGTGAGTTCATCCCATTCACATTCACAGCTATGGTTGCTGACTATGTATTTCCCTCCATCCTATTTCCCCCCTTTATCCTTCTTTTTCTTACTTTCACCCTGTCCTTTCTTAAAAGTGTTTTTTTTCATCACAACCTCCCCTAACCTGCCCTCATTTCTGTCAACCTCTTCTTTCTCTTGCCACCCTCTCCTCCTACTTCCTTGAAGGGCAAAATTGATTTCTATATACAACTGATTGTGTATACTATTCCTACTTTGAATCAATTCTGATAAATCAATTCTGATAAGTCAGTTCTGTGCACCATCCTTACTATCTTTCACTCCATTGTAAAATCTCTAACTTTTGCACATCTTTTGTGTGAGATAATCCCCCTCCCCCCCAGTATAACACTCCCTTTCCCATTCCCCCATTGCATTAATCCTTAATTTTATTTTTTTAGGCATTCCATCATATGTATGCCCTTTGTCTATGCATACTCCTTAAAATTACCCTAATAATGAAAAAGTTCTTAGGAATTGCAAATAGCATCTTCCCATGCAAGAATGTAAGCAATTTAACATTATTGAATCCTTTATGATTTTGTTTTCTTGCTTACCTTTTTAATATTTCTCTTGGTCTTGTACTTGAAAGTCAATTTTTTCCTATCTAGCTGTGGTATTTTCATCAGAAATGCTTGAATCTCCTCTATTTCATTATATATCTGTCTTATCCTCTGAAGGACTATGCTCACTTTTGATAGATATTCTTGCTTATAATCCTAGCTCTGTTGTCCTCTTGTATGTCACATCCCAAGTCCTTTGTTCCTTAAATGTAGAAGCTGCTATATTTTCTGTTATTCTGATTGTGGATTCATGATGTTTGAATTATTTCTTGCTTTTTGTAGTATTTTCACCTTGGTTTGGTTGCTCTGGAATTTGACTATAATATTCCTGGGAGTTTTCATTTTGGGATCTCTTCTAGGATGTGATTTGTGAATTCTTTCAATTTTTAATTTTCTCTCTTTCTAGGATGTCAATGTGGTTTTCCTTGACAATTTTTTGAAAAAATGATTTCTAGGCTCCTTTTTTGATCATGACTTTCAGGTAGTACAATAATTCTTAAATTATCTCTCCTCATTCTCTTTTCCAGGTCAATTCTTTTTCCGTTGAGATGTTTTACATTTTTTTCTGTCTTTTCATTCTTATGATTTTTTTTTTGTTTCTTGATGTCACATGGAATCATTAACTTTCACTTGCCCATTTCTAATTTTTAAGGAATTATTTTTCTTCAGTGAGCTTTTGTATCTCTTTTTCCATTTGGTCAGTTCAATGTGGTCTCTGAAGCTCAGATGTAACAAATTTTGGATCAATTCTCTGTTACTTGTGCTAATTTTGGTCTGCCAATTAACACCAAGAGAACACAGGTACTTCATCAGCCAGAACCATACCATCCATATGTGGAGCAAATGGAATTCTTTAGATAAGTTCACTTATCTTGGTAGTACACTTTTTAGGGATGTCCACCTAGATGATGAGATTGATGCTTATGTTGCCAGAATTAGTTCAATGTTTGGGAGGCTCTGAAGGAAAGTATGGGAGAGAAGAGATATTAGACTGAACTAAACTGAAAATCAACAGTACCATTGTGCTTACCTTGTTTCATGTCTGAAAATTTGACAGTATACCAGCACCATGCCAGGAACCTGAACTGCTTCTATTTGAATTATCTTAGGAAGATTATGAAGATCATTTGAAAAGGAAAGGTACTACTCACTGAGGTCTTTTCTTGAGTGGCACTTCCAAGCATTCAAACTCTATTGCAGACAGCACAACTTTGATGGGCTGACCATATTCAAATGTAAAATATATTTTTGCCTAAATGACTATTTTATGGGAAACTCACACAAGGCAAATGCTCCCATGGAGAGCAGCAGAAATGATACAAGGATACTCTTAAGGTTCTCTGAAGAACTTTGGAGTTGATTGTGAGATGTGGAAGAAACTGGCACTGAACTACCTAGATGGTATATCCACTTCAAAGTAGCTACTAAACTCTGTGAGCAAACCAGAATTGCAGTAGCACAAGAGAAACAAGAGATATTCAAATTGAGACATCTCCGCTCCAAACATTCACATGCACTACTTATACCTAATCTGTGATAGAACCTTCTGAGCTTGTATTGACCTGATCAGCCTGACCCAAGAAAATGATGTCATTTGAGTCCTCTTCAAAAACAAAGGACAATAACCAACCAGCAACTTTCATAATTCAAACTAACTAGAGCTGTAAAGGACTTTAGAAATCCTCTAGCCAAGTGTCTCATTATGTAAATGAAGCAACCTCAACTCAGAAATGTTATGCAAACATATGTGGGTTCCCTTCATGTCATTTTCTCTCTATCCAATCTTGAGCAAATGGTCTTTTCTGTGTTCTCACACTCAGGCTCACAGTGGCAGCATGATTTAATAGAAAAAGCACTAGATTCATGAAAATTCAAATCCTATTTCCGATTTGTTATATGATCCAAGTTAAGTCATTTAAATTCTTCTAGACTCAGTTTCTTGATGTCTAAAAATCAATCGATACAGGTGATTTTTAAAATCTTTGCCAACTCCAAGTCTTAAATTATGATCTTGGCAAAAATGTAGAGATGGAAAATTGAGTACAGTTCTTTTTTTAATGGCAAAGATAGAGCACTGTGTAACTTATTTTATTTCTTAAGAATGTATGTCACAGAAGAGATGGAGTCAAGATGGCAGAGTAGAAAGACGGACCTACTCTAGCTCTCCCCCCAAGTCCATAAAATACCTGTAACAATGACTCTAAACAAATTCTCGAGCAGTAGAAGCCACAAAACTACACAGTGAAAGTGATTTCCAGCCCAAGACAGTCTAGAAGGCCGACAGGAAGGTTCTATTTCACTGAGTTCAGAGCAGAGTACAACCCAGACATGGCCCTGTGGTGGTGGCAGGGACAGGATGGGAGCAGGCTTTGGGGGTGCAGAATCCAGGGCAGCAGCTGCAGTCCCTAGATTTCTCAACCACAAACATCAAAGATATCTTCAAAGGTCAGTGAGAAAACTTTTTCACCTGAGTGAGAAGGGAACGTGATCTGGCTTCAGATTCAGGGCAGTGGACGCAGTTGCTGAGGTAGCAGCATCCATTTTAGGGGCCCTCAGCCTACATCCCCTGGGGGAATCAAGTGGCTGATCTGGATCTCAGTCCTAAGTGGTGGCCTTGGGGTGAGGAGGACCACTTGCTGGGTGGAGCTAGAGGTAGTTGTGGACAGGAAATCATACTCATAGATCCTGGGAAGAAAAGCTTGTGGTTGCTCCCAGACCAGAATGAAGGCCAGGAGAGGAGTAAACTCCTCTCTTGATTGTGTCACCTTGGAGGAACTGAGGACTTGCAGGTCCCTAGAGTACACCCTCCACTTGACAAAGGACATTAAAGTCAAGTAACAAGCTGGGAAAATGCCCAAAAAAAGGGGGGAAAAAGGCTGTAGAAGGTTACATTCTTGGTGAACAGGTATTTTCCTCCATCCTTTCAGATAAAGGAGAACAAAGGATACCATCAAAGGCAAAGGTTCTACATCTAAAACCTCCAAAATAAATATGTAGTAGTCCTAGGCCATGGGAAGAGCTCAAAAAAGATTTTGAAAATCAAATAAGAGAGGTGGAGGAAAAGTTGGGAAGAGAAATGAGAATGATGCAAGAAAATCATTCAAAGTGAGTCAATAGCTTACTAAAGGAGACTCCAAAAAATGCTGAAGAAAATAACACCTTTAAAAATAGCCTAAACTAAATGCAAAAGAGGTCCAAAAAGCCAACAAGGAGAATTTTTTAAAACCGGAATTAGCCAAATGGAAAAGGAGGTCCAAAAGCTCACAGAAGAAAATTGCTCTTTAAAAAATAGAATGGAGCAGATGGAAACCAAAGACTTTATGAGAAATCAAGAAATTACAAAATAAAACCAAAAGAATGAAAAAAAATTGAATACAATGTGAAATATCTCATTGGAAAAACAACTGACCTGGAAAATAGATCCAGAAGAGACAATTTAAAAATTATGGATCTATCTAAAAGCCGTGATTTAAAAAAAAAAAAAAAAACTTAGACACAATCTTTCATGAAAATATGAAGAAAAACTGCCCAGGTATTCTAGAACTAGAGGGCAAAATAAATAAATCCACAGATCACCTCATGAAAGAGAGCCAAAAACAAAAACTCCTAGTATTATTGTAGCCAAATTCCAGAGTTCTCAGATCAAAGATAAAATATTGCCAGAAGCCAGAAAGAAACAATTCAAGCATTGTGGAACACCAATCAAGATAACACAAGATCTAGCAGCTTCTACATTAATGGATCAAAGGGCTTGGAATATGATATTGCAGAAGTCAAAGGAATTGGGATTAAAACCAAGAATCATCTACCTGGCAAAACTGAGTATAATACTTCAGAGGAAAAAATGGTCATTCAATGAAATAGAAGCATTTTTGATGAAAAGACCAGAGCTGAAAAGAAAATTTGACTTTCAAACACAAGAATCAAGAGAAGCATGAAAAGGTAAACAGGAAAGAGAAATCATAAGGGACTTAATAAAGCTGAACTGTTTATATTCCTACATTAAAATATAATATTTGTAACTCTTGAGACCTTTTTTTTTCAGTATTTGGGTAGTTGGAGGAATTATATACATATAAACAGAAGGCACAAGGTAAGTTGAATAGGAAGAGATGATATCTTAAAGGAATAAAATTAAGGGGTGAGAGAGGAATGTATTGGGAGGGGAAAGGGAGAAACAGAATGGGGCAAATTTTCTCTCATAAAAGAGGAAAGAAAAAGCTTTTCCAATGGAGGGAAAAAGGGAAGAGGTGAGAGAGAAAAAGTGAACCTTACATCACAATTTTCTTAATGAGGGAATAACATGCACACTCAATTTGGTATGAAAATCTATCTTACACTACAGGAAAGTAGAGGAGAAGGAGATAAGTGGTGTGTGGGGGAGATGATAGAAGGGAGGGCAAATGGAAGGAGGGATTAATTAGAAATGAACACTTTTGGGAAGGAACAAGGTCAAAAGAGAGAATAGAACAAATGGGGGCAGGATAGGATGGAAGTAATATAGTTAGTCTTTCACAACATGACTATTAGGGAAATCTTTTGCATAACTACACATCTATAGCCTATATCAAATTACTTGCCTTCTCAGTGGAGATGGGTGGGTAAGGAGGAAGAGAGAGAAGTTGGAACTCAAAGTTTTAAGAATGAGAATTGTTTCTGCATGCAACTAGAAATTAAGAAATACAAGGTAATGTTATGTAGAAACCTATCTTTTCCTACAAGAAAAGAGAGAAGATGGGGGTAAGGAAAATGAGGGGTGTGATAGAAGGGAGGACAGATTGGGGGAAGGAGTAATCAGAATGCATGGTGTCTTGTGGTGGGGGGGAAGAGAGTGATGCAGAGAAAATTTGCAACTCAAAATCTTGTGGAAATGAATGTTGAAAACTAAAAATAAATAAATGTTACAAAAAAAATAAAGAATGCATGTTATTAAAACTAAACCAAATGAGATTAAGAGCAAGCCTTTTAAAGTTTGGGGTGGAGCTGAGTGAACAAGGATTTTATTCAAGTGAGGCAGGGTCAAAAATTCTTCTAAGGTTTGGTATTCTATAATGTGGATCTTTCTTTATTCAATTTAATGCTATTATATTTGGAATATTCCACTACTCTGTAGAAAGTTTTGGTCTCTAAAATAATTTTTTAAAACCACACATACTTCAGGACTCCTGATTTCCTATCAATAGGAGGTTTTTTTTTCATAATAATCCTCCCCAGGGAAAAAAGTGAAAACAGCTTTTCTTGGAAAGACTCCATGTGGCCCTTATATACCTTTTGCAAACAAAAGCTCTGGCTATAATTCTGAATAGCTGTTTTGTGTAGCTGAACCAGGTGTCTTGCTTGGAAAGACAGTACTTTCAAAGTCAGTGAAATGCCAATTTACTCTATTTCAAAATTCTTTGTTTCAATTGTTGCCAAAGCCTTGGGGCAAAATGTTATAATCTATTTTATGTCCCAGCTTTTCAGTCACCAAAGTTTTATTTATTTATTAACATATTGAAGCGATAATGTCATTTATTAACCTTATTAATCTGGACAGCATTTTATTAACTACAAGATATTTATCTGAAATAATTATTAGTTACCACTTAGCAATAAAACATCAAAGACCATGAACATGAAAATTGATTTGTGTCAATAAAAAGTATATTTGATAAAATATGTGAAACAGAACCCACAGTTCCTGATGAAATGAATTAGACAAAAATAAGGAAAGATTTGTCTGATGTTAAATCACATGCTATCACTTCTCACATGATCATGAAATGATCATGCAAAAGAGAATTTCGATAATCCATTGGGATGGGTTATTCTTCCACATTTGTTTTGAGACATTAGGGCTTCTTTACATATTCTTAGGTAGAAATGTTGAAATATGGAAGTTTGAACACTACATTCAAACTATGAAACCTTTTACTTAGGGCACAGACAGTTGGGGTCAAGGGAAGTGACACAAAAGACAGTGTAATCATGAGTACATTTCTAGGAGAAGAGTATCCTGTTTCTCCCTCCCCCCACCTCATATAATCTAGCCTTCTTCTATGTAGGAGTTAGGAATTCTGAAATTACTGTCAATCATAAGAGCAGGATCATGATATGGACTATAGGAGGGTAAAGAACTAAGGTATTCATCATAGGGATGTTGGATTCTTGATCATCTTTGAAAAGAAAACTCATCCCACCCTAGGAGGAAATGCCCCCTGACCCCACCAAATGTTTATGCCCTGGTACAAAATCTAAATTATCTTTAAAGATAGCAGAAATATGTTTTAAAAACCTAAACATTTTTTCACTATCAATAAAATGCAAGACTTTTGATAAATATGTTAGGTTTATATGCAGACACAGAACATGATGCTCCTCAATGGCTAAAATATATTCATAAAGCAACTACCTTATAGTTCAGAGTAACTACATTTTGAGGGAATGCTAGCAATCATCTAGTCTGACCCCACATTTTTTCAAATGAGGAAATTGAAGGGCAAAGAAGAAAGATGCTTCACTCTAAAACATGGAGCCACTTAGCAGGGTTTTAAGGTAAAAGCCTCTGACTCCAAATTTTGTGTCCTTTCCACTATACAATACGACCGTTAGAAATTGTTTTTTGTATCTATATTTGTATACATATACATATATCTGTACATATATGTGGGCATATATGATATTATAATGTAACATACTTATGAATATATAACATGCATTGTGTATATATGTATACACATGTAACATATGCATATATAGTTCTGGGTCAATATTTGGATATACAAAACATCAGATTCACCATTGATGTGGATAAATTAGTATTTGAGTGGAAACTTTCTGGGTTTCAGGAATCATAATTTGTTGTGTAATCTTTTAAACTAGAGTTTTTACTATTATCCAATATAAGCTTTTTTTTTAGAAAAAAGTCATATAGGTTAAAATGAAATTGACTCTACTTGTAATCATTCTAGATGAAAATAAAAAAAAATACAACTTTTACGACCACATTAAAAGGATTGTTATAACAAGCCCTACTGATGACTTAGGATCACTTTATAAAGAGATTATTTTGATACTTCAATAAGTGTATTCCCATAAATGAGATCAAAGATGTAGTTGCTACCATGCCAAATTTCTACTTTTTAACAAACAGTGCTAGTGAAAAGGCACCGCTAGGTGACCCAGTGGATAGATTGTTGAGCCTAATGTAAGAAAGACTCATTTTCTTGAGTTCAAATCTGGCCTCAGGCACTAGCTGAATAACCGAACTCTGTTTGCCTCATTTATCTGAAATGACTTTTTCCAAAGTCATCTCTTTACTGGTAATTCCATTTGTTTTTATGCATTTCCTTTCCTTTTTCACTGTCCTGTAACTTTTGATACCGTAACATCCTTCCATTCTTGTGACACAGATCTTTCACAGCTTTCTTATTTCCTTCCTAAGAAGTTTTGCTATTTCTTTCATGGGATTATCAGTAATATTCCCTCTGTGCACAGGCATGCCCCAGGGCTCTTTCTGGGTCTTCTGCTAGTTTTGTTTTACATATTCGCTCAGTGATCTTATTAGCTATCAAGAGTTGAATCATTCCTATAAAGATAAATCTCCAATCTCCATATTTTATCCTCATCACTTAAATCCCATCCTCACATCTCCAATGGCCTGCTGAATATTCTCACCTCAATGTCCCATAAGCACCTCAAATTCAATGTATCTAAAACAGAATTCATTACCTTCCTCTCTTAAACTCTTTACTTAAATTCTTTATTTTTATCTAGGTCTTCACTATTCTTTTGGTCACTAAGATAAGGGAGATCAAAGATTACAAATTATACATTATTGAGCACTATCAATTCCATTTCCAGAAATCCAATCAGCAAACATTAATTACTGGATGCCACATTCTGAAAAAGTCTCTCAAACCTACGTTTTCCTCTCTGACTCTATTTGCAGTGCAGCCACCATGATCTAGGGACTCATCACCATGCACCCAGAATAGGAGGAAATTTACATTAGTCTATTTACAGGTTTTTCTGATATTACTCACTCTCTCCCTTTAATAATTTCTTTATATTGTTCTGAGAGTAATGCTTCTTTGGCATAACTCTGGGCTGGAGTCCTCTGCCTAAAAATATTGCTTCCTCATTAAAAAAAAATCAGATTCCTCTGGCTAGAAGTCAAAATCCTCTACAGTTTGGTGCCAAAACACCTTTCTAGCATTGCATTATCTCATTTTTTAACTTGTGTTCTATAATACAGTCAAACTAGAGATCTCTGTACCTTGAAAAATTCCTGCCTTCTCACACTTCTGTGTAATTTATCAGGCTGTTATTTATTCACTGAATATGTACCCTCCTCTAATTGCCTGTTGACTTTTTTCCCACTCATTAAACGCTTTCTAGACCAACATTTTGTTTCATGACTTTCCAATGTACTTATTGAATACTTTTATGTACTATAGCTATATGTGTTGATATCTTATTCCTGTACTAGACAGTAAGCTCCACTTACCTAATTTTGCATCTCACCAACCTCCTATCCAAATGGTCTCCATAGAGGTAAAAAGTTTAGAGGAAGAGTTCAAGTCACAAAGGTAGTATATTACAGTCTTGGAATTTGAAGTGAGGTTTTCTGAAATCTATCAGTTCTCTTTGGGCTCTTGGTCCTTATTTTCCCGTGGTCTTATGCATTAAGACTTTGACTCTGGCTCATAGATCTAGGCTCTAAGTACTACTGTCATCTACAGTGTTCATGTTGGAAGTATCTCTACTTACTTATAGTACACTGCCAATTCAGTTGAGTCTCTTCAAGCATATACAGCTATATTAGGTACAAAAGCCTTGAAAACTATGGCAATATGAGTTTTTTTCTGAGAATGGCAATAATTCAAATGAGATATTAATTTAATAACCAAACAAAAAAATCAAAACTCTAGCCACAAGACAGATCTATGTGCAAATATGATTTAGAAATTGGAGTAGGCAAATAGAAGTAAAATTGGTTCAACCACTCTGGCAAACAATATGAAATTATATACGTAAAGTCACTAAACATTATATGCTCTTTGACCCATAGATACTCAGGAAGTTGTTCTCATTAAGTTTTCTCCAACTCTATATGACTCCATGACCTTTGTCCACAGGGTTTTCTTAGCAAAGGTATTGTAGTGGTTAAACATTTCCTTTTTCACTGTGTCCCTATTTTACAGCTGAGAAACAGACTTGCCCAGGATCACACAGTTAGTAAGTGTCTGAGACCAGATTTGAACTTAGATTTTCCTCATTTCAGGTCCAGTGCTCTATCCACTGTATCACTTAGCTATGCTAGGAATTCACAAGACCTGAGTTCAAATACAGGCTCAGAAATTTACTAGCTGTGCAACCTTGGCAAGTCATTTAACCTCTGTGTGCTTCAGTTTCTTCATCTATAAAAAGAGGATAATAATAGTATCTACTTTCTAGTTTGTGAGGATTAAATGAGATGTTGTTTGGTAAGGTGCTCAGCAAAGTGCCTGGTACATTGTAAGGGTCATATAAATGCTAAATATGATTACTACCAGACGTAGAACAGAGCCCAGCCAAGCCTTGGCCATATGGCACTGAAAGGAGCAGAACCAAGCAGTCTTCAGGGAAGAATCTCCAGCTGCAGCACACATCCCTCAACCCACAGGCACCAAAGGTCAGTGAGAGGGTCTTTTCAGCTGGCCAAGAAGAAAGCAGGGTGTCCCCATAACTCAGGCCTCCTTAGGTGGCAGCAGTGGAGGCAGCAGCTGATGGGGGCTCCCAAGGCAGGCAGTAGTGTGCATCCATTGTTGAAGATCTCATTGTAAATAAAGTCCCTGAAGGAACTGAGCCCTGTGTGGTGGCTCTGCCCCGACCTGAGCAGCTGATCTTAATCTCAAGCTGAATAGCAACCCTGCCCCTGCCTAAAACCCCTGGGGGACTGGAGCAGCTCATCTGAATCTCAGACCCCAGTGCTGGCTTGTCTGAACTGGAGGAGGAGTGGTTATGGAGACAAAACTCATAAGTCAAATAACTGGCTGGGAAAATGCCAAAAAATGGGGAAAAAATAAGACAATAGAAAGTAACTTTCTTGGGGAACAGGTGTCTCCTCCCATCCTTTCAGATGAGGAAGAATAAGGCATACTGTCAGAGGAAGTCAAGCCCTCTGCCTCCAGGGCCTCCAAAGGGAACTTAAATTGAGCTCGGGCAATAGAAGAGCTTGAAAAACAAGTTAGCAGCTTACTAAAGAAGAACCAAAAAAATGTTGAGGAAAATAACAGCTTTAAAAAGAGGCTAACTTAATTGGAAAAAGAGGCCCAAAAAGCCAATGAGGAGAAGGAGGCTTTAAAAAGTAGAATTAGCCAATGGAGGAGACGGTTCAAAAGCTCACTGAACAAAATAGTTCTCTGAAAGAGAGAATTGAGTTCAGGGAAATGAATGACTATGAGTTAAACCAAGCAGTTAGTAAACAAAACCAAAAATTTGAAAAAAATAGAAGATAATGTGAAACATCTCATTGGAAAAACAACTGACCTGGAAAATAGATTCAGGAGAAACCGGTTAAAAATTATGGGACTATCTGAAAGCCATGATCAAAAAAAAAGAGCCTAGACATTATCTCCCATGAAATTATCAAGGAAAACTGCCCTGATATTCTAGAACCAGAGGCCAAAATAAATATTGAAAGAATCCACCAATCACCTCCTGAAACTCCTAGGAATACTGTGGCCACATTTCAGAGTTCCCAGATCATGGAGAAAATACTGCAAGCAACTACAAAGAAACAATCTGAGTACTGTGGAAATACAATCAGGATAACACAGGATCTGGCAGCTTCAACATTAAGGGATTGAAGGACTTGGAACGGGAAATTCCAGAAGTCAAAGGAACTGGGATTGAAACCAAGAATCACATACCCAGCAAATCTGAGTAAAATACTTCAAGGGAATAAATGGTCATTCAATGATATAGAGGACTTTGAATCATTCATATTGAGGAAAAGATCAGATCTGTATAGAAAATTTGACTTTCCAAGACAAAAATCAAGAGAAGCATGAAAAGGACTAAGGATATATATCACAAAAGGACTCATTTGGGACATTTCTCAGTTTTTGAAAATAATTTGTGAGTATAGATACTGTTTTGGTTTTTTTTTTAAGTTTCATAGAATTGCCCTGTGAATCCATCAGAACCAGTGATTCTTTTTTTCTTTGGTAATTCCTTTACAGTTAAACTCATTTCCTAGTTTGATATTGGATTAGTTAAGATCTTTAACTGATTTTCTGAGAGTTTGGGTATTATATATTTTTGAAGGTATTCCTCTTTTTTGTGTGTGTAGTTTTAGTTTTGTCTACATATGACTGTATATAAAGTCCTGATTATTATTCCTTATTTCTTTTGGTGCTGCTGTGATTTTTTCCTTGTTCATTTTTTATTTCATTGATTCATTTTTCTGATCTCTTTTTAAAAAATTTAGATTAGGTAAGGGTTTGTGAGTTTTATTAGTGTTTTCAAAAAGCTAGCTTTTAGTTTTACTTACCATTTCTATGGAATCTTTATTTCTAATATGTCTATTATACCTCTAAATTTTAATATCTCTTCTTTTGTGATTATTTATATTTATTTGTGGGTTCCTATTTTTTTGAACATACATATCCAGTTAGTTTATTTTGTATTTTTCTACTTTGTTTAATGTATATTTGTAAAGATATTTTTCTCCCAAGGACTGCTTTAGCTGCATCTCAGAAATTTTGGTATGTTTTTTCATCATGATCATGTTATTTTACATTGCTATTGATTGTTTTTAGGAATTGCTCCTTGATTCGCTAATTATTTAGGATTTCATTTTCAAGTCTTCATTTTGGTTTGTATGTTTTGTTTGTGGTTTCTGAACCAAAGACTATTTTTATTATGTTATAGTCTATAAAGAATACATTAGCTATTTCTGCCTTTTTGTATTTGTTCTTAATACCTCTATGTCCTTGTACATGATTAATTTTTATAAAAGCTTTTTTAGTAATACTAGGGAGTATGTATATTCTTTTACATTACCATTTAGAAAATGCCAAAACTCTTTAACCTCTAAATTTCTCTAGCAATTTTTTCTGTTCCATATTTTCCCTTATGATTATCTTTCTGTTAGACTTATCTAAAACTGATAGAGGTCTCCCATCACTATTGTGTTACCATCTATGTCTTGTAGCTTGGATTTCCTTTACAAATTTGGATGTGAAGTCATTTGAAGTGGATAAATGTATTATTGAGAGTGAAAAAAAAGAAATGATGAAGAGGAAGACTTCAGAGAGGCCTGGAAGGACTTATCTGAACTGATGCTGACTGAAGTGAGCAAAAAGAGAAGAATATTATACACATTCACAGCCACAGTGTATGAGGATTGTTTCTGATAAACTTAGCCCTTCACAGCAATGCAAGGACCTAAAACATTTCCAAGGGACTCATGATACAAAATGCCATCCACAGAAAGAACTAAATCCAGAGAGGGAACTAAAGAATCAGAATGCAGAATAAAGCAGACAATTTTCTCTTGTGTTATGTTTTGGTTTGGTTTTTATCATGGTTTCTCCCATTCATTTTAATTCTTCTAGGCAACATGACTACTGTGAAAATGTGTTTAATAAGAATGTATATGACTACATAAGACTACATGCCATCTGGAGGAAGGAGCGGGACTGGGGGAAAAATTTAAGACTTATGGAAGTGATTGTTGAAAACTGACAACAAATAAATTAATTAAATTTAAAAAAACTGTCAGGATGGAGATGATAACTTCTAACATATTCGGGATATAATGTTGTTGCAAAGATGAAATGCAGTTATATCTGTATATACACACATCCAAATACACACACATATACACATGTACAGATATACAGCATTTTGAAAACTTAAAATGGCTACATGTATTCACTTATTTTTTGACCATAATTAAAATATTTAAAATAGATTTTTTAAAAAATATTTAAGAAAATTATCATGGAATCTTTTGCTCATTCCTGATTTTGAAATTGTTTTATCTTTACTTTAAAAGTTATTGTTTCTAAAAATTAACTTGAATCTAGGATAACAGTTACATCTCTGTGAGAAGATGATTACTAGGGACCTGTGGACATCTGGTAAGTGCTTATTGAATCCATAAGTATAAAAAGCATTGTTAATTCATTTTTACTGAGTTTCAAAAAAAATATGCAAGATAACAGTAAAATATGCATACTTTCCATGGACTGAATCATGCATTTCATTCACATATGTATAACTATTTCAAATCTACATCATATCTCTAGTATACATTTCACATAAATGAAACTAGTAATACATAGATAATACGTAATATATAGATTCTGTTATGATGAATAAAATAAAAATAAGTTTAAAAGCTTTATTCACAGAATCTCAGAGTTGAAAAGGTAAAAGGCCCTGTTAAATTATCTAGTCCTAACTGAATAGGAGTACCCTCTAAATCTAAACTGTCCTCAACTCTAATTTAATATTTTCATTTTGATTAATTAAAAATGGCCTGAAAACTTAACCACTGGATGTTTGAGAAACCATACTAAAATGAAACAAATGTGGTATTTTATATATCTCATTTTGATCTCAATTATAATATACTTAAATATTATTTTTTTATTATTTGGATCATCAATAAATCCTGCCAGACAGTGAGCTTTAAGAGGGTAAGAATTGTTCCTTATCTTCACTTTAATCTGTAAGTAGGGCAAATTCTTTTTTTTTTTTTTGAGTCTTCCTGACTTCAGACCTGATGCTCTAAGTCACTGCATCACCTAGCTGCCTCATGGACTAATGGAGGACATAATCTGCAAGCAACTACGTACAAACCATCTATATCTATACAGGAAGAATTGTAGATAATAAATCCAAGACAGGCCCAAGAAATAAAGGGGATTGGAAAATCCTTTCCATAAAAGTGGGATTTTAACTGAGATTTGAAGGAAACTAAGAGGACAAAGAGGGCATTACAGGCATAGGGAATAGCCAGAGAAAGCAATCAAAGTTAGGAGATGGGTTGCATTTTGCAAGGAAGACCAATTTCTCAAGGTCGATGTAACTGAATTGCAGAGTACATGGGAGAGGTACAAAAAATAAAAAGACTGGAAAAGTAGGAGGAACTGCTTTTGAAGAGTTCTGAATTCCAAGGAGAATATTTTATATTTGATCCTGGACTTTATTAAGTCGATAGAGTTATGATATGATCTGACCTATTTTCCAGAAAGATTAATTTAACAGCTGAGGGAAGGATGCATTGGAGTAAGGAGAGACTTGTGAAAGAGAGATAAAATGTCAGGATTTTTCAAATAGTCCAGTTGTGAGGTAAGAAGGACCTAAAGCAGGATGATGGGAGTGTAGAGGAGAGAAGGGGAGCTACACAAGAGGTGTCACAAAGGTAAAACTGAGAGGATGTGGCAATGAATTGGATATGACAGGAATGCAAGAGAGTGAGGATTCAGGAGTAACACTTAGGCTATGAGCCTGTGTGACTGGGAGGATGGTGATACCCTTAACAGTAATAGGTAAATTAAGAAGAGAATAGGATTTAGAGAGATGATAATGAATTCTGTTTTGGATATGTTGAGTTTGTGAAATCCACAGAACATCTCTTTGGAGATGCCTAATTGGTAGTTGGAGATATGAAACTGGAGGTCAGTAGAAAATTACGACTGGATAAGCATTTTGAGCAATGTTAACACAGAGATGTAAGTTGAATTCATGGGAACTGATGAGATCATCAAGAGAAAATATTATAAAGGGAGAAGAAAAAAATATCCTGGATAGAACTGTGCTGGATACTCATGGTTATTTGACACTAACTGAATGAAATTACATAAAAGTAGCCTAAAAATGAGTAGTTAGATAGGTAGGAGAACCAGAACATATTGGAGTCATGAAAAACTAGAATAACAAGCAGAGGATGGCATTCAACAGTAACAAAAATTGCCAACCATACAAGAAGGATACTCATTGAGAAAAAGCCATTAGGTGCAAGAGATGTCTAGAAACTTTGGAAAGAGCAATTTGAGTTAAATAATGAGGTCAGAAGCCAGACTTTATAGAGTTAAGAAAAGAGTAAGAGGAACTACTTCTCAGGGATTATAGTCCCAAGAGACAAAGGAGATATGGGATGATGTTAGTGGTAAATGGAGCAATTGAGAGTTTTTGAGGTTGGGGACATATGAAAATATTTGTAGAAGGAAGCAACTGGTAGACAGATTGAAAACAACTGAGAAAGTGAAAGTGACAAAGCACATAATGTCCTGGAAAAGACAGTATTGGATAGATCACTTGGGCAAATGAATTTTTGTAAGAGTTTTCTCCTGTCAGGGAGAAAGGCGACTTCAATATGTGAGATAGTGATAGAGGTCAAAATAGTGTACAAGGGGATCTGAGATACATAAAATGAGGAAGAGCAGAGATGAAGAAACTCAGGGAATAACCTCATTTTTTTCAGCGAAAAGACTTGGAAAAGCCACTCCTGTGATTCAAACAGTGAGTCAATGAGGGAGATTTAAAAGGATTGCTTTGCTGCATCAAGAGCCCAGTTGAAGTCATATAACATACAGTTTTAGTGTGTCCAGTCAACATGGTCTTAGCTTTATTTGACAGTACATGAGTTGGAATGGAAGTACCGAATGATGAAAATAATCCAGAGCTATGGCTTTTAAAGGCAAGATTGGTAATAGGATAAAATGGGTCAAGAGATTCAAGAGAAAAATGTAGTGTGTAGTTGAACTGGTCTACTAAGGGGTCAATATGGAGAAAGGAGGAAAGCGTTGCCAAGGCAGGGGTAATTGTCTAGGAAAGTACTAAGATGACAAGGAATTATAGGTCGAAGCAAGGATGAAGAACAGGGTTTGGGGTTGCAATAGAGCAGGTGACATGTAGTGGAATGAACAGATTGTGATTAAATAGGGAATTTCAAGGTTCTTATATGTGGAAATGGAGAAATTTTAGGTTATTACAATATTATGACCATTTCTTTGACATGGGGTAGAGTAGATCATGAAGAGCAGGTCAGTCATGAGGAGCAGGTCATGAAAAATTAATAAGCTGAGGAAATGGGAAGTAAGAGTGTTTGAGAAAGTATTAATATTTATGTTGAAGAATAGCAGGAATTGGGGAGGAAGAGAATTTGTGAGCCAGTCATTGAATTCATTGAGAAAAAATGTGCATGTTCTGGAGTTTAGGACACATTAGCTACCAAACTTTTTTTATTGAATTACACATTTGGGTTGACTGAACCTCAAAAGAGAAGAGGTTACCAAGAGATAGAAGTAGAAGGAAAGGCTGAAAGTGGCAAAGAGGAACAATAAATATTCCGATTCTCCCACTTTGACCAGTGAGTGGGGGATGGGGCTAAATGAAAGTTCGACCAGTGTGAGAGAGGTTAGCCACAGGGACTGTATCATCAGAATGGAGCCATGCCTCAATAAGTGTCAAAAACAAAAGGTGTGTGAAAGGAAAAGATTTAAGATGAAAACATATTTCTTATCTACCAAGAACATATTCCAGAGTACATTGGAAGGGTTGAGTTACTTTAGAGTATGACATTGCATTGAAAGGTTGTTCTGAGGAGTATGAAAATAAGGGAGTTAGCTATAGGTGATGGAGCACAGGGCTTTTATACAGATAACCAGGAGTTCAGGATCACTTTAATGGATAAGATATGATTGGGTAGATGTTTGCTAACATTGCTAAATGAGCTTGTAATGGTTATTAATATGACTACTGATTTGACCCAGTGTAATGTCCCATCAGTATGTTAGGTAACTCAGGCAGAGACCAGCACCCGATGGAATAGGATCATTGATTTCCTTCAAAGAAGGAGAGGTCCCCTGCAGGCACCAAGAGGCTAAGTTGCTGCGTGTGTCCTTCATTGCCAAAGAAGACCATGCCATCAGAGAAATAATGACATGACTTGCACTTGGCTTTGTTTTTTAAGTGAGGGAGGGCTGTGCAGGTCACCAGCCTCATTTCTCCTCCAGAGCTATCTGAATTCAGTGACCAGATATTCATCAAGATGACTGGAGATGACCCAGGATGAGGCAATTGGGGTTAAGTGACATGCCCAAGGTCACACAGCTAGTGAGTGTCAAGTGTCTTAGATGAGATTTGAACTCAAGTCCTCCTAACTCCTGCGCTGGTGCTCTATCCACTGCACCACCAAGTTGCTAGACCAGCATGTGATGAAGTGGTAACAATGGAATAGCTAATTTACAATTTCATCGCACTAACCAGGCTAATGACTCAAATTGTATTTTCCATTGTTTCCAGCAGCATGCCATGATTCCTGCCAGACCTTGACAGCTATTGTATTAGTTTGAGGCACACAAATTAACTACTGTATGTTATTAGCCTGTCTTTCATTTCTCTGCTTTGCCATTGACATTCACTTCACCATGGATGATGAGTTGGACTTTAAAGGATGATGTCATTGATATCATCATCATCATCACCATCGTTAAAAGTTCAACCTTACTTTTGGGATGATTTTGAGAAACTCCTATGTAGAAGAAACTTTTGCATTGAGTGTGGACTTTTTTGCTTATCCAACTGGTTCCTAGTTTTCTCTGAAGTACAGTTAATTGTTGTCTCAAATTGTCAAAAGGTAAATTACTTTTCTTCTAACTTCTATTAGAGACTTATGAAGTATCAGTGCCTGTCAATCAGCAATCACTTATAAAGTAACAATTATGTTCCAGGCACCATGTAAATGCTAGGGATTATAAAAAAGGCAAAAGACCCCAAGCAAATAAAAAAAAATCCCACTTTCAAGGGATCTCATAGTTTCATGTTGTCTAAGGACAACATGTGAACAATTACAATACACATAGATATGTCTGTGTTTGTGTGTTCACATATACTTCCATCTTAAGTCCTTTTCTTCCCCATTTCTATCTTGACTCTCACTGAGATGTGGCTCCCTGGCCTCATTCCACTTCAAATATATAGATATACATACATATATAACATATGTGTTTACACACAATCTATTGGTATATGTGTATATGCACACATGTATGTAGATAGACATAAAAATGTCTGTATGTATTATGTGCATGAAGTGTGTGTGGGGGCACATTATAGGTGAGGGAGCCACATTTGGAGAAGCTAAATGCCTTTTTTTCCTTGTTGCATGTCTTTGCTATGCAAAAAGGAAAAGAGATTCTCCTTTTGTTAACTTTTCAATGGCTTGAAAGTTTCTCATTTTATCCCAACACTGAATTTGAAATAACAGGGTGCGAGAATTAGGTCTACCCCTAATACCATCTTAGTTGGTATTTTTCTGATCCCTGAATCCCAATGGCTTGTACTTCTACCCTCTTCAAATTACTGTGCTTTATTCTTATCTCGATATGTGTTCTTATCTGTATGTTATCTATTCGTGTTTATCTATGTATGTCTCCCCTTAGAGTGCATGCTCTTTGAATCCCAGGACTGTTTCATTTTTATACCTTTGTATTACCAAGGCCTTGCATGATCCCTTGAATTTCATAGGTATTTAATAAATGTTTGTGGAATTAAATTATAAGTATTACTGTTATATTCATCCCATTTTATAGGTGGTGAATCTGAAACACAGAGAACTGATTTGCTTAAATTGATACATTACTAATAAAGGATCAATATCATGCCTGCTTCTTTCCCCCCCAAAATTTTCTCCTCTATATTTAATTTTGGAGAAATAAATACAATACTCCACTTCAAATGTCAATGTTTCCTTTTTTACTCCTATGACTTCACTGAAGCTGAAAATTCAATACAGACTTGATGGTTGCATATAGATGAACCAGTTCATGTTGAAAAAAAAAAAGCAAAACAAAATCCTGTTGCTTCAGATTCTATGACAAAGGATCTCAACTTTAACTCGTGTCACATGAGTAACAATTGAACACAAATAAATCATTGTACTCTATGGTCTCTGCAGATGTCCTAATCACTCTACTAGAGCTCTCATGTCAAATGCAGTGCCAAATGGAGCTAATGAAATGTAAAAGTATGAGTAATGAAAAATCCCCAGTCAGTTGCTTATGAAGCAGCATTGTAAAGCATGCAGACTCAGTGCCTAGTGAGTGCCTAGCCATGTGACCATGACTAAACTCAAATGGATCCTCAACTACAAAGTGAAAGTTTGTCAAGACCATACGGAGTGTGACAGTTTGCTCCTCCAGCATTTTTCAAACACTTGTGAAAATTATAAATAGGAAGATAGCTTAACCAACTGGCCACTAGTAAGGAAAACACAATCAAAGATTGCCAAACTGAGCTAGTTGGAAAGACAGGTGATGTTTATAAGAGGTATAATAACAGAAGCAGTAACTTTTGTATAGTTTCCAAATACCAAGCAGATGTCTTTATGTGTCACTGAAAGCTTGAATGCTTACTTATTTGCAATGCAGAATAAAATAATTCCATTAATCACTGAAATAAAAAGGATAAAAATGTAAACTAATAGTAATTGGAAATTTCATTTTAAAAGTGTTTTATATCTGCAACCCTCTTTACCCAGTGAGACTTCTGCAGGATGTGACAAAAACCAGAGTTTTCCAAGACAAGGACTATTCTCAACTATAATTGCTGTTGGAAAAGACAATTTACTTCTCTTCTTGGCCTCAAGGAAGATGAAGAGAAGACATCTCAAGATAACTGAGAGGTAAACAATGTACTAAAGGAAAGATAAATGATTTTCTAATGTATAATATAGTAGGAAAAGATAGGAAAGTGACCACCTCCCAGCACTGTCTCTGCTGATGCTGTGCCCTCAAGGTTTGAATTTGCAGGACATAGAATGCCAAGACAGATTATAGCTGAGAGATTTGAAATCACCAAGCTCCAATGCAGATTATGCTAGAAGTTCCTACTTGCTGAGAATTGCAGAAGTAAACTTCTTTTCTCCCTTTCTCTTACTTCACTTTATAATTGAGCCTATAACTCATTCTTTGTTTGGCCTTTGTAAAAAATCTGTTTGTTTCTGGTATTGACCATGTGTTTTCCAAAAGAAACTGCTTTCTCTAAGATCTCACTCTATGTTATGTGATGTGATGTGGTGTGTGTGTGTGTGTGTGTGTGTGTGTGTATGTGTGTCCCAGGGCAACAATGACCTTCTAAACACTGGAATTTTTCATGAGACAAGGACTCAAGATGAATCAATGAATTTTATAGTTTTTCCAAATCATTCTAAAGGTCACACGAATCCAGACTATGCCTAGGTATAACCTGAACCAGCAACTGGATAAGGAACCATCTGGAATTACTTACCTTGGTAGGAGGGGAACAACTTCTCTTCGCATTATTTTCTTCAGCAGCAGGTACATCCACAAAAATGCCAGAAGAGAGGAGTCCCTGAGAGGGAAATATCTCATGCTTTTCTTTAGCTAAGCAACTTCATACCAACACTACTGTGAAACATACATTATTTCATTTGATATTTAGAAAATTTGAAATATGTAATTGAATGTAAAAATGAAATATGTAAAAAATGAAATATGCAAACTAATTATGATTTTTACTCACTTTATAGGCAATTCAAGCTCATAGGGATTCAGTGACAATCTCATGACCACACAACTAGAAAATGGTGGAGATGAAAATCGAAATCAGGTATTCAAGCCTAGAGTCAGCTAAGTGGGACAGTAGATAGATTGCTAGGCCTAGAAGCAGGAAGATCTGAATTCAAATCCTGCCTCAGGCACTTATTAGCTGTGTGACCATGAGACAGTCACTTAATCTCTGTCTGTTTCCTCATCTATGAAACTATTAGCACCTACCTCCCAAAGTTGTGAAAATCAAATAAGATAATCTTTGTAAAGTACTTAGCACAGTGCCTGACACATAGTACTGATGCATAAAAATACTCATTCCTTCCTTCCATAACCAGTAGTGTTCTCAGGTAATTGTTGAAAATGTTGCGCTTCTTCTGCTATGGGTAGTATTGAGGAAATTTGACATTGAGCAGTATGTATCACCATTTGTTTTTAGCATTGAGCAAATGTCTACTGGAAGAACAGTGAGATCCAATGAGACTGGATAACCCAAAGGTTATCTCTAAGTAAAATATGATGACAATGGAGGAATCTAGAGAGTGGAGGGAGGAGAAGACAGACAGAACGGAAGAGGAGGAGGAGAAGAAGAGGAGGAAGAAGAAGATGGAGAAGAAAAAGAAGAAGAAACTCATGCTATAGGATTCCATTTTTAAATGAATATCAGAGAAAAATGAGAAATGAGGAATAGGGTGAACTGGAAAGGTTTACTTTAGAAAAGTCTCGTTGGTTGTTCTTCCCTTGATAGGGACCTCTGCCATAGGCTCTCTAATGATTCATTAAATATTCCAGATAATAAAAGACATGATGATTCTAGTAATTATAAATATTTCAGAATTGTAAAGGAAATAGACTGAGGTAGGAAATTCCTGGAACGAAAAATATACATATATCCAATTTTTGAACAGCATGGACACAATTTGTACCCTTAGATTATTTGTTATTTATATGTCTCGTATTTTGTAGAATGTCAGAGAAATATTTTTGTAATTTATTAGTTATGTAGCCTGAATGAGTATTAAAAATTAACTTCTGTGAATGTATTGGCCAATAGACACACTTAGAATCACAGAATTTGAGAATTGTCGGTTGTCTCTTCAGTCATTTACTCCTTTCCAGGAACCTAAGTCCCCTGGTCTTTCTTTACAATGCCTCAGAAACCTCATTAGCCTAGAAGGTTACTTCACCCTTGGACCACACACATTGGAAATATCCTCTCCCTAGTGATCTCTCTGCCTAATTAGATGGTTCCTTCTAGAACCTCAATTTTAGGAAGTAGGTCTGTGCCAGTCATGCACTGACTCCTTTCCAAGATGAACTCTTCATTCTCCTTGAGTTCCCAGCAGCTAACCATTCCCCTCACCCTTTCCCCACTTCTGCTTTTTGATTCCTTTTTGTGCATTATTCTCTCCCCCTGCCCCATTAAAATGTAAGCTCCTAGAATGGGAGAATTTACGACCACAGAAGAAACAGAGAAGATCATGAAATGCAAAATGGATAATTTTGATTACAACAAATTAAAAAGTTTTTGCACAAACAAACCCAATGCACCCAAGATTAGGAGTAAAGCAGAAAACTAGGAAAGAATTTTTACAACCAGTGTCTGATAAAGATCTCATTTCTAAAATATATAGAAAACGGAATCAAATTTATAAGAATGCAAGCCATTTCCCAACTGATAAATGGTCAAAGGACATGAACAGGTAGTTTTCAGAGGAAGAAATTAAAGTTATCTATAGTCATATAAAAAAAGGCTCTAAATCACTGCTGATTAAAGAAATGCAAATCAAAACAACTCAGGTAGCCAACAACAGTGTTTAGACTGATTACCATGACAAAACAGGAAAAATAATAGATGTTGAAGAGGATGTGGACAAAGTAGGACACTAATACTATGTTAGTGGAGTTGTGAACTGATCTGATTCTGAAGAGCAATTTATAGCCATGCCCAAAGGGCTATAAAATGTGCATACATTTTACCCAGCAATACCACTTCTAGGGCTGTATCCCACAGAGGTCAGAAAAATGTGGAAAGGACCTACATGTACAAAAATATTTATGGAAGCTCTTTGTATGGTGACCATGAAATTGAGGGGATGCCTGTTGGTTGGGGAATGGATGAACAAATTGTAGTATATGAATGTAATGGAATACTATTATGCAATAAGGAATGAGGAACAGGCAGATTTAGGGGAAAAAAATCTGAAAAGACTTGAATGAATTGAGTGAAGTGAGCAGAGCCAGAACATTGTATGCAGTTAACAGCCACAATGTAAGTAGGCTAACTTTGATAGACTTATCTCTTCTTAACAATGCAAGGATCCAAGACTACTCCAAAGGACTCATGACGGAAAATGCTGTCTACATCCAAAAAAAGAACTGTGGAGTCTGAATGCAGATAGAAGCACATTATTTGCTCCTTCTCTCTCTCTCTCTCTCTCTCTCTCTCTCTCTCTCTCTCTGTCTCTCTCTCTCTCTCTCTCTCCCTGCCCCCCCCACTCTTGTTTCTTCTTTCTCATGGTTTCTCCCATTGGCTCTAATTCTTCTTTACAACATTACTAATATGAAAATGGGTTCAATATGAATCTATACATAGAGCCTATATCAAATTAAATGCCATCTTGGAGTGGAGGGGAGAGGAAAGATGGAAAGAAAATTTGGAACTCAAAATCTTATGGAAGTAAATGTTGAAAACTAAAAATAAATAAATAACTGGGTTTTTTAAAAATGTAAGCTCCTACAGGGAAAAAAAAAAAGTCTTTATCTCTGATTACATTTGCATTCCCAGCACTTAGCGTAATACATGGCACATGGTAGATCCTTAGATCTCATTTCCATGGGCCCATAGAGAGCAGGTTACTCTAACCTATGCCTTCAGGCTTCTAGAGGTAACCTTGAGAGACTGTTTTTCCAATATTTTTGTTCACAAGTCTCCTATTCCAGTATGTTCCCCAACATCATTAACCATTTGACACATTTATCTTTATAGATGATATCCTTAAGGAGTTGATGTAACAATAGATAACAATTATTTAGTAATTAAAAGATTGCAAAATATTTTAATTTTTTGATTCTCATAAAAAACCTGTGAGGTAGATGCTCATATTTCCCTCATTTTACAAATGAGGAAACTGAGATGGACAAAGGTTAAGTCACATAGCCAGTGTTTGAGGAGCTTTAAAACTAAGGTCTTCCTGACTCCCGGTAGTATACTCTATCTATTGTGTCACCTAGCTGCCTCATCTCCTGTATCAATTAAATGATTAACATCATTTTGTTTTTACAAAATGATATTTCCTGAGAAGGTATAGCAAGGATCAGAGTACAATAATATCATCCCCCTGATATATACATGTTTTCTCATATAAGTACATACAGAATCCAAGGGGGAAGTGACCTCAAACTTGCCACATACACTTATAGTAAGAGGTGGCTTGCAGCACCTAGTTGAATGGGAGTCCTTTTCTCCCAATTGTTGTGAAATTCTCTATGGGTGTTTGGAGGATCAGAGCCCCTGCAGAGTCCTGAACCTACCTTTCCTCAATATGTCGAATTCCTCTTCAGCTTCCAGTGCACATATTTCTATCATCTACTTCTATCCCGTGGACATTTTGACCATCTCCAGTAGGAAAGACAAACCCTCAAAGCCTTCTTCTGTGCTTGAGAGTCTCTCCATTATGTAGACCATTCCTGGACTAGACTCACTTTTATTGCCACCTTCTACCTTGTGGCTGGAATCTCTAACTGCTCTTGCCTTTATACTTACATCTGCTCCTGCCTACTTTGAGGTAGGCTTCACAAGCTACCTGTCATGGGACTTAACCTCAAGAAAGGACCGTAACCTGTTAAATCACCTGTGTCCTTCAATGGACCTTCCTCTTGGTCTGCACTCATTCTCTAATGGTTAGCATACTCGTATTCTATCACACACTTTTCACTCCAGAGATTAACCCCTGACTAAGGAAGTGCAAACTCCATTACTTATAATAAACATCTTTTCTCTCACTCTTACTCAGTTTAGCCCCTCTCTAGATGTCCCACTTTACATCTATTTGTCCTCTCTGCTTTCTAAAATGGTGGTTCCATAATTAATAAACTTCATTTCATCTTATATCTTTTCCTTTCTCATACCTTCAATCTTGTGGAACTCCCTGAGCTCTAGTTCCCTCCTGATGACATGTCCTTGACAACCCTTTCTAATTGTGTTTGGATTTTCAGTCTAGAGGTCCTTATTCTTGACAGATTATCCTTGTTCAGTACTGTCACTCTTAGAGTCTCTTTCTATGTTCATCACCTAGCAACATTTCCCTCTTCGAGGTTAATTCTATAAAATATATCACCTAATTCAGAATTTGATGACTCTTACCTATTAACTCCCAGGATATTCTACTTTCTTTCTCAAGTCCTGACTCACAGTCTTTCTGCCCCAACTTTTGTTCTATATTGGGAAACTTCAATGTAGACAGATGGATGTGTGTGTTCATCCCTCAATGCCAAAAGAGACCATACCATCAGAGAAGTAATGACATAACTTGCATTTGACTTGCACTGGGGAGGACTGTGCAGGTCACAAGTCTCACTTCTCCTCCAGAGCCATCTGAATCCAGTGACGAGATATTCATCAGGATGACTGGAGATGGCCCAGGATGAGGCAACTGGGGTTAAGTGACTTGCCCAAGGTCGCACAGCTAATGAGTATCAAGTGTCTGAGGTGAGATTTGTACTCAGGTCCCCCTGACTCCTGCACTGGTGCTCTATCCACTGCACCACCTAGTTGCCTCAGATAGATGGATAGATTAAATATAGAAAGGTAGTCCTTTGTATACCTTAACCTCTTAAGGTATTACTTAATCTACTTAATCTACTTAATTCTTGGGATCAGACTCCACCTCACCTGCAAAGAAGAGATGGTCATACCCTTAATTTGGTCATCACCCACAAATATCTCACTTCTGTGTTCATGAACTCCAAATTTATTTTGTCTCATCATAATTTCGCTTATGATCTTATGTTTCATCTTTCCCCTTTGCCTTATGACTCCTACCCCTGATATTTATATTCTCTGGAACTTCAAATCCCTCTATTTTTTTTTCCTGAGGCTATTATCCCTGCACTGACTACATGCTCCTTCTTTCTCTATATTCACCCCTTGGCAAATTAATTATACTAAACCTTATCCTCTCCACTTGAGTCCTTTGCCCCCTTGTTTTATCACCATTCATGGTCCTGATCATGATACTCATTAACTAGAAGATTTAACTTGATTCATTTTGTTTTCCCACTTGGGCTGGTTCAGTGATCGTTTTATAATCTTAAGGTTCTCCATTCCTGGAGGGCCATTCACTATATTGATAATAGACTTGATGGGGAAACTCAATCAACTTTACAGCTACTGAAGCTTAGAAATGCCAGACTCAAGCCCAACACCTGCTTCCACAATCCTAGCAGTGAGCATTACAGGTGTGTGCCATACACTGGTCATTTTCAACTGTTTTGAAATGATTTTTGTTCTTTCCATTTACATCGCCCTAGTGACTGTGTACATCCTTCTCTTAGCTGTACTTTGCCCTAGTTCATGTTAGTCACAAAAACATACTTTCATGTATTCATCATATTTGTTATTTCAGCACAATAATATTACCTTCTATTCACCTAACACAATATTTAGCTACCCCTCAATTAATGGAACTTAATGTCTCAGTTCCTTGGAGTGTTTCATTCTGATTCTGTCACTAATCGCCTTATAAGCAAGTTGTTTTACTCAGCAATGGTTCAGAGTATGCAGAAAGGGACCAAAGAACATATCTATAATAAGTGTACCAGTCCAGAAGAACAAGGAGTTCCTCTGATTACCCCATTACATACACAGCATTTCCCCATAACATTTGAAGTTGCAATTTATTACACTTTTAAATTTCTTTGATGTACCTTTTGTATTTCAGTGTGGGCATAGATAGCTTTAATCTCTATGAAAACCTATGAGGTTTTTTTTTAAGGAAAATGACCATAAATAAGATTCTGCAGTAAGATAATGATAATCTTCCTTTGGTGAATTCAATTCTATGAACAATGGCAGCCAAGAACTGACACCCTTTCACAGAGTCACAACACCATAGAATCTCAGAGTTGGAAGAGAACTCAAAGTTAATTTCCAAACTCTACCAGAACAAGAAGGCCCTTGATGACATCCTGATAAAGATTTTTAAATAAGTGGTCAAGTTGATCAAGGTCTCTGAATGAATTATTTCCTTCACTGAGATGACTATACCAGACTTATTACCTTCATAGAAATCTGTAGCCCCATAAATGAAAACATAAGATATAGATATCAAACTACTGATTAGAAAATTCAATTGGCTACGGAAAAAATGAAGTCAAAATTATAGAAACTAAGCATGAAGAAGAGCTAGTAGGTATGTCTAGATATAGCTCTATGACAGATATGATTGATGGAGAGGCAGTGGAATGAGAACTTGAGGTGAAACATCTTGCTCTTCTGGTAGTTTTAATTCTGTTTCTTGACTACTAATAGCTAATAAAAATAATCATAACTGGCATTTCTAAAGCACTTTAAAGTTTGCAAAAGACTTTTCATATATGATCTCATTGTATTTTCATCTCAACTGTGAGAGGTAGGTGCTATAATCACACTCTTTTCATAAATGAGGAAAGTCATTCTGAATGAGGGTAAGTCATTTGCCCAGGGTAAAACAAGAGAAAGTGTCTGAGGCAGTATTTGAATGTAGATTTTCCTTACTCCATGTCCTGTGCTTCATCCACTGGGACACCTAAAATATGCTGGTGTCTTTCCTGCCTCTTCTATTTAGTCTCCTCTCTTCTTCAAATATTTTATCCTTTATTTTCTCTCCTCTTGCCCTTTACCCCCCACTGTGTCCTCCTTTTTCAAAATTCAAAGTGGGTTAGGATTAGAGGCATGGACAGAATTGTTGGTAGCAGTTGATGATGGCCAGTGGAAAATTCCAGTTCTTTTTGTACTATTAGCTTCAATTTCTTATCATAAGCATTCCTTTGGTGTCAAAACAGAATGGGCTTAATATTTGCTCCTGTGATTTTCAGCTATTACCCAAAGTTTTGAAATCAATCAAGAAAACCAAGTGCGACAATTGTGCTTCCTTCTTAGTGTTTTGCAACTGAGAGATGACACAAAATTACTTTGGGAATGAAGATAAAATGTCACAGCATCTAATGGCATAAGTATCCATTCATAAAGTCAAGGCATAATTGTCCAAGATGGAAAGTTTCTTGTATTAAGAAGGACTCCAGTTTTTCCAAAGGCTGCTATTGGAATTCTGGGGGTGGACATAAAGGAGATAGTCAGACAGGATGTATTGTCTAAGAGTACCTCCTCAATTGTTGCCATATTTGAGGCTCACATAAGGAAGGAGAGTGTTCATGAGTACAGAAGAAGAGTCTATGAGTCTAGAATGGGCTATGATGATCCATATGCACGTCCAAAAACCAGGTGCAAAAATATACATGAAAAGACATGGGTTGGCAATAGTTCCTATTAAAAAGATATTTAGCATACTGTAATCTTGAAAAGAATTTTATTGTACCGCAGTCCTGAAATGAATCAGAAATGTGGTATAACCACAAAAATAAGCTAATGTGACTTTTGGTGTTCAGAAAAACATAATATTCAGTAGGAGGGAGGTGATAGCTCCACTGTATTTTGCTCTGATCAAGTCACATACAGATGATTGTACTGAGTTGGACACCATATTTTACAAATGACATTAACTCTTCTAACTAATTAACCCTTATAACTTATCTAACCCTCCTCTTTCTCCTCTTCCTCTTCCACTTCCCCCGCCCCACACCCCCAGTATCCACTCTCTCTAACCAATGGCTGCCAATGTTGCTATCTCTCCAGTCTAACTTCATGTATTCTCTTTGCCGATTTTGTGGCCACTGAAAAAGTGCCCCTGCGCAGGTCCCTGAATTGAAATGTTGGACTCCCCCAGGTGGGTAACAATCTAATTCTGTCTTTGTTTTCTTCTTTCTTGGAGACAAAGTAAGAGGTGAATGGCCTCTGAGGTCCAGTACCACTGACTAATTGATCTTTTGCATGAGAGGTTTGTTTGTTTTAATATAGTTTAGTTTTTAATTTCCCCTGAAGATTTCCTTGCTGAAAATACACGGCCAATATCCTGTGACAAGAAATCCCCAAAGACAGAGAGAGACAGTGGGATCTCCCTCAGTGACTGGTGGAAGCAGTGGAAAGGGCTTCTGTCAGCAGGCCCCACAAAAGGGATGGTGGAAATTATGTGCTTGGGAACAGGGGCTGTGATGAGAACAAGGTGGTGAAAATAAACCACTCTGCCCTACTATGGTTGGAAAGCAAAGCAAGAAATTTTGCTGTTTCCATTGCTGCATGAGAATCTGGCATTTCTGGCAGCAGCTACTTCATTTCGTAGAACACAGTGGCTACTGGGGTGACTTTGAAGACTTCAGCAAGGCTTCTGACAAGTCTGACACTTTCAGCACCCTGGAAATTCTGGAGCAGTGGGCAGCACCTGTGACCTGTGGAAGTGATCCAGATTTAAATGGATGTGTCACAACCTCTTACAGTTGTCGGCAGTCTGATAGTTTATCCAGTAGGAGGGAACCTGCTGTTGTTTCTCCCAAGGACTGTCTCAGCTATGAGATTTGTCTTTTAAGAAGTATAATTAAAACAAATAACCTGGGATATTTGCAAATTACACCATTTTCTAGACAAATACAAGGAAGAAAATATTAGCTGCAGACCTGTAAAGAAGCACATTTTCTCTGACTCCCACAAACTCTGGACTCCAAGATGAAGACAGCACAGCTACTTCAAGATGCCTCTAGAGTAAAGCTTATTGTCAAGACAGTTTCTTACTTGTTCTTGGAATAGTTTCTGTTCAAAGAGATCATTCAGGAGATAAGAACATTCTGAAAGATTTGAACTTGAAAGAGAATGAAGAGTTAACAGAAGTACAGACAGTTCAGCTTTAAGTAAATTTGCATTACTCAATTTAGACTTTAATTACAGAACTCTGAAAGAAATTCACAATAAAAATACCCCACTATGATAACTTTACTACACAGTACTAAGTTCTCTCTCAACTCCTGCCCCTCTGCTCAGTACTCTGAGGCCTCTCCCCAAAAGAATTCCCCCTCCAAGTGAAAACAGAAGAAGGGATAGGCATAAAAACTGCCTCGTAACAGCTAAGGGATAGGGTCTTCCCTTGAGATCGCCAGTACTGAGAGTACTTTGCCCACTTAGCCCATCTACTCATGTCTGTCACCCCTCCCCCTGGAGAGATCTTCCTTCGGATACCTGGTGTTTGTGCCCAGTCCCATGTGCTCCTCCTCCTCCTAGTCTCAATACTCAGTGTCCTTGAACTACTTGCAGGGGCTACTCCATCCACAAGTGCATTGTTTCTTTCCTGCTTCCCGTCCTCTCTCCCTTCTTTTCCCAGGACAGTGGGCAAATTGGTATTACGTAAAAATCATGTTAGAGATCTGCTCAATGATCCTCTTACATAAAGTGATAACTGTCTGTAAATGGTTTGAATCTTAATAATTGAAAGACACTAATTCAAACCAAACTTTCTGAATCTTCAGCTCCCCAGCATAGCAGCCTGTTTATGTACAACTTGTGTTTGAAGTAGACTCCTTCCAGTGGAAATATGCAATACAAAACAATTCCAAGAAAGAAAGAAAAAACATTTTACTTCCCAGAATCTAAAAATAAAAGAACTTTAATAGCTATGTTTATTAAAGAAAAAATACTTTTTATCTTTGAAGAAAATTTTGCATTTTGCTATTGATTTGGTACTGGAAACTGGAAATTATAGACATCTTTAAAGTGACAAAACAGAAATTCTCAGTTGTGTTTTCCTATGGCTACCAGTTTGCATTTGAATTAGTCATGGAGAAAAATTGAAACTTTTCTTTGAACAACTTGCTCTCCATTTTTAAATGTTCTGGTCACCCCCAGTTGGCCACTAACAAATGAAAGCTTCTTCTACAAAGGTTTATTTAGTTTTCTAGCCAACAATGTATAGGCAAAGCCTTGGAAAGGAAAGTATTAACAATTTAAAGCTTAAGGATGCTACATATTTCTTTAACAAAACTATTGGACCCCTGCACTCAGGTAACTATTGGGGATGCAAGCATTGGTAGCTTGACTCTGGGTCTCATTATATGGTAACTGCACAGTATGGAGATCACAAATGACTGAGGAAAAAAAAACAACTCTTCTGTAGATGGCTCTTGAATGTCTTAACTCATTTTTTGACTGTTTGTTGAAGACTAAACATTCTAAGGAAAGGTTCCAACTGTGACTAGTTGTTCCAAAAGGTGAATATTTTTAGTGTCAACCTGTTCTGCATACCTATTTTTTTTATTTTCAGGTGACATATTATGGCTAAACCAGGGCAATGTCCCTGTGGAGATGTCTGCTTACTTCCTATGATTTCCTTTTTGCAATATGTTAAAATATTGTGCAGAATAGGTTAAAAATGTATTCTAACTAAAAGATGAGGGAAAACCTAAAAGCATCATCCCAAAGTATCTCAATCATAAGTTGAGCTGTTTTTCTCTAAAATAATGTGCTTGGTCTTGATTTTGGACATAAAATTCAATGCTGTGTGTTTGTGCACCTAACCTAGAATAATTTGACATTTTCCTATGTAACTGCTGATTTTGACAAAGCAGCAGCCCTGGGCAGCAGTTTTATTTCATTTTAAACTTTGTTTCATGGAACATCCAAAGGAAAACTTTCTCCATGTTTTCACTGAAGAATTTATACCTTTTTAAAAATGTCAAGAGTCAACAAATCCACATTGACTTTTGTCATGTTTTATAAAATAAAATTCCTAGGATCCAAAAAACCCCAAAATAAAACAAATAAAAAAGAAGTCAAATGACATTAACAAACTGGAAGAGGGCAAACAAAAAATGAGACAATTAGAAATACTTCTTTATGAGTTGCAGAGACAAATCTTTGTGCTCAACATTGGGTAAATCTTCCTAAAATTTAGAACTATTAAAATGCATTGGTTGCTTCAAAAATAGGTAGACAACCACTTGCTGAGGATGTTATAGAAGGATCTGTTGTTCTGATATGAATTAGACTATATGACCTCTGAAGTCCTTTTGGCTCTGAGAATCTATAATTCTATGAGCATTTTGCTTGGGCTAAGGGCATATAGTGATCCTATTAGAGAGCAAGCGTCTTTATTATGCATTTCTTTTAGTCCCAGTGCTAAGCACAGAGATTGACTTGAGCTAGGTGTTTAATAGATGCTTCTTGAGTTGTTCTGCCACAAATAGGAAGCTCCTTTAGAGTCATTTTTTAAAATTCGCAACTTATGTGCAATAATGAAAGAGATCTGTATTGATGACTGACCTGGGTTTAGATTTAGATCAGAACTAACCTCTGTAGACCTCATTTAACCTCCATAGCACTCCATTTCCTCCTCTGTCTCTGTGTCTCTGTCTCTGTCTCTGTCTCTGTCTCTGTCTCTCTCTCTCTCTCTCTCTTTCTCTCTGTATCTGTGCAGTTGGAGAGTAGTTGAGCATTTGATTAGATAACTTCTAAGAGTCCCTCTAAATTCTAACACTCTATGATTGAATATATAAATGGAGGTCATCCATGGCTGTGTCAGTGGCTTTCTGGGGATCAAACATGCTAGTGTGTGTGGGTTGAGAGAGGTATATGCCAAGAGTTATACTACCCTATATGCTAGTCCTCATCGCACAATTTTATTAGATTTATTTTGAGTATTTAGAATGATGCTGTTAATTTGTAAGTGAATTTATATAATTTTGAGATATTGAAGTGAAGGGAATTCTTTCTGGATCTGCCATGATAAAGTGTTCAATTTTAGCTACGTTGTGCAGTATCTCTCTGTCCAAAACTTTCTCTGAAAAATGAGACTTACTAAATTTTTTAGTAATAAAATTTAAAACAAATATTACTTCTTTTGAGGTAGCCTCTTCTTTGCAACACACTGCTTTTTGCATTGGATATCTTCTCATGCTTAACACTACCTCTTCTGAAGTCTATGTTCAAAAGCTTTCAAGTTATGAACTTCCACATTCTATTTTTTCAGGTGAATTGAGTCATATTGGCCCTTTTTCAGACTTAAGAAATGTGAAACCAGTCATATGCACTTAAGGTCCCTCCCTCTAAAATGTTTTGCCCATTCATGTTTTGTTGGGAGCCCAGTAGGTGGGATCTTCTAGTATGGATGCTTTTGGAGGAGTTGACTTCCAGCAATGGAGTAGGAGGGTGGTTTGCAAGTCTTGTGGAGAATATTAAACCTTAGCTATTTCCTCCTTAAAAGACCTGAAGATGAAAACACATAAAGTGTGAAGAATGACTACTTCCTAAGACCTCTGTTGAAGTCTCTTCTCTCTCCTAACAGAGCCCAAGAAGCATCGTGCCAAAGAACTGTGTGGACCATTATGGAAGTTTCCCTCTCCTACACTGCATTCTGCCCCAACCCCCAAACCTGTCACTGTAAGCTTCTAAACTTCTTTTTGTGAGTTAAAATATGCCCTTAATGTAAAGCCTCTTGCTTTAGCATCACTAGTCAATCTGACTCTTCTTTCTCATTCTCAGTCATCGTAGTCAAATAAGACAAGTTATAACTGATTCTACAATTAAACAAATTCAAATTGACAATCATTTACTAATTGCTTGCATAGTCTCTCCTCTGAAAGAGTTTACATCCTACAAATGGAGTTGTCAATTTTTTTGGTCATAAAGCCCTTTGGTAGACTTTGGACTCTATCTCGGAATAAATAATTCATATTCAAATGAAACCAGCTAGAGTGATATATTAAAAATATTTTTAAAAGAACAAGTTTGCAGACCCAAGGTTGACAACTCCTGTACTAGTGGGAAATAAATAGGTATTTAAGTCATAGACAGAATGGAAAAAGCCTGACCTTTAGGGTAAGAAGATCTGGGTTCAAGTCCTGCCTCTCTCTGTGACCTTAGACAAACTGCTTCACTCCTCTGAGCCTTAGTTTCCTCATTTATAAAATGGGGGGAGATTGGTATTGACTTGATAGACTCTATTGTCCCTTCCATGTCTAAGTTTAGGAATATATGGAAAATAAATATATAAAAAATTGTCCATCGAATATGGATGGTAATAATTCAAAAATTCCAATATCAAAGTATTCTTTATCCCTCTGGGATTTACATTTTTAAAGATTAAATCACTCTTACTAAAAGATAAGTTTTTTTTTAAAAGGCAAGGGGACTTCTTAGCACAAATTTGAGTTCATTGTGAAAAGGACATGTGGAAATGTAACCCAGTCCTATCATCCTTCCAAGATAAACATCTTGAGGTATCCTTTAGATACTGTAATATGCTTTGAACTTTGGCTCAAGTTATTTCCAGGAACATCCCCCATTTCCACCAGGGTAGATACCAAATAAGACAGTACACTGCAAATCATTTGTTTAAAGTCACTAAAAGAGGAGGGGGGAGGAATCAGTCGGTTATTTATTAAAACCAGACGATGATGTACAATGATTTGTCTGGAGCACTTCTGAGCTGGGCTGGTTTCTACTTCTTTTTGACAGCTGTACATTCTTTCCTGCCTGTATTGTTTGAACTGTGTCCAATAGTGCAGTCATTAAATCTTTGATAGCTGTTGTTTAAATACCAAGAAAAAATGGCATTTTGTTTTAAGTGAGAAGAGGACATGAGTCTTGTATTACATTGAAGGAGTTATGGCTTATTAGATCATGTTCACTGGGTTTCAGTAGAGTGCTTCTGGTCATTTCCATTGTCTCCTAACACTTTTCCCACTGCACAAATGTTGGAAATTCTATTTGCCCTTTTTACCTTTGGTATTCTCCCTGTGGTAGAGGGAAAACAGCATGAAACACCTGGCCTTATTCATATCAGTATAAACAGTTTTCAAGGGATGAAATCTTTTGAAATACTGACTACAGAAAATGAATACATGATTAAATAATTGCAGCAAGTATTGAAGGCTTAGTATGTACCAAGTACTATGGAAGCTCACTTTCTAAGGAGTTAAACATCACATGGAAACTTTCAGCTGCAAGTCAATTGGGAGGTTCTTAGGGTTCGGTGGCAAAGCTTCTTCTTTAATGTCATTTTCACTGATAAAATCATATCAGTTTCTAATAATGAACCATTTAACAGTGCCAAAGGACTTTACTGCCAAGAACTTATTTCTCTATGTACTCAGTAGATGTAGCTGTATTACCTACAGAAACAGTTGCCAGGCTATATCTCCACAGGGGTTGCATCCCATGAGGATGGATACAGACAACGGGGCTTGAAGGCTATTTCCACAGATCAGAAAAAGGGAAACTGAAAAATGTTGATTCAGGATGCTTCAAGGAACATCATCACTCAGGGGAAAAAACTGTATTTTTTGGAGATTGATAACCACTTTATGTTTGATGTAGCAGAGCCAGGGGAATGCATAAAGGGTTATAAAAATCCAATATTTTCATTTTTAGGGCTTCAAAAACATATTTGATATTAAAAATTACTTTTCTACACCAATGCTTCGTCTAAATTCTAATTCTTTACCTCTATATTGTTTTACTCTTATTCATTAAGATGTGGGCATTAAATGTTTAAAAAGAATACTACTCTTTTAAAATAGATATCCCAGTGCAAGAATTCTACATTTCAAGGAGACAATTTTTAAAACTTTATTTCTGGATAGAAGGTATCATCAAATGAATAGTGACTCAAGAGGAAAGGGGAGAAGAAGGGAATAAATATTTATATAATACCTATTACATGCCAGGCATTGTACTAAACCCTTCACCAATATTTCTCATTTGATCCTCATGACAATCCTGTCAGGTAGGTGCTATTATTATCCCTATTTTATAGTTGAGGAAACTGAAGTGAACAGAGTTTAAGTGACTTTCTCAGGGTCACATAGATAGTAAGTGTCTGAGATGAAAATTGAATTCAACTCTGCTTGATTCTAGGCCTGGTACTCTGTCCACTAAATCACTTACTCACCAGATTCAGGAAAAACTTGGTTCGAATCCTTCTCTGATATGTTAGCCGTGTGACCTTGGGCAAGTCACTTAAGCTTTTTGCGTCTGAAGCAATGAATTACAATTGTTCATCTTCACTGGTTCACAAGAGTTTCCAGAACCTTCTCAAGTACATGAAATTGAAAATCCGATATCCCCTGTGTAAATTTGGACCAAAAATAGGAAAAAGCACAATTAAAATTCTATGTAACTTCAATGCAGGGGTAGTTTTAAATTCACCATCACAAGACCACAGGTACAAATCAGTAAATAATTGTAGTTTAAACATAAATTGCCCCCTCCTTTTCATTTTAACATAGCAAATGCAAAATCCAACATCTATGCATCTCTTTCCTTTGAAGAATTCATTTGTACAAGACTGAAACTGACATTTTTTTTGTCAGAATACTTCAACTGTATAAAAAGGAACCTTGTCTATGTGGAAATTGTAGATCTACATCAAATGATCTACATCAGATTGCTTGCTTTCTCAGTGAGGGTGAGTGGGGAGGGAGGAAGGAAGAGAATGTGGAACTCAAAGCTTTAAAAATTAATGTTAAAATTGTTTTTTCATGCAACTGGAAAATAAGATGTACAGGCAAGGAGTACAGAAATTTATCTTGTCATACAGGAAAATAGAGGGCAAAAGGATGGGAGAAGGGGGAGGTGTAATAGAAAGGAAGACAGACTGTGTTACAATATCTCAGGTCATACAATGTTCTGGTTCATAAGACATGTTTTAAAAAATAATGTTTTAGTTTTTTCTTACTAAGCAATCCTTTTGAATTGCTTTGGTTAAGTCAGTTCAGAGCAATATCTTAAATGGTATCTTTGTCTTCACATTAACTAAAATGCTTTATAAGACCCTCATGATACTACTGAATCAGAGAAATTTCTTTAAAACACATCTATAAATCCCTAGAGTCTTTCTGGTTATAAAAGCAAATATTTTGATGTCAGGTGGCTTGAAGTAATGTGAGAAACATTTTATACTATTGTAGGTACTGGCACCTATCATGATGAAAGTGTTCTAGGGAACTTTATTCTGGTCTGCAGAGGCCTCTTCAGTTTTATCTAAATCTTTACTTCTTAAGTGAACAAGGAATTGTGAATCATAACATGCAAAGACTTGCAATAATTCTGATTTGTTTTTAATTTCAATAATTTTTTTGCATCAGGCTAACTAATAAGTGATAATTTATTGATTTTTGACTCAGACTAACAGAGTCATTTAGTCACAGATTTATAGTAATAAATAAATCTCCCTGTAATCATATGGCATAGTTACCACTACTTTTTGTTGGCACTTGGGCAGAACTAGAACTTAGATGTATAAACATGAAACATAGGAAATAAGAATCATTGGTGAAGGCAGAATATATAAAATTTGTTTATTTTCAGTTTTCAACATTCACTTCCACAAGATTTTAAATTCCCAAATTTTTTACCCACCTCTCCCCACCCCCACCCCAGGACAGCATGCACTCCATCTACCCTTTCTCCCAATCTGTCATTCTTTCTATCAACCTCCCCGCTTCTCCCATCCCCTTTCCCTCTATTTTCCTGTAGGAGAAGATAGATCTCTAATACTCCATTGACTGTACATCTTATTTCCCAGTTGCATGCAAAATTTTTAACATTCATTTTTAAAGCTTTGAGTTTCACATTCTTTCTCTTCCTCTTTCCCTACCCACCCTCACTGAGAAAGCAAGAAATTCAATACAGATCATACATGTGTAGTCATGCAAAACTCTTCTATAACAGTCATGTTGCAAAAGACTAATTACATTTCCCTCTATCCTGTCTTGCCCTCCATTTATTCCATTATCTCTTGACCTGTCCCCCCACAATAATGTTTGCTTCTGATTACCCCTTACCCCCAATCTGCTGTCCCTTCTATTGTCATCCTTTTTTTATTCCCTATCCCCCTACCTTCCTGCAGGATAAAATCGATTTCCATACCCAATTGAGTGTGTTATTCCCTCCTTAAGACAAATCCAATAAGAATAAAGATCACTTATTCCCTTTCACCTCTCCCTTCTTCCCCTGTATTGTAAAAGATCTTTCTTGCCTCTTTTTTTTTTTTTAAAGGTCAGAATCAGTGGGAAGGAGCTTTGTTTTCTGTCTCTCACTTTCCACCTTTTTTTTAATCAAAATTTATTTATTTAACTTTTTACATTCATTTTTACAAAATTTGGGTTCCAAATTTTCTCCCCGTTATCCCCTCCCCCCACCCCAGTACACCGAGCAATCTAATTTTCCCTATCACCAATCTGCCCTCTCTTCTATCATCCCTCCCTTCTCTTGTCCCCATCTTCTCTTTGGTCCTGTAGGGCCAGATGACTTTCTATTCCCCATTAATTGTATTTCTTCTTTCCTAGTAGCAAGAACAATACTCAACAGTCCTTCCTAAAACTTTGAGTTCCAAATTTTCCCCATCCCTCCCTCCCCACCCATTCCCTTTGGGAAGGCAGGCAATTCAATATAGGCCCTATCTGTGTAGTTTTGCAAATGACTTCGATAATAGTTGTGTTGTGTAACACTAACTGTATTTCCCTCCATCCTATCCTACCTCCCATTGTTTCTATTCTGTCTTTTGATCCTGTCCCTCCCCAAGAGTGTTGACTTCAAATTGCTTCCTCCTCCCATTGCCCTCCCTTTCATCATCCCCCCCACCTTGCTTATCTCCTTCTCCCCCACTTTCCTGTATTGTAAGATAGGTTTTCATACCAAAATGAGTGTGCATTTTATTCCTTCCTTTAGTTGAATGTGATGAGGGTAAACTTCTTGTTTTTTTCTCAGCTCTCCTCTTTTTCCCTCCACTAAAAAGTCTCCTGCTTGCCTCTTGAATGAGAGATAATTTACCCCATTCCATTTCACCCTCTCTCTTCCCACTACATTTCTCTCTCACCATTTACCTTAATTTCTTTTAAGATATGGTCCCATCCTATTCAATTCACTCTGTGCTCTCTGTGTCTGTGTGTGCATGCATGTGTGTGTGTGTGCGCGTGTGTACATGTGTGTATGTGTGTGTGTGATCCAACCAACTACCCAGATACTGAAAAGTTTTAAGAGTTAGACATATTGTCTTTCCATGTAGGAATGTAAACAGTTCACTTTTGGTAAGTCCCTTATGACTTCTCTTTGCTGTTTACTTTTTCATGCTTCTTCTCATTCTTGTGTTTGAAAGAAACATTTTCTTTTCAACTCTGGTCTTTTCATCAAGAATGCTTGAAAGTCCTCTGTTTCATTGAAAGATCATATTTCCCCCCGAAGTATTATACTCAGTTTTGCTGGGTAGGTGATTCTTGGTTTTAGTCCTAGTTCCTTTGACTTCTGGAATATCCTATTCCACGCCCTTCAATCCCTCAATGTAGATTCTGCTAGATCTTGTGTTATCCTGCTTGTATTTCCACAATACTGGAATTGTTTCTTTCTAGCTGCTTGCCATATTTTCTCCTTGACCTGGGAATTCTGGAATTTGGCCACAATGTTCCTAGGAATTTCTCTTTTTGGATCTCTTTCAGGTGGTGATCGATGGATTCTTTCAATACTTCTTTTGCCCTCTAGTTGTAGAATATCAGGGCAGTTTTCCTCGATAATTTCATGGAAGATGATGTCTAGGCTCTTTTTTTGATCATGACTTTCAGGTAGTGCCATGATTTTTATGTTGTCTTTCCTGGATCTATTTTCCAGGTCAGTTGTTTTTCCCATGAGATATTTCACATTCTCTTCCATTTTTCATTCTTTTGGTTTTGTTTTGTGATTTCTTGGTTTCTCAGAAAGTCATTAGCCTCCATCTGTTCCATTCTAATTTTGAGAGAACTATTATCTTCAGTGAGCTTTTGTACCTCTTTTCCATTTGGCTAATTCTATTTTTGAAAGCCTTCTTCTCCTCATTGGCTTTTTGAATCTCTTTTGCCAATTGAGTGAGCCTATTTTTCAAGGTGTTATTTTCTTCAACATTTTTTTGGGTCTCCTTTACCAAGGTATTGACCTATTTTTCATGCTTTTCTTGCATCTCTCTCATTTCTCTTCCCAGTTTTTCCTCCACCTGTCTAACTTGATTTTCAAAATCCTTTTTGAACTCTTCCATGGCCTGAGCCCACCAGACATCCACCTCGGATGTCTGGGATAGAGAGGCCCCGACCTCCACATCTTTCTCCAATGACAGGCATTGTACTTCGTCATCAGAAATGAAGTGGGGAAGGAACATCTCTTCCCCAATAAAGTAGCTCTCTATGGTCTTATTCTGCTTCCTTTTTCTGGGCATTTTCCCAGCCAGTTTCCTGACTTCTGAGATTCCTCTGCACCCCCACCTAGATCTGCCCAGCTAGTGCTTGGTGTCTGAGATTCAAATGGGCTTTCCGCGGCAGGCATGGCTGCTATTGAATGTGAGCTTAAGTTCTGGTGCTGGGGTGGGGGCAGGGCCGCCTCCTAGGCTCAGTTCCCTCATGCGGTTTATGCAGAGACCTTCAGTAGTGGCCCTGAACTTCTGCCTGCTGCTCGGGGAGTCCTGGGGGCCACTGCCGCTGCCTCTGCTGCTGCCTCTGCTGCTGCCTCCCGAGGGGGCCCGAGTCAGGGAGACACCCCGCTTCCCTCTCGGCCAGCCCAGAAGTCTCTTTCACTGACCTGTAGCATCTGTGGGTGGAGTGACCTTCCCGGAGATTCCATCCCTGAAGCCTTCTGGGATCTGCTCCTCTGGGGCCGTGCGGCCAGGGCAACACAGGGGTGGACTCCGCTGTCCGGTGTGGGATGGACTCCTGGGGACAGCTCTCCAGGGCTCTCTGGAATGGAAATCTTTTCCACTGTGTTTCTATGCACCTTGCAGTGCTCCAGAATTTGTGGGGAGTTCTGTTTGCAGGAAATATATGAGCTGTGGGTTCAGAGCTAGCATACCTGAGTCTTTCTACTCCGCCATCTTGGCTCCACCCCTTGCCTCTTTTATGTGAGATGATTTGCTACATTCTACCTCTCCCTTTTGCTTTCTCCTCGTACATTCCTCTGAACAGTTAATTTTACTTTTTAGGTATTTTCCCTTCATATGCAGCTCACCCTGTGTCTTCTATGTATACACACACATACACACACATATGCATACCTACACATATACATATATAATATACACATACATACATTTGTTTGTGTGTGTGTATATATATGTGTGTGTATATGTGTATTTATATATGTGTATATGTGCGTGTATATATGTATATGTGTGTGTATATATATGTATATATGTGTGTGTGTATATATATATGCATGTGTATATGTGTGTATATATGTATGTGTATATGTGTGTGTGTATATATGTGTGTGTGTGTATATATATATATATATATATATGTATATTCCCTGTAACTACCCTAATACTGAGAAAAGTCTCATGAATTACAAGTACCTTTCCATGTAGTAATGTAAAAAGTTCAACTTTAATGAGTTCAATATGGCTTCTCTTTACTGTTTACCTTTTCACGTTTCTCTGGACTCTTGTATTTGAAAGTCAGATTTTCTATTCAACTCTGGTCTTTTCAACAAGAATGCTTGGAAGTTCTCTATTTCATTGAAATTCCATTTCCATCCCCCCCGGAGTATTAAATTCAGCTGTGCTGGGTAAGTGATTTTTTTGGTGTTAATCCTGACTCCTTTGACTTCTGGAATATAATACTCCAAGCTAACTGATTCCTTAATGTGGAAGCTACTAACTCCTGTGTTATCCTGATTATACTTCCACAACACTTGAATTGTTTATTTCTGGCTGCTTGTAATATTTTCTCCTTAACCTGGGATCTCTGGAATTTGGCTACAATATTCCTAGGAGTCTTCCTTTTGGTCACTCTTTCTAGAAGTGGTCAGTGGATTATTTCCATTTCTTTTTGCCCTCTGGTTCTAGAATTTCAAGACAGTTTTCCTTGATAATTCTTTGGAAAAGGATATCTAAGGTCTTTTTTTGATCATGGTTTTCAGGTAGACCAATGATTTTGAAATTATCTCTCCTGTATCTATTTTCAAAGTCAGTTGTTTTTCCAATGATATGTTTCACATTGTCTTCTTTTTTATCCATTCTTCTGGTTCTGTTTTATAATTCCTTGATTTCTCATAAAGTTGTTACCTTCCATTTGCTCTAATATAATTTTGCAGGAATTATTTTCCTCAGTGAGATTTTGGGCCTCCTTTTCCATTTGACCAATTCTGATTCTTAAGGCATTATTCACTTCTTTGACTTTTTGGACCTCTTTTGTCATTTGGGTTAGTCTATTTTTAAAGGTGTTATTTTCTTCACCACTATTTTGGGTCTTCTTTAGTCAGCTGTCGACTCTTTTCTCATGATTTTCTTGCATCATTCTCATTTTTCTTCTATTTTTCTTACTTGATTTTTGAATTCCTTTTTTGAGCTCTTCCATGGCCTGAGACCATTTCATAATTTTTGGAGGTTTTTGATGTAGGAGCTTTGACCTTGCTATCTTCCTCCTGTTGTATGCTTTGATCTTCCTCAACCAAAGGAATGGAAGAAAATACTTTTTTACTAAGAAAGTAACCTTCTATAGACTTATTTATCATCCTTTTGGACATTTCCGCAGTCAATAACTTGTCTTTTGAGCTTTATGCTAAGTGGAGAGTGTACTACCCCACGTTACAGAGGTTTTGTGCAACTGTTTTCAGAAATATCTCTAGGTGCCTGTAAGTTCTCAATTCCTCCAAATTGATATAATCAAGGGAGAGGTGATTACTCCTCTCCTATCCTGAACTCTAGTCTGTGGGCCAACAATTTCAGAATCTTTTCAAACTTTTACACCATGCAAGTAGGATTCCCTCTCTATAGCCTCCAGCAGCTCAACCATGCCAGCACTCCCCCTTACTCCAGGACTGTCATTTAATACTGTGCCCCAGATAACCACTCAATTCCCCCATCATCTGTAGGCTTTGAACGGCAGAAGCAGCCACCTGCACCAGTGGCGACTGCTGCCCTGGGGTTGGGACTCAGGCTAGACCATGCTCCCCTCTCATTCAGGTAAGAGAGCTTTATCACTGACATTTGAAGCTGTCTGAGGCATTTGTGGATTGAGAAATCTGATAACTGGAACAGCTGAGAGTGATTCAATGCCCTGAAGCCTACTCCAGTCTTATCTGTTGCGGTGCAATGTGGGTTATGCTGTACTCTGAACCTTGTGTGATAGACCCATCCTGTCAGTCTTCCATATTATCTTGGGCTGGAAATTTGTTTCACTCTGTTATTTTGTGACTTCTGCTGCTCTAAAATACATTCCCCTAGGGAAATTGAGCTGCGTATCAGGTTCTCAGCCCTGAGTGGCTCTTTTGGGATGAGGAGGATAGCTAGATGGCCTGGTGGAGCTAATGGAGACTCTGGCCAGGGAACCCTACTTGCAGATCCCGGGCAGAAAAGATTTGGTAACTCCCAGAACAGAGTGCAGGCCAAGAGAGGAGTAAACTGCTTTCCCTTGATTGTGTCACCTTGGAGGAACTGAGAAGTTACAGGTCCCCAGAGTGTACCCTCCTCTTGACAAAAGACTCAAAAGTCAAGTAACTGGCTGGAAAAATGCTTCAAAAAGGGGAAAAAAGACTATAAAAGGTTACTTTTTTGGTGAACAGATCTTTTCTTCCATCTTTTTGAATGAGGAAGAACAAAGCATACCATCAGAGGAAGACCTGAAAGGCAAGGCTTCTACATCCAAAACCTCCAAAGTAAATATGCATTGGTCTCAGGCCATGGAAGAGCTCAAAAGTGATTCTGAAAATCAAATAAGAGAGGTGGAGGAAAAGTTGGGAAGAGAAATCAGAGTGATGCAAGAAAATCATGAAAAGTGAGTCATTTGCTTGCTAAAGGAGACCCCAAAAATGCTGAAGAAAATAATACCTTTAAAAACAGGCTAACTCAATTGGCAAAAGAGGTCCAAAAAGCAAATGAGGAGAAGAACACTTTAAAAAGCAGAATTAGACAAATGGAAAAGGAGGTTCAAAAGTTCACTGAAGAAAATAGTTCTATAAAAATTAGAATGGAGCATATGGAAGCTAATGACTTTATGAGAAACCAAGAAATTACAAAACAAAACCAAAAGAATGAAAAAAAAATAGAAGACAATGTGAAACATTTCCTTGGAAAAAACTGACCTGGGAAATAGATCCAGGAGAGAGAATTTAAAAATTATGGGATTACCTGAAAGTCATGATCAAAAAAGAGCTTAGACATCATCTTTCATGAAATTATCAATGAAAACTGCCCAGATATTCTAGAACCAGAGGCAAAATAAATATTGAAAGAATTCATTGATCACTTCCTGAAAGAGATCTGAAAAGAAAAACTCCTAGGAATATTGTAGTCAAATTCCAGAGCTACTAGATCAAAGAGAAAATATTGCAAGCAGCTAGGAAGAAATAATTGGAATATTGTGGAAATACAATCAGGATAACACAAGATCTAGCAGCTTCTACATTAAGGGATCAAAGAGCTTGGAATATGATACTTCAGAAGTCAAAGGAACTAGGATTAAGACCAAAAACCATCTACACAGAAAATCTGAGTATAATACTTTAGGGGAAAAATGGTCACTCAATAAAATAGAGGACTTTCAAGCATTCTTGATGAAAAGACCAGAGCTGAATAGAAAATTTGACTTTCAAAAACAAGAATTAAGAGAAGCATGAAAAGGTAATTAGGAAAGAGAAATGATAAGGGACTTACATTCCTACATGGAAAGAAAATTTTCGTAGTTCTTGAAACTTTTCTCAGTACTTGGGTAGTTGGATGGATTATACACACACACACATGCACACATGCACATGCATGCGCACATATACAGAGAGCACAGGGTATGTTGAATAGGAAGGGATAATATCTAAAAAAATAAAATTAAAGGATGAGAGAGTAACATATTGAGAGGAGAAAGGGAGAAATGGAATGGGAAAAATTATCTCTCATTAAAGAGGCAAGAAAAAGCTTTTCCAATGGAGGGGAAAAGGAGTAAGGTGAGAGGGAAAAGGTGAGACCTACTCTCATCACAGGTGACTTAAGGAGGGAATAACATGCACAGTCAATTTGGTACTATAGGAAAGTAGGGGAGAAGGGGATAAGTGGGGTGGAGGCATGAGAAAAAGAAGTGGAAATGGGAGGAGGTTACAATTAGAAGTAAACACTTTTGGGGAGGGAGAAGGTGAAAAGAGAGAATAGAATAAATGGAGGGCAGTATAAGATGGAGGGAAATATTGTTAGTCTTATACAACATGACTGTTATGGAAGTCATTTGCATAAGTACGCATATAAAGCCTATATTGAATTGCTTGCCTTCTCAGTGGGGATGAGTGGGGAGGGAGGAAGGGAGAGAAGTTGGAATTCAGAGTTTTAGGAACAAATGTTGAGAATTGTTTTTGCACACAACTGAGAAATAAGAAATACAGGTAATGGGGTATAGAAATTTATCTTGCCCTACAAGAAAATAGAGGAGATGGAGATAAGGTAAAGAAGGGGTGTGATAGAAGAGAGGGCAGATTGGGGCTAGGAGTAATCAGAATGCATGACGTTTTGGGGTGGGGGAAGGGAGAGATGGGGAGAAAATTTGGATCTCAAAATTTTGTTGAAATCAATGTTGAAAACTAAAAATAAACAAATAAACATAAAAAGAATTAGCCAAATTCAAAAAGAGATACAAAAGCACACCAAAGAAAATAATGCCTTAAAACTTGAAGTTGGACAATTGAAAGCTAATGACTCCATGAAATATCAAGGAACAATAAAACAAAGTCAACTAAATGAAAATTAGGACACTATGAAATATCTCATTGAAGATAAAACAAGTGATCTGAAAAATAGATCAAGAGGAGAGAATTTAAGAACTATTGGATGGCTAGAAAACCATGAATGAAGAAGCAGCATATACATCATATTTCAAAAATTTTTCAAGGAAAACTTCCCTGATTTCTTTGAACCAGAGGGTGAAATAGAAATTGAGAGAATCCACTGAATACCAGCTGAAAGAGACCCCAAAATGAAAACTCTTGGGAATATTATTTCCCAGATTCCAAATTTCAGAGTTCCCAGTTTAAAGAGAAAATACTTCAACCAGCAAGAAATAAATTATTCAAATATCATAGAGCCACAGTTAGGATTGCACTAAATTTAATAGCTACAACACTGAAGCAGCAAAGTGTTGGAATATATTTCAAAAGGCAAAGGAGCTAAGATTATAACCAAGCATAGCTACTCAGCAAAACTGAGTATAACCTTTCAAGAGAAAAAATGTATATTTAGTGAAATGGCAGATTTTCAAATCTCCCTCATAAAATGACTAGAGATGAATAGACATTTTGATTTTCAAATACAAGACTCAAGAGAAACAGAAAAAGACGAGATAAATCATAAGGAACTCAATAAGGTCAAACTGTTTGCCTTTCTACATGGGAAGATATAGAAAAGTAAACATATATCTTCTAAGAACTTTAACATTATTAGGGCAGTAAGAAGGATTCTATAGAGAAAGGGGATGCAGAAATTAGTTGATTATATTGAGATGATGTGAAAATGGCTATGTAAGAAAGAGGGATGATTACAGGAAAACAGAAAAGAGGAAAATTGTGGAAATGATCTCACATAAAAGAAATGTTCAAGAAAGTTTTTACAGCAAAGAGGCAAATGCTGGGAATGGGGGCTATGTTATAACCTCACTCACATCTAAATTGGCTCAAAGAAAGAAAAATATATCTACACACTCAACTGATAATTGAAATCTATCTTACCCATCAGGGAATTAGGAAGGGAGAAGAATAAGAAAAAGAGCTTAGCAGATATAAGTGTACACAAATATAAGAAGGAAGTGATAAGAATCAAAAAATATTTTAGAGGAGAAACAGGAAAAAAAGAGAGGAAAAGAAACAGAAGAAAATAAGATGGAGGGACATGCACAATTACTAATCATACTGTGAATACAAATGCAATAAAACTGAAGCAGATAGCAGAATGGATTAAAAACCAGAAACCAACAATATGTGGTTTTATAACAAAGACATTTGAAATAGAGAGCACACACCAAGTTAAAAGAGAGAGCTAGAGCAAAATCTATTATACTTCAGCTAAGGTAACAAGAAAAGACAAGGGTATAAATTATGATCTCAGAAAAATAGATCTAATTAAAAAGAATGGGCAGGGAAACTATCTTACTGAAAGGAATCATAGGCAATGAAATAACATCAATATTAAACATATATACATCAAATGACGCAGCATTCAAATTCTTAAAATAACAGTTAAATGAGTAACAGGAGTAAGTAGACATTAAGACTATGTTGTACTAATAAGTTAAGGAGATAGATAGGATGTAAGGAAGATTAAGATTAGGGTGAGGGAAGAATGTCTATTATCACCATTATTATGCAATATTGTACTGGAAATGCTGCCTATAACAAGTCAAGAAAAATAAAATGAAGCCATGAGAATAGATGATAAGGAAACAAAACTTTCTCTCTTAGCACATGACATGATATACTTAGAGAGTTATAAAAGAGGTTGAAATATTCCCCAATTGATAAATGGTCAAAGGATATGAATAGGCAGTTTTCAGAGGAAGAAATTAAAGCTATCTATAATCATATGAAAAAATGCTCTAAATCACTTTTGATTAGAGAGATGCAAATCAAAACAACTCTGAGGTACCACATCACACCTATCAGATTGGCAAACATGACAGAATAGGAAAATGATAAATGCTGGAGAGGATGTGGGAGAGTTGGAACACTAATTCATTGTTGGTGGAGCTGTGAGATCATCCAACTATTCTGGAGAGTGGTTTGGAACTATGCCCAAAGGGCTACAAAAATGTGCATACCTTTTGACCCAGCAATATTGCTACTAGGACTGTATCCCCAAGAGATCATAAAAATGGAAAAGGGTCCCACATGTACAAAAATATTTATAGCAGCACTCTTTGTAGTTGCCCAAAACTGGAAAACAAGGGGATGCCCATCAATTGGGGAATGGCTGAATAAATTATGGTATATGAATGTAATGGAATACTATTGTGGCATAAGAAATGATGAACAAGAAGACTTCAGGGAGGCCTGGAAGGACTTGTATGACCTGATGCTGAGCGAAAGGAGCAGAACCAGGAGAACTTTGTGCACAACAACGACCACAGTGTGCGAGAGTTTTTTCTGGTAGACTTGGAACTTCATAATAAGGCAAGAACTTAAAAAAACAATTCCTGGTGGTTTTCTAAGTCAAAATGCTTTCCACACTCAGAGAAAGAACTATGGAATTCATTCACACAATGTAGTAGATCATGTGTGTGTGTGTGTGTGTGTGTGTGTATTGTGTTTTGATTTGTTATATGATTTCTTCCATTTATTTTAGTTCATCTACGTAGCATGACTATAATGAAAACATATTCAATAGGAAAGTATATATGTAGATCCTATATAGAATTGTATGCCGTCTTGGGGAGGGAGAGGGGTGTTGGGGGGTAGGTGTGTGTGTGGGGTAAAATCTAAGTTTTATGGTAGTGATTGTAGAACATTAAAAAATTAAATAATAATTAAAATGGTTGAAATAGTTAACATCTTTAGCAAAGTTGCAAGATACAAAATAAATAGATATGTCATCAGCATTACTATATACTACCAATAAAACCCAGCCAAAAGAGATACATAGAGAAATTCCATTCAAAATAACTGCAAACATTATAAAATGCTTGGGAGTCTACCTGCCAAGACAAATTAAGGGATTATATGGACATAATCATGAAACAATTTTCACACACAAAATGCAAGACAAATTAAGGGATTATATGAACATAATTACAAAACAATTTTCACACTCAAAATGACGGATCTAAATAATTTTAACAATATTAATTGTTACTTACTCAGTGCCATACCTATCAAACTACTGAAGAATTCTTTTATAGACTTACAAAAATAGTAACAAAATTAATGTCAAAGAAAAACAAGAAAAGAATATTAAAGGAACCAATGGAAAAAAATGTCAAAAAGGTGTGACCTCACCTGTGTTACAAAATGGTAATCATCCAAATAACCTGGTAATGGCTAAGAAATATAATGGAGCATCAGTGGAATAGATTAGAAACACAATGCACAGTTGTACATGATGACAGTCATCTACTGTTTGATAAACTGAAAGATCCAAGTTGTTGGGGTAAGAGCTCAACATGTAACAAAAATTACTAGGAAAACTGGCAAGTAGTTTGGCAGAAAGTAGGTCTATGCCTACATACAAAATATAACATGTTCATATCAACATTAGCATTGTACACCAAGATAAGGTCAAAATAGATGAATGATTTAGACATAAAGGATATCATAAGTAAATTAAGGAAGCATGAAAAAAATGTACCCATCTGATATATGGATATGGCAAGAGTTTATGAACAAACAAAAATAGAGGAGATTACAGGAAGCAAAATAGAACATTTTGATTACATGACATTAAAAAGCTTTTACATAAATAAAACTAATTCAGCTAAAATTAGAAGGAAAACATCTACATGTATGGAGAGAACTGAGCCAAATTCATAAAAATAATAAATGTTCAAAAGATATGAACAGACAGTTTTCAAAAAACAGAAATCAAAGGTATTGATAGTCACATGAAAAGTGCTCTAAATAACTACTGACTAGAGCAATGCAGATTAAAAGGCTCTGAGTTACCATCTCACACCTGTCAGATTGACTAAGATGACAGAAGAGGAAAATGACAAGTGATGGAGGGGATATGAAAAAATTGGGGCACTAATACATTGTTGATGGAGTTGCAAACTAATCAAACCACTCAGAGAACAATTTGGAACCATGCCCAACAACCTCTAAAATTGTAGTAGTAGTATTAGTAGGTCTTCATCCCAAAGAGTTAACAGAAAGTGGAAAAGGATCTATTTTTACATAAATATTTATAGCAGTTCTGTTTGTGGTGGCAAAGAATTGGAAATTGAGGAGACGCCCAGAGGAATGTCTGAACAAATAATTGTATATGATTGTGATGGAATACTATTGTACTGTAAGAAATGATGAGCCGGATTCTTTCCTGGAAGCCTTTCTGGAAAGGCTTACATAAACTGATGCAAAGTGATGTGAGCAGAACAAGGACAACTTTGGACATGGCAACAGCAGTGTCAGAAGAATTAGCAACAGTGAAAGACTTAGCTACTCTGATCAAGACAATGTATAATCCCAATCAAATTACTTGTTTTCTCAAGCAGATGAGGAAGCAGGAGCAAGGGAGAGAATTGGGAATGAAATTTTTTAAAATGCTTGTTAAAATTTTATTTGCATTTGAGAAATATCTAATGAAATAAATAAAAATAAGAAGTACCATTTGCTTATATCCTTTACACTTTACTTTGTTTCCATTCTCCCTAGGGGCTTTCTGTGTGCATGAAGAGAGTGTGCCCCGACACAGAGGGTATTGTTAACTGTAACTTTAACTTCTGTATTAATCTATTTTCTTAAAGCTAATTAATGCAAGACAATTGATTGATAATGGAGAACATGCAAGAGGGAGGTTCATTATTATAGCGTTTGAAACCCTAAACCCTTTACTCTCGATGCTGAGGGTTATAGTGATCAACTACTTGCTAGGATGTCTCTTATTGTGTGTTTGACTTGAAATGGCACTCCTAGAGAGGGAACTACAAATAAATGGAAAAGAAATGATTGAAACAGAGGGAAAGAAAGGGGAAAATATTTCATTTCAGTTGCAGAATGGGAACGTATTGAAGGAAGTCCCCAGGGGAGAAGACAGATATACTGAAATGGAAGATGGACATCCTTTATTTCTTTCCTTCTTTTTTTTTTTAGTTTTCAACATTCATTTTTTATAAGATTTTGTTACAAAATTTTCTTCCTCCCTCCCACCCTTTTCTCCATCCCAAAGCAACAAGTAATCTGATATAAGATATATGTACAACCATGTTAAACAGATTTCCGCATGTCATCTTATGAAAGAACGTAATAAAAGGGGAAAATAGTATGTTTCAATCTATATTCAGACTCCATAGTTATTTCACTTGAAGTGGGTAGCTTTTTCCATTCTGACTTTTTTTTGGAATTATCTTGGATCATTGTGCTGTTGAGAAGAGCTAAGTCTAGCAGAGTTGATCATTGCAATTACTATTGCAATGCTACTGCAGTATACATTGTTCTCTTGAATCTGCTCACTTCACTCAGCATCAGTTTATGTAAGTCTTTTGAGGTTTTTCTGAAATACATCTGCTCATCATTTCTTATAGCACAATAGTATTCCATCACATTCATATGACAGAACTTGTGCAGTCATTCCCCAGTTGATGAATATTCCCTCAATTTTGAATTCTTTGCCACCATAATAAGTTCTGCAATAAATATTTTTGTATGCATAGGTTCTTTCCCCCATTTTTATGATCTTTTTGGCATGCAGACCTAGTGGTGGTATTGCTGGATCAAAAAGTATGCCCGGTTTGATTGCTCCTTGTGCATAGTTAATGGACATTTTTCAATGAGAAAAATATGCAGAAATTTGGTTCTTAGAAAGGCTACTTAACTTGCTCAGAAGAAGGGTACTCAGAGCTTCTGGAAGAAAGGGGTGCCTAGAATCGTTAAAGACCACCATTTAAGAAAAGGGATTTCATGGCAAACAGGGGTAAAAGTGATCATGTGGAGGGCAAAGAATAGTAAAGAACTGCCTAATTAAGAACATGGAAAAATTCATATTATGAGGCAGTACTTTTATTCTCTCTATCATCTGCATAAACTGATATTTAGAAGAGTGGGGCACAACAGGGAAAGGATGTCAGGTGCCAAAATTCACAAAGCAACTAAAAAGAAAATCTTTAGAAAAGGAAAGTCAAAATAGCTAACGTACAATCTCAAATTCCAATGTAGAGACTAAGAAAGGAATACATAAGCTAAAACCGTAAACCAAAGAATAAAATTTCCAAAGGGACAAAAAAGGAAGAGAAAAATGAAGAGAACCTGAGAAAGAAATCTTTTTTTAAAAGTGCAGAAGTCGATATTTTAAAAATAAAAACCTAACAAATCAAGCAAATTGAAGAAGAGAGGAAGGAGGATTTTACTTGAAAACTTACCTAAGAGAAAAAAAAGTGGGATGAATTAAAAAATCATATAAAAGGTATTTGGAGAACAAAGGAGCTAGGTTTGCATTCAAGAATAACTTATACAGAAAAATTGATAGACACAATTTTATAATTATATTATAATAATTTAATTTATAGTCCTAAATGAAAAAACAATGGACATTTGATGAACTGAAAGACTTTTGGGTATTTGTAACAAAAAGACTAGAACTCGATGAAAAATTTGATGCTGAAGATCCAGAAGACAGATAAGGATATCCGTAAAGACTAATTATAAGGCACAGATTAAGGTCAAACTGTTGACTTATGATATATGAAAATGTTCTTAATATTAGTAATAATTAGTTATTATTAATAGTAGCAGTATTTTTGTGTTTGCTTTTTGTTTTTTATTGGGACCATGACATCAGGAAAATGATGACATGACTTGCAGTTGACTTTGATTTCAGTCGGGGAGAACTGTGCAAGGTCACCAGTCTGGGTCCTGTGCCTATGTATTCATCAGGATGATTGGCGATGACCCAGGATGCAATGGGAGACCCTAGTCCTTTTAGGCTAAGGTCTTTTTAGGCTCTCATTTTGAGTGAAGTAATACTCATTCAGTGAATGGACCTCTTTAAGAAGAGAGTCGAGAGATGATCCTTTTAAAAAAAATAATCAAACTGGGAGGGCAAGACCCTCGGGGTTGCTGATTACAAGAGGAAAAGTTACTATTCACATTCACTCTGAGTCAGGAGGGCCCAGAATATAGAAATGGAGTGGTGCTTGGGCAGAGACCTTTTGTGGTCCAACCTATGAACTCTAGAGAGAAATGAGTTTAAAGTTTGGTCTTTGAGGAAAGAAAGAAAGAAAGAAAGAAAGAAAAAAAGAAAGAAAGAAAGAAAGGAGAAAAAGAAAGAAAAGAAGAAAGAAAGAAAGAAAGAAAGAAAGAAGAAAGAAAGAAAGAAAGAAAGAAAGAAAGAAAGAAAAGAAGAAAGAAGGAAAGAAGGAAAGAAAGAAAAAGAAAGAAAGGAAGGAAGAAAGAAGAAGAAAGAAAGAAGGAAAGAAGGAAAGAAAGAAAGAAAGAAAGGAAGGAAGGAAGGAAGGAAGGAAGGAAGGAAGGAAGGAAGGAAGGAAGGAAGGAAGGAAGGAAGGAAGGAAGGGAGACAGGAAGAAAGAGAGACAGGAAGGAAGGAAGGGAGACAGGAAGAAAGAGAGACAGGAAGGATGGATAGAAAGAAAGATTTGAAGAAGGATGCTATCTGCATCGGGAGAAAGAACTTATAAGTAGAAGTATGTATAGAATAATTATGCACAAATGTATATGCACTTGTAAGTGTGTGTGTGTGTGTGTCTTATGTACCTATTTGAATCTAATGGTAATCATCTCTTGAGGGGGATGAAAAAAATCCACATGAAAATTTTGTTTTGTATTTGAAAGAATAGCAAATTATGCATAGTAGATTTGCAGTTTCATGTAAAATCATCTTTTTTATTGTAGTATGTTATGGAAATGTTTATTGTATTCCATAAATTTAAAATAAAATAAAAGAACAAAATCAGATAAAATGAAGGAAAAACTGAATTAATAAATAAAGTAAAACTATCAAACTAGGAAAATGGATATTAAGCAGGAGGGGAGTAAGGCTTGAAGGTGACAAAAAAAGACATAATAGAATTAAAGTAGATTAAGTTGGATAAGTAAGCAGCTACAGGTAAAGCAGATTAAGCAACTAAGGCATAAAATGATAAATTTATGGAAAAAGAGGAAAAAACCCAATTTTGGAAACAAAGATATATGGAGGAAAATTCTAAACTAATCTAATAATTTTGGGTGTGAATAAAAACAGTCCAATGAAATGAAAAAGACAAATAGATTTGATAAGAAATCAAAACTCTGCAATTTGTTGCTTATAAGAAACACACTTAGAGATTAATAAAATTGAGATTAAGAAAACTATTGAACCAATAAATAAAACTAAGAGTTGGTTTTATGAAAAGATCAATAAAATTGATAAACTTTTGGTCAATTTGATTAAAGAAAGAAGAAAAACCACATTACCAATCTTAAAAACAAAAAGGGAAAACTAACCTCCAATGAGGAGGAAATTAAAACAATAATTAGAAATTATTTTGTCAACCATATGACCATAAATTCGACAAGCTAAATGAGATGGATAATTATTTTTAAAAAATATAAATTGTCCAGATTAGTAGAAGAAGAATTTTGATACTTACATAATTCCATCTCAGAAAAAGAAATTGAACAAGTCACCACTGAAGTTCCTAGGAAAAAATCTCCAGGGCAAGATGTATTTACAAGTGAATTCTATCAAACATTTAAAGAACAGTTAATTCCAATATTGTATAAACATTTGGAAAAACTGGGAAAGGAGTCTTACTAAACTTTTTTTATGATACAAATGTGGTTCTGGTACCTAAACCAGGAAGACCCAAAACAGAGAAAGAAAATTATAGACCCAATTCCTCTAATGAACACAGAAGCAAAAAATTTAAACGAGATATTAGCAAAAAGAATACAGCAACTGATCATGAGAATAATACATTATGATCAGGTAGGAATTATACCAGAAGTGCAGGTCTGGTTCAATACTAGGCAAACTATTTGCATTGCTGATCATATCAACAACAAAACTAACAGAAACCACATGATTATTTCAATAGATGCAGAAAAAGCTTTTGACAAAATACAACACCCATTCCTATTGAAAACGCTGGAGAGCATAGGAATAAATGGAACTTTTCATAAAATGATAAGTAGTATCTACCTAAAACATTACACGCAATGGAGATAAGCTAGATGCATTTCCATAAGATCAGAGGTGAAACAAGGATGTCCTTTATCACTATGGTTATTCAATATGGTACCAGAAATGCTAGATGTAGCAATAAGAGAGGAAAAAGAAATGGAAGGAATTAGAATAGGCAAAGAAGAAACTAAGTTATCACTCTTTGCAGATGATATGATGATATACTTAGAGAATCCCAGAGAATCAGGTAGAAATTTGCTTGAAATAGTAAACAATTCTGGCACAGTTGCAGATTACAAAATAAACCCACATAAATCATAGCATTTCTATACATTAGTAACAATGCCCAACAGCAAGAGATGAAAAGAGAAATCCCATTTAAAGTTATGGTAAACACACTAAAATATCTAGGAGTTTACCTGCCAAAACAAATCCAGGGACCATATGAACACAATTGCAAAACACTTTGCACAAGTCAAGTCAGACCTAAGTAAGTGGAAAAACATCAGTTGCTCATGGGTAGACTGAGCCAATATAATAAAAATGAGAATTTTACCTAAATTAATTTACTTATTCAGTGCTATACCAATCAAATTACCAGATAATTGTTTTCTAGAGGTAGAAAAAATAATGTCAAAATTCATCTGGAAGAACAAAAGGTCTAGAATGTCAAAGGAACTAATGAAAATAAATTCTAGGTAAGATAGCCTAGCCCTACCAAATCTCAAATTGTATTGTAAAGCAGCAGTCATCAAAACCACTTAGTACTGGCTAAGAAACAGAAGGATAGACCAGTGGAAAAGTTAGGTATTTAAGACACAGTAGTCAATGAATATAGCAATCTACTGTTAGATAAATCCAAGGACCCCAGCTTCTGGGATAAAAACTGACTGACAAAAAATACTGGGAAAACTGGTTAACAGTGTGGTGGAAACTGAGCATGGACCAATGCCAACACCATACGCAAGAATAAAGTCCTAATTGATACATGATCTAGGTATAAAGATTAATACTATAAACAAATTAGAGGCACAAGGAATGAAATATTGTGTTTGTCAGATTTATGGAGAATGGAGAAACTTATGAACAAATGAGAGATAGAGAATATTATGAAGTGCAAAATGAGTAATTTTGATTACATTAAATTGAAAAGTTTTTGCACAAACACAATACAATGAAGATTAGGAGAGAAGCAGAAAACTGGGAAAGAATTTTTGCAACTAGTGTCTGTGATAAAGGCCTCATTTCTAAAATATATAGAGAGCGGAGTCAAATGTACAAGAATACAAGTCATTTGCAAATTGATAAATGGTCAAAGGATATGAACAAGCAGTTTTCATAGGAAGAAATTAAAGCTCTCTATAGTCATATGAAAAAATGCTCTAAATCACTATTGATTAGAGAGATACAAATCAAAACAATTCTGAGGTACCACATCACACCTATCAGATTGGTTAACAAGACAAAACAGGACGAGGATATATTTTGGAGAAGATGTGGGAGAGTTGGAACACTAATTCATTGTTGGTGGATCTGTGAGCTGATCCAACCATTCTGGAGAGCAGTTTGGAATTATGCCCAAAGGGCTACAAAAATATGAATAACCTTTGACCCAGCAATATTGCTTCTGAGACTGTATCCCAAAGAGATCATAGAAATGGGAAAGTGTCCCACATGTACAAAAATATTATAGCAGCTCTATTTGTGGTGGCCCAAAACTGGAAGGATGCCCATCAATTGGGGAATGGCTGAACAAATTGTGGTATATGAATGCAATTGAGTACTATTGTGTTATAAGAAATGATGAGTAGGAAGAGGCCTGGAAAGACTTATATGAAATGATACTGAGTGAAAGGAGCAGAACTAGCAACAACCACAATGTGTGAGGAATTTTTCTGGTAGACTTAGTACTTTATTGCAATGCAAGGACTTAATTCTCAATGGACTCTTGAGGCAAAACGCCTTCCACATCCATATAAGGAACTATGGAATTGGATCACAAAATGAAGCAGATCATTTTCTTTTGTATTGTGTTTTGTTTTGTTTTATGGTTTCTTTTCAATTCTTCTATGCAACATGACTAAGGTGTAAATGTATTTAATAGATATGTATGTGTAGAACCTATTTAAGGTTGTATACCATCTCAGCAAAGGAGTGTGGAGGAAGGGGGAGAAAGGGGGAGGGATGGGGAAAAATCTAAGATGTATGGAAGTGATCGTAGAACACTAAAAACAAATAATTTAATAATAGCAATAATAAAGGAAACCCACCTAAAAACAGACACAAAAATAATTGAAATTTAGGATTGAGAAGAAAGAACTACTATGTATCAGGTAAAAAATATAAAAAACAAAGAAAATTGCAATCATGTTAACAGACTAAGTAAAAATAAACATCTACAACACGAGAGCAGATAGACAAGAAGACTACATTACGTTCAATGGAATAGTAGACAACAGATAGATGTCAGTATTAAACTAACGGCTTAGTATCTAAATTCAGAGAAGGAAAATTAACTGAATTACAAGAAAACACAGTAAAACTGTAGTTGGCAGAACATTTTAATGTATATTTCTGTTTCTGAGAAGTCTAATGGAAAGTTAAACAAAAGGGAGAATATTGAATAGGACAAATTGCTGAAAAAACTAGAGATAGGAGACTTATGGCATATTCTAAGTATTACTGCTAAAGGAGAAACAAGCATTGATTAAACATCTACTGTGTACTTAGGCACAGGTATCCTGCTAAGCTTCTTACAGATATTACCTCATTTAATCCTAACATCCCTGTGAGTTAGATGCTGTTATTATCCCCATTTTACTGATAAGAAAATAGAAACAGATAGATTCCAGAGAGAGGCTCAGAATTAGGCAGCTAGTGTAAGAATACAGATTTGAATTCAGATCTTTCTAACTCCAGTCTAGAGCTCTATCCACTGTACTACCTAACTACCTTTAAAGAATATATACATTTGTGAGTCCCATATGTAACTTTTAAAAATAACTTGACAGTGCATTAGAGGATAGAGATATTGCAAGTAATTATTTTAAAATTAATGTTAGTATAGTACATTGTATACATTGACTATACAACATATAATACAAGAGGCAATCGAAGTCCCATTTCAAATAATGACAAAGTACATAAAATATCTGAGAATCAATCTACTAAAGCAAAGTACTCTATTAATTTAACTCAAATATTCCTTTAAAATATTTTAATAGCTGGAAAAATGTTCAGTGTTCATTCCTGGTCTGTGCCAAAATAATAGCAAGTTATTTTAATTTTTAATTTTTTGTTTTTATTTATTTTCTTATTTTAATATTTAAGAAATTATTGTTATTTTAACAAGTTATTTAACTAAGTTATTTTGCAGTTTTAATACTATATCAATCAAATTATCCACCAAAATGTAATAGGGTATAAAGAAAAAAAACTCAGGGATGTTTTGATTGTATTTTTCACATTAAATATAATTTTCTTCATTATTAATTTAGCAATTTAGACTATTCTTTGTTATTAATAATTTGTACTTCTTTTGAGAAATGTTTGCTCACATCTTTTAACCACTTATTTACTGGGGAATGATTTTTCTTGTTATAAATCTATATCTATGTCTATATTCATCTAATGTATTTGATCTTTTTATATACATAATTTGTATCTTTATTGAATCTACATTTATACTTGCCTATATCTACTATCACCTAAACTGAAATCCATATCTATATAGCTAGATCATTTTTAGCTACAGCTATGTTTCCTGTCTGTATCTATCTCTATACCCATATTTATTATTTATATCTATGTAACATAGATACCCAACCTTTGTCAGAGAAATGTAATTCTTTTTCCTGCATTCTACTTTTCTAAACCTAGAGTCATTAATATACACAGCAACTGCAACTATATAAACAGAAAGAATAAACACAAATGGTCAAAGATAAATGTTTCAAAATGATAAAAAACGAACATGCTTCCAAATAAGAGATACAAGAACATCTTCCTATCCCACACCTTTCCCTGAATGTAAGAAGCACAAGAGTTTTATATCGCAATATTTTCAGTCTTTTGTGATGTATTGAACAGCTTTGAAGATTTTCTCCTTGTTATATTATTTTAAAATATTATTTCACATAGAGGATTAATCTATAGGAAAGGAACGGAAGAGATAAGCAGTAAACTTTTATAAAAATGTAGAAAACACGTAAACAACGAGATGACATCAAGAAAATCTATATTAAATATGAAAGTCAGAAAGTCATGTTTCAAAGTCATTTTTCCTCAGTAATAATTCCTCCTCTTCTTCACCCCTGTATTTTTCACATTTGTAGCCAATTTAAACAAAAATGAAAGGTGGGCAAGAAACAGCAGGATCACATGGACTCTGGAAATGAAGTAAAATATTTTGTTTGCATATAAATGTTTAGGGTAGTAAGAGAGCTGAAAAAGAAAAACACAAATAATTACATGAGTCATGAACTAAATTGCTTCTAAATCAAGCTCTTCTCTAAGTTTCCCATGAGGTATTCACAGTGAAAAGGCAATCTGACTCTTTGCTGGCATGGTATGTGAATTTTTAAAATACCAGAAGGCTGCATCCTAGAATAGCTCAAGTAGATCATTCTACTATCTTCTATATTTGAGAAAACAAGAAAGATGCAAGATATCTGATAATGTCTAATGTCTCTTTATATATAATCAAAATGGGGTCAAGACTAGATTTTTGTTAGTTTTTCCCCTCTAAATTCTCAGGATTAAGATTAAAGGTTAAGTATGATTCTCTGGAGAGTAAGGATTTTGGAGACAGGGAACCTGGGTTTAAATTTCTACCCTATTGGTGACCATTTGACTGACTTCAGCAAAAATAAGTTCATTTCTCTGGGCTTCAGAATCTTTATGTGAGGCTTTGTCCAGATGACCACTAAGGTCTGGTAGAGTTAGAACATGTACATGCCCTAAGGTGTCCAGCAGTGTGCAGTGAAAATGTTCAGGCTGTGAGGCACCTTAAAATAGTAAATCATCATTCAAAACCTTTGGATGGCATGCAGAACTAAGACCTCATTGTACAACATGCTTTTAAGGGTTCTGATTTAGAAGAAAGGGATGCTGGCAGAAAGTCCATGCACAGGAACCAATTTTCCCCACAATACTTTGGCAATACTGAAAGATTTTTGTTGTTTGTGTTCATTTGTTTGTTTCTGGTGGATACTCCTGTGCATACCTTGTGAATAGTCTGCTATGTGAACAGTCAGCCACTCAGTTAATGGCTTCTATTTTTTTACTATCTTATTCCAGAGACAGAAAGGAAAACGAAACTAATTCTAAGGGTTCTTGGCATAGGATGGGCCCAACTCTCTCATCTCTTCATGATGCCATCAGCCGTCATGGCCAGTAAAATCTGTACCCTATAACCTCCAGAATCTTCTGCTGACTCATCTGTTCAGTGACCTCATATTGTTTTCATGACCATAGCACTTAAACATAACATGTAGATCCGGACGGTTGCCACTAGTTCTTGGTATCATGAGTGGGATGGGCAAAAATCTGGTAAAGAACTCATTTATATGATATTTTCTCAACAGTGGGATACTGACAAGGATCTCAAAATTGAGTCCTCTAGCATTATTGTGTTGCTGGAGGATTATATAATTTTCCTCAGTCCCATATAAACCAGTATCCTCATCCTCCATCTGGAGGAAGGGCCCTAACTTTGCCAGCATATTTTAGCTGCCTGAAGAGGGGAGGTCATGTCTAGGAGTGTCTACTCATATGTTTTATTTAAAAGCATAACTTTATCTTTATGGTTTTAAGGCATTTATGTTTGATTGTTTTGTGACCATTCTTTCCAAGTACATTGTTGTTATTATGTATTTTTTTATTCTTCTTACTTTATTCTGCATCAAAATTTGTAAGTATTTCCATGTTCCTCTGTATTCTGTTGCTCTGGTCTCCTTTTCTCATTGGTATATTCCTCTTAGAACTTCAATTTAAAGAAGGACTCAAATCAGTCATCATTCATTCTTCAGACTTTCCTACTATGCTCCTCTTCCCTCTGAAAGCATGCCTTTCAGTCCTACTCCCACTCAGTTTCTCAATTCACTTTATTTTTTAAATTAAGTTATTTTATAGTAACAATCTTTATACTTAGATCATGTATCCATTTGTACTTTATACTTGTCTACCGTGTCGGGCATTGGTCTATGCCCAATTTCCACCACACAGTTATCTAGTGTTCCCAGTAGTTTTTGTGAAATAGTTCTTATCCCAGAAGCTGGGGTGCTTGGTTTTATCAAACAGTAGATTGCAATATTCATTGACTACTGTGTCTTGAGTACCTAACATATTCCACCCATCTACCCCTCTGTTTCTTAGCCAGTACAAAGTGGTTTTGATGATTGCTGCTTTATAACACAATTTAAGATCTGGTAGGGCTAGGCCACCTTCTCTAGCATTTATTTTCATTAGTTCTCTTGATATTCTGGACCTTTTGTTCTTACATATGAATTTTTATATTAGTTTTTCTAGCTCTAGAAAATAATCTGGTAGTTTGATTGGATAAGTAAATTAACTTAGGTGGAATTGTCATTTTTATTATATTGGTTCAGTCTACCCATGAGCAACTGATGTTTTTTCACTTACTTAGATCTGACTTGTGCCAAAAGTGTTTTGTAATTGTGTTCATATAGTCCCTGGATTTATCTTGGCAGGTGGACTCCCAAATATTTTATGATGTTTACCATAACTTTAAATGGGATTTCTCTTTCCATCTCTTGCTTTGTTACTAATATATAGTAATATATTAATACTAATATATAGAAATGCATATGATTTGTGTGGGTTTATTTTTAACCTGCAACTGTGCCAAAACTGTTTACTATTTCAAGTGGATTTCTACTTGATTCTCTAAGTATATCATCATGTCCTCTGCAAAGAGTGATAACTTAGTTTCTTCTTTGCCTATTCTAATTCCTTCAGTTTCCATTTCTTCTCTTATTGCTACATCTAAGCATTTCTAGTACCATATTGAATAACCGTGGTGATAATGGACATACTTATTTCACCCCTGATCTTATTGGAAATGCATCTAGGTTATCTCCATTGCATATAGTGTTTGCTGATGGTTTTAAGCAGATACTGGCTTATTATTTTATGAAAAGTTTCATTTATTCCTATGCTCTCTGGTGTTTTCAATAGGAATGGGTGTTGTATTTTATCAAAAAGCTTTTTCTGCATCTATTGACATAATCATGTGGTTTCTGTTAGTTTTGTTGTTGATATGATCAACAATGTTCATAGTTTGCCTAGCATTGAATCAGCCCTGCACTCCTGCTGTAAATCCTACCTGATCATAATGTATTATTTTTGTGACAAGTTGCTGTATATTTTTTTTTGCTAATATCTTGTTTAAAATTTTTGCATCTGTATCCTTTAGAGAAATTGGTCTATAATTTTCTTTCTCTGTTTTGAGTCTTCCTGGTTTAGGTATCAGAACTATATTTGAATCATAAAAAGAATTCAGTAGGACTCCTTCTTCCCCAATTTTCCAAGTCTATATGATACTGGAATTAACTGTTCTTTAAAGGCTTGATAGAATTCACTTGTAAATCCATCTGACCCTGGAGATTTTTCCCTGGCAGGTCATTGATGGCTTGTTCAATTTCTTTTACTGAGATAGGGTTATCTAAGAATTCAACTTGCTCCTCTGTAAATCTTGGCAATTTATATTTTTTAAAATAATCATCCATCTCATTTAGCTTGGTGAATTTATGGGCATACAGTTGGGCAAAGTAATTTCTAATTATTACTTTAATTTCCTCCTCGTTGGAGGTTAGTTCTCCCTTTCCACTTTTGAATAGGTAATATGTTTTTTTCTTTCTTTTCTTTAATCAAATTGACCAAAAATTTATCAATTTTATTGGTTTTTTTCATAAAACCAACACTTAGTTTTATTTATTATTTAAATAATTTTCTTAATTACAATTTTATTAATCTGTCCTTTGATTTTCAGTATTTCTAATTTGGTATTTACTTGGAGATTTTCAATTTATTCTTTTTCTAGCTTTTTCAGCTGCATGTCCAATTCATTGATCTCCTCTTCCTCTATTTTATTCATGTAGGCGTTCATGTGGGCAATGATCTAAAACTTCCCCTAAGAACTGCTTTTGCAGTATGCCGTAGGATTTGGTATGTTGTCTGTCTCATTATTGTCATTCTCTTGAATGAAGTTGTTGATTGTTTCTATAATTTATTGTTTTTCACACTCATTCGTTAGGATTAGCTTGTTTAGCTTCCTATTAATTTTTCATTTATATTTCCATGGCCTCTGATTACATATAATTTTTATAATATTATGACCTGAAAAGGATGCATTGACTATCTCTATCTTTCTGCATTGGATTGTGAGGTTTTTATGGCCTCAAACATGGTCAGTTTTTGTATATGTACCATGTACAGCTGAGAAAAAGGTATCCCCATTCAATTTCTATTTCTATTTTTATCCCCATTAAGTTTTCTCCAGAGATCTATCATATCTACCTTATCCAGAGTTTCATTCCCCTCCTTAACTTTCTTGTTTATTTTGAGTTTATATTTATCAAGTTCAGAGAGGCAGAGATTGAGGTCCCCCACTAGAATAGTTTTGTTATCTGTTTCTTCCTGTAACTCCCTTAACTTCTCCTCTATGATGTGGATGCTATACCACTTGGAGCATATATGTTTAGTAATGAAATTGCTTCATTGTCCACGGTACTTTTCAGCAGGATATAGTTTCCTTCCTTAACTCTTTGGATTAGATCTATTTCTGCTTTTGTTTTGTCTGAAATTATGATTGCTACCTCCTCTTTTTTTATAGCAGTTGAAGCACAATATATTCTGCTCCAACCTTTTACCTTTACCCTGTGTGTATGCGTCCATTTCAAATGTGTTTCTTTTAAACAACGTATTGTTGGATTTTGGTTTTTAATCCATTCTGCTGTCCATTTCTGTTTTATGGGAGAGTTTATCCCATTCACATTCATAGTTATGATTACTATCTGTGTCTTTCCCTCCATCCCCTTTCTCCTCGTTTATGCTTTTAGTTCTCCCTTCCCCTTCACAATGGAGTTTTAATTTTTGACCACTGCCTCCCTCAGTGTTCCCTCCCTTCTTTTAGCCTCCCTCCCTTTTACTGCACCTCTTCCCTCTTCTTCTTTCCTCACTTTTAACTCCCCTTCCTTTTCTTTCCCCCTTCCCTTCCTACTGCCTATAGAGCTGGTTGTATTTCTTTACTTAACTGAATTTGTTGTTCCCTCTTTGAACCCAATCAGATGAGAATAACTCTCAAAGAATGCCTATCTCCCTCCTGTCTTTCCCTCCACTTGTATATTTTTGTGCCTCTTCCTGTGATGTAATTTCCCTTTTTCTGACTCCTCCTTTTCATCTCTCCCATTACAATCACTTCACACTCTTAAACCATATTTTTATCATGACATCATTTACTTTATATTGCTCCATCTATCTATGTATATCTTTTATATATCATAATAAATATACAATTCTCAAGATTAACCAATATCACCTTCCCTTACAGGGAGGTAAACATTTTGTCCATATTGAATAAAAAGTATTTTTCCACCTGTTTTCCTATTTATGCCTCCCTTAAAACCTACATTTGAAGATCAGATTTTCTATTGAGCTCCAGCTTTTTCAACAGGAAGGTCTGGAAATCCCTTATTTCATTGTATGTCCATCTCCTTGCCTGAAATATTATGCTCAACTTTGCTGGGTAATTGGTCCTTTGTTATTGTCCCAGTTCCTTTGCCTTACCTAATATCATATTCCAATCCTTCCAGTCTTCTAATGTAGGAGCTGCAAAGTTCTCTGTGATCCTGACTGTAGCACCTTGATATTTGAATTGTTTCTTTCTGACTGCCTGCAGTAATTTCTCCTTCATTTGATAGTTTGGAATTTGGCAATGATATTCCTAGATGTTTTTAATTTGGGATCCCTTTCAGGAGGTGAACAATGAATTCTTTCGATGACTATTTTGTCCTCTGGATTTAGGACTTCTGGGCAGTTTTTCTTGATGATTTCTTGGAATATATTGTCCAGGCTCTTTTTCTCATCATGGCTTTCTGGTAGACCAATAATCCTTAGATTTTCTCTTCTGGATCTCTTTTCCAGGTCAAGTGGTTTTCCAATTAGATGTTTTTCATTTTCTTCTATCTTTACATTCTTTGGATTTTGTTTGACTAATTCTTGGTGTCTCACAGAGTCATTAGCTTCTACTTGCCCGATTCTAATTTTTATTAAATTTCTTTCTTCAGTTAACTTTTCCACTACCTTTTCCATCTGTCCAAGTGTTTCTTTCAAGGAGTTGTCTTCTCCAGCTAGGTTTTGTATTTCCTTTTCAATTCATCCAATTTTCTTTTTAAAATATTCTGGGATTTATTTTTTCATATTTTTAAAATCATTGATCAGTTTTTCTTCTATTTCTATAATTTGACTTTTAAAGTCCTTTCTGAGCTCATATCAGAATATTCTTTGTGCTTCTGACCAGTTCATATTCCCTTCTGAAGTTTCAGATAGAATAACTGTCTCAATGTTGTCCTCTTCAGTATTTGTGCTTTGGTCCTTGTCCCCATAGAAAGATTCTATGGTCTTTTCTTTTCTGCTTTGCTTCTTACAAAAGATGATCACCCTTTTCCTGGCTTTTAAGTAGATCTCTATGTCTGAGGTGCAGGGGGCTCTGTCCTACAGTTCTTGTGCCTAAAACTTGAGGCTTTGTGTGTTGTGGCCTCTGATTCCTTCATCTAGAAGCAGAAATAATGCAGCATACCTAGTGCTGAGCTGGCTGATGTTGGAAAGCAGAGGCCAGGTGAAATCTTTTGAGGTTTCCCCAGAGTTAACCCTGGAGCTAGCTACGTGGGAGAAGTGTGGGAGAAGGGTGATCTGGCCACCAGTGATCTCCTCTGTTGATCTAGAGCATAGGCAAGCTCAGCAGTTGGTGATCCCATCTGCACTAGTATGTTCCTGATTGCCCTCGGGTGATGAGGCACACCTGGGGTCCTGGTGTTGTCAGTTGCTGGCTTCACTCTCTGGGTCTCAGAATCTTCTCCTGGTTTACTGAGGTGGGACTCTCTGGGACAGCTCTGATCCTGCACTGGTCCCCTTCTGCCACAGCAAGAGGGACCCTCCTTAGCGATTTTCCTAACCTCATGGGCTAAGAGATTGTTTACCCCTTCTGCTGCTACCACTGTTCCAGAATTTTACCTGGGGAAGTACTCTCTGATCTTTTCAAGGTCAAAAATGAGAGGGAGATAACAATTACAGATCACTCCACCATCTTGTCTCCTGGAAGTCCTCTCAACTCACTTTATTTGGTATCTTAATCTGTTAAAATAAAAACTCCTTGAGAATAGGGACTGTATTTTTGCTAAACTTTGCCTCTCCAGAACTTAGTATCTGGCACAAAATAAATACTTGCTAACTTGATTTGCCAATTGAAAGCTTTAGACTAATTTCCTCTACCAGATCCAACTTTCACTGATCTCTTTTTATGTTCTTTCAGTATATTCCCAAAGATATTGATAGCATCAAGATACATCAGACCTTTCAGAAAGGTCATAGCATGTCTCCAACTACTTTCTCCATCAGTTGTGGAAAAGTGACAGATGACCCCAAAACACTTATACTCATAAATGTATAGGCTTTATAGTCTTCATTCTGTAGGATGTTTCAGAGTTAGCTGAGGTTTGGTCTTCTTGATGACAATCTGCTTTACAGTCCTACACTTGTGTATCTTAATACTGGGTTCTTCTATTGGTGAGAATGTGATGTCAGCCATTATGTTTTCAAGAAAAGAAATTGTTATATGCCTTTCCTCTCTTCACTTCTTGTAGTCTGACTATCTCATTATGTTCAGGTACTATTGCTACTCAGTATCAGTCTCAGTAGCCTAGTATCCAACTGTATGAAGAAATAAAAAGAAATCAAGGAATTATTATTACAAATGCAGATTCAAAGCCCTGAAATCCCAGAAAATCTGATGAAAGATGGAACCATTTCAAAGAAACTACAATTTTTTTAAAGCAGCTCATACATTATTTGTTTAAAAGATGTGATAATAATGTCTAACAAACCTTCAATATGGAGAAAATTATATCTGCTCTATGATACCACAAGGATAAAATAAGCAATGCTCTAATTAACTGATACCCTCAACTAACAATAATGCAAATATGCAAATTATTAGTAATTAGAAGTATAACAGTATTCCATTTCATGACCAACAACTTTTCCAAAAAATAGCAAGAAGTTGAGCTGAACTCAACTTCATACTCAACGCTTATAGTAGGAACACTAGGAAAACCTGCTTAAAAGAAAAAAAAATTGTAGAAGTAAAGTAATATTCAGACTTTAGACATTAAAAAATATTTAAAATATAGTTCCAGATGAATTCCCATTTGTAACAGTGATAGGATTCAGAGTTGAAGCAGGGTTGTCCAACCACTCTTATTTACATCACCATATTATTAACTCATTGCCTATGAGGTTACCTGGTATAAATGCATGTTTTCTGATCTAGGACCTTGCAATAAATGATTTTTAATTATTTTTATCTCTTGCACACCAAGTTAAAGGCAAAATACATCAGTGTCAGTTCTAGCTCTCCTCAGAGGATTCTCCCCTTTCAATTACCTCCTTAGTTTTAATAACTATGCAAACACTAGCAAAGATCTGTGATTAACACTGTTTTTAATGATCAAGTAATCATTAAAAGAGAGGTAAACAGACTTTGCCACTCACAGAGGATGAGCACTCGGTCTTCCATGAGGGAGCTGCAGGAAAGAAAGATAAAGGGTTATCACCATGGAATCTATATTCTGGGTATGGAATTGGACAATGTTGTTTCTGTCCGCAAACTCCTGCCTGATTGACCCAAGCAGCTTTGCTTCCAGAACCCAAGCCTTCTCTTTATGGTAGTTGCCTCTGCTCTGCTTTCACTTTCCCACCTCCATTTAACTTCTCAAGGTTTCCCTTTCTCCAGATAGATGTGTCTTCTATGAACTGTATTCCCCTTTGGATCTCTTTCTTAGACACTACTTTCCCGTACTTATATTTTAGGTAATTCAGAGATTTGACTTATTAGCCGTAATCCTTTTGCATTATTTCCTCTGATTCACTCAAGTGACATGTTTGGAACATGGCATTGGGTAAAAAATGGACAGGTCTTTTAATATCTCATTATTAAATACATTTCTGTGCTTATCTTCTAGGGCTTTAAGAGTAGTTCATTTAAATATACATAGTATGGTTCAACTAAACAGCCCTTCCTTAGAGTTCTTCATACACACTACTCCACCACTTACATTCATGTCTTTCTCCATATATAGAATATGCTTCCTCTTTATTTTAATCTCTGAGAATCTTGTTTATTTTAGACTCATCTAAAGATCTCTCAATATTTTAGTGCATTCCCACCACATACTTAGTATGTATGTATGCATGTATATATGTGTGTATGTATATATATACATATATGGATAGATATATGATTTATGTATTAATATAGGCCCTAATTTTCACCAGAGTAGATTGTAAACTTTGGAAGGGTAGAAATTCACTTTTGTCTTTTCATCCCCACTAACTAGCTTATCACACACTTGACTTCATCATAGTAATATTATTTTGATATTCTTCAAGCATGATGGACAATAGCCAATCACTCTAGCGTGGTTGCTGGCATATAGTGAGGAATTGTCTAATCAATATTTTTAGACTGATTGTACCTTGTGACTCTGATACTTTGCATGAAGGGCAAATCTGTTTATAAAAATGAACTATAAATTTGGATAAGACTAGACAGACAATATAGTTACAACTATGAATCCTGTTGGAATTACCCTTCCAGTAGTAGGTGTCATATGGCATTGACTCAAAGATTTACATAGAAAGACAGTTAACTTTCATATACTGTTATTTACTTTAAGAGACACATATTATTTTCAGATTTCTACTTTATTGAAAATTAGGTTGAATGATTCTGTAAGAATTAGAGCTAATACAAAATTGATTGAATTATATTATCAACAAAACAGCAAGCATTTATGAAGTGAATATGATATGCCAAGCAATATAGAGAAATATTTCAAATCAGTTAAATTTTTAGTAACTAAGAAGATGGCAGATCTGAACGGTTGAATGTGGAGACATTTCCCCCACTCCACCCCCCCACCCCAATCATGATAAAAGGTCATGAAAATATGCAATATGAAGAATAGTAGAAGGAACTAGGGATGTTTGTCATGGAGAAGTCACACAAACTTGCTTAAGTTTGGGGGATGGGGTTGTATGCTCTGATGTTCCTCAAGTATTCCAGAGGGTCCTAGATTTTTAGGAGACTCAGGGACATGATAGAGCTTTACTGAACCTGCTTTGAACCTCACAGCTTATTGTTAAATTTTCAATGTCAGAAACTGACAAATGTAACAAGTCAAGGCTTGATTTACTGTTTTATTGATTATATAGACATGTGAAAGTAACTGAGAAAATACTAATAATGCAAATTAAGCCTAACAATGTGTTCTGTAAACCTCTCTCTCTGCCTGAAGCCATTTATTTTAGTGTTTATTTAGTATTTTATTTTTCCTCAATTGCATATAATTTTTAACACTAATTTTTTAAAACTTTGAACTCTAATTTTTTTCCTTCCTCCCTTCCCCTCCCCCCGCCTCCAGCATTGAGAAGATAAGCAATTTGATATAGATTATATATGTGTAGTGATAGACATATCCATAGCATTCATGTTGTGAAAAAATAATGGAAAATAATGGAAATAAAATAAAAATAATGGAAATAATGGAAATAAAAAGGTATGCTTCATTCTGTATACAGACATCACCAGTTCTTTGTCTGGGAATGGAGAGTCTTTTTCATCATAAGTTAGGGAACCAGTTGTTAAACATTTAACAGTATACTCTGAGGTTGAAGAGAGCTTAAAAGTAATCTAGTCAAATCTAATTTTTCAGTTGAGAAAAATGACACCCAAAGAAGTTAAACAAATTTCCTGAAGGCACACAGGCAGTAAGATAAAAGACAGGACTTGAACTCAGGTTCTTTCACATCAGATATCATGTATCTTCAACTGTATAATGCTGCCCATGGAGATTTCCACCTAAAAATCTTAACAAAATTTATAATTCAAAATATCCAAAACTGACCTAGCTATCTTTTCTTCAAACTCAGTATTTTCATGTGGAGATTCAGCAGGCTTTCTTTTCTTGGCCCTACAAGACAATTACAGAAAAAAATGAATGCAAGTGGTAAAGGCAGTTTTGGAATTAACAAAAAAAAAAAAAAAAAAAAAAAAAGAACTTCTTAGCAGTGAGACTTGCCTGAAAGATAAATGGGCCACTTCTACTTAAAGTCTACTGGTAACAAGGAATAAAGATGTAGCTTATTCCTTGGTACCAGTGGACTTTAAATAGATCACCATTTCCTCAAGATTTTATAGACAGGATAGGCTCAGTCTGAAGTTTTTTGAACTCTCAGATCGTATGATTTTATAATGTAAATCTGTTCTAGAAGATTAGAGACAAAAGATGTGGTCAATGAATCATGTGATGATGAAAACTGCAAATCATACTACTCATGAGGTCACACTCTAGTTTCTTTGTATTTACAAAGTTTTGTTGCCTTCTGAAGAAGAAGCAGGGGAAAAAAAGAGAGTCCAAGTAAAAAAATAATATAATTCAATGTACATTTATTTGGGCATTTGCTGAATTCTGGAGATGAAAACAATCTCCTGTTTTTAACTCAGTTCATGTGTAGGAACAAAGTTTTGTGTTGAAGATAGACTTTTAAAAGAACTGTTAACAAGGTTTATTTTTTTTTAATTACAGGAACTGGAAAAAAGTATAAAAAATATAATAAATATTGACTAACATTTAGACTGTCCTTATTTGTATATCAGTCATATTTCTGGCTCTATTTTGATTTGTGAGAACTGAGATGAGACAGGGAGAAACCAACATATCATCATCACATGGGCAGGATTTCTATAACTGTATCAGCTTCCTTCCTGTTCAGGGATTCAATCTGCTGATGTTGTTTCTGGGCTACTGGCCACTACTGTGATAATTGTTTTAGATAGTCTGCAGCTGGGCTGTGTGAGGGAGTTTTTCAGTCTGTCATAACATAATGCAGGCATCTCCTAGAGACCCTATTTTTTGGTGAGAGTAAAAATGGTTGGTTCTTTTGAAATATATATGCATACACACACACACACACACACAGATAACTTTTATACATATGGGGAAAGAGTCTTCCCCACCTCTCCTTCCTCATCCCCGCCCAGGGATCAAGATTCTAACACCACAAAAGATATTTTAATTTATCCATTTGGGCAGTCTTGTTATCACTGAAGAACAGTGAACCCTCTAGCCCTTAGTAAATAGTATCGTGAGATGTTGGACCTGTGGTGGCCAATTTCCTGCTGGTAATTCTCACAAATTTAGGCAATCTGGTCCTTGGAAAACATGGCTGTATGGGGATCCGCTTAATTGTTTCTGTTTGTTTTCAAAGATGACCAATTACAATCATGGGGTGATACCTTGACTCGCCTGCAAATTGGATTTAAGTGAGGCAGAGTTGCCAGAAGTAAACAGCCTCACAGTTTCTTCCAGAGTCATTGAATTTTAGGAGCAAGACACAACTCAAGATGACTGATAGTGACCCAGGTTGCAGTGGACATGCTTGGCATCTTTGATGCAGAACAAAACTCTAAGTGATCTACAGTGCCTACTTCAGTTGCCTTCAAAGCTGTTGTCTCATCTATTCATTCTGCTAGGGGATGTCTTCACATACTTCAGATAGATATACTCTTAAGTCATGAACAGTTTGGGGACCCATCGGTTACCCTCAATCTGGTTTAGCTCATCTGCTGAGATGGTTAATCAGGATGTACTTGCTGTGCAAGCGATAGCTTCTTGGAGCTGCCAGTATAACACATACTGGAGCTTATGCTCTGTTTGCATAGACTTTGCATATCTAAGTAAGATCTACTGTCAAGAGATGAGGTTATCATAAGTCAAGATTTATAAAGGCAATTACACACACATGTACATGCGTACATATATGTATAGCTATATATACGATTATGTATATTTATATATAAATAACTTATATGTACTTACATACTTACATATATCTATTGGCACAAAAGAGATATTGGAAGTTAGAGCAGAAAAAATAAAATGAAAATGAAAAAGATTATAGATATAAAAACCTCTAAAAGCTTCTTTCTTTTTGTTAACACTAAATTCACAAACCTATGGCCAATGTAATTAAATGTATGGAAAATAAGAACAACAAAAATTTAAATAAAATATAATCACAGAAAAATTAGAAGAAATTTTTAAAAATATTATTGTTTTTATTATTATATTATCAGATATTATATATTATCATAAAGTATTATCAGAATCTACTATTCATAATATGCTTAAAAACAACTGAGAATACCAAAGAAATAAAGAATATCTGCCAAAATATAATATAAAAATGTATTGAAGAATGACAAGAGATATTAATAATCATATTTCAGAAGAATAAACTGATCTCTCTAAATGAACCACCAAAGAAAAATCTGGTCCTGATAGACTGAGAGGAGAATTCCATCAAATTTAAAGGACCAATAGTATCAACACCATACATTATTCTTAAAGATTGAGAAAGAAGGCCCTCTACTAAATACTTTTTGTGGGGAAAATACCTAAATCATGGGCTATACCAAAAAAAAAAATGATGGTGCAAAATTTGACCCATGGACAGTAGCTTGTAGATTTCTGCTATAAATCAATTTAATTAATGTTATTAACTCAAAAAATTTCAATAAAGTCCACTTTAACAGTCTACAGTATTTTCATACAGCAAAGCATTTATTATGAAAAAGTTGGTTTCACACTTTAACTCAAGATTGATGCAACATTATAAAAGTTATCAACATGATCAATCATATATAGATACACTCACATACACATGTGTGTATATATATATGCATATATGTATGTAAAATCTAAAACTACATGATAATCTACATAGGCCCAGAAAAAGTCTGTGACAAAGCACAACTTCATGATAAAAAATTCTACATTATAGACATAGAGTAACTTTTTATAGTAGCACAAAAATTATCCATCTAATGTATGTTATGTAATGTAATGTAATACATGCAATATAATCTATGTAAAAGGAAAATCAAGAATTTTATGCAATGTATTACACTAATAGATTTCCAGTAAATACAGGACTTTGAAGTAATTCTAGAAATGCTACATTTACTCATTAAAAAAGGAATAATTAAAGGTATAGAGATGGGGAGGGGGGAGATATATCTATCGCCATTATGTGATGGAAGCCATGAGAGCTTACTTATAAAATCTTAGAGAATTAGAAAAGATGCTAATTAAGAAAATGAATAGTTTTGGCAAAATGGTGAACTACAAAACAAAACAAACATCCACACCATTTCAATATATTAACAAAACAAAGAGGCAATCAAAAGAAAAGGAAAATAACGTCCCAAGTAACAACAAAAAAGCATGAAATAATTGGAGATCAATCTACCAAGACATAGAACATGTTTATATAGATTCAATTTCAAATTTCTGCTGAAAAGAAATAGCTGAAGGAATATTCTATGTTCATGGTTTGGGCTGTGTCAATATAATAAAAAAAAAGTAATACTAGCATAAAGCCAATTTAAGGCTTTTGTGACACTAGATAAAATAATAAAAAAAAAACCAAAATTTTACTTGGAGGAACAAAAAATCTAGAATATCAATTGAAATGGGGAGAGGGATGAAGGGTAATAGCACTTTCAAACCTAAAACTCTATTGTACAACAGCAATCAAAACCATTTGGTATTGGTTTAAAAAACAGAGAGTTTGATGCATGGAACAGATAACAGACAAAATTTGGGGAAAACAGAACTAAATAACTAAGTATTCAAAAAGTATAAAAAGTAAATTTCTTTGGAAAGAATTCCTTATTTGATTAAAAAAAACTACTGGCAAAATATAAAGCACTTTGACAGAAATTAGGCTCAGGCCAAAATGATAATTGATATTATACAATATAATCTAATTAGTTATATGGCCTGAGTATATACAAACATATTACATGCACATATATAGATATAGACACTTATATATGTGACAAAATATGGGAATAGTCTTTACTGGATAAGTTATAGAAAGATACATACCCTAGTACATTGCTACTAGAACTGTGAATCATCTGACCCCAGTGTATGGTTTGGAATCTTATCTCCAGGCTTGAATCTCAGTCCAATGGGTATTCTACCATCTGCATTTAAAATGAAAAAAAACAAAAACAAAAACAAAAACCAGACCAGAACCTCCAGTCAAATTTTCAGGGTCATAGGATAATAAGTGAGAGGAGGAAAAGGTAACATTGTGCCCCTTCGCCAGTTCAATTCGTAGTGTCCACTTTATGGGTGAACAGAATCTTCATCCTTTTTAGATGGAGAGAGGAAGAGAGAGAAAGAGAGAGAGAGAGAGAGAGAGAGAGAGAGAGAGAGAGAGAGAGAGAGAGAGAGAGAGAGAGAGAGAGAGACAGAGAGAGAGACAGAGAGACAGAGACAGACAGAGACAGAGAGACAGAGAGACAGAGACAGACAGAGACAGAGAGACAGAGACACAGACAGACAGAGGGAGAGAGAGAGGGAGATGGGGACAGAAACAGAGAGAGAGAGAGACACACACACACACACAGATACAGAGAGAGAGAGAGAGAGAGACAGAGACAGAGACAGAGACAGAGAGGTAGAACATATCCCAGGAGTCTATTTTAAAAATGCAGTTTGCTCCAACCCTGAAGCAAATGGAAAGGGGGCACACTCATCCATGTGGTAGGGAAAAGCAGAATATCTTCTAGAAAGGAGGTTACTGGTGTTGCCTGCATGACTGTCTCCATTTTAGGTAATATAGGTATGTGCAAAAAAAACCCAGTTATACTCAAAAGATAATGAACCAATATATTTGTTAACATTGACTAAATAATGTAAAAGAGCTTAAATTCATAAAGAAAATATTAACTAAATTGAAAACATGTAGATAGCAACAATGATAAAAGTAAGCTTTAACATTTCTCTCTCACAGCTGGATCTCACTTAATAGAACGATAAACAAAAGAGAAAATAGAAAGTTGGACAATTCACAATGGGAAAATTTATAGATCCTCCGAAAAGAGGACATTTAAGAATATAAATATTTTGCATTACCAAGAGGTACTTCTACAAAAATTATCCATGAGTTAGAATACTAAGAACTTATAAATAAATACAACAAAGTATAAGTACTGAATGCATTTTATAGAATATTATACCATAAAATGATAATATAGGCAGGATAGAAAAAATACAGATCTAAATGAGCACTCAGTAATAGTAGATTGAATAATGAGTGTGTTAAAGAACAGGTCATAAGAACAAACAATACATTTGTGGCAAAAGTGATAATGATGAAATAGGATACAATCCTCAAAGACAAAAATCCCTGAGAATAGATTTTATTTTAGATAAAAAATGAAAAATAATGAACTAAATACCGATTGAAAAAATAAAAGATAAAAATTTATGTTTAATTTAGAATGGTTATCTTTATATGATTCTATGAATTTATTCAACATTTGGAATCTTTTTTTGTCTCATTTTGTCTTTCATGCTTCATATATTTCTTTTCCTCTCTTCTCAGGGTATGAAATACCAACTGATGAACTTTTATAATGACATAATCAACTATCTAGAACCTGATTACATGGTAATAATCTCTCAGTGTGATAATGGTTTTGTGTATTTCCTGTCATATAGTCTGATGCCATGTAAAACATGAACAAACTTGAAAAAGAAAAAATCAATTATTTTGACTATTTTATTTATTATTAATTTCATTTTTAAAAAAAAACTATTTCTTCTCCCTTTCTACAGTTAATTCTTTCTCCATGCAGTTCTACAGTTTTGTGACAGTATCATACTAGATGCATTTTATATTTCACTGCTATTAAATTGTACATAAATAAAATTCTTATTTCATCAGGTAATAAGGCAAATGCTATATAACCCAGAATACTGTCAGAATTCATTTTGAGTCATTTTGTTCAGGAGTCCCTTATGTATGAGAGGACGGGTATCATTGCCAATAAAAGGAAATACATGATAAAGTAAAAGGCGGTATCTCAGGATATAAGACTTCAACTAATAAAATGTCCAGACAGAAGGGATTAGGGCTTCTGGCCATCAGAGACTCTTGTCTCCATTAGAAGTGGGATAGATGAGAATAAACTTACTCTTTTCCCCCCTTTGGCAACCAGGATCTTATTTTAAACCAAACACAAGCCAGCATTCACATACTGCAGTGCACATGTGCACACACATACATGCACACGCACACACATACACATACACACATGCATTCACACACAAATGCACACACAGACACATATATACATGCACACACATAGACATATATGCCCTTGCATGCACACATACACACACACACATACACACACACACACATAGCTGCTTTTGCAATGAACCAACCCATTACCTCACTTTGTAAATTACTGAGTCATTCTTTACTTGTCAGATTTTCTGCCTCATGGAAGCTTGCATTTTTTAGGCATGTTGTAAATAAAAGCAAATCCGAGTCAGTTTTAGAAGCTCTGCCAGATGTGAATGACTGCACAGATCTTTCTTCTCTCTAGTTCCAGAATCTGGATATAAAGTATGACTGCTAATAAAAATAGCAAAAATAAGATTGACACTGTGTTGCATATATGCAGCTGAACATTTCTGGGTAATAGCACAAGGTCTAGATAGAGGGAATGCAAGGAAAGAAATTTGGATTCAACAACTTTGACTCAACAGCCTAGATCAGGGGTGGGGAACCTGTGACTTTGAGACCACATGTGGCCCTCTAGTTCCTCAAGTGAAGCTCTTTGACTGAATTCAAATTTCGTATAACAAACCTCAGATTAAGTCAAATGGCCACACTTGAGAACCTAGAGGGCCACATGTGGCCTTGAAGCCACAGCTTCCCCTCCCCTGACCTAGTGCATCCATAACCAATCTTACTATTGCTTTCAGTCAAGCAGAACAGTGAGCCATAAGCTTTCTGCTCAGGTCTGGAAAACAGTGATATTGAAATCCAGCAGCCCCATTCAACTTTCAAGGGTACTTGTGACTGGCATGCATACATCTATGTGTATGTGAGTGTATATATACATATATGTGTGTACACATATATACATATATGCACATACATTACATTTTTAATTATATATAAAATATAAATATACATAAAATCATAAGAACAGTAAAGAATAAAATAGAAGGAAGATTAATTCATACAGTAATTTGACAATTTTTTTTAAACCATGAAATTATTTTTAAAAATTTGTATACATTTTACCTCTGCTATTCCATAAGCAAAAATTTACTCTGATCAAGATTTTAATATGATTAGAGGTTTAATAGATCAACTGACATGCCAAGAAAGTTAGTGTAAAACATTCTGGTATTATAAAACCTAATGAAACTACCGTCATAGAACCATAGAACGTAAGAGACTCCTTTCAGCAATAAGGAAGTGAATGCATAGGGAGGTGAAGTTCTTCTTTAAAAGGGAACTAAGATTCTACAAGCTATTGGCACTTTGATATTGATTCTTATCAAAATTCTGGACTTGACAATTAAAGACTAGTCCAGAAATACTTAGGGAGAAAAAAGTATGAATGTTTTTTATATTATTATCAAATAGCAGGAGAGAAGCATGGTGTAGGCAATCTGATGAGGAGAGCCATGTAGAAGCAAGGAATTCAGGGAGAGGTAAAGGTTTGATCCCATATCTATTTAGGTCCAGTTCCCTGTTTTAGGACAGGACTGCAGAATATGTTAGGGAGGTGATTTAACACCCCATTCAAAACAGGGCAATGTTAAAAATATGTAGACTATAGAATTAACAGGACAGTGTTCTAACCACACTATCCAAGAGAGTTGGATGGAACAAAACTTCTCCCTGGAATAAAATCCCAGTCTAGGAAGTGAAGCAAGACATGGAAGCAGAGAGAAGGCTATGAATACAAGATAGAAATACTATGGGTTAGGATAAGGCTATGGGTTAATTTTTTGGGGAAAAAAGCATAACACTTTGGTAAGTCTAAGTAGAGCTTCAGGAGACAAAAATAAATGGCTTGGCCACAAACATTCTAAGAATGGATGGAATGAATGAAATAGAAGATTTTAAAAAATGAAATTACAGCTCTTGAAGGGAAAATAGATGGAGAATAAATTTAGAATGGAATATGGAAAAAATTTTTCTCAGAAATAGTGGGCAACATGAAAAACACAAAAAAAATAACTCAATGATTCAGTGAGAAAAGGAATATTAGAACACATCTGACACATTGAAAAATGAGAAGTTGAGAAGTATTGTATTATCTATTTAAAATGATAGACTTGGAACTAGAAGGAGGAGAGATTATTTAAGAATCTTTGTTCCCCCACTAAATGATGAGATAAAACAAAAGCAAAAAAAAGAGGTTAGATTGCACATTAAAATAACTTACAAAATAAAACTTTTCAGAAGAAATAGAGTCAAAAGACAAAGTTAAAACCAGTCACATCCTGAAACAAACCATGCATTAAAAATAATTTTGTATGCTTGGCATACAATATACAACTCCCTCAAAATAGTTGCAAAACTGAGGATAATTTATTCTTCAAAATTGAGAATAATCCAACAGAGAAGAAAAGACATTTCTAATAAAATATAGAACTTTCAAATATTTCTGAAAGAAGTCCAGTTTGGTAGAATCTTTGAAATTCAGATATAAGAAACAAAAGAAATCTAGAAATCTAGAAAGGTAGGCTCCACCTTCCATCCTTTTTAAACTGTCATCAATCATCCCACCCTCATCATCAACGAATCAGCTGAGGTACATTTGGCACATTTGTCTATATCTCCAATTCTGAGAAGGTCTGTGACCTTAGCCAGATTCATATCTTACAAGTACTTCCCTCACTGCTTTTTACTAAACTCACAACAAAATCCAGGTGACACAGTACTTTATGGCCATCAAAATTCTTTTAAAGAGTTGTAAATAATCCATTCAACATAGTTCTTAGACCACTCCCAAATTAACACTCTTCAGGAAGTTCCTAAGCCTACCATAGCTTGATGGATGTGGAACTCCCAAATACCCAAATATTCAAAGTAAGCAAATAGTTTCTGCAAAACTAAGTTCATGAGATGATTCTCAAAGATCCAGAACACATTTATACTTGTAAATTACGAAATGCTTGCATACTAACAATTTAGTTTTTAAGCCCACCAGATAAATAGCAATCCTTTCCCCATTCCCTTGAAATGACTCTTGATATGCAACCAAAAGAATGGTCAAATATGCAAGGGCCATAAGATTCAAGATTCATTATTATGTGGTCTGATCACCCAGAAATTCTTTTCCTTTATTTTGTCCTTTTTCTATTTCAGCCATGAGGTCATCTATGAGGTTATTCCAATTGAATCCTGCCAACTCTGCCAAATTTTCTGGGCTTATTCTTATTGTTTAACAATACCATGGAAGGGATATTCATCAAGGACATGACATTGATTCAGCTGGGCAAAGTTCCCCTGCTTGTGCATTTGACACAGTGGCATACACAGTCATTGGGGTATGACAAGCCCTTTATACTTAGGCTTTTATACTTAGGGAAACAGGATGCTACAACAATTCAAGCTTTCATGCTTCGAACCAACTGAGCAGAGGGATGGTTTCATTATGTTTTATGGATAAACCAGCCTACCCTTTATGGTATAGATGTCGCTCCTACTAAAAAGTAGAAGTTGTAGAATAGCATGTTCAGTTCTGAAGCATGTGAAGATAATTTCTCAAATATTAAAGACTCTTTTATAAACAAAGGAAAGATCTTTTCCAATTCTGAAATTCTGTGATACTGTGAAGCATGAAATGGACTGTCTCAAGAGTTCAAGTGAAGGCTAGATGAATCCTTCAGAGAGATATTACAGACAATGTTCAGGTATATATTAGTCTAGCTACAGGATCTAGGTTCCCTTTAACACTTCATGTGATTCTGTGAGTATAAATTTTTCAGTTCCATAGGGCATTAGAGGATGTCTTAATTTGTAGGAAGTGTTCTTTGCAACGATTTATTTGACTAGATGTCCTTTGAGGTTTCTTTTATATCTGAAATTCTATTATTTATCAGTGATTCATCCCACCTAATTCAAGAATGTTCTACAATACACATGATTACTGTGTTACAAGGCAGTCCATTTAATTTCTAGACAATCTGGAAAATTCTTTATGTTGAGTTGAAATCTGCCTCCATGTGACTTTCATCCATTGGTCATAGTTCTAAATGCATGCCAGAGGTAAAGCTTTTACCATTAATACTCTTTTAGAGGATTTACTTCTTTTTCTGGGGGAGGAGACAAGGGAAGATTTAACTTCTCTTTCCCTAAGAGATTTGATAGCTCCATGTTGTCCTGCTTTCTTTTTACTAAAATAATATAAGAATTTCTGATGGGTAAAGGATATTAATTGCATCTACACATTCGTTTCCAGAAATTAATGTTGCCATCAGGTAACTAAACTTTGGCAGGCATTTGGCATGTAATATATATCTGTAAATGATATATTTGTGTCTCACTAGTCATAGTTCTGTCAATCAATCCTGCAATTGCATTAACTCTTTTAATGGGCACGTTGTGACATTAAAGTCTCAAATTGTCTCCTTTATTTGGCGCATTATGAAAATCTCCCTTAAAGTCTATTCATACTTGACACTGTGAGGAATTTTTTGATCAAAAAAGTTTTCATCACTTTATGAGGGTTTATTTGCATAATTAAGGAAAGTTTATCTGCATGCTGAATGAAAATAGTTGGATTTCTCCATATAGACTATCACTTGGAGAATATTCAGTGAAGAATTGTAATAATGATGAAAGAAATGGCCAATGACTTGAGCAAAAGGTTGAGATTATTTAGACTGAGAAGTTTTATAATGATCTTCAAACATATGAATTACATTTAAATTATGACCAAACCTTAGCCTTCACTGAAAGAAGATGAAGGAAAGGAACGTACATAATATAAAACTTTTTTTTGTGGGGGGGTGGATATGAGGAAGAGAGTTCAAGCAGTGAAACTGTTAAACAATTCAGTGAGCTTTCAAAGAAGTCTGGAGTCTTCCCCTTGAAAATTTATGAAAACTGATGCAATCTCAGGGGTCTTTAGTGTGGCAATATAATTTGATGGTTATCATCAAAAATGAACAAAACTACCCCTCTCCCCAATCTCTGTATATCCTATTTGCTATTTTTAATTATACTTGAAGACATCACGGTTCTAAGAAGACATGTACTATCTTATCAACATACAAACAATCAATCCTCACACTGTTCTTTCAATTAATCAAGTCTCTCTGTCCTCTGTCTCTCTCTCTGTCTCTCTCTCTCTGTCTCTCTCTCTCTCTCTCTGTCTCTGTCTCTCTCTCGTCATGCACTTCCACTTCAAAATGGATACTCAGTTCTATTCTTTTTCATCAATGCTTAGAAATTCAAGAGTCCATTGTCCCATTTGGGATTGTACTCATTTTTGCTAGATATGTGATTTTGAATATAAACCTTTATTTTTTGTGTTTTGAAATATTGTATTCTAAACTCCTCTAGCCTATATAGTGGTAGCTGTCAAGTCTTGTGTGATCCTGAATGTGATTTCTTTGTACTTGAACTGCATCTTTTTGGCAGTTTGTGTATTTTTTCTTTGAGAACCTCTTGATTTTGGCTATGATATTCCTTTAAGTTTTCATTTTGGGGTTTCTTTTATTACTTGACTAGTGCATTCTTTCAACTTTCACTGTGGTTTAAGAGAACAGGACAGTTTTCATTTGTGATTTCTTGGAATATATTATCCAGTATTATTTGTCATGATTTTCAAATAGTCCCGTAATTTTTAGATTATTTTACCTCAATGTTTTCTAGCTCATTTAAAATATTTCTTATTTCTGTTATATTTTAAATATTTGATTTTTAGGATTTCTTGTTTTCTCATGAGTCATGATTTGGCTCATTCTAATTTTGGGGGGCTTCCAGTTCTTGGATAAAATTTATTACTGTCTGTTCTCAGGTTTCAATTCTTCTTGCCATTATTTCCTCCATATCTCTTCCATTTTCTATGTTTTAAAAAATTTCTTCCAGGTACCTTCATGGTTCTTGTGACTAGGATATTTATCTCTCTGAAGCTTTACTTGGAATTATTCTCTTAGATTTACCGCATTTACACATCTCTCAGTCTAAGGTATTTCTGCATTCTATTTAGTATTTTTTTTTCTGATATAAATATATTCAACCTTCGTATCTGGATTGAGGGCTTTTACTTGGGTCAAATCTGCTCCTATACTCCCAGATTGTTTGGGGAAGCCTTCTTTGGCCCTTTGTGCTAAGATCTGGCCCCATCTTCAGTAGAAGTTTTTTCATCTTGCCTCCTTCTCTGCTTTAGGCCCAGATTTCCTGGATAGCAGCTGCATTACAAAAATAATTGAATTTGATAAATAGCAGTCCCAAAATGTTAATATAAGGCAGAATTAACATCAATATGGAGTCTAGAAGTTACTATATTAGGTTTCTGATCCAGAGAGGTAGATTTAAAAGGCCTTGAGTTTGTAATGATACCACCTTTGGAAGTGTTTTTGTGAAATACATCAATGGTTTGTGATCATGCTCCCAGTTAGAGAAGAACAATTCTGACAATGGGGAGGGGCCAAAATGAGGAGGTAAAGGGATGGGGATCCCAGCCCTGAGATAGAAAAGATGACTCTTCATAAACTCACCTCGAGAATCCTGAGAGGAGTCACCTAAATCCTAGTTTTGCCACATTTAAAGCAGTCTTCCAAAAAAAAAGCAGTAGAAAAATATTTGATGCATCATATAAATAATATATCCTGAGTCTGATATGTAAAACAAAACAGAGTGGAAAGATCATAGATTTTCATTCATAAGACTTTGATTTGCATCTCATCTCTGCTTTTAATTACATACACGATCTTAACCAAAGTAATTGCACTGTGCCTCAATTTCTTCATCTGTAAAATGGAGTTGGACTAACTGACCTTTAATATCCTTTCCAGCTGTACATCAAAACATGAAGCATTTTATAACATGGTTGAATAAGCATTTGACCTTCACCTTAAATCTGTATCATCTAAACAGATTCCCCCACGTTCTTGTACTCTACCAAGAGAAATCAGGGTGGGACTAATCCTTCTTCTGTTGGCTGTCTTGGCAAAGAAGTGCTAGAGTAGGTTCTGGGCCATTTTCCAAAGTACAGTTTGTACCAACTGAGAACGCAGGAGCTCCCAACCTCTCAACTCACATCTTGAAACAACTTTTTCAGAATCTTTGCTTAGTCACCAGGGGATATATTTAATCTTTGCCTCACTAATTATCAGGCTCCCCTTCAATTCAAAGGCTTTTCATGCTTCAAAAAAAAAAAAAAGGATAACAGTTTATACCCAGCTATATTCTCCTTAACTTTAATGATTGCAGCCGTACTTGACAAGGGACACCAATACTCCCTTCCCTTAAAATTAATGCATTACATTTTTGTAAAACTGTTAGAAAAAATTATTTTTCTTGTCAGAAAGCATCATCTCAGGTTATTATAGGTTAAGTCTGAATAAGTAAAAATGTTTTACAGAAAGTTAAATTTACTTTTTAGCCTCATTTAAAACAATTTTTGGTCATTGCCTTTAAATGAGTGTCTTTCAATTAAGATTGACAGAGTACAATGGAAAGCCACTGGATTTTGAGTCAGAGGACTTTGATTTTCAACTCATCTTTTTATTTGCCACTTGCGTGACTGTGACCAAGTCAGATAATTGTTCTGGGACTCAATTTTCTTCTTCTGTAGAATGGAGGGATTGGTATAGGTTAACTTTAAGGTTCTTTTCCAGGTCTCAGGTCATGATTTTAATGTTAGGTCAGTTTTTTACCCATGACTTTTAGCTAATTTATGGAAGTATTTTGTTCAGACATTTAATTTTATGTGTGATTCTTAATTAAAGTTTCATTTAGCACTCTCTGCTCATATAGGAATGGAAATTTCATTTTGTTATATTTTAAGAAAATTAGTTATTTTTAATTTCAAACATCAGAAATTCAAGAGTTGAAAATGGTTGTTAGACTAACGACATGTTCTCTAAATTTGGGGGGGAAAGCAGGGTGTTAAATATAACTATCAGAATTATTGTTTGGATTTCAAAACTATAGTTCTTTTATGAGGTAACATTTGTGAAGAGAAAAAAGTATAAGTAATATGACAAAGGAAGGTCGTGGAAGAAAGAGCATGATACTTTAGACTTAACTTAAGTCATGCATCTCTTCTGGAATAAATGGTGTAGTGCTTGTCACTTACAGTAAAAAAATGGAAATTATCATTTGTTTTTTAGGAGGACAGACAAAAACACACACAAACCTTTAGGGATTTATGTGATTTCAAATTGGACATTTTGAAATGAGAATTAATTTTAGAAATCTAGCATTTTCTAAGGGGTGGAGTCAAGATGACAGAGTAAAAACACAGACTTAGTAGAACTCTCCTCCCTAACCCCAGCCAAATACCTGTAAAAAATAACTTTAAACAGATTCTGTAGCTGCAGAACCCACAGAGCCATGGAGTGAAGCAAATCCCACCCCAAGACAGTCTGGAAGGTGGATAGGAAGTGCAGTGCTGGGAGCAGAGCCCAATCTAGTGTGGCACAGACTGGATCTAAGCAGGATTCAGGTAGATTGAATCTCTGGTACCTGTGGCAGTTCCAGACTTCATGATCCCAAAATGCCAAGGACAAATTGGAAGGTCAGTGGAAAAAAAACCTGTGTGAGAGAGTAGTTCCAGGCTCAATCTCAGCTCTAGGATGGTAAAGGGGATGAAAGAAGCCCATGGCATCTCCAGCAGCTTGGGCTGTGGTAGCAACTGTTTCTGGAGCTCTAGGCTCACAGATTGTGGGGGATTGAGTGGCTGACAGTAAACCCTCCCCATCCCCACTAGAAGTAGAGAATTGACTTAACAAAGAGTTCAAAAGTCAAGGGAATGGCTGGAAAAATGAGCAAAAACCAGAAAAAGAATCAGATTATAGAATCTTACTTTGGTGACAAGAAAGACCAAAAATACAACCAAAACAAGCCAAAAAAGTCAAAGCTCCTCCATTTTAAGTCTTTAATAAAAATTGGTCTCAGGCCATGGAAGAGCACAAAAAGGATTTTGAAAATCAAGTTAAGAGAAATAGAGAAAAAAAGGAAGATAAATGAAAGTGATGCAAGAAAATCATGAAAAACAAGTCAACTGCTGGTTAAAGGAGATCCCAAAATGCAGAAGAAAATAATTCTTTGAAAAATAAACTAACTCAAATAGCAAAAGAGATCCAAAAAGTCAATGAGGAGAACAATACCTGAAAAAGAAGAATTGGCCAGATGGAAAAGAAATTCCAAAAGCTCACTGAAGAAAATAATTCCTTAAAGGTTAGAATGGAGCAGAAGGAAGGTAATAATTATATGAAAAATCAGGAAATTATAAAACAAAACCAAAGGAATAAAAAAATAGCAGAAAATGTGAAATATCTCATTGGACAAAAAAGGGACCTGGAAAATAGATCCAGGAGAGACAATTTAAAAATTATGGAACCTCGTGAAAGCCATCATTAACAAAAAGAATCTAGACTTCACCTTTTAAGAAATTATCAAGGAAGGGAGGGAGGAAAAAAATCTAGGTTATATGATAGTGATTGTAGAACACTAAAAATAAAAAAATAGTTTAAAAATAAATTTTATAACATTAGAAAAAAAAGAAATTATCAAGGATAACTGTCCTGATATTGTAGAACCAGAGGGTAAAACAGATATTGAAAGAATCCACTGATTGCCTCTGGAAAGAGATTCAACAAGGAAAACTCCTAGGAATATCAAATTCCAGAGCTCCTAGGATGAGGAGAAAATATTGCAAGAAGCAAGAAAGAATCAATTCAAGTATTGTGAAAACACAATCAGTATAACACAAGATCAAGCAGCTTCTATATTAAGGGATCGAAAGGTTTGGAATATGATATTCTAGAGTTCAAAGGAGCTAGGATTAAAATCAAGAATCACCTACCCAGCAAAACTAAGTGTAGTATTTCAGGGAAAAAATGATCATCCAATGAAATAGAGGACTTTCAAGTATTCTTGATGAAGAGACCAGAGTCGAATAGAAAATTTGACTTTCAAACACAAGAATCAAGAGAAGCACGAAAAGGTAAACAGGAAAGAGAAATCATAAGGGACTTACTAAAGTTGAACTGTTTGTATTTCTACATGGAAAGATATATGTGACTTTTGAGACTTTTCTCAGCATTTGGGTAGTTGGGGAATTATATACATATTGAAAGAGGGCACAGGGTGAGTTGAATAGGAAGGAATGATGTCTAAAAAATAAAATTAAGGGGTGAGAGAGGAATATATTGGGAGAAGGAGAAAGGGAGAAATAGAATGGCCAAATTATCTCTCACATAAAAGAGCAAGAGAAAGTTTTTCAATGGAGGGAAAGAGGGGTGAGGTGAGAAGGAAAGAGTAAACATTACTCTCATTGGATTTGACTTAAGGAGAGTGCACTCTCAGTTGGTATGAAAATCTATCTTACACCACAGAAAAATAGAGGGAAAGGAGATGCATGGGAGGTTGGGAGGATGATAGAAGGGATTGAAAATGAGAGGAAGAGGTAATTAGAAATAAACACTTTTGAAGAATAAGATAAAAAGAGAGAATAGAATAAATGGGGTGGCAAGATTGGATGGAAAGAAATACAGTCTTTCACACATGACTGTTATGAAAGCATTTTGCATAAGTCCACCTGTATAACCTATATCAAATTGCTTGCTTTCTCAGTGGGGAAAAGTGGGGAGCGAGGAAGTGAGAGAAGTTGGAACTCAAAGTTTTAAAACAAATGTTAAAAATTGTTTTTACATGCAACTGTGAAATGTGATATACAGGCAATGGGTGGTAGAAATCTATCTTGCCCTACAAAAAAATAGATTGGGATAAAAGAAAGGAGGCATGTGATAGAAGGGAGGGCAGATTGGGAGAAGGGGTAATTAGAATGCATTCTGCCTTGGGGTGGGCAGAGGGGAGAGATAGGGTGAAAATTTGGAATCCAAAATCTTGTGGAAGTGAATGTTGAAAACTAAAAATAAAGAGGTAATTTTTTAAAAAAAAGACATCCTGAAAATGTGTGTACATACACCTGACACATGTTCAAGTGTGTTTGCTTAATCAAGAAAGGGGAACCAACAAAATAGTGTTAATAATGGAAAAAATACTCAGATTCACAGTGCTTATTGATGTTGTTGCTTTGCTGTGTAACCGCATACTGTTTTCTAGAGTACAGATGTCTAAATTCACAAAAAAACCCCTAAGCAATAAATGTTTTAATTTTTGAATTTTTTTTTAAAAAAATAAACATTTTGATATGGTCTACTCTTTTAAAGAAAGATATATTTGCAGCTTTTCTAGAAAAGAAATCAAGCATATGGAGGAATAGACCGGAAGCCAAAACTTTGTATTTTGCCTCTCACCACAATTTAGTTAATTTTAAGTTTTATTTGCCTCAATTTCTCTTGTTTCAACAGATTGAGTTAATAGCAGAGAGATAACTTGTTTAGTGGGAAAATGAGCCACTGGATTTATAATCAAAAGACATGGATTTGACTCCTAGATCAGCTATTGCTATTTTTCTGAACTTTGTTGAATCACTTTGCCAATTTGGTTCTAGTTTCAAGGAAAATCAAGTCAAAAATCATTTATTAAGTGCTAATCATGTGTCAGTCACTGTATTAAGGACTAGGGATACGAAGACAAGACAAAAAATAGTTCCTGTTCTCAAGGACCTTACATTTTAATGAGCGAGAGGACATAAAAATGATTAGGTAGACACAATTTACAGGGTAGATGGTCTGAAAAAGGAGACTATTAGCAATTTGAAGAAATGGAAAACGCCTAGAGCCAGGTGTGTGGAACACTTGGCACTGAGGCCCCATGTGGCCCACTAGGTCCTCAATGAGGCCCTTTGACTGAATTCAAGCTTCATAGAACAAATTCCCTTAATAAAATGATTTTTTTTTTCTGTAAAATTTGGACTCAGTTAAAAAACCACACCCAAGGACCTAGAAAGTCATATGTGGCCTTCAGGCTGCAGATTCCCACCTCTGCAGAATTTGAGCTTGTCTTGATGAAAACTAGTGGAAATAATAGGTAATATTTAGGAGACAGACTACTTTAGACATTTTGGAAAGTCTGTACAGTGCAAAGATGTGGAGATGAGAGATGAAAAATTGGATTTGTTTTGGAGGAACTACAGTTAAGCCACTGTTGGAAGAACATAGACTATAAGGAGGAAAAACGTGCAACAAGATTGAAAAGGTAGGAAAGATCCATGTCATGAAGAGATTTAGATGCCAAACAAAGGACTTTGTATTTGACCCTGGACTTAATAGGAAACAGATGGAGCTTACTGAGTTGGAGGTGGAAAGTGGGAAATATGGCATGGTCAATACTATGTTTAGAAAAAAATCAACTTGCCAAATTAGTGGATAATAATTGGAGACAAGGAGAACAGTTAGCAAACCACTCAATAGTCTAGTCAAGAGGTGATTAAGGCCTAAACCAGGGTCATGGTAAAGTAAGTGAAAAGATTATTACAAGAGATCCGAAGGTAGAAATAATAAGGCATAGCAACAGACTGGGAATGTGAGATGAAGTAGAGTGGGAAGTTAAGTATAACACTGAGATTTAGACCTGGGTGATTGAAATTTGCTGGTACTTTCCACCGTAATAGAGAAATTAGGAAAAGAGAGGCCTTGTAAGAAAGAGAGGGCTCTGTTTTGGACATGTTGAGTTTGAGATGTGTATAGGCCATCCAATTTGAGTTGTCCAAAAAGCAGTTGCTGAGCTCCTGGAGCTCAGTAGGAAGGATCTTGGGTAATTATAAAGACCTAGAGTAAGTAAAATTTGAACTATCCCTTGAAGTCAAAGAAACTAGTAGATTTGTTAAACCTAAGCTATGTCTTCTAGAGTGTTGCTTTCTCATGTTCTTTGTATGTTTTTCCTCTTCATAAATATGGTAACTTACAACAGAGCTATGGTTCTGAAACCCAAACTACAGTTCTAGTGTTTACATTTAGGACCATACTTTGTATTTCCAATTTAGAGAACATGTAATTAATCTAAAGATCATTGTTACTTTTTGAATTTCTGATGTTTGAAATTAAAATAAACATCACTTTGCTAAGGTTAGGAGACAGGACTAGATATGTAGATGATGATGATGATGATGACAATGACAATGATGATGATATTTGCATTTATGTAGAGCTGGAAGGTTTGCAATGAGTTTTACAAATACTTTATCCTCACAAAATTTCTGGAAGGTGGATGCTACTTCTATCTCTAATTATAGATCTGGAAAGCATGTGCATATAAATGAAAATTGTGCTCATGGGAGTCAATGAGATCACAAGCAAAAAAAAAAATAAGATAGAGCAAAAAGATAAAGTGACTTGAGAAATACCTGTCACTGGTGGGTGGGTGGGACACAGATGAAGATAGAGTAAAAGATATTGAGGAGTTGTCTGACAGATAGAAGGACCAAGACAGAACACTATCATGAAAACCTAGTATAGAGGGAGTATCCAAAATAGGGATTTGATTTCATTTGTTAATTTCTGTATTTTATTTCCTATATTTAAAACAGTATTTGGAAGAGTTCCTGGGCTTCATCACACTGTTCAAGAGTCCTATGAAAGAAAAAAGAGTAAAAAAACACTAATGTACAAGAAGATGATCAAATCGTCAAATGTTTCAGAGAAATCAAGGAGGAAGAATATTGGGGGGGAGAGAAATTAGATTATGCAATTAAGAGATCATTGGTAACTTGGAAGAAGACAATTTCATTTGAATGATGGTATTGAAAGCTACATTGGAAAAGATTTATAACATAGTGAGAGGAGGTGAAGTGGATGATTTTCTGAAGTTTAGCCATGAAGAGGAGGAGAGATATAAGACAATACCCAGTGGATATGTTCCCTCATCTGTGCGACTGAGGAAGGTCTCTTAAATTCCCATCTAGCTCAGACTGTGAGTCTCTGCTTCTAGGGTAGTCATATACATCTTGGAAGCAACACTAGATTTATTTTGGCCCCGTCAGATAAATAATAAAATCGTCGAGATACAAGCATAAAATATAAACAGAAAAAAGTTAGCATTTAAAAAATGACTTCTAGGCCTAGTATTTAAACAAGCCAGTGTTTTAAATGGTGCTGTCATTCAGTATTTAATCAATTAAAATGTTCATAATAAAGTTGTACTGTGCTAGACCACAGCTCTAGTTCAGGTCTTGACCAGACTACTACAACAACTCTCTAATTGCCTTACGTGTTACCCCAATCTAATGTATCCTCTTTGCAATTGTAGCAGAAGCACAAACAAAGTGAACTGAAAAATTTTTCCTCCTGGTTAGGACTCTTTGGGCAGGTGGGTATGTATAATTCTAACCCTATATTCCCTCTTTGAGGAGAGCAGAACAGCCAGCTTTATGGCCTCAGGCTCCAGTTTCCCAGGAATCAAAATCTTCCTTGAAAAGTGTGGTCAGAGGAGACTAGAAATATCTATTCACACCTCCCTTTGAGTCACATTGAGATATATCTATATGGACACAATCCACATGGCTTGTACACACACACACACACACCCCTTGCATTTAGAAAAATCAACTACTTCCCAATAGTTATATTACCAAAGTACAAGTGATACCCTATGCTCAAGAATGCTAGCGTGTGGGTTTAGAGTCTATTTACGTAATATCATAATTGAACTTTATAATTCATGAACCAACTCAGAGGACTCTAAGATCTTGTATTAATTCCAGGACACCTTGGACTCCCTCCCCCTCAAATCACATTTCATTCAGGTATGTAATTGAAATAACTAAAGGAGATTTATTACTGTTCTGTCTGTGAGGCAAATTTGGAAACCTGGAAAGGTGAAACAAATATTTCATCCTTTATCACATGGAAGATTCATAAAGGAACATCCCCTTCTTTTGCTCATATAAATTGTGTTACTTAGACCATGTATTTGTAATTGCTAAAATATAAAATAATCTGAAATTTCCCTTATAAAAAAGAAGATATTAATACAATTGCTACAGTATTTATTATTATTAAGCGTGACAAATATATCAGGTAATTCATAGAAAAACCAACTCAATTAATTTAAATTGGGGTGATTTAAAGGAAGGGAATCTAAAGTCTAAATTGTCTGTGGATTCCAAAGAGGGTCGTAAGTTCTCTTTGAGTTTAGAGTAAGTGTTCTTGACCAGCTTTCATAAACTTCTTTTGAAAAAAAAATGCAACTATATTTCTGCACTTGTACTTTATTTTGTTCATTTTAAAAATATTGATCTAAGAAGAGGCTCATAAGCTTCTTCAAACTGTAAAAGTAGATTAGGAAGGTCTGTATGTAGAGGGAAGTCTATATACAAACGTGTTTCTTGATGTGGTGTTTAATAGTTTCTCCTTTGTAACCCCTCTACTCTCTATTCTTCTATAAGCTTTGCAATTTTCAAGACCTAAGATACCCTGTGTGAAGTGCTGTTACTGTTTGTTTTAAATGATAAAATGTGGAATATTTTCTGCTATGAAAGAGAAACGACCAAAGAGATGTTAAGATCGTGCCTCCCTTTGAGGCAAGGCATTCCTCCTCTTGCAATTTGACATGACTTCGTATGCCGACAACCAGGCAATCATTTTCCAGAGAGCAGTGTTTACCTAATTAAGAGCTTCTCAGTCGTCCCCTGTTAGTTAACTGTGTCATTAGCAGCAATTTTGACATGACGAACAACTTGTATCTTGAGCATCAGTGTGGCCCCTGTTAGGGCAGCCCAGCAGCATGGCTCCCCTGGGTCCTGGCAGCAGCCTCTTGTAGTATATACAGCACAAAATAGAATAATTGGTCCCTAGAGGGGCTGTCTGTTCAGCTGCCAATAGGGATTGTTTTTCTGTGTGAATAAAAACCCAAGCTGCCATGACTTCTCTATTATATATTAACTTGTTGCTGGATTGCACAAGAAATTGTGTGAGGGATTAAAGAACCAAGTGATGGTTACAGCTGTCCTCATAACTGCTTTCCAATGTATGGCAACATAGAACAGACAGTCTTGATGAGAGGAAGAATAATCTAATGATCCCTTCCTTGAAGAAAAAAGCAAAAGTAGTGTTCAACTGGGCAGGCACTCAGGAGTTAAAATGCAGTAGCTTGACAGGGCATGCAGCTTTGGCCACACTCAACAACAAATGGGTTGGAATTCAACAACTGCTGTAAGGGTTACTGAATGTGCCCTCCTGCTGTTCTCTGCCTCCCTTCCTCTACCTCTTCCTGCTTCTCCTCCTTTCTGAGCTAAATAGAAGGAAATAATACACATCAGTTTAAAATATTTCCCACTGGGGAACTTGGATTTCTTCTAATGAGGTTTCTATTAAAATTTTTTTTAAATAAAATACTGCTCATGCTTGGTCGAAGTTAAAATATGGACTTTAAAACTAAAATGTAAAGACATTATTTTAGCTATTTTAATATTGCTCAAAGTGCTGGAAAATGTCTTTAGGGAAGTATGTATAATGTATAATCACAGAATTTTAAGTTTGAAGGGACCTTAAAGATCATCTAGTCTGGCATCCTAATTTTTACAAATAGTGTAACTGAGGTCCAGAATAGTTAGTATCTTTCTAGAATGGTAGAATCTGCCAGAGTATAAGACAGTTGATATAGACTTCAAGCATACAAGAGCATTACATTACATACAAGAGCATTACATTACAATACATTACAATACAAGCGCATTACCATACAAGCATTACAAATAGTGTAACTGAGGTCCAGAATAGTTAGGTGCCTAAGTATCTTTCTAGAATGGTAGAATCTGCCAGAGTATAAGACAGTTGATACAGACTTCAAGCATACAAGAGTCAATACCATGTCCCTAAAAAGACACCATCAGAGAAAGATGTCATTAGGAAAATGCATGATAGAAAAATCATGTGATGAGTGAGGGTTGACAGATGTACTGTCAAAGTGCAGCATTGGTATCTGAATCATGACAGAAGAAATTGAGGAAGGACTTCAGCATATCCATTGTCCTCCTACCCCATTAAAATATAAGCTCACATAGACATGAGTAGCACAGGCTATATGTGGATTGTGATCTGTTTTGTTGGGTAATACATTCTAATTTATCAGGTCACAGATATTTTAGTATTTGAGTGACTAGAGGGAGAGAGGGAGAGAGAGAGAGAGAGAGAGAGAGAGAGAGAGAGAGAGAGAGAGAGAGAGAGAGAGAGAGAGAGAGAGAGAGAGAGAGAGAGAGAAAGGGAGAAAGAGAGGAAGCAAGGGGGAGAGAGAGGGGGAAAGAGAGAGAGAAAGAGAGAGGGAGAGAGACAGAGACAGAGACAGAGAGACAGAGAGAGAGCTTGCAGATCAGGGAGAGAAAAATTCTGTTTTAGGCATGGAATCACCTACAAAATTTAGGAGAATTTTGGAATTGGAAGGGCTCACAGGATGTATTAATGCCCCAAAAGGCATTTCTTTTACAACATCTCTGCTTGAAAACTTTCACTGAGGAATGTGTGAGTTTGAGATAACCAACCCAACACTTTGCTGAAGTTCTGAACAGGTAATTGGTAATGTAGAAGTAGAGCTCAGGAGACAGAACAGGTTTAACTATGTAGATCTTGATGTCTTCTGCATAGAGATGATAATGGAACCCATGGGAACTTATGAAATAAGTGAGGGCATACGGAGGGAAAAGGATAGATTGTAGGGCAGCTTTGGGAGAGTGGACATGAATGATGATCCAGTGAAGGAGGCTGAGAAAGGCCCTTTAGGCCTTTAGAAAGAGAACCACGAGAAAGCAATGTCACAAAAAACACAAGGAGGAGACAATTTCCAATGAGAGAGGCTGAACAACAGTATTACATGGCACAGACAGGACAACAAATATGAGGACTGAGGAAAGGCCATTAGATTTAAGGGGTTTGAAGTACCTTATGGATAAGAAAGGAAGCAAGCAGAAAGGTTTTTTTATAGTATAATTATGAAAGGCAAGAGAAATATAGAATGATAACATGACAGAATAGTGAGATCAAATAAAGGTACTTGAAGAATGGAGGCACTGTGGACATGCTTATAGGCATCAGCCAGTAAATAGGCAAGGTTTAGCAAGAGAAGGAACAAAATAGCTGATTAAATTTAAAGGGCTATTTTGTGGAAGAAAGACCTAACATTCCATTTTTTTACTTCAGAGGGCACAACTAGGAAAACTGACTTGAAATTTCAAAGAGCTCTATTTAGGATCTATGTTAGATAAACATTTCCTAAAAGTGAGAGCAGCCCCAAAATGGAAGAGGAAGCATGGGAGGTAATAAATTCACTTTTCTTAGGAGGTCTTCAGGTGAAAACTACATAACTACCTGTCAGATATAAAAGCACTTTTATTTTGGTAGAGATTGAACTATATGATCTCTGAGTATTCTTCTAACTCTGAGAGTCTATGAAAATGATTCTAAGAAATTTTGTTCTCTAATAGTTCAGAAATAACTTTAGTATCCTATGATGACAAGGGCAACATTGTAATTATTTACCATCATTATATTAGGGAAATATGCTTCTATATTGCTCATGAATAGAAATATCTAATCAATTATGTGCTTGGATTTGGTATACTATAGCATCATAGTGGGATTGACCAATAGAAATTGACCAATTTCTTAGAGCATATGTAATACTACCTTCCTGCTAAAATCCCCTATGTGCAAGCTTATTGAGCCTGATTCTGGGCATGTATAATGGAGATACCCTCATTCTTATTTTAGAAAATGAGTCAACATTTTCAATTTCCTCTTGGCTTTGTATATGGAGACAGAAAGCTTTACAAAAAATCTCTAATGGAATAACTTCATCATGTTTTTAGTGGCAATGAAGGTAAAATAACTTGGATCCTCTCTTTCTACCTGGTCACTTTATGATTGATTTTTTTTCCTGTCTCTATTATATTTCATTCTGCCCAGAATTTAGGTGAAAAAGTATCAGAGATGGACTGGATTAGGTGATGATCTTGTCACCTTCAAGATATAAGAACTAGTAAAGATATCCTTCAGTTGGAGTGATAGCACAATAGGCAAGTCTGGTGAAGAGTCAGGCTTGAGGATTAACCTGCTACCACAGGTCAGCAGTGAATCCATCCTGCTCTTGAAACGTTGCATTTAAAAACCAAGGAATTGACTTGTCCAATGGTTCTCGTACTCACAAGCGTACTTAGAGACGTGGAAATGTTTTGTTCAGTTCTGGGGAATAAATTTTGCAATGGACATTGGGAGGAAGATGACCAAGAAATTTATTCCTCAGAAGTGAACAATTCTCACAGTCTGAACCCAGAAGTTGTATTCCCAGAGCGCAATAAAGTGAGACTATGAGTTCATTCTTGAGATCGTGCTTTCACTACTTGTACTTTGATTACATTTTTGTTACAAATCGCACTATTAACTCATTCCGGTGGGTGAGCCGTCCTTCCCTTCCCAGTTGTGCTTTTAGCTCTCCAAATGTAGAAATACATTCTACTCTTTCATAGTTTTTCAGGTTCCTTTTACATGTTACCCTTCTTTAGAATGTAAGCCCGTATGACATCAGGAACTGTCTTTCTTTTTGTTTGTATTTGTATCCCTGGTACTTTGCACAGTTCCTGGCACTTAATAAATCCTTGTTGTTGCCTTATCACAGTGATCTTTCTATTGTAGTCTGCTGAGAGTTTTCTGTCTTCCAAAATCTCTCCTAGCTTCCTTAAGAAAAACTGATACATATTTCATCTGCACCTAGGTCCAAGGACAAATATCTGAGACATTTCATTACAATATACGTGTCAATGTAGTCTATCTTTTAAAAATTGGTAAAATTGAAGTGTGTTATAGATAAGATTCTTCATATCTCCCCCTAAAATTATGCTTTCCCCACCCGCAAAATTCTACCTTGTAAGCAATTCAATAAAAATCAAATTTAAAGTGTGTTTTCTCATTTCTCTATCAGCAGTCTGTGTCTCTCTCTCATGCCCTCCCCCCTTTCCCCTTCCTTGCAGCTTCCTCCCTACTTCTATTCCCTTCTTCATATTATGAAACTAATAACCTAGTAGCTCCCACCAGTTGGAGAATAACATTGTATATCAAGAAATGCAGCAACAGAAATTCATGTCAATTTGTCATTTTTTAAACATCTTCTTCACGCAGAGTCCTGTGCTCAAGGAAACAACAGATTAAGAAAAGAAATATTCCTGTCTTCAACTACTTTACAATTTAGTGTGATGATATAGTATTGAGTGAGATTCTCTCATAAAATCACCAGAGGAAGGGAGCCTATACCCCATATTCAAAGAAGAACAAGAAAGACACCTTTCTGTAACAGGAGTCGTAAGTTCTAGATCATTGCCATTAACTGATCACAAAACACCTCAGATTGATTATTATTCAAGGAAAAACAGTTTAGTCAATTACTGTTACTATTCAAAGATAGGTAAACTGACTGTCTTTCAGAGATCTTGGCTGCTTGTGAGGATTTCAGATCCTCCTCCAGCTTGTACAGCATACTCCTTAAATAAAAACCATCAAGTTTGCTTAGTGATTCTGGATTACAAGCAGTCACCAAAGCTAGTTTCTATAAATATATTTTTTTCATATATTTCTCATTCTGTTTAATCCAAGCTTATTCTGGCATAGGGGATGGATGTGCCCTAGATAATTTACTTGACACTTGTTAGCTGCGTTCTAAGAATGGAATTCCCCCTTTCCAGAGAGGTATGGTGTTTCAAGTTGAAAGTCAAGTAGAAACCAATCATTTCAAAATATTTGATCTACCAAGTCACCTCTTGATGGATTTCTTGCTGCCCTCCTCCCACTCTCAGTTCTATTCATTCTCAAGATATAATCAAATAGGAGGTGTCCTGGTTTTTCAGTGTTTACATTGGTGGGTTCACATAGGACTTGTTGTGGTTTGGATTCTTTCTGCAACCCTATAATATTTATAAAATCTCTATTGACCAGATTATTTTATTAACTTTAGCATGATCTTGTCCCAACAGTGCAGAGTCCATATTGATTTGATTTGATTGTTTTTAGCACCTATCAGTGTCATGCTCAAACTTATATTTAAATAGTTTGGGTGACATTTACAGATTAGGAGGAGTTGGAGAACTTAAGTGACAAAGGCAATGAAAATAATTTTCAATGCAAGTAGAAGAAATCAAAGTGCCTTGAGTTTATGGAAGTGGAATTTTCATTATTCTGACAGTACAGAGTGGAAAATCTAAGACTGAAGGGAAATCAGTGAAACAAAGAAAAAAGTTAGAAGGGATTGACATTTTTGCCTTTTTCATAATGATTATGATGTTTTAAGCAAATATTAGTCTTTGCTTACTTGTCACCATAACAAAGGGTTTAAAGGGACCTAGTCTCTAGTGTATTTTGTTGCCCTAACTTGAGCCACATCACTTCTTGTTATTTTAAATGAAATGAAATCTCTGGGAATCTTAGAGTTACATGGATAATTGGCAGTATAACTGGAATTAGAACTGTGTCCCAACTTTCTGGTTCAGGATTCTTCCTATTAAGTTGTAGCATCGAGGTAACAAATCAGGAAGAATGAACACCATCAAGATGTGTAGTGGATAGAAAGCTGAGGTTCAGTCAGGAAGATTCCATTTAAATCTGACCTCAGACACTTAAAACTAGCTATATGACTGAACAAACCATTTAACCTTTCTCTGCCTTAGTTTCCTCAACTATAAAATGGGAATAACTACTTACTTCACAGGGTTGTTGTGAATACAAGGAAATGCTTATTCCCTTCCCCTTTTTGTACTATGTCCTTCTAAATCACATTATACTACTTAATGCTTTGTTAAATAATACATTTGATCTTATTTGTGTAGAACCAGTATAAAAGAATGGAAAGGTGAGGCAGTTATCCAAATAATTGAAGCAAAAAGAAAACAGTCACTACTGACAAAAATATTGGGTTTTTGATCTTAATTATGCTTATTCATTGTTTACATGCATAAAATATTGCAGAGAATCAATCACTTTACCATATCTGTACAAAGGTACTATAATGTTGTTTTAAGCATTGGATTAAAAGTCCTTGACCTATCCACCCACATTTGTATTTTTTAATCTTAGAAACAAGCATAGCAGTTAAAAATCACAATTTCAAATGCCTTAAGAGAGTTTGTTGAGTTAGGATTTGTGACATTCTATAGCCCTTTTGTTGCTTTCAGATTTTTCTTTTAAATGTTAGTTTCCTTGTTCCATTTAAAAAGCAGCAACCTGTTTTTCGTACTGCAAGATTTTCAATTCTTGTAGAGCTCTATAGTAAAATTAAAATTAAACATTATCCAATAACTGATAAACTCCAGAGCAATCCTTAATTACCGAATTGCCCAGTTGAAGTTATATATGATGGAAGTTGAATTCCTCAGACTATTAGATTAGTATGTATACCAGATCACAGAATTAGTGTTCAGAAAGTTTTTCAAAATATATCTTATTCATTGTGGTGCCAGCCTTTGATACCTGACTTTAATTTTATATTCCATATCTTCATTTTAATGACAAATATCCTGATTATTTGTATTACTAAAAACAGAAAGTATCCAAATAGGGAAATGACTTGTGAAATGGAAATGAGCTCAGAATCTGTATTTAGACATGAAGCATTTTTCTGACAAACGTTTGGTGATATTCCTCTTATGTAGGAGAATATATTTTCATTTTACATGAACAAAGTAGAGTGATGAACCATGTGACCACATAATGACTCATTTAACCCTATTCATTTCAACAAATTGGGTCATCAGTTAATAGTCACAGAGTTCAAACTGAAAGAGACTCAGAGTTTCTTAAATGTATTTGTGTCAGGTACCATTTTGGCAAGCTGGTCAAACTTATGAATACATTCTCAGAATAATTTTTCATACAAAATTTACAGAGGATTACAAAAGAAACCCATGAGATTGAAATATCGTTATAAAAAAGAACAATTACATGAACCCCAGGTCATTGCCTCAAACACTATTGTTTTTATTTATGGAGAAAATAAAAAACCAGAAAAGTTAAATTATGGAAGCAACAATACAGATGTAGTAAGAGCACAGGTAGAATCTGAATCCTGGTCTTCTGACTTTAGATCTAGCACTCATTCTTCTGTCCCAAACTATCTTGACCAAATGTAAACTAAACCTTGAATCACCTGTGGTGAAAATTAATGATAATCTTAAAGGAATTGTAATCTTGTATAGCCATGGGCATCTAGATGGTTAAGCAGATGGAGTGCCAAGACTTGGAGTTAGAAAGACTTGAGTTCAAATGTGACCTCAGATACTTACTAGCTGAGCACGTTTGAAGTCTACTAAAAACCACAGATAGGTTTACCACAAAGGATTATTTAGCTACACCATCCCCATGTACTCGATTTAGAATTGGAGGATCTGGGCAAGTCACCTAACCCTATTTGCCTCATTTTCCTTATCTTTAAAATGAGTCGGAGAAGGAAATGGCAAATCACTCCAGTATCTTTGTCAAGAAAACTCCAGATGATATTGTGAAGAGTCAGACATGACTGAAAAAATTCAACAACAGCACAGCCATGGAAGAGGACAGGTCATATTAAAATGATCTAAGATTGGAGGTCAAGAAAATAGTTTGTGGCCATTAAATGAATGAGCTGAAGAAGTAAGAAAAGCTACTATTTTGGTATGAAAGGTAAGTAGAAGCTAGGGGAATTCTTTTGGTTACCCATTTCCAAGAAATTATTGTCCATAGTCGAGCACCTATTATATGAAGGGTGGAAAAGTGACAAATTTGTGGTCCCTAATTTTACTTTAAAAAAAGAAATTAAAATCAGATTATAACATGAAAAGTGAATTCATAACAAATAAAAAATAAATTATTGAAAATCATTTCATCTAATCATATGACAATGCTACTCTCAATATAAATTAAATAGATAAATATTTTTTTTAAAATGTAAAAGGTTAAGATTAGCAGAATAATAAAAAGGAGAGCTTAAATGATCCAATATAAAAAAAAAGAAACTGAACAAACTGTATATGGAGGATGAGTGGAAAATAAACATTTATGTGGTACCTCTTTATTTTCCAGCTCTTATGCTAAGCACTGTACAAATATTATTTCATTTGATCCTAACAAAAAGCTGAGGAGGTAAGAGATTTTATTGTCTTCATTTTACAGTTGGGGAAACTGAGGCAACAAAACTTAAGTGACTTACCGAGGGTCACACAGTTGATACCTGAGATTAGATTTGAACTCAGATCTTTCTGACTTCAGGCCAGTGCTCTATTCCCTGTACCTCCTAGATTTCTTTAAAAAGTCCCAGTAAGAGGAGAGAAACTGGGGCTGGATATATTTAAAGAGAACTCTAGCACAAGTTAAATTTATCAAACATGAGTACCATAATTTCAGATTTACTAAAGTTATTTGAAAAATAGGAGAAGCAGGGATCTTATCCTTCTTACTCTACCTTCAACCCTATAAGGAAAGGTAGAAAAGTGATTGGTAAGATGGTGGTGTCTTTCACAACAAATGTGAATTAGTAAAGTGGAGGAATCAGGGGTCAAAATAATGAGTTCAGTTTGGGACAGGTCAGGTTTAATAGGTCTATGAGGCATCCACTTTAAGATGTCTAACGGATAATTGGAGCGATGCAGACTTTAGACTAGTCTAGGGGCTAGTTCTGAGGGCTACATAGCTGATATTGACACAGTTCTGTTCTATTTTCAACACACAGACTCAAGCCTTCTTTCTCACCCTGGTCTACCATCACTAGTCAAAAGTCTTTCCTCAGTCTGTGTTAGATTTAAAACCCTCATCTGATGTCAGACTAAAAGAGTTTCCAGTGGGCATCTATTCCTACCTCCTATAAACAAGACAGCCCTTCAGTGAAGGATGTGGAAATTTTCAACCTAAAGAAGTCCCAGGCCCCAGTATAGATCCAGCACTAGAAAGTTCTACATGGAGTCCTCTTGGCTATATCTATTCTCAGTGTTTCTACACTTAGGTCTGTCTCTCTGTTCTAAACTAGGCTGGGGGGTGAGGGGAAGACTCATTTTTTCTTAGATTTCCTCATGAGGATTTGGGCTGATACATTTCTGGATCGGTTTTTTTTGGGTTTTTTTGGGGTTTTTTTTTATGTGGTTGTCAATGGGGACCTACTACTTCTTCCTATCCTACTTCTCTCCCTTTGCTTGGTCTTGTTGTACTAGTTTTCTGTGAACAACTCCAGTGATGGAATTCACTGTCTAAAGAACTCTTTAACTTGCCATTCAAGGACCCCCTAAATTAACTCAAACTTGTTTTTCCAGCATGATATCTTGCTGTACTTCTTCATGTCCCTTTCATGTGCTCTCCCCTATCTGGAACATTCTCCTTTCCCAAACTGGTCTTATGCTTTCTCCTCTACCTATGTATTTTCTTACCCTGTTACCTGACCTTAAAGACTTTTTTTCCCCTAATATATACCTATGGATCTATCCTTTGAAGCTCAACTTAAATGACATTTCTTCCATGAAGCTATCCTAGTTTTTTGTTATACCACACCACCACCTGTCTAGCCAAATTTGATCTCTCCTCTGAATTCTTTGTTTTCACTTTTCTTATTTCACTTCATATGCTGTCTTTAATTGTAGTTATTTCCAAATAGCTAGGAGGAGAACACTATGGCTATAACTCCCCTCTTAGATCATAATCTCCATGAGGGTAGAAATTATGTCTTGTTCATCTTTGGACCCCCACAGTACCTAAAACAGTGTGTATGTGTGTGTGTGTGTGCATGTGTGTGTGTGTGATTGTATAGGGGTGGTAAATTAATGTTGAATGAATAACAAATAGTTAACTTAAAAGAAATTCACCATTTATATTTCTCAATACATTTGAAAAAAATTATAGTTTATAAAATAATGAAATTCTGCTTATGTAGTATATCACTTTCTTACATTTTAAAGTCAAAACATTTTAAAAAGCATAAAGTACTCAACTTTACTAAATTAAAGTGCAATACTTAATCAACTCAGGAAACATCTCCTTTTTATCTTTTTATTTCAAGTACCAAGAACAGTGGATTGTATACAGTAGGACTTTTACAAATTAAATGTTTTATTTTTTTCATTGTGATGTTAATCATCAACAAATGCAAAATAAAAAGAACAAAAAAGAACTGTATATAAGAAATCGATACATTGTCCTTTAAGCAATATATGTAAATGTATTTTATATTAACAAACAACAAAGCTGCTTTGTTTTTAGACTTTTAATAAATGCTTGCTGATTTAAATTATGATTGGCCTAGGAAAGAGATAGAAGAAAAGCAGGGAACCTCTGTAAAGAACAAATGTTTATAAGTGAAAAATCTCATTGGGACTGAAAATTTAGTCATCTTACATTTGTTCACTGACTTACTGGTATTTAGAGCACTCAGCTTCCAGCTCATGATCCATGATTTTATATGAGAAACTCATCATCCAAGCTTGCAAAAACATTTGCTTTGAGCTTTTCCAGATACCAATCTGTCCCCTGTGATTTCCCATTATCAGCAGCTGCCCTTCCTGCACTTCCCATTACAAGGAAGGAGAGAAGAGAAGGCGCCACTTAAAAAGCAGGCAAGGAAATAAACAAAACACCCAAACCTTGCACGTTGAAAATAGCAAAGTAATGGGTAACAGATTCATGATGCTGTTATCATACCCAACTGGCATCCTCAGGAACCCTGCCCAGGGAGGTTGAATTCCAGATTTTACCCCATTGGATAGTTTCATCTGACCTCCTGTGAATGTTGCATGTGACTCACTGACACAAGACTGAGGGCATTAACTTCCTCAGCACCATTTGTCTTTCTCTTGGAAATTTCTGAACAGCTGCTTAGCTCTAATGCCAATTTCTGACCAGAAGTATCTCCACTGACTTAGTTTGAGAGGGATCCTATGTAGGACGGTTTTGTTTCTCAATCTGATTTCTAATGAAAAATTTTATGAAAACAGATATAATGCCAATACTTGTTGGACATCTTGTTTTCACTTTTATTTTCTATATGGAATTGTGTATGCATATCAGTGTTTTTAATACTGGGTTTTTCTACCGAAATTGTTTCTCCAGTGCTTTTGGGAGGTTGCCAAAGAGTTGGGGTAGACTATGCAGATGGATGTCTGCTAGTTAGGACAAAAATCCCCAAATGAATGAGTGGATAAAGACTCTCTGAAAGGCTGGTGTCTCTTGCCTTCTGAGGGAGGGGCCTAAGGAAAAGAAGCCTTTGAAAGGCGACTATGTCACAGATGAAAGTATTCAGAAGATGAGCCACGAGAAGGGAAGAGGCAAGGCTGTCCAGGCCATCACAATTGCCAGTGAATTGGCAAGGGAGAGAGTGTGCTGAGGACTGAGTCAAAGTCAATTGTCAAGCTATTCAAAAGCCACAGGGAACACATGCAAAGTGGTTGGAGGGACGTGTTTGCTGAGAACAGAACTGGTCATATGCCACTTTCCCAGACCTTGTATGACTTCAAGTCATGGGCTCCCAGGAGAAGGCTGAGCCAATATTCATGATCCCTATTTTTTAAGTTTGTTTTGTTGTTTCACCATTTGTGCCTAAAAGTAAATATTTTCTTTTCAAAAAATGTTTGTTCATTGCATTGAAGAATTGCGTGAGTTTAGGGGGAGGGTCTGAGTAATGAAACAGAGAGAAGCCATACATTCCACATCACATAGGAGAGGGGGAAAATTTAAAACCATGATATAAACAAAGATTGATGTATATAGGAATATGTACACATTCATAGAAATAGACACATGTGTCTCTCCACATATACATATGTATATATATGTACATACATGTGTATACTTGTTTATGTATAAATTGTATATGTATGTATGTATAAATGTATATATGTATGTATAAATTATATATGTATTTATAAACATAAACACTTACAGGCAGACTCTCTAATTTGTGGGAACTTCCCAGTTGGGAGTTCAATCTAAACAAGACATTTTATTAATTCATATTTTTTTCTAGTCTTCCCTAAGCAAGTAACGTGTAGACCAGGATACTCCTAAGGCAAAGAATCTTTTTAGGAGGTTGTTTGAGAAAAAGAGAATTTATGTCTTTCTCAGCTGGTATCCTCATGTGCCTCCAATTCTTTTTTTCCTTTTTATTTATTTCCTTTTATTCTTTCTCTTACAGATCATTCTGTAAATGTAAAAATGTACAAAAAATTTAAAAAAATAAGTCCCCAAAAGGGTGGAGCTAAAGTCATTGACTAGAGAGAAAATTTCTCTGGCAGGGAGAAGCTGAGAAAGAGTGACATCACCCAGAGGAAGTGGGGCAGAAAAAAGCCATGACTGCTGGAGTTTCCTGCTCACTAGCTAAGCGCCATCCTCACACCCAGTACCTGCTAGGTCCTTAAGTGTATTCCTTTGTATTAATTTTTAAATGTTACTACACTTTTTATCTTTTGTACTTCTATCCATCATTTCCCACATATAAAAAAATGACAAGTATTTTTTTCTGAAAATCTCATTCAAAATTACTGAATCATGTATCTCACACTTAGCACAATTTATCTTTTAGTTGTCTGTTTCATGTCTGCTACTAAATTGTATGTTCCTTGAATGAAGGAATCCAGGTTGTTTGCCTCTTATTTCGAGCGTAGCACAGTATGTGACAGACTCTAGGTAATTAATAAATGTTTATTGATACGAAGAAAAATGCAATAAAAACTTAAGAAGTTCACAATATAGTTGAGGGATAAGAAACTAGGAGCATGTTAGTTCTTTCAAGGTAGGATCTGTCTTTCATTTCATCATTTAATTGTACTTTCTAGCTAACTCCTAACTATGTTTATTCTGAGAATCACTCTTACCTCTTTCCCTTGGAAGTTTGACCTCTGTCCCTAGAACACTCTGGGCTTTGACTGGTAAATCTTTGCCTTTGGCCAGACACAAGCCCTTCACTTCACTTTGCAGACATGTCCAAACTCCTTGAGGATAAAAGAATGTCTTGATTCCTTGCATTTGTATCTCAACTTTTAGTACAATTATAGGAATATTGTTAGAGGCAGCTAGTGGTGTGATAGATAGAAGTGCTGAAACCTGGATTCAGGAATATCTCAGTTTAAATCCAACCTCAGATGCTTATTGGCTGTGTGACTGTGGGCAAATTACTTGATGGCTATGTGTCCCAGTGCCCCATTTGTAAAATGGAGAGCCACTGGAGAAGAAAATGACAGTTACTTCAGTATCTTTGTCAAGAAAACACCATAAGCAAAGTCTATGGGATCACATAGAGTTGGACACAAAGAAGCTACTGAATGATAACAAAAAGAACATAGCAAATACTTAATAATTGCTCTATCATCTATCTTTCCTTAGTACCTAATACAGTCTTTACACATCATGGATTCTTAATAAATGTTTGTTGAATGAATAAATGACACATACACTGAAAAATTACAAAAACAAGGTAGTATAGTGTACAGGTAGAAAATGAAGAGTACAGATACAGGTCAAGAATTAGGATAATTTCTCTGAACTAAATCACAGAATCTAGGAACTGAAAAGAACATCAAGTTCCACCTAGTCTAACTCATAACTAAAGAAAATGAAATTTTACAGTTGGTCGTCTGGTTTTATTTGAAGAAATCATTAGGAAGTTCTTTCTTTTACTGAATTTAACTATTAAAGTATTTAAGCTCTTAATCATTGTACCTAGTTCTATCCTCTAAGACCAAAAAGAAATGTCTAATTCACAAAAAAGTCTTTAAACATACTTGAAGATAACTATCATATCTCTATTGGTAATAAGTCTGACCATGTCAGCCCCCTACTCAATAAACTTCAAAGGTTTCCTAATGACTCTAGGGCCAAAGATAATTATATCTATGTTACTTGCTAAATCCTTTTACACTTTGGTCACAAAATATATTTGTGAAGTTGATTTTAATAACCCAGTACTGTGGAAAAAGTGCCAAATTTAATGAACAGACCTGAGTTTAAATCCCTAATTTGCCCCTTAATTCTGGGATGCCTTTGAATAAGTCACAACTTTTCTCCACCTCATTTTTCTCATCTGGAAAGTATGGAGTTTAGATTACATTACCTCTGAGATCTACTGTAATTCAAAATCCATCCATAACCCAGTAATTATGAATATTTACATTTCTTCCCATTGAAATTCAAGTTATTTGTGTGGGCCATCATTCTAACTTATTGAATCTTTGTATCTGGACCTCTTAGTTACTCCTGCCATCTCTCTCTGTCTCTGTCTCTCTGTCTCTGTCTCTGTCTCTCTCTCTCTCTCTCTCTCTCTCTCTTTTTCTCTCTCTCCCTCTCCCTGTCTCTTTCCCTCTTTAGATCTGGCATGCTATGTATGCCTTCATTTAGGTCATTGATAAAATGTGTGTGTGTGTATGTGTGTGTGTGTGCGCATGCGCTAGTACTTTTGGTGTTAGGACTTGCCCAGTCTATTCAGGGCTTCTTATCATTTTTTGTTTTTCACTTGGCACTCAATTATCACTTGCAGCTCCAAGAAGCTATTACATGTGCAGTAGCCACATCTTGGTAAAACAGTGTCAACAGATGAGCTAAAGTAGGTTGAGGGTAACTGACAAGCCTCCAACTAGTCAGTGAGCTAGGAAGATATCCAGTTCAACATGTGAAGACTTCCCCCTGGTGGAATGGTTGGATGAGAAAAATGTGTTCCATTGACTATGAATGCAGCTGAAGCAGGCCTTGTGGAGCACTTAGAGTTTGATGAGATATCAAAGATGCCAAGGGCATCCCCTGCATCGCAGATCATTGGCTGTCATCCTGACTTCTGTCTTGCCACTGGACTTTGATGATTCTGAAAGAGAGAGTGAGGCTGATGACTCTAAACAACTCTGCCTCACTTAAATTCAATGTATTTGCTAGCCAAGACATTTCCCATGGTATCGTTGGTCCTCTTAGAAAACAAAGAATGAACAGCAATAATAGACACAAATATAATTTATGTTATATATATATTAAACATTATATACATATATGTTAACTATATCCATGTTGCTGTTTAGTCATATTCAACTCTTCATGACCCCATTTAGGGTTTTCCTGGCAAGATACTGGAGTGGTTTACCTTTCCTTCTCTAGCTCATTTTGCAGATGAGGAAAATGAAGGAAAGAGGGTTAAGTGATTTACCCAGATTTATACAGCTAATAACTACCTGAGGACAGATTTGAACTCAAGGAGATTACTTTATCTGATTCCAGGCCAGGTACTCTATGCACTATGCCATCAGTGTGCCTGCTATATACAACAAAACTCCAGTTATCCTTTCCACATCATGTCTTTCCCCATCACTGTTTTGATATATTGTGGGTTGGCATAAGAAATTTAATGAGAATTTTTTTGGAGTTTTGCAGAAGCAGCAGACTACGCAAAGGTCAGCAGATGACACAGAAAATAAAATTAGAAATTCAGAAATGCATAAAATATATGTATATAGCACTGGACAATATCACCAATTTTTATCATAAACACCTTGTAAAAGAAAAAAGGTTTCTTCTCTGTTATGAAGAGAGGACCAAAATTTTTACACAGATCTTTCAGATCATGGAGAGTGCCTCACCCCTAATCCCCTTGATGTAGAAGTCATAAGTATTTTGCAAACCACAAGTAATGACTTCATAACTTCAAATTGTTTTCAAGAATGATTGGACCGATTCATAGCTGCACCAAGAATGCATCTGTGAACCTCCCTTTCTTCTACTTTTCCAACACTGACTACTCATGCCTGTTGTCATCTTTGCCAGCTTTCAAGGATAGGATGAAACCTCAAGTTGCTTGGATTTGCATTTCTCTTATTAAGTGATGTGGAACATTTGTTCATATAGTTGTTAATATTTTTCTATTCTTTTGAGAACTATGTTCGTATCCTTTGTGGAATGTTGGTTGCTCTTATATATTTCAATTAGTTTCTATGTATCTGTGATCTCAGGTTTTTTTCAGAAGAATATAGCCCCGAAAACAACAACAAAAAGGCATAGTCAGCAGTTTCCCTTCTTATTCTATTTATGTTCTGACTGTAATTATTCTAATTCTATTCTAATTTGTAATTAATTTTAATTGTATTGATACAATAGATTTTCAATTTCACATAATTGGAACCATCTATTTCATCTTTTTGTATTCACCTTTATCTGCTGCTTGATTAAGAACTCACTCTCCACTAGAATGTGCTGGAGATATCTCTGACCAGCAATGGTTAACTGGTAAATTTTCAATGTGAACGTTTAAGCCTCAGAAACAAGCAAATACTATAAATCAGGGTTTTGTTGCTTTATTTATTTATTCATTTATATTGATTAGATTTAATAAAATGATGGAGAAATTGTTAATAATGAAGGTTAAATTTGAAAAATGTCATGCCTGCTTCTTTGGAGGTGATTGTTAAACATTTTGTCAGCATGTCCCTGATCTCTACCCACAGCTTTGAAACATATATTATCTACTACTTCTCTACTCTTTTTAAAAAATCTACTTTTCTAAATTTGAACTAGTACTAAATGGTTTTAATGATAATAATTTCATAAAACCATTTGAGTTTGGATATACTTTTCTTCTTTATTCCTACTCTTTTCATTATTTTTCTTCATGATATTCAAGATCATTTATTTCTCCAAGTAAGCTTTGTTCATAGAGTATGCCTATCTAGTTCTCTTAAATTTCTTTCTAGTCTGATTTTTATACCACTAAATCTTTAAATTAACTTCAGAATTCTTTACGATCTTACTATGAGCTCTAAAAGCACAAATATTCCTCCAGATATTTATTTATTTTAAGAGCATTTTGAAACATATTCAATTATTGAACTTGCTTTGCTAATTTGACTACCATATATCTTATGCTTTTTTGAGTGGGACTTGACTTTTTGTTATTATTTCTTTGATTTTGCTATTGCTATACAGAAATACTATGGATTTTTCTGAATTTATTTTGTAGTCAGAATATTGCTGCCACTATTAAATTGTATAAATGTGTTTCTTTACTGATTTCCCATGATTTACTATGTAAACCACTATGCCATCCATAAATAAGTGTAGTTTTTTCACCTTTTTGCTTATTTTTTTGCCTCATTTTTCTTTTCTTACAGCTAGTATTAGCATGGTTGAAGCTATATGAAATAAAGGTGGAAAGGGAGTACCCTTGCTTTAATCTTGCATTTACTGAGAAAGATTCAAGTGTTTCCCTTTAACATACAATGCTAGCATTTTAGATGGATATTCCTTATCATAAGTTATTTTTATTTATTTACTTATTTATTCATTCATTTGTTTGCTTGTTTTTTGATTTATTAAGTAGTTACTATGGGCACTGAGTTAAATGTTGGGGACATAAATATAAAAGTATGACAGTCCCTGCTATCAAAGGGTTCAAATTCTTTTAGCAGACATGAGGTACCTGGAAGGTTTCCATTGCTAATCAAATGTAAAAGTCCCATGGTCCTGAGGATGAAATGGTAAAACAACATATTGATGCTTCTTCTTTAATACCATTTCCACTGAGAAAAATATACTAATTTTTCTTGTTAAATTATTTGACAGTGCAAAAGACTTTGGTATCAAGAACTTCCCTTTTGAAAGTCTTCTGTAGCTATGCCCATAGCACCTGCAGGAGCATTTACCAGGTTGCATCTTCATGAATATTTTTTCCCAAGATGATGACTCAGGCCATTGGATTGAAAGCAATGTTACTCTGAAGACTGTTGGGTACAGGGACTTGGGCTGTCTCCATCAACTTCTGGTAGAAGATAGTGGTGGTTTGGCTTGTCCGGCACAAGCTACTTCCTGCTTCTTCCCCTAGGATAGCCTGCCTGCTCTACTGTGTCTTACGGCTTCCACTTAGTTGCTTGTCCCCTCCAGGTGTGCGAATTGACTTATCGTTAGGGATCTCCACAGAAGATGTTCCCCACTAATGACTATGAGGACTGGACTAGAAATAAGACTAATGTTCTGGTGGTGTTGATACTTTCAAGGCTTCTATGCCTATCTGCTTTTTGGTGACAGTTGGTCAGCAGTTGTTACCTAGTGGTGTTGAAGAATATAAGCCCTTTGTCCACAGTCATTTCTTCCCTCCATGATGTCTGAGGGGGGCTGCACTGGAAACAGGAGTGATGGCTTGTGGGGCAATGATATTTCAAAGGCTCTTCGGCCTAGAAGCCTAGACTGTCTCCATCAGTATTTAAAGGGAGCTGGTGGTGTTTTGACTTGCTTGGAACTTATCACCCTTCTCCCTCTAGGCAGGCTACCTGCTCTTGGTTGAGAATAAATAGATAAATATTATTTAATCTTAAAGTCTTTAAATTTTCTTTAAATTTTGACATAATTATTTGATTTGGGATATTTTTATTTTTATTATGATTCTTTTATTTGCCTAATCTTGAACCATCATTTCATACCTGCTACAAATCCAACTTGCTCATTGTAAGTATGTGATTATTAAATAAATTGCTTAATATATTTTTAGCAAGATATTACTCGTTTTTTTGATTTGATATTATTTAATGATGTCCATCAATAGCAAATTTTTTTTTAACTTTTTGGGTGTCAGGAATCTCTTTGGTAATCATATGATACTTGTGGATCTCTTCTCATAATAATGTTTTTAAATACCTAACATATCTAGGATTAGAAATACAATCAAAAGTTAATGAAAATAAAGATATAATTTTGATTACTCATTCAAATTTGCAAACTACCTGAAATCTATCTATTGAATCCTTTAGTGGTCTGTGGACTCTAGTTTATAACCCCTATAGTTTTGGGTTGCGTGTTTTCCTTTACTCTTTGGTTTAGATATTGGAAATACATTTGCCTCATCAAAGGGGTCAGGTAGAGTGCTCTATTTATCCAGATTTGAGAGTAATTGGGCAATATTGTTGTTATTTATTCTTTAAAAGTTTCAAAGAAAGTTGTGTAAATCCATTTGGACCAACCTCTTCCCCTCATCAGTTTGGTGACTGATCATGTACTTAGAGCTAAAAGGGACCTTAGAGGTAATCCAATCCAATCCTATTTTACAGATTGAAAAAATGAGACACAGAAAATTTAAATTACTTACCTAAGGTCAGGAATGTAGTATAAGAATGAATGTGGTATAATGTCAGAGGTGCTATATGAGCTCTAGTCCTCTGAGCCCAGAGCCAGTGTTTCTCTGCACTATTTTGTTAAATTTTCTTTTTATATTTTGGTAAATGTCTATTTATTTTGTATTTTAAATTTTGTTCACAAATGTCTATAAAGATTAGATCTGATAAGTCTTCATTTCTTCTGGATTTGCACAGGCAAAAGCCAGTGAGAGATTTAAGGATTAATGTTCTCTGATGCTAGCTGATAAGGATTTTAACTTGTTGGGATTCTCTCTTCTTTTCCCTGCAGATTCAGATGTAATTGCTCCAAATCTAGTACATAGCTTTTCTTTGGGAGTAGAGGAATGAGAATGTGAACTGAGGGAAGTATCTAATTTATCATCTTGTTGGCACCATTGAGTTATTTGTTATTGTTATGATGGGTTTTGCATAGCATATTCTAAGTGGGTAAAATGATATTTGGTGTCTTGAGTTAATTATCTCTCAGAAGAGGCATTGTATTCCAAAGGGAGTAATTTATTCAATCAAATCACAGTAGAATTACTCCAAGAATGCTTACTGCTGTGATGCCCAAATACTGCATGCTAAAATAATCATAAAACTTATGTTACAATCATGAATCAGATAACTGTACTCTTCTGTGTTACATGAGTAAATTTCCAAAAAGAAAATATGATGTTGCAAAGTTCCTAATGTTAAGAAACTAAACAGCTCCTCCAACTGACTTTCTTTCACCAAATCAACTGGAGTAATTTTTATTTCAGTGAAGAACTTTTAAATATTATGGAGGAGTGAGATAGTGGAATACTTCTTTGTACTTAAGACAGAAGATTGACTTTAGGGTCAGCTTCAAGTCTGACCATTAACAAATAGAGGTTGCGACCATGAGCAAGTCACTTGAACTTTCAAGTGTCCCACAACACTCTGTGATCCTATAAGTTTTGAATAAATTGCTGATCCGCATTGGTGAAGGGAGTCCCTACACCAAAAGCTCCTTAACATAGATGAAATCTCATATCAGAAACAACAAAAAGATAAAGTAACACCTATTGCCAACCAAACAATCAAGAAGCATTTATTAAAACATCTTCTACATGCCAGGTATTATGCTAGGTGCTAGGGATATAAATACTAAAGAATGAAAATACCACTGCTTTCAAGGTGCTTACATTCTTATGTGGTAAAGCCAGACAATTAATATGATGAAACTTCACCATAATGCTAAATCAGCATAAAATCAATCTATCTTGGATCAGTTTCTAGTATCTCATGATAACCTGAGGTTTAATGTAAAGTATGGTCATCTGGTCTTATAATCAGACTCCCAGAAGATTAGGTGGAAAATGTTAGCACTATTCATAAATAACAGGAAAATTAAACTAATTGACCTTCCTTACATATTTACTTTATGAGTAAAAACAGTACCAGCTGTGAATAAGAGGGGAAATCCTTATTGTTTTTCCTCTCTCTTACTACAAGTTTCCTATCTTATGTCCTAAATCAAAGCAGACAGTGCCCTCTTCTTCTAATTTGAATGGTTTGCACTCAAGTTATTGGTCATAAACTCCTGCAACAATTAAGATATCACATAAATTCATGCTTGCAACATGACCAAAGTGGCAAATTTATGGAGCTCTGCATGCAGTAGGCTTTCAGTAAAAGATCTTGACTGTTCTGGTGCTCAAAATATGCAATGTTTGGGTCCAGATCTGTGATACATGCTAGGTATCTCATAAATATGAACAAATTTGCCAGTGAATGTTTTTAAATGAAGTTTTCTAGATACGATAACATTGGTATGACTAAATATTAGTGAAAATAAGTTGCAGTACACTTGAAGGATGAGAATTTAAGAATACGTCAAAGGACCAAGTAGCAAATTATCACAGTGGTTTTTTTATTCATAAAGCAAAGAAACTCAGAATGGTAGAATGAAAATTTTTAATCTAAAGTAAAATGATATACTTGCAATTATCTATATTTAAAACGCATTAGCCCAGATAGGAAGAATTGTGCTTAGTTATACATTAAAATTGCATCAATTGCCCTTCTTTATCCTTATAGTGGACAAAATAATGTCACGAAAACTTTGAGTAAACGTGGCACTATGGTGATTAAATATTTTATAAAATTTTATAAATTTTTAGTTATTTCTTCTTCATGTGAGTGAAAAGAATCCTGTATTGAGAGTTAATAGATCCCAGTTTTAAGCCTGCACATCAAATTCCTTTGTAACTTCAGCTGTGGTTTGTTCACACTTCCCGGGAATGTCAGAGGAATCCCTACCTATAAGCATTCAATATGACAATATATATTGGTTAAAAAAGTAGAGAGACTTGATTTCACCTCACAGAAAAAAATGCCCAACATACTCATATACACATGCATAAACATATACACTTATACATGCATATAGTTACAACCCATAGGAACTAATGAACATGAAAGACTTCTCTTCTTCCATCCTGGGAATACCTATAAGAATCATTTGTTCTTGAGACTCTCCCAGGAAAGTGGTACTGTTGGCATTGCACAAAGAGCAGTTCATTTCCCATTGGATGTAAAACCATTGGATAACTCTTCATAGTAGGAGGACAAAGTTCAAGTTTGTTCGACTACAAAAATATAGAAGATACATAGGAACTCAAATACACAAGACTTCCTTCTTTCCCTTCACTAAGTCCTACCTTTCCAGAGAGAATTCCAGAGGAATTAAAGAACTATCGTTATCTATCCTTGTACCTTGGGGGGAAAAAATTATTGTCCATCTGAATACTGCCCTCTGTTAGTTATAGGGTGATGTGCCTATAGATTTTTCAATTACTCATTGTTATTAAAATCAAGTGAGGCATCAAATATATATTCACTGAACTTTGTCAGGAATTTGCAGACCAGAAAAATAGTGAAAAGACCTCTCATTAGGTCATACCACTTTGGAAGGACCACAAACCTACATGCCCCAGCACTGATCTTTGAAAGTAACAGAAGGACATAAATGACAGAAGCTTAGATTGGACACCACTGTCCACTTCCCCAGAGATGAGCAGAGACCACCATTAACATAAAGCAAGAAACAGAGAGAAAACATGAGTAAACAAACAAAAAAAAGAACCTGATTGTAAAAAGCTGCTATGCTAAAGGAAGTTCAAATACAAACACAGAAGAAGATAGGTGGGAAGGGAGCAAGCAACACTTTCATGTAACTCTCATCTGAACTAGTTCAAGTAAGAAAGAACATACTTGTATACAGATGGGCACAGAAATTCATCTTACCCACCAGGAAAGTAGGAGAGAAAGGAGTTAAGAAAAGATGTAAAGGAATAAGAGAAATTATAGTGAGGAAATTTTATTTTAATATTTTATCATTTGATTATTAATATTAATCTATAAAATTCTCTTTTCTATCAAAGTACTTTAGTCAAACCCCAAAAAGACCTTTCCCGTTCTAGGTGAGAAATTCAATTTCTCCCAGTCTCTAAGGCATCTGCCTTGGCAGGGTTCCATACTTCCTGTTTACCCTGTAAATAGAAGCCAATCCACCAGAGCTAATACTTCTTTCAAGGACTTGTCCCTTTGTCCTTATTATTTCCTTCATCAAGCTTGGGGGTGAGCAAGGCTACAAATAGCCAGAGAGATTCTGATACTACTGGTCTTATTTTTATTTTAGCTGACATTAGTAGAGGTTTCTTGATGTCATGACAAGCCTACTTTCCCCAGATGTCTCTTACCCTTTTCACCCACCCCCATAAACAGTGAAGTAATAGAGAGGTGTTGAGAACTCTTAGCCCACCTCTTCATTAAAATGTCCAAAAATTAGGATTTTCTTGCCTTTGCAAGGGGAGGTGAAAATGATGGACTATGTACTATCAGGAAGACAGATCTGGATTTAAAAAGGCCTGTGATGCTGACTTGGATGCTTCACTGACTAACAGAGATCAATGGCCTCAATTTATTGGTTATTACCACCAGCATAGGCAATAAATTGATTAATCATACCCAGAACTCTGCCTCTTGGAATTTTATTTGGCAAAGTAAAATTAGGAAGTTAGTGGTCAGTAGAACTACAGGTAAGCAATCCAGAGTTGTGATTCACAAAATGAGCAGGCAGGAATGGAGCTGTAACTTGCATCTTTGGATAATTTAAACCCAGATTCAAACTTACTGAAGTCCACACAGCTTGGGTCCCATTATGGCCATTCCTTTAGAACAGAGTTTTATTAGCATATAAGTGGGCAAAATACATCCTAATAATTACTTTAATTTCAACTTTTATTGTTTGTAAATTCCCCTTTTTATCTTTGTTATTGGTTCTTGGATTTTCTTCTTTTCTTTTGAAAAATCAAAATTAGTCACTGATTCATCTATTATCTTTTTTATGTAAAACCAACTTTTAGTTTTATTTGCTATTTCAATGGATTCTTTTCTTTAAGTTTTATTAATCTCTACTTTAATTTTAAGGATAGTATTTTGATGTCTAATTGGAGATTTCTATTTTTATTTTGTTTTTCTAGTTTTTTTAAAGTTACATGCTCAAATGGTTGATTTGCTATTTCTCCCTTTTGTTGCTGTAAGTATTTATAAGTATAATTTTCCCCCAAGTACTGCTTTGGTTGCATCCCAAATATTTTATATTATCTCATTTTTAATTATTTAAATTATTAAATTATTTATTATTTCTATTATTTGTTCTCTGACCCACTTATTCTTTAATATTAGAATATTTTGCATCCTAGTCATTTTTAATCTATATTTAACAGCCCTTTGTTGAATGACAGTTTTATTGCATTGTGGTCTAAAAAGTGCACTTAATATTCTGCCTTTCTTCATTTGTTTGTGAGGTTTTTATATCCTAATACCTAGTGAGTTTTTTGAGAAATCTCATGTACAGCAGAAACAAAAAGGTAAAAACCTCTTTCTATTATCATTCCATATTTTTCAGGGGTCTAACACCTCTAAATTTTTTTCTATAAAATTCTATTTATTTCCTTTATGTCTACTTTGTTTTCTGGTTAAATTTATCTAAATCTGATAAGGGTAAATTGAGGTCCCCCACTAGTATAGTTTTACAGTTTATTGGAAGGAATTTCTTCTAATCAATATAAATTAGCAATTTCTCTGATCATTATGGTATGAAAGTACATGTGAGGTCTAGTGATCTGAATGATGTCACAAAACTGATATATGTCAGGAACCAGATCTGAATTTAGGTATTTCCAGCTCTAAAGTCAGCTTTCTAGCCACAATTCCACTGTCAAATATGTAGGGGAAAGTTGATCAGGATGGTTATGGATGAAGTTATTGTTATTTTTGCTCATTTTTTCTTTTCTGTGTATTCCATAACCATGCCTTTAGCAATATATTCTAGATGTTTTCTCACAATTAAGTAATTCCTGAAGGCCCTATATGTACATCTGATAGAGTAATGAACTTAGAAAGTCTTTAGTTCAGATTCCCTCCCAGATACTTAGTAGCTATAATTAGGAAAATTATACATGGACATATAAAATATCAAAATTTAGCAAATTATAGTATCACATGGGAATATTAAAATATGCATTATTCACAAACATTATTATACAGGAAAAATTACAAACTAGGTATAATAAGCAGTTTCTTTATTTCCTCTATGATACCGTTCTTTTCTCCAAAATAACTCAAAAATACTTTTGTGCTGTTCTATGAATTCTAAGATGATGTAGTCATTTCTCCCTAAGGTTGCAATAAGTTCTATTTCAATAATTAGTTTCTCTTTATGGTGATAAGTCCAGAATAGCAGTTCCTCTCAATGGTTTCTCTGTCTTTTAAAGAATGAGATTACCATTTAGGTAAACCTAGAGTTTACTAATTACTCTGTTTTGGGGGTGGGTAGAAAGAATTCCTGTTAATGTCTTCCATCATTCTTTCATCCTGTCACTCAGGGTTTTCCTCACACAAATATATTTTCTTACCATGCAGTGTTATTCTGTCTCTTCATGCCACCACCTTCCCCATTTTATCTAGCCTATTATTTTAGAATAAACAAATAACTTCACAAGCCATATGTAAGTCATGGCTCTCATCTCAGAGATAACCTAGGATGGGATACCTATCTGACTTCTCAGGTTAGAATCTCTACCTTACCTACTTTGTTGAGCCTGCTTTAAATATTTGCATATAGACAATGGAAGTGATAACTTCCATTACTCCTTTCTTAGATTCAGTTTTATGCGAATTTTTGTGTTTTTCTATTATCATTCTTCCTTCTATTAGGCATTGCTTGGTAGTTCTTCCACCTCCACTTGATTTTTGTTTCAAATGCCTTTTGATTGGATTTACAAAGGTTGAAGGAAATATAACTTATTTTATGAGATGCAATCCCTGGCCAGGGAGATCCCCAAATCCCCACAAACACTCCATCTGGGCTTAGAGATGCATCATATTACTAGGCAATACAAAGAATAATTTTAGACTCACCTACCCAGCCTAGGAAATCTTACAAGCAATCCCAAAGTTCTGATGGATCCTAGAATAGAAAAGCAACCTGGGCAGGTGAAGAACTAAGTGTAGTGGAGACAAGATGGCAGATTAACAGCATGGACTTGCTAGCACTATCCCCACAAACTCAGTCAGATACCTGTAAAAAAATGACTAAACAAATTCTGAAACTGCAGAATGACCGAGTGAAGAAAATCTCCAGCCCAAGAATGCCTGGAAGGTGACTGGGAAGTGTCTATCTCACAATGCTTGGAGCAGAGTGCAGCCTGGCTGGGCTACCTCAGCATAGGCAGGACCTGAGCAAGCCTTGAGGGGACTGAATCTTGAACACTTGTGGTGGTTTCCAGACTTAAGAATCCAAAATGCTGAGGACATATTGGAAGGTCAGAGGAAAAAACTGTCAGACTTCTGTGAGAGTAGAGAGTAGAGCCCCAGAGTAGGGGAGAAGGTGGAAGAGCCAGGGGAGGAGGAGCCCATGGCAGTAGGAGGCAGGGACGGCCACAGCTTCAGCAACTCTTTCTGGAGCCGTAGGCCCACAGATTGTGAAGGGATCAAGTAGCTTACAGTACACCCCTCACACTCACGGAAAGCAGAGATATACCTTGATTAAGAGCTCAAAAGTCAAGTAAATGGTTGGGGAAATGAGCAAAAACTGGAAAAAAGAATCAAACTATATAATCTTACTTTGGTGACAAGGAAGACCAAAACATGGAAGCAGAAAACAACAAAGTAAAAGCTCCTACATCCAAAGGCTCCAAGAAAAAATATGAATTGGTCACAGGCCAGGGAAGGGCTCAAAAAGGATTTTGAAAATCAAGTAAGAGAAGTAGAGCAAAAATTGGGAAGAAAAACGAAATTAATGCAAGAAAATAATGAAAAATGAATCAACTGCTTGCTAAAGGAGACCCCCAAAATGCTGAAGAAAATAATACTTTTAAAAAATACTTACCCAAATGGCAAAAGCAATCCAAAAACCCAATGAGGAGAAAAATGCCCTTAAAATAAGAATTGACTAGGTGAAAAAGGAGGTCCAAAAGCTCACGGAAGAAAACTATTCCTTAAAGATTAGAATGGAGCAAATGGAAGCTAATGACTTTATGAAAAACCAAGAAATTATCAAACAAAGCCAAAGGAATGAAAAAATAGGAGACAATGTGAAGCATCTCATTGGAAAAACAACTTATTTGGAAAATAGATTCAGGAGAGACACTTTAAAAATTATGAAATTACCTGAAAGCCATGATCAAAAAAAGAGCCTCAATATCCTCTTTCAAGAAATTATCAAGGAAAACTGCCCTGTTATTGTAGAACCAAAGGACAAAATAGATATTGAAAGAAACCACTGATTGCCTTCTGAAGGAGATTCCAAAAGGAAAATTCCTAGGAATATTGTAGCCAAATTCCAGAGTTCCCAGGTCGAGGAGAAAATATTGTAAGCAGCCAGAAAGAAGCAATTTGAGTATTGTGGAAATACAATGAGGATAACACAAGATCTAGCAGTTTCTACATTAAGGGATCAAAGGGCTTGGAATATAATATTCCAGAGTCAAAGGAGCTAGGATTAAAACCAACAATCACATACTCAGCAAAACTGAGGAAAAGCACTTCAGGGGAAAAAAGATGGTCACTCAGTGAACAGAGGACTTGTAAGCATTCTTGTTGAAATGACCAGAGCTAAATAGAAAATTTGACGTTTATTTTTTTTAATATTTACTTATTTTATTTTTAATTTGTGGAATAAAACAAGCATTTCCATAACATAGTATAATAAAAAGATGATTTCATATGAAACTGAAAGTCTATTATGTACAACTTACTATCTTTTTAAATATGTAATAAAGTTACCATGTAAATTGTCTTTTTTTCCCTTCTCTTCCTTCCCCCCCTCCAATGGCTACCAATAGACAACTATGATAAATATGCAGATATATGTATAATCATTCTATATATACTTTTACTCATCAGTTATTTCTCAGGGTACATATATTAGTGACTTCCTTCATGTAGAACGATTTTAAGTATTTATAATAGTCTTAGTTGCTCAAAGTTGCTCTTAAAATAATATTGCTATATACAATGTTCTCTTTTTTTAATATAAATTTATTTATTTAACTTTTTACATTCATTTTCACAAAATTTTGGGTTCCAAATTTTCTCCCCATTTATCCCCTCCCCCCACCACAATACACCAAGCATTCTAATTTTCCCTATAATCCAATCTGCCCTCTCTTCTATCATCCCTCCCTTCTCTTGTCCCCATCTTCTCTTTTGTCCTGTAGGGCCAGATGACTTTCTATTCCCCATTAACTGTATTTCTTATTTCCTAGTAGCAACAACAATACTCATCAGTTGTTCCTAAAACTTTGAGTTCCAAATTCTCCCCATCCCTCCCTCCCCACCCATTCCCTTTGGGAAGGCAGGCAATTCAATATAGGCCATATCTGTGTAGTTTTGCAAATGACTTCGATAATAGTCATGTTGTGTAAGACTAACTATATTTCCCTCCATCCTATCTTGCCCCCCATTGTTTCTATTCTGTCTTTTGATCCTGTCCCTCCCCAAGAGTGTTGACTTCAAATTGCTCCCTCCTCCCATTGTCCTCCCTTCCATCATCCCCCCACCTTGCTTATCTCCTTCTCCCCCACTTTCCTGTATTGTAAGATAGGTTTTCATACCAAAATGAGTGTGCATTTTATTCCTTCCTTTAGTTGAATGTGATGAGGGTAAACTTCTGGTTTTTTTCTCAGCTCTCCTCTTTTTCCCTCCACTAAAAAGTTTCCTGCTTGCCTCTTGAATGACATATAATTTACCCCATTCCATTTCACCCTCTTTCCTCCCACTACATTTCTCTCTCACCATTTACCTTAATTTCTTTTAAGATATGGTCCCATCCTATTCAATTCACTCTGTGCTCTCTGTTTCTGTATGTGCATGCATGTATGTATGTGTGCGTGCATGCACACGTTTACGTGTGTGTGTGTGTGTGTGTGTGTGATCCCACCAACTACCCAGATACTGAAAAGTTTTAAGAGTTACAAATATTGTCTTTCCATGTAGGAATGTAAACAGTTCACTTTTGGTAAGTCCCTTATGACTTCTCTTTGCTGTTTACTATTTCATGCTTCTTCTCATTCTTGTGTTTGAAAGTCAAATTTTCTTTTCAGCTCTGGTCTTTTCATCAAGAATGCTTGAAAGTCCTCTGTTTCATTGAAAGACCATATTTTCCCCTGAAGTATTATACTCAGTTTTGCTGGGTAAGTGATTCTTGGTTTGAGTCCTAGTTCCTTTGACTTCTGGAATATCCTATTCCATGCCCTTTGATCCCTTCATGTAGAAGCTGCTAGATCTTGAGTTATCCTGATTGTATTTCCACAATACTGGAATTGTTTCTTTCTAGCTGCTTGTAATATTTTCTCCTTGACTTGGGAATTCTGGAATTTGGCCACAATGTCCCTAGGAGTTTCTCTTTTTGGTGGTGATCGATGGATTCTTTCAATACTTATTTTGCCTTCTGGTTGTAGAATTTCAGGGCAGTTTTCCTTGATAATTTCATGAAAGATGATGTCTAGGCTCTTTTTTTTGATCATGGCTTTCAGGTAGTCCCATAATTTTTAAATTGTCTCTCCTGGATCTATTTTCCAGGTCAGTTGTTTTTCCAATGAGATAGTTCACATTCTCTTCCATTTTTTCATTCTTTTGGTTTTGTTTTGTGATTTCTTGGTTTCTCAGAAAGTCATTAGACTCCATCTGTTCCATTCTAATCTTGAGAGAACTATTTTCTTCAGTGAGCTTTTGAACCTCTTTTTCCATTTGGCTAATTCTGCTTTTGAAAGCATTCTTCTCCTCATTGGCTTTTTGAATCTGTTTTGCCAATTGAGTGAGCCTATTTTCCAAGGTGTTATTTTCTTCAGCATTTTTTGGGGTATCCTTTACCAAGGTATTGACCCATTTTTCATGCTTTTCTTGTATCTCTCTCATTTCTCTTCCCAGTTTTTCCTCCTCTGTCTAACTTGATTTTCAAAATCCTTTTTGATCTCTTCCATGGCCTGAGCCCACCGGACATCCACCTCGGATGTCTGGGATACAGAGGCCTCGACCTCCACATCTTTCCCTGATGGTAAGAATTGTTTCTCGTCATCAGAATTGAAAGGCGGGAACATCTGTACCCCATCAAAGTAGCTTTCTATAGTCTTATTTTTCTTCCCTTTTCTGGGCATTTTCCCAGCCAGTTACTTGACTTCTGAGATTCCTGTCCACCCCCGCCTAGATGCACCCAGCTAGTGCTTGGGGTCTGAAATTCAAATGGGCTTTCTGTGGCAGGCATGGTTGGTATTGAATGTGAGCTTAAGTTCTGGTGCTCAGTTGGGGGCAGGGCCATCTCCCAGGCTCATTTCCCTCAGGGGGTTTATGTGGAGACCTTCGGTAATGGCCCTGAACTTCTGCCTGCTGCTCTGGGAGTTCCGAGCCGACGCCACTGCTTCTGCTGCTGCCTCTGCCACTGCCTCTGCTGCTGCCTCCTGAGGGGGCCCGAGTCACGGAGACACCCCGCTCCCCTCTCAGCCAGGCCAGATGTCTCTCTCACTGACCTGTAGCGTCTGTGGGCGGAGGGACCTTCCTGGCTGCCAGAGATTCCATCCCTGAAGCCTGCTCAGATCTGTTCCTCTGGGGCCACCCGGCCAGGGCAGGGGCAGGGTGGGCTCTGCTGTCCAGAGCATGATAGACCTTTGGGGACGGCTCTCCAGGGCTCTCTGGAATGGAGATCTTTTCCACTGTGTTTCTGCGTGCCTTGCAGTGCTCCAGATTTTGTGGGGAGTGCTTTTTGCAGGAAATATATGGGCTGTGGGTTCGGAGCTAGCATACGTGAGTCTTTCTACTCCACCACCTTGGCTCCTCCCCCAAAATTTGACTTTTAGGTGCAAGAATCAAGAGAAGCATGAAATGGTAACCAGAAAATAGAAATCATAAGGAACTTACTAAAGTTGAATTGTTTACATTCCTACATGGAAAGATAATATTTGTAACACTTGAGACTTTTCTCAGTTTTAGGTCAGCTGAAGGTATAATATACATATACACAGAGGGCACAGGGTAAGTTGAATAGGCAGAGATGATACCTAAAAACTAAAATGAAGGGATCAGAGCAAAATACATTGGGAAGAGAAAGGGGAAAATAGAATGAGGTATAAAAGAGGCAAGACAAAGCTTTTTCAATGGAGCTGAAGAGGGAGGAATTTAGAGGGAAAGAGCGAAGCTTACTTACTTACTCTCACAACATTTGACTTAAGGAGGGAATAACATGCACACTCAATCTGGTATGAAAATCTGTCTTACACTACAGGAAAGTAGGAGAGAAGGGGATAAGTGGGGTGTGGAGATGATAGAAAAGAAGGCAAGTGGGAGGAGGGAGCAATAAGATGTAATCACTTTAGGTGAGGGTCAAGGTCTAAAGAGAGAATAGAATAAGCAGAGGGCAGAATAGGATGGAGGGAAATATGATTAGTCTTTGACAACTTGACTATTATGGAAGTCTATAGCAAAACTATACATATAGAGCTTATATTGAATTGCTTACCTTCTCAGTGGGAATGGGTGGTGAGGGAGGGAGGGAGAGAAGTTGAAACTCATAGTTTAAGGAATAAATGTTGAGAATTATTTTTGCATATAACTTGGAAATAAGAAATACAGGTAATGGGGTATAGAAATCTATCTTGCCCTATAAGAAAAGAGAGAAAATGGGGATAAGGGAAGGGAGGGGTGTGATAGAAGGGAGGGCAGATTGGGGGAATGGGGTAATCAGAATGCATAGTGTTTTGAGGCTGAAGGAGAGGAGAGATGGGGAGAAAATTTGGAACTCAAAATCTTGTGGAAATGAATGGTGAAGATTAAAAATACATAAATAAATTTAAAAAATAATAAATTTAAAAAAAGAAGCAATGGCACTTTAGAGAATTAGGAATACCAGATAGCTGATGATTAACGAACGATAATAAAGAGAAGTGACATGCTACTCAGCTGTCCATTGTACATGACATGATACTTTTACAATTATTGTGTAAGAGCCCAACTACCTCATCGAAATTTTTTGAAAAGCAGAAATACTGAACACATGATTTACTGACTCTTATGAAATAAAAATATATTCAGTAATAGTTCCTTAAAGAAAGAACCTGAAAGCCATTGTAGGCTGAATACTATGCTTCTAAGGAACTAGTAGGTTGAATAGTGAAATATATCAAAGATATTGCCATTTGGTAATAATGAGTTAATGTACCAAAATTTATGTTAAACCGTTCTGAGGAGAAAATTTGTATCTCTAAGTAAATGATCTCAAATGTTTAACATTTAAACAAAATAGAAGAAAACAAGTGAATGACTTAAGCATGTAGTTAAAAGAAAAACACTGACAAATAAAAAATGTCCAACATAATAATAAATTATGTGAAGAAGAAATTGTGAAATGGTGAAAATTTTTTAAAAAGATAAAATTAAAAGCAGAAAGACCATTTAATTGATAAAACTAGGGGCATTTTCCCCTTAAAACAAACTAAGTAGATGTAATAGATCAATTGATTAAAAAAGAGAAAATCAATTTATATAAAATTAAAAAGAACTTAAAACAAGTAAAGAAGAAATAAAAAAAACTATTAGAAGCTATTTTGCCCATTAATATACTAACCAATTCAGATTAAATAGATGGATCCTTACAAAATTACCTAGACATGAAAAAAGAAAAAGACTATTCAAATTACCAGGGGACAGTCAGAGAGATTACCCTGAGCCGAGAGATAGAATGAGTTTTTCATGGAAGAGCCAGAAGTCCAATGTCACTGGATTAAAGAATACATGTCAGAAAATGAGGTATAAGAAAATTGGGAAGAAAGAAGAGTTATGGGTTATGATGTGCTTTGAATGTAAAGAGATAATCTTTTATCCATTGCTGGAGGTAATAAGAATCCAGTGATGTTTATTGATTGGAGGTGAAGTGAGTTGAGGGGGATATATGATAAGATCTATGTTTTAGGGAAATCACTTTAGTGACTGAATGGAGGGTTGATTGGAATGAATAGAGATTTGAGGCACACAGATCAATAATCAGTAGACTATTGCAATAATTAAGATATGAAGTAATGAGAGTCTCCACCAGAGAAAATTGTTTAAGCAAAAGGAAGAGCCAATCTATGTGGCAAACTTCATTGTTGTCTTACATTATGAAATTTTCACAGCTACCTTAGCCTTCAACAGCTACCACCCTGATTTATCAGCAGCGATCGGCATTGAAGCCAGACCCTCCACTATCGGGGGTAGTATTGGAGAAATGTTTCAAAGGTGAAATCAACAAGCCTCCACAACAGCTTGAGTATAGGGGGATGAGAGATCATAAGGAATTTAGGATGAGTCCTAGATTATGAGCTTGCAAGCTTGGACAGATGTTATTGTCCTCTACAGTAATAGGGAAGTTAACAGGGGGAAGGATTTTGGGGAAAGAGAATGAGTTCTGTTTTGGCATGGAAGTTTAAGATGTCTATTGGACATCCAGTTTGGAATTCCTGAAAGGCAGTTGGAGATACATGACTGGTGATCACTAGAGAGAACAGAATAGCAGAAAAGGTAGATTCGAGAATCATCAAAACAAAGACGATAATTAAATCCATGGGAGCTGATGAGATCTTCAAGTGAAATAGTACAGAGGAAAAATAGAAGGACAGACCACTGAGGGACACCTGTGGCTAATAATTGTGATCTTGAGGATCCGGCAAAGAACGCAGAGACAGAGCAGTAAGAAAGGCAGGAGGAAAACCAGGAAAGAGAATTGTCTTGAAAACATGGAGAGAGAAATGGATCAAGAAGAAAGTGATCAACAGTGTCCAAAGTTTCAGAGATATCAAAAAGAATGAAGATTTTAAAAGGGCCATAGTATTTCTTAAGTAAGAGACATTGAAGCAATTTTGAAAAACGCAGTTTCAGTGAAACAATAAAGTTGGAAACCAGGTTGTAAAGGTTTAAGGAGAGTGAAAAGAGAAAAAATGGAGACATGTCATAGAAGGCCTTTTTGAGGACTTTAGTTCTGAAGGGTGGTGCAGTGGATAGAGCCATAAACCTGACAGGTACATTTTTTCCATGCTCCCCTGGGGCTCAGTGAATGAAATCAGGAAGATCTGAGTTCAAATTCAGTCTCAGATACTTGCTAGCTGTGTGGCCCTGGACAAGTTACTTCTGTTTGCCTTATTATGCTGGAGAAGGAAATGGAAAACCACTTCAATATCTTTGCCAAAAAAATCCCATGAACATTATGATCAATGGGGTCATGAAAAGTTGGGCGTGACTGAATAAAAAACAATAACTTCTGAAAAATAACATCACTTTTTTGTCTAAATTATTTATTTGTTTTGACCTTATCTTGGTATACAATGTGAGATATTGGTTTACATCTAGTTTCTGCCAAACTGCTTTCCAGTTTCCCCAGGATTTTTTGTCAAATGTTGAGTTCTTATTCCAAAAGCCTGGATTTTGTGTTTTTCAAACACTAGATGACTATGGTCATTTACTCTTGTGTATTGTATTTCTAATCTATTCTGCTGATCCATCACTATATTTCTTAGCCAGTACTAAATTGTTTTGGTGATTACTACTTTTTAATATAGTTTGAAATCTGGAACTGCTAGCCTGCCTTCCTTAACATTTTTTTCCACTGATTCCTTTAAAATTATTAACCTTTTGTTCTTTCAGATAAATTTTGTTACTATTCTTGTAATTGTATTAAAATGATTCTTTGGTAGTTTGAATGGAATGGCACTGAATAAATAAATTAACTTAGGTAGAACTGTCATTTTTATTAGACAATTGCTCAGCCTACCCATGAGCAATTAATATTTTTCCATTTGTTTATATTTGCCTTTATTTATGTGAACTGTTTTGTAATTATGTTCATATAATCCTTGGGTTTACATGGTTAGGTAGACCTCCAAGTATTCTGTTGTGATTGTAAGTAGAATTTTTCTTTCTATTTCTTACTGCTTGGTTTTGTTGGCAATATATAGAAATGCTGATAATTTATGTTGGATTTATTTTATATCCTACAACTTCACTTTAGCTGCTGATTGTTACAACTGGTTTTTTTAATTGATTCCATAGTGTTCTCCAAGTATATCATCATCTGTAAAGAGTGATAATTTGATTTCCTCTTTGCCTATTTCAACTAGTTCAATTTTTTTCTTGTTTTATTGCCATAGTTAGAATTTCTAATACAATACTGAACAGTAACGGTGATAATGGACATCCTTGAAATTCTTTTCAAAATAGCAATGGAAACCATGAAATACCTGGAGTATATTTTTCAATATTAATACCAGGGACTATGAATCTAAGGAAAAAATACTCTTTACAGAAATGAAATACAACTAAATATTTGGATTGAAATTAATTGTCCATTGTTAGGCCAAGAGTATATGATAAAATAATAATATTATTTAAATTTATTTATTTAGTATTGCACAAAACAAACAGACCAAAAGTATTTTCCAGATTAAAAACAACTATAAAGTTCAGTCAGAGGTTCAAAAGATCAAGTATATCAAGGTTAATGATGAAAAAAGTGGAAGTCTAATAAAAGGAAAATGAAAACGTGAAACACCTGAGAGAAGATGAACTTAAAATCCAGAAAGATGTGTAGATTTTTCAAGTTAGGTAATATGGAAATGTGTTTTGCTATGCTATATCCAAATTCTAGATATATGTTAAAGAACTTTTTTTCAAAAATTACTTAATTGAGGGAAAGGAACATAATACAACACAAATTTGTCACTTGAGAAATGAAGTAAAAAGAAAAATATATAAAAGTATAGAAGATGATTTATAATAGAATACCCATCAAATACTTTTGCTTGTGGGATTTGGTGACAAGCCCTACTTCTTAAACAGACTGAAATGGCAAAAGTTATTCATTTAATCAAAATGCATTAAAATTCACCATTTGAGAATCTGGGGAGAGAATTTTCTATTGCTACTTTAATTTTTTACACACTGATACTTGAACAATAGTTAGTTATTGAAAAAACAGGTTTGGATTGTTATTGTTCTAAGTAATTTCCCCCAACCAATCATCTCCCTTATTTTCTGGCTCTGAAAGTTATCAATAAGTTAATAACAACTTTCAATTCTCATCTTTGTCTCTTTACTCTCTGACAGCCAAAACCATTCCACCAAGCAATCAAATGTGACATATTCAAGAATAATAAGATTCCTGTTCCTCAAAAACCTTAAACTGTAACCATGATAAATTTATCTCTTTAACATATTAATTACCATATTTTAAATGTATTCAAAGATTTTTGATAAAAGTACATTTTCTTTTGGTAAGAAAAAATGCTCTTTTCTGTCCTATTTTATTCATAACATATTCTATCACTTCATAAAGAATTGTGAGAATAAATTTTAAAACACTATTATTTCATTAATAATCACTCATACCCTACCCCCCAACAAACTGCTCAAACCAGCCAATGCTGTTATAATGAGTTTTCCCATTCAAATGTTTCCTCATTTGTTCAACTCTGGCCACACCCACAATAGAAATATTAAAAAAAAAAATGCTTTGAGAGGCAGGATCCAGGTGAGCAAACAGAACTTTTCTACACACCCCTACTAGGCTAGGCACATATTTTGCCTGAAGCTGTTTTGCCATACAAATGGAAGCCACTCAACAGCTTTTACACCTTATTTTAATGCCTTATTATTTCAAAGGGATCTCTGTTCTTATAGACAATAATTACTGTTAACTCCTCCATCAAGTTCAAAGACTCCCCCTATTATGAAACTTCTTTTAAGAACTAGCCGATTAATCCAACTTGTTATTAAATTGAGGCTATAGCCTTGAATGTCTTCAACTTCTTTTAATGAAATATTTATTATCTCTTTGTTAATAAGCCCAGTTCTATCAGAGCGTAAACAACTTTTCTCTGTTGAAATAGGCCAGGTACTTTTCTGAATTGATTTAACTCTTTCATACTACTGAGGACTGTTTCATTTCAATCTTTCAATCTTAACCTGCCATTCAAGGCTCACTAAAATTTGTACCTGCTTTTCTGTATTGTCCATTAGTCTAATGTAGGGCAACTCCACTATAACCAAACTGGTTTCATCCCTCCTAAAAGAAAATGTATCATCAACATTTCTACCTTTAGGCTTTTCCCCTGACCAAAATATCTCTTCTCTTCTTATCAAAATCCTCATCAGTTTTAAAGGTTTCTCTGTACAATCTAGCCTAGTACAATCTCTCACATACCTGAACTTCTGTTACATGTATCCATACTACTCAGCTTGTATTTAATATATGATGTCTCACAATATGGCACATATATGCCCTATTTCCTCAAATAGATGAATTCTTTAAACATAGGGGCATTTATTTATTTTTTCCCCAGAGCGCTCATTCACTCACGTTTGTCTCAGTTAGTGTCTCAGTGCCTTGGAGAAATTTTTTTAAGGTATACGAATGCAGAGTTCAAGTATGGAAAAAGGGGAAAGAGATTGGCTCAGGTCAATCTTATTCTATCTAATTGTGCACTGCAGTGGTTTCTAAAATTTTTTTGTTCTGAGAATCAACTTCAGCAAAAAAAACCATGTGTCATGAACTCCTAGGATAATGAAATATACTATTCATGGTATTCTTTGAAATTTATCATTTAGTGATAACAATAACTCTAATAACTTTTACCCTCAAAAGCTACAAATTAAAATTTATATTATGTAATTACAAAGCATGAAATCTTATTCTAATTGTGATTATGACAACTAAATGCTTTTGTTATAAAATAATTGTGTGTATTTTATGAATGTTATTCTGTGAAAATTAAAAGAAACAAGCCAGCAAGACCTCCCATACTTACGATTATCTGCATGACTTCATATGGAATTTCTTTATTGTAGAATGTTGTGGAATTTAATTGTTTTAATGAAATAAGTTAAAACTTACATGTTTAACACACTATAATAACCATATGTATACTTAATTTCAATGTTGAAATTCTTTTATTTGAACAAAGGTTTGCAATTTTTGGTTCAACTCCAAATTGTCTTAGATCCAGTTCTGAATGGTATTTATTTCTGTATTTTGATTTAAGACAAGAATGAACTGAAAATGCACATGGATAAATATGTGATGGAATATGGGAGAATTTTTACAAGCCTTTCTTTTGCTTAGAGAAGGAAATTCATTTTTTTAAAAAATTTCAACCATTTTAACCTGTAAGAAAATGAGTAATTATTATATAAATATATACTTTTTTACTAACTAATGAAAAGTACTATATTAAAAGGAAACATGTTAAGTTCAATCACATGTATAGCTTCATTTTTAAACAAAATTTATGTATCAATTAACTTTTATATGAAAAAAAAATCTATTCAGACATGACATTCTTCTCCTTTCCCACTGGCACATTGATTACACTCAGACAGAAATTACTGAATGACTTACCAGTACACATGAAAATCCAGCAGTTAGGAAACTAATAACATAAGCAGAAGATAAGTTTAAAATAGCCTTAATAGAGAATATATGGTTTTTTCTGGAAAACATTTGTGATGGTCCGCGATGTTTTCAAGATAGCTTTGCACTGCATATAACTACCGCTCTAGGTTTCCTAAAAACCTGGCATTTGTGTTTCAAGAATGGAGACCTTTGGAACATGTTGGTCATGTGATTACACAGATGATGAGATACAATTACCAGGCAACAGAGACAAATGTAGAGAAGCTACTCTTCTGCTGTGTACAGAATGCAAATGAAAGTATTTTCATATATCTGTCCTTATATTGCAAATCATGATACTTCAAAAGTCAAACCCTTATGGAGCTTCAGAATTAATTTAATAACAGCTTGATAAACTTATATCTATCTATCTATCTATATGTACATGTATATATGTGTGCATGTGTGTGTGTTTAAATATATGTGTGCATATAGGTATATGTGTATATATATTTTTTCCCCTAAATTGTCAGAATTTGAAGTAATTGTTACAAAAACACCAAAATTATTATATTCGTTGTCATGGCAACTTTGAATTACCACAGAAACAAACTTATAATGCTCAAACATGTAGATACTATTGATCACAAAGGATCACAAAGGAAAAATATGTGTAATTTGTAACTATTTACTATGTAAACACACACACATATACAGACACATATACACACATATACATACATAATTAGCTCAAACCCTTTGGACCATTTTCTGTAAACTCTCAAGACTTAGTAATTATTAAATGGAAACTACTAGTGTATTGTTCCTTCCCTAAGGGAATCCTAAATATTAGAATAATGTCTAAGACAAAACATAGATAATAATGAGCATGGACTGGGAGTGACAAAAGGAGAAGTGTGTCAGCTGAGTGAGGTTCAACAAAGTAATATGTTCCCACACTCTGCCTCTTTTAAACTCAAGTCAAAACCCTGAGGTATCAAGATCTATTTGTAGATGAAAGGATGACTTCAATCACAGAGAAGGAAATTAAAGTCTCATAGCATTTAGTCCAATGACCAAGATGTTCTCTTTCCTTCTTCATATTGAGTGTTTTGCAGAGGCTGGAGGGAAGGGGGATATAATTATACATAAAATGAAGGCATAAAGGTGGAAGAGGAAGATGAGGAAGATCTGGGCTTTCCTAACCTGGATGTGATAAGGAACTGGAGATGGGAAGTATGGAGGCTATTTAGAATATCATCCAAGTTATCTATTATTTGTCAAGAAGAAGTCTTCATTGCTCAGTGATAGCACTTGGCCAAGCTCAACTGAAGTCCCAACTAGCCAGGAAGCCACACGTAGAGGAGAAACCTTGCATAACTAGCAGAAATACTTACCCACATGATATCCTAAGCATCTTATTAATAATATCATTTGGTTTTTTTCTAGTTCATTAGATTCTTTATTCTTCTTTATCTCTAGCCCTTAGCATAGGACCTTAAATTCAATCAATAATTGATCAGTCAACTACTCTTTAGGGTTTTGAGGTTTTTTGCCTAAAATCTAGGGTTAACATTCATTTGTGGCTATTATACCTTACATTTGTAACTGCAAATTCCAGAGTGACAGTTGCTTTTTTTCCTAAAAGGTCTGGTCATATCATATACATATATACATACATATACATATATACACATATATATCTAATACATATGTGTGTGTGTATATATATATATTCATATATATATATATATGCACACATATATCTCTTCTTTTTACAGACAAGGAGACTCAGAGAGAAAATTTAAGTGTCTTAGGAAATGTTGGAGCTAGGCATCAAGTCTAGATCCTCTGATTTTAATCGTAATTTTACATCAACTTTTCTCTTTAGCTAAATAATGATGGAGAATCTGAATTCTACAGGTATTTTGTTAAAAGCAGAACATTTGATAAATTCTTGACTTGAACTGCTGACAATTTCATCTCTCAGAAGGTATGTGAGTAGGGAAATTGCTACTCTGGAATTCCTTCTGATTAATAAAAGAATACTACTGGTGATTTTATATATATGTACATATATGTATATATAAGCATATATACATACATATATATGTATGCATATATATACATATATATATATATATTAGCAGCTCCCACCTCCAACATTTCCTAAGACACTTAAATTTTCTCTCTGTTACTCTCCTTATCTGTAAAAAGAGGATAATGATACTCTTCCTTCTCACAGGTTTTTTGTGATAAAAACACTTTGTAAATCTTCAAGGACTATATAAATGTAACATTATGATTGAGTTTAAAAAGCATCCCTTTTATAATTATATTTTTCTTTCAACATTTTGAAGAAAACAAATGATACTTTTAATCAGCCTTTATGACTGTAGAAATGAAAGGAAATATCAAATACGTCTAATCCAATCCTATCATTTCACAGGAGGAAACTGTCTTATTGAAATTCACAGTTGTGATTGTTAACACTGTATTTCTCTCCACCCTGTTCTCCTATACTGATCCTTCTCCTTTTTATCCTGTTCTCTCTTTAGTCTATTGTGATTCTGACCACTCCCTCCCTTCTTTTACATTTCTTCTTAATCCTCCTGCTTTTTCTTCTTACTTAATTTTCCCTTTTACTTCCCTGTTGGGTAAGATGAATTTCTGTACCCAAATGTGTGTGTGTGTGTGTGTGTGTGTGTGTGTATTCTTTACTTTCTGAATGAGTTCAGATGAGAGTGAGATTCAAGGGCTACCCACTCCCCCCTCCATTACACCTCTATTATATGAATAGATAACATATATTTATAAACTCCATTTATATAATAATTTATTATAAATTATCATAATATATAATACTATATTATAAATTACTAAAATTTGTTATAAATTATAAAAATTTATATAATATATATTTATAAACTCCATTTATGTATGATAATTTTCCCCAATCATTGCCCTCCTCTTCTCTCCCAATAAAGGCATCTTCCTTACCTTTGCATTATTATTTTACAATCATCCAAATGTTAGAGAATTGTACCTAATCTCTCTCTAAGCAGACATTCTCTAATATCCCTGGTAATGATAAAGTTCCAAAAGTTTTATGAAGCTTCTTTCCATATAGAATTATAAATAGCTTAACTTTGCTTAGTCCCTTATGATTTCTCAACTGTTTACTTTTTTATGTTTGTTTTGATGCTTGTATTTGAATGTTTAATTTGATATTCAACTCTGATATTTTAATCAATAATATTTGAAAGTCTTCTATCTCACTAAATATTCATTTCCCCATATAGTTTCACTGAGTAGATTATTGTTGGTTGTAATACATCTGCCTTCTAGAATATCACATTTCAAGTCTTTCATTCCTTAATAATGTTTATTTCTTAGTCTTGTGTAATCCTGATTGTGACTCCAAGGTACTCAATTCCTTCGTTCTCACTGCTTGTAGTATTTTCTTCTTGAATTGGAGGTCCTGCATTTGGGGTACAATATCCTGGGGTTTCTTTTAAGAAGTGACAGATGGATTAATTCAATTTATATTTTGTTTTCTGGTTCTAAGTTATCTGTGCAGTTTGCCTTTATGATTTCTTAATTATGATGTGTAAGTTCTTGTTTTGTTCATGACTTTCAGGTAGTAAAATGATCTTAAATTATCTCTCTTTGATTTATTTCCCAGATCAGTTGTTGTTCCTATAAAACGCTTCATGTTTTCTTCATTTTTCAGTCTTTTGACTTTGTTTTATCTTTAATGGAGTCATTACTTTCTATATATCCAATTCTATTCTTAAGAATTTTATTCATAAAGTTTTGCATCTCTTTCAATTTGGCCAATTCTACTTTTAAAGGACTTCTTTACTTCAATAATATTGTTGATAATTTGTTGATAAACAATTTCTCTCTTTTGATAAAGACAGAAATAGATAAAAAAATAATAGCTGTAAACATCAATGTGCCACTTTAGAACTAGAAAAAAATCTAAATTAAAAAATCTGAATAAAAAAGGGTAAGATCTAAGTAAAATTTGTGGAATAGTTAAATATAGGAGATCTCTGCTGATTACTGAAGAGTAAAAAAGGAACACATACACATACACTTTTTATTAGTCATAATTTTATTTTTTATTTTATTTTTTAAATTTTATTTCTGACATAATTAATTACATTGTAGAACATATGAGCCTCTTAAACAAATTAAAAACAGAAACAGACACATCTTTCTATTGAAAAACAAGATAAAAGTATCATTAATAAAGACTCTTTGAAGAACAGATTGAAATTTAAGTGGAGTCTAAAGAATTTGATCCTAAAGACCTAGTAGGTGAAGGGGAAAAAATACAGATGCAATCTATAATTTAAATGAATAAAACAACAATGAAACAATATATAAAATATTTTGACATATAGTCTAAACATTCTGAAGAGGAAAATGTATATATTTGAATATAGTTATCATCAAAAGAGTAAAATTAAATCAATGAATTGAATACGCAACTCAAGAATTTTAAAAGCAACAAATCAAAACTACCTACACCAAACACAAAATAAAAATTCTGAAAATCAAAGAAGATCTAAAATTGAAAATGAAGCAATTGCTGAATTGAAAAATAAAACTAGGAACTGTTCAAACTAATAAAAATTAAACTTACCTGATTTTAAAAGAATAGGTAAACAAATTATAAATGTAAAATATTTAAAAGGGGAATTCTTAATAAATGAAGAGAAATTACATGCAGTAGATGACAAATATTAAGTGGATGAATATTTGCATACACAAAAAAAATGATCCGCAGAAAAGGAGATGAATTTAAATAACCCAACTGTCAAAAAAAAAAATCTTAACAGTCAACATAGGAGCTCTTAAAGTAAAAATAAAACTTGGAAACAAGTGGATTTATTAGAGAAATCTAGAGCATCAATTAAAATGATTGAAATCATTAATAATTTCAGTAAAGTAGTAAAATATAACATGAATCTATGAAAATTATTAGCCTTCCTGTATATATCCAACAAATCCTGGTAAGAAAAGATAGATAAGAGTCTCTCCAAATAATTATGGACCATATAAAATACTGAAGAGTTCATCTACTGAAACACATGCATATGAATTATATGAATACATTACAAAGTACTTGTCTAAAGAACATAAGAAGGCTGAACAGTGTGATATTAATTATTCAGTTGTATAGTATCAATTTAATAGAAATGATAATATTATCTAAAGTAATTTAGAGATTTACTACATTAACTACCTGTATTTTTTAATGTTATTAACCTGGGTTCTATGAATTTGTTTTCATTATTTAAAAAAATCTTATTACTATTTTGCAATATTTTGGTTTCCTTTGTAATCTCACATATTATATTGTATGAATTTAAAAATATAATTCTGAGAGATGAATTTATAGGCTTCATGAGACTGTCAAAGGAATCTCTGACATTAGAAACAAAAGTTGAGAATCCCTATTTATGAAATTATAGGGAAAAAGATAAAACATCTCAAGGAACAAATTGGTATGAATCTCAAGGGAAACTGTGGAAAGGGGAATGAAGTTGAGTAGAAACTTCCTGGTAGTGGTTAAAAATAGAAGGTTGGTCAATGAAACAGATAAAGTTGATAATTCAACATCAAATCAACAAACCCTTATTAACTAGTATGGGCCAGGCACTCACAAGATCCAAAAATAATAATACCATGTAGTATATTATTCAATCAACCAAAGCACTACAAATAATTAGATAAGGACTCAATTATTCTACAAAATTTTGCTGGTAAATTTGACAAACATCCTGGCATAAATCATATTTAGAACAACAACACATATAGCCTGGCACAGTAAGTTCCAAATAGATACATGACTTTGATAGAAAAGGTTATATCATAAGGAAATTACAGAAGTATCGAAAGAGATACTTTAATAACTATAAATGAGGACAACTTAAAATATAATAGCAAATATTTCCAAGAAATAAAATGTTAAAAAGCAAGAGAAGATTAAAAAAATAATGAAGAAACACAGCCTTAGTTCCAATTTCTGGCAAATTTATGAAAAAAGTGTTGTTGTTGTTGTTTTTTTTTACAATACTAAGGGAAAAGATCAAGTAGATATATTGAGGGAATTAACTATAACATCCATTTGCTGGATGTGCTTTTTGAGCTTGATTCCACTTTTCTATGGAATAGATGAACTGATTGGAGAGTGTCCCAGACTTTTGGGGGTTCTTTTGAACAAACTATATGGCCATAGTATATTCTGTCTTCTAAGAGCTAATTAAGTCCAGTTCACTAATTTATATCAACTGGTAATTAGAAAGGAGAAGCACACCAGTAGAAGTTAATGAGCTACAGCAACTTCTCAGGACTAATCCTAAAGCCCTGAAAGGATATAGTAGCCATGATCTGGGAACCCAACTCATCATTGCAGCTAGAAGCTATGATATCACTTTCAAGCCTCCACAACAATAGTGAGCTTTATCAAATGCTTTGCTAAAATTTTTGTGAACTATATCTACAAGGCTCCCCTAATCTACTGGTTCTGTAATTCTATAAAAAAAAAAAAAACCAAACAAACCAGGTTATCTTAGGAGAGATTATAAAGTTCTTGTGGCTGTTATAATCACAGATTCCCATTATGCATATTTCCAAAAGTTTTATTTAATAATCCATCTTAGAATTTTACAATGAAACAAAATGATGCTCACTAGCCTATGATACCAGATTCTCTCCATCTCTCTCTCTCTCTCTCTCCTCTCTCTCTCTCTCTCTCTCTCTCTCTCTCTCTCTGTCTCTCTCCTCTCTCTCCTCTCTCTCTCTCTCTCCCTCTCTCTCTCTGTCTCCCTCTCTCTCTCTCTCTCCCTCTCTCTCTCTCTCTCTCCCTCTCTCTGTCTTTCTCTTTCTCTCTCTCTCTTTCCAATTGGGATAAGCATTTTCCTTTATCTGACTGTGTAAAAGCTCTCCTTTTTTATTATCAGTAGCATAGCAATTACTTTTGCCAGTTTTTTCAGGTCCCAAGGTTATAGTTCTTCTCAGTCAGTTGGTTTTAATTCACAAAGTGCAGCTCTTATCTTTTCCTCACTTGCTGTGTGGATCTGTTGTCTTAGTCATTTTCATTGTCACTTCCACTTTGTGTTTTTCTTTGCAGAGAAAAGAGGAACAAACTATGAACAGAGTGGTTGACTTCATTCTTATGTTTATTATCGTTTCTTCTTCCATATTTTCAAGCAACGGACCTATCCCTTCTTTTATCATCTTTTGTTTATCAATATAACTTTAAAAAAAATCCCAGCAATAAAAAAATGGTCCTTCTGGCTGCTCTTACCTTCTTCCCTTGCCAGCCTTAACCCATTCTTTGTTTTGTCAATCCTAACACTACTTTATAAGACTATCTTACTCATGCTCTTACAGTCATTATCTATCACTTGCTTTGTTTCCTTCTTCTGTACATTTGTTTTTTGCATATAAGATGGTTGGAGAGTTTTCTTTGCATTAATGAGTAAGGGAATGAATGAATGAAAACAATTTATTAAGTGCTTGCTATTTAAGCAATTTAATGCAATAGAAAAAGGGATATAGTCCATACGCTTAAGAAGCTCAATTATAAAGTTCACTGAGAAGATGTAGAGAATGTGTCCAGAAGTTCTAAGGGGTCAGAGGAGAATTAAATAGCAAAGGTCCTTTGGTTACTTCAGCAAATCAGATGTCATTGCAAGGGATCCGAAGGCTAATGACACAGGTAATAAGCTAAGGTCTGACATTTGAATGCAGTGACAGGTTAGATGATAAGGCTTCATTTATTCCATCTGACTGGAAGGAACAGAGTTGCTTTCTGAAGTAATCACGTAGTTGATCTTCGTAGAAGGATCACAGTATCCCTAGTGGAGGTAGGTCTCTGTATTTCCAACTATGGGGGATAAGAACAGAAAAATACCATTTCTTCCCTCCTCTTAGAAATTGTTTCCCTTTGTGTTTTCAGAATTTCATTTTTCAGACTCTCATCCCTTCTGGGCCTCAGACTTCCTCTAAAAACCAATTGTACAAAAAGAAGTTCCAGCCTATATCCTCCATTTACTGTTATTCTTTGCATGTTAAAGTGTTCTTGCTTACTGAAACTAAGTTCAGAATCAAAAGAATACATTTTACATTTAAAAAAAACATATCTGTGAAATACAGTTAGAAGAGTTTTGGTAGGTGATCAGAACCAGTTACTCCAGGTCATCTTAGGAACATAAAGCAATTCCAATGAATTATCAACAGTGTTCAACCTTTCAGCAGAGAATTGCACATTAAGCAAAAAGTATTTAGTGCCCAAGGATCAAAGGAAGAACCCTTCATTAGCATTTCTTTCTTTAGGGGACAATGGTTCTTCTGGGTACTAATGTTAAATTAGTATTTCTGGTTCTATCCTCTGGATGCTGTGGTTAAGTAATTCCATAGTTCTGTGGTTAAATAATTGGTCCTGTCTCAGTGGATAGTAACGGTGGATTTTGTGGTTAAGTGATGTTGTCTCAGTGAGTAACTGTTTTGTTTTTTTAACAGCTCTTTGTGTTTTTTCTATTTCTATGCATGTGTCAGTGACTATGACAGGTATGATTGTACTAATACTGTAGGACTGTTCCTAAGCCACAAACTTATGCAAAATAAGGTACATGTGTGTAGCATTAACTCAGGATTCACTTGTACTGCTAATACTTTCCCATAAATGAAAGCATTCTCACTTGTTAAAAACTTGAAACTCCTCATAAAATTTCCATACATGTGCTGTCCTGTTAATATATGTTATGAATGGATTTCAAAGTGACTTTTAGAAAGTGAAATCATCCATGCTTTTCCTAACATGGCATAGAAATGAATATTTAACTTCATCACTAATGGACTTTTTCATTCACAAGTGATTTGAATAAACAACATAACTAAAATATTTGTCCCCAATCAATTCTAGTAGCCCTTCCTATTCTTTGGGTATAGTTCAGAGGAGTTCCTCACACATCTAATGAAGATTCATGGGAAAGAAGTATCCACTTCCTATTTCAAGTTCACAGGAATTAGAAAAGAAGGAAGGTAGAGATGATAGGGAACTAAGTTTCCCAACTCACTAGCCAGATGGAATAATGGCGAACAAGCTCAATTATTCTTAATCTTTTCTCTTCCAATTAACTGGTTTAAATGTGTCATGCTCTCATGAGCCCCATGGCTTCTGATCAAAAGGTCATACGTGTCTTTGGACTTCTCCACATGCTCTGGTCACCAGCCTCTCCATATAACCAAGACTCCTGTCTGTCATGGAAGCAAGAAATGACAAAGTCAGCAAAAGGAAGACATGACTGGAACTGATTCCTTAGTGCATAAATTATGTCCCTTATCTTTTTCTGTGGCTTCCACTCAGAGAACACAACTCATAACAATAGAACTTTTGCTGTCTTGTTAACGTCCAAGAGCAGCTATGTAAAACTCAAAAAGAAATGGGCATCACTAATCCATACATAAGGATCTATGGATCACATATTGACGTAGTTCTAAAATGTAATATTATTTCTGATTTATTTTATTTAATTTATTTTGTTAAATATTTCCCAAATAGATTTTAATTTGGTTCAGACAGTACTCAGTTCTGCATGCAGGGATACAAACCATGTGTTTGATACCTCTGTGTTAGAGGATATCGGCGTAATCATATTTGTGGTAATGCACTTTGTAAATTCTATTTCATCTCTCTCCGTGAAAGAAAACTTAGCTACAGGATCCACAGTAATTACAAAGTTATTAAGATGAAAAAAAGTAGCTGTGAAAATGTTAACTGGGTGATTTAGGCTGAGGTATAAATACCCACAAACAGTTCAAAGAAAATCTCAACCATTATGGAGAGTAGAGAAAATTGTACAGTTTTACATTGTTTAATGTTTATGTTTCTGCCACATCTAAGTAAATGATATCTGTGTTCCAGGTGTAAACTCATCTCCCTCTTTGAGGAAAAAGTAAAGGGATTGAAAGAATTCCTGTCCACATTCCAGGTTATGAGAGAATCAAGTGTTCCAAAAGACAACAAACCAAAACACTAGAAGAAAGGTTTCAATGGGGAAAAGGGATCTAAGGGTGAGTAGTAGAGATCTGACCCTGGGCAGGATAAAGAAGAGTGAAAGATTGTAATAAAAAACAAACAAAAAAAGAAAATAAAAGGAAAATACATCCATAGAGCCAGAGGTTATAAACACATCTAAAGCTCTTCCTGAAGAAAAGAGAGCCAGAAGCTCTGAAGAGGAAGATATTGCTCATTCTCTGAAAATAATGTAGCGATCTACAGAAGCTATTAGACCATAAATTATTCAGTATAGGTCTCGAGGATGACAAAATGTGTAGTAGTAGTGTGTGATTCCTTGCTCATAGGTACTGAGGCACAGGTACCTATCAATGTTGTAACAACAATATAGAAGTATTATCTTACTGGAGCATTTTCTGTTGATTTTCCAATTTTTAAAATGCATATTCAGTTCATTAATCCTTTCCTTTTTTATTTTGCTAATCTATGATTTTAAGATATAATTTTTCCCTAGAGCCTCCCCCAAATTTTGGTATTCTGTTTTATCTTTATTATTTTTGTCCATCACAAAATTGTTGTTTCTATGATTTGTTCTTTTGCCTATTCATTATTTAGGATTCCTTTGTTACACCTCTGTCTGAGTATTTGTTTTTGGCTTGTGTTCTCTGAATTAATTTTATCATCATTATAGTATGTCAATGTTGAATATTTCTGCTTTGCTGTATTTATTTTCAAAATTTCTGTGTGTTAATGCTTGGTCAATTATAATAAAACTTGAATGTAGTTCTCAGAAACAGTGGGAGACAGACTGTGACGGATTCGGAGCCCAGGTTAGACTAGAAGGTCCACGGGAAGGATCTGTTCCACGGGGGTGAGCCCACAGTGCACAGCGAAGCATGGCCAGCACAGTGGAGTGGAAGGGACCTGAGAAACCTGAGAGCACCAGGCAGAACCAGCAGAGTGGCGCTGAGGGAGGAAGACAAGCCAAACCAAGCCAGTAAGAGCCGCCAACCACCAGATATCAGTGCAGCAGCTCTTGAGACCTTCAGCCTGAAGACCAAACTTCAGTAAGGCACCTACTTGAACTTCCGGGAGCCAGGATGGTGGTGTGATCAGTAAATGCTTTCTCCTCCCCACTTGATGACTGGGAAAGAACCATAAAATATTTCCCCAGAAAAATCCTAGATCAGCAGGAACAGCAAAGGGGCCAATAGTCTCATAACACCTGAAGCTAGGAAAATAGCTAAGGGGGATTCTTCCTACTGTGGCAGAGGCAAACTGGAAGGACAGAGGACCCAGGGCAGAGAAAACTCACACTAGGACCCAGGCAAACCTCAGCACCAGGAGAGGAGCCCCAGGAGGGGTGGGAACATGCATTAGCATCTAGGTGTGCCTCAGCACTCCAGGGGAATCAGAAAGACAATAGGGAAGCTGGGATCACCATCCCCTGAGCTTGCCTTTGCCTCAGTTCAGCTGAGGAGATCTCCTGTGATCAGACCACCCCTTCTCCACATTTAACAAGCTAAACCCAGGGCTGATTGGGGAAACAAAAAACAAAAACCTGCTTTTAGCTTTTTCACACATCAGCTCAGCAAAAAGTACTGTAGCTTCTGACTGAAAGAGCCAGAAGCCACAACACTCAATCAACATCATGAACAAGAAAAAGCAGAGGGGCAAAAGAACCATAGAATCTTTCTTTGGGGATAAGGATCAAAACACAAACACCAAAGAGGTCAGAGCTGAGACTGTACTTCCATCTGAAACTTCAGAAGGGACTATGAACTGCTCGCAAGCACAAACAGCTTTCCTGGAACAGCTGAAGAAGGAAATAGAAGAAAAACTGGCCAATGATTTTAAAATTATGAAGAAAGAATTCACTGATGAGAACATCTCTTTGAAAAGGAAAATTGAACAAATGGAAAAGGAAATTCAAAAATTGACTGGAGAAAATAACTTCCTTAAAGGTCAAATGGAAAAGGAAGTACAAAAATTAACTGGAGGAAATAGCTCCTTAAAAGGAAAAATTGGGCAGATGGAAAAGGAGATGCAAAAGTTAATGGAAGAAAACAATTTGATAAAGATTAGAACTGGGCAAGTAGAAATTAATGACTCGAGGAGCCAAGATGGTGGAGTAGAAAGACTCACGTATGCTAGCTCTGAACCCACAGCCCATAAATTTCCTGTAAAAAGAACTACCCACATATTCCGGAGCAGCGCAAGCCATGCAGCAACCCAGTGGAGGGGATTTCTGTTCCAGAGAACCCTGGAAAGCCAGCCCCAGGGGTCCATCGTGCTCCGGACAGCAGAGCCCACCCCTGCACTGCTCTGGCTGCAGCCCCAGAGGAGCAGATCCGAGCAGGCTTCAGGGACAGAACCTCCGGTGGCCACGAAGGTCCCTCTGCCCACAGGCACTCCAGGTCAGTGAGAGAGACTTCTGGGCTGGCTGAGAGGGGAGTGGGGTGTCTCCGTGGTTGGGCCCCCTCAGGAGGCAGCAGCAGAGGCAGTGGCAGAGGGAGTGGTGGCCTGGGACTCTCGGAGCAGGCAGGAACTCCATTGATGAAGATCTCTGCAAAAACCCCCTGAGGGAACTGAGCTTGGGAGGCAGCCCTGCCCCCACCTGAGCACCAGAACTTAAGCTCACATAGAATAGTAGCCACGCCCACCCCTGAAAGCCCTGAGGCTGGGGAGGAGCATTTGAATCTCAGACCCCAAGCACTAGCTGGGCGGATCTAGACAGGGGTGGACAGGAATCTCAGAAGTCAAGTAACTGGCTGGGAAAATGCCCAGAAAAGGGAAAAAAAAATAAGACCATGGATAGCTACTTTCTTGGGGAACTGATGTTCACACCTTTCATTTCTGACGACAAGGAACAATTCTTACCATCAGGGAAAGACATGGAGCTCGGGGCCTCTGTATCCCAGACATCCGAGGTGGATGTCTGGTGGGCTCAGGCCATGGAAGAGCTCAAAAAGGATTTTGAAAATCAAGTTAGACAGGTGGAGGAAAAACTGGGAAGAGAAATGAGAGAGATACAAGAAAAGCATGAAAAATGTGTCAATACCTTGGTAAAGGATACCCAAAAAAATGCTGAAGAAAATAACACCTTGAAAAATAGGTTAACTCAGTTGGCAAAAGAGGTTCAAAAAGCCAATGAGAAGAAGAATGCTTTCAAAAGCAGAATTAGCCAAATGGAAAAAGAGGTTCAAAAGCTCACTGAAGAAAAAGAAATTAATGACTCAATGAGACAGCAAGAATTAGTCAAACAAAATCTAAAGAATGAAAAGATAAAAGAAAATGTAAAATATCTAATTAGAAAAACAACTGACCTGAAAAATAGATCCAGGAGAGAAAACTTAAGAATTATTGGCCTGCCAGAAACCCATAATGGAGAGAAGAGCCTGGACAATATCTTCCAGGAAATCATCAAGGAAAATTGCCCAGAAATGCTAGATTCAGAGGGCAAAATAATCATTGAAAGGGATCCCAAACTCAAAACCCCAAGAAATATCGTTGCCAAATTCCAGAGCTATCAAGTGAAAGAGAAAATATTACAAGCAGCCAGAAAGAAACAATTCAAATATCAAGGAGATACAATCAGGATTACACAGGGCCTTGCAGCTTCCACATTAAAAGATTGAAAGAATTGGAACCCAATATTCTGTAAGGCAAAGGAGTTGGGACTACAACCAAGGATCAACTACCCAGCAAAGTTCAGCATAACATTTCAGGCAAGGAGAAAGTCATTCAACAAAGTAAGGGATTTCCAGAGTTTCCTGACCAAAACGCCAGAACTTAATAGACAATTCGATCTTCAAATGCAGGTCTCAAGAGAATCATAAAAAGGTAAACAGTGGGGGGAGGGAACAAATTGCTACTCAATTAGGGCAAATTGTTTACCTCCCTATAAGGGAAAATGATACCTGTTAATCTTGAAAACTGTGCGTCTATTAAGAAATATAAAAGGGATATGCATAGGGGGAACAGGTATAAAGTAAATGATATCATGATAAAAAATATGATTTAAGTATGAGAAGGGATTGTAATAGGAGGTGTGAAAAGGAGGAAGCAGAAAATGGCAAATTACATCACAAGAAGAAGTACAAAATCATAGTACAGGGAAAGAGGGGAAGGAGATGAGCATTGTGTGAGAGGTACTCTCATCAGATTTGTTTAAAGGATGGAACAATAAACTTAAGTAGATAATCCTAACTAGCTCTATAGGCAGTAGGAGCGGAAGGGTGAAGAAAGGGGAGGGAGGCTAAAAGGGAGGGAAGAAGCAATAAGAGCAAAGGGGAGCAAAAGGGAGGGGAAAGAGCAGAAGGCTGCAGGAGGAAGTTGTGAAAAGTGAATACTATTGAGGGGAAGGGAGACAGGAGAGCTAAAAGCATAAATGGTGGGAAAGAGGATGGAGGGAAATACACAGACTGTAATCATAACTGTGAATGTGAATGGAATGAATTCTCCCATAAAACGGAGACAGATAGCAGAATGGATTAAAAGCCATAATCCAACAATATGTTGCTTACAAGAAACACATTTGAAACAGGGGGATACACATAGGATAAAGGTTAAAGGATGGAGCAGAATATATTGTGCTTCAGCTGATGTAAGAAAGGCAGGAGTAGCAATCCTAATCTCAGACAAAGCAAAAGCAGAAATAGATCTAATCAAAAGGGATAAGGATGGAAAGTATATCCTGCTAAAAGACACCATAGACAATGAAGCAATATCATTACTAAACATGTATGCTCCAAGTGGTATAGCATCCAGATTCTTAGAGGAGAGGTTGGGGGAGTTGAAGGAAGAAATTGACAGCAAAACTATACTAGTGGGGGACCTCAACCTCCCCCTTTCTAAACTGGATAAATCTAACCTTAAAATAAACAATAAAGAGGTTAAGGAGGTAAATAAAACTCTAGATAAGGTAGATATGATAGATCTTTGGAGAAAATTGAATAGGAATAGAAAGGAATATACCTTTTTCTCAGTGGTACATAGAACATTTACAAAAATTGACCATGTACTAGGACAATAAAAATCTCACAGTCCAGTGCAGAAAAGCAGAGATAATCAGTGCATCCTTCTCAGATCATAATGCAATAAAAATTATGTATAATAAAAGGCCATGGAAAGATAAACCAAAAATCAATTGGAAACTAAATAATCTAATTCTAAAGAAGGAATGGGTTAAAGAAGAAATCATAGAAACAAGCAACAACCTCATTCAAGAGAATGACAATAATGAGACAACCTACCAAATCTTATGGGATACTGCAAAAGCAGTTCTTAGGGGAAGTTCTATATCTTTGAATGTCTACCTAAATAAAATAGAGAAAGAGGAGATCAATGACTTGGGCACGCAGCTGAAAAATCTAGAAAAAGAACAAATTGAAAATCCCCAAGAAAATACCAAACTAGAAATACTGAAAAACAAAGGAGAGATTAATAAAATTGAAATGAAGAAAACTATTGAATTAATAAAAACTAATAAAATTGATAAACATTTGGTCAATCTGATTAAAAAAAGAAAGAAGAAAACCAAATTACTAATATTAAAAATGAAAGGGGTGAACTCACCTCCAATGAGGAGGAAATTAAAACAATAATTAGAAATTACTTTGCCCAACTTTATGCCCACAAATTCTATAATCTAAATGAGATGGATGAATGTTTTAAAAAATAAAAATAGCCCAGATTAACAGAAGAGAAAGTTGCATACTTAAACAACTCCATCTCAGAAAAAGAAATTGAACAAGCCATCAATGAACTCCTTAGGAAAAAAATCTCCAGGACCAGATGGATTCACAAGTGAATTCTATCAAACCTTTAAAGAACAGTTAATTCCAATACTATATAGACTATTTTTGAAAATTGGGGAATAAGGAGTCCTTCCAAATTCTTTCTATAATACTAATATGGTTTTTGATACCCAAACCAGGAAGAGACAAAACAGAGAAAGAAAATTATAGACCAATTTCTCTAATGAATATAGATGCAAAAATTTTAAACAAGATTTTAGCAAAACGAATACAGCATCTTATCATGAAAATAATACATTATGATCGGATAGGATTCATACCAGGAATGCAGGGCTGGTTCAATATTAGGAAAACTATTAGCATTATTGATCATATCAACAACAAAACTAATAAAAACCACATGATTATCTCAATAGAGGCAGAAAAAGCTTTCGACAAAATACAACACCCATTCCTATTAAAAACAGTGGAGAACATAGGAATAAAGGGAACTTTCCATAAAATAATAAGCAGTATCTACCTAACACCTTCAGCAAGCATTATAAGCAATGTGGATAAGCTAGATGCATTTCCAATAAGATCAGGGGTGAAGCAAGGATGTCCATTAGCTGTAGCAATTAGACAAGATAAAGAAACTGAAGGAATAAAAATAGCCAAAGAAGAAAGTTTATCTTTAAAACTTAATGTTTTAAGTTATCACTCTTTGCAGATGATATGATGATATACTTAGAGAATCCCAGAGATTCAAGTAAAAACTACTTGAAATAATAAACAAGTTTGGCAAAGTTGCAGGTTACAAAATAAATTCACACAAATCTTCTGCATTCCTATATATTAGCAACAAAGTCCAACAGCAAGAGATAGAAAGAGAAATCCCATATAAAGCTAGGGTAGACATTACAAAATACTGGGGAGATTACCTGCCAAAACAAACCCAGGGACTATATGAACACAATTACAAGACAATTTTTTCACAAATAAAGTCAGACTTAAGTAAGTGGAAAAACATCAGTTGTTCATGGGTAGGCAGAGCTAATATAATAAAAATGACAATTCTACCTAAATTAATCTACTTATTTAGTGCCATACCAATTAAACTATCAGAAAATTATTTTCTAGAGCTGGATAAAATAATATCAAAATTCATTTGGAAGAACAAAAGGTCCAGAATATCAAAGGGACTAATGAACTGGAGATTCCACTCACAAGGGCTGTTCAAGAGCCGTGCAGCCAAGGCTGGGCTGGGCTCTGTGCTCTGCTCCACCTCTGGTGCTACCCATGTTCCCATAGGCCTTTCAGGTCACCCGGGGCTGGAAATCTACTCCACTCTGTTGTTCTCCACTTCTGCTGCTCCAAGATTTGTTGAGAGTCTCTCTCTACAGGTTTTTTATGGGTTGTGGGGGGAGACCCTGCGTATGTGTGTCTTTCTACTCTGCCATCTTGGCTCCACCATGCATGTTTAGATTGAAGATGAGGAGGCTCAGCATGGGGTAATTAGAAAGGAACATGTTTGTCTTTCAGTATTTTTAAGGACTATTGTATTGAGGAAGGGTTAGATTTTTTTTCTGTTAGACTCATGACCGCACATTCAGGAGTAATAAGTAAAAGTTGCAAAGAGGTCAATTTAAACTTGAAGTCAAGACAAACTTCCTAAAAATTAGAAAAGTCCCAACCAGAAGTAAAATTCTTTGTGAGGCCTTCAGATGGACACCAGGCAGCAAATTGTATGTTATTTTTACTAATAATTCTTTTCATGTATTGGTTGGACTATTTGACCTCTGAGTTTCCTTATATTCTCAGACTCTTCGTTAAGGATATTCCATATTGTAAATCTTGATCTTAAAAAGTCAGGAAGACAAAGGTTCGATCCCTATTCCTAACATATGTTGTTTGTGTGACCCTAAGCAATTCACTGCATCCCTTGGTGGGTTAGATAATTCTCTAACACTGAAAGTTACAGAAAATGATATTTGAAAAAGTGAAGGTCATTACTGGTTGCCCTTTATACCAACAAAACAACAGATATAATTAAAAAATAAGAGTAAGTCCAAAATAAATAATATAATTTACATAAACTTTGCCATTTTTATTGTAAATTTTCTTAGTCCCTGATTTTTTTATTATATCTTTTCCCTCTACATTTTGTTCTACTAAAATGGCGTTAGTAACAAGAATGCAAAATTTCCCATACTCTTACATGGAAGCAGCACACACTTGATTTGGGCTATCCCAGACAACACAATCTCATCTATATCTATACCTATATTTAACGTTGGCTCATTTACAATAATGCCTAATTTGAGGCAACAATTCATTATCCAAATGTTCTACTATGCTTTAATGAAAATATGGAATGATCGTATTTCTTGCCTTTTCAATGCGTAAGGGGAGTTGAGGAGAGATAAAGAGAATTAGGAAATGAAAAAAAAATATTTAAATTAAAAAAGAAAATATGGAAAAAGGCAATTTTAGTCCAAAGCCCATTCTCCTCTCCCTTGAAGTCTTTTTTTTTTTTTTTTTTTTTAAAGAAAATGTGTACTTTTGGCATTCTATTTAGTGGAACTTGGAAAAAAGGTGGAGGAACTCAATTTTTAAAAGGTCACAGTAATGAACCTCTCTGCCATGATTCTTCTTCCTAACTTGAAAACTCCCTCCTTGTCTTCTTTTTTTTATTATTATTCTCAACAGTCATCACAGTTTAGCATCAGTGATGCTTTATAACCTTTGGGCTATCTTTCCCTTCTTCAAGGGTGTCCTTTAAATTTTCATCTTCCTTTTTGCATCCCTCTGTGAACCAGATATACTTGTGTTGTAAACAATTATTTTTTATATTTATAAGTGATGTTCAAATGTTAGTCCTTTTTATGCCTAAGAAATCAAGTACATACTTCATTGGAGGTGGGCAAATGGCACATTGGAGATAGTGCAAGAATGCTAGGAATGCAACCAAGTACACCTGAGTGATCCTGGGCAAGTCCTTTTGCCAATTTTTTCATCTATAGAATGGAAATAGTAACAATGCCTACTTCCCTGGGCTGTTGTGAGGATCATATGTGATAATATTTATAAAGTGCTTCACACAACCCATGGAAAATAGTAGATAGTTGATAGACGTCTGTTTCCTTCCTTGTCATTCAAAAATTATTTATTTATTACCTATTTTCTTGTGTTCATTGATGACATATATATCGCATTCTAATTTTACACAAAAGCTCACATGAATTAAAATATCACTACGATGCTGGGATAACCTGGTAAAAATTAGCAATACATTATATTTGCCCTTGTAGTCTTGGCTTCTGAGAATGATTTCCTGGTATCCCTTATATTCAGTAATGGTTTCAGTATTGTTTTTCTAGTGTCAACACAGGAAGTCTGGCAAATGGTTTAGAAGTCTAAGTTAGAAATGACATAAAACTATTTGATCTGATTCTGAATCACCAAGGGTTGAAGTTATCTGATCTTGACTTTTTTGGCAAGGCATGTCAATACAGTAAAATCTTGTTTTGTGCTTTGATTTTGAGCCTTACCTGATGATAGAAATGCTGAGTTGGTTTAAGTGGTTCTGGGCAGATAAAGACAGGGCTTTGCAATGTTAGAAGTGTCTTCCTAGGTAAAAAAGGCAAAGATCTCCTGACATGCTCAATTCTCACAGTCAGGGTCCCCTAACAGAACCTGGAATCCCATCAAAGGCTCCACCTAACCAGATTTCATGCACTTAGCCTGGCTTCTCCGTTTGATGATTGTATTCTGTTGGGACTCACCAGTCAAACAATGTGTCCATTATGCTCATGAAAGAAAAAGGATAATTATCTCAACTGCCAGGTACTAACAGTAAGTTTCCTTGTGCCCTTTTAGGTGTGGTAAAGATGGTTGAAGTTCTTGTCAAAAAAAAAAAAAAAAGGTTTTAACTGACATATTGCCAAGCCATGGCCTGGCAGAGCTTCCATGGGCAGTATACAAAATCAAACTTATTTGCAGACTAATGATATTCTGATCTATTTAACAAATGTCAACTTATTTTTACATGTATAGGTAAGAGTAAATTATTTGGGGTAAGAAATAAAAGTACCTAAAACCTTTTATCTCTTCAACAAAACCTAAAGCATTTCAGAAAGGAATTGTCTTTTTGAGGGTGTGTGTGTATGTGTGTGTGCATGTATGTACACGGGTGTCTCTGCATGTAAAGGATCAAACTCAGTTCTTGGGCCTTGTTAGCTTACTCACTTAATGAGAATTACCTCACTCAGAGTAAGAACCTCAAAAGGCCTTAGCTGCAAAGGGTCAGGGTCTCCCAACGTATCCTTGGTCATCTCCAGTCGTCCTGATGAATATCTGCCACTAGACTTAGATGACTCTGGAGGAGAAAGTGAGGCTGGTGACCTTGCACAGCCCTCCCTCACTCAAATCAAAGTCAACTGCAAGTCATGTCATCATTCCCTGATGTTACGGTCCTATTTGAAAAAGAAGGACAAGCATAACCTGTGAGGAGTCTGAGCTGCCTGAATGGGGACCCATCCACTTGGGTAAGCCAGCTCATCCTCTCCTTCTCCCTCTCCTCCTCTCCAAAGGAAGGTGAATTTTGATGCCTGGAAGCTGCCCAGTCAAGTTGTGGTTTACTGGCTAGAATGTAATCAACCATTCAAAGAACAATTAATTCTAATATTATACAAACTATTTGTCAAAGTAGGGAAAGAAGAGATCCTACAAAATCCCTTTTATGATACAAATATGATCTTGATACCTACACCAGAGACAGCCAAAACAGCAAAAGAAAATTATAGACAATTTTCCCTAAAGAAACTTGATACACAAATTAAATGAAATATTAGTCAAACATATAGCAAAGTACAGACTCTTTGGCCAGGTTGAATTTATAACAGAAATTCAAGATTGGTTCAGTATTAAGAAATCTATAAATATCATTGACTACATTAATAATAAGAAGAAAAATAACATGATCATATAAAATTACACCTGTTTCTGTCAAAAGCACTAGAAAATATTGGAATAAATGGACTTTTTTTTTATCATACTACTGACCATCCCTCCAACTTGCACTAGACTTTTCCTGTCTTTTGCCTCTCTTTTAAGAAGAGGAGGTTGAGCTTCCTGTGTAAATGCTATGGTTTTCCAACGAAACATTGCTAAGCTTCTGCTTACAAAGAGAAGATTGAAATCTCTGAGAATTCTTAGTAGAAAAGTGGTTGCACAGGATGGGTGTCATAGATGAGTTGTTATCTGCAGAGTTGGATGGAGAACCCACATCAATAGGATCATGCATCCAAAGAGGCTATCATAGTGTTAAATCATCACATCACACACAAAAAAAATCACACACACAAGCATCACAATAATAAGTATAATTGTGTCTTAATAAACTTGATGTAGGGGAGGAGCCAAGATGGCGGAGTAGAAAGACTCACATATACTAGCTCCAAATCCACAGCCCATAAATTTCCTGTAAGAAGAACTTGCCACAAATTCTGGATCACTGCAAGGTGCGCAGAAACACAGTGGAAAAGATTTCCATCCCAGAGAGCCCTGGAGAGCCGTCCCCAGGGGTCCGTCATGCTCCGGAAAGCGGAGTCCACCCCTGAGTTGCCCTGGCCATGGACCCAGAGGAGCAGATCCGAGCAGGCTTCAGGGATGGAACCTCCGGCAACCAGGAAGGTCCCTCTGCTCACAGACTCCACAGGTCAGTGAGAGAGACGTCTGGGCTGGCTGAGAGGGGAGCGGGGTGTCTCCATGTCTCAGGCCCCCTCAGGAGGCAGAGGCAGAGGCAGCAGTGGCGGCCCAGGACTCCCGGAGCAGGCAGGCAGAAGTTCAGGTCTCTGCATAAAGCCCCTGAGGGAAGTGAGCCTGGGAGGCAGCCCTGCCCCCACCTGCTCCATCACTGAAGATCTCTGCATAAAGGCCCTGAGGGAACTGAGCCTGTGAGGCAGCCCTGCCCCCACCCCAGCACCAGAACTTAAACTCACATTGAATAGCAGCCACTCCCGCCACTGAAAGCCCTGAGGTTGGAAAGCAGCATTTGAATCTCAGACCCCAAGCACTAGCTGAGTGGATGTAGGTGGAGGTGGAGATGAATCTCAGAAGTCAAGTAACTGGCTTGGAAAATGCCCAGAAAAGGGAAAAAAAAATAAGACCATAGAAAGCTACTTTCTTGGGGAACTGATGTTCCCACTGCAGATAGCCCTGAGACTGGGAAGCAGCATTTGAAACTCAGACCCCAAACACTAGCTGGGCAGATCTAGGCAGGGGTGGAGAGGAATCTCAGAAGTCAAGTAACTGGCTGGGAAAATGCCCAAAAAAAGGAAGCAGAATAAGACCATAGAGAGCTACTTTATTGGGGAAGAGATGTTCCTTCCCCCCTTCATTTCTGATGACTAAGTACAATGCCTGCCATCGGAGAAAGGCGTGGAGGTCGGGGCCTCTGTATCCCAGACATCCGAGGTGGATGTCCGGTGGGCTCAGGCCATGGAAGAGCTCAAAAAGGATTTTGAAAATCAAGTTAGACAGGTGGAGAAAAAACTGGGAAGAGAAATGAGAGAGATGCAAGAAAAGCAGGAAAAATGGGTCAATACCTTGGTAAAGGAGACCCAAAAAATTGCTGAAGAAAATAACACCTTGAAAAATAGGCTAACTCAATTGGCAAAAGAGGTTCAAAAAGCCAATGAAGAGAAGAATGCTTTCAAAGGCAGAATTAGCCAAATGGAAAAAGAGGTTCAAAAGCACACTGAAGAAAATAGTTCTCTCAAGATTAGAATGGAACAGATGGAGGCTAATGACTTTCTGAGAAACCAAGAAATCATAAAACAAAACCAAAAGAATGAAAAAATGGAAGAGAATGTGAACTATCTCATTGGAAAAACAACTGACCTGGAAAATAGATCCAGGAGAGACAATTTAAAAATTATGGGACTACCTGAAACTCATGATCAAAAAAAGAGCCTAGACATCATCTTTCATGAAATTATCAAGGAAAACTGCCCTGAGATTCTACAACCAGAGGGCAAAATAAGTATTGAAAGAATCCATCGATCACCACCTGAAAGAGATCCAAAAAGAGAAACTCCTAGGAACATTGTGGCCAAATTCCAGAATTCCCAGGTCAAGGAGAAAATCTTGCAAGCAGCTAGAAAGAAACAATTCCAGTATTGTGGAAATACAATCAAGATAACACAAGATCTAGCAGCTTCTACATTAAGGGATAGAAGGGTGTGGAATAGGATATTCCAGAAGTCAAAGGAACTAGGACTCAAACCAAGAATCACTTACCCAGCAAAACTGAGTATAATACTTCAGGGGGAAATATGGTCTTTCAATGAAACAGAGGACTTTCAAGCATTTTTGATGAACAGACCAGAGCTGAAAAGAAAATTTGACTTTCAAACACAAGAATGAGAAGAAGCATGAAATAGTAAACAACAAAGGGAAGTCATAAGGGACTTACCAAAAGTGAACTGTTGACATTCCTACATGGAAAGAAAATATTTGTAACTCTTAAAACGTTTCAGTATCTGGGTAGTTGGTGGGACCACACACACACATACACACACACATGCACACACACATGTACATGTTTGCACGTACACACACATACACACAAGCATGCACACACAGAGACAGAGAGCACAGAGTGAATTGAATAGGATGGGACCATATCTTAAAAGAAATTAAGGTAAATGGTGAGAGATAAATGTAGAGGGAGGAGAGAGGGTGAAATGGAATGGGGTTAATTATATCTCATTCAAGAGGCAAGCAGGAAACTTTTTAGTGGAGGGTAAAAGAGGAGAGCTGAGAAAAAAACATGAAGTTTACCCTCATCACATTCGACTAAAGGAAGGAATAAAATGCACCCTCATTTTGGTATGAAAACCTATCTTACAATACAGGAAAGTGGGGGAGAAGGAGATAAGCAAGGTGAGGGGGATGATGGAAGAGAGGGCAATGAGAGGAGGGAGCAATTTGAAGTCAACACTCTTGGGGAGGGACAGGATCAAAAGACAGAATAGAAACAATGAGGGGCAGGATAGGATGGAGGGAAATACAGTTAGTCTTACACAACATGACTATTATCGAAGTCATTTGCAAAACTACATAGATATGGCCTGTATTGAATTGCCTGCCTTCCCAGAGGGAATGGGTGGGGAGTGAGGGATGGGGAGAATTTGGAACTCAAAGTTTTAGGAACAACTGTTTAGTATTGTTCTTGCTACTAGGAAATAAGAAATACAGTTAATGGGGAATAGAAAGTCATCTGGCCCTACAGGACCAAAGAGAAGATGGGGACAAGAGAAGGGAGGGATGATAGAAGAGAGGGCAGATTGGTGATAGGGAAAATTAGAATGCTTGGTGTATTGGGGTGGGGGGAGGAGATAAATGGGCAGAAAATTTGGAACTTAAAATTTTGTGAAAATGAACGTAAAAAGTTAAACAAATAAATTAAAAGGAAAAAAAATAAAAAAAATAAAGTTTATGTAACTATTTAGTAGTATGGGTGTCATTTTACAGAAGGGCAATTTCTTAGAGTTAGAAGAGACCTCCAAGGGCATCTAATTCCACCACTCTCTAGTGGAAAATTCCTTCTACAGCATGCTGACAAAGGGGTCATTCAACTTCCATTTGAAGAACTCAAGTGAGGAGAAACTCCCTACTTCCTGAGGTGGTCTATCCTACTTTTAGTTTCATGAATGTACTGAGTACATTATTTCATCATTGTTGGAGACTTCAGTTATGAAATATCATTCCTCAAACTTATAAGTTTAGAGAGGTGTTTGTGGTAAGTGAATTGCCCAGTGTGACACAGCTAATAAGTATTAGGTGGGATTTCAACCCAAGTTTTCTTGATTTCAAACCCACCTCTCTATATATACTTCAACATTGCCTCTACTTTTGGATAGTTCTAACTCTGAGGATATTTTCCTTTACATCTAGCTTCTCTCTAACTTCTATTCATTATTCTGAATTCTGTCCTCTGACACCAAGAAGAGCAAACTGGTGTAAACTGGGTAGAATTTTGATTAAAAAATGTGAAAAACATCAATACCTCTTACCGTATACAACCATAAACTATAAATGGATCAATTATAGTTAGTAAGTGTGTGCATATGTACATGTGTACATGAGATCATACTCGAGGAAGTATCATTCTAGACATATAGATGATCGATAAGGATTTAATTTGCAATCTTTCATATGACAGACCTTCAAGTAGCTTAAGACAGACATCATATCTTTACCCTTTACCCTTCATACAAGTCTTCTTTTCTTTAGGCTAAAAATATTCCCACTTTCTTCAACCAAACCTTTAATGAAGGAATGTGCTGAAACCAAGTAAAGCCAACTGAAGCCAGTTATCAAGACTACGTCTTTAATTTCTAGTGTTAACATTTGTACTTTGAAAATGGATAAATGCAGCCAATAAAGACTTGATTTATTATTTTTGATTATCTAGTCTTAAGAAAGTAATAAAAATGCTAATAATTCACATTAAATTTGAAAGTATTTCACGTATACATTTAGGAGGAGGATGGAAAAATAGAGCCTGTTGTTAACCATTTACCAGCACATGCTTCTACGGCGTGATCTGGAGACCCTTCAGTAATTTGGTTGCCCTCAGCTATGTTATCTTTCCAACTTTTTTTTTGCTGTTTCCTAAAATCCAGTACTTAAAACTAAATATAACATGTCTGACCAATGGATATCATTTTGGATAGGTTCTCATATCCTCTTTATGAGATTACATTAGCTTTTTGTTGGCCTTGTTGCACTTGATTCACAATGAGCATGCAATCTACTAAAACTTTTAAATCTTTCATCATGAAAACAAAACCTGATAGTCACATGTACACACTATCTTATACTTGTGAAATGAATTTTTTGAACTTCACTATAGGAATTTACATTTATCAGTGAAAATTATTTTATTTTTAAATTCGGCACAACTTTATAGACATTGGAGTTTTTGGCTGAGATTTTTGTAGACCCTCCAGCACCCAACATGTTAATTATCTCTCCCATGTTTGTGTCTTTTGAAGCATTAATAAGTGTACCATCTTTACCTTTATCCATGCTGCTAATAAAAATAATAAACCACAAAGGAGTAATCCTAGATCTCTGTGCACTCCACTAGAAACCTTACTCTAATTTTGTAAAGACTGATTTACTAGCATTTTTGAGTTCTTCATCTGTAAAGTGACCTGTAGAAGGAAATGGTAAGTATCTCAGCCAAGAAAACCCCAAATGGGATCATGAAGACTTGAACATGAGTGAAAACAATTGAATACTACATATACTTTCACACACCATCATCCAGCCAGTTATGAATAGATCTAACTGTCCTGTCTTTTAGCACATTTTTCTCTACATTATTCCCAAGGGTGGCATGAGAGAATTTTTAAATCCTTTTCTATTTTAGCAACTACCTTTAAAGCAAATAGAAAATATAATTGATTAAGTATTTTCAAATTATTTGTTAACTATAAACCAAATTTAAATTTAGCTTCACAGAATAAAGCAGCCATACTTTCCAAATATTGCGCATAGTGTTGATAGAATATCGTTAGAACTTGATAAGTATTGCTTGTGAGTGACATTCCTGAAGACTCCAAAAGTAACATGTGTCTTTGGAAGTTATAAATCAATCACATGTAAAAGTAAAAGACAATCCAAACCCCCTAGAGTTATATTCTAACCATGTCTGCTGTCACCAAATTTCAGTGATATCCATGAGTTCAAATTTGCCTCTATCATTGGAATCACCAAATGCATGTAACTTTTTTATAAAGACATAGTGCCTTTATTTAAAGACATAAGACAATAGATTTTATTGATGACTCCTTTCTCGGATATTGACTCTTGTAAATTTCTGGCCAAATATAAGACTAGTCTCTGTTCTAGGCTGCAGCTATCCTCTCTGATAGTTTGGCAAATATGAATAGATCATTTTGTCCATACTCATTCCTTTTCACTTTAAAACCTTTTTGATTAGATTTTCAAAATAGCAAACAAGTTTTTGAACTAACTCTTGACAAGGGGTAGAATACATCAAGCAATTCCATAACTTTAAGCCATCGTCTAGAAATTCAAATTCTATTTTCAGACACCATTTCCTTAACCCAATATTCACTTTCTATTTTACTTTTGCTTTCCTCTTCTGAAGCCACTGCATTCAATCAGCAGCAGTGATGAAAATCCCAACTAGATCTCAAATACCTTAATTCCCTCACCTTGGTATCTGTAGTCCCAAAATTGCTTCAGCAAAGTGAGTAGTGGTCATCAAGTTTGGAAGGCTCTCTGTCATATACCAGATGAGAACACAGCAGTCATTTCTAATGTTTATGCCAAATTGATAAATAAATACCATACTTACCTCAGAAAAAATACACCCAATTCCCCACTACATATCTCTTCTTTTCCTGACACTTACTGAATCTTCTCTCTCCCACTGATACACATTACCATTCCTTGGAAGATAAGCAGCTTCTTCCTCCTCAAAAGAGCCAGCTTTCCTTTGAATGGGAAAAACAACCTTACTGTCACTTACTCAGTTATTTCCCCCTTAACTGGACTCTTTTATCTCTGTTCCCTTCTCTCTGCGTTACATCAAAGATCTTCTCCATTTCCTCTGAAACTGTTCATTTTGCCGTTTCTTACGTCAAATAAAATTCCATTGTTTCCACAAACCACAATTTGTTTAGCTGCTCTTGAATAATAATGCTCCATTAGTCATTGATTTTTGGCTAACACTAAAAGACCTGTTACAAACAATTTTGTACATGTAGATCCTTTTATTCTCTTTCTTTGATTTGTTTGGAGTATAACTGGGTACAGTGGTAGCAAAACGTAAAAGAATATGTACAGTTTAGTAAACTTTGGAAGTAATTTCTCAACTTTTTTACGTTCTATACTAGGAAGAAGACCAGTCAGATCTTTAATGGATAATGAGTATAAAGAATGTGGAAGCTGCCAGTCCCTTTGGGACTTACAGGGAAGGAGAAGGTTTCTCCAAGCCTGTAGAGTTTCTAGTCCTATATCAGTCAGAGTGAATCTTCAGAAACAATTTTAAGCTGAACTATTCATCTTTCAAGATCATCAGTCAATAAAATCTTGCTTCATGTTGGTTTTCTGTTGTTGGGTTCGTCCTTCGTTGCCAAAGAAGACCATGCCATCAGAGAAATGATGTCATGACTTGTACTTGACTTTGTTTTAAGTGAGGGAGGGCTGTGCAGGTCACCAACCTCTCTAGGACATATTTAAATGAGTTTGTCTTTTAGGAAGGAATGAAGAAAACAAGCATTTATAAAGTACCTGTGGTGCCAAACACTGTGCTAAGCATTTTCTAAATATTATCTTCACAACAGCTAGGGGTGCTATAATTATGCCCCATTTTATAGTTAAAGAAACTGGAGCAGATAGAGGTTAAAGTCACATAGAAAAAAAGTGTTTGAGGTTTGATTTGAACTCCCATCTTTCTTACTTCAGGTCCAAAACTCTATCCACTGAGCCACCAAGCTGGTTTTTGGGGGGACAACTTGACCTTGGCATTTAAGTCCCTCCTCAAGTTTTCTCAGGCAGCTGTCATCTGCAGGTGTCAGATAAAGCTTATACAAGTAGTTTACGCAGCCTTACCTGCCTAGTTCAAGTACAAATAATTAACCTGAGAATAACCTTAGAAGAAACATTAATTTACAGAGTTGTAGAATGGGAGGTAAAGTCTAGACAGGCTTCCTGGAAAAGTTACAAAGAAAAAAAAAACCCTACTGAACTTTTGCATAAAAATAAAATTATAAGTGGCAACACTGTAAAACAACAACAGAATCCCTTATTAATTTTTTTTAATTGAATGATTTAGTAGGCCAATTATGAGAGGCATTGTTCGTTGCTCAGTCGTGTCTGACTCATCTTAAGCCTAGGGGGTTCTGTAGGCAAAGACAGTGGAGTAGTTTGAAAAGCAGCTCATTTTATAGATGAGAGAACTGAGGCAAACAGAGTTAAATGATTTGCCCACGGTCACACAGCTAGCAAGTATCAGAGGCCAGATTCAAACTCAAGAAAGTGATTCTTTCTGACTCCAGGTCTGGCATTCTCTCCACTGCCCCACCTAGCTTCCCCTCCCTTATTAATCCTTAACATGAAAACGAAAAGAATTCTGAATAAAAAGGTTTCTTTTACTTGGGAAAAGAGTCTTAGAATTGTGAGTCATAGTATGTTTATATACTTACTCCTTGCGCTTGGTCCTGCACACAAAATGCCACGAAGTCACTTATTCTTTCCCATCTCACCCTCATCTAAAAGTTAGTCACTTTATACATGCTGCCCAAGTGCAAGGGCTATCTGTGAAAATAGCCACCATTTGGCAACTCATCTTAAAAAGCTTAAAGTGTGTTTGACATTTTAATATTGCAATCCACAATAAATAGATGCAGTAGTACAACACATATGCACATATGTATATCCATGTTTTCAAGAGAGAAATTAATGTATTTTAATTCGTTTTTTTCTTTAAGTCTAGGAGTATATTCCTATATAACATAACTAAAGAGCCCAGTGGGAGGAATTTCAAACATTTGCAACAGTGGCAGGGAGGGGTAAAGAGTCAAGAGAGATATCTTCTCGTTTCTCATTTGGTTGGACTCATTGCATACTTTGGCTTCACTACACTGCTTCTCTGGGTGCCTTTTTTGAAGAAAATCCACAGAGCTGAAGGGGGCAGGTAGGTGATGCAGTCATGTTGTGTTAGGTCAGAAATCAGGAAGACTCATTTTCCTGAGTTCAAATCTGGCCCCAGATCCTAGCTGTGTGACTCAGGGCAAGTCACTTAACCTTCTTTTGCCTCAATTCCTCATTTGCAAAATGAATTGGAGAAAGACATGGCAAAGTATTACAGCATCTTTGCCAATAAAACCCCAGATGGGGTCACAGAGAGTCGGACGTGACAGAACGACACAAAATGGTGCTGAATCATCAAAACTTTAAGTCAAACAATAATAGATTCTGTGATCTTAAGAATAAATGGGGTAAGAGCAGCATCTGGTGCTCTGCTATGCCAACAGAAATATGCTGATCTTACAAATGTATTTTTAACTAATTTTTCTGGTCTCTGCTATGGAGAATGAAAGAACAACTTATAGAAGAATTTTTCTCAATTGTCCAACAATTTATTCTTGCAATAAAAGAAAGATTTAACTGCAGGACTATTTTTTTCTATGTTCCTACTACCCCACCCCAAAACTTATACAAACACAAAAACACGTTCCGATTCAAGCCTCTGGGAGTTTTGCTTTCTCCTCTGTAATATACTTAAGCATTCTTGGATATTATAGTTATTTCTCTATGGATTTTGCTCCCTACCATTTCTGAATTGTATATCTTCCCCAACTTCTCAGTCAGTAAGTAGATAACCTTTTGTTTTCCTGGATGGAGTGATAAACTATTTCCAGTTTTAAATTAGAAAGTAAATAGGTCAATATGTGAATATTCTAAGAGGTAACTGTCTCAATAAATTGTCACTAATTCTGTTATCAGTTACTGGAGCTAAATGAGGTACAACATTGTACAATTTTTTCTTGTCTCCCAATAACAATGAACTTTCATCCAGTTTTAAGACTGTTGTTAACATTTTGGTTGCCAAAAAGGCCAATGTCCCCCACTGCATCCTCGGCCATCTCTAGTCCTCTTGACCTATGCCTTGCCACTGGACTCTAATAACTCTGGAGGAGAGAGTAAGGCTGATGACTCTCTTCAGTTCTCTCTCACTTAAATTCAATTCACTTGAAAGTCAAGACATCATCCTCAGGATGCCAGTGGTCCTCTTTGAGAACAAAAGACACACAACAACAGTAACAATTCTTGGCAGCTTCAACCAAGTGGTACTCAACACACATTCAACTCCTAGGTACAGCTTCAGCAGAAACCAGACCTCCAGCATCCAAAGCACAAAGTACAAAGGGAAACTCTGACACATTGGAGCAAGGAACTTCCTTGAGCCTCATTTTCTCCATATGGTAGCACTCATCACTACTATGAAGACATCTGGTACCTCCATGAGGGCATGTTATTTGCTTTTTACTTAAGGCAGGTCAAAGCAGGGGAAGAAAGCCCATTTGAGCATAGCCTGGGTGTACATAAAGGTTCTCTTCTTCCTGCTGTCTGCTCTGCAGTCAGCCAGCAAACCATACCTGGGTCCCTCACCCACAGAAAGAGAATTAAGGCACAGATCAGAGGCATCTTTGAGCCCCAGACAGCACAGCACCAGGTACATGTGTAGCACCTCCAAAGTGAGAACAAGGCCACATCTGGGCCCAAGCTGAGTACAGTCACTGCTGCATGGTACAGCCCATCACAGTCTTTTTTGAGGGTCACCACTCCAACTATCAATGACATCTTACTGGTGAAATCCAATGATCTTTTCTCAATCCTTATTCTCAAACTCTCTGCAGCCTTTGACACTATTGATCACTGTCACTTCCATTGCAATCTTTTCTTTCTAGGTATTGGGAACACCACTCTCTCCTGGTTTTCCTATCTGCCTGTTCCTTAGTCTCCTTGCTGGATCCTCATCCAGGTCATGCCCTTTAAATATAGGTATCCCTCAGGATTCTGTACTGAAACTTCTTCACTTCTCCCTCCATACTATTTTTCTTGGTGACCTCATTGACTCTCATGGATTAAATTACCATCTCTATAGTGATGATACCAAAATGTAACTATCCTATCCCAACCTCTGTACTGATCTCCAATATCACATTTCCAATTGTTTCTCAGATATCTTGAACTGGATGTCCGAACCCAACATGTCCAAAACTAAATTCCTTTTCTTCCTCCTGTCATCCCTCTCCCTAACTATGTGACCAACCTATCTTTTCTTACTACTTAACTCTTGCTCTTCTCAAAGTCCCTTGCTGGTTTTAGGTTGAAACTTATTTACATCTACTGTGTACTTTTCCATTGTTTTTTTTTCATGATATCTGTTTTTAATTCTTTGGAAACTCTTGTATTCCATATCCCACTGCCATATAGTATTATCTGTGTGCATTTGATGTAAATAACTATAACTAGATTTTTATCTACATATTTATGTGTATGAATATACCTACATGACCTCAATTAATCTGTATCTTCTAGAATTTCCTTAGTAAATATTTATTGTTGATAGCATATGCTTATAAATGGACTAGAAAGAGCAATCATCCGTATAAACATCTGGACTTACCTGAAGTCTCAAGTGTATGGTATATGAGACACTGGTGGCTACTTGAAGGAATACAAATAAGACAGATTTCATGAATATTTAAATACTGCTATACAAATAATAAAATTTTTTTCTTTAAATAGTTAAATCATTTTGATGATTACGTTTTAATTGAATGGAATTGGAAAAATAACTATATCTTAGCACCTTTCATGGCACAACACATCAATATTTCAAAAGACCCACCATTTTGTTGAATGTTCTCTCTACCAGTGTATGTTACATTCTAAGTGTACTTTGTATTTATTCAAGAGTTGTGGCCCAACATTAACTTCACCAGGAAGGGTCTTGGATGACAGTTACACTGTCTGTCACCTACTCTGTCCTTGAAGCTCTCCCTGCTTGGTACATACTGCCCAAGACTGGTTTATGCTGGCATAGCCTTTGAGATCCCATAAAGGGGAAGGCAGAAAATAAACATTTATAAAGTGTCTACTGTGTGTCAGGCACCGTGCTAAATAGTTTTACAAATATTACCACATTTGATCAGCCTGAGCTTAAAACTTTAGTAGAGGAAATAATTTTAATAATAATATTTTCAATGTTTTCTGTATTGACTTCTGTCCCAGAATGCTACTAATGGCAATGATTACTCTCTGTACAGAATAAAGACCTAGTCTGAGCAATAGCCTTTTCCACATCATACACAGGAAATTTGTTTGATAATTGGTGATTTCAGTTCTTGTTAGTTGGAACTGTGGATGTTTGCATCTCTCTTATACTATATGTATGCCATACTATATACTATATAATATATGAATATTTCTATGAACTTGAAGTGTGAAACATCACCAACTTGAGAAATTATGCAAAAAAGAAGAGCATTTAAAGTAGTTAGGCAAACTCATAATGTCAATCTACTTTTCAAATGTATAATTAAACCCCTAAAACAATTCCTCCCTTATATTCTCATTTTCATGTACATTTAACTAAAAGTATATTTTTCACTTATTCTCATATGAAACATTTTTTAAATCAGTTGCTATTTAATAAAACTTTTGATCCATTTTCCATTTTAAAAATAGGAAATTAACTTTTTTTCATAAACTTAAACAAAAAGTTTTAAATCTGGTACAAAACATAGAACATAACAATTCTCAAGCAAATGCTAAAGATGGCAAAATATGCTCCTCTCCAAATGATGAAATAATGATGATGCCCTTTAGTAAGTTAAGCTTTGAGTTCCAAAAAATCTGGATCTGTTACTAAATTTCACTTACAAATGGAATCTTATTTTTATTTTCTACAAATAACTCAGGACAGATTTAAGAACCAGAGACAAACTGCATTACAGATTTCAAATTTGGAATGATGAGCAAATCGATATTTCAAAGTATAGCAGGAACACATCCTATAAAATGAACCAAAATCAGATATTATATTGGCCAGCTTCCAACAAAGAAAATACACAACTACTGAGAAAGTTTAGCAAAGTGAATTATTCAATAGTTTGTTTAAAAAACCCAACAATCTTAAAATATAGCAATATATTAGGTCACCAAATTTGAAAACAGGTAACTGATAATCATTTTTATAATTATAATTATTTTTATAAAACATACAAGTAGCCTGATTGAGGTAGGTACACAGTGTGTTATACTTGTAGCCAGCAAGATTTGGTTTCAAATGATTCCTCTGACAAGTACTAGTTTTGTGATTTTTCAGCAAGACACTTTGAACCTTTGTGCACCTCAAGCAACACCCTAAAAATTGTATCCTGTCACATGTATTTTGTATTCTTTATTGGTAGAAGTTCCCCATGCTGAAGAAATCAGAGAATGTCAAATTTTCTATTCACCCCTGCTCTTTTTTTTATCAGGAATGCTTGAGAATTGCCTATTTCATTAAATGTCCATTTCCCCCATAAAGCATTATACCCAATTTTACTGCATGAATTATTTTTGGTTGTAAAAACTAAGGCAAAAGTTCCTTTGCCTTCCAGAAGATCATATTCCTGGACTTCTACTCTTTTAATGTAAAACCTGCTAAATCTTAAATGATCCTGAATGTGGCTTTGTGATATTTGAATTGGTTCTTTATGGTTGTTAGCAATATTTTCTCCTTAACCTGAGAGCTTGTAGTGACAATGAGATATTCACAGAACCTACAGCAGCCATGAATATCCCAGTGCAATTCTGAATCATGGAATACAACAGACTCTTCACATGGAAGACAGAACCAAAACATTTATTCAGACACCAAAAAGCCAAATCCATCATAATCTATACACAATAACAATGCTGAGGACAACACCATCCCCAAGTCTTCCCTCTGCTAGGCTTCCCACAAACCAACTCCATTAAACAAATCACAAGCAGGGTCCCTTAAGCAAAGTCACAAATAAAGTCCTTTCTCTCATGTTAGCCAGCTGCCTGCTTGCTACATCCTTCCTAGCTCTGACTGGACTCTGCCCAATTTCCTGACAGCTCTGCTGTAGCTCTGCCTCTTGCCATTGCACCCTTCCTGCTCCACCTGTTCAGTAAACTCCTCCCACCACAGGCTCCATATGACTCAAGACTCATGTGACTTAGACAAATGGAACTATTAATGAATGGGAAAGATCTTCCCATTTAAATTACCATTACAGGGCTCTGGAATTTGTCTATTAATATTGCTGGGAGTTTTCATTTTAGTGAAGATTGGTGGATTTTTTCAAGCTCTGTTTTATCCTCTGGATTTAAAATATTGTGGCAGTTCTCCTTCATAATTTCTTGAAATATGATGTCCAGGCTCTTTTTTAAAATCATTGCTTTAATGTAGTCCAACAATTTTAAAATGCTTTCTCTGGGATCTATTTTCAAAGTCAGTAGTTTTTCCAATGAAATATTTAACACATTCTTCTGTTTTTTCATTTCCTTTTACTTTGATTTATTTTTTCTCCATGTCTCATGAAGGCATTTGTTTCCACTTTTCTGTTTGTAATTGGCTCAGCACAATTCACATGATACTAGAAAATAATCTAATTGAACATGCCTCCCTATCTCACAGATCATTCTATTGAAAATTGTGTCCACAATTGTATATATTAGTGGGTCAGTTTTGTTCATGGTGACATTTTTCATAATGTTCTGAATAATTTTTAAACTATTATTGAAGTGGACATTATTCCTCCCTGGGCGCCTAGGTTGAGAGATATCTGTTAGGTTACTGGGCAGGGTTGGATAGCTCGCTTAGTATCAGTTTTTCTGTTGTTGGGCCCCTGTCGAAATGTTATTCCCCTTTGGTTTAATACCTGATGAATTGTTAACAGTCATTTTTTGTTTAGTCCATTTGCATAGTAACCACCTGTGCCCCCCTAATGTTAGACCCCAATTGCCAGGTAACCAGCCCCCACCCCCACTTCCTAATTGGCTACCTCTCCTGGCATCTTGTTTGAGGATAGTTTTCAAGACTGATCTTATTCTACAAACTAACTTTCTTTACATTTTTAAAAATAGGAACAAAGAGATTTTAGGTTCTCTTTCTGTGTCTGTGTTCTGATACAGATATCCGATAGAGTATTGTTCTCTCTTATCATATTCTTAGCAATGAGCTCCTTGATGTATGCATAAACCAGCCATTTAAATATTTAATTACAGGTGAGGATTCAAGGCTATATAATGATAATAATAATAACATAAATGCGAATTAAAACAGGTTTTGTATAACTCCTTATACCTTTGACAAAGAAAAGCAAAAATGCAGATTATTCATGTTAGATATAGTGAACAGGCATACCATTACACCATTGGAGAAGCTGTCACTTGACCAAATTATTTTGGTAATCAGACTTGAATTGATTGAGAGGAATAACTAGACACTCTCTTTGAGCAAGGGATAACACTATTGAGAGTATAACCCAAGGAAGCCAAAGATGTTTATGGTTGATTGGTTGATGCCCTTTGATTTTGAACAGGAACAAAATTACATCCCTATATTGTGGTCTATTTGTCTGATCGATCAATAAAAGATTGAAAGGCTCTACCTAAGGCCAGACACAAATAATCCATATGAATATGTGGAGCAAAATTCACTCTAAATTTTCACGTCACACATTTCTTTTGAACTAATGGAATTCCACTTTGCTCATAGAGCATAGCGCATTGTTTGACAGATGAAGTATTCTGTTGGTAGACCCTGTAGAGTTCTCATTTTTTATTTAGCAGCTTTGAAATTTTCCTGTCATTTTTTGTCAAACCAGTCTTGATGTTTGGCAGTATTCTGGCCTGTGGTACTATATAGTAAATCTCTGAAAGCTGCCCACTGTTTTTCTGCTCCACTGCTGCCAACCATGTGTTGGCTCAATTTTCTCTCCAAGTTATCAATGAACTGTTCATACTGGAAGAAGCACTCTAATTGGTTGACATTAAATCTGGTATCATCTTGCCTTGTTTTGGTTGAATGAGAATGTTTAACTTAGAGAAGATAAGTCTATGATGAGTCTAGCACTCTATACTATGCATTACCTTCATGACCCTCATATCCTATATGTCTCTTCTCTTCACAATGACATGGCCTATTTAATGCCAATGATTGCTGAGAAGGTGCATTCACAAAGTTTCACAGCATGTAGGTAAATGGAAGACATTGTTGGTTATGAGATGCACAAGTTGTCAGTGTAAAGTGACCATAGCTGTTCCTGTTTCTGCCTCCATTCCTCCCAAGGACTCGCTGCCATGTCTGAGAGTCTACGTCTATTCCGGTGTTAATGGCACCCAGAATTACAATTTTGTCTACTTTCAGGACATTGACAATGAAGGTTTTCAGGTCTTCATAAATTTTTTCTTTGATGTTATCAGGGTTCATCATGGTGGCAGAATATGCACTAATGATAGTGGTATGATGTTTTCCTGGAAGTAACAATCATGTTGTCACAGGCCTGCTGTTCACTTCTTTCGGTAGGCATACAAGTTTGTTGACTAGATTTATTTTGATTGGAAAACCTAACCAAGCTTCACTGTGCTCCTCATCACTGCAGCCACTACAGAAAAATGTGTATCTAGCTGCAACTTCAGTAGGTGACCTTCATTTGTCAGCCTTATTTCCTCAAGGCTGCTACTTGGGTATGCTACCTATTGAGTTCTCTCACAACAAGAACTATTCATCTTTCAGTTCTTTGGGATTTCATGTGGTCCATAAGTGCGTATATATTCCATGCACTGATGTCTTTGAGTGAAAGTGTCTTCATAAAAGCTTTTGTACATTTGTGTGTGTGTTTTGACCACAGTGTGGGATCCTTGCCTGCCATGTTAAGCAGACCAGGGATGGGTGAAGCAGAAAAATTTGAGAGTACCTTTTCTATCCTCTTCCTCATGCCTGGAGGTAAGCAATGTTGTTCTCAAGTAGGCTGCTCAGACATCCAGGGATCTGCTGAATCCCACGATTGCTTCAGTCCATTGAGGAAATGACCCTATGATCAAGGCCACTCATGTAGCAGGGCTTTGACTACAGCTCCCAATCTCTCTGTGCCTGCTGCTTTGTCACTAATCCATCACCACAGGTAAAAAAATGGTATTAGGGATGTCTTTTGACTCATTCATAGATTGGATGTAAGGCCAAGCTATGTGAAGTCATTGGCCTGACTCTCTCTTCTAGAGTAATTAGAATCTGTCTAGTGGCAAGGCAAAAGTTAACATGATTGGTGATGGCTCAGGATGCAGGGGATAACTTGGGTGTCTTTAATGTCTCATCTAGCTCTAAATACTCCACAGGACCTGCTTCAGTTGCCTTCCTAGTCATTTGGACAAATTGTTTTCATCCTGCTTTTATTCTGCTTTACAAAGTCTTCACGTGTTGGGACAAAAACCCAACTCATTGACAGACCCCTTGGTTACCCTCAAATCTGGTTTATCCTATTTGCCAAATCAGTAACCAGAGTGTGGCCACTGAGCATGCTCCAGTTTCTTAGAGACACAGGTAAGAGTTGAGTGAATAAGGTGGACAGTAAAGGTGGAAAGCAGCCCTATAAAAGGGCTTGGCAGCTCTCACATCAAAGTTACTAAGAACCTTATAGCAAAGACCAAAATAAAAGTCTAATATTTGGCAAAGTGCTCAGCGTAGTATTCAAAAGTAGCAAAGCACTGGAAACAGTGACAATGATTAAAGAATGAGAACACAAATAGCATTTGAATGCAATGGACTACTACTTTATAAATACAATTTTTTGTTTTGCTATCATGTTATTTGATTGTATATTATGCCTTCTACTCCTCCCTAGAGAAATTCATCCCTTATAGCAAGAGAAGTAAAAAAAAGAAAGGGAAAACAGTTCATCAACACTAATTCAAACATCGGCTATGTTTCGAAATATCTGAAGTATTTCACAATCGCACCCTGTCACTTTGGATAGGAAAAGAAATACAATCAAATTTCTCTTCTTTAAGGCCAAGCGTGGTCATTATCATTGAATAGTTCATTTTTTATTGTTTGTTTCCATGTATACTGTCATAATCACTATGTGTATTGTTTTCCATCTCTTTCTATGCCTCTTTGAATTCATCATACTCATTTTTATTAGAGAACATGCAAGTCAATATATTTGATATTTGATTATATCTAAAATTTATTTAGCTATTTTCCAGTGGAATGACCATCTACTTTGTTTTCAGTTTTTGCTACCATTTACATAAAGGACTATTATGAATATTGGTAGTTTTGAGACTTTAAAAAAATCCAGACTTCCTTGGAAGGTCTCCTTCTTGTAGCAATGAAATCTCTAGGTTAAAGTAGATATTGTATTCTAATCACTTTGTTAGCATAATTTCACATTGCTTTCCAGAATGGTTAATTATTTCACTGCTCCACCAGCCATGTATTAGCACAACTATTTGAACCTTTAATCAAATTTATCAATTTCCTAGGTCTGATATGAAATTTCAAAGTTGTTGTGATATGCCTTTTCTTACTGATAATTTAGATCAATCTTTAATAAGTTTGTTAATAGTTCAGAGTTCTTTTGAGGACTATTTGTTCATATTTTTTAACTGATCCACTAACAAAGTATGAAAACAACTTTAGTCATTTTTAAGAGCAGGTTCCCTTAATTATAATCTTATCTAGTATATATGATATATATATAGAATATGTTGTATAATACATTATGCCATGTATAATATAATGTGCAACATATGTTATTTAATACATCACATCTTATCTTAGAACATGTAGCTTCCTTTCAAGGGATAATTGAAGTTGCCTTTCATATTTCACTCATTTTACTACTGACTAATTTATTGGGATTTTATTATCTGGGGCATTAAAATAAAGATTAATCTTGTATCATCTTTGGACAAGTTTTTCTTTTTACACATTTGAACTATATATAAACCCCAGATCTGGTGATTAAGATGTTTGCTTCTAGCTGATTGCAAGATTCACAAACTGATGCTTTGTTAAAATACTGCTTTATTACTGGGACTCGACTCCGGAGAAGAGTGAATCTGATGACTTCGCATAGCTTTGCCTCACTTAAATCCAATTCACTTGTAAGCCAAAACGTCTCCTGAAGTCACTGGTCCTCTTCAAGAACAAAGAACAAATAATAGGTTTATTACCCTTAAATAATACAAAGTAAAAAATTTTTGACTATGAGTGTTTAGAAATCATATAATTAACATTTTAAGCTCTGATATTGTCATATCCTTGATATTGTTTTAGAAGTCTGAGCCATTCTGTACCCTCTAGCTTTTGGTCTGAATGCTTTTCCAGCTCCCTTGCTGATTTGCTTTTCTGCATTAGGAGCTTATAAACCTTAGCTATTTATTTCAGAGTTGAATATGAACTGTTTTTGAACATTCTTAGCTTTCTTTTTGGGTCATGTGCCCCTATTTCTATTTTCATTAAGTAGTTTCCTTTTCATTGATTGTATCATTTAACTACAGCTGATAAAAATTGTGAATGTAATAGAAACCAAATTAGATTGGGAGCCAAGAAACCTCAATTCTAGTCTCAGTTCTGCCACTAACTGGTTGGATGTCATGAGGAAAGTGACTTCATTTCTTTGAGTCTCACTATTCTCTGTAAAATGAAGGGTAAGATGGAATTCTGTCTTTCAATCCTGGGATGCCCTTTGCTATCATTTTTAAGGGCAATGCACATTAATATACACAAACAATTCTAGATAGATACCAAGATAAAGATTGTCTGTGACACCATGAATGTAATATGCACATCTGTTGAATAGCATATTTTAAATTTAACTTGATGGTACGAATAATGCTCTCTGTCTATTTTTAAATGACTGATTGATATCCTTTTTTATTGCAACAATTCCACTATTTAACTACTTACTCCAAACCTCTCCAGCCCCAAGATAAAAGACTTGCTTTGTAATTAACTAGTTCACATATTAGTGCTATCTGAAAATATGGCTCATTGTATGCCTCTAATTCATCATTTCTCCGCTAAGACCTGGGGATGAGTCGTTACCAATCTTCCAAATCTGTAATCAGCCATTACATTAATTAGCATTCTTTTAAGTTTTTCAAAGTTGTTTTCCCTTTTCTAGCCATTATATAAACTGTTCTCTTGCTTCTGTTCACCTCACTCTGCATCAGTTCTAAAAGTCTTCACAGGTCTCTTAGAATTCCCTCCTTATAGCTTAAAGTGCAGTAATAATAGACTGCTACATTCGTATTCCATAACTTGTTCAGCCCTTCCCCAATTAATGGGTACTCATTTATCCCAATAATTTAATGTAACAACTGATTGGTTTAAGATTGAAAAAGGAGTCTGACAAGTCTGTATATTGTCAGCTTATTTATTTAACTTATATGCAGAGTATATCATGAGAAATGCCAAGCTGAACAAATCAAAAACTAGAAATAAGGTTTCCAGAAGAAATATGAACAATCTCAAATATGTCGATATACCACTCTGATGGCAGGAAGTGAAGAATCAAGAAATCTCTTGATTTGGATGAAAGAAGAGAGTGGAAAAGATGTTTTGAACTTTAATTAAAAAAACCCTAAGATCTTGGTAAATAGTTCCACTGCTTCCTGGCCAATAGAGGGAGAAGAAATAGAAGCAGCATCAGATTTTATATTCTTGGGCTTAAAGATCACTGCTGGTGGCAATTGCAGTCATGAAATTAGGATGCTTACTCCTTGAAAGGAAAATTGATAAATCTGCAGAGTATTCTAAAAAGCAAAAACATTGCCTTGCTAACAAAGATCCATATAGTCAAAGCTTTGATTTTTTCCAGCGGAAATATGAAAGTTGGAATATAAAGAAAGCTGAGCACTACAGAACTGATGCTTTCAAATTTTAGTGATGGAGAAGACTTTTGAGAGTCCCTTGAATAGCAAGGAAATCAAATCAGTCAATACTTAAAGAAATTAATTCAGACTACTCCATGGAAGGACAAATACCAAAGCTGAAGTTTAAATATATTGGCCACAAATAAGAGAATGGGACTCACTGGAGAAGAACCTGAAGTTGGGAAAGATTGACGGCTAACAGAAAAGGGAACAGAAGAGGATGGGATGAACAGATAGTGTCATGGAAGCAATGTATATGAACTTGTATGCACTTCAGAAGATAGTGGAGGATAGAAGAACTTGGAGCGGCTAAAATCCATGGGGTAAGAAGAAGTCAGACATGACTGACTGCATGAAAAACAACACAAATTCCTCAGCCTGACATTCAAAATCATCCATAATCTGGCCCCTATGTGTGGTAGAGATAATATACGAATGCAATTTAGTCTCACTTTTTTCAGAATTTTGAAGTTGTCTTCAAGGGTCTAAGATTTGGTACACTGACATATGTTCTTGGTCACCTCATTGCAAATGCAGCCAAAACATAAGGGACCCTAGACCACCCTCAGTCATCTGAATGATGATGAGTTCTAGAACTTAATGGAAGTGCTTTCAATGCGATGCACTTTCATTCTGGACTCAGCTTATATGATATATCCCCTAAGTTATTAGTGCTAACTTTGTACTCCTTATATTATTATGACATACCTATTTGCTTATGGGTTGTATTCCCCTGGAAAAGTGTCAACTCCTTGAGAGCATAAAACTTAGTATTCATTTTATCTTTTGTTTCCAGAACTTTACATAGTGCATTGCACATGGCAAGTACTTAAAATGCTTATTACTACAACAAATAGACAGACAGACAGAAAGATAGATAGATAGATAGATAGATAGATAGATAGATAGATAGATAGATAGATAGATGGATGGATGGATGGATAGACAGATAGATAGGCAGATAGATGATAGATAGATAGAATACAGCATTTATTAAGGACTTACTATATTCCAGACAATTTGCTAAGAACAGTAAAAAGAAATAAAAGACAACTCCTGTCCTCAATGATCTTAAAAATAATACCTAACTGAAAGCTGGTAAAAGGGAATGTGGGGAGGTCTTTCGTGGGGTGGAATACTTGCAATTGTCTGGAACTTGCTGTGGAGGCATGGATCCTAGCAAGATAATTCTGGTCATTGATGAAAAATTTTAACCAACATTAAGCTCAAGTGAGAGAGCAAGGGTTCACAAGGTGGTCAGAAGAAGTGATACAAGGAGACTCTCAAGGCCTCGCTTAAGAACTTTGTAGTCGATTGTGTTATATGGGAGACACTGGCACAGAATCGCTCAGCATGGTATGCCCACATCAGAGAAAGTGCTGTGCTCTATGAGCAAAGCACAATTGAAATAGCTCAAATAAAATGCAGGATATGCAAATTTAGAGAATGCATTCCAAATGTTCACACAGTCTATTTGTGCCTGACCTGTGGTAGAGTGTTCTGAGCTTGTCTTGGTCTGATCAGCCACAGTTGGACACATTAAAACTTGACTCTACCACAGTGATGCCATTGTTGTTGTCTTTGAGAACAAAGGACAGCAACCAACCAAAAGGTCTTAACAAATATTTTTTCACTTGAGCTTAATGTTGGTTAAAATTTTCATCAATGACTAAAATTATCAGTTCTCCATAAAACAGTCTTTTTGGCAAGTATACATTTTGCTTTCAAACAACATGGCTTGCTTGGGAGGCTCCAAAGGAAAGTATGGGAGAAGAGAAGTATTAGACTGACTACCAAACTGAAGGTCTACGGAGCCATTGTGCTGACCTCATTGTTATATGCCTGTGAAACCTAGATAGTAATAACACCAGTGCCATGACAGGAAACTGAAAACTGAAACTGAATTGCTAAGACCCCTAAATGGACACTGGATGATAACAACTCTGCTTCCTAGATTTACTTTTAATTTAGCATTTTCTATTCTTCATTTATCTCTATTTGCTTTCAAAGTAGTTTCCTTATTGTTTACAAGAGACATATGAAGCAGAAAGATACAGAATTAAAGGGCTAGAGCAGAATCTATTATGCTTCAGCTAAAGTAAAAAAGGGCTGGACTAGCAATCATGGTCTCAGTCAAAGTCAAAGTCATAATAGACCTAATTAAAAGACATAGGGATAGTATATTTTGCTATAAGTTACCATAGTCATTGAAGCAATATAAAAAAAATTACAAGCAAGTTTTTCTGAAAAAGGCCTCGTTTCTCAAATATGTAGGGAAGTCAAATTTATACAAGAGCAATTCCCCAACTGATATATGGTCAAAGAATACGAGCAGGCAGTTTTCAGAAGTCAATCCTTCTCCAGTCAGATTTCCAAGTCATTAGGCTCCTCTCATGCAGCAGAACACCTGGCGCTGATTCCATCCCAGAAAAGATCTACAAGGTGGTATTCACTGCTCATATAAAAGCTGACTAAAATCTTCTAGGTTACATGGGAAGAGGTGGTCATCTACCAGAAGATCAAGTAAGAGTCCATTTCTTTTCTATAAAGGAAAAGGAAACAGTGACAATCACAAGGGTAATCTCTCTCTGGGTCATTTCTGGCAAGACTCTTGCAAGAGTCCTCTTTATTTGACTGATTCTTCATTTGGAAGATGCTCATCTTTCCAAGAGCCAGTGTGACTTCAGAAAGGACCAGTGAGCAGTTGGCATGGTGATTGCTGCCTGACAACTCCAGGAGAATTGCCAGGAGAAGAACGGATCTGTATATAACATTCTTTGATCTGACCAAGGCCTTTAATCATGCAGGCTTGTGGAATATCATGGAGAAATTTGGTTGCCCAGAGAAGTTCATCAGTATCTTGAATCAGTTTCACAATGCACAGGTCCTGGATAAAGAACTATGGATGCTCTCACATTTTCCTGGATATACTAATAAACTGTGGCTGAAGTTGCAAACTGGTTCAACCATTCTGGAGAACAATTTGGAATGATGGCTAAAAGATTATAAAACTGTGCATATCTTTTGACCCAGCAATACCATGAGTACATGTGAACACCAAAGAGATAAAAGAAAAAGGGAAATTACCTATATGTTCAAAAATATTTATAGCAGCTCTTTTTGAGGTGGCAAAGAATCATGTCTGTGTAGGTTGTAGCATGTGATAGTGATAGAGTACTGTTGTGCTGTAAGAAATGATAAATACAGGGATGGTTTCAGAAAAAAAAAGAAAAGAACTGGTAAGATCTATATGAACTGAGAAGTGCATTCTTCATAGTAACAGAACTATTATATTGATGTCCAACTGTGCAAACCTTGGCTACTCTGATTAATACAATGAATCAAGACAATTCCAAAGGACATATGATGAAAAAAATGCTATCCACCCCCAGAGGTAGAAATGATGAGTTCTCTATGCAAATCGAAGCATAATTCATTCTCTCTCTCCCTCTCCTTATCTGTTTCTCTCTGTGTGTGTATGTGTGTGTGTGTGTGTGTCTGTCTGTCTCTCTGTGTCTCTGTTTCTGTCTCTGTCTCTTTTTCTTTGTATTGGATGATAAGACTAATATGAAAATATATTGTGTATGAATTCACTTTATAATTAATTGATAAATTTTGCTTGCCTTCTCAGTGGGAGGGGGAGGAATGGGAGGAAGAGTGTTCATTTAGGACTCAAAATTTAAAAGAAAAAATGTTTAAAATAAATAAATATTATTTTTAAAAGAGATTTCTTTTCATTTACTCAGCATTTTTTTCAAGCCCACTTGCCAATCCAACTCAGTTCTCTTTTCTTTCTGTTTATTTCCACATCTCATTTTTCCCATTGATCAGATGCCCTGGAAATATAACTGGAACAGTTTGTTCCCTGAAATATTTGGTTACACTTTTTTTTTTTTAACCAAAACATTGACTTGGAACATCAAGTCATGGAAATCCACATCTGTTATGCTTACACTGGACATGAGGTTCTGAACAGTTTCTGTCAGAACAATTTGGCTTCCCTTCCTTATTAAATTGGAATCATGCCTATGTTCTAGTATTAAGGTGTCACATTAGGCAACTTTCCAGGCACCCTACAAAAAGTGACTTCTTCAAAGAAATAAATGGTTCTGGCCCATTTGCTGCTTTGCTGAATGAAGGATATTAAAAGTGAATTTAATCCCATAAAGAGAAGCCACAATTCTACTGTGGATGATCAGTCATCCCCCCAAACTAAATAGAGAAAACATTTCCCCTGCTTTGCTAAATCAGTCCTTGCAATTAGAGCTATTAAAGCTTTTTTTCCTATTCTTCTAGCTTCTAAAGAGCATGGTTCAAACTTAGCACTGATAGCTCACTAATGTTTCTAATGGTTGTCTCAACAAAGTATGAACCCCTATGAGTTACCTGATGCTTATCCATATTAGTCTGAAGAGTTACTGGCCCAAAATATAAGCCACAGCCCTAAAATTAAACATTTTGAAAGAATATATTTGTGTGTATGTAAGTACATGTGTATATATACATATGTACATACATATACACACACATATATATGTACGTGTGTTATGATTTTAAGGTGAAAAGTGAGTCACTCATTGGTGGCAAACATTTGATTATAGGCTGCTCAAGTCAGATGGGGGGAGATGTCAATATTTTAAAAGGCTCTAATATTAAACCATTACTTGTTTTGCTTTGTATTTCTCTTAACAAAGTCAATTTACTTTCTGGTATTTGGTTCTAATATCAAAGTGTGGACAGACAAAGAAAACTGAGGCAGGCCAAAGGAGAAATTGCTATTAGTAATCAGAAATGTATCAAGGCCTAAAGCAAAAATGCTTTTTTTTTTTTTTTTTTTTTTTTTTTACAGTTGGTCTGCCTCTCCCTAGCTGCTGGCAAACTGAGATTTTCAGTGTCCTTATGGGGATGGCAAGATTGAATGGATCCTCTACTTTGCCCCTCCAGTATCAATTAGTTTTGGTGTGACATTCAGAGTCTGTGACCCTCAGCGTCTTTGCCACCTTCCAAAACATTTCCCATTACTTTTGCAACATGAAGCCTCTATTCCTGCCAGTCTAATTTCTTTACCATAGCCCTGGATACACACTCACTCCTAACTCAAGGCTTTTGTTTATGACTATGGAAACTCTCACCTGATCTCTACATCCATCTAGATCCAACTCATTTTTCAAATCCTATCTTCCCTATGAAGCAATTTTTCTAATTATGAATCAGCCAATAAGCAATAGAAACCCCATAATTCCCCAAATGTTGCATTTTTCTAAATACTCTGTAGAGTTTTAGCCAAACTAATCATCTTTCCCTTTATTTCACCTCTATAGAATTTACTAAATCTACATCAAAATTTGAAAATTAATTATATACTTCCTTATTTTGTCCCCTTGTTCTTTCATATAATTAAGCATATGAAACAAAACTACTCAACAAAATTTGAATTTCGTGACAGTGGAGAACATGTCATATTTCTTTGGTGTTACTTTGCAACAAGCTAAGTGCCCAGTTAGTGCCTAATAAATAATTCTTGCTTTTTTGACAAGGTCATAATTGCATGAAGTGCAATATGAGAAATAATAAAACTCTAACCTCTTCAGGATCTGATTCATATTTATCATCCAACCCAAATTATTAAGAAATTTTAAAAGAACAACCTTAATTCCAATATTAAAATTCAATCTAATTAAACAAAGATTTATTAAGTACCGGCTATTTGTAAAGCCACAAAGATAATACAGAGAGGGTATGCAAAGTCTTAGAGACACAAAGACCTAGACCCAATTCTATAGTGTTTTGTAATCTAATGGGAAGAATAAGTTTACAGATAACAATGATATAAGGAAAAGTGATTTTAACAAAAAGAAATGACAGAAGAAAAGTTATTTTTAGAAGCATAGAGGTAAAGTATTCAATGTAGTTGGGGAGGAAATGAACTTGGTAAATCGTTTTTCCTTCAGGTTTCAGTTTCTCTATTTATAAAACAAGGTAGATGATCTCTAATTTCCTCTCTAGATATAATACATATATAAACCAATCCCCTCCCTCATACTAGTTTTGCTTAGTTGTGGCCTGCAAAAGTGATACAAAAAAGTGACAAGAGAGATTAAAAGAATTACCTTATGCCAGCAATGGTTCAGTGTGCTGGGTTAATTATGAATTAAATCTATTAGAAAATTTCAGACTCATGCATTCCATCCAACAATCTGTTTCCTTTCCCATTAAATTATTGGGTAGAAATCTTATTCATGATAGAAAATAGCAAGATGTATGTGTTAGTGTGTGTATATACATACATATATGTATATATACATGTATGAATATATACATATAATACATGTATGTTTAAATTATTGATTCTTAGTAATTTCCTAAGGGAAAAAATGTTTTAAAATGTGGGTCCATATAAAGAAGGGTCTGTAAAGGAAATAACTAAGGTTTACACATAACATATATATGTTTATGTATAAAAGTATAAATATAACTATACATATATGTCAGTTTTGCTTTCTTTTCCCTCTTCAATAATCTCCTGTGAGAGGGGGTAAGGTGTAGAAAAAGTGTGGCTCAGAGATAAAAAGAGGAAAAGAGGTGAATGAAAGAGATGTGTGGAGGGCTTATTCTAAGGAAGGATACCAATGAATGCCAAGTGCGGATACAAGGATACCTTTAAAGGAATGAGATTCATTCAACCAGCTCACCAGTATTCTGACAGTCATTAGGAGGCAAAGACTTTCAGACATGATTGACCTAGAACTAAAGCGAAAATCTGACCACGTTTCTCAAGCACAGCCAGCCTCCAGCTTCAGGCTGATGGTACCATAGCTTCAGAGCCAAGGATTTTAATGGTCTCAGAGAAAGTACAGCAACTCATAGGGTATGTGTCTTTTTGATCACACCCCTAGTTTCAGCCCTTTCATTCTCAGACTCAGAGACTGCACTGAAGCAAATGCTAGGCTGAGAGAATAGACTTCAATTATTTCATTTTATGAAGGTTAAAAAGGTTCTTGTAAATGACTGATGCAAATACTGGAAACCTAGTTAAAACAACTGGATACCAGATGGCAAAGGAAAGTGGTTTACTTACTGTAAAGTGTTACAGAGCAGGAGATCATTTACAAGAAGCAATTACACAAACAGCCATAAGTATCCAAGATCCCCTAAAAGGGGGGCAAGGATAGAAGCATAGCAATGATAGTGGATGTCTGTATTCTCTCTTCCACAAAAAAGAATTCCTCTAAATGTTTGTTCACATTGTATTTTTTCCTTCCACTTAAAATTGTATTTCACTCCTGATAAGGCAAGGTTGTAAAGAATCAGGCAGAAGAACTGTACATGAACAAAAAATGGAGAATAATTTCAGTTTCTCTTTCTTTAGCTCTCCCAATTATCTTCCTGCAAATAGAAAATAAACATGAAAATATAGAGATTTCGGCATCATTCTCCACTGCAGTCGTATTAGATCAATTCTAAGACCTTTGATTTAAAGAGTCAGGGCACATTAGACCATTGACTATGTCTTATCTCTCTAAGTCATTTTGGGAACAATATATATAGTTCTCAAATTATATAACTGTGTTACATATATATGTATATATATATATGAAATGAACTGCATATAATATAGTTTGTAAACGACCAACGCATTTATTAAAAATTATAAAAGTGTTAGTCTTACCTTTAGTTATTCCCTTTCCAGACCCTTCCTTATGTGGGCCCACATTTTTAAACTTTTTTTTCCCTTAGGAAATTAATAAGGACCAATAATTTAAAAAAACTAAAGATGGAAAGAAACAATAATGGCAATTGGTTATGGAGCTAGGAACCATTATGTAGTTTGCGTTTTTTTCCATTACATGCAGCTTTTGTGTAATTCAAATTTGACACAGTAGCTCTAACAATGACCTCCTCCTTTTCTTATTAATTAACTAGGTGGCACAGTGGATAGAGTGCTGGATCTGGAGTCAAAAAGACTTTTATCTTCCTCAGTTCAAGTAAGTCCTCAGACGTTTACTAGCTGTGTGACCCTGGGCAAGTCACTTAACCTTGTTTGCCTCAGTCTTTCATCTATAAAACGAGTTGGGGGAAGAAATGACAAACCACTCCAGTTTTTCTGCCAAGAAAATCCTAAATAGGATCACAAAGAGTTGGACATGACTGAAACGACTGAAGAAATGTATCTCTATACGGTTTCACTATTTCTACCTCTTCATGTCCCTTACTACACTTTCCTTCCACATCAGAAAAAGAAAATAAGTCCTCCATATTGTAATAAGTAAGTGTAATCATATGCAATAAATCCACATACTTCCTTTCTCTGAATATATTTATTTTGCAACTCTATTCTCAATGCCAAGAGGTGGGAAACAGGATTCATCATCACTGTCTTGGAATTCTAATTGATCATTCTGCCCATCACACTTCTTAAATTTTCATAGCTGTTGTTTTCTTTACTTTACTATAGCCAATACTTATTTCATTTTTTATCTTGTCATACAAGTGCTTTCAGGTTTCTGTAAATCTCTTCTTTTTGTCATTCTTCCCACCTCATTAATTTTATTTATTTAGTCATCTCTATCCTCTGCTTGACTGAGAACTCATCCCCATCCATATCTGTAAAATGGGTATTTTTTACTTATTTTTTTAATTTTTAGACCATGATTTCTACTTTTTAAATTATAATCCATTTTAAATTTATTGTAGAATATGCCATAAGATGTTAGTATAAGCCTAACTTCTGTAAGATTGCTATCTCAATTCCCCAGAAATTCTTTTCAAATAGGGAGTTCTTTCCTAGTTATTATTTTTTATTCTTTCTTGTCTAGTTCATTGCGTTTATCTACTTTTTCATTTCTTAACCATTAACGAAAAGTTTTGATGAATGTTGCCTTAAAATATAGTTTAAGACCTAGATATGCTATTTCCTCTTCATTCCTATCTTTTTTTCATGGTTTTCCTTGATATCCTAAAGCTTTTCTTTCTAGAAATGACTTTAATGGTTTTGTCTAGCTCTATGAAGTGTCTGTTTGATAGATTGATTGGTGTAAGACCTGGTCAATTAATTAAAATCGATGGTCTTGGCACTTTTATCGTTATCCTCATACCCCAATTGTGAGCATGGAAGATTTCTGTTGCCATTTCTCCAGTTATTCATTATGTGTTTTAGAAACATTTTGAAATTAAATATATGCAGGAATTGAAAAGATTTGCTAGATTAATTTCTAAATTTTTGTGTGCTGGGTCCATTTTTTTTCTAATTAAGTTTTATTGATATTTTCTGTTTCTTATAATGCTTTATTCTCAATATCTATTTTTTTCCTTTTCCCAGAGGATCATGCCATACAATAAATAGCATTTTAAAGAGGAAAAAAACTAGCACAACTGATTGATACATTGAAAAAATTTCCTGCCATACCTACCAAGAAGATACAAACTTTTTACCACCTACTCATACAAGAAACCTTGTTTATTTATTCATGTTTATAGAGGTAAAAGAAAGGATAACATCCTAGTTGGTAAGTTTGAGCTTACAGGAATTCTCCCTTGCCCCCAGGGGTGTTCCTCAGTTTGAGGTTAACATTTACCATTGATGCCAATGGAATCTTTAATGCCTCTTCTGTGGGTAAAAACATAGATAGGAAAGAGAATAAGACAATCATCTCTAATGCAAAAGGTCATCTGAGCAAAGAAGATATTTAGTATATGATCCAGGAAGCTGAGAAATACATGACTCAAGATGAGAAGCAGAGAAATCAGTTGTCTTCTAAGAACTCTCCTGAATCTTATGCTTTCAACATGAAGGTTACAGTAGAGAATGGGAGAAACCCCAAGGCAAAACTGATGACGAACAGAAAGTCATTGACAAACATATTGAAAGAATCAACTGGCTGGATAAGAATCAGAAAGAAAGAAAGGAAAGATTTGAATATTGGCAGAATAAATTGGAAAAAGTCTGCTATCCCAACATTACTAAGTTGTACCAGAGTGCAGAGGTTATACTTGATGGGTTCCCAGAAAGTGGAGCTGTCCTGTCTGGAGGTGCTTCTTCTTGACTCACCACTGAAAAAGTTGACTAAACATCCCAAAAGAAAGAATGTTCCACACAGCTTTACAAAAACTGAAGGATTAAAATTTGTGGATTAAAATTTGTAGCCAAGGTAGGGACAAGTTAAAAAAAAACAACATTTAAGGTGCTGTTTAAATCTGAACATTTTGAATGCCTGAAAGCATGTGGAGGGAGAGAAGTGAACAATATTGCACTTTATCAATATTGTAAGCAAACAGAAATGTGATTCTTGTCCTGGTGAATAAAATCTATTAAAAATTGGCATGATAAAAGAAAAAAAAAGAAGTCTGAGAATATGTATAGGGTATATGACCCATGGACCTCCCACCTCCACAAACAAGAGAGTTAAGGGTTTTCTCTTATACCTTTTTTATTTGGGGCATACTTGATCTTTTATAAGTTTTCTTACATTCACTTTTGACTTTTTGGTGTGTGGTTGTTCTTTCCATTTATATAGCTATAGTTATTTTGTGTCTTGTTCCCTTGGCTCTAAAAACTTCATTCTGCACAGTTCATATAGATCTTTGCGTAATTCTCTGTCTTGATTCTTAAAGCACAGTAATATTACATTACTATCATGTACCACAATTTGTTTAGCCATTCTTCAGTCACTGGGTGGGTCTCTCTTTTGTTTCAAAATAATATCCTTTTACAAAACAAAAAATGATGCTATAAATATTTTTTATATTGGAATCTTTAATGCGTATGGAGAGACTTTCTTCTTAACAGAGTCTCAGGTTTAAAGGCATTGAATACTTTAGTGAGTTTATTTGCATAATCCCAAATTGCTTTCCAAAAATAATTGTACACAACTCCATCAATAATCAACTAGTTTTCTTAACATTCCCAAATTCCTACAACATTACCTCTTGTCATTCTGTTTGGTCATCTTTACCAATTTTGCAGATTGTGAGATGAAACCCCTGGGTGGTGTTGATTTGTATTTCCCTTATTGAGGATTTGGAGTATTCTTTCATGTGATTGTGTATATGCTGCAATTCTTCTTCCGGAAATTGTTCATATTCTTTCATCATTTACTTACCAGATAATGCGTATATATATATATATATATATATATATACACACACACACACACACACACACACACACACACACACACACACACACACACATACATATAAATTGTGTATATATCTTAAAGTTTGGCAGTTATTTTGAATGACACTCCCCTTTATTTTGTTATATCTTGAATTTTGTTAGTACTAGATAGTAATGATTTTCATTTTCATGGGTTTAAGTTATAGTCTATGACCTTACTAAAAGCATTAATTCAATTAGTGAATCATCATGTCAGTAGGAAATGAGAAAATTATTTTAGTTATTTTTTTATTAGTATGGAACTATTAAATGAAATGGGAGGGGTACATAGGAGCTCATTATGGTAAAGAATATTTGGAAAAAAATTGCTAGTCTTTTTTTTTTCAAGATTGTATTTAAAATTATTGAACTAATCATAATTAATAATATACTTTTTCTATACTTTTCCTTCTCTGGTTAGGCTTTAGAGCTATATTTATCTCATAAAAACAATTTCATATGGAGCTTTTTTTCACAATTTTGGAAAATAATGTGCTGTATAGTTATTCATTGCTCTTTAAAAATTTGATAGAATTTTCTTGTAAACACATCTAAATGAAGTATTTTTCTTTGGCAGTTTCCTTATAGATGCTTGGGTTTCTTTTTCTGAAATTGGCTAATTTAAGATATTATTTGGTGTTACATTAGTTTGAGTTTTTTTTATATTTTTCTTTTATATTCGTATTTGCTTGGTATAGTAGAATTTATTTTTTTAATTTCTTCTGGATTTGTTTCAGTTTTACATTTTTCATTTTTTTATATTGTTGGCTTCATTTTCTGCCCACCTCTTTTTAAACAATTTACTTAAGGTCTATATTGTCTTTTCAAAGAACCAGTTTTTAATTTCATAAGTTCCATAGGTTTTTGTTTTGACTTTTTTGTTTCCAATTTATTTTTTTCTTTCAATTTCTTCATTCTCTATTCAAAGATTTTTACCATTCAAAGACAATTCTATGTAAAGTCAATTATCTTATGTTATTTCCTACATGAGTTCTTTAGGTGTTTTAGATTCTCATGTACCTTTTGAAAGTCAATTTTTCCTAAATTATTTTTCCTAAATTGTTTCCCTAGTTCACATTAGAGTAAATGTCTATTGAGGTAAATGTCTATTGCTTCTATTGAAATGATTTTTAAAAGTATTATTGCTCTTTGCTTCTCTTCAATTCAACTCATCTTTATTAAGAGTCCTTTATTCTCTCTTTTGCTTCTTCAGAGAAGTTTGCAAACATAAATTCAAATTTTCAAATCTATTATTAATATCCACTGTGCAGCCTTTAAGTTCTGACATCTGTTATCTTTGTCCTTATCCTTTTATGTTTTTCATTTCATTTTTACCTACTCTGTATCATCATTTTCTTAGCTTTCAATATTCACTTTTATAAGATTTTGAGTTATAATTTTTTTCTCCCTTCCTCCCTTCACTCAAAATCTAATACAGGTTATACATGTACAATTATATTAATACATAATTGTATATTATATATACAATTATATATTAATATTTCCACATTGTGAAAGAATAATCAGAAAATGGAAACATAAGAAAGAAAAAAGAGAGAGAAAATAGTATACTTCGATCTGTATTTAGACTCCATAGTTCTTTCTCTGGAGGTGAATAGTATTTTCCATTATGAATCTTTTGGAATTGTCTTAGATCAGGAATAGAGAATGTGTGGCCTTGAGGCAACATGTGGCTTTCTAGTTTCTTGGGTACAACCTTTTGGCTCAGTCCAAGTTTTACAAAACAAATCCTTTTATTAAGGGGATTTGTTCTGTGAAGTTTGGATTCAGTGAAAGGACCACACTTGGGGACCTGGAGGGCCACATGTGGCCTTGAGGCTACAGATTCTCCACCCCTGTCTTAGAACATTGTATTGCTGAGAAGAGCCAAGTCTATCAAAGCTGATCATTACACAATGTTGCTGTTATTGTGCCCAGTGTTCTCTTGGCTCTGTTCACTTCACTCAGCATCAGTTCATGCAAGTCTGTTCAGGTTTCTCTGAAATCTTTCTGCTCATCATTTCTTAAAGTATAATAGTATTTCATTACATTCATATGTATGTTTAGCTAGTCCCTAACTGATGGACATCCTTTTAAAAAAATGCTGAAGAAAATAACACTTTAAAAAATAGACTAACCTAAATGGCAAAAGCAATTCAAAAAGCCAATGAGAAGAATGCCCTAAAAAAGCAGAATTGGCCAGATGGAAAAGGAAATCCAAAAGCTCACTGAAGAAAATAATTCCTTAAAGATTAGAATGCAGCAGAAGGAATTTAATGACTTTATGAAAAATCAAGAAATTGTAAAACAAAAGCAAAGGAATGAAAAAAATAGCAGACGATGTGAAATATGTCATTGGAAAAGCAACTGATCTGGAAAATAGATCCAGGAGAGACAATTTAAAAATTATGGGACTACCTGAAATCCATGATGGAAAAAAGAGACTAGACATCATCTTTTATGAAATTATCAAGGAAAATTGCCCTGAGATTCTAGAACCAGAGGGTCAAATAAATATTGGAAGAATCCACTGACCACCTTCTGAAAGAGAATCCCAAAGGAAAATTCTTAGGAATACTATAGCCAAATTCCAGAGCTTCCAAATCAAGGAGAAAATATTGCAAACAGCCAGAAGGAAACAATTCAAGTACTATGGAAATATAATCTAGCACAAGATCTAGCAGCTTCTACATTAAGGGATCAAAGGGCTTGGAATATGATACTCCAGAGTTCAAAGGAGCTAGGATTAAAACCAAGAATCACTACCCAGCAAAACTGAATATGATACTTCAAGGGAAAAATGAAATAGAGGACTTCCAAGCATTCTTGATGAAAAGACCAGAGCTGAATAGAAAATTTGACTTTCAAACACAAGAATCAAGAGAAGAATGAAAAGGTAAACGGGAAAGAGAGATCATAAGGCACTTACTAAAGTTGAACTGTTTACATTCTTACATGAAAAGATAATATTTGTACCTCTTGAAACTTTTCTCAGTATTTGGGTAGTTGGAGGTATTGTATCCATATAGATAGAGGGCACAAGGTTAGTTGAATAGGAAGGAATGATATCTAAAACAAAATTAAGGGGTAAGAGAGGAATATTAGGAGGAGAAAGGGAGAAATTGAATGGTGCAAATTATCTCTCACAAAAAGGAGTCAAGAAAAATCTTTTTCAATGGAGGGGAAGAGGGGAAAGGTGAGAGGGAAAAATGAAGCTTACTCTTATCACATTGGGCTTAAGGAGGGAATAACATGCATACTCAATTTGATATGAAAATCTATCTTACACTACAGGAAAATAGGGGAGAAGGAGATATCTTACACTACAGGAAAGTAGGAGAGAAGAGGATAAGCAGGATATGGGGGGATGATAGAAGGGAAGGCAATTGGGAGGAGGGCGTACTTAGGAGCAATCACTTATGAGAAGGGATAAGGACAAAAGAAAGAATAGAATAAATGAGGGGGCAAGATAGGATGGAGGGAAATATAGTTAATCTTTCACAACATTACTTTTATGGAAGTCTTATGCATAACATCAATTGAATTGCTCATTTTCTCATTGGGGAGGGGAGGGAAGAGGGGAGAGAAGTTGGAACTCAAAGTTTTAAAAATGAACATTAAAAATTGTTCTTTACAGGCAACTGGGAAATAAGATATACAGGTAATGGGGTATAGAAATCTATCTTTCCCTACAAGAAATTAGAAGAGATGGGAATAAGGGAAGGCAGGAGTGTGATAGGAGAGAGGACAGATTGAGGGAAGGCGCAATCAGAATGTATGCCATCTTGGGATGGGTGGAGGAAAGAGATAAGGAGAAAATTTGGAACTCAAAATTTTGTGGAAATGAATGTTGAAAAATAAAAATAAATAAATTAAAAAAGTATGGTCCCAGTTTTTAAGGATGGAAGGATTCCAGCATTTATTCAGTGCCTAATATGTGCCAGGCACTGTACTAAATGACTTACATGCCTCGTTTATTACTCACAACCACCCTAGAAGGAAGATGCTGTTATTATTTCCATTTAACAGGTGAGGAAACTGAAACAATCAGAAGTAATTTCCACAGGGTCACACAGGTAGCAAGTTTCTGAGACTAGATTTGATCTTTTCAATGTTCAATTATTCAGTCATGTCTAACTCTTTGTGGTACACCTGGCCTTTCTATCCTCTAGTATTTCTCAAAATTTATCCTAGTTCATGCTTGTTGTTTCTAAGATACTATCTGTTCCTCTATTGTCCCATTTTTGCTTTTGTTTTCAGTCATTCCCAACATCAGGATCTTTCACAATGAGTCCCATCTTCTTGTTATATGACCAAAGTGTTTAGCTGACTGTGTTATGTATCTCTCTAGAGAGAGATAGAGATAGAGATATATAAAATTGTGTACCCACAAATATAAATATATATATAGAAATACACCTATCACAGAACTATAAATGCATATATGTGTTTGTATATGTGTATGTGTGTGTGTGTGTGTAAATGCCAGTTTCCAAAGCTCTGTTGAGTGGTACATTTTAAAATTGACCTTAAAAGGAAATCATTGCTTGCTACAGTTGGATTTGCTACACTTAATCCCTTGACCTTGGCTCGCTACATGGTTAAAAGCACATCATAATAAAAGTGAATTTCCATTAAAGAAAATATAGTCAATTTAAATAAACCATAATCTTACTCAGTGGAAAGTGGATTTTGCTGAAGTTTAAAGTTCATGCTCTTCTAAGTGTTTTATCAGAAGAGGGAGCTAAATGTGAGCTTACTTTTCCATCTACATATTCTAACACTTTACTCCGAAGAGGGAAAAAATTGTTGGGAATGATTCATTTTGTCTGGATTTGTATGTCAATACAATTATTCTGGGACGGGACCAAACTAAGCTAATTCAACGATTCAAACTCAGCATCTAGAATACAATGAGATGGAGATGGATTGTAAAATACAATAAAAAACAACTTTATTGATAACAAGATAAAAGGATATGATTTTGAACTCAGATAAAACACTACTCCTTTTTTTACTCTAAAGTCACCATCACACTCTAAGATACTTATTAGCTGTTTTCCCCTAAGCAAGTCACTTAACTTCTATTTGCCTCAGTTTCCTCTACCTTAAAATGGAGGTTGTTATGAGGATCAATTTAGTTATATTTCTAAAGCACTTAACGTAGTACTTGACACATAGTCGGAACTATAGAAATGTTTATTCCTGTCTTCCCCCCTTTCCATCTTTTTGTCCCTCTCTTTGTCTTGCATGCAATCCAAGCCAACGCCTGAGTTGATACCAGGATTCATTCACTCATACCCCGAACAGCTTAGTATTTCTGAGCCCACCAACCAAAAACCTTTCCCTCTCCTTAGTGGGGTGATGATACCAAATGGAAACATTTTCTGAGGGACTGCACCCTTCTTCTCTGGGGGTTGGATGAAGACTTTCCTTCACCTTCAACCAGGGACTGAAGTTTTCCACTAAATAAGCTAAAGATTCCTTTTTACTTGCTAAATTCCTCCATATCATTAAAAGCAAACGTACCTGCCAACAATTCCTATACTTTGTCACTTCTACAAAAGAATTCTCTGAACCATCTTTAGGGAAAAGAAACCTAACAATTAAGGGGGTCTGGATCATTTTCCAAAGATTTATACATTCTTTTGAGAGAGTAGAAACTCAAGATCCATATGATTTCACCTAGAAGATGGAATAAAGAAGGATTGAATGGGGTTGACTGAGGGTATGTTCAGAGGAACTGTCCATCATGATCGTGTAAGTCCTCCTTAAATCTGGATCCAAGAAAATTCTAAGGTGGAATACTCCCCCCCCCCCCGCCTACCTCTCTCCCCATGGAATAGCCCCACTTACCACCACAACAGAGGATCCTGATACTTCTTCAGCTTACTGATTCAGTGTTCTCATGGGGAGAGAGGTGTGTGGGGGGGGTGTTCCATCTTAGAATTTAGCACATGAACCAATTGCACATAAACCAAGTCAGTGCAGCTGAAGGCCTGGATGTCTCAAATTGGTATTAACTTGCCCTTTAAACAATTTTATACAGTAGAAGACTTCAGAAAAATTCCTGCATTAGATATAACCTCAAAATAGGGAATCTCTGATTATACAATTCTATTTTCTTCATATCCTAGACCACAAGGTCCAACACATAGCTACAACCAAAGAATCAATATAAATAAAAATCTTTTCTGCCCTATCCTTCAAAGTTCTCTCACAATTGAGCCACATAGGTCACAGCCTGACCTACTGGGATGACTTGGCAAGACTCCCAGCCCTCAAGGCATCCTGTATTTTTGGATTAATGGATTCTGAGGTCTAGTTGTGTATACCTTTCTCTTAATGGGTTAAGCCATCAGTGAACTAGGAAAAAACAATATTCCTCAAGAGTTAGGTCTTCCTGGATAGTCCATTGTGCTATCAGAAGAGGCAAAGCATTTAGGTGAGGACTGAAGTCCTCAAGGAAGTACACAACTTATTAATCACTAAAACCTTAAGATTCTAGGCAGACATGATCTTGAATATGCTGTTTAACCTAACAATGAAAGCCTTCTATTCCATATCCATGATTTTAGAGAGACTACCTTGTACCACTAAGTTCATAACAGTCAATGCTGGATGAAGGGTATTGGTATGACCTTATATAAATGGCTTTATGGCTATAGAACCCTAATTTTCAAAAGCCTCTTTCAATGTGGTCATACCTTGGTGTCTTCCAAAGGCTTTATGTTACCTATTCTTGTGGAAAGAATTTCTAAGTACACAAAAACCAAGGATCTTAAGAACCTAGGAGAAAGACATTTGGACATCATTTTTTAGCTCTTTCAAGACTACTTACCCTCTTCTGAGCTCCACTTGAAAAAGACAGATTTGTCAGTGACCTGGTAAATGGGAGCCCTGAAAACACCAAGATGGAAAATAAGGATTCTTTAAATTAGAAGAGTCAAATAAGTCTGAGATTCCTTTTTAGTCTATGGCAGAGCAAGCATCAGCATTTGGAATTATTTGAATTCTCCCCAGCCATTGTATTCCTCAGAATTCCTCATTGTATTCCTCCAGCAGGCTAACCCCTCAATTTTCTGAGTTCATCTCCCATCCCTTATTTCTCATATATGTCTCTCATTATCAGATATAGGCCTTCTGCTGTGGTGGCTTAAACTGTCCAAGGGAATACTGTCGATGTTGTTCAGTCCTGACCCCATGGACCATAGCATGCTAGGCTCTTCTAGCCTCCACTATCTCTTGAAGTCTGTCCAAGCTCATGCTCATTGCTTCCATGACACTATATATCCATTTCACCCTCTGACATCCCCTTTTCCTTTTGCCTTCAATCGTTCCCAACTTCAGGGTCTTTCCAATGAGTCCCATCTTCTTATGTGGCCAAAATATTTGAGCTCCATCCTCAGTATTTGACCTTCTGGTAAATAGCCTGAATTAATTTCTTTAAGTATTGACTGATTTGATCTCCTTGCTATCCAAGGGTCTCTCAAAAGTTTTCTCAAGCAATGAAATTTGAAAACATCAATTCTGTGGTGCTCAGCTTTCCTCATATTCCAGCTTGCACAGACCTACATTACTACTGAAAAAACATAGCTGTGGTATGGACCTTCATCATTAAGGAGATTTTTCTACTTTTTAGCATGCTGTCCAGATTTGCCATAATTTTCCCTCCAACGAGTAAGCATCATTCACCTTCATGGATGCAGTTGCTGCCTGCCATGATCTTTCAGCCCAGAAATACAAAATCTAATACTGCTTCCATTTTTTCTCCCTCTATTTGCCAAGAATCAATTTCCAAGACCTTGGTGTGTTTTGTTTTTTTCTTTTTATGTTAAGCTGCAAGCCTGGTTTTCTGCTCTCCTCTTTCACCCTCATCAAGAGGTTTCTTAATTCTCCACTTTCTGCCATAAGAGTGGTATGTTTGCACATCTGAGATTGTTGATATTTCTCCTGGCAACCTCAATTATGGCTTTTGATTCATTCAGTCTGACATTTCTCATGATATACTTTGCATAAAAGTTAAATAAATAAGGTGACAATATGCAACCTTATCACATTCCCTTTCCAATCTAAAATCAATCAGTTGCTTCATGTTCAGTTCTAACAATTGCTTCTTGGTCTACATGTAGGTTCCTCAGGAGACAAGTAAGATGATCTGGTACTCCCACCACTTTGATGACTTGCCACATTTTGTTGTGATCAACACATTCAAAGTATTTAGTGTTGTCAATGAAGCAAAAGTCAGATTTCTTAACTCTCTGGTTTTCTCCACAATCCAGTAACTGTTGACAATTTGGTCTCTAGTTCTTCTGCCTCTTTGGAAACCACATGTTCTTCTGGTAATTCTAGGTTCACATATTACTGAAGCCTAGCTTAAAGTATCTTAAGCATAATTTAACTGTTGTATAAAATAAGGAAAATTGTTTGGTAATTTTAATATGTCCTGACACTGTCCTTCTTTAGGACAGGAACATAAACAGATCTATTCTAATCTTTTGATCCTGTTGAGTTTTCCAAATTTGCTCCCATATTGAGTGTAGCACTTTAATAGTATCAGCTTTTATGATTTTAAATAACTCAGCTGGAATGCCATCTCTCCACCAGTCTTATTGCTTCACAAGGCCCATTTGACTTCATTCTCCAATATATATCAGTAACCACACCATCATGGTTACAGGTGATGTTAAGATCTTTCTTTATAGTTCTCTTAGGTATTCTTGCCACCTCTTCTTAATTTTTTTCTGCTAAATCCCTGCCATTTGTTTTGCTTTAACAGTTCTGCATAAAACTTTCCCTTAATATCTATGATTTTCTTGAAGAGATATTTTGGCTTTCCCCATCTTTTTTTTTCTTCTATCACTTTGCATTGCTCATTTGAAAACTTATTTCTCCTTATTGTTCTCTGGAGTTCTGCATTCAGTTGGTATCTTTCCCTTCCTCCTTGGTCTTTCACTTTCCTTCTTTCCTCAGCTACTTGTAAAGCCTCATCAGTCATTTTGCTTTCTTTCTTCTTTGGATTTTTTGTCACTGCTGCTGAGTCTTGTACAATATTGCAAGTCTCTAACCATAGTTCTTCAGGCACAAATCTAATCTCTTAAATCTATTAATCATTTTAACATTGACAATGGGGTTTTCTTGGCAAAGATACTGGAATGGTTTGTCATTGCCTTCTACAGTGGATCTCCTTTTGTCAGAGGTCTCCACTATGACTTTTCCATCTTGAGTAACCCTGAATAGCATAGCTCATTGTCATAGTCTCTGCCATGTTACAGCAGGGAAGGGAAGGCAATGTTACATCCTCAACATAGCAGTAAATATCAATGCCCTCAGGAAGTAGAGTCTCTTTCAGGTATCTGTCCACTGAACTGTGGCGATATGAAGAATTCAAATACGCTTGAGTAGGGAGTGTGAAGGTATACTGAAATCATCCAAGATAAAAGCAAACACCTGAGAAAATTCAGCCACAGAAATGAAGAAATGGCATTGGAAAATTAAATGCTTCATATCACTTGCCCAGAGACTGGGTTACTGACTCTACCATGTTTCAAGAACAGTCATGGCAATCAGCCACAACTTTATTTAGCTACCAATAATCTTTTGTAGGTCTCCAAGTAACATCAGTATTCTTTACTGGCCACACTGGGCAATGATCAGGAGAATTTATAGAATAAAATTTCATCTCCATTACTAAGGAGAAAAATTACTCCCTTTATCTCCATTACTAAGGAAGAAAAATCATTGATCTTGATATCTACCAGGACCTCATACTTCTTAATATTAACTATGAGGGATGGTTTTGGCAACTCTAAGGAAATCTATTTAACCCTACTGATAATAACTTGCACAGAAGCAGTGATAAGTTCCTTCTTATACATGTAATAACTCCCCAGAACTCATAGTCATGCCATGTATACACAATCTCTGATTAGCCATCATCACAAAGAACCATTGGAGTGTGAGGAGTTTCATCCAGTTCTACCTGAGGAAAGTTGTTCCTTTTCTTTATTCAGTGATCTTAATTCCTAAACCCTTAATAGAAACTGTCATATCCTAACAAAACTGCTAAGGATACCCTGATATAATAGAAACCTTGTAGCCAGGATTTATCAGTTCTTTATATATTCAACCTCTTCCTTTTACAAACTATGATGACTCATGCATATCCATGGTCCTTTAGTTAGAATATCAGGGAAACTTCAGCCCTAATTCTAAAGCTATATACTAATTCACAAAGCTATATACAATGATTTAGGTGGCTCCAAACAGCAAAATGAAGTGGGAAAATAACCATGTGAGGTAGAGGATTTAATGGATGTCCTAAATTTTGGTAGTACAAAAGTCTCCTTATTTCCCTGGTCCCAGATGTTTCAACGAAATTTTACTAATATCTCTATTGATTCATCTTAAATAATTTTCTAGTCTACCCTGTGTTTCCAAAGTTATAGCCGAAGTTCCTCACAGGAAAGAACATTATAACCCTCTACCCATCTAGCATCATGTCTCTAAATCACCTCCAAAACCCTGACTTATGTCAGTGGCTTTATTTGTCTAGACATTCACTGTGGTTGTCCCAGTTCCTGCTCAAACTTGATGAATTATTCTTATCAGATCTGAATTGTGGTCTGGTGAGAAAAAGTTCAAAGCTAAAGTCTCTAGGATTCTACCCACAAGGTAAGGTTGACAACTGAATCCAAAAGAAGTTCATTATAAGAAAGGTGTTTTGGGAGATGGGTGGACAAAAGGAAAGTAGTATGAATCTTGTCCACTGAACCCATTTCTTTTAAAAATAGCACCCCCTTTCATACATCCTCAGTTGGAGAAATTGTTGTAAAAAAACTACTTTTGTGTGGCCCAGTATAAAGAACTCTGCTTTTTTTTCTACCTGAATAGAGGCAAAGAATATTCACTATCCGATGCCTCTGATTAATTTAGTTGACTTTATAAGAGCAAATCCTCAGTAAAGTCTTTTATGGTCCTTGGAATTCTACAACTGACTTCTCTGAGTTCCCCCACTTCCCATAGACACCTTATACCACACACTCATTAGTCATTATTCTATCATTTCATTACAGAGGTATCTTGTTATAATGGCTAGAGAACTGGTCTTGAAGACAGTAAGTCCTGGGTTGAGGTTTTATCTTTGAAAGGGGATATGACCTTGGGGAGGTCACTTAACCTTTAAGAGTACAAAGCAATTTTCTAAGGTTTCAGAGAGGGTGCTGACTTGCATTGATAATAATAAAAAGTATTTATACAGCACTTTATGGTTTATAAATATCTTTATAAATATTTCCTTGGTTAATCCTCATAACAGTTCTCTGAGTGTAGTATCATTATCATTCCCATTTTACAGATAAGAAAACTGAAGCTGACAGACATTAAATGACTGTATAGATCACAGAGGTCATAAGTGTCTGAGACAGAATTTAATCTCAGGTCTTCCTTACTCAAGGTCCTTCATTCCATTCACTGCACTACCTACCTGCCTGTAGAGGAAGGTAATGACCTTTAAAGTTCTCCTGTAATGTTGATTGTGAAATTCAGTCCATCTTCTGACCTTCCCATAAAAGAAGTAGTATTCTGGGGATAGTACTAGGATAATCCAAAGACTCTTTTGACCATATGCTTAATACAAAAGAATGATTCGTCTTTATTCTTCTTACACCAAGTATTCAGCTTTTCCAAGGCTAAGCCTGAAAGAATATTTTAAATTTCCTTTTTAAGTTCCACAAACATCTGTTTTGTTAATCATACAGGATAAATAGAAAATTTCTACCTATTTTGCTGAAAGGGTTCCCATTTACCTCAAATAATATGTTAGCCTACTAAAGCTAGGATCCCATGTCTACCTATTAAATCACTGGGGTACCCTTTCTTCACAGAACTATTCTCTTACTTCAAAAAAAAATTAATATTACTATAAGGCTATTATACAACAACCCTTAAAGGCTACACCAAATATTCTGGCCCAGGCCTAATGCAGGCCAGTCTAATGTCTCAGGCTTACAAATTAGAATATATCAAGACATTTGTAGTATATAAAATACAAGAATATAATCTATGACTCAAAGGTTATTTGCATAAGATTATCTTCATTAGTGGAGATTAACCACTAATGCTCTACATCTATGGGAGGGGCAGATTTGATGTAAGCTTGAAAGAAGAGAGGGATCCTGGTATTATGGCTTCTCACTTCAAGAGAAAAGATGTACAGTTCCAGATACTCTTCAGACATATGATGGAAAAGAAAAGCTATGAGAAGCCAAGATATAAAGGAGCTGGCAACCTCAATCTTATCCCCAAAATCAACTTGCTACACTAGAGACTTTACGGAATTTCCCTTTGTATGTGATCTGGCATTTTCTTGGTTGAGCTAAAATAGATTTTCCCTCAATGGGAAAATTCATTTCCCTTTGTATATTGTCTGGTATGTGTTCTCATATGTATACTTTCTCTGATTTCTCTTTGGCTAACAATTTGGATAAATGGGTTTATACTCTACATATCTTCATTGTAGATCTGGGATATGTTGGGAAGGGAGTCAAGTCTTAGATATACAGTTTAGGGGACTGCTTCTCCAGTAAGGTATTATAATCAAGAGCACAGAGTAAGCCTAAAATTTATTTCCCCTAGACTATTTAAGGGAGTAGATAGATAAACTTCTATTTTGGTACCCCCTTTCTCTGAGAAAAATCGAGTGTTCAATCTGTGGCCCCAACCAACTGTTTGCCTCCTGGAAGGAATCAAAGTCTAGAGATATCTATTCTTTTCTCCCTTCAAACCATGTCAAAACAGACCCATGTCAACCCAAATAACCTACATGGGCAAAACAAAACACAACACACCCATATACACCTTACAATTGAAACAACCTTAGTGATAGTAAGAGATATTAAAAGAATACAAGTTCTAAAGTTTAAAAGGTTACTGACTCAGATAAAGCCCTACTTTTCTTTGCCTCCCCAGTCAAGACAGCAAAAAGTCATACTAGGTCAGGAAGACATTAACTGCATAGAAGTGGAAGCTCTGATAGAACCTATTACACTCAATTCCTCTGTGCTAGGCTTTTTACACTTCAGACTGTAAAGAATTACAAAAACACTTCTCCCTCCTTTAAAGACTTCATGAAACAGGTACTGTCTCTACCCTAGTACTATGTAGCAAAGGACATTAGGCAAAATCAAGATATTCAAGAAAAAGAGGACCCATTTTAGTTCTTCCAGGGGAGTTACTTCTTATATAACAAAATTCCTCTGGGTGCACGTGTAATTATTTGAAGAAATCCAGAAAACTTAGGGGAGAATCATGAAGATCAGCATGTATGGAAAAAGGAATAATGTCTTTATAAGGGATTATACTACCTGAAGAAAAAGAATTATTAATTTGAAGATTTTGTGATCACATCCTAGTAAAGGACAAGAAAACTGCATAGGTGACATGTATACTTGATTTGAAAATGTGATCTTGAAGGGAGGTTTCTGGTTTGGTGCTTCAGGGATTTCTCCTTAGTCCTATGTTGCTCAACATTTTTATCAATGACTTTGTGAAAGTAATACATAGTATACTTACCAGATTTATAGGTGACACATTCATTCAACAATTAAACACATAGCTCACACACTGTATGTACAACGAAGTCTAGATCCATTAAGATATCTAGTGGTTATAATAAAGGTATGAATCAATTAAGTTGAAATCTAATAGGGATAAATATAAAATTCTAGGGTACAATTTTAAAAAATCAATTTATAAATGTAGGATAGAGGAGATTTGACAAGACAACAATTCTTGTGAAAAAAATTAGGCATTTTCAGTCGACTGCTACTCAGTAAAAGAAAAAAAAATCAAGAGTGTGACAAAGTCATCCAGAATTTGGAAAATACTTGTGTATGGAGCAAGAGAGGTGATGACTTTGCTATAATCTTTCCTGCTCTGTCTGCATCTAGAGTATTATATTAATTTTTGGGTTTCAAATATTAGGAAAGTCATAGATAAGACAACCTGAGGCTTCTTCAGAAGATGATGGCAAGTATTATAATGTGACTGGAAACCATCTCACATGTGATTGAATTGAAGGAAATGTATATCTTCTATCTGGAGAAGATGAAAAAGACTTAGAAGGAATATGAGAGCTGTCCAGGTATCTGAAGAATTATTATGTGGAAGAGGGATTATTATATTTTTTCTGTTTGAGCTAAAAAGAAATAGGAATGATGGTAGCTATTAATAAACACTTGCCGACTTATTAGAATGTAATACTGTTCAAGGGGAGAGCTCTTTATGAGTTGTACACTAGCCTTTGACAGTAGATTCAAATGTTAATTAAGGATGAATTCTTTATGCACTTCCCAATTCAACCAAGTTTTCCACAAAGAACAAATCTATCAGTTGAATGAGGGCAACACTCTTGGGGGTACGAGTGCAATTGTTCTGAGTATTTTCTCAAAGTTCTTTGATTTTAGCTTGTTTGATCCCAATAATTCTTCTTGCACAACTTTGATGTAGCAACAATTTTAAGTTTCTGCTCTCAGATTACCTGTTATTTAATTGTATATGTATATGTTTCCTGGCAGTAGAATATAAACTTCTAGAGGGCAGGAGCATTTTTTTTCTTTGTATCCCTTAGGGACTAGCAGAAAAATAGGCAATTGATTAGCACTTGCTGATTTAAATAGAATAAAAAAGAATCTACTCTGTGTACAAGGGGAATATATATGATACATATGAGAATGCTAATAGTTTTTTTTTCTGTTATATTCTCAAATACACAGTACAAACTCCATTTCTTTAAGGATCTTTTTAACTGACAGAAAAATATATTCCAAGTTCATGTTTCTTGTTTCATTTTTATTAGTCTTCCATTTTCCAATCCATGGCCAATTGTTATTAGCTAATTAAAATCACAATTATTTTAATTAACTAAGGAAAAGCTAAGTTTGTTATAGTTTTCAGCCACTTTCTTACAAAGCTTTTTAAAAAGATAAAGAAATGTAAAAAATTTATCTGTGTTCCAGGCAATGATATAGATAAAACAATAAAGGAATTTTTATAACCATCTTACTCAAATCCTTGGAAGAATGGTTAAAACATGAAATGTTCTGGAAGCCTTAGGTGCTGCTCTACTCATTTTACAGATGTATTTTGCAGCATTTCTAATACTTATTGTTTTCCCATTAAAATATTTACATGACATGTTGATATTTAATTGTTTCCCTTTTCTTACAGTATTTTATTGATTCAGCACATGGCATCTGTTTCAACTGAGTATCTCCTATTGTGGGTACAGGGGATGTTGATATGTGCTGTTGTTTAGTCACTTAATTATGTCAGACTCTTCATTAGCTCATTTGGTATCTTCTTGATGAAAATACTGGAATGATTTGTCATTTCCTTCTCCAACTCATTTTACGAATGATAAAACTGAGGCAAACAAAGTTAATTTACATGACCAGGGTTATATAGCTAGTGTCTGAGGCCAGATTTATACCCAAGTCCTTCTGATTCCAGGGCCAGCATGCTATCTGCTGCACCAGCTAGCGCATAAATAAGTCATAGAACCAGCTTTACAAGAGTTGTCAGTCAAGGAAAGGGGTATACGATATGGACAAACATACATGGCATATATGAAGTAAAATATGAAAATTCACCAGGAGTACAACACAAGGGTCACCAGAATTCACAAGGGGAGGATTCCCTTCTGATTGTATAGAGATTGTACAGGAGATAGTATATGGATCATATAATTTTAGATCTGGAAGAAATCATAGATTTACAATCTAATTTCTTCATTTTAGAAATAAAAAAAAGCTGAAGCCGAAGAGGTTAGGTGTCTTGAGCTTAACTGCTTTCTCTAGGTTCTTTTGCCTTTCTGATTGCTCCTGCTCGGTGTCCTCACTAGATCATCATTGATGCCCCACACTTTATTGAGGCAGTCTCTTGGTTCTTTTTCTCTTTTCTTCTCTGGACACATTCTTTTGGTGATATATTTAAAACTACATATCCCATCATCATCTCAAGCTCAACAAGTTTTAAAAGAACTCCTCTTCTTTACTTCCTTCCCTTTTATCTGCAGAGAGCACCACTATCCTCCCAGTCACCAAGTTCACCATATGAGTCATCTTTGAACTCTCAATTTCACTTATCCCTGATATTATAAATCACTAAGTTTTCATATGTCACTTCTGGGCTACTTATTCAACTTACACTCATTCTCAACACAGGTTCTAAGAAACTGGTTGCCATCTCAAATTTTAAGAGCAACTCTTCACAGTTTCACTTCTAACTCTATTTGTTGCTCTTAATCCTCCAACAGATACTTCCATCAATAGTCATACCAATAGACACAAACTCCCTTAGCAGTGGCACTTATTAAGATAGAATGGAAAGGAGTTCCAGGGGTGGAGTCAAGATGGCAGAATTAAGAAAAAGCACTCAGCTGAGCACTCACAACATGTCTTTTCAAACAACTTTAAAATAATGCTTTAAACCAAATTTTGGAGTGGCAGAGTAAACAAAAGTTTAGAGTGAAACATTCTTCCAGTCCAAGGAAATGGATCATAAAGAGAGATGTATGACATGGGGCAGAGGTAGGCCTGGAGCTCATGTTAATGAAACACCAGTGGTGGGACCAGGTAGTAATGATCAAAGCCAACAGTAACTTCAGGAGCTCTCAAGCCAGAGAGAGTAAGGGCACCTGACAACTGGTCTGAAATATTTCAGGATGCCACTGTGCTGGCACTGGATGTGGGACAGAGACTGTTCAGCAACTCCATTACCTATTTCTGGCTCATAGTTAAAAGACTAAGAGGAGCACTTTCAGTCAAGGGGGAGTCCCTGAGGGACAGGTTCACTTCTAGCACTAAGAGATCTGTGACTTTGAGCAATAGTATTGCTTCCAGTCCCAAGGGAGGAAGGATCCTGAGGAGAAATATCAAGGAAAACAATCCCAATATCCTAGAATTCCTACACTGAATTGAAATTGAAAGACTTTACTGATCATTGATCACTTTTAGATTCCAAAATAAAAACTCCCAGGAATATGTAGCCAAATTCCAGAGCCCCAAGGTCAAAGAGAAAATACTTTAAGCTAAAATACTAAGGAAAGAAACCATTCATATGCCATAAAGCCACAGCCAGAGTCATCCCAGATTTAGCAGCTTTAGTGTTAAAGGAGTGGAGGACATAGAATATGATATTCTGGAAGACAAAGGAACAGGAATTACAATTAAGAATAACCTACCCAGAAAAAAAAAACAAACTGAGTATCATCTTTTCAGGAGAAAATGGATATTTAATGAAATGGAGGACTTCAAACATTCCTGATGAAAAGACTAGAGCTGAATAGAAAATCTGATTTTCAAATATAAGACTCAAGGGAGGCATAAAAAGATAAACATGAAAAAGAAGTCATAAGCAACTCGATAAGGTTTAAACTGTTTACCTTTCTATATGGGAAGATGTTACATATACCTTCCACAAACTTTATTATTAGCATTAAGATTCTATATAGAAAGAGTACCATTTCGGTGCAATTTTATATCTTTAATTGCATACATCATAGAGGAGAGAAAAAGTTAATCAATAAATTGGGCATGCAAGTTAAAAAACTAGAAAAAGAACAAATTAAATTTAACACCAATCAAATACCAAAATGAAAATCCTAAAAATCAAAGGAGAGATTAATAGAACTGAAAGTTTAAAAAAAATGAATGAATAAATAAATCCATGAATTGATTTTATAGGAGAAAACAATAAAATGGATAAATCATAGATTAATTTGACAAAATATAAAGAACAAACTATATAACAAGTGTCAAAAATGAAAAAAGTTGAATACACCACCAATGGATATAAAATTAAGGCAATTATTAGACATTATTTTGCCCAATTATATTGCCAGTAAAACTAACAATTTAAGTGAAATGGATGAAAATACAAAGTGCTCAGATTATCATTAAAGGAAATAGAATATTTAAATCACTCTATCCTAGGAAAAAGAAATCAAGCAACTCATCAATTAACTTAGTAAGTTGGATTTAAAGGTGAGCCAGATGAATTTAAAGTGAATTCTAACAAATGTTTACAGAATTAATCCCAATACTATCTAACCTAATTGAAAAATATAAAGGAGTCCTATTCAATTTTTTTTTTGACACAAATATGGCTTTGATGCCTAAACCAAAGACAGCAAAAACAGAGAAAGGAAACTATAAACAAATTTCCTTAATGAATGTTGATGTAAAAATTTAAATAAAATACTGACAAAGAGATTACAGAAATATCACAAAGATCATAGACTATGATCAGAAAGGATGTATATGAGAAATGAAGGGCTGGTTCAATATTAGAAAAGCTATCAGCATAATTTACCATCTAAATAATAACAACAACAAAAACCATAGTAATTGATGCAGAAAAATCTTTGACAAAATAAAATAAAGATTACTATTAAAAAATTAGAAAGCATAGGAATCAATGAAGGTTTTCTTAAAATAGGTGTTATCTATCTAAAAACAAGAACAAACATTATCGACAATGGGGATAAATTTGAAGTCTTCCCAATAAGATGAGTGGAGAAGCAAGGATCTCATTATTGACTTTGTTAATCAGTATTATACTAGAAGTGTTAAGTATGGAAATAACACAAGAAAAATAAATTGAAGAAATAAAAATGGGCAATGAGGAAATGAAATTATCACTCTTTGCATGGAGTGCAAACTCCTACTAATAATAAAGTTTGTGGAAGGTATGCAAAGATGATGGTATACTGAGAGAATCCTTGAGAATCAATTAAAAATCTAGTTGAGATAATTAAAAACTTCAGTAACTTTGAAAGTAGCAGGATATAAAATAAACCCATATAAATCATCAACATTTCTATATTTTTCTAAGAAAACCCATCAAGAAAATCTAGAAAGAGAAATTCTATTTCAAATAACTGCAGATAATATGAAATATTTGTAAGTCTACTAGCCAACAGAAACTCAGCGATCATTTGAATGTAATTATAAAACACATCACACAAATAAAGACAGATCTAAACAACTGAAGAAATACTGCTCTTGGGTGGGCCAACATAATAAATATAACAATTCTACTTGAATTAATCTACTTATTCAGTACCATGTCAGTCAAACTTGGAAGTAAATTATTTTTTAGCACTAGGAAAAAAAAATAGATTATGCACATTATACAAAGTAGTCATCGACCACCGCAATCTATTGTCCCTATTTAGTTGTTTCAATTGTGTTCAAGTCTTTGTAACTTCCACATTTGGTGTTTTCTTGGCAAAGATACTGGAGTAGTCTTCCATTTTCATCTCCAGTTCATTTTTATAGATGAGGAAACTGGAGCAAACATGGCTAAGAGACTTGAACAGGATCTCACAGCTACTCTATGTTTCTGTGGTCAGATTTGAACTCACAAAGAGAAGTCTTCCTGACTCCAGGAATGGCAATTTACCACTATACTACCTAGTGCTTTATCAAAAAAAATCCAGATTTTTAGAATATGAACAAAATCTTTGAACTCAACATTTGAGGAATAAAGTTCTGGGAAATCTGGAAACCAGTTTGGCAGAAAAACAATATTTTAAACCATATACCAAGATAAGATAAAGTGCATAAATGATTTAGATATTAAAGATGAAGCGAATTAGGAGAGCATTGAAAAGTATACCTATCATATCTATGGATAAAAGAAGAGTTTATCACCAAAGAAGAAATAGAGAGGATTATGGGAAGTAAAATAGGTAATTTTGATTACATAAAATTAAAAATCTTTTGCACAAACAAAACTAAGACAGCCAAAATAGAATGAAAACAGGAAACGGGGGAGGAGTTCCTTTATAGCAAGTTTTTTTTTTTTTTTAAAAAGGCCACATTTCTCAAATATACAGGGAACTGAGTCAGATTTATAAAAATAAGAGCCATTCCCCAAATTAATAAATGGTCAACAGGTATTCAGTTTTCAGAAGAAGAAATCACAAAATTATCAATAGTCACATAGGAAAATGCCCTAAATCACTACTGTCCAATGATATGCAAATTAAAACAACTCTGAAATACCACCTCACAAATTTCAGATTAACTAAAATGACAGAAAAAGGAAACAACAAATATTGGAGGGGACATGGAAAAATTTGGACTCTAGTATACTATTGATGGAGTTGTGAGCTAGTCCAATCATTCTGGAGAACAATTTGAAAATACACCCAAAGGCTATAAAACTGTGCATACACTTTTACCCAGTAATATCACTAAGAGGCCTGTGTCCCAAAGAGATTAAACAAAGAGGGAAAAGATTTAGTTGTACAAAATATTTCATAAAAGCTCTTTATGTGGTGGCAAAGAATTGGAAACTAAGGTGAGGCCTCAATTGGGGATGACTGAACAAGTTGTGGTATATGATTGTGATAGAATATTATTGTGCTATAAGTTATGATGAGCAGGATGCTTTCTGAAAACCCTGAGAAGACTTTTATGAACTCATGCAAAGTTAAATGAGCAGAACCAGGAAAACACTGCCCACAGTACCAGCAATATTGCAAAAATGATCAACTATGGGAGACTGCTACTATAATCAAGACAATGTTCCAAGACAGTTCCGAAGGATGCATCATGAAAAATGTTATCATGTGCAGAGAGAACTGATGAACTCTGGAAGTAGATTAAAGCGTACTTTTTTTTTAACTTTCTTTACTTTTATTGTTTTATATTTGTTTTCTTTCACAATATGGCTAAGAGGGAAATGTTTTGCCTGACTTTACAGGTATAATGGATGTCAAATTCCTTGTCTTCTTAAGGATGGGTGAGAGAAGGGAGTGAGAAAGAGAATTTGTAATTCATTTTTTTAAAATTATATTTAAAAATTTATATATAATTGGGAAATATTTAACAAAATAAATAAAATAATTTTAAAATACAAAAAAAGATATGATAAGGAAAAGAATTTTATATTGTCCTACAGGCAAGAGGAATCCATTGGATCTTTCTGAGCAGACCACTACCATGGTCAGTCTTGTGCTTTAGAAATACCAACTTGATAGTCCTCTCAAGCTTGGTATGAAGAGGAAGAGATTTGAGGTATAGAGTTCTATTAGGATGCTATTACAAGTCCAGACGAGAGCAGAAGAGTCTTGAACCTGGGAAGGTAAGAAACAGCTTAGCATCTGCTTAGAAGATAAGAAATCAGGAGAGGAGCCACCAAAAATCACAACATCCACGTTGTCGAGTATCCAGGAGGGGTTCAGGAATTTTGAATGCTTCAGAGAACTCAATAGGGATGATGATAATAATAGAACAGATAATATTTATATAGTATTTTAAGGTGTGTAAAGCATTTCTACAAGTACCTGAAAAGCATCATAAGATTTGTCAGTTGAAAGGTCACTGGGAGCTTTGGTTAAATCCCTTTGAGTGAAGAGAGATGCTTGGGAGTAAGGTTGAAAGGGACTGAGAAGGGCGTAGGAGGTGAGGAAGTAAAGACAGGAGCATTTATGGCTCTAGGAGATGGCTGTGAAGGAGAGGAGACATAAGAAAACAGCTTGAGGGAATGGCAGGATCAATTAAAAGCATTTTTTAAATTTGGGGGAGATTTGGATATGCTTGTAAGGAATTTAATATATATGTTACATATATATTACATACATATTACATATATTACATATACGTGCATATACATATATTGCACATATATTATATATAAATATATATGTATATGTATTCAGATTAGCAAAGACTGAAAATGAGAGACAGAGGGATATTACTTTTCTGGGACCATACCTCTACTCAAGACAATCTAGAGGTTTAGGCTTGGGATTAGAATTTAATGTAACATTCATAGATCATCATTTAAAAACAACAAAAAATTTACTTAAAAATTGCATGGAAATGATATTCACCAAGAATGCAGTAGTCTTTTATCAATGAAATTGCAGGTTGAGTCTGTGTTCCTACATAGGTAAAGAAACTAAGAAGTGAGTTAATCACAGCTTGTAAAAACATCAGAGCTGAGATGTAAACTCAGGTCTCCTGATGCCAGTGTAGTAATCTAGTATTTTTCTGCTCTATCAAACTAAACCTAGAGAGGTTAAGAATGACATGTTCCACTCTGCCATACTTGTTGCCTTTTGAGGCTGATTTCCCTGTGTTTCTCATTTGAAAGCCTTAATTTTTACTGATGTACTGAGAGGTCCCACTTCTATCTTTTGGTCAGATCTTAGTATACTTCAGGGTAGTTTTCACAGAAAATTTCTGACCAACCTGTTTGAACACTGACTCCAATAAACACTCTAGCTTCTGGGGAGCTAGAGATCTTATGAGGAAGGGAAGGTCTTGTATCTTCCCAGCTATGGCAGAAAACCCAAGTAATAAAATAATAATGACTTTAAAACAGTTGTAGTTCATTAAAATATTTCTTTAAAAATGTATTCATGCATGATTTTATCATTTGTTATTTATGTATTATATATGCTATTTGAGTGAATTGTTTATTGCTCATATATTGTTTATTTGATTTTATCGCTTATGTTGTTTGTATGTTTATATGTTTTTATTAAACTCTTCTCCAAAAGTCCACTGGATTGGAATTCTCTCCTCCTTAATGGAGATGAATATGCTGTCCTGTATGAGAAGAGGGATAGAGTTGGAAAGAGTGGGAGAGCTCCAATCTTCTGGTTTCCAGCTTTAAACATGAAAATGAAACAGGCCAATGCCATTTCAGGTTACTGAAGGAAAAGAACTGGTAGTCTCCATCATGTCCCTATCTCCAGCTTGTTATTTTAGAGATGCAGTGCTCTCCCTATTGTACCCCCTAGCTGCCCATATAATTATAGAAGGAAAGGTATCACTATAAAGTAACTACTCATCCCTGAGGTATAGGAGAGAAGATAAAAATAGTGGGGTAATCAAATAATAGTAACATTGTAGTGTTAGCAGAAAAAGAATGTAGAAATAGCATTAAAATAATAACTCACACCTTAGCCTTTATAAATTGTTTTCCTCATAAGGATCCAATGGATGAATGGCAAGCACATTATGATTTTACTACGTGTCAATCACATAATATAATTATAAAATGCAAGCATAAAAGTAAGATAATCCCTGACCTCAAGAAGTTTACATTGTAGTACTGGGTCAACACATATCAAAAGAATGGTGTGTGGAGAAGGTTACCTGAATTTAGAAACTCAGTTTCTTTGGAAATTGAATATGAAATTCATGGGGATAGCTCGAAGTGATTGGTAGACTTGGGATGTAACTTTTGGAAAAGAGAAAAGCTAGTGAAGGATGCCTCTACTCCAGAGAAACTTTCCCCAATACCTAACTTTCCAAAGGTCTCTATTCTACCATAGGATTAGATAAGGATATAGATAGTTTTCCCTTAACTATCATTCATGAGCAATAAATTTACTTGAAAAAAGAATTTTATATATTCTTTTTTAATGAATAAATATTTTTATTCTTTATCCAGAGCCATCTAATACAATAATTCAGCTGTGGTTTGTTACATGGTTCCAGGATAAAGTTTAGCTGCATTATACAGTTAAATGAATGTTTGTACTGGTCGAGAGAAGTGATGGTGTACAATGAGGCATGCATTCATTTTCAGACCAATGTTTGATTGGTTTTGCTTAACTATATAAATTTATTATAAGGGAGGATTGAAAGTTGAATGGTGAGTTAATGGGTAATTATAGAAGAAAAATAATAAGAAAAAACATCGATAAACTTTTAAATTCATAAAAGAAAATTAAAAAATGCAGAAGGGAAAAACAAACAGGAATTTTGTTATTGTTTTTTAGATGTTATACACACGTTAGTATATTTCCTTTAAAGCCGTTGTGATAATAAAGGTTCATATTTCCTTGTACAATTGTCATTCTTTTGTATATTAAAATGCTTATATTTATTTAATGTTAAGTTTACAGCAAAAATTAAGATGAAAAAGTACAACGAGATGGAGGGTTGACTCTGTTGCTCATTAGCCATGCGACTCTGAGAATGTTATTTCAAAGCTCTGAGTCTCAGTTGCCTTATCTGTTACATGAGATTGATATATTTACGTTACCTATTTCATAAGATAATTTTGAGGAAAATACCTGTCAAAAAGTGATGCACTATATACACCTAATCTATTACATGGGTCAGAAAAATCTCTACATAGAAGCAGGCTATGTCTACCTGAAGCTGAATGCAGTTTTAAATGAGATACTCCATTGAATGTTTTAAGGTCTAAGGAAATATGAAGTAAGAGTTACCCAGAAATGTTGGAGAGGACTGAGAATCCCGACAGCAAGACCCTAATAAGGCTTCACCATCAACTGGTTGTATGATCTTCAAAAATTCTCTTTAGTTCTCTGAGTCTCAGAATCCTCTGGAAAATGAGAGACCTCACCATTTAATGCAAACTACAATCATGTTCTCCAAACTAGACTTAATGATAGCCATTTCTGACACTTGCCAAGTGAATGGATGTTGTTGATCAAAAGCGCTGCTGGGTACATTCATTTTAGGTGTACTTAAGTACATAATATTTAGAGATTGGTGAGTGTCAGCTGGTGATAGACTAGTGAAACTATGACCTACTAGAAAGATGTCACTGATTTTGTCCGTAAAGATGGTCACTCTGTAGTGCTGCTAACAAAGCTGTCAGAATTTTTGTGGTGGTAAATAGGCTTCAAGTAACCTCCACAACTGTATTCATCATGTAGGGATTAAAATAAAAATTTCACCAGATGGAAATTTAAATTTATCATTTTTTTAATGGTGGAAAACTTGATAGAATTTTTTTTCCTGTACAAAGGTACAAAATGACCAACTGAAAAGTTTGATCGCCGGAATATCCTAGTAATATCTTTTAATTTTTTCACTTAGAAATCAAGTTAAAGACAGTTGAATGAGACTTAACATGGAAGTAATGGAGAGAATATAGCCTTGAGATAATGATGCATATATAATTAAGTGCTGGAAGATGAATGCACAGTTATGCTATACTGAAAAAATGTTAGGATATAAAGGTATTGTATAATGTTTTAGAAGATAAAGCAAAAACTTTTTTTTGGGAGATAGCTTTTTTGGGAGATAAAGGGAGATAGCATGCATTTGAAAAACCTGGAAATATATTTATGTAACAAATTAGATAAATATTTCATGGTATTTTTTTGTAAATATCACTTTAACATATACTATTTTCTGTTAAGTGCACTGGCCCTGGGGTCAGGAAACAAAAACTTCGTGATTATGACTATAAGGAGGTAATTTAACCTCTTTTAGTCTTAACTGACTGATGTGTGAAATGGAGATAGTAATACCAAGCAAGGTGGTTGTGAAGAGAACAATGTGGAATAGGGATAAGTGAATTATTCTTTTTTGTCACCATATATATTTAGTTTTTCTTTTTATTATTGTTGTAATTTGCTTTCAGTTTTCTACAATAAATTCCATAAGTCTCAGATTTTCTCCCCTTCTTCCCCTTCTCCTTGAGATGGCATGCAATCTTATATGTGTTCTACACATACATTCTTATTAAACACATTTTCACATTAGTCATGTTGCATAGAAGAAACAAATTAATGGGAGAAACCATGAGATAAACCCAAACAAAACAAAACATAATACAAAAGAAAATAATCTGCTTCATTCTATGTTCCAATTCCATAGTTCTTTCTCTGGATGTGGAAGGCATTTTGACTCAAGAGTCCATCCGTTGGGAATGTTTTGGGTCCTTGCGTTGCTGTGAAGGGCTAAGTCTAACAGAAAAATTTCTTGCACAATTTGGTTGTTACTGTGTATAATTACCTCCTGGTTCTGCTCCTTTAACTCAGCATCAGTTCGTATAAGTCCTTCCGGGCATCTCTGAAGTCTTCCTGTTCATCATTTCTTATAGCTCAATAGTATTCCATTACATTCATATACCACAACTTGTTCAGCCATTCCCCAATTGATGGGCATCCCCTCAATTTCTAGTTCTTGGCCACCACAAAGAGAGCTACTGTAAATATTTTGGTACACATGGGACCCTTTCCCATTTTCATGATATCTTTGGGATACAATCTTAGAAGAAATATTACTGGGTCAAAAGGTATACACATTTTTTTAGCCTTTTGGGCGTAGTTCCAAATTGCTCTCCAGAGTAATTGGATCACCTCACAGCTCCACCAACAATGAATTAGTGTTCCAACTCTCCCACATCTTCTCCAACATTTATCATCTTCCTGTTTTGTCATGTTAGCCAATCTGATAGATGTGATGTGGTACCTCACAATTGTTTCGATTTGCATCTCTCTAATCAATAGAGATATACAGCACTTTTTCATATGACTATAGAGTCCTAATTCATATGACATAATTTCTTCCTCTGAAAACTGCCTGTTCATATCCTTTGACCATTTAACAATTGGGCAATGACTTGTATTCTTGTAAACTTAACTCAGTTCTCTATATATTTTAGGGCTTGTGTCTTATGATAGGAAATAGGAAGCAATAGTCTTGTAGATTTTGTAATAATTAGATATATCTGCTTAAGCAAGCAAAGGATAGCTTTTCTGATATGGGTTTAAAATACTCAACCAAACATTCTAGTATGTCATCTGATATGAGCCAAAGTTATGTCATTGAATAGAACTTGACTTGAAAAATGACATTTGGCTGTATTTTCTATAATGACTATATGGTCACTATGCAATTCACTATATATTTACATTCAGACCATTTTTTCTAATCTATGAGGACAAGGACTAGATTCATAAAGACCCAGTTAAGGAATTCTTTTGCTCAAAGGTAGGATAAAAGGTCTCCCCCAAAGACAGGCTTTCTCCCCTATGTGGTTTGGAAGGACCCAATATTCTGATTCATGTAGCTGGAAAGGAAAAATAAATTTGATTTAAAAGAATTGTACCAGTTAAACAACATAATAATTTGCCAATATTTTAAGGAACAGCAGAGACAAATCATATTATGCAGAGGACATATCTCAAATAATATTAATCAAAAATGGAAATACAGGGCGATCAATAATTTGGGGAATCTGGGTCTCAGTAGGATAAAGAGTGAAGATAATTGTCAAAGAGTGGGAACATTTCCAAATGTGAGAGGGAAGAAGAAGGAGAAGTTACAGGTATAAGAGCATTGGCCCTCTGTTACTTTCAGCTAGGTATTTTCACTACCGTTGATAGGAGGCCATAATATTCCCTAAAGCTAGAAATATCCATTTTCCATCCTCAGCATGCATGCACATACACACACACATACACACACACACACCGTTTTGATACGTGATAGCAATAGCCCAATATATGCAAAAAATGAAAATTTCATAAAATGATTTCGGTATCCCATAAGTTTCTTAAAATTTTATCTTTCTAGAGAACATACCATGAACAAAGAATCCCATCCTATTTCCTAGAAAATGATTTTATGGCATCATAGATTATGTATCATTAAATTACTTAATCACTTTCCCCAATACAGCAAGGAAAATAGCTGAGGCCTAGCCAGATATCCAAACATTTGATGAAAAAATTTACTAAGTATTCTCTTAATTAATTTTGTGTTCCATAAGATAAAAAGAGAAGAACAAGAACAAGGTCAAGAAAAATCAAAAGAAAAAAGGAGCAGGAGTGATGGATCAATTTTTTTTTCTGATTTCTATAATTAAATTTGAGGTATAATTTTATTTTTCATTGTGAAGTGTTTTCATTCACTAGTGTTTGATTTGTTGACAACTTTACAAAGAACTCATATCCAAAAAAAAGTGATTGTCATGAAAATATTATATTGCACATTTAAATACTTAAACTCTTCCTAGATTTTTCACTCAAAGAAATAAGTTGGAAATAGCCTGCAGTTTCATGATTTAAAATACCATGGAGGCCACAACAGCAGAATGAGTTAAAAGTATCCATGATATTCTAGATGTCTCATTGAAGAGACATTCCAAAATCTTGCAGCACAAGGAATACTTTTGAAAGACTGCGTCAAACTTAATCCCAAAGGAGTGAGACTTGGCAACCAAGTCAGCATCTTTCTTGTAACAGTGAGATCTGTTCATAGATTCCAGGAAGGCTCCATGCATTGTGCAATATGAATCCCAACCCATGAATCGTTCCTACTTTTGAATATGTGAAATGTTCTGATTTTCCTAAGACATCACACTAATATCATAGCCTTAATCTACTTCCAAATCATAGAAATGTCATTTTGATTTATATTCTTAGAAAACCTATACCTTCTTTACATTCTATACAAAGAGAGAGAGAGAGAGAGAGAGAGAGAGAGAGAGATCTGAAACTATTTTGTAAAATATACCTCACAATAATACAACAGACATGTCATATCTCATATTCAGCTGGGATTGGCCTGGTCAGTACTTACTATCTTTGAAACTCATTCACATACTTCAGGAAGTGGTGTTAATAACTCATTAAGCAACAGCTGTTCCTGAGTCCCAGGGGAAAAAAATGTGTCACCAGTACAGTTCTGCATTCAGAAAAATACCCTCTTTCAAATATGGAAGGCAAAAAATGAGGTTTTAAAATTCTTATGAGGATTAGATAATCTTTGTGAAACAGGATAAACAATTAAATGCTAGTTTATAACCCTAACAGTGCTATAAACATTTCATTATGAATTCTATTTGTATATATATTCATCTTGATTCCATTAATTTTCACCTTGACATAAGGCCTAAGCATATCCAGTACCTCTAACAGTGAGTGAGTGTTACTTTCCTTGCAATTTTAATTTTGAGCAGTAATTCTGGTACCATTTTAAAAGCCTTTTAAGATGAAAGGTGATCGCACTGGATGTAATGTGTATTTCCTAGATAGTATGATTCTTTCAGGATACATAAGGCTGAAGTATGCACTGCATTTAATATAAAATTTTAGCCCATCAATTTTGAATGATCCTATTGAGGAAAGTGTGGAATGCTAATGATACTAATGACAATATGATATTAAAGTAAGATTCACTTATAAAGAAAAAAGAAGGAAGATTAGATCAGAAGATAGGTAATGAATATCTATTCCGCATTTGGTCTCACTATTGAGATGGTTAACCACAGCCCTAATAGTAAAAAACTGAAAATGACACTAAAATAATATTTTATACTTATATAGTTTTTTCTTCATGGGACCATGGAGATTATTTTATAATTCTGCAATAGTATTAAGAGGTAGATAGGTAGTAATTACCCATGAATCACTTTTTAAATTATATCTTTACAAACACTTTTACATGACATTAGATTGATCTCTCTTTTTTTAAATTTTTATAATACTTATCATTGGAACCTTTTCAAGTCTAGCAAATCATGTAGTAAGGAATCACTGAAGCTATGACAAAGAATGAGGTAAACTTAGCAGGGAACAGCAAACAATAAATTAATGACTTATTCTTCCTTGCCTTCAATTCCTTGTACCTTTACTGAGAGTTGTAACCTTATAAAAGTATTTACTGATCAGAGATATACAAGAAATTCAAGCATGGAAATTAAAATGTTACAATTTTTCATGACCACAAATTATCTTGTACCATATTCATTTAATAAGGAAGAATTATTCATTTAAAAATACATAATAGCTCCAATAGAATTAAAAATTGAATGATAATTCATAAATTAGCCAATCTTCCTTTCCTGTCAAAGGTATTAGGCAGAATTTAGTTTTTCTTCCTAAAATGGAATACAAAAGGGGAAAATACAGTTTTGTACATATATTGTATTACAAATGGACCCACTGAGGTTTGGTCTTCTTTCATATGATACAAAATGAATCAGTGAATTAATCACAGTAAGTGGTTCCTTTGTGCATAATACATGTATGTTTACAAAAATATTTATTAGAATAACTATAGAGAGAATAAACATAAAATAAATACAAAGCTTTTAAATATCACATAGGAAGGGAGAGTCCTAACAATTGGACAGAAGAAAGACTTCCTGCAAAAGCTAACTCTTGAGTTCCATCTTGGGGAGAAGCATTCTATGAGGCAGATGGAGACAGGAGACCAAAGTCAAATGTGAGAAAACTTTGACGGATTGCAGGATATATTCTCCCAGGTTTGGAATTTGGACATTATCTCCAACTCTGCCCTTCTCTCCATTATTAAAATTACAAAATATTTCTTTCCACTTCACCAACAACTCTTGCATCATCCAACCCCTTCCATTCACTCACAAAGTTACTGTCTCAATTAAGGTCCTCATTGTTTCTTTCATTGCATCATTGAAATGGTTCTCCCTGCCTTGTCTTTCCCCATTCTAGTCCATCCTACACAATGCTGCCAAAGTCATTTTCTTTAAGTCACTATGTGACTCCCCTTCTCAATCATCTTGAATGACTTCCTGCTAATTCTAGAATAAAATGTAAAAGTTCTCTGTTTAGTTTTTAAAGTCCTTGAAAACCTGGCCTGGATCTACTTCTCTCTCTAAACTTAGATATTACTCTTCCCTTTATACTTTGTATTCCAACACAACTGGCTCGCTCTCTCTTCCGAGGACACTTCATCTTCCATATCTCTATGTTTTTGAATGACCTTTCCACATGCCTCTATTCCATTAACTCTACCTCACCCACCTTCTAGGGTGCTGAGGAAATGCTTTCTGTAGAAGATGGTACTTGAATTGTGTCTCAGAGTCCTTCTCTTCTAATAAGACACAGCTTAGAGACCATTTTCTCTATGAAGTCGTGCCTGATCACTCCAATGTCTACTGCCCTCCATCCCTAGCTACATTGTATTTAACTATTTTTTATTTGCACTTGCTCACTTTATGTTTTGCTATGTATATGTGTGTGTATGTATATCGGTTTGTTTGTATATACACAAACACACATCTATCTATCTACACACACACACACACACATCCATACTTCTTAAAACCCTTATTAGGATAGACGCTCCTCATGAGTAGAGATTTTTCATTATTTTCTATTTAACTCCCCGTGCCCAGCATGCAGTGGGCACTTAATAAATGTTGGCTGATTAATTGGTTGAATAATGTATAGGGCAGCTAGAAAAAGAATATGGTACTAGATTTAAGGACTTTCAAAGGTAAGGAGAAGATGTCCCATTTTCTCCTAGAGATAATAGAGAAGCACTACATTTTTTTGAGCAGAGAAGTAATACGGTGAGAGCTTCATTTAAGGAAAATCATTTTGTCCACCTAGTAGAGGTTGAGCAAGAGTGAGAAGACACTAGAAGTAGAGTGAGGGATTGGGGGACTGTTGCAAAAATCTTGGTGAAAGGAGAGCGAAGGTAGGGATTGTTTGACGAGAATGAAAGCGCTGGGTGTGAGAGATGAGGTGGAGGAAATCACTGACGTATTAGAAGAAAAACTAAGTTCTGAATACAAGACCAATAGTCTCCATCTTAGTTTTAGGGTCAATACAGACCCTGAATTCACTCAGTTAATATTTATACAGTAAGTGATATCTATCTAGCTTGGATTTAAGTCCACAAGAGAGGTAGGGTTTTACATTTTCATTATCAGCCACCTAAATCATTCAAAACCACTGAAGGAATTAGCAATGTTACTTTGACTGTTACCTTCAAGATTGCTTTCATCCTCATTCTGGAAATAGAGGGATATCATAGACCATATTACTGTAATTCAGGAAGGATTATAAAGCTATCTTAGTTTGATAATTTAGCGCAGAACTATGGATAATGATAAGTGACGTTAATATAGAGCCTTTAAGATTTGCAATGTGTTTATGTATAAAATCTCATTTGAGCTACATAGCAACCCTGGCACATAGGTGTTACTAATTCTACTTTTCACATGAGGAAACTAGGTCCAGAGAATTTAAATGACATTCCCATGGTCACATAGTTATAAATTGTTGGAGGCAGTATTCAAACTTAGGATTTCTTCTGACTTAAGATCCAATGCTCTTGGTGAACTGTTGTTCTATGCGTATAGTAGGGCCACATTCAAATATAAACTCATACCTGTGTGCAAAGTTATTATTTAGAAGACTCCAAATGGAGATTGTCTGTGTTGTATTATAGCTTTATTTTTTTAAACATTTCTCAGTTACATTTTAATCTAGCTCAGGCCACACAGCAGTTTCATGAGATGTTTTGAGGAGTTTGATCCATTTGACGTACAACCACTTGTACTTTTTTCTAACAGGAAAAATAAAATTAATCAAAATCTATATAGCTAATTAATGAATTTAATAAGTTGATTTTAATTGATCTGTATGTTTATAATTATTATATATCTATATATAATTACACAATAATTATATAATTATTAACTTATATTATATCAAATTATAATATAATATATTAATGATATAATATATTATATTATTATATAATATACAATAATATATTAAACTATGATAATTATATAATTATTAAATAATTGTAAAAAATATTATATATTTGGATATAGAATTTTACATATATATAATATAAATAGCGCTCCTTCCCTCAAAACAGTCACGTGTAAGTCATGTCATCATTTCTCTGATGGCATGATCTCCTTCAGCAATGAAGCACAAACACAATATTTATAAATAAGTGAAAGAGTATCTAAACATAAATGAAAGGATCATGGCACTTGGACATAGGATCAAAGAAATAATTACTTATTCTATCCAAGGTAACCGCTTGTTCCATCCTCGTGCTAGGTAGCTAGGTGACACAGTGAATAAAGAACTGGACCTGGAATCAGGAAGACTTGAATTCAAATGGAGCCCCAGATTGAACCTAGCCAAGTCACTCTACATTCAGTCTCAGTTTGGTCATCCATAAAGTGGAGATAATAATAGTACCTACTTCTCAGGGTTGTTATAAAAGTAGAAATATTCAATATTCATGGAGCAATTTCTAAATCTTACAGCACAATAACAAAAAATTATGAACCCCCTTATTGCATATGTACTACAAACTTCGCTCTTCCAAATAGTAATTGCAGACCTTCAGTCTGTGATGCAGAGATGACTCAGTAATGCCAAAATGTTCAGTCTTCTTAATGAAGTCAAATGCTTATTGACAATGTTATGAAAAAATGATTCATAACAGTTCAGGCTGGATTGTAGAACACAACAAGTTAGTCTCTTCATTACAAAACATTCATGGGAGAATTAATTTCCTGGTCTTGAATCATGGAATGTCCTCTCTTGCTAAATTATACAAACTAACATAATAGCTAATTTGAGAAACCAGATGCTAACTTGAGGTCAACTCTGCCTTCTAATATGTGTCCATTCTTGTGATGACACAACAATGTGACTTTAAAGAAGCAAGCAAACAATAATGACTACTTTTAATTACATTAAAATTAATTATGCTCATAAATTTTTATTAGGAAAGAAGATTCCTAGAAATCAGAGTAATTTTATAAAATATGTTGTAGAAACAGTGTCAACAACTCCCTCAAGAAAGTGTTAAATTCTTGTGGTTTCCATCAATTCACTGTCATGTGACTAATGTTTTTCATTGGGACCTTAAAGAAACAAGAAAACAATTACTATTATTTTTCATCATTTTTTAAAAAATAAGTATGCTTACAAAAAATTCTATTGGGGGAATTTGGATTAGTGAGGGAGATTCCTAGAAATCAAAAGAATTTTGTAAATATGTTGCAGACACAGTGTCAACAATTCCCTCAAGATAGTGTTAAATTTTTGTGGTTTCCATCAATTCACTATTATGTGACTATTTTTTTCCCAGAACACTCATGTATATAAAGATATTATTTTGCTTTTGTTCATCTTTTACAGTGGTTTATTTTGTGGTTTATTTTAGGGAGCTAGATGACTTAGTGGATAGAATTCAGTGTCTGGAGTCAAGAAGACCTGAGTTCAAATCTGGCCTCAGATGCTTACTAGTTATGTGATTCTTGGAAAGTCACTTAACCTCTCCTTGCCTTACTCCACTGGAGAAGGAAATGGTAACATTTCCAAGAAAGTCCCATGGATGGCATTGGCATGCTGTGATCCACAGGGTCACAGAGGGTCAGACATGATTGCGCAAAAACAAATATTATGGTGGAGCTCAGCACAGACATTTTGGAATTTTTGTTGTTGTAGGGTTGTGTTTTTGTTTTTGTGTATATCTGATTGACCTGTCCTTTTCCTTGACTTAAAATGCTCATAAGCATGAAATTTTGTATGATCATGATAAGGAAGTAACTCAGATTTAGAAGAAAGCAAGCAGATTTTTAAAGGTTTGAGGAAATGGAGGGACAAAAACATTTCATACAGTAAAGCATGATGCTTACTCACACTTCCATTATTTCTACTTTAAAGTTTAGAGACAATAGAACTGATCAAGGGATTATCTTTCCAAGCTATAAATTGCAAGTTGAAAATTCCAAAAGCTTCTGCCTCTCCTATTAGTGTTCTCCTTCCTGGAAGCATGAGTCAAGTATTTATTGGGCAAGACTTTGATTAGTAGCAGAAGGCTAGCCACAGGGAACCAAACAAAAGCAAAAGTTGCATTTCTTAGAATTTCTAGTTTTGAAGATATTCGATTTTAATTTTGTTCAGTTTTTTTCTCAGTTTTGTCTGATTCTTCATGAGCCCATTTGGGATTTTCTTGACAGAGATATGTGAGTGGTTTGACATTTCCTTGTCCAGCTAATTTTACAGATGAGAAACTGAGGCAAACAAGGTTAAGTGACTTGTCCAGGGTCATACAGCTAATATGTGTTGAGGACAGATTCAAAGACGAGTCTTCCTTACTCTAGGCCCAGCACTCTATCCATTGTGCTACCTAACATGCATTATTTATGTAATGGGGACTTTAGAGGCAGACAAGATTGCCTAACATGGAAGAACCATGCTTCTGGGAGAAGATATCCTGTATTTTCCTATCATATGGGTGAGAGAGTACCATCCTTTATCAACTGCATAGCCAGAATAGGTTTAAAACTGTTTTTAAAACTGTAATACTGAGTCAGCCTCTTTCTTCTTTTTCTTCACTGGGAGAAGGTGAAGACTAACCTTCAGTGCAGGTACTGTGAACTGAATCAGTGAAGTGAAAGGGTTTCTTTTTTTCTCCTTTATTTTAGGCCCCTTGGTCCCAAGAGATGGGCCTGGAGTGTTTTCATATTCTTAGTTACTTTCCACCAATATTAGGAGCAGGAGATGAAATCCACATGGAATCAGATTGAACCATGACTTTGAAGGCAGGATTACAGGCAACATGCTGTATTTCCATTACACAATGGAGAACAATGGAATATTTCTGAATAGAAAACAAACATAGTTATAGTTATACAAAGAAAATTACTTAGGCAGTAGTTTTAAAGTTGTATTGAGAAAGACTCAAGGCAGAGAGACCAATTAAAATGCTATTACTGAAGTTTAATTGGGAAGAGATGAGGATCTGAAATAAAATGATTGCAGTGGAAGTGGAAGGGAAGGAACAGGTGAAACATATTATTGCTGAGACAAAAATGACAGGATTTGACAAGTTATATGAGAGGGGAGAGAGCTCAGATTCCAGGAGCCAAAATGTCAGGGTAAGGAGTAAGTCACCCTCACACTCCCTTATTGACCTCTGAAAGCCTAAAAAATATTACCCCAGGAAAAACCCTGTTACAACTGAGACAGCAGTAAGATGGAATGTAGCAGTCTTGTAGCCTAGGAGGTTTGGGGGATTAATGAGAAAGGCCCCTCTTGCTCTGGGAGTGGGGAAGTAGTATAGGATGGGGTGCATCCCAACAAGTCAGTGGCAAGCCCTATCTCAGCAAACCAGATGGAGATCCTGAGACCCAGTGTGGTGAAACAAGCAAACACCAACACTAGGACACCCCTGAGTGACTCAGCATAGGCAGAGAAATCAGCAAGCACCAACTTGGAAAACTACCACATGCATAAGTTTTCTCCAGCAGTCAAATCTCCCAGTGCTTCAGCACCATTCCAGCAAGCACAACTCCAGGAGGGAAAGCTCCAGGTTGGCAGACATCCTCCAGGAACCAAACATTTGAGTGCAAGGCCTGGGTGAGTAGGCTTCCCTGAGGCACCAGACTCTCAAACCCCACCCTGAGAGCTTGGGTGTTGCTGACTTCAGCCCAGCACCAAGTAAACTGCCAGACTCCTACAGCTTCCAGCTGCCAATACCTGAGGCCTCAGCACACAAAGTTAGTGACCAGGTCCTGGACTCCTAGCACAAGAACCTTGGACACCTGCCCCCTGTACTGCAATGGGAGAGCTCAATTCTAAAAGCCAGGAATTAGGCAAACACCATGATCAAAAAGCAGAGACCGACAATGGCCATGGATTCTTATTATGGGAACAGTGAAGATCAAGGCACAAGTTCAGAAGATGACCACATTGTCAATATACTCATATCTGAAATCTCAAAGGGGATTATGAAATTGGTTCAAGACCAAAAAGCTTTCTTTGAAGAGTGCAAGAAGGATTTTAAAAGTCAAATAAGAGAGGTAGAAGAAACATTGGAAAAGAAATGACAGGTAAGCAAGAGAGAGTCACTAGTTTGGAAAAGGAAGGACAAAAATTGACTGTAGAAAACAAGTACTTAAAAAGTAGAATTGGCCAAATGGAAAAGGAGGTACAAAAATTCACTGAGGAGAAGAACTCCTTAAAAAGTAAAATGGATCAAATGGAAAAGAAGGTACAAAAATCTAATAGAGGAAAACTGTTTGTAAAAAATTAGAATTAGGAAAGTGGAAGCTAATGACTCTATGAGAAATGAAAAATTAGTCAAACAGAAACAAAAGAATGAAAAAATAGTAGAAAATATAACATAACTCATTAGCAAGACAAGTGACCTGGAAAATAGATCCAGGAGAGACAATTTTAAAATTATTGGTCTTCCTGAAAATCATGATAACAAAAAGAGCCTGGACAGCATCTGTTAGGAAATCACCAAGGAAAACTTCCCTGACATCCTAGAACCAGAAGGTAAAATAGTCATCAGAAGAATCCACTGATCACCTCCTGAAAGAAATCCCAAATTGAAAACATCAAAGAATATTGTAGTCAAACTCTAAAATTACCAGATCAAAGAGAAAATACTGCAAGTAGTCAGAAAAAAAACCGATTCAAATATCATGGAACCAGAGTCAGGATTATGCAAGACCTTGCAGCTTCTATATTAAAGGATCAAAGGATTTGGAATATGATATTCTGTAAGGCAAAAAAGCTTGGATTACAACCAGGGATCAACTTCCTAGCAAAAATAAACATAATCTATCAGGGAGGAGAATGATATTCAATGAAATAGGAGACTTCCAAACCTTCCTGGAAAAAAAAAAGACCAGAGCTCAACAGAAAATTTAATATTCAAATACAACACTCAAGAGAGAAATAAAAAATGTAAACAGGAAATAAAAAAATAACATATTATTACAGGCAAATTGTTTACATCCATACAAGGGAAGATGACACTCATAACTCTTGAGAACTGCATTATTATTGTGCCATTTTAAAGGGATATACATAGACAGAGGGCATAGGTATAAGTTGACTTTGATGTGATGATAAAAATTCTAAGTGGTGAAAAGGGATTGTACTGGGAGAAGAGGGAAGGAGGCAAATAAGGGTAAATTGCATAACATGAAAAGGCACAAAACTCATTCCAGTAGAAGGAAAGAATGAAGGAAGATGAGGATTATTTGAACCTTATTCTCATCAGATTTGTCTCAAAGAAGGAGTACCTTATTCATATATAAAAATCTGACTTACCTTATAGGAAGTAGTAGGGGAAAGGGAAAGCAAAGGGAGGTAGCTAGAATTGAGGGAAGAAGTAGTAAGGATAAAGGGGCAGAAAGGGGATGGGGCTGAAAGTAGGGAGGGAAGATTGAGGGAGGCAATGGTTGAAAGCAAAACTCTAGTGAGGAGGGGAAAGGAGAGAGAAAAACATAAACAGGGGAAATGGGATAGAGAGAAAGATACAGAGAGTAACCATAACTGTCAATATCAATGGGAAGAAGTCTCCCATAAAATGGAAATGGATAGCAGAATGGATTAAGAACTATAGTCCTACAATATGTTGTTTACAACAAAAAACATTTGAAGCAGAGTGTAAAGTGTACTTTTACACAGAGTAAAAGTAAGGACTGAAGTATATGCTTCAGTTGAAGTTAAAAAAAAGGAAGGGTGGCAATTCTGGTGTCAGAAAGAGCAAAAATAAGAATAGATCTAATTAAAAGAGATAAGGAAGCAGACTACATTCAGGGAAAAGGTACCTTAGACAATGAAGTAATATGATTACTAAACATATGTATACATCCAAATTCTTAGAGAGGAAGTTAAAGGAGTTACAGGAAGAAATAGACAAGAAAACTATACTTGTGGGAAACCTCAACCTCTCCCTCTCTGAATTAGATAAATCTAACCACAAAATAACAAGAAAGAATTTAGGGAGATAAATAGAAATTTAGAAAAGTTAAATATGGTTGACCTCTGGAAAAAAATTGAATGGGAATAGAAAGGAATGTGTATTTTCTTGGTGATATATGGCACATACACAAAAATTGACCAAGTATTAGGGCACAAAAACCTTACAATGCAATGAAAAAGGCAGAAATATTAAAAGCATTCTTTTCAGATCATGATGCAATAAAAATTACATGTAATAGAAAGTCATGGAAAGATAGACTACATACTAATGGAAAACTAAATAATCTAATTCTGAAGAATGAATGGTTCAAACAACAAATCATAGAAACTATCAATAACTTCATCTGAGAGAATGACAATAATGAAACAAAATACCCAAACTTATGGAATGCAGCAAAAGCAATTCTTTGGATAAGTTTTATCTCTCTAACTGCTTACATGAATAAAATAGAGAAAGAAGAGATCAGTAAATTGGGCATATAATTTAAAAAGCTAGAAAAAAACAAATTAAAAATTCTCTATTAAATACCAAATTAAAAATTCTGAAAATCAAAGAAGAGATTAATAAAATTGAAATTAAGAAAACTGTTGAACTAATAAATTAAACTAAGACCTGGTTTTGTGAAAAAAATAATAAAATAGATAAACTTTTGGTTAATTTGATTTTAAAAAAAAGAAAGAAGAAAACCAAATTACCAGCATTGAAATGAAAAGAGTGACTTCATCAGCAATGAAGAGGAAATCAAAACAATAATTAGGAGTTATTCTGCTCAACTATACGCTGATAAAATTTAACAATCTTAATGAAATGGATGAATATTTTCAAAAATATAAATTTCCCAGATAAATGGAAAAGGAAAGAAAATGCTCAAATAACCCCAATTCAGAAAAAAAAAAAATTGAACAAGCCAGCAATAAACTCCCTAAGAAAAAATCTCCAGGGCCAGATGGATTTACAAGTGAATTCTACCAACATTTAAAGAACAATTCATTCCAATACTATATAAGCTCTTTGGGAAAAATAGGTGATGGAGTCCTATCACATTTGCTTTATGATACAAATATAGCTAAATCAGGAGGGGCCAAAACAGAAAAAGAAAATTTCCAAAAGAAAAGAAAAAGACCAATTTCCCTAATGAATATAGATGTAAAATTTAAAAAAAGATATTAGCAAAGATGTTACAACAGTTTATCTTGAGGATAATCCACTATGTCCAGGTGGAATTTATGCCACAAATTCAGGGCTGGATCAATATTAGGAAAACTATCAGCATAATTGACAATGTCAACAACAAAACTAACAGAAATCATATGATTATCTCAACAGATGAGGAAAAGGCATTGGATAAAATACAACACCTGTTCCTAGTAAAAACATAGAGAATATAGGAATAAATGAAATCTTAATAAAATGATAGGTAGTATTTATTTGTACCCCTCAACAAGCATTATATTTAATAGGGATAAACTAGAAGCATTTCCAATAAGATCAATGGTGTAACAAGGATGCCATTATTGTCACTGTTATTCAATATTGTACTAGAAATGTTGACTTTAGCAATAAGAGAACAAAAAGGGGGGAGGAGCAAAGATGGCAGAGTAGAAAGACTCGCGTATGCTAGCTCCGAATCCACAGCCCATAAATTTGCTGTAAAAAGAACTCCCCACAAATTCTGGAGCAGTGCAAGCCATGCAGCAATGCAGGGGAGGAGATTTCCGTTCCAGAGAGCCCTGAAAAACAGGCACCTAAGGTCCATGGCACACTGGACAGCAGAGCCCAGCCCTGCCCTGCCCTGTCCCCATGGCCCCAGAGGAGCAGATCCGAGCAGGCTTCAGGGACGGAACCTCTGGCAGCCACGAAGGTCCCTCCACCCACAGGCACTACAGGTCAGTGAGAGAGACTTCTGGGCTGGCTGAGAGAGGAGCGGGGTGTCTCTGTGACTTGGGCCCCCTCACAAGGCAGCAGCGGCCAGGGACTCCCGGAGCAGACAGGAGCTCAGGGCCATTACTGAAGATCTCTGCATAAAGCCCCTGAGGGAACTGAGCCTGGGAAGTGGCCCTGCCCCCACCTGAGCACCAGAACTTAAGCTTACATTGAATAGCAGCCCTGCCCCACTGCCTCCCGCTGAAAGCCTTGAGGCTGGGGAGCAACATTTGAATCTCAGACCCCAAGCACTAGCTGGGCGGATCTAGGCGGGGGTGGAGATGAATCTCAGAAGTCAAGTAACTGGCTGGGAAAATGCCCAGAAAAGGGAAGAAAAATAAGACCATAGAAAGCTACTTTCTTGGGGGACAGATGTTCCCGCCTTCATTTCTGATAGGGAGGAACAATGCTCGCCATCAGGGAAAGACGTGGAGGTCAGGGCCTCTGTATCCCAGACATCCCAGGTGGATGTCCGGTGGGCTCAGGCCATGGAAGAGCTCAAAAAGGATTTTGAAAATCAAGTTAGACAGGTGGAGAAAAAACTGGGAAGAGAAATGAGAGAGATGCAAGAAAAGCATGAAAAATGGGTCAATATCTTGCTAAAGGAGACCCCCCAAAAATGCTGAAGAAAATAAGAGAACAAAAAGAAATTGAAGGAGTTTTAGACAAAGAAGAAACAAAACTATCAGTCTTTGCAGATGATATGAGGGCATACTTGGAGAATCTTAGAGAATCTCCTAAAAATTACTTGAAATAATAAGCAACTTCAGCAAAGTTGGAGAATATAAAATAAACCCAAATATGTCATTGGCATTTCTACATGTTTATAACTAACAAAATCCAACAGTAAGAGATAGAGAAATTTCATTTAAAGATGCTGTAGACTTTATAAAATATTTGGAAATCTACCTGCCACAACAAACCCAGGAACTATAGAAACACAATGACAAAACACTTTTCACACAAATAAAATCAGATCAAAATAAAGAAAAATGTCAGTTGCTTGTGAGTAGACTGAGCTAATATAATAACAATGGCAATTCTACCTTAATTAGATGATTTGTTAAGTGCCATACCAATCAAACTGTCAAAAATTAATTTATAGAACTAGAAAAAACAATGACAGCATTCATCTAGAAGAACAATAGGTCCAGAATAACAAGGAAATTAATGAAAAGAAATGCAAGGAGAGGTGGCCTACCTGTACTGGATCTTAAATTGTATTATAAAGCAGCAATCATCAGTACTTGGTACTGGCTAAGAAATAGAGTGGTGATCAGTAGAATAGATTAGGCATGCAAGATTATGTATCAACAACTACAGTAATTTACTCTTTGATAAATCCAAAGACTACAGCTTCTGGGATAAAAACTATTTGACAAAATTAAGTATTTGACAAAAATGCTGAGAAAATTTAAAAATAGTACGGCATAAACCAGGCATAGACCAACATCTTATACCTTATACTAAGATAAAATCAAAATGGGTGCATGATTTAGATATAAAGACTAACATTATAAGCAAAGTAGGAGAGCAAGAAATAGTTTGCCTGTCAGATCTATGGAGAAGGGAAGAATTTATGACAAAACAATGGATAGAGAACATTATGAAATGCAAAATTGATCATTTTGATTATATTAAATTAAAAAGTTTTTGCACAAACAAAGCCAATGCAACAAAGATTAGGAGGGGAGCAGAAAGCTGGGAAACAATTTTTACAACCAGTGTCTTTGATAAATGCCTCATTTTAAAAATATATAGAGAACTTAGTCAAACTTGAAGAATATAGTAATGGTCAAAGGATATGAACAGACAGATTTCAGAGGAAGAAATTAAAGCTATCTATGCTCATAAGAAAAGATGCTCTAAATCACTAGCGATTAGAGAAATGCAAATCAAAACAACTCTGAGGTCCCATATCACATCTATCAGATTGGCTAACATGAGAAAACAGGAAAATGATAAATTTTGTAGAAGATGTAGGAAAATTGGCACACTAATGCATTGTTGGTAGAGTTGTGAACTGATCTAACCATTCTGGAGAGCAATTCGGAATTAAGCCCAAAGGGCATGGACACCCCTTGATCCCACAATACAACTTCTAGGTCCATATCCTATAAAAACAGGAAAAGGATTCACATGTGTGAAAATATTTATAGCAACTCTGTTTGTAGTGGAAAAAATTGGAAATTGAGGGGATGTCCATCAATTGAGGAATGGCTGGATGAGTTTTGATACATGAATACTGCTGGAATAAAAGAACACTATTGTGCTATAAAAAATAGTGAGCAGGAGGACTTCAGAAAAACCTGGAAAGACTTATATGAATGAATGCTCAGTGAAATGAGCAAAACCAGAAGAACACTGTACACAGTAGCAACCACATTGTGCAATGACTGACGTTGAAAGACTTAGCTCTACTCAGCAATGCAAGAATCTAAGACAATACCAAAAGACCCATGATGAAAAATGTCATCCACATCCAGAGAAAGAAGTTGGGTGTTGGAATGCAGATGGAAGCATACCATTTTTCTTTAGTTGTTTTCTTTTATTTTCTTCTTTCTTGTAGTTCCTTCCATTAGTTCTGATTCTTCTTTACCTAATGATTAATGTGAAAATACTTTTAACATGAATGTATAAATAGAACTTATTTCAGATTGTGCTCTGTCTTGGGGAGGAGAGAGTATAACATGGGGGAGATGGGGGAGAAAATTTAAAACTCAAAATCTTATGGAAGTGAATGTTGAAAACTAAAAATAAATTAATAATATATTTAAAGGAAATTAAGATGGCCCCAATATTAAAATTCTGTAAAGACTAAGAGAAGAGTGATTTCATTAACAGAAGTAGAGGAAGAAAAATTTGGAAAGGTTTGGAGTGTGAGTAAAAAGAATCAAATGAGGTAAGTTTTAGACATATCAAATTTCAAGAGGTAAAGATACCTTACAGGCATTGAGAAAAGTTCTCTTAAATATACAGTGTTTGAGGTAGAGGTCTGACAGTCATCTGTATAAAGGTGATAGCAGAATTGATCCTACTGGGTAAAGAAAGAAGTTAAGGGGACCAAGGCCAGAAATGTCAGTAATGCCCCCATTTAAGGAGTGAGAGGAAAATGAGCAACTGCCAAAAGAGAGAGAAGGAAACGTCACAGGAGAAGCATCAGTAGGATATAGTGTCACTAAAGTCAGTCGAGAAAGGATTATCAAGAGTTTTACAGTGTCAAAAATAGCAAAGAAGTCAAGGATAAAGAGAACAGGGGAGTGGAGAGAGAGAGAGGGTGACAAGCCAATCACATGTCTTTAAGCAAGATTGCAAGAAGTTAAGGTATAAGGGACCAGTGAAAAAGTGAAAATAGCCAGCGTATAGTACTTTATTTTTTTTTTTTTTGACAGAGAGCAGGAGATTGCATGATAGGTTGAGGGGATGACAGGCTCAAAGGACAGTTGTCATTTTTTAACGGGTTTGGGCATTTGAGCACCTTTGTAAATGGAAGAGGTTATAGAGGAAGTTGTTAAAATGTCTTCAGAGAGGGGATGCCGCTGAGAAGAGATGGGATTAAGGGAACAAACAGAAGCACTAGCTTTAATAAGGAGGAGGGCCAGCCTTTACTCTGAAACTGGAGAGAAGAAAAAGAAAGTTGATTTTGAGGAGCAGAGGAATGAAAATGAGGACATTCATGTTAGATTGAATAATAATTATCTTTATAAGTATAGCACATATCGCTCTCAAGTTCTCTCACAAGATTCCTTTTTATTTTATCGTAATGAGAGCTGAAGACCTTAGATAAGTCCATAGACAGAAGGAGCTGACAAACTGATGTCAGATCCGGAAAGAAAGGCAATTTGCTTAGACACAGCAGTTACTTTTTTTAATTCACTGACACATTCTTATGTTCTAATTAGAAAATATCACCAAAATGACCCAGATAAGTTAATATGCTTCTGTGTAATCCTTATAACTAAGGAGCTGACCAAGGCATGAAGAAAAATTGAGTTCAATCACACCATATTATGTCATAACATACTATGTTAACATATTAGAATAATATATGTAATACACAAAGGACCTGTGATTTTATCAGTGGTAATTGAAAAACTCATTTCACCAATACAGATTTCTATACATCTATTACTTAGTTCTTAAGAGTTCTTAAGGCTCAGAAAGGTTTGTGTGATTTGCTATAGTCACATTGACAGTAAAATGGTAAACATTTGAGACTAGATCCAAGTCCAGCATTCTATCCACTACATCACAGTGCCTTCATTATTATAGCAGAATAGTAATAATACTAATATTGTTGTGTTAAGGATGGGGTTTCATTGTTTTCAAAAGTGTTTAGGTAGGAATGATCCTGGAATGCCACTCTCCTATTACTTTTTAATATTTAATGCTTTGTTGATTTTTACACAGTTGGATAAAATGACTTTCACAAATGGATAAAAGTTTTAAGATCAAACTTTCTCCTCTGAAGGTGCACTTCAATCATCTTTCAAGCAACTCAAGCAAAATACAGAACAATGAGAATAATGTGTATCAAATCCCCACTGCTATACTATTTTACTTCTGCTATGGCTCTATATTGTGAAAGTTTTTCTTTCCTTGTAGTATGACGATTACAAGCATTTGATTTGGTGAAATCTATTAAAACTATCATTCCTAATGGATTTTTTTTGTTTTTATGAATCAATTTTTTGTTACAGTGTTCAATTCATGTGTTGAATTCTGAAGGATATTTAAGGTCTATATTTATAGAATTGTATGTTAATTTAGGAAGGATAGTCAAGTTTTGGAATAATTCTAGACATGTGAATACACACTAGCTGCTGACTAACTAACTACATATAATATCGCAGTTATGTTGCACAGTTTCTACAATACTGTGTAACATAAAAAAAATTATCACAAAATCTGCATCAATCAATCCTAACAGGGCCCTTATGGATTTCTATTCTATTTTTTTTTCCAGTAACAATAACCTGGTCTCGCAGTTCTATAAAAGACTCAATCTTTTCTTCAGTATTCATTGTCATTAAGTTAATGGTTTAATTAATCAGAATGCCACATGTGGGCAGCCTTTTAATTTCACTTTGGGGGCTTAGCTGTTTTATAGACTCTAACCAGAGGTAAAAAAACATTTTTTATTATATTTCATAATTTCAGTGATGTGTACCTGTTACCAGCCTTTACTGTTGGTTAGTGAAGTGATATCTATTTGGGACAAAAATATTTCCGTAAATTTTAACCTGTTTTATCATGTGCTCTGAAAACATCTATCAATCATTTTGATGAAGAAATATTCATTTTAACCTTTCATATAATGGGGTGTTTCCCAATATTATTTAAAGTTTTGTTAGAATATTTTCAAAATCTATTTTGCCATTCTGAAAATATACATTGAGATTAATATTTCATGGGTAGAAATTGCTGTTATACATGTTTTTTGTCATTCATCTTTGATTTCAGGATATCAATAAGTCTTGTGATATGTGCAGCCCCAAATTTTTTCCTACTTGACTTTATGCTTAAGGTTTCTTGCCTATAATATAGAAAGGTATTTATAAGTATCACTTATTCAAGTTAGCCTTGAATTTCAATGTCTACCATCACTATTTTTTGTCACAATATTGACAATTATTCACTTAATGCGTATAAATGGTATTTTATATAATTGGGAAAGAGTTTATATCACTATTTACCATCATCATTTTCAGATATTTTTGTTGTTGAATTTCAGATGGAAATGGTTCATGGATAATTCACTATCCTTCTATTCTTTTTATATAACATTCTGTGCAAACATTATGCAAATTGATAAAGTTACTGCTTATTTTAACTAAATCAACATGGAAATTTAAGTTCATTTTCAAAATATTTCTTGAAGCATCTTCACACAAGTGAAAAAGCAAAGAATTTGTCAGGGATGACGTATCTTTCACTTTGATGGCACATGGTCTCTTCTAAGCCTCTGTATTTTGAAACCTTTTCACTCCAATAGAAATTATAAAAAATTCATATGGTGATATTAAGTTATTTTATATGAATTAATCCTATATCTGTACAGCTGAAACCAATAATTATGTATATGATTTTCTAGTTTCCATATAGTTTATTTGATGAATTCTTGAGGTGGTTGATAACTTGAATAGTTAAATAATAAAAAGTAATACATTTTAGGGATTATTATGCAATCATGTTTAGTTTTTGTTCTCTCTGACAGAAATGTGAATATTGTTTCCTCCTGTTGAAAGGGGAGTCACTTCACAAAAGGAAATATTGCTCTGAGGTGGAAGATCATTCAGAAGGTGATGGAAAAGGGAAAAGCAGCTCAGAAGTGAAGAGAAAAGCAATTATTTTGACCCAAATTGAATCAAGATTAGTTAAGTGAAAGAAGAAACATTTCAAAGCTGTTGCTGGGAGCTGATCTGATAGGAGGGCTGCTGTTCTAAAAGGATTATTCATCTGTAAATTACCAACAAAATCCTACAGAAATAACAAGAAAGAGAAACTCCGTTCAAAATAGCTACAGAAGATACAAAATATTTGGGAGTATGTTTAACAGAATATATCAAGTAGCTATATGAATTCATCTATAAAGAACTCTTTGCATAAAGTCAGACCTAGATAATTTGAGAAGTGTTAATTAGGTCAATTCCATATAATATAAATGACAATGGCATCTAAATTAATCTACTTTGCCCATGGCTGGCCAATCAAACTACCAAATCATTATTTTATACAGCTTGAAAAAATAGTGACCACACTCATAAAGAGGAAATTAAGGTAAAGAATCTCAAAGGTAATTATAAAAAAATTAGTGACAAGCAAGGTGGTCTATGAGTACTACATCTGAAACTATATAACAAAGCATTAATTACTAAAAATGACTTGGTACTGGTTTAGAAAAAATAGGGAAATTTTTTTAGAACACATAGGGTACACAAAATATAGAAGCAAGTAAATATAGCAGCATAGTGTTTGATAACTCCCAATATTAAATTTACTAGGGTAAGGTGTCACCATTGTCAAAACTTTGGTGAAAACTTTGACAGTATTAGGTATGATACAATTTACCAATATTAATTTAAAATAGCTAAATGCACCACCTTAAAAATATAAATCTTTTATTGTATCTAAAGACCTAGAGAATTGAAACTTGGCTAAACTGGGTCCCAGTAAATGGAGCATCCACTGATCAACACCTTACTCCTATTCCTTATAAAGAAAACTAAAATATTGTAAACAGGCATATGTTGGCTTATCCCAATTTGCTTCATGACAAGACATAAATGTTTTTCAGGGGGATGGGTATGGCACAAAGCCTCCACTTCCTATTCCCAAACCTTCCCCAGCATGACTCAGAGCCCCAGATTGGGTATATTTTTTGTTCTTCACCTTTTGGATGAGCAATCTAGTCCAGAGTCAATGAAAGGATAACTGGTTTATCCAAATGAAGTGCCTTATCATTTCCTGTGTTTCTTCATGAGACCACAGCAAAAAGCAACCTGAATTGTGTTAATTTGAAATATCTGAAATTGCCTTATTAACTAATACTGATGCAATAACATTCAGTTCAAACTTTATCACTTTGAGTGATCTAATTTAGCTAATCTCACAGATTCTAGCTTTAGGGAAGATGGAAGTCTGGAATAAAGAGGAAGATGCTAGCTATCATGAACACTAATTTGCTTATACTTTACAAAAGATACATACTCTTTCTACAACTTCACCAACGCTTACTGCTGACAGTTTCCTTTGGTAGGAATACAAACGTTCTCAAATCCATGTGTCTTAGAAAACTCTGAAATTTACAAATGCTTTATACTTAACTAGCTCTTTTTTTAAGTTAGAGTCAAAGCTGTTATGTAGGACAAGAAGTTATTTTTTCTTTGATGTTCATATTTTGTGTGAAATCTATAGAAATTAGTGCTTATCAGAAGAAAAGAAGAAAATGAAAAGTGGAAACAGATTCTTGGAATCTGTTATGAATAAAAAGCCATAAGAGGTTAAAGCAAATATGACTTAAAGATTTAATCAACAAATATTTAGGATTTATTTATTGGATTTCTAAAAGAAAGTGGAAAATTTTGCATATGCCCTCTGATATAAAATCATGTTAATATCTGATTCACAACTGAGTTACAAGAAAATATCAATTAATAGTAAGACAAATCCTTTCAAATAAGATGCCTATAAAACCATTTCAGTAAGAATAATGAAGGTAAGGACAGAAGGATAATTTTTTCAAGACCAGAATTACTTGTCTAATAAAAGTTGACACATAAAAACTTAGCATTTGCAAATCAAAGCACTTCATTTACATTATCTCATTTGGTCTTCATAGTATCCATGTTCGGAATGTATTATAGATGTCATTCCCCTTTTAAAGATGAGGAAAATGAGGTGTATATCTATATCTATATACACATGGACAAACATAGTAAATATTTAACAATTGGCTCTCCAAAAACCCATGAGTTACTTCTACATTTGATTGGTATTATTAACATTTTTCCACCATGTAAATATTTACAGATGTAAATGTTCACACTGTCAATGCTCACTGAAAATTTAACAATATGAGCTAGCTTCGGCACTTCTCTGCTTACAGAGATTAAGTGACTTGACCATGATTACACAACTAGTAATTATTAAAAATGTGATTCAAAATAACATCTCTACTCTCTTCAAGGCCAGTGAGTTTTCTATCACAAAATACTCCCTTTATTTTGGGACTTTCAAAGGCAATTTAGAAGAAGCTAAAATAATAAACAGTAAACTCCTGTACCAATAGAAGAGATGGATAAGAAAAAGGAGGAGATAGACTGGTAAATATGAAAACATGAGAGAATAAAGTAATCTATGATGAAGAATTGAACCTTTGGTTTACAGGAATCATGAACTTACATGATCTTGGGGGGCCTCTCACTAAGTCACTCACTTTAAATTTTTGTCCCCATCCAGAGTTTCTGCTAAAGCTATCCTAATTTGGCTGGTGTCTAAGTCTCTTTTAAAAAAACGAGCGTGTTTAAAAAGAAAAGAATGTGTAGACACTCAGACTAATATGACACTGGACATATGACAAGATTTTTTTTAAAACTTGACAAAAGCATGAAGGATTTATATGCAAACCCTATAATAGTGTACTTTTCTTTCCTCTGCTGGGCCTTTATCCATCAGGGTCTTATAGCACTCTTTAGACTCAAGGTGTCATCCTCCCCGCAACCCCATGCCAACAAGGTAACAACTCTGAGTTGTTAGAGTGCCACTATGATATTCACACCATCTACAGTGGCCATGAATATCCTAGTATAATTTTGAATTGTGAAATACAAGAGACTCTCCCCATGGAAGACAGAATCAAAATATTCGTTCAGCCACTAGAAAGCCAAATCCATCATAGTAACAAAAATCTATACAAAATAACAATGCAGAGGACAATACCATCCCTAAACCTTCCTCCTGCTAGCCTTCCCACAAACTAGCTCCATTAAATAAATCACAAGCAGGCTTCCCTTGAACAAAATGCCCTTTTTTCACTCACAGCCATCTGTAGGCTTGCCTGCAGCCTTCAGTTCTGATTGTTGTATCACTAATTTCCTCCCAGCTCTGCCTCTTCCTGCTCCACCAGTTCCGCAAACTCCTTCTACCACAGGCTCCATGTGACACAGATTTCCATGGGCCTATTAATGAATGGTATTGACCCATTTTTCATGCTTTTCTTGCATCTCTCTCATTTCTCTTCCCAGTTTTTCCTCCACCTGTCTAACGTGATTTTCAAAATCCTTTTTGAACTCTTCCATGGCCTGAGTCCATTGGATATCTATTTTGAGTGTTTGGGATACAGAAGCCTTGACTTCTAAGTCTTTCCCTGATGGTAAGCATTGTTCTTCCTCATCAGAAAGGAAAGGAGGAAACATCTGTTCCCCAAGAAAGTAGCCTTCTATGGTCTTATTTTTCTTCCCTTTTCTGGGCATTTTCCAAGCCAGTTACTTGACTTCTGAGATTCCTCTCCACCCCCACCTCACTAGTGCTTGGGGTCTGAGATTCAAATGCTGCTCCCCAACCTCAGGGCTTTCAGCATCGGGTGGGGCTGCTATTCAGGGTAAGATTAAATTCAGGTTCTCAGATGGGGGCAGGGTCACCTCCCAGGCTCAGTTCCCTCAGGGGGTTTATGCAGAGATCTTCAGTAATGGATCTGAGATCCTGTCTGCTCTGGAAGCCCCTGGCCACCACTATCCCTGCTGCTGCCTCCCTAGGGGGCCTGAGTTATGGAGACACCCTGCTCCCCTCTCGGCCAGCCAGATAGGGTCTCTCACTGACCTGTGGTGCCTGTGGGTTGAGGGACCTTCTTGGCCACTGGAGGTTCTGTCCATGAAGCCTGTTCCGATCTGCTCCACTCAGGGCCGTGTGGCCAGCACAGGGCTGGGCTCCACTGTCTGGTGTGCGATGGACCTTTGGTGCCAGTTTTTCAGGGCTCTCTGGAACAGAAATCTCCTCCACTCCATTGCTGTGCAGCTTACAGTGCTCCAGAATTTGTGGGGAGCTCCTCCTTATAGGTAATTTATGGACTGTGGGTTCGAGTTAGCAAATGTGAATCTTTCTACTCCGCCATCTTGGCTCCTCCCGCCCTATTAATGAATGGGAAAGATTTTCCTTTTAAATTACCATTACAGTTAAATATCTTCTTCTCTGGTGCTACTCACATCACCAAGGATCTTTGCAGTACTCAAGATACTGAATACTTCTTTAGGTATATCTCTTCCTAACTGTTAACCCCCCAAAAGGGGAAAAGAACTTGAGTCCAAGAGATAAACGATCTTGCTCCACTGGGTGATCATACCCCAAATGCTTTACAGGACTAGTGAAGGAGAAGGTCTGGGTATATTCTTCTATATTTCTACCCTTCTATCTGTTATTCTTTGGTGCCAGCTCCAATCTGACCCATGAACTGTTTGCATAGGTTTCTTCATTTGGGCCTTGTTCCTTCATGTATATGGTTCCTTGAATTGCTGCATGATTCTTTTTTCACTATCGAAGTAGGTTCATTTATGGTTTATTTATGCTCAGGCAACCCTCTAGGGAATCAAATTTATGTAGGTGCTCTACTTTCTGTGTTCTTCAGTTTTCCATTTTCGGGTTGCTATGAATACTCTTTTTAATGGCCAAGCCAAAACATAGAGCTCTGGTGTTTGACCTATCTGTGAATTTGTATTGATAGTGCATTTTTTCTTATTGTTAATATAATTTTGCTTCTTATTGAGATCTTTCCCAGCCTTTAGTAGACCTAGGTGACCTGCAAAAATCACTTGGATTTGGGATCACAAATAATAATGACTCTATTTGTTCCTGGATTCATGGGCATTTTAGATTGTGAGGCCAAGGATTCTAGAAGGCTGGAGTGTATTGGCAAGCAAAATGGAATCTTTTGCTGTTTTTATTTTTGGTATAATCAAGTGCCTCTGATTGAATAATGTGATTAAAGATCTTCCCCATCCATTAAAGGGCCTGGGAAGATTTGCAAGAAGGCCTCTAAGTTTTTTAATGAGGCACTGGTTCTCAAGGATTATGGTGCCCTCTGACCCTGAAAAATGTATAAGTACTCTGATGTGAGGTTTTACTTTGGGGCTTACTCATTGGAAATTTTGTTAAGCCAGATGAGACTCTGGGCTGCCACTAAGAAGCCCCTGGTTTTGAAAACTCAGATGTTGGCGCTTCTCTCTCTAGTAACTATGTATGTTCAGATAGTTATCTGTCTGTTGATCTGTCAGGCAGCTGGAAGCACTGTCTGTTAATTTTGATTTCTCTATATTTTCTCTGAAGTTCAGAGAGTTGACTTTTTTCCCCTGAACTAAGTAAATGATATATGCGCTTGATTAAAGTGAATGTTGAACCCTCAAAAGTTGTCTTTCCTTTTAGAAAAGCAGATCAAAGGACCTGTGATAGCAGGCCCTCCAGTGTATGTTGGGGTGCTTGATTTTATGGAATTAAGTGTCAAACATCCAATCTAAACAATCAACAAGCATTTATTAAATGTCTACTAACCAGCAGTCAATGTGTTGGGTTCTCGTGATACAATGACAAATATAAAATAATACCAGCCTTCAAGGACTTTATATTATATATTCATGGAGAATGAATATGAAGAGGCATACATAAAATACATGATAAATAAAAACAAGCTAGTTTTGGGAGGAGCTTTTAAAAGGAGCTAGGGATGTCAGAAAAGGTTTAGCATAGAAGGTACAACATAAGCCAAATCTTGAAGGAAATGAGATATTAGAGGAAATATAGATAAGGAAAATATAAATTCTAGGCCTGGGTGGGAAATGTCATGTATGGGAAATGGAATGCCATGTATAAAGAATACCAAGGTCATTTTGACTGCATCATAGTGTGTGAGGAGTAATTTATAATGAAGTATAGTTTGGGGACAATCATAAAGAGCTTTCAGTGGCAAGTGAAGGACTTTATATTTGACCCTAATGGTAATAGGGAGCCATTGGAGTACAAGAGGAGAGTGACTTGGTCAGACTTCTTCTTTAGGAATATTATTTTGGCAGTCACCTGGAAAATGTACTAGCCAAGGAAGAGACAAAACAGGGAGACCAATAAAAAGGCAAGAATGAAGCAAGAGGTGTTGAGGATGGTCATATGAATAAATATAAAGGATGAAAGATGTTGTAGGGGCAATTGAGTAGATAGTATAAATGTTAGCCTGAGAGATCAGATAGATAGGAGAAATGGACATGTTGGTAGGCATCAAGAAAAGACAAGATACAGAATGGGGGAAAGGGGTTTGTAGGAATAATCTGCTGTGGAAAGTGATATCAAAGAATGACTAATACAAGGTTACTGCTCCCCTATACTTCAATTTCATTAAAAGGACCACATCGACAAGATGATAAGAACCAAACATGTTCCTGACCTTATCCAAAAGTAATTACAGAAAGCAGGGTAAGAATACATGCCTTACAATAAAAAAGCAGTACTACCATTTTTATAGTATTTACAAAGTGTCAGGGTCTGTGCTGATCTCTTTACAATTATTATCCCATTTGATCCTAATGATAACCCTGGGAAACAGGTGCTAATATTATTCCTATTTTACAGATGAGGAAATTGAGGCAGACTTACGGTTAAGTGACTTGTAAAAGGTCAATTAACTCATAAATGTCTAAGACCTGATTTGAACACAGGAGTTTTTGGCTTCAGATACAGTGTTCTCTCCACTGTGCTACTTAGCATCACTAGCACTTATGTGCTTCCTACACTTAAACATTTATTGACTGACTCATATACATATACATGTACAAATGCGTGTACTACATACACATATACATTTACATGCATATATATAATATATATACATATATTATATATACATATATACATATATATGTGTATGTGTGTGTGTGTATATATATATATATATATATATATATATATATATGAATGTTATTTTTCCTCCCTAGTCTGATATGTGAATAATTAGGATTCAGTCATACAGCAACCTCAGGCATAAGAACTTGACCATGTTGGTCTATGAGGGGTACCACAGCTTCCTGATAATTTTACTTTGAGATAATTATAATTGTTGAGGTCTCTCAAATTCACCATTAAAATTTTACTTTCCCCCTTCCTTCATTTTTGGTCATAAAGTAGTCCTATACAGGAGACTCCCCTCTTGCCCCCAATGCAACATATCTTTAAACAACGCAATGTCTGAAATTTTTGTTTATCCAAATGATTTTTCCCATGCTAACAAATCACTACATGTGATCCTCTGTACCAGTCTTGAGCACTGTAGCTATCACCTTACTATTACTTCACATACACAGCATATGCATATACTACATCTGGTAAGAGAAGCATTCTTTACAGAAGAATCTAGTGGTTTGACCATTGGATTATGCCATTGCTGAAGGAACTAGAAGGGTGTAGACAAATGATTAGACAAAAGAATATTTTCAGTATTTTAGTATGAAATACAAGAATGCCACAGAAAATAGAAAGTCTTAAAAGGTTTTATCTGGGTTTGTTTTTTTTCTTTTACTCTATGTTATTGTCTATGGTTTTAACATGAACTAAACATAGCAATGAAATATTGTGAGTAAAAATAAGGGAGCTGGAAGGAATCTTAGTTAATACCTAATTCAGTTATTAATAGTATATTTTGTTTGAAAATCACCAATATTTCCCAAATATCCAAATAATGACCCTACCATGCATATGAACATACATATTATATCTCCTCCTGAAAATTTTATTAACATGTCTAATACAGCTATTTAAAATGATTGCATGTCATACTGGATGTACATTTGTAATTTGCCTATTAAAAGAAAGGAAGGTCATATGCTTTAACTTTGGTAATTTAGCATTTTCTACTTTGATGTCTTTGATAGGACTACCCCTGCAGTTAACATGAATATTTTTGCCATTTAACTTTGTCCTACTTTATGCTGTTGCAGCCGCAATATGCGCGGTCCTTTTGGTTCTACAGCATAGTAATTTCACATAAGTCTCCTATCAGGGAAGCATGTAGCCGATGGAAAGCCAAGTTTGGAGCCTAAAGATCTGAATTCAATATAACCTCAGGCAGTTACTAGTGACGTTACTCTTGGCAAGTCAGTTAATCTACATTTCCTTATCTATAAAATGAAGATAACAATAACATCTACCTTCCAGGTAGTTGGGAAAACAAAATGAGATAATAACGTAAATCACTTATTAAAGTACCTGGCACAGAGCAAGTGCTATACTAATGTGTGGGAGTGTAGATATATAGACACATACACATATATAGGTGCATGTATACACACACATACACATATATGGGTGTATGTATATACACACACACCTATACATATATGGGTGTGTACATAAACACACACATGTATATAGAGAGAGACATTTAGATTCATCTACTAAAACTATTCTTCTATAATTGAGCATATATTTTATTTCCATTTTTAAGAATAAATACTATTACTATTGATATTTAAGTAAAATTTGTCTGCTTTTCTTTGTTTTACATTGTTTTATTTTGTTTTAGTTTGCTATTTAAAAACCTACTTAGAGTATAATCCCAGTAATATCATCTTTGGATTTAGTAACTTATCCTTGAGCACTTTAAAAAAGTAACTTATTTTACCTTTTCGATTAAGAATAATTTATTCTTTACCCCCTAATCACCCCCCCATGAAAAAAGTAGAAGAACATCATAACCTTTGTGATGAATATAATTAGGTAGACCAAATTTCCACCTTGTCCACATTAAAAAATGTATGTTTCATTTTGCCAGGTGAGCCCATCACCTCTCTGTCAGGAAGCATGAAGGAAGAAGCTTCATTGTTAGTTTTCTGGAGTTGTGGTTGGTCATTGAATTGCTATGAGTTTTCAAATCTTTCAAAGTTATTTTTGAGTTGTCATTAAATAATTTTTTCTCCTAGTTTTGCTCACCTCACTCTGCATCAGTTCAAACCAATGTTCTCAGATTTCTCTGAAACTGTGCTTTTCATAATTTCTAAAGGCGCAATAATATTTCATTATATTCATGTAACAATTTGTTTATCTATTCCCCAAAGAGAGGCACCTTCTTAATTTCCAGGTCTTTATGGCTGCAAACTAGTTCTTTCAGAACTATGTTTTGGATATGAATCCTTCTCCTTTCTCCATCTCTTTATGGTATTGGCTTAGAAGAAGTTTAATAATTTCCATGACACCTTTCAGAAGCATAGAAAATGAAAATATACTGAACTCTAAGGCCTTATAGAATTTTTGAGTCCTAGAATTTGAGGCCTAAAAGAGCCCCAGGAATCATTTACTCCAACCTTCCCATTTATAGATTAAGAGACTGAATTCTTAAAAAAATGACTTGCATAAGGTCTTTCTTAAGCCATCGCTATCTAGTAACTTTAAAATTTGCAAAATCATACAATTTAAATCCATTTAAAAAAAAAATCCTAAGTAGCCAAGGCATGAAATTAAGTCTTTTAATTTCATTGCTGGAAAACCACTTGTACTACTATTACGTATTAAGATGATGATGGGGTTTGTTTTAAAATAAAATTAGAGAGACTTTCAGCAGACCGATATTGGTGTTTAGAATTTTTATTTCAGAGGAAAGGCAGTAATGAGTGACTTTTTAGTGGGAAAGGAGAAATAGACTGTGAAAATAGCTACCTTTGTTTAACTCAAAGTGAGTCACTGTCTGCAGGAACTCTCCCAAAAGGGTGTGTGGGCGTCCAGGGGCCTAGGCACTACTGTGATCTGTGAAGATGTCTGTAACAGCCAACACTTCTACTAATGAGACCTCAGAAATGTCTGATGATCTCCTCTAATTGCTCTAAATAATTGGAGAACTGCATGGTCTGGTCTTTCTCTCCTGATGACGGTCATTTCAAAAATGCTAATCTAAAAGTATTTGACTAGTGTTATAATTGGGTCCTTTGGTTTGCATTATTTGATGAAGCAAACAATCTGGCTAAAATATTGATAATCAAGTCCATCATTTTAAGCTTCACCAAATCCCAAAGATTACAGCAAAGATGTCTGAAAAAGGAACGATTTCACAATTAAAAGAATGTTTTTGCTGATTTCTAATTAAAAAAACAAAGGTCTGGTTTATATTTGTGTTTGAAATGAAGATATGCTTGACCCATATAATTTCATGGAAGACAAGCAATTAGAACATAATTCCAGGTGATTAAATTTTATGTTTATACTTGCCAAAAAGTGAATGATGCAGTAGATTATTTCAAAAGCATAAAACATTTCTCCCTTGAGCCAAATACACTATTTCATTCTAATATCAGACCTAGAACTGTCACTCCTGACTACACTATTAATGTGCTATAATCCATAAAATGAAATTATGTTCATTATGCAGTGATCAACATAATATAATTTAATGGGAGCCTAAGGGTAGGGAGAGAAAAAACAAACCTCTAGTTCTAGACCAAACTGTGGAGCAGTTAGTTTTGGGTGCTCTCAGTTTCACCTTTCAACTTTCTACCCTCTTTTAATTCATTCATATTTGTCCAATCATTAAAGCAACGTTTATTGAGCACCTGTTATTTGTAAAGCTCATTGCTATCTGCTGCGAAGAATTCAGTGATGAATGAACTCCAGCCATCTATCAAGCTGCCTCCATTCAAGTTCACAAGATTCACCTCTCATGGATAGGGTCTGTGAAGGCTCTATCACACCAATGTTCTAATTAGAAAGTTCAGCTGAGATTTATTTGATGTTTTGGCCTTTTTAGTATTTCCTTTGACTTATCACTTGAAAATCCCTCCAGTATAACCTGAAAAATCCTGTTCCCCTAATCCTTGTCATTCAGAACTACTGAAGTAGAAGAAAATAGGAAGAAGGGGAATTTTTTTTACATACTCAAAGACAGAAGAGTACTCAAGAGTGTTAAATAGTACAGAAAAGGACAAGAGGATGATGACAGAGAAAACTATTTCACAATTAAAAGGTTAGAGGTGTCCTGGAGAGAGGAGCTTCAATAAAGCGGTAGAGATGTAAATCAGATCTTTTGGGGGTTAGGGAATGGAAGGAACCACCCCTTTCCACTTCCCCATTTCCATTCTGTTTCCAATCTGTCATTACCTCTCCCTTTCTCAAGTTCAACCTCACACTTTCTTCTGTCTCAACCCCTCCACTTACTAACCCTCTGAGTTTTCCTTCTTCAAAGGAAAAATAAAAATAAGAAAGCAGTGCCCCAAAACTTTGTTTGAACATACGAACCAAGGAAGCTATGGTAAAGCTATGTTGGGGGTGGAGAGGGAGAATTGGCTCTATTTAGTTTTTAATTCCCTCCTCTAAAGTAGGAAGAGAAGGAGCATTTTTTTTTTTAAACTAAGCCTTTTTCTTCCCACTGGGCAACCCAGGGGTAGGACATTCTCTTTGGTTCCAGATTCTACTCTAACATTAGGTCTAAGGCAAGAGATTTATAGGAGATATTTTCCATATTATCTTCCTGATCTGACAAAAAGTGGTTCACTCTTTAGTCTATATCAAATGGGTCCCAGCAATGGGGTCAGTTGGGTCCATTCTTTGTAATTTTAGGAACTTTTCAATAAAAGCCATTAATAAAAAGTTTTTATTGTAATATCTTTGCCCACCTAACACTTTTAGAACCTCTAGTTAGGGATATACTCTGATGTTTTAAAGGACAGAGCTTTAGACTGCTGATTTGTTTGAATTCTATATATTTCCATCTAGCCCCTGGCATCTCCCATATTGCATTTCAATATACAAGTATTATCTGTAGAACTATACAAAACCAATATACAAAGTAATTATGATTGATCATAAGTTTTTATATGAAATAAAACCATAGGATAGAAACAACTTAAAGAATGAGAAAAAAAATCGTATAGAAAAATCTGCTTGCATCAGATATTGGATAGAGAATAGATTGAGAATAGATAAAAAAGTTAGAGATAGTTGGGAATGTTGAGGGCAGGGAGCCATATGTTGAGGTTTGGGGTGCCTGGGACCCCAAAATACCAACACCCCGGATCCTGCCCAAATGAATTCCACCCTAGCCTTCTTTCAGCCAAAGTAAAACAAAGTTCATTAAAGATTCTCCATATTGGGTTGACTCTTAAGAAGCCTCACCATTTGTGACATTTGTATTAACAAGAGGGTCAGATAGAATTGGAGCGAGATTGAATCTGAGCACCTTCATGGAGACAAGAAGGATCTTATATGCAGAAAAACCGTGGGACAGATCTGGGGGTGGTTGAGTAGTCTGGGGTGATGGGAGAAGGGTTTTAGGGAGGGTCTCCAGGAGAGGTCTCGGGAGGATCTTTAATGGGACTAGAGTGACTACAGGTCAGAATCAAGACAGTGGGATTCTGATGTAGTCAAGAGGTGGGAAACTGCTGGAGGCAATCAGAGATAACAGACCTTGGAGGGCTGGAGTGGGAAGCAGGCAGGGCAATCCAGAGGTAACTGATGATGGAGGTCTAGGCTAGGTTAAAGGTAACAGATTTGGGCATGAAAAGTCAGATTAAGTGGGAAGATCCAAGGAGAGTTCAAGGAGATTCCCAGAGTCTGTACCACATCAAGAAGGAAGGTTAAATCATCTTTTCACTAGTTTTTTTTTTTAGACTTAAATGTCAGAACATAAATACAGAATAGAGGGGAAAAAAACACCTATCATAAACTTAAATATTAGAACTTAATTACAAAGTAAGAAAAAAAAGCATGTCCTGTGCATAGCAAAACATAAGAGAGGGTTCAAAATATGTAACAAATTTTCAAGGAAAGCCTGTGTGATAAATAATACATGTTGTGTTGAGAGCTGTCCTTTTCTTTGCTTCCTTGTAAGTTTTCTTTTGTTCTCTGCTGTGCACTTTTTACTTGTTCTTTTTTCACCCTTCCTCCCTCCTGTCCCCAAGAAGGCTATATTTAAGTGCAGGCATATTACTACATAAATATAGATATAATACATATACATATATACACACATATACATACATATAGACATATATTTTCCTTTCCCTAACGAATTGATCTCTATTTTTGTTTCTGTATATATCTTGTTTCTTATCCCTCCTCACTCTTCTGCTTTACTTCTATCCGCTATTTTGCACTTCTATTACTTACCTATCCCCCTCAAAAGATCCCTTCCCATCCTCTCATTCCCATTGATCTAAGCATCCTTCTATGCCCCCTTTAAACTATTCCCTCCCCCTCCCTTAGAAATCTCTTCTTTATCCTCTCTCCCCTCCCTATTCTCTTACTATTTTATTTCTTCTGAGTTTAGAAGATTTTCATACTCTTCTAGATATATATGTGTGTATATATATATATGTATGTACATATATTCTATATATTGTTCCCTTGTTCCTGATGAAAGCAAGTTACCAGAATTACCAGCCCTCCTCCCCCATCTAATTCCTCAGTATTTATTGATTCTTCCTCTTGCACATTGTTTGTACAAAATAATTACTCTTTTCAAATGTTCCTAAATGGTTTTACTTTTTAGTCATATTATACCCCAATCTTTCTTATGAATTACCCAATTACTAATGAATGACAATCTTAGACATACATACATTTTAAATACATAAAAAGTAAATGGTCTGTGCTTATTGAATTCTTTGTAATTAGTCTTCGGTATGTCTCTTATGTTTCTTTTTGGCTCTTGTATGTCGAATCTTCTATTAGTTCAGGTTTGTTTTTTTTGACCACCTTGAAAGTCTGACAATTGACAAAATGTCTTTTTTTTTTCATTCAGGATTATGCTTAACTTTACTGGATATGATATGCTCAGCCAGAGCCCCAGTTCTCTTTCTCCTTGATACATAGTGTTCCAAGACCTGCAGTCCTTTAGTGTCTCCACTGCTAGGTCTTGAGTGATTCTAGTCATGGCACCTTCACATATAAATTGTTTTATTCTTGATGCTTTCAATATTTCATCCTTGAGCTGGGGATTTCAAAATTTGACTATAATATTCTTATGAGTTTTCTTCATAGGGTCTCTTTCAAGTGATGTTCAACTGATTTTTTCTATTTCTACTCCCTCCCCCCCCTTGTTCTAATGATTCAGGACAATTTTCTTTAATTATTTCTTATTTTACTGTAGCAAAATTCGTTTTTGGTCATAGCTTTCAGGCAGTCCAATTATTCCTATGTTTTCTCTTCTTGATCTGTTCTCCAGATCAGTTTTTTTTTAATAAGATGTTTCACTTTCTCTTCTATTTTTGCATTCTTCATGTTTTGTTTAATTATTTCTAGATCTCTTATAACTGATTTTTTTACCTTGCCCAATTCTAATTTTCAAAGTATCATGTTCTTTTTTAATCACTATCTCCTTTTCTAATTGGTTGACTTTCTTTTCCCTTCTTTGCTTCAATATACTCCTCTGAAGATGAACCCCTGTTCCTGCTCTATTCCCATAATAACTTTCTATGGTTGGATTTTTTCTCCTTTACTTGTGCATTTTTTGTAGTGATATATTAATTTTTGTAATCACCTCTAGCCCTGGGGTAGTGGGGATGGTGCCTCTTGGCCCAGATCTCAGTTCCCTACTCTAGCCTGGAACCAAAGCCAAATGTCCAGCCTCCTGTAAGTGCCCACAGCCAAAGACATTCTGCCCCACTGCTTCTGCGCCCACCTGGTGTGTGTTGGTTTCTTCTTCCCCCTTGCTGCTCTCTGCAGCACAGCTGGGTCTAGTATTCCTTGTCAGCAGAGGTTTCCTTGACCTTTCCCTGCTCAGATGCCCAATTGCCCTCAATACCCCTGAGGTAAAAGTTCTGGTGGCTAGAGGCAGCTTTCCAACCCAGGTATCCAGAAGACTTACCCCTTGTTGTCAATGTAGACGCTAGCCTGGAGGTGTTTACTCTTCACAGGAACCAAACTTCATCCTGGGACCATCTCCAATCATCCTGATCTGTACCTTAGCAATGGATCCAGATGACTCTAGAGGAGAGAATGAGCTCAGTGACTGCACAGCCCCGCCTCACTTAAATCCAATTCGTTTACAAGTAATGACATCACCTTCCTGACGTCATGGTCCTCTTCGAGAATGAAGAACAAACACACAGTACTGCAAGGATACTAAAAATAGAGAAAGCATATTCAGAAATAAGGAAACATTGATTTAATTGGATGTAGTGTCCTGGCCTCTGAGTTTACCTGATGATCTAATGAACAGAAGCCTGGAAAGGAGCTATTGTCTCTCTGCCCTAATTGTTTTATAAATAGACCACCAAGTTACTATCAATAGACCAGTCCTTTAGTTGTCCTGGAAAATTAAGTATTAGTAGCTAGGTGGATCTGGAGTCATGTAGACATGAGTTCAAATCCTGCCTCACACATTTAGGAGTTATGTGACCCTGGGCAAGATACTTAACCTCTGTTTGCCACAGTGTAGTAGGAGAGCTCCTGTGAAGATAAAGGAGAAAATAATTGCAAAGTACTTAGTAAAATGCCTGCCACATAGTAAGTGCTATATAAATGTTAGCTATTATTATTAAATTTTTAAAGGAAACCTTGCCTTCTCTGGGTATGACCAGTACTGTACTGCTTATTGCAAAATTTGTAGAAAAAAATATTCTATATTCATTTTCTCTGTTTCTTTACCAATCACTCACTTATGAACCTCCTGAGATCTCATTTACATCCTACTTTCCTCAAATTACTCCTTACACAGTTATCTATGATCTCCTAAAAGCTAAATACTTTTCTCCATCTTTATCTTCCCATCTTTTTCTGTCGCTTCTGTAGGTCCCAAAGGAGAATGAGTGAGGAGGAAAAGGGAGAGGATTGAAAAAGGGAGAAAGGAAGAAAAAAAAAGGAGGAAACTTTTTTTTTCAGCAGTGGGAGGTATCCCACTGTAGAGAGCTCTGATAGGGGAGGAGAGACTATTATCAGACATAAAGACTTTATAACGGGTACGATTTAAAGGGATTTGGCATTTCAAGAGATAATTTGTCCTGTTCTAAGAGAAGGTGAATCAGAGTTTGAGTGGTTAAGTGATGTCAAGAAGAACGAGAAATCATAGAGCAAGAGAAAAACCTTACAAACCCTATTCATTCATTCTTCGTTTCCCAGAACCTGATTTCTTAAACTCATTCCCTCAACCCGCTCACCCCAAAGTCTCAACCATACATTTTGTACCGGTTCCAACATATCCCTTGTAATTCCTGTTCTATAGGCAACAGACTTACCTTCATCTTAACTTTTTTTCCCTTTCTCATTCCTTCTGTCTTCTGGCAATCACCAAGATTTGACTCCCTCCTTGACCACCCTCTCTAGTGCTGACTCTACTTTCATTCATTCCTCTCAGTTTTCTGGTCAGGGCAGGGTAACTGGAATACTCCTTAAGTCTGATTTTTGCTTCCAAGTTCTCCCCTACCTCTGTCACTCAGTAACTTTTCCTCCTTTCAGGTCTATATAATCCACATCTTTCACCCAATCAAAATTCTGGTAGCAGTTGTTTATAGACCTCTAGAACATAACCCCTTCTTCTTCAACAACTTCAGTATCTGACTCATAATCATTATCTTCTTCAAAACCCTGGTCCTTATCCCAGAGGATTACTCAAAATACACAATGAAACTCCCTTAAGTACCTTAACTTGCCCAGTTTCTCAACCTACTTACTATGACCAACTCCTCCATCCTATCTCACTTACAAGAAAAATCATGACACCTTTCATTTTGCAAGTCTTTTTTACATGCAGTTTGATATTTCTGAAAGAAAGTTGGAGATGTGAGATTGGAGGTAACAGAGGAAAGGGCAGCATAGATAGATTTGAGAATCATCACCATAGGGATGTGTCCCAAAAATCTAGAGGAAAGTGATTATCTAGGAAAAGAGGGCGATCAACAGTGACGAATGCTAAGGAGAGGCCGAGAAGAATGACAACTGAGAAAGGGACATCGAATTTGGAAATAAGGAAATCATTGGTAAGTTTGGAGAGAGTAGTTTCAATGAAATAATGAGGACAGAAGCTGAATTGAAGGGAGTTAAGAAGAGAGAAAGAAAAAAGGAAGTAGAAGCACATATTGTAGAAATTCTTCTCAAAGAGTTTATCTACCAGGAGTGGAAGAGATATAGGATGATAGAGGGGGTGAAGAATCAACTAATTTTTTTAAGGATGGGGCTTAAATATTTGTGGGCAGTAGGGTAGAAGTCAGTAGACAGGGAGAGATTGAAGATAATGATAGAGAGAGGATATCAGAAGAGGCAATCCACTGGAGGAGATAGGATAGAGTGGGATCTTGTGCAGGTAGCAAGCTTTGTGTGGGCAAAGATTAAAGTCACCTCTTCACATGTGTCCTTCAGGAGGATATCTATCCACAATGCCAGCTGCCACAAGAATAGTAAGAATAGAGAAAGCAAATTCAGAAAGGATGAAACACTGATTCAATTGGATGTGTATGGAAATATTTGTGTTTGTTAATATTCATTACATTTATCACAAAAAAAGAAAATTTAAAATAAAAATTGTGAGAATAAATATATTGAAGGTTTTGTGTGATATTTTAATAGATTCAAGGTTTAAAAGAGACTACAGACAAGAAGTGCACCTAGGAAAACTTCTGAGTGTCTAAATTGAGTGAGCAAATTAACTTTCCAGGGGTTATTTGAAATTTAGGATTTTTGTCTCTGATAATATAAGGAAAGATTGTGTATTCTCTTAAGTGAATTTCAAGCATCTGCAAGCAAGTGAAGGACATATCCAGTGAGAAGAAATTACTTTTCAAAGCCCCTACAGTCATGCCATTTATCCTTTTTTTATTTATAACTAAGGATGACCCTGTAGCAAATCAATAAATTCTCTTCCACATATTTTCAAAAGATGTAATGGGTAAGTAGAATCAGCAGAGAAAGGAAAGCAAATTGGACAAAAGAAAACATGACAGTAAGAAATAAAAGATTTGTTGTATGGAAGTATGTTTTTCATATAAAAAACTCTGTTATTTAGAGATGATGTTCAGGATGATTTCAGAAAAACCTGAAAAAACTGAATTGATGCAAAGTAAGGTGAGCAGAAGCAGAAGAACATTGCATACAGTAATTGATGTGTATGGAAATGTTTGTGTTTGTTAATATTCATTACGTTTATCACAAGCAAGAAAGTACAATAGCGTACAATGATCAACTGTGAATGACTTCACTATTCCCAGAAAAACACAGATCTGAGACAATCCTGAAGGACATATGATGAAAAATGCTGTCTACAGAGAAGGAACTGATGGAATCTGAATGCAAATCAAAGCACACTGTTATTTTATTTCTTTTATTTTTCTTGATTCCTTTTCTATTTTCTCACACAACATGACTAATATGGAAATGTTTTATATAACTGGTCATGTATAATGTTTATCAAATTACTTGCCTTCTCAATGATAGGGGAGGAAAGGAAAAGTAGGAGAGAATTTGGAATTCAAAATTTTAAAAATGAAGATTAAAATTGTATTTACATGTAACTGGGGAAAATAGAATATATTTTTAAATTCTCTACGACTTCAAAATAATGCGATTTCGTTTCTGATAAAGTATTTGGATTTTCAGTGCTCATATTCCACAAAGAATCATAAGTACTTTATCCTTCTTCTTCTTTACCCCCATCATCCTTAAAATAGTTATATCAGTTTATGAAGATGTAAAAGAGTTTGTTTTCTTACTATATCAGTGTTTCTTAACTTAGAATTAATGGACTGGGGGTTCTTGGAGTCCGACAGTGTGTTTTCTTAATATTTTGACGTGTGTATTTCAGCATATTAGTTGTCTTTACTATCCTAACCATTTTGTTTTATACATTTTAAAATGTTATTTTGAAAAGAATTCTATACCTTTACCAGAGTGCCAAAAAGGGGGGTACTCATGATACAAAAAAATGAAGTTGAGTCTTTGTATTCAGGAGTGTGTTAGAGCCAATTCAGACACGCTCAGGAGAGTCAACAATTTCAAAGGGAACATTTACACTTCAGAAATCACCAAATACTAACAATTAGGCTTGATTTATTTTGTTGAGTGTCTCTAGACTTCTGAAAATGGGTGAAGAAAATGTTAACGATACAGATTAAACTTAAAAGTGGGTCACATATCCATTACTTAACAACACATCATTGCCTATACTAGACCTTTGGAGAGTTAAAGTGACATAGGTACAAATTTCATGTGACATCTGGCTAAGAATTGCAGGTCAGGATTCATGATGTATCAGTCCAAGCTCCTGGACCTTAATTCTTCTCTAAAATAAATGTGTGGTTAATTTTATTCTTGACAGTCTCTTTGCACTGAAGTTGGTGGAGTCAAGTAGCTTGGAGACTATAAGAAGGTAATTCAACCATTCATTCAGTGGATAAGGTTGAAGAGGGAAATAACTTTGGAAAACATAATGGAATTTATCCCTGGATGATGAAATTAAGTCTTCTTTCATGACTGAGAATGTCATATGTACAGGATCCAAACTTGTCCTAATAAGTAATCAAGAAGTCTAAACTATGCCCAAGAAAGTACTAGGATTTGAAATATAGCAATCCTATTTTATAGTTAAAACAAGAATTTTCTTCATGTTCATTTTCTTACTTTTTTACCTTTTTGTAGGGAGGAATTGACAGTTTACCCTAGGAATCAATCCAAGGGACTAATATAAAGAGGAGTCTTTCCCAAAATACTGAGGAAGAAGATATGGACTTTTATTTTTAAACATGATAATCACTTACCTTGGTATGGCACTTGTCAATTACCAAGTACATATATGTATATATGTATATATATACACACATAAAATACATATAATACATAAAATACATACATATATATATAAAATCTCGCTTTCACTCTACAAGATGAATATATGTAAAATAGGTAGGTTTTTAGTAATATTAACTGAATCTTACAGGTAAGAAAAGAAAAAATCTCAAGGAAGTTAAATGTCTTACAGCAGAAACAGATCCCATATTTTAGTACATTACAATTTACAAAGCACTTTCTTGACAACCCTACAAGGAAGGTTTACAAATGTAATTATCCCCATTTTACAAATGAGAAAACCAAGGGTCAGGGAACTAAAATAATTTCTTCAGGGTCATAAAGTAGCAAAGTAGGATAAGACATATATCCTTCAAGGACTTAAGTCAGCTAAGCAAGGGAACTGCTCTTTCATTGCTGAAGCCACTCTGAAGCAAACTCTCTTTAAAAGGAGAGAAAGACTGCCAGGCCAAAATTCCAGTGGAATTTTGGAAAATCTTGTTCCCAAGAGGTACACCCTTGGTTTCCTATATGAGTGGCTCCACATCTTTGGACTTCAACTTAGAGCCCACTCTCTCCATCTACCTTGTGTATGCAAAGGTACCCCCACCAAGGTAGCAGAGGATACTTTGTACTGATTATCTTGAGCCCCATATTTTCAGGGAATGAACCCCATGGTTTGGGGAAATTCATTTGTAACTACTCTTCTTCCTACATATGTGTGTATGAATATGTGTGTATGTATGTATTTGCTTCATTGAAAGCAAAAACCTATTTATAAGAGAGGGAAAAGGAAAATTACAGCTTCCCTTTCCTTGTACTTAGCATGCTTCTTTACTTAGCTGGCTATGTTGTGTGATCTATACTCATGGTAGGGAAATATTTATTAGTTTATGTTCCAACAGGGAGCAAAGAGCTTGCTTTATTAGTATTCCATGCTTCCACGCTCAGAACAGAAAAAAAGGACATAGGTTGGAAAAATGTTTAAGCATTTAAACATACAGTAATTTATGTTAGCTTATAATGCCAGCTATTAATGCTCAAAATGTTACATCCTGTGTTGAGGTGGGCAAACTAATGAAGCATTAAGTCTGGCCTGAGCTGACAATCTGGCTCTGTCTCGGCTCTGTGCCCATGAGTGAAAGAAAATTAAAGAAGGGCCAAGCTGGTGAAAATTGTCTGGCTTTGCTTTCTCACAGTCACCATGGCCTTATATGTCACATTAAGATTTCCCCCCCGCCCCAACCCAAAATATATATGCCATTCCAGTGATTTGGCTTATATTCTGATTTCTAAAACTAAGACAGATCCTTGGCTGCTATTTGACTTAGCTACACCATCAAACTTTCTGGCATGTTTCAAAACTAATACTTAGACATAATTTGAGACCCATCTTTCAATAAGGTCTAAACATCAGATAGTCAGATGTAATGAGCAACCCTCCCCCACAGAACGTCAACTGAGCATCAGCTCTCACTACTGCCTTAACCAACCTGACAAGACATGTTTTAAATTACATAAGGAAAGGAACGTTCAACTATCAAGCAGACTTGCTGAATGAAAACCTTTAGCCTTGTCCAGGATTGCCTCCATACTTTTCTTTCAAGTAGCCAAATCCACATTAATCTCAGGATTTTCGATGCCAATAATCTGTCTTTGATTATTTTTATAGTTTGACTTACTAAAAATGTTCAGTTTGTAACAGTTTTGCTTTACATGATTCTCTGAAAGAAACGATTTACAAGAACAAGTGAAGGGATAAAACTGATTAGGTTAGGGAATATTTCTAAATATTCAATAATTTCTTTTTCTTTCACAGGGAAATCAATATCACTGAAGGTTTGACATATCTTATCAGAGGTGAGTAGGTAAGTTTCTTTAACAGTTTCTTCTACGGACAAGAAACTCATAGTTCTTTTCTCCACACTCCACTCTATGTCTAGTCCTATACAAAAACTGGAAGCACATAAAGTTCATATTCTCTACCTCCAGTCTCACCTTTACTTTCAGAATCACAAAATGGCAGATTTTAAAAGGACCTTAAGAGATCATCCAGCCCAACTGAGTTTTTTGTTGTTGTCCAGTTACTTCGGTGGTGTCTGACTCTTTGTGACCCTCTTTTCTTTGGGGGTAGGGATGCAAGGTTCTTGGCAAATATACTAGAATGGTTTGCCATTTCCTTTTGCAACTCATTTTATGGATAACTAAAATGAGACAAAGAAGGTTAGGTGACTTTCTAGGGTCACATGGATAGTAAATGTCTCGGCCTGATTTGAGCCAGGTCTTTCTGACTTCAGGCCCAATGCCCTATCCACTGTGCCACCTAGCTTCCTGGTCTAGAACGACTGAACTAATTGCTTAGTCCAATCATTACCTGGCCAGAAATCTTCACAACATTTAAAGAAATAGTACTGTATTTTCTCAAAATTTTCCAATGTAAGGGAAGTGATCTTTGACTCTGTGGCAGCCTTTTACCCAATTTGGAGTACTTTATGTTATTCGGGTTTTTTTTTCCTTTTCTGCCAGGTTTATTTCAGAAAAGGGAACAATACAATATAATACTAAATGATAAAATACAATAATTTATATTGTAGTAAGAAATTAAATCAATGTATTACTTCTTTTTTGTGTATTTGCACTTGAAAACTTTCTCATTATCTTGAAATAAAAGGAATTGTCCTCTGTTCCAAGAAAATATTGAGAACATAGGATAGATAGGTTGGTTTTTGGGGTTCTTCTCAGTACATATGGAATCAGATCACATTGGCAGCCATCTATTCTATTTTTGGAGAAAAAAATTGGTTATCCACTCCTTGAAGGACTAAGAACCGTGGTGGGAAATAGGACCAATTCAGCAACTGGGCATCAGCACAAGGAGGTCATATAGGAGTCCTGGAACCAGAGTGGTCTTCAGAATTCTGTTCAAACCTGTCAGGGCCCCAGAAAGAGGTAAGTCAGTTTCTGACCAAGAAAAAGACAAAGAACAGCCCAATAAGAATCTGTTATAGACTACCAGGAGACTGAGATAGAAGCCAAGTATTGAAGCATAAGTTAGGACCTCATTTCAGCCACCCCATTCAAAACAACATCAGCCATGACAACCTCCATGATAAAAAGGACAAAAATTTCAATCCAAAAACTGAAGCTAAAAGTATAAATAAATAGAAAAAAACAAACACAATGAAAAATATGATGGGGCAAGATAAACCTCAAATGAAATTCCAGAACAGGATGGTTAGAACAAAGCCTTAGAAAAAAAATAAAAAACAAAATAAAACCAGAAAAAAATAGGAGAGCATGTATGGTATCTGCTATCAGACTTGAAATATAGGTCTCGGAGAGATGGTTCAAGAATAATCAAACTCCCTGAAAATCATGATGAAAGAGTTAAAAAACAACCACTTTATATTTAAAGAAATCATAAAAAACAAAATATCCAGATATACCTCCCAAACGAAACTTCAGCCTGAAAACCAAGAATGCCATATTCAAATTTCAGAGCTTCCAAGTAAAAGAAAAAAATACTATCAGCTTCTAAAAAGAATGAGTTCAGTTAATAAGGAACCACAGTCAGAACCACAGAAAACTTAAGAACACCTAGAATAAAGAAGGAAAACCTTGAAATATATTGTAGCATCACATAATGATGTAGTAAAGACAATAATTGTGTAATAAAGATAAAATATAATGGCTTATAATATTTTACCCTGAAAATTTCAAAGAGAAAATAAAAAAAATTACCTTTAAAAAATGAAGGACTTTTCCAGAAGGACTCTAGGTTAAATAAAGAGAGAAAGATTGAGTAGAAATTTTGAAATAAAAATGAAAATAATGAGACAAAGACTGAAACTTTTGGGATCCACCTAAAAGTTTTATTAGGAGAAAATATTTGTAAGTACTTCCAAATTTAAAAACAAATGACTTCAGTTAAGTACAAAAACATAAAGTCTGCTAAAAGAATTGATAAACAATATTGAAAACAAAAAATGAATTTACAAATAAAGTGTGTAGCTATTTTAATTAATAAAATATAACTTGTTAAAATTTTAAAAAGAGGAGAAAATCGAATTTCCAATATCAAAAATGAAAAAATAGAATTGGTACAACCATTCTAAAAAAGCAATTTTAGCTATTTAATGTTCCCATATTTAAATCTCTATCTCTTGGTATGAGGATAATTATTCTCTGCTTTTGTACCACCATTTGTTTCAGTTTTTCTGTCAATAAGAACTTATAATAATAACCTTTTGATAAACATTTCTTTCTGTTTTAAAAATATATATCCTATATCTGTTTTGAATTATATATTAATTACATTTCTACTACCTCCTTTGAGAACACACCAGATATATCCAAAACTTAAAATTTAAATCTTTCCCAAAGTTATCAGAGTAGGAATACCTCTGAAACCAATTTTTTGAGAGGGAAAAAAACCTGTGATCAGCGTCCCTCAAGACTAATTCTCATCCACACTCTCAGCTTAGATTCAATATATATTAACCCCTTACTGGAGAAGGAGAGGGAACAGTGTCCTAGAACACTGGAATCAGGAATTCCTTCTAGTTATTTTATGTGGACATCTTCACAATTCCAATTGACTCAAGTGTTTTTTTTGTTTTTTTTTTTTGGGAGCCTCATACATCTTTACTCTTCATCTGCATTTGTTCTCTCTCCTTTTTTTAAATAAACCTACTTATTCAAGCATAATGCAAGCTCAGAACTCCCCTTAGATTACTCCATATGTTGGTAAGGGTTTTTGTTGAAAAAACTATGTTTCATGAATTCAGAGAAAATATTTTGTTTGAAATTCTATTTGTATATCTCTTTGAATTGGGAGATGATTCACTGAGGAATGATATGGATTATAGTATAGGTGCTTAGAAGAATTTCCACCTAGGACAATTTAGTTTCTCTTTGGAAGGTAAAGGGACAACCTGTTAGTTCACCTCTGATTGTTATTCCTTGTGGGAAGAGACCCACATTCTCTGGAAGTTCATTTGGGACTATAATTTCTCTGTAAGAGAGGATGCTCAGTTTTAATTTTCGTTTCTCAATTTAATTCAATAAATATTAATTCAGTGCCTTCTATACATCAGACACTGTGCTAAGTACTTGGGATACAAATAAGAAAAAACAAAAAGATGGTCCATGTGTTCAAGGAGCTAATGGTGGAAAGCAACATACAAAAGAAAGTAGAAAGCAGGGGAAGGGGAGGACACTAGAGGACACTCAATATCTTGTTCCATGGAGTTAAAAGCAAATTGAAATCAAGCAGAGCTGAAGATGGAAAGTGGAGTGAGCTGGGAGCCCAATTTTTACTCTCTATAAAGGAAAGCTTTGGGAGAAGTGCTTCACCCTTCAGTCCTCCAATAAGTGGGGAGAGAAGGTTGAGAGAGTTGGGAAGATATTGAGTACACAAGTCTGAGTTAGCAATGTGATGATGGGAGTAGAAATGATCATCTTATCCTGAGACAGTCATATTGTTTAGCGGAATTTACTTATATATACCCTGAAACAGTGTGCTCTTTCATTCTCTTCCCTACCGCTTTCCAAGGATAACCTTCTATAGTCTTGACATAATCTCTAGCCAGGAGGAGAAGTAACCAATTGTGTGTTACTAGTTAATAGCGTGCTTAAAGATTTACTGAGTCATTGACTATCTTTACTGCTCACTATGCTCCAAGTACCCATGTTTTTAACACTAAAATACATGTGACTGACTGAAAGCAATGAGGAATTTCATTGTCCTCAAAGTGCTCAAATGCTGGTCTATCACCCATGAAGCAAGCAGTCCATCTCTATGCATACTTGTTACATGAGGAATATACCTAGAATATTGTCTAACATTCCATGGTAATTTTATTGGACAACATGGAAGCCAGTTTCGCAGGATCGATGGTAGTGGAGAGGTAGTCTTCATAATTGGAGGGAATATTCATATTATCAAAATCACATAGCTATTGGAATATTGCAACATTTGGCAGCAGCTAGGAAAAGTCACTTGCAAAAGTGCTTTGGAGAACCATTGGAAAAATAAAGATATGTTTTTCCACATATTATATTCAGATATGTTTTAGGAGATTAAAGACATGCTAAATACGTGAAAAATAAAAACAAAGAGCATAAAAATTAAAACTAATCTGTTGATAATAATTTTCAATGTGATGTCTATGAAAATTGTGGGGATGCCATTGACTGAGGAATGGCTAAACAAGTTGTGGTATATGAATCATGATGTAATATTACTGTCCTACAAGAAATGATAAACTCACTGATTTTTAGAAAAAAGCATGGATGGACTTGCACAAAATAATGAAGAATGAAATGAGCAGAACCAAGAGAAAATCATATACAGTAAGTACAATATTATTTTAAGAACTTTGAATGACTAGGTCACTTTGACCATTATACCCAAATCAGCTACAAAGAATCAATGAAGGAAGATGCTATCTGCCTCCAGAGAAAAAACTGATAAATAGAAAGATATATAGAATGATTTTATATGAAGTTACATATTTTTGCCTAATGGTAGCTCTCCTTATGGGGAAGAGGGAAGGAAAAAAGGGGAAAATTATATGATAACATTATTATATAATAATATATAATTATATAATAATTTAAAAGGAATTGCAAGTCATACATAATAGATTTGCAATTCCACATACAATCTTTTTTTGTTATGTTATGAAGATGCTTGTTTTATTTTAAAAATTAAAATATATTTTAAAAAATCCTCTCATGAAACTATTGCTTTCTACCTCATATTATGATGTGCAAGTTTTATCCAAAGCAAACTCTGGAGACTTCTAACTATTATAATTGTTTAAACAGAGACAGGCAATTCATCTCTCAACATACCTACTCCAGAAGAGATAACATTAAAATAACAGATTTAATCAAAGATCAAGATAATCTACTAGAAACTATAGGGATTTTACATACCCCAGGATTGAAAAAAAATAGTTTATGAGTTTATGAGCAATAGGAAAGTGGTCTCTAAAAAATCCAGCACCAGGAGTGACAAGATAAAAACCTACTTAAAAATCATATACCTACTAGAAACACATTCTGCCTACAAAGCTCTATATACAGAAGCAATAAGAAGACCGAACTTGGGAGAAAGGACCAAAGAAATAAAGAATCTTTACTTTCTTTTACTTTACAAGGGTCTACACTGGCAGTGAATAAGAGAAGAAGCAAACCATCTGGGCTCAGGTGGGAAAACACAGTCTCAGCTGCTCCACTGTGTCCAGAGATGCCATAGAGGTCCCTGAAAATTTGTTGCTCTGAACCATAAAGATTCAGGGGGACATCAAACTTACCAGTTCTCTTAGCACAAACACATTCTGGGAGAGGAAAAGCAGCATAGGAATTTGAGTGACCCAGGACCAATGTGATAAATCAGAGCTAATCATATCCCCAACAGAAGTGGAGGAGGAAGCATAGCTTGTCCCTTTATACAAAGTCCCATTCAGTAATTAATAACATAAGCAAAATTAAGTAATTAAGGATATAAGGAAATGGGAAAAAATACAAACCAACATGGTACATGCAAAGATACACAAAAATCTAAGTTAGCAAATAGATACTCAAAGGAAAGAAAATAACTTTTTTCCTCAAAATGATTCCATGAATACCTAGAAAAAAGGAAACAAGAGATGTTTGCATGAGATTAAACCATAGAAGAAAGACTTCAAAGAAGAATGAATAACATTTGAAAGAAAGTGGCAAATAATATCAAAGCAATGGACTCCCCTAAAATTGACCAAAAAGAGATGACTTTATGAGGCATAAAAATATAAATCTATTAAAAAATAAAGAAAATGCAAGCTTTTTATCTTAATATTAAAGACTTGATATTAAAGATTATGCTCTTAAGAATAGGAGAGAAACAGAACACGTTTAATGCCTATGGGAGGTACATGTAAAAAAAAGAAACAGAAACAATTACGAAGATAAAATTGAAAACTTTGATAATATAAAATTTAAATGCTTCTTCACAGACATATTATTATACCTAGGGTATGAAGAAAGAGGTAAAACTGGGGAAATATTTATATTAAATTTCTCTGGTGTTTGGTTTTCTGCATACATATATGTATTTGTTTTCATGTATGTATAAATTGAAAAGCCATACCCCCATAATAAATACTTAAAAATTATGAGCAAACAGTTCTCAAAAGAATTGCAAATTACTAACAAACATGACAACATATCCCAAATAACAAAAGAAATGCAGATCACTATAACCTTGAGGTTTTTGACTTCTTGAGAATTGACAAAGATGAAAAAACATGAGAATAGTCAGTGTTGAAGGACATTTGTACTAGTTCATTGCTGGTGAAGCTATTAATCAATATGAACCTTTTTCAAAGCAATCAGGAATTATGCTAATAAAGTAACTAAAATGGTCATACCCTTTAATTTGAGAATATACTATTAAGCTAATAAGTTTAAGAAACTGCTGATAATAAGGAAGTCTCCATATTTACCAAAATATTTATAGCAGTACTTTCTGTGATAGCAAATAATTAGGATCAAAGTAAATGTCCATCAACTGAGGAATAAGTAAAAGAATAATTTGCTTGAGTGTAATAGAAAATCACTTTTTTTGGTAAGAAGTGACAAATACAATGAGTACAGAGAAACATGAGAAAAATTCATAAAAGCCAAGGCAAAAACATACACAATGATTTTGACAATTAAGTTGACTAATGACAAAAGAAATCAAATTACAAAGAACATATTTGTAATTTTGACTCAAAGGAAGCAATATGAGAAAAAACCTCACCCCACCACTTTCTCAAGTTGGAAAGTTCATGAATGTTGTACATTTTAGAGGTTTTTATACTTCTCTAACATATTGATAAGTGCTGATTTGCTCTCTTCTTTTGTGTTTTAAAAGCAAAATTTGTTGTATGAGATGATTTTCTGGAGTACTGGATAAATTATTATGATTTTTTTAAAATGACACCAATAAAAACTTATTAAAAAATAAAACTACTACAGCACATTCTTTTAAAAAAAAAACTCAAAGTTTTAGGAACAATTGTTTAGTATTGTTGTTGCAACTAGGAAAGAAGACATACAGTTAATGAGGAATAGAAAGTCATCTGGCCGTACAGGAGAAAAGAGAAGATGGAGACAAGGGAAGGGAGGGATGACAGAAGAGAGGACAGATTGGAGATAGGGAAAATTAGATTGCTTGGGGTATTAGGGTGAGGGGAGGGGAGAAAAGGGGAGAAAATTTGGAACCCAAAAATTTGTGAAAATGAATGTAAAAAGCTAAACAAACAAACAAACAAATAAATAAATAAAAAACTAATATAACCTGTCTTTTTATAAAATTTTAATTAATTAATTTTTAGTTTTCACCATTTATTTCCACAAGATTTTGAGTTCCAAATTTTCTCCCCATCTCTCCCTTCCTCCCACCCCAAAACAACATGCATTCTGATTAGCTGTTCCCTCAATATGCCCTCCCATTTATCAAGACCCTTCCTTCCCTTATCCCCATATTCTCTTTTTTCTTTTAGGATAAGATAGATTTCTATACCCCACTACCTGTATTTCTTATTTCTCAGTTGCATGCAAAAACAATTCTCAACATTCATTCCTAAAACTTTGAGTTCCAACTTCTCTCTCTTCCTCCCTTCTCACCCATCCCCACTGAGAAAGCAAGCAATTTAATACAGGCTACATATGTGTTGTTTTAGTAAAGACTTCCGTAATAGTAATGCTGTGAAAGACTAACTACATTTCCCTCCATCCTATCCTGTCCTCATTTATTCTATTCTCTCTTTTGACCTTGTCCCTCACCTAAAGTGTTTACTTCTGATGAGTCTGCATGTTATTCCCTCCTTAAGTCAAATGTGATGAGAGTAAATTTCACATTTTTCCTCTCACGTCCCTCCTTTCCCCTCCACTGAAAAAGGTTTTATGAGAGATAATTTGCCCAATTCCATGCTTCCTTTTCTTCTCCCAATATATTCCTCTTTCATCCCTTAATTTTATTTTTTAGATAGCATCCCTTCCTATGAAACTCACACTATGCCCTCTGTATGTAGTATGTATGTGTGTGTGCATATATATATATATATATAATATATATATATATACATACATACATGCATGCATATAATCCCTCCAACTACCCAAATATTGAGAAAAGTTTCAAGAGTTAAAAATATTACCTTTCCATGTAGGAATGTAAACACTTCAACTTTAGCAAATCCCTTAGGATTTCTCTTTCCTGTTTACCTTTTCACGCTTCTCTTGATTCTTGTGTTTGAAAGTCAGATTGTCTTTTCAGCTCTGGTCTTTTCATCAAGAATGCTTGAAAATCCTCTATTTCATTGAATGACCATTTTTCCCCCCAAAGTATTACACTCAGTTTTGTTGGATAGGTGATTCTTGGTTTTAATCCTAATTCCTTGGACCTCTGGAATATCACATTACAAGTCCTTCGATCCCTTAACATAGATGCTGCTAGATCTTGTGTTAACCTGATTGTACTTTCACAATACTTGAATTGTTTCTTTCTTGCTTCTTGCAATATTTTCTCCTTGATCTGGGAACTCTAGAATTTGGCTAAAATATTCCTAGAAGTTTTTCATTTTAGATCCCTTTCAGGAAGTGATTGGTGATTCTTTCAATATTTATTTTACTCCTTGATTCTAGAATATCAGGGCAGTTTTCCTTGATAATTTCATGAAAGATGATGTCTAGACTCTCTTTTGATCATGGATTTCAGGTAGTCCCATAATTTTCAAATTGTCTCTCCTGGATCTATTTTCCAGGTCAGTTGTTTTCCCAATGAGATATTTCACATCGGCTTCTTTTTTTTTATTCTTTTGGTTTTGTTTTATAATTTCTTGGTTTCTCATAAAGTCATTAGCTTCCATCTACTCCATTTATAACTTGTCTTATTGCTACAAGCCTTCACATTTTGGAATTACTGGAATATGTTCTCAATTTTTGAAGGTAGAGGATGTAGCAATGATCTATCTCTAGAAAATATTTCAGTGAGTACACTTTTTTTTCTGGTCTGCTTTGAGGAGGATATATGGCCGGGTCTTCACATTGAAAAGGGAAATAAATAAAGTAGGGAATCTAAAGGAATTTAATTAAGCAATCATTTTTACATTTTTCAGGTTGTAAAATCTTGTCAACAAGTCTTTGGCATTTATTTCATGTCCAAAACCAATATATGGCAAAGCAATTTTCCAACACTTTACTTGTCAGTATATGACAAAAATTGCTCAGAGAAATCACAACTAGAGCATTTTATGATTATATTTGTTTGGCATGTGCTTTAATAATTTGGTCACCTTAAAGCTTTTATATAGTTGTTTTGTTAAGTTAACTTTTCTATGTATAGTCCAATGGTTGATTAGAAATCTTGTTATAGAATTCTATAGTTATAGGTCTACATTGTTTTCCACTAGCACAATATAATACATATATACATATATGTGTATATGTATGTGTATGTATTAGTCCAGACCTATGATCTAGTCAGCATGTTTAGAGTATCTAGGGAGAAAATACATCCCCTGAAGGCAGTCCTGAAATTAATTATTGTCATAGTTAATAAACATCTATTAAGCATCTACTATCTGCCACATGCTATATTAAACACTGGAGATACAGATGGAAGAAAGAAAGAAAGAAAGAAAGAAAGAAAGAAAGAAAGAAAGAAAGAAAGAAAGAAAGAAAGAAAGAAAGAAAGAAAGAAAGAAAGAAAGAAAGAAAGAAAGAAAGAAAGAAAGAAGGAAGGAAGGAAGGAAGGAAGGAAGGAAGGAAGGAAGGAAGGAAGGAAGGAAGGAAGGAAGGAAGGAAGGAAGGAAAAAAGGTCTTTGCTCTCAAGGAGCTTATAATCTAATTGGGGAAGATAATATACAAAAGGAAGAAGAAAAAGGAGGGGATAAAGGTACCCAAAGTGGAGGTATGATGTAAAAATAAAATATGTCCCAATACAGCTTGGTGAGAAATGAGGAGATGTTCTGAGCTGAGATCCCTACTTAAACTAAAATTTTGGAGATAATTGGCATCACTCTTCAAACAGAGGGGCTGAGTAGTGAAGAGTTGAAGCACCAAGGCTGAAGAGATACTGTAGGATGATTAGGATTTTCTTGATGAGCTTTTGAGGGCATTATAGAAGTCAGAGATGTCAAATAGTAATATGGCCAGGTGAGTTGAATGACATCATCTGAAATTTATAACTGTACAGAGTTATTTGACTTGCCAAAGACAGCATGTTGGAGGCAAGACTTGAACTCTTCTAGTTTCTTTTTTTTTAATTTTTAAAACAATTTTAGGGTTTTCATTTATTTATCTATCTATTCATTCCTTTATTTGTTTGTTTGTTTGTTCACTCATTCATTCATTCATGTGTTGGTTTATCTATTTATTTATTTATTTATTTTTAGCCTTCAACATTCATTTACACAAGATTTAGAGTTCCGAATTTTCTCTCCATCTCTTCCCTCTGCCCACCACAAAAAAGCATGCATTCTGATGACTCTTTCCCCAGATCTGACCTCTTCTGTTCTCTTATCCCCTCCCACTGTTTTCTTGTAGTGCAATATAGATTTCTATACCCCATTACCTGAATATTTTCCAGTTGCATGTAGAAACAATTTTTAACATTTGTTTTAAAAACTTTGAGTTCCAGCTTCTCTCTCCTCCTCCCTCCCCCCATTGAGAAGGCAAGTAATTTAATATAGGTAATACATGTGTAGTCATGCAAAACACTTCCATAACAGTCATGTTGTGAAAGACTAATTATATTTCCATCCATCCTACCCTGATTCTATTCTCTCTTTTGACCCTGCCACTCCTCAACAGTATTTACTTCTAATTACCTCCTCCTCTCATTTTCCCTCCCTTCTACCATCCCTCCCACCCTCCACTTATTCCCTTCTCCCCTATTTTCCTGTAGTTTAAGATAGATTTTCATACCAAATTGAGTGAGCTTGCTATTCCCTCCTTAAGCCAAATCAAATGACAGTAAGTTTCCCTCTTTCCCTCTCATCTTCCCCCTCTTCCCCTCCATTGAAAAATCTTTTTCTTGCCTCTTTTATGTGAAAGATAATTTATTCTATTCTATTTCTCCCTTTCTCTTTCTCTCAATATATTCCCCTCTCATCCCTTAATTTTATTCTTTTAGATATCATCCCTTCATATTCATCTTGCCCTGTGCCCTATGTACATATGTACATACATCTATACACATACATATATGTATATGCACACACATATGTATATATGTGTATATATATATATATATATATATATATATATATATATATATATATATATATGAAATCTCTCCAACTACTCTAATACCAAGAAAACTCTCAATAGTTACAAGTACGATATTTCCATGTAGGAATACAAACAATTCAACTTTTTTAAGTCTCTTATGATTTGTCTTTCTTGTTTACCTTTTTATGCTTCTCTTGATTCTTGTATTTAAAAGTCAAATTTTCTACTCAGCTCTGGTCTTTTCATCAAGAGTCCTCAAAAGTCCTCTATTTCATTGAATGACCATTTTTTCCCCTGAAGGATTATACTCAGTTTTGCTTAGTAGGTGATTCTTGGTTTTAACCCGAGATCTTTTGACCTCCAGGATATCATATTCCAAGACCTGTGATCCCTTAATGTAGAAGATTTTAGATCCTCTGTTATCTTGATTGTGTTTCCACAATACTCAAAGTGTTTCTGATTGCTTGAAATATTTTCTCCTTGACCTGGGAGCTCTGGAATTTGGCTACAATATTCTTAGGAGTTTTTGTTTTGGGTGCTCCTTCAGGAGGTGATTGGTGGATTCTTTCAATATCTATTTTACCTTCTGGTTCTGGTATATCAGGACAGTTTTCCTTGATAATTTCTTTTTTTTTTCTTTCTTTTTTTATTCTTTATTTATTTATTTAGCTTTTTACATTTATTTTCACAAATTTGGGGTTCCAAATTTTCTCCCCTTTTCTCCCCTCCCCCCACCCCAATACCCCAAGCAATCTAATTTTCCCTATCTCCAATCTGTCCTCTCTTCTGTCATCCCTCCCTTCCCTTGTCTCTATCTTCTCTTTTCTCCTGTAGGGCCAGATGACTTTCTATTCCTCATTAACTGTATGTCTTCTTTCCTAGTTGCAACAACAATACTAAACAGTTGTTCCTAAAACTTTGAGTTCCAAATTCTCCCCATCCCTCCCTCCCCACCCATTCCTTTGGGACGGCAGGCAATTCATTATAGGCCATATCTGTGTAGCTTTGCAAATGACCTTCCTGATAGTCGTGTTGTGTAAGACTAACTGAATTGCCATCCCTCCTAATCTGCCCCTCATTGTTTCTCTTCTGTCCTTTGATCCTGTCCCTCCCCAAGTGTTGACTTTCAATTACTCCCCTCCTCCCTTTGCCCTTCCATCATCCCCCCCCAATATCTCCTTCTCCCCCGCTTTCTTATACTGTAAGATAGGTTTTCATACCAAAATGAGTGTGCATTTCACTCCTTCGTTTAGTCAAATGTGATGAGGGTAAACTTTTGTTTGTTTTTTTTTTTTTCCTCAGCTCTCCTCTTTTTCCCTCCACTAAGAACATCTCCTACTTGCCTCTTAAATGACATATAGTTACCCCCTTCCATTTCCCCCTCTTTCCTCTCACTACATTTCTCTCTCACCATTTACCTTAATTTCTTTTAAGGTATGGTCCCATCCTATTCAGTTCAATCTGTGCTCTCTGTCTCTGCATGTGAATGCATGTGTGTATGTGTGTGCATGCGTGTACATGTGTATGTGTGGTCCCACCAACCACCCAGATACTGAAAAGTTTTAAGAGTTAGAAATATTGTCCTTCCATGTATGAATGCAAGCAGTTCATTTCTGGTAAGTCCCTTAATACTTCTCCTTGCAGTTTACATTTGCATGCTTCCTCTCATTCTTGTGTTTGAAAGTCAAATTTTCTTTTCAGCTCTGGTTTTTTCATCAAGAATGATTGAAAGTCCTCTGTTTCATTGAAAGACCATATTTTCCCTTGAAGTATTATACTCAGTTTAGCTGGGTAGGTGATTCTTGGTTTCAGTCCTAGTTCCTTTGCCTTCTGGAATATCCTATTCCACACCCTTCGATCCCTTAATGTAGAAGCTGCTAGATCTTGGGTTATCCTGATTGTATTTCCACAGTACTGGAATTGTTTCTTTCTAGCTGCTTGCAATATTTTTTCCTTGAGCTGGGAGTTCTGGAATTTGGGCCACAATGTTCCTAGGAGTTTCTCTTTTTGGATCTCTTTCAGGTGGTGATCGATGGATTCTTTCAATACTTATTTTGCCCTCTGGTCCTAGAATGTCAGGGCAGTTTTCCTTGATAATTTCATGCAAGACGATGTCTAGGGCTCTTTTTTTGATCATGGCTTTCAGGTAGTCCCATAATTTTTAAGTTGTCTCTCCTGGATCTATTTTCCAGGTCAGTTGTTTTTTCCCATGAGATATTTCACATTCTCTTCCATTTTATCGTTCTTTTGGTTTTGTTTGGTGATTTCTTGGTTTCTCATAAAGTCATTAGACTCCATCTGTTCCATTCTAATTTTGAGAGAACTATTAAATTCCGTGAGCTTTTGAGCCTCTTTTTCCATTTGGCTCATTCTGCTTTTGAATGCATTCTTCTCCTCATTGGCTTTTTTGAACCTCTTTTGCCAATTGAGTGAGCCTATTTTTCAAGGTGTTAATTTCCTCAGCATTTTTTTGGGTCTCCTTTACCAAGATATTGACCTTTTTTTTCATACTCTTCTTGCATCTTTATCATTTCTCTTCCCAGTCTTTCCTCCACCTGTCTAACTTGCTTTTCAAAATCCTTTTTAAGCTCTTCCAAGGCCTGAGCCCACCCAACACCCCCCCTGGGGGTGTCTGGGGTACTGAGGCCCCACCCTCCACATCTTTCCCTGATGGGAAAAATACGTTCTCGTCCTCCCCATCAGATCCGAAGGTCGGGATCATTTGCATTTGTTGGAAAAAACTCTCTAAAGTCTTATTTTTCTTCCCCTTTCTAGGCATTTTCGCAGCCAGTTACTTGACTTCTGAGATTTCCCCCCTCTTTCCACCCCCCCGCCTGGATCCGCCCAGCTAGTGCTTGGCCTCTGAGATTCAAATGCACTTTCCCGCGGCAAGCTTTAGTTCTGGCGCAGGGATGGGGGCAGGGCCGCCTCCTAATCTTTGGCCCTCAGGGGCTTCTCCCGCAGAGACCTTTCAGGAACAGAGCGGGTGGGGGCGGGGTGGGGGGGCCCTGCCTGCTGTGCTCAGCTCCCTTGGGGGTTTTATTCAGAGGCGTTCAGCAGTAGAGCAGGGTGGGGGCAGGGCCGTCTCCCCTGCTCGGCTCCCTCAGGTTGGAAAGACCTTCAGTATTGAAGATCCTACCTGCTGCTGGGGGATTCCTGAGTCCCGGGCCGCTGCCGCCTCAGCCACCCGCCCACGCCTCTGCCTCCGCCGCTTCCTGCCCCCCGTCTCTGCCGCCGCGCTTCCTCCCGAGGGGGCCCGAGTCACGGAGAGGCTCCGCTCCCCTCCCCTATCGCAGCTTTCTTTCTTACTGACCTGTAGCTTCTGTGGGCGGAGGGACTTTCCCGGCTGCCGGAGCTTCCCCCGGAGCTTTCCTCTCTGAAGTCTGCTCGGGTGAGCTTCTCTGGGGCCGCGGCCAGGGGTGGGGGGGTGGGGTCCGCTTTCCGGGCTGCGATGGACCCCGGGGATGGCTCTCCAGGGTTCAGTGGAACGGAAATCTCTTCCCCTATGTTTATGCACCCCCTGCAGAGATTCAGAATTTATGGGGATCTCCTTTTACCTCAATTCCATGGGTTGTGGGCTCGGAGCTCGTAAATGTGTGTCCTTCTACTCCACCATCTTGGCTCCGCCCCTCCTTGATAATTTCTTGAAAGATAATGTTCTAGGCTTTTTTATGATCATGCCTTTCAAGTAGTACAATAATTTTTAAATTGTCTCTCTTGGATCTAGTTTCCAGGTCAGTTGTTTTTCCAATGACATATTTCACATTGTCTGCTCTTTTGTTCATTCCTTTGGTTCTGTTTTATAATTCCTTGATTTTTTTCATAAAGTCTTTAACTTCCATTTGTCCCTTCTAATTGTGAAGGATTTTTTTTTTTGCTTCAGTGAAATATTGTACCTCATTTTCCATCTGGACAATTCTGCTTCTTAAGGCATTCTTCTCCTCATTGGATTTTTGGATCTCTTTTGCCATTTGGGCTAGTCTATTTCTTAGTGTTATTTTCTTCAGCGTTCCTGGGTCCCCTTTAGCAAGTAATTGACTCATTTTTCAAGATTTTCTTTCACTTTCATTTCTCTTCCCAATTTTCCCTCCACTTCTCTTCATTGATTTTCAAAATTATTTTTGATCTATTTCATGGCCTCAGACTAATTTATATTTTTTTGGAGTCTTTGATGGAGCTTTGATGCTGTTGACTTCTTCTATTTGTATATTTTGTTCTTCCTTATCACCCAAGTAAGACTCTATAGTCTGATTTTTTTCCAATTTTTGCTCATTTCCCCAGCCATTTATTTGACTTTTGAGCTCTGCATGAAGGTAGTTCTCTGCTTCCAGTGGGGGGGAGGTGTACTGTCGGTCATTCACTTGCCCCCAGATTTGTGGGCCTAGAGCTCCAGAAACAGCTACTGCTGCTGCTGCTCTGGCTATAGGCTTCTCCACCACCTCTGCCACTTTGGAGTGGAGGCTGGGCCACTCTACTCTCTCACACAGGTATGACAGGTTTTTTCCACTGACCTTCCAATTTGTCCTCCGCATTTTGGGGTCATTGTCTGGAAATGACCACAACTGTCAGTGATTCAGTCCCCCCTAGACCTGTTCATGTCCCATCTGTGCCGTGGGGCCCATGTTGCAACATGATAAATGCTTCCCTTTGACCTTCCAGGGTACCTTGGACTGGAGATTTTTTTCACTCCATCAGCTCCAGAATTTAGAGTCATGTTTTTACAGATATTTGACTGGGTTGAGGGGGAGAGCTGTAGCAAATCCCTGCTTTTATTCTGCCATGTTGGTTCCATTCCCCTTTATCTTCTTTCTTGTGGAAATAGATTTTTTACCTTTGTTGATGGGGATCAAGCAGAATGCATCAAAGGACAAGTTCCTATCTTACTTTTTTAAAGTTAATGATCTACAATCATGCCAGTAAATAAAATAACTGGATTTTTCTTGTAAATGAATGTGTTTGGGATGCAAACTCTATAGCTTCTGTAGATTTACTGAAGGGCTCTTCAGGGTAGATGCCCATTTCTATATGATTTTAATTTCTTCTCTTCAATCTCTGTATTTGGAAAACATTTGATGCAATGTAGTTTGGAGATCATGGTCATTTTTAGAAGTACATATATTAAAATGTAATTCTTAAATTTTCATGGATTTAATGTTAGTTCCAGGTGGTTTTGAGCACAGTTATTTTTCTAGTGATGCTTGCTTGAAGTAAAGTTGTTTTAATTTCTCAGTGATATTGTGGAGTTTGCTTCTGTAGCCCAGGGTCCTGTTCTCTGTTACTTTATCCAAATAGCAAGTTTCTGTCATACAATTCTAACCACCTGGATGGGATCTTTTTAGGTGTCTGGTAGATGATAATTGTTTAGCAACCTCCTCTGATATATTGCACAGTTTTCATGGCTTCATTGCATAGATAGTCTGAATCAATCATAATAAAAAAAATCTAGACTCCTTATGGATATCCTTCCTGTAATTTCTTGTGGCAATGACATGAAGATGAATTGTTATGATCAGCCCCTATTTCAATAAACAAATGTTTGTGATTTAATCATTTGCTTTTTTGTTAACATATTTTTCATTGAATTTATGTGTATGTTAATCATAGAAGATTGATTTAAATCTTGAATCTTAATCACTTTGTAGGTTCTTTCCAGAGATAAATCACTCTAAAGTCCAGTGGCATATATCTCCTATCAACCTTTAATATTATTTTGTGAAATGAAAACTGTCTAAAAATGCTTCTGTAAATCATTAACCTGTTTAATATGAAATTCCACTATTATATTACTTTCAGTCTAAAGTACTAATGAGTATTTAAAATCAATCAATCAATGGTAGGCTAATACTTTAAGCTTGCTGCCATTTACTTACACTTTAAAGAAAAATTTGTGGATACAATATGAGAAATCTGGGAACTACCACCCAGGACTAAGAAGGAGTTAAAAAAAATTAAGTTTGGAGGAGCCAGAAGAAGACTAATTTTGCTTCATTTATAATTCTGTTCAGGAGCAGCATTAAGGCTCAAATGTGAAATTACCTCACTGATGTTGATAATAATGCCAATGACTATTATTTCATCAACTCCTTATATTGATTCACATCAGCATCCTGTCTTTAATTTACAGTTTTATGACAGCGTAACTGATTTGCTTTTTAGCTATACAAGGTGTCAGAGGCAGGAATCTCCATGACTCTGAAACTGACTCAGTTTGTGTCATTCACTGTAGTCTCAGTTTTAGTAAAATGTTATTAACCAGTTTAACCTCCACACTTACAATTCCTTGTGAAATTTAAAATTTTGTTGCATATTTAGAATTCTGAATCAAAGGATCTTCATCCCAAGACTAGTTTCTCTTCAAAATTCAAGATTGAGATCGCAATTGCTTTTACATTGCTACTCTGTTGAGTCATTCAAATGACATTCCTAGTATTTTTGCTATGGGGAAACATAAAAAGATCAAAGTGTTTCAAAACAGATTATGGAAAATTATTTATCTTTTCTAAGAGATTATATCTATGCTCAGTTTCACATGATAAGGACCTGGATTAACTATGTTGTAGAACAAAGACATAATGACTGATGTATTATATACTAGTCTATTGCCTGCTTAAGTAAAGTAAAAATAACAAATAATTATCCAAAAGGAATGAACAGTGTTTATCCTAAGAGCTACTTAAAGATCAAAAGAAGTATCTTTTGGTGGTTTTATTGGAGGCTTTCAAGTAATATTTAGTGTTTTTTTTTAATGGCAAAATGCTAAATTGTAGGAAATCCTGCTAATAAGTAAATGGGTCACTGTCAAAGATAATTTTGAAGAAAAGTTACTAAGAAAATATTAAAAAGTTTCCTATTTATTTGAAAATAAAAATAAATTTCTAGTTCTCTTTTTTGGTATTAACTTGGTTCCTGAGTAGCTTATTTCTTATTTTATAAAGGAAGGATCATGAATTGGCATTTTATACTTCTTTAGGAAAGAATGTATTACTAAAATTTTACCAAGAAGTCAATGGAAAATATCATAAAACTCTGATAACCAAAATCTTCTGGTATCATTTCCAAGCCATATTATCATATCCCTTCATACCTATTTCATACAACAGTGAGTTCAGTTCTGGCCCAGTTATGCATGTGAACAGCACAGAGCAGACAAAGAGCAGACACTAGTCATCTGTTCTAGTCTCCAGTAACAACAGGAAGTCTTGCTCAGATTTATGAAGCTCTTACCTCACAATATTACAAAGCTTATAAATCACAGAAATTACTCACCTCTTTAGAACTACCACCTCCTTCAGTGCTTCAATACATGCTAACAAGAAGTGGTACGAAGAACAAAGAACATTTTTTTTCTACCCTGATTATGATAATTTTTTTAAAAGCAGATTTTACATTAACACAAGGAAATTTGTGTAAGACTTAGTAAATATGAAAGAGCATATTTCACTGGAGTAACTTTTTAAAGGAATTACCATTGCTAAGTGATATAATCATATCATTCCTGGATAAAACTTTCTTTTTTTAAATTTAAATATAAATTTATTTATTTAACTTTTTACATTCATTTTCACAAAATTTTGGGTTCCAAATTTGCTCCCAATTTATCCCCTCCCCCCACTCCAATACACCAAGCATTCTCATTTCCCCTATGACCAATCTGCCCTCTCTTCTATCATCCCTCCTTTCTCTTGTCCCCATCTTCTCTTTTGTCTTTTAGGGCCAGATGACTTTCTATTCCTCATTAACTGTATTTCTTATTTCCTAGTAGCAACAAAAATACTAAACAGTTGTTCCTAAAACTTTGAGTTCCAAATTCTCCCCATCCCTCCCTCCCCACCCATTCCCTTTGGGAAGGCAGGCAATTCAATATAGGCCCTATCTGTGTAGTTTTGCAAATGACTTTGATAACAGTCGTGTTGTGTAAGACTAACTGTATTTCTCTCCATCCTATTCTGCCCCCCATTGTTTCTATTCTGTCTTTTGATCCTGTCCCTCCCCGAGTGTTGACTTCAAATTGCTCCCTTCTCCCATTGCCCTCCCTTCCATCATCCCTCCCTCCTTGCTTATCTCCTTCTCCCCCACTTTCCTGTACTGTAAGATAGGTTTTCATACCAAAATGAGTGTGCATTTTACTCCTTCCTTTACTCGAATGTGATGAGGGTAAACTCCATGTTTTTTTTCTCAGCTCTCCTCTTTTTCCCTCCACTAAAAAGTCTCCTGCTTGCCTCTTGAATGAGAGATAATTTACCCCATTCCATTTCACCCTCTCTCCTCCCACTACATTTCTCTCTCACCATTTACCTTAATTTCTTTTAAGATATGGTCCCATCCTATTCAATTCACTCTGTGCTCTCTGTCTCTCTGTGTGTGTGCATGGGTGTATGTGTGTGTGCATGCATGCATGTACATGTGTGTGTCTGTGCGTGTGTGTGTGTGTGTGTATGTCTGTGTGTGGTCCCACCAACTACCCAGATACTGAAACGTTTTAAGAGTTACAAATATTGTCTTTCCATGTATGAATGTAAACAGTTCACCTTTGGTAAGTCCCTTATGACTTCTCTTTGCTGTTTGCTTTGTCATGCTTCTTCTCATTCTTGTGTTGAAAAGTCAAATTTTCTTTTCAGCTCTGGTCTTTTCATCAAGAATGCTTGAAAGTCGTCTGTTTCATTGAAAGACCATATTTTCCCCTGAAGTATTATACCCAGTTTAGCTGGGTAGGTGATTCTTGGTTTGAGTCCTAGTTCCTTTGACTTCTGGAATATCCTATTCCACGCCCTCCGATCCCTTAATGTAGAAAATGCTAGATCTTGTGTTATCCTGATTGTATTTCCACAATACTGGAATTGTTTCTTTCTAGCTGCTTGCAATATTTTCTCCTTGACCTGGGAATTCTGGAATTTGGCCACAATGTTTCTAGGAGTTTCTCTTTTTGGACGTCTTTCAGGTGGTGATGGATGGATTCCTTCAATACTTATTTTGCCCTCTGGCTGTAGAATATCAGGGCAGTTTTCCTTGATAATTTCATGAAAGATGATGTCTAGGCTCTTTTTTTGATCATGGCTTTCAGGTCGTCCCATGATTTTTAAATTGTCTCTCCTCGATCTATTTTCCAGGTCAATTGTTTTTCCCATGAGATATTTCACGTTCTCTTCCATTTTTTCATTCTTTTGGTTTTGTTTTGTGATTTCTTGGTTTCTCAGAAAGTCATTAGACTCCATCTGTTCCATTCTAATCTTGAGAGAACTATTTTCTTCGGTGAGCTTTTGAACCTCTTTTTCCATTTCGCCAATTTTGCTTTTGAAAGCATTCTTCTCCTCATTGGCTTTTTGAACCTCTTTTGCCAATTGAGTGAGCCTATTTTTCAAGGTGTTATTTTCTTCAGCATTTTTTTGGGTCTCTTTTACCAAGGTATTGACCTGTTTTTCATGCTTTTCTTGCATCTCTCTCATTTCTCTTCCCAGTTTTTCCTCCACCTGTCTAACTTGATTTTCAAAATCCTTTTTGAGCTCTTCTATATGGCCTGAGCCCACTGGACATCCACCTGGGAAGTCTGGGATACAGAGGCCCCAACCTCCACATCTTTCCCTGATGGTAAGCATTGTTCTTCCTCATCAGAAATGAAAGGTGGAAACATCTGTTCCCCAAGAAAGTAGCCTTCTATGGTCTTATTTTTCTTCCCTTTTCTGGGCATTTTCCCAGACAGTTACTTGACTTCTGAGATTCCTCTGCACCCCCACCTAGATCCACCCAGCTAGTGCTTGGAGTCTGAGATTCAAATGCTGCTTTCCAGCCTCAGGGCTTTCAGTGGCGGGGGTGGCTGCTATTCAATGTGAGCTTAAGTTCTGGTGCTGGGGTGGGGGCAGGGCCACCTCCCAGGCTCAGTTCCCTCAGGGGGTTTATGCAGAGACCTTCGGTAACGGAGCTCCTGTCTGCTTGAGGAGCCGCCTGGCTGCCGCAGCTGCCTCCGCTGTTGTGTCTGCCACTGCCTCCCGAGGGGGGCCGAGTCACGGAGACACCCTGCTCCCCTCTCGGCCAGCCCAGGCTGACCTGGAGTGCTTGTGGGTGGAGGGACCTTTGCGACCTCCAGAGGTTCCATCCCTGAAGCCTGCTTGGATCTGCTCCTCTGGGGCCGCAGGGCCAGGGCAGCTCAGGGGTGGGCTCCACTGTCCAGCGTGCGATGGACCCCTGGGGACGGCTTTCCAAGGCTCCTTGGAACGGAATTCTCCTCCTCTGCGTTGGTGCGTGGCTTGCACTCATCCCACATTTGTGGGGAGTTCTTTTTACAGGAAATTTATGGCCTGTGGATTTGGAGTTAGCATACGTGAGTCTTTCTACTTCACCATCTTGGCTCCTCCCCCTGAAACTTTCTTTTAGGCATTTTCACTCCTTTAGTCATCCCCTTTAATTTGGTCTTTTAAAAACCCTATACCAAACAAAAGAAAGCCAAGGGAAGCAAAGAAAAGCTGGGTATCTTTTAAAACAATATGTGGTATTTATTATATGTTTTCTTCTACATGGAAATATATTGTTTTATATTAAATCTTCTCCTATGGTCTACAGTGTACATGGTATTTTTTTCTTATTTTACATTTAAATTTTAAAAGCATTGAAATAAACAATACCCTAGTTAGACAGTATCTGAAGCACTGGGTCAATTTCTGGGCAGTAGGAAAGACTTCCATCATCTTGTAAGAGCACTTGCAATCATACTTCCCACATCCAAGGACTTAGGTTTATATTTCACTGAGAAGATTGAAGTGAAAAGAAAAACGGCCAACATGCACAAGTTACACAAGTTTCAAAAGAAAAAGTATCAACAAGGATGTGAAACAGTTCTTCAAGATACTATGGATAAGATAAATGTCAATTAAAACAACTAAAGTTTCACATCCATTGACTGGTAAAGATGATAAAAGACAAAAGCAGTAAATATTTAAAGTTAAGCTTCAAAGATAGGAATTGTTGCCAGGCCTGGAAAGTTCTGGAAAGCAATTTGGAATTATGCTTTTTAGAATCACTAAATAGCATTTTTTTGTAGTAACAAAGAAATGAAATGAAAGCGGGTACTCATTAAACAGGGAATTGCTGAATAAATTATGGTATATAATTTAATGTGTCTTAAGAAATGATAAATAGAGATAATTCAGAGAAACTTTGGAAGATTTGTATAAACTGAAATAAGCAGAGACAATGGTCACAACCATTAAAATTAAGATAATATTAAAGATTCCATAATTCTGACTAATGAAGAGACATGGATTATTTCAAAGAACAGTTGGTGAAGCATGCCTCACATTTCTCAGCAGACACTGGACTATGGGTACAGAATAAAGCATTCATTTTCAGATATGGCCAATGTGCTGACTTTTTTTGTTTGACTATACATACTTCAATGGAGGGACGGTTCTGTTGGAAGTAGAAAGGTCGTTGAAATATAAAGTCATTGAATGTGTAAAAGGAAAAAGCATCAATAAAGCTTTTCTCAAGTTTCTAAAAAAAAACAGTTGGAGCCATACAGCAGGAAAACTTTCAACATCCCTGCTTCATCCTCAAACATTTTCCCCTTGGACCCATCTTTTCCTGCTTCTTTCATGATACTGCTTAATTCAATTTAACAAACATTTACTAGTACCTCCTATTCACAAGACCTCCCCCTTGACTGTTCAACTTTGACATGAACATCTTCTTAATTTTCTCTTCTCTTTAGGTTTTCAGGACACTTCTCTCTCCTGGTTCTCCTCCTAGCTACTTGACTGCTCCTTCCCAGTCCTCTTTGCTGAATTTTCATTTCAACCATACCTGCTAACTATTAGATGTTCATCGTAGTTCTATCCTGGAACATCTTCTCTTCCTTCTTTATAGTATTTTTATTGGTGACCTCATCGGGTCCCATGGATTCCATTCTCATTTCTATGTTGATAATTCTCAAATTGACTTATGTAGTCCTAATCTCTCCGTTGAACTCCAATTTCATACCTCAAACTTGATGTCCCATAAACATTTTAAATTCAACAAGTCCAAAAGGGAACTCATTGCTTCCTCACCCCACCCCCACCAAACTCTTCTTTCTTCTCAACTTTCCTTTTACTCACAAGAGTACTATCATCCTCTCAGTCACTCAGGTTCACAAACTAGGTGGAATTTTTTATTCCTCACTCTTTATGATCTTCCATACCTAAACTGTTTCCAATTTCTAACTAGCTGATTTTATCTATGTAACATCTTTTGTTTATGTCCCCCCTTACCCCCTCCCCACACTTTTCTCCCCTGGTGCTATCACTACTGTGGATAAAGCCTTCATCACCTCATTCCAGGATTATTGTAATAGTCTACTGGATGATTTCTCCATCATAAGTATCTTCCCACTTCATTCACCTGTCAAAATGATCTTCTTAAATTTAGTGTAGGTCTGACCAGGTCTCGCCCCTACTCAGTTATTCCAATTGCTCCCTATCACCTGCAGAATCGAATACAAAATCCTCTATCTGGCATTCAAAGCCCTTCATAACCTACTTCTCTCATTCCCATCAAGTACGCTATGATCCAATGACACTGACCTCCTTGCTTTTCAAAAAACAAGATATCTGAAGGCCTATTTTTCTTTTTGTCTATTTATTTTCAGTTTTCAACATTCACTTTTATAAGATTTTGAGTTCTAAATTTTCCCCCTCCCTTTCTTGTCCCCTCCCCAAGATGGCACGCAATCTGATAGAGGCTACACATGATATAGCTTATACATAAGTTAAACATATTTTCACACTAGTCATGTTTTAAAAGAAGAATCAGAATCAAAAGAAATAACCACAAGAAAGAAAGATGAGAAAATACTATGCTTTGATCTGCATTCAGACTCTGTAGGTCTTTCTCTGTATGTGGATCATATTTTCCATCTTTAGTTTTTTTGGAATTATTTTAGATCATTTCATTGCTAAGTCTAACTGAGAATTTTCACTGACCATGCCCTATCCTTGGCATGCTTTCCCTTCTCATCTCTACTTCTTGGCTTCCCTAGATTCCTTTAAGACCCAGTTTAAATTTTACCTTTTATAGGAAATCTTTCCAAGTCCGTACTCTTTCTTCTGTTCCTTTCCTCTGTAAATTATTTTTTAATTATCCAGTATATAGATTGTTTACAATAGTTATTTGTCTGTCATCTCCTGTATTACACTGTGAGCTCACTGAGAGGAGGGATTATCTTTTATCTTTCTTTGTATCATTAATGCCTAGCATAGTACCTGGCAACTAGTAGAAGCTTAATCAATATTGCTTGACTGATTGACTGACTGACAGTACTAATCACTGGGGACATGAATGAAAACCTTTGCAATCCCTGGCAACAAGAAACTGACTACCTTGCAATCATGCTCTCTCTACCTTCATTCACTTTCAACTAGTTCTTTCCTGTCTACATGAAAACACATTCAGTTGTCTTTAATTAAAACAGGTTTGACTTGATCCCTCTTCCTCGTCCAGTTACCATACCAACTCTCTCTGCCCTTGCAATTCAAAAGCAAGTATGATTATGCCCTATGCTTTCATTTCCTTATCAACTTCTCTCACCTCAAACTCTTATAAACATGTTTCCATCTTGACACCTCTATAGAAATTGTTCTCTCAAAAGAACTTTGGGCTATTTAACTAACCAGTAAATGTATTCATCTCTCCTCCCCATTCTCCACTTTTTTGAAGTATTTGACCCATGGACAAGGATCTCCTAAATACACTCTTCTCCTTTGGTTTCTAGAACACTGCTGTCTCCTCATTCTTTAATCATTCCCTTACTGTCTCTCTCATTGGCTCATTATTTTTGTCTTGTGACACCTTTCTGTTGGTGTTATCAAGGTACAATCCTTGCTTCTCTTTTGCCAATACACACTACCTTGGCAATATCATTTCTTTCTGTAATTTCAACTCTTACATCTATGCAGATGACTACCAAATCTATATATTCTGCCATACTCCTAAATTCCTGCCATGAGCTACTGTTCAGAGGGATCTACTAACCAGAAAACTACCAGGGTCTGTCCAGCTCATGGTGCTACATCTGGTGCAATAAATCACATAAAATAAAAATAAGGATTGCAAAAATAGTCAACTTACCCCAAAACATGTCCCAATCGCATCAAGTAGAAACAGGTAAAGAAGGTTAAGAATAGAAATCACTGTCAAGATGGTTAAAATCAGTCAGCAAGAATGTTCCCCTTAGTCCCTTAAGGTCTCTACCAAAATCCAAACAGCTCCTTTTATGAACTTCTTGTTCAAAAGTACCACAGCTACATGCCAGCTATAGCTAGGGGTAGAGTTGACACAATATGCCCTATGTTTACACCATGATTATTTTGCTCTCAAGAATATGAACTTGTGTTATGTGAGTGTAGTGGTTCCTCCATTTATGACCAATAATCTATCCCACATCTGCATCTCAATCTCCATATGCACAAAAACAAACATGATATGTATTCTTCACTTCAGAATTTATCAATGATATTGACTCCTCTTAGTCTCCATTGTTTGTAACTATCCTTTTTTCATTCTTCCTTTCTTTACATCCCTCATTGCCAATTGATTATATGATTCTGTCTACTCTAAATGTATGTTTTTCACGTCTACCCCCTCTTCTCTCTGACCACTGCTACCTCCCTGGTAAGGAGTTTCAAACCTATTCAGAGTCCTCTTAATTACACACATACCCCACTTTTCTCCTTATCTTTTGCACTACTACCAAACTTATCTTACATATGCATTAGTCATGTTGCTTATATCTCAATGCTCCCTATTGCCTACAAAATAAAGTCTAGACTCAGTAGGACTCTCATGTCCCTCCACAGTCTAGGCTATCAACCCAAAATCTCCTATTGCTTAGATAGATAGATAGATAGATAGACAGACAGACAGACAGACAGATAGATAGAACCAATAGAGAGACAGAGACAAAGAATGAGAGAGACAGAAACAGAGCAGAGAGAAAAAGAGAGAGAAGAGACAGAGAGACATGGAAAGAGAGAGATGTAGACATGATAGAAATAGATCAGTAGCTAGTCTGTGCTACAAATGAACTTTATAATTTGCCATCTCCTCTATTTTCTTCCAAAACTTAGTCACTGACACACCTAGGGCCTTTCCCATCCCCCTTAGCCTGTTGAATCCATAATCATCTCCTAATTCTCAACTCTTTCATAAATCCTTCCTTGAGGGGGCGGAGCCAAGATGGCGGAGTAGAAGGACGCACATTTACGAGCTCCGAGCCCACAACCCATGGAATTGAGGTAAAAGGAGATCCCCATAAATTCTGAATCTCTGCAGGGGGTGCATAAACATAGGGGAAGAGATTTCCGTTCCACTGAACCCTGGAGAGCCGTCCCCGGGGTCCATCGCACCCTGGAAAGCGGACCCCACCCCCACCCCTGGCTGCGGCCCCAGAGAAGCTGACCCGAGCAGACTTCAGAGAGGAAAGCTCCGGGGGAAGCTCCGGCAGCCGGGAAAGTCCCTCCGCCCACAGAAGCTACAGGTCAGTAAGAAAGAAAGCTGCGATAGGGGAGGGGAGCGGAGTGTCTCCGTGACTTGGGCCCCCTCGGGAGGAAGCGGCTGCGGCAGAGACGGGGGCAGGAAGCAGCGGAGGCAGAGGCGTGGGCGGGCGGCTGAGGCGGCAACAGCCCGGGACTCAGGAATCCCCCAGCAGCAGGTAGGATCTTCAATACTGAAGGTCTTTCCAACCTGAGGGAGCCGAGCAGGGGAGACGGCCCTGCCCCCACCCTGCTCTACTGCTGAACGCCTCTGAATAAAACCCCCAAAGGAACTGAGCACAGCAGGCGGGGCCCCCCACCCCGCCCCCACCCGCTCCGTCCCTGAAAGTCTCTGCAGAAAGCCCCTGAGGGCCCAAGCTTAGAAGGCGGCCCTGCCCCCACCCTTGCGCCAGAACTAAAGCTTGCCGCGGGAAAGCGCATTTGAATCTCAGAGGCCAAGTACTAGCTGGGCGGATCCAGGCGGGGGTGGAAAGGAATCTCAGAAATCAAGTAATTGGCTGGGAAAATGCCTAGAAAGGGGAAGAAAAATAAGACTTTGGAGAGTTTTTTCCAACAAATGCAAATGATCCCGACCTTCGGATCTGATGGGGAGGACGAGAACGTATTTTTCCCATCAGGGAAAGATGTGGAGGGCGGGGCCTCAGTACCCCAGACACCCCAGGGGGGTGTTGGGTGGGCTCAGGCCTTGGAAGAGCTTAAAAAGGATTTTGAAAAGCAAGTTAGACAGGTGGAGGAAAGACTGGGAAGAGAAATGACAAAGATGCAAGAAGAGTATGAAAAAAAGGTCAATATCTTGCTAAAGGAGACCCAAAAAAATGCTGAGGAAATTAACACCTTGAAAAATAGGCTCACTCAATTGGCAAAAGAGGTTCAAAAAGCCAATGAGGAGAAGAATGCATTCAAAAGCAGAATGAGCCAAATGGAAAAAGAGGCTCAAAAGCTCACGGAATTTAATAGTTCTCTCAAAATTAGAATGGAACAGATGGAGTCTAATGACTTTATGAGAAACCAAGAAATCACAAAACAAAACCAAAAGAACGATAAAATGGAAGAGAATGTGAAATATCTCATGGGAAAAACAACTGACCTAGAAAATAGATCAAGGAGAGACAACTTAAAAATTATGGGACTACCTGAAAGCCATGATCAAAAAAAGAGCCTAGACTCGTCTTGCATGAAATTATCAAGGAAAACTGCCCTGACATTCTAGGACCAGAGGGCAAAATAAGTATTGAAAGAATCCATCGATCACCACCTGAAAGAGATCCAAAAAGAGAAACTCCTAGGAACATTGTGGTCAAATTCCAGAACTCCCAGCTCAAGGAAAAAATCTTGCAAGCAGCTAGAAAGAAACAATTCCAGTACTGTGGAAATACAATCAGGATAACCCAAGATCTAGCAGCTTCTACATTAAGGGATCGAAGGGCGTGGAATAGGATATTCCAGAAGGCAAAGGAACTAGGACTCAAACCAAGAATCACCTACCCAGCTAAACTGAGTATAATACTTCAAGGGAAAATATGGTCTTTCAATGAAACAGAGGACTTTCAATCATTCTTAATGAAAAGACCAGAGCTGAAAAGAAAATTTGACTTTCAAACACAAGAATGAGAGGAAGCATGCAAAAGTAAACAGCAAGGAGAAGTATTAAGGGACTTACCAGAAATGAACTGTTTGCATTCATACAGGGAAGGACAATATTTCTAACTCTTAAAACTTTTCAGTATCTGGGTGGTTGGTGGGACCACACATACACATGTACACGCATGCACACACATACACACATGTATTCACATGCAGAGACAGAGAGCACAGATTGAACTGAATACGATGGGACCATACCTTAAAAGAAATTAAGGTAAATGGTGAGAGAGAAATGTAGTGAGAGGAAAGAGGGGGAAATGGAAGGGGGTAACTATATGTCATTTAAGAGGCAAGTAGGAGATGTTTTTTAGTGGAGGGAAAAAGAGGAGAGCTGAGGGAAAAAAAAAAACAAACAAACAAATAAACAAAAGTTTACCCTCATCACATTTGACTAAACGAAGGAGTGAAATGCACACTCATTTTGGTATGAAAACCTATCTTACAGTATAAGAAAGCGGGGGAGAAGGAGATATTGGGGGGGGATGATGGAAGGGAGGGCAAAGGGAAGAGGGAGTAATTGAAAGTCAATACTTGGGGAGGGACAGGATCAAAGGACAGAAGAGAAACAATGAGGGGCAGGTTAGGAGGGATGGTAATCCAGTTAGTCTTACACAACACGACTATCAGGAAGGTCACTTGCAAAGCTACACAGATATGGCCTATAATGAATTGCCTGCCGTACCAAAGGGAATGGGTGGGGAGGGAGGGATGGGGAGAATTTGGAACTCAAAGTTTTAGGAACAATTGTTTAGTATTGTTGTTGCAACTAGGAAAGAAGACATACAGTTAATGAGGAATAGAAAGTCATCTGGACCTACAGGAGAAAAGAGAAGATAGAGACAAGGGAAGGGAGGGATGACAGAAGAGAGGGCAGATTGGAGATAGGGAAAATTAGATTGCTTGGGGTATTGGGGTGGGGGGAGGGGAGAAAAGGGGAGAATATTTGGAACCCAAAAATTTGTGAAAATGAATGTAAAAAGCTAAATAAATAAATAAATAAATAAATAAATAAATAAATAAATAAATAAATAAATAAATCCTTCCTTGAACAAGTCAGTTTGTAATCACCTTTTCCATTCCCTATACATATCACGTGAAGTTCACTCTTGTGAAACTTATGTATTCTTTTGTGCTATACTTGCATTGATTTCTATAGACTATAAGTTCCAAGACTGCAAAAACTACAGTAATCCTTTCTTAACTTTGTACCATGCTCAGAACATAGGGTAATGATCTGTACATAGTAGGTAAGGTCATTACTGCTGCTGGTGGTGGTGATGGTCTTTTAAATAGTTTAAGTGGACTATGGAGATTGGTTGAGGAAAATAGGACTATTTAGAAAGGGAAAAAAAGAGTTAAGAAAAAAATATGATAGGTGTCTTCAGAAAATTGTCATTTGGAAAAGAAATTAGGCTTCTTTTATTTTGCCCGAAACAGCAAAAGTAGTAAGTAGAAGAGGCAGATAAACAGATTTAAAAACATTTTTAAAAAGACGTTGAAGTACCTCCCTAGTTGATAAAGTAGTACATTTGGAGCTAAGACCTGAATTCAAATTATTCCTCACAAACATAGCAGCTGTGTAACTTTGGGCAAGTCACTTAACCTCTGTTTATCTCAGTTTCCTCATCAATAAAATGGGGATAATAATAGCACCTGCCTCCCAGGATTGTTATTAGCACAAAATAAGATAATAATTATAAAGCACTTTGCCAACATTTGTGTTGTGTAATTCTTATCATGTCTCATTCTTGTATATATGTATATTCATACACACATATATCCACATATATGTTTATCTACACACACATCTGAAAACTATTCTCTTTCAAATGACAATTAAAAACCAAGAGTCTGTGTGGTAAAGAGAACTGAGCTACTTCACAAGGCCTTTTTGAAGCAAATGATATAACATATTAAAATTGTTTCACAGACCTTAAAAATCTATTTAAATGATACTTATAATTATTATTATTTTAAAGGAACAGTGGAATATCGGGGACAAAACATAGGAACAGTTTACTAATTTTGTTCACATAATTTCAAACTCTTCCTGTTAGTTTTTTCTTTCACAATGAGTAAATCCATTTACAGCTTCATAATGATATATTTATGTGCCTAACTTCCTGAAGCCTTTCCAATACTGACTATTTTCATCTCTTTTTATCATTAACATTTTTCTGCATTGAATTTAAAGCATGCTTAATAGAAAGAAAAGAATGCCAACAGTCCTCAACAGATTAGAACAATGGACTGACCCTAATAAGACAAAATTAGAGATAAATAACAAGTTCTACATTTGAGCAAAAGATAAAATAAAATAAAATTCACAATTGTAACTGTTTGCAAAATACTTTTGGCCTTTGGTCAGCCACAAAAGCACTATGATCAACAGTGCAAAACTACAGGCATGGAGGTGAATCCAGTTTCAGGAACCATTAAGGGTAGTGTATTGTCTAGAACAGAGGAAATGATTACCTCACCGTATAACTAGAATTGTGGGTTCACTTCTGTAAATCAAACTTTAAGAAGGATATTGACAAGCTGGAAAACATACAAAAGTGTATGACCAGAATGGTGAGTCACCTCGAGACCATGCTACATGAATACTGGTCAAAGGAAATGGTTATGTTCTATCTTGGATGAGAGAAGTCTATGGGGGAAATGAGTTGTCAAGAATGAGAAGGATCATTACACAGAAAAAGACTGAATTCACTTTTGTTCCCAGGATAAAAAATTGAATAGAAAGAACTGGTGAAAATTGGAGAGAGGTAGGTTTCTACTTGATAGAAAAATAATTTCTTAAAAATAAAAGTGATCTAAAAATGGAATGGCTATGGGCGACCTCTGCTGGTTCCCCCTTCTCCAGTGGTCTTCAAGTGAAGTCTGAAAAATTACTCTTTGGAAATGTTGTGGATGAGATTCTTATATAGGAAAAGCTTGCCCTAGGTTTTCCAAGTTCCGTTACAACTCTGTTATCCTTTAATTTGCATTTTGAAGTAAAAATCATTTGAATTTATGATAGAATAAGTCTATAGAATCAAAAAGGAAAGTTGTTAGAGTTTAATACAATTGTGCATATGTTTGTGAGCAATGTTTTCTTTAAATTTCACCCTTTTCATGTTTATGAAATAGCACCTCTTCTTTTTCTGTAGTCTTAAAATAATAAGTCATATTTGAGCACTTGCTTACCTTCAGTCCCCATGTTTGGATTTTAAGCAAGTTTTGTCATTCTTCATACATACATACATGCACATATACATACATATAGATATGTATTTCCCAACTCTAAAACCTTTTGCCAATTCTCAAATTAAAAATTCTAATTGCCTCAATGCTAGAGAAGGTAGCAATGTCTTCTCTTAATCCAGAAACAAGTACTATTTTTCCCCTTTACTGATCTACAACTGTTTAGTGCCTGTGGTTACAAAACTGTATCAAAGGTCTCTAAAGGGAACAATTTAGCTCTCACTGAGACCCTCTGTTGGTTCTTGAAGACATATCAGTGATTCTCAGCATGTCTGGCTTTTCCTGTTTGTTCTTTTATATCACTGCATCTCTATCTGTGTAAGAGAGATATTGTGGTGGTTTTGCATTAGCAATTGATTCATTACATAACATCTGTGACTTCTGTTGGATATGAGATAAAGGGTAGTTTCCCAACTAAGAAACTCACCCTCCCTTCCATGATAGGAATTATACCTCCTAACTGACTTACAAGTTTATTTAGGTAATTCCTATCATTCTTTTATGTAAAATAACGATATTTTCCCCTTATCACACAACCATACACTGAAGAGACTTTGTTCTACTCTGCTTAATTTGATGTCCTGTTAAATGGTTAGAATATTTATCTATTATCAGTTCAATTTTAAAGCCAGCTGTTTAAGCAAGTGAAAGTTCTTTTTTCATAATCACCAAGTGAAGAAAATACAAAAAAATCTTTATTCTTGGTCATTTTTAGGCTGTTGAACATTAACTACATTTACTTTATTATATCATACAATTCTATAAAAACTAAAGTTTTCATATTGAAATGAACAAACTTTCTGCTTAAATTCACACAAATATATATATAAACCTCGTATAGGAGGCCAGACCACTCAAACCAGTCTGGTAGCTCAGGTTCAAAACTTGAATGAAATTAAATACTGATAAGTTGTTCAACAGTAACAAATGGAAATTGACTTAACCACAGCACAGAAAGAGTACTCAATAAGCATATAGTCTTGAAGTGGGGGAATGTAGCTTTCCCATCTCTGTATTGACCATGATGGTCAGATTCAAGGTCAGATGCTTGAAAGAATAGGTAAGATTCTTCACCATTCTGGCCCTTTTTTAAATTAGGGTTACCAGGAAGTTATATCAAGGACCCAGTCCTTAGTGTCCTAAGCCATTTGTCTCAAGGGCAACTTTAGTGCCTTTGAGGAAGAACTATTCCAATCTATGTGGCACAACTTTAGGAAATATTGTTCCTATCATGCTTCTTTATAGAACTTTTATTGTATACAGCAAATTTAAAAGTCAAAAAATACACATTAACTTGTGTATCTTTTGGGCCTATGGTTTTCCATGTTACATTAAATTTTAGTGTGCCTGAGGAGGAAAGAGCTGGGAGTTTGTCAAGTATAACAGAGGTGAAGAAATATTTAATCTGGCCCTCCACCCTCCATGGTCCTGAGATGAATAAGTATGGAGTCAGTACGGGGTGATGGTATTTCTTTTCCAGTTACTCCAAATCTGTAAGAGACATGAGAGACACAGATAGAAACTGCAAGGAATTCTGTCTGAATTCTGTTTTTCATAACTAATCTAATCATATGATCATCCAACTTTTTGGGTCTCCATTGCCGTTTCTTGGCAGATACTAGAATCAAGATGATACTTTTATATATCCTTAATTGGTTCTCGAGGGGCAGCTGGGTGGTTCAGTGGATAGAGTGTTGACCCTGAAGTCAAGAGGACCGATGTTCAAATAGAGCCTCAAAAACTTACTAGTTGTGTGACCCTGAGCAAGTCACTTAACCCTGTTTGCCTCAGTTACTCATTGGTAAAATGAACTAGAGAAGGAAATGGAAAACCCCAAATGGGGCCATCAAGGATGGGACACAAGTAATTGACCAAATGACAATTGATTTTCTATTCCACTCTCCACAAAGAAGTTCCAAAACTTCTCTCTTTTCTTTCTTCTCTTCTTCTCTCTCCTCAAGCCACCTCTTGTGCACTTTCTCCCCATCTCTTAACTGAGGTCTTTGTCTACTATTTTACAAAGAAAAGGAAGGACTATTTCAACAAATTTCCTCTCCTTCTCTTCTCCACCCCCTCCATTCCACCTTCCATTCTCTGAAGAGGTGACCCTTCTCTTTACAAAAGTCAACTCCTTTTAATTCATTCTTGATCTCATCCTCTCTCATCTTTTTCACTATCATTCCTTTTTCTCTAATCTTCAATGTCTCCCTGGTTTCTTTTCTCTTCTGTCTACAAACTTGCCTTCCACACTTACATCCTTAAAAATTCCTGATTAGATCCCACCATTTTGCTAGCTGTTGTTTGTATTCCCATCTTTTTACAACGAACTTTGAAAAAATAATTGGTACTCAATGTCTCCATTTCTCTCCCCCTCTTTCAAACCTTTTGCCATCTGTCTTCTAACATGAATCATCTGAAAATGCTGTTTTCAAACACCAATAAGCTAACAATAAACTCTTATTTGACAGTTCTAATTACCTCCTCTTAAACTTTATCCTTCTCAATGCATTTCACATTGTTGATTGCCTTTTCCCCCTGGATACTCTTCCCTTTCTATATTTCTATGGCTTTGCTCTTTCCTGATTCTTCTCCTACCTTTCACATTATGTTTTCACAGTTTCATTTTCTCATTTATAATCCATATCAGATACTCCAAGGCTTTGTTCTAGACTTCTTGATCTTTTCTCTTTGTAATATCTAGCTTTGTGACCTCATTAGCCCCCATGGACCCAATTACCATTTTTATAACAATGATTCTCAAATCAATATATCTGGTTCTGCTCTCTCATTCTCCTGGTTCCCAGACCCCATATCACCTGAGGCACCTCAAACTCAACCTTCCCAAAACAGAGCTCATCTTGCCCACAGAACTCATCCTTCTTCCCAATTTCCTTCTCTACTCTTTTCTTATTCTAACAGCAACATAGTTCAAACATATCGTAATTATATTGGTGATACCTCAGCCTATGATTTGTATTCATTTTAACAATCTCAGGTTATAAGGTAATACAAGAGCATGCTTAGATATTTGCTTATTAATTAATTACTAAAGTTACATCATTCTCGTTAATGAACTCTGTAGTTTCCCCCAAGAGGTTAACTATACCTCTTTTGGCAAAATCTGCTTTCTCTCTCTCTCTCTCTCTCTCTCTCTCTCTCTCTCTCTCTCTCTCTCTCTCTCTCTCTCTCTCTCCTCTCTCCTCTCTGTGTGTGTCTCTCTCTCTGTCTCTCTGTCTGTCTGTCTCTGTCAGTTTGTCTCCTATCCATATCTCTTTGGCCATTATGATATCATAATCATAACAATCGTTCTTATTTAAGCAAGACATTAATGTTTACAAAATTCCTTTTCTCTGCAAGAACCCTCTGACATGAACAGAACGAATATTTTTACCTCATTTTGTAGGAGAGGAAAGGAAGGTTCAGAGAGTCCCAGAATTCACAGTAAGATCATCAATAGAGATAAGAACCAAATGCTTGATTTCATCTTTTTGTTCTTTCCATTTATATTATAGTTTTATTTTCATTTTTCTGATTCAGCATACTGTATTCTAAATCAACTCCTGTGTTTTTCCATGCTCCTTTGAATTGTACTAGGGCCATAATATTCTGTTACAATGCTGTACCTCAATTTGTGTAGGCATTCTCCAATAGATTTGGTTTCTAGCTCATTCCTACCACAAAAAGTGCTGCTCCTGACATAGTTAATGGTACGATGTGTAGAATATCGAACCTGTACTCTAGAAAATGTGAGTTACAATCTGGCCTCAGACACTTATTAACAGTGTAACCTCTGTTTCCTTATCTATTAAATGAGAATAATCTACTTCTCAGGTTTAGTGAGAGGATCAAATTTACATATGTACATACATATATACATACATACATAGACATATATATTCAAATGTAAGCTGTAATATAATATAATGTAATGTAATGTAATATATTCATATTAATGCTTCTTTCCTTCCACTCTCCATGGATATTTTGGTGTATCTGAGACCTTTTTTTCTGCCTTTGATCTTGGGAGTGCATGCCTAGCAGTTGAAACTTGCAGATCAAAATGCATGGCCACTTAGACCCTTTTTTAAAGCATAATTCTAAACTCTGTCCCACATTAGTTGGACCAACTTATAGATTTACAGATCTACCTTAGCATACCTGTTTTCCTATAACTGCTTTAATATTAACTATATTTATCATTTGTCATTTCTACCAACTTTCTAGTTACGAATTAAAACCTCAAGGTTGTTTTCATTGGACTCTTACTTATTATTTGGAAGGATCTTTCATATAATAACATGGTTGTTAACAGTTCTTCCTTTCCCTTCAAAAGACCCTGTCTTCAATCAATTACATAATGAATTTAAAAATAATGTATGTCATTTATTTTAAATTTCTGGCCCAATATTTCCTTATACTTAGAAATGTTTGACCAGCAAGGCCAATGATCTCACTTTACAGAGGAACAAATGAAAGTCAAATTACCAGTTAGTAGGTTAGAAACATTTCCGATCTTCAAAGGACTTGGTTGTGCTGATATTAATAAAACTAACTCCTTTAAAATGTCCTATGAATCACTGAAACATTGAGTGTTAGAGCAGGAAGATACCGTAGTGATTATCTAGTTCATCTCTGCTCTACTTCTGTTGCGGGAGCTGGGACTCAGAGAGATGAAGCGATATGTCTGGTCCCCACATATGGCAGAGCCACATCTAGAGTTTAAATCTCCTAAGTCTTAGTCCAGTAGCCTTTCCTTTAAAGTATATAGTCCACACCAAATATTTGCTTTATGTAATTAAATTAAAAGTCATATACATAGGCTGCTAGGTGCTATAATGTATAGAACACTGTATCTAAATTTAGAAAAACCTGAGTTCAAATATGATCCCAGACACTTACCAGCTGTGTGACTCTTGGCAAGTCACGTAGCCTCTATTTGCTTCAGTTGCTTTGTCTGTAAAACAGGAATAATAATGATAAATTTTGAATGATTTAGGTAAGTTTGCTTGCCTTGGCAGTACACTTTCCATGGATGAACACATAGATAAGGGGGTTGCTGCGCCCATTGCCAGTATTTGGGAAGCTCTGAAGCAGAGTATGAAAGAGAGGTATTAGACTGGCTACCAAACGGAAGGTCTACAGAGCCAATGTGCTGACCTCATTGTTGTATGCCTATGAAACCTGGACAGTATATCAGCACCATGCCAGGGAATTGAATTTTTTCCATTTGAATAGTCTTAGAAGATTCTAAAGATCATCTGGCAAGATAAAGTACCCAACACTGAGGTCCTTTCTTAAGCTGAACTTCCAAGTACTCAAACTCTACTACAGAAAGCACAACTCTGATGGGCTGGTCATATTGTTTGAATGCAAATCATATATTCACCTAAAAGACAATTTTACAAAGAACTCATAAAAGGCAGGGGCTCCCGTGAAGAGTGGAAGAAATGCTACAAGAACACCCTCAAGGTCTCTGAAAACTTTGGAATTGATTTAAGATATGAGACATACTAGCATGGCATGCCAGCACCAAAAAAAGTGCTATACTCTGTGAGCAAAAGAGAATTGTGGCAGCTCAAAAGAAGTATGAAATGTACAAATTTAGAGACATCTTCACTCCAAATGTTCATATGGACCATGGCCTGCCCTGTGGTAGGGCCTTCCAGACTCATATTGGTCTAATCAGTCACAGCTGGACACCCTAATATACAGCTATCACTTCAGTCTTCTGAAGAAACTTTCAGGGTTGTTGCAATGATCAAATGAGATAATAATTACAAAATGCTTAGCACAATGCTTAGGGCACGTAAGTATTCTATAAGTGTTAGTGCATAGAGCACTGGGCGTGGAGTCAGAAAACCATGAGATCAAATCTGATCTCAGACACTTACTAGCTGAGTGATCGTGGGTAAGTCACTTAACTGTATTTGCTTCAGTTTTCTCATCTGTAAAATAAGCTGGAGAAGAAAATGGCAAATCACTGATATCTCTGTCAAGAAAACCCCAAATGGAATCACTAAGTGTCAGGCACGGCTGAAAACGACTAAACAACATTATCATTATTTGTGCTATCTTTACATTATGCCAATATTTTTCTGTTTTAATTAGGTCCACCCATAGATGCAGCATGGTACCTTGAGAATAGCAAAGGATTTGAAATTACAAAATCTGAGTTCAATTTCTGATTCTTCTCCTTCCTTGTGTTACTATGCCGTTCCCTGTACCTTGCTAAATCATGTTTTCTTCTGTAAAATGTGGAGGATGAGCTTGCATTGCCCATTTCATAGAGCTGTGGTGCTGCTAGAGCTTTGGAAACCTTATAATATTATTTCCATATTATAGTGTATTGACTTGAGTGCCCTGCCACATCTATAAAAATATATGGTATTGATGAAAAAAAAAATTAGGTACTATGTAATGAAGCAAGCAGGAATGGCAAAATTTAAGTGATAAATTCTGAATTTGACAATTCTAAATTGGAATTTTTGTTCATCCTTTCGATCAACATAAGCAAAATGGCTGTTATATTTGGTGGGCTAACAGGAAAAGATATTTTAATAGGGAAGCCTTCTCTAAAATAGTCACAACAAGATGCATATTTGTGGCATCTGCATAGATAACTAGGCTTTCCCTTCACAAAACCCTGGAGATTTTGATCATGAGCTATCAAGTGACTAGAATATTAATTAATTTCAGCTAAAACAACATCAAGGCCTAACTATGAATTCCAATAAATATTTTCTCAGAAGATTGCTTCTCAGAAGTGTGGAACTTTTATGGAGATTTTATCAGGGCTAATACTTGTAAGTAATTTCATTCTAAAGCAGTTCATTTTTTAAGAATACAGTTACATCACTAATTGTTCTCATGGAAAGTGGTGTTTAATGCTGTAAGGTTCTCTCATTCCCCCCTCCCAGCAATTCCCAATCCTCTCTTAAGAATTTCTATCGAGTTCCTTTATAAGAACTATCTCACTGAAAGCTAAAATGAAAAAAAAAAATCCATTTCACTCACCAGGACAGTATTTGTAGCTTTAGTTGTGGTTCTGAGAAACAAAAATGATATTCCATCATATGAAATACGGCATTTACTTAAATAAATCATGCTCACTTTACCTAAAATATGGACAGCACTCCATTTTCAATTCAGATAAGAAATGTTCATAGATCCTAAAATCTTTTTTCTAATACTTAATCATTTTGTGGAGATGAACCAGGTTCTTAGGGTTATACTGGTGGAGTACTAATTCTAGTAGATTTCACAAGACAAAGCCCATAATACAGGCTAGATATTGTTCTGTATGTCTATTAACTGAAAATCTGAATAGACAATTACAAAGAGGAGTTTTAGTGAGATATTGACACAAAATAATGAATATTTTTTTATCTTAAGCAACATTGAAAGACCATCTACTAACACAGCTATAGAGAGATTTTAATTTGCATTGATAGAGAAAATGTCCGTGTACATAATCACACATTTTCAAAGTATTATTTAAATAGGAATATAGCACATTTCCCCAGGTAGCAAAACCCCCAACATTATTTCTTTCATATCTGTAATACATATAAGCTATGGGACCACTTCCATTCATGCCTAGGTTGGCTAGTTGGGTTCCAAAGCCAAAGCTCAGAACTTCAGGGATCTAGATAATAATCCCAATGGATGGGGGGAGGTTCTCTTTTTATCGGTACTCACAAGATCCCATTCAGTGCATTTCTCCCAATACCATTATCATTTAATATATCTTTAATAAGACTAAACCAGTGATTATTGCCCTAACATCAATCCACAAGCCAATCTGCCCTCAATATCATTTAAACAATTAGCATCAATGAACGTTTACAAAGGGATATTTATTGAGAACACAAAGAAAGAACTGAATTACAAAATGTGTGATACTGGAAACCCCTTCTCCTCTGCCCTTCATTATCTGGGGAGAGTGTATTCAAATAAAGTGATAATTAAAAAAAAATAGTCATCTATCTATTTATCTATCCATCTACACAAACACACACATATATACCCTCATCAGATTTACTTCTGGGTGTGGCATAGACAATGAATATGGTATATATATATATTTTGCTTTTTAGTACAGGGTGTCTTGGGTACATGTCAATCCACTACTGGACCAGGTCACATAGGTTACTCTACAGATGTGGCTCCTCACTGGACTTGGTTACTATGGCTACCTGCAAATTCAGGTAAGAACTGTAGTTGCTGGACATTGTATCAGTAAGCATCCTGACATACACAGGAGGGCCTGCTGCGCTGGTTCTTAGATCTGTTTTTCTAAAAGGAAAGAGACTTTTGAGGAGTCAACAATCTTCTTTAATTATATTCACCAACAGAGAAAATGCTGGCACAGAAATAAAGACCAGCAGACAGGGCTTCTAACTGTCCGACCATAAGCAATGCCTACATCAGAGATCAACAGACAGAACTGCTGTCTGACCAATACATACAGACATAGATACCAGAGAGAGAAGCCAGGTGGGCTCCTTCATGGCTACCCAGAGTCTCATCTGGCATGTGAACCTTCTTCTAAGGATCCCAAAGCAAAACCTCACCTCAGAGTATATATACACTTTTCAGAGTTGGAGGGCATCAAGACCCTCATGATCCAGTGCCTAAGTAATTTACAAAAGGTGTGGATCTTCCTACAAAACAAGCCTCCCCTAATCAAGTTTCCCTTAATGGGCTCACCTGAGGTCTATTAACGAGAGGGGAAAGATCTTTAACTTGCAAAGATGAGGAAAGTTTAGATATAACGGGAATTAGAAGAAAGAAAGACCATGTTTATAGTCACATGGCAGCCCAGGTAAAAAGAAAAGGGAGTGACAGCAGTGAATATCACAGCCACTGATGCTTCCTCTCGTCTCTGTAAGAAATCTCCAATATTTCTTCCTATTTACTCAAAAATCACCAGGGATAAGACAGAGTTCTACTAGTTCAAGTCTTTGGATGCAGACTAAGTTCACTCTCAGGAGTAAGTTAAAATGTTCTTCTTCACGAGATAGTAAGTTAAAAAGAAAAAGTTCATGTAAATGTTTGCAAAACCAATCATATGATTATCTCAATAGATACAGTTCTTGGAGATGAATGGGGGAGAATTCAGCCTATTTCTTGCTTACTCTTGGTTCTTGTAAATTTCCCTATGACTTGAATATTCTTCCTCCCCATCTTTGCCTACTGGTTTCCCTGACTTTTTAAAATACCCAATTGAAAACCTGCCTTGTACAGGAAGGCTGCGCCCAATCCTTCCTAATTCTACTGCCTTCCCTTTATTGTTTCCTAGTTATCCTGTATGAAATGTTCACTGGTGAGCATACACACACACACACACACACACACACACACACACACACACGTATTTTCTGGTTATCACTCCCATTAGATTGTAAGTTTCTTGAGGAAAGGGTCACTCTTTCACTTCTTTTTGTGGCCCCAATGCTTAACACAGTGCCTGGAACATAGTAGGTATTTAATAAATGTTTACTGATTGATTGGAATTGTGTTGCTACAGTGTATAGATATTCAAATTATTTTCCTTATTGCTTCCTTTTATGTAGCAAAAGAATGGACGGTGAAAGTTCTGTCCTTAGCATATGCACAACATAGTATTCCTGATGTCAATCCACAAGAAGGACAGGTGAACTCACCTTAAGAAAAGTGTGGTAGGGAGGGCCTACCTCTAAATCAAGTCATGCAAACATATAGAGACTTAAATAATTGGAGAAATATGAATTGCTGATGAGTAGACAGGGTCCATATAATGAAAATGACAATTTTACCTAAACTAATTTATATATTCAATGCCATCTCATTTAAATTGTTATAAAAATTATTTTATTAAAATATAAAAATAAAACAATTCATTTAGAAGAAAAAAGGTCAAGAATATCAAAAGAATTTTAAAAATGTAAATGAAGGAGGTTTAGCAGCCTCAGACCTTAAACTATATTATAAAGCAGTAATTATCAAAACTATACTGGCTAGCTAAGAAATAGAAAGGTAAATTAATGGAAGACATGCAATTTGTAACAGCTAATAAATACAGTAACTGGATTTGACAAGTGTAAAAACTTAAGTTTGGGGATAAGAATTCATTATTTGGTTAAAAAAAAACATTATTGGGAACACTGGAAAACAGTCTGGAAGAAATTGAGCATATATCAATATCTTACATCATTTACCAAGAAGAGATCAAAATGGATATTAAAAAGTTTTCTAAATCATTATTGATTAGAGAAATGCAAATTCAAACGACCTGGAAATATCATTTTATACCTACCAGATTAGCTAAAATGACTGAAAAGGAAAGCAAGAAATGTTGGAAGAGATGAGGAAAAATTGGGACTGTTCACTGCTGGTGGAACTGTGATCTGATGCAATCGTTTTGGAGAGCAACCATGGAATTATGCTCAAAGAGATATTAAATTGCCTATACCCTTTGATCCAACGATACCACTACTAGGTCTGTTTCCCAAGATGATTAAGGGGGAAAAGTGTGTGTGTGTGTGTGTGTGTGTGTGTGTGTGTGTGTGTGCGTGTGTATTCTACAATATTTATAGCAGTTCTCTTTGTGGTGGCACAGAACTAGAAACTGCAGGGAAACCCATCAATTGGGGAATGGCTGAACAAGTTGTAGTATATGACTGTGATGAAATGTTACTATGCTATAAGAAATGATGAGCTAAATGATCTTAGAAAAACATGGATAGAGTTGCGCAAAATAATGAAGAGAAAAATGAGTAACTCCAAGAGTACACTGTATGAAGTAACAACAATATTGTTGCAAAAACAACTCTCAGTGACTAAGTAATTGAGACTACTATAATTACTCAGATTAATTACAAAAGACATATGAAGGAAGATACCATCTGCATTCGGAGAACTGATAAATAGAAGTGTGTCTACAATGGTTTCACACACATACACATATATTTGTGTCTAGTGGTAGCCTTCTCTAAGGCAGGAAGGGGAGGTGAAATGGAAAGAAGTTTCATTTAAAAAGGAAAGCTACACAAGAACTTTATAAGATATTTAAAAAGAATCTCAAAATGATTTGATGGTATACTTACAGAATCTTAGAAAATCAACTGAAAAACTACCTCAAATAATGAATAACTTTAGTAAGGTTGCAGGATATAAAATAAACCACATAAATTATCAGCATTTCTGTATGTAACCAACAAAATCCAGACACAAGAGATAGCAAATTCTGTTTAAGATAACTGTAGACAATATGGAATACTTGGGAATCTATCTGCCAAGAGAAACCAAGGAGCTAGATGAACACAAAACACTTTTCATACAAATGAAGACAAATCTGAACTACTGAAAAAATAACAATAACTTATGGATAGGTCAAGATGTAGAGCTAAAAATCCTAAGAAAATTCATCCAGAAGAACTAAATTTCAAACATATCAAGGAAGTTAATGAAGCTTTATATGAAGGAATGTGAACTAGCTGTGCCAAATCACAAACTATATTATAAAGCAGTACATCTGGTACTGGATAAGAAATAGAATGATGGATCAGTGGACTCTATTAGATACACAAAACACAGTAGTAAATGATCATGTTAATCTGTTAGAAAAGCCAATGGAATGTGATTGCTTGAGCAGGCATAGCGGTTAGATCCGGCAAAGAGAATTATGTGAGATAGAGATAAAGGAGGAGATAATGACAAAAAGGCATGTGAGTAATGTGAAATAAAAAATAGAGAAGAAGGATCTTACAGTAAATGACCTCATTTTTCTGTAAAATATGAGGCAAAGTTTTCGATTTAGAGAGTGGCAGTGGATGGAGGGAATGGAAAATTTGAGGAGGGATGAAAAGGTTTGAAAGAGCCATTGTGGTGAGTGGGAAAGTGAGTTGACAAGGCAAGTACTACATTGCAGTAGTGAGGGTCCAGTTGACTGTGATAGCAAATTTATAACAGAAACAGTCAGAATGCTTATGTGATTTTTTTTTTCCATTTTCATTCATTCTTGTATGTAGGAGCTAAGGCAACAAATAGTGAGAGTAATCCAAGGTTTGGCAGTGCATAACTGGTAAAATGATAAGTGGGCTAGAGGAGATTTGAATAAGAGAGAGTGAGTGGTATAGGAGAGATGAACTGCAAGAGAAATGAGAGATCAAAGGACTGGAGGTCATAGAGATGATAAAGAACACTATAGTTTTGATAGGCAGGGCAAAGAGGGCAGAGTACAGGCAGTAACTCAACAGAATTCTTCCAACATTCCCACTAAACAACTTGAAAGTAACTACTCAAAATTTTGAAGTAGTGGAACCAACCGAAGTTCAGAGTGAGACAGTTTTCTAACCTATGATAGAAGGGATTGTGACTGTGGTAAAAGTTGGCCCAGAGTCCAGCATAAGCAACAGCAGGGGACCCTGCAGCAACAGCAGCTTCAGTTGCTCTAAACTCGAATATGGTATGATGGTCAGAAAACTACTAGCTCTGGATACAGCTGGCACTTATTGGAAATACTATTGTCCCTAAGCAGGTCTAGATCACAGTTCTAGGGTGGAGATGAGTGCTTGTGGTTGGTCACAAGAAAACAAGGATCCAGGTCACAATTCCAGGTTTGGAGAGTGCTAGCATTTGTGGCTACAGGGGATCAGGTGTGCTTCTTGGGTAAAAAGCAGATCACAGACCAGAAGAGCATGGATCATCTCTCTTATCAGATGATATCATCTTAAAGTCACCAAAAACTTGCAAAACACACAGAAGTAGCTCTGAAAACAGCAGCATAGGAAAAGTCTGAAGCTTGGGACAACATCCCTCCCGTTCTTCAAATGAGCAGAGCCCAACTTTAATATCAAGTTTGAAATCAAGACACAGGCTGGAAAAAATGAGCAAAAAACAACAAAAATTTGACCGTAAAAATGGCAAAGAAGACCAAGACTCAGAAGAAGACAAGAATGTGAAAACAGCTACAACCAAAGCCTAAATGAAAAAAAATATCAGTTGGACAAAAGCCAAATGAGATTTCCTGAAACAGTTAAAGAAAAGGATAAGAGTGGTAGAGGAAAAGTTAGGAGAAAAAATGAGAATAATGCAAGACAATTATGAAAAGAGAGTTAAGATCTTGGCAAAATAGGCATACACACACACACACACATACACACACACACACATACACACACACACACACACACACACACACACTCCTGAAGAAAATAACACCTTAAAAAAGAAAACTGGTCTAATGGTAAAAGAGGCACAAAAATTTACTGAAAAAACAACTCCTTAAAAAGTAGAATAGGCCAAATGGGAAAAGAGGTACAAAGGCTCATTAAAGAAAATAATTTCTTCAAAATTAAAATTAAACAAGTGAAAGCTAATTACTCCATGAAACATCAAGAAAAAAATAAAATAAATAAAATAAAAGAATGAATAAAAAGAAGAAAATGTTAACTATCTCACTGGAAAAATGACTGACCTTGAAAATAGATTAAGGAAAGACAATTTAAAAATTATTATACTACATGAAATTTTTTAAAAGCCTGGGCATCATATTTCAAGAAATTATCAAAGAAAAATGCCATATCTAAAATAAAATAAAGTAAAATAAAAATTAAAAGAATCCATCAATCACCACCTGAAAAAGATCCCAAAATGAAAACTCCCATATCTAAGACAAAATACTGCAAATTTCCAGAAAAAAATTCAAATACCATGGAGTCACAAAGAGAATGACAAATTTATCAGCTTCTATCTTAAAGAAGCATGCATCTTACAATATGATATTCCAGAAGTCAAAGGAGACTATTCAGCAAAACTGAGTAGAATCCTTCAGAGGAAAGATATTTAATGAAATGGGGGACTGTCAAGTATTCCTGATGAAAAACCCAGAGCTGAATAGAAAATCAACATTAAACAGAAGACACAAAAGAAACAAAAAGATACACTTGAAAGAATAATCAAAACAGCAATAAAGTTTACATTCCTATATGGAAAGCTTATACTACTACTACTACTACTGCTACTACTACTACTACTACTACTACTACTACTACTACTACCATCACCACCACCACTACTTACTACCACTATTGTAAAAAAAAAGTCATTCATCTTGTTCCATGAGGTTCAAGATTCTCATTCATAAAACCAATGCTTTCAATAGTTGTCTCCATACCAAATAATCGTGAATCTCCAAGCTCAAAGGAATGAAAACATTTTCCAGATACGGAGACCTAGCAAAAGAAATCAAATAGTATGGCCACAAGATGCAGTACCTATCATCCCTGTCATCCTATCTGCTACTGGATTTGTGCCAACTATCCTTTCTGTGACCCTACAAATGAGGAACAAACTTTTGACTAAGGTTTCTATTCGGGGTTTTTCCCCACCTATGCAATAGTTTGCAAAGTATTAAATATAAAATAAAAATAAATAGAAGGATAAAGTACTGTCTGGAAGAGGATCCCTACTGAATTCCATTGAAAAAGAAGGGAAGAACGATTTTTTCTATAATAGTTTTTTAACTGACATCATATACCCCAAGAATAGACTGATAGAAAAGCATATAGATGTGAGTTCTCAAGGACAATGTAATCTCATCAGTTGGGAGGGGCACTTAAGAAGAGGAATAACTTTACAAGATAACATAGAATATGTTCTAAATGAGTAATAGAAGAAAATAAGCACTCTAAAAGTCCAGAAGCTAGAATTTAAAGGAAGAAGTCATTATTGGTGTCTACAGATGTCGGTAATCGCCTTTTCTCCATAAATTTTAACAAAAAATCATTGGTTTCTTCATATGCTCCTATATTGCACAAATTTATGATTCAGCTGTGGCAAATAAATTCTCATTCTTGTGAATCTACAAATTTTCTACTACCAGAGAGAAAAGAAGTTCATATAAAAACAAAGATTCGGTTTTCTAACATGGAAGACTTCAAAAATCTCAAAAAAATTTATTTCCAACTCATAATTTTACTTTCTTCATTTCCTAAAACTTACTGACAGTTGAAGTTTAAACAGTTCCTCCTTCTCCAACTAACTTCCCTAGCCACTCTCTCCCAGCCTCCTTTTGTCTTTGTGCCAATTTCCTCCCCCTTTTCCCTGTCTGCCCTGTGTCTGACACAGAAGCCACATCAGACACTCTGAGATAAAGCAGACATCCAGTCTGTCAACACATCCCTTGCTGCCTAACTTGTAGCACAGTAGTCACTAGACATTCACAGCAGCCAAGGAGCTTTAAAAACAATGGCCGTTGAAAACTGTGGGATGTGTGTGTGTGTGTGTGTGTGTGTGTGTGTGTGTGTGCATGCATGCCTAAGCAGACGCTTGTCACTTTTCAGCAGGTGATGATTAAATAAGGATTCAGTTGAAAAGGTAAATAAGGTTGGTTGGTATAGCTGATATGGTAAACAAGGTTGAACAGAATCTCACCCTTTTTGATTTTAGACTTGTCATTAAACCTCAAATTATTTGCCATCAAAAAGTTGCAGCTATTGGTCTATCTTTTAATTCAACTTCTACTTGAATGCTAAAATTACTTTCATATTCTATCTTTAACAAAGATCAGTGATAGAAGAAATCAGTCCTACATAGCTGTGACCTTGTCAGATGATAGCTCATTTAGATCTAAATATTACAAGTACAAAATGTCTTAGTTGACTTATTATAATGAAGCTTTATGTTATTAAAGAATAAGAAGCATGGAAAATGTAATGGTAAAATGACTACAAGCATTATTTTTATACTTTGTTTACTGATAACTTTATATCACCCCATGTCTGAATAAAGCCTTTCCTGAAACAGTGAGGCTAGTGAGCCATCCATGATGACAAAAATTAAAATGATCAGAAAAATCTTTTCAGTAAAACAAACCAACACATTGACCATGCTTGAAAGTATATACAATATTCCACTCTTGTAAGTACTGACTTTTGCAAAGAAAGGAGGTAGGTGTATTTTCTCAGCTCTTTATCAAGGACAAGTTTAGAATTAATAATCATGTAGCATTCATTTTCAGATTTATGCTTTTTTAAATATTGTGGTAGTTGTATATATTATTTTCCTTGTTTTACTCATTTCATTTTACATTTCTTTATATCTTCAAGAACTCTTCATATTAATAATTTCTTACAATGCAATTTTATATATATATATATACATATATATTCTTGTGCCACAGTTTCCTTAGCTATTACATAATAGATGCACTGATGGATAGCTACTCCTTTTCCACTTCATTGTCAGCTAGCATATTTCTTTTTTAAAATCTCTATTTCTTTAGTAATACTTTAAGGAGATTATGCAATCTTCTCTAACTGTAGAAGGACAAAACAATGGGGAATCTGTGAGGAAGAGAGCACTAATTAATGCACTTCTGGTAAATGTGAATTGGTAGCCACTCTGGAAAGTAATTTGGAACTACATCCAGAAAAGTCACTAAAAGGTATTTATTCTTTAACCAAGTAATACCACTAATAAACTTATATACCCAGAGATCAACAAAATAAAAGAACACACCTGTATAAAAACATTTAGACAAGCACTTTTTGTTGTAGAGGGAACAGGAAGCAAAGTGGGTACCAGTTAGCTTGGAGAATAATTGAACAAATTATGGTATATTATTGTAATGAAATATTATTACACTATAAGAAATGTTGAGAGAGATGGGGTCAGTGAAATCTGAGTGGGGGGTGGAGTGGGAGCTTTTATAAAATGGTATAGAATGAAGAGGGCAAAACCAAAAGAACAATTTATACAATGACTATTGCAATATAGAGGAAAACAATTGTGAAAGGCTGTGATCAACAAAGATCAATCACACTTGCAGAAGAATGATGATGAATCATGCCTCCTTCCTATTGACTGGCCCAGAAGTAATGGACTAGCGGTCCAAAATGGACCAGATCTTTTTAGACAGATCCATTAGGCAGATTTGTTTATTCATGATTATGCTCATTTGTTACATGAGAGGGCTCTTTTTATTGGGGGTGAGGAGTGTGACTGAGTATAAGAAGAGTAAGTAAGTAATGAAAAGAATGTTAAGGAATCATTTAAAAATAAATAGAAGAGCACAAAAGGAAATTCAGAAGAGGATACAGATGTGTAGGACTTCTAGAAGTACCATGTTAACTTTGAAATACACAGATACATAACACACAAACTTGGTGATGTGGAGATTCACATATTAAATGCAATCCCATTTTAATCTTTTTTTGTATAGGCAAATGTTCATATTTTGTGATATTTACCAAGTTTCCCACAATAAAAGAGGAAACAAAAAAAATGACAAAGGAAAAAATTGACAAAAAAAAGATTGAATGAAACAAAGAATACAAAAGAAAGAAAAGATATAAGATGGGAAAAAAACTTTAAAGTGATACATTTGCTGAGTATATCTGAAATAACAAAAGGTTTAGATAAAATATTTGAGAAATAGATACAATAACACCAAACTACCAAGAAAAAGGCAGTGAGTTGGTACACTGGACTTGGAATCAGGAAGACTCATCTTCCTAAATTCAAATTTGACCTTAAACATGTATTAGCTGTATGACCCTTGGTAAGTCACTTAATCTTTGCGTCAGTTTCCTTACCTGTAAAATGAGCTGTCGAAGAAAATGGTAAGGCACTCCAGTATCTTTGCCAAGAAAACCTTAAATGGGATCACAGTCAGACATGAATGAAAAAATGACTAAATATCAACAAACCCAGAGAGAAATAAAACTTTCAAAGCAATAGTTCATAAAAGGAAATAAGGAGAAAGCATTTGAAAGTAGGTAGTATAACATCTGAAGACAGATGACTACTGCAAGTTCCAGATCTTAAGGAAAACATAACAAAAGAAAATTCTACTTAGTTCTTGGAAAATGTGGATAATTAATGTTGCATTCAGAATCAATAGTTAGAATATTACAGCTATATGCATACTTTGATACCCTCACTTTGTAGCTATAAACAATAACAAAAAATGTCGAATCTAATATGTAACATTTCCTTAAACAATTTGAATTCATGATCCTACTTGTATTTTGCATATATGATTTCCTTTATGTTCAAAACTATGTTTAAAATCTTGGGATAAGTGGGGACATTAGAAGTCATATGACTCCATCCCATGCAGGAATACTTCTCAACAGTAAAATGAGGTCAAAAGTAATTGTAAAGCATAACAAATAACTTATGAGCCTTTCTGAAATTTATGTTTGCATATGCGTATTCAGGGGATTTGGAGGGGTAGCTCCTTGGTTACTAACTACATCACCTCCCTGATATCCTGGTCCTCTTCAAGAGCAAAGGACAGATAACCTCTGTGAGCAGAAAAGGAGCTTCCCCACTGGGGACTAACTACAACTGACTAGTTGGGCAACACAGGTGTCTTCCTTCCTTCCTTTCTTTCCTTCTTTCTTTCCTTCTTTCCTTCCTTCCTTCCTTCCTTCCTTCCTTCCTTCCTTCCTTCCTTCCTTCCTTCCTTCCTTCCTTCCTTCCTTCTTTCTTTCTTTCTTTCCTTCTTCCTTCCTTCCTTTCTTTCTTTCCTTCTTCCTTCCTTCCTTCCTTCCTTCCTTCCTTCCTTCCTTCCTTCCTTCCTTCCTTCCTTCTTCCTTCCTTCCTTCTTCCTTCCTTCCTTCCTTCTTTCCTTCCTTCTTTCCTTCCTTCTTTCCTTCCTTCTTTCTTTCTTTCTTTCTTTCTTTCTTTCTTTCTTTCTTTCTTTCTTTCTTTCTTTCTTTCTTTCTCTCTTTCTTTCCTTCTTCCTTCCTTTCTTTCTTTCCTTCTTTCCTTCCTTCCTTCCTTCCTTCCTTCCTTCCTTCCTTCCTTCCTTCCTTCCTTCCTTCCTTCTTTCCTTCCTTCCTTCCTTCTTTCCTTCCTTCCTTCCTCTCCTCCTTCCTTCCTTCCTTCCTCCCTCCCTCCCTTCCTTCCTTCCTTTCTATTTTGCTTTCGTTTCTTTCTAGGTTTTTGTGACATTATTTTCTCTTGGTTTTCCTAATTGTATGATTGCTTCTTCTCTGTCTTCTTTATCACATCTTTATCCACATCATACCTACTAATCTTGATCCCTCTTTTTTGCTCTATATTATTTCACTTAAATGATATCAGTAGTTCTCATCTGTTGGTTTCAGTTCTTCTCTAGTTCAAACCTCTCTTCTGATTTCCACAATGTATGTCATAAAAGGAAAGTGATAGGACTCTTTCTTCACCTACTTTTCCAAATAGTTTGGATGGCTCCCAAATTCAACATTTCCAAAACTAAATTCCTTATCTTTCCACAAAAAGTCTCCCATCTCCCTAACTTCCATATTACTATGAGTACCATCATATTTGCAGTTACCCAGTCTCTCAATATAGGTTTTATCCTTGACTCCTTTTTCTTTCTCTCAGTCTCCATATGCATTTGCTTGTCATAACATTTATTTTCTCTGATACTACCACTACCCTGAACCAGAACCTCATTCATAACTTCATACCTAGACCATTGAGTAACTTTTTTGTTGATCTCCCTGTCTCAAATCTCTCCTCTCTTCCATTCATCCTCCAGGAAACTGTCTTCCTAAAGCAGAGATTTGACAATGTCAAATCCACCCCTATCTCCAGGAAACTCCAGTAGATTCCGATTCTCTACAAGGGCAAATACAAACTCTTCTTTTTGAATTTTAAATAACTTTATAACTTTGCCTCTGTTTTTACCTTTCTCATTTATTTATGCCTTTATCCTCTCCATATATTTTGTTTGCATTCTCAGTACTTAGCTGTACCTAGAATATAGTAAGTGCTTAATAAATCCTACTTGATATGACTGTGACTTTAGAGTTTTACTTTGTCAAAAGCTTTTTCTTTATCTGTTTATATTTTCATGTAGTTTTAATGCTTTTGTTCTACTACTATTTTTCAAATCTTCAACTCCTGATTAAATCTAAATGAATCTGAATGAATGTTTTGTTTTTAAATGTTATTATAGGCTTTTAGCCAGGATTAGCTTAATTTTAAATCAAATTCATTAATGAAATTAGTCTATATTTCTTATTTTCTTGATTTTAATTGTGTTAAGATGATAGGCATCTTATAAAAGAAGTTGAGTCAATGGAAATATGGCACTATATTAAGACATAGAGAAGCCCAGATCCCCTACATACATACCAGTGGGGACTGGAATTCACTAGACTAAAAGGAAATAATAGGCATCATCTAAAAACTTCTTCCAGCTCCAGGAATCCATAGAAATCCCTAGAATCTTGAGGATATAAGGGTAGGTAGAAAATAGACTGAAGTGCAGTGAGGGGTTTGGAATGGGGGAACTCCAAGAAGGACAATTAGATTATCAGTAGCTCTGAATCCAGAAGTTGGAGAAATGTTGTAGAAAAAAGACCAGGTCAGGCAATTCCTTAAATTAAGGGCTGCAAAGAGGAAGGATAAATCCAGTGGAGGGATAAATCCCATGAATCTCCAGGAGGGGGACATTGTGGTACCAGCTATTCTGAGGCCAATGATAGGCAAAAGGTCCCAGCAGAGGGCATATCCAAGTGTTTCTTAAATCCAGTTTGTAGGAGTAACCTCTGAGCCCAGCATAAAAGGGGGAAGGTAGAGCCTAATGCTGAGGTTCATCATGAAGCCCTGTATTAAAAAAGAGTGCCACAATAGTGCCCAGTATTGAAGCAATCCTAGAGTTCCTTGAAGTGGAGACCTAGACTTGGTCATCATACTCATGACCAGAAAGTTCCTACCTATGCCATTTAGTTACAGAGAAATACCCAAATTCAAGCTACCTAATCTAGATAATGAGACTGGTAAGATGAGCAAAACACTGAAAACACCAAATTTCTGAGGAAATACCTTGGTTTGAAAGATATCCGAGGAGCAAATCCTAAAGAACTTAGTGACTTTACCTGTTTAAATAAATCACTGAAAGAAAAAAAATCCTAATCACATACCTTGCAAGAATATGTAGAAGGAAATTAAATAAGAGATACAAAATGAAATAACTAGAAAAGAAAAAATAGAAATGGAATTGATGCCTTAGAAAAGATGCTGGAGAAATTCATCTAAGAAATGAATGTAAATAATAAGACAAATAAGTGTTTTGTCTGAACCCTAATATCTTTAAGGGTCATAAAGGTAAAAAAAAATACAGGGGTCTATGGGTAATTTTGTTCTGTTTCTGGTGACCATAGGAAAAGATAAAAATAGGAGGAATGGGAAACTATAATGGGATAGAAATGAGGACAAAATGTGAGGAAATTAGGATCATATAATACAGGTGATAAGATTATGAATATAATATGATATGAGTATCAAATGTTAGAAGAAGGAGTGGGAGAACAGGTGCTCCACAAATATCACTTTCATCTGAATTGAATAAAGGAAGTTTGAACGAAATTACACCACACACAGATATTTTCGTACTGAAGTATATTTAACTAAAAAAGGAAATAGAAAAAAATGGATAATGGGGGGAGAGAAGGAAACCTAAAAGGAAGGGCAGGAAAAATTAGGGAAGTGTGATAGGCAAAACAAACTTGAAGGTTGGAGGAAAGAACATAGATAAAAAGGAAAGGAAGGGAAAGGAGTCAAGCAGAATAAGGGAAGAGATACGACAGAAAGGATATTTAAATCATGTATAAAACAACCCTTTTTTCTACTACTTCTTATTTTTATTTCTTATGTCCTTTCTAAATGTCCTAATAAAGATACAGTTCTCAAGAGTTACCAGTATCATCTTGCCATGTTGGGATAGAAACAGTTTGCCCTTATTGAATAATATGTTGTTGCTTTTTTCTTTCCTATTTACCTTTTCATGCCTCTCCTGAGTCTTCTATTTGAAGATCAAATTTTCCATTGAGTTCTGGTCCTTTCATCAGGAAGGTCTGGAAATCCTCTATTTCAGTGAATGTCCATCTCCTCACCTGAAAAATTATGCTCAGTTTTGCTGGGTAGTTGATCTTTGGCTATACTCCAAGCTCCTTTGCCTTATGGAATATCATATTCCAAGCCCTTCAATCTTTTAAGGTGGAAAGTATAAGGTAATCCTGACTGTGGTTCCATGATATTTGAATTGCTTTTTTCTGTCTGCTTGGTGTATTTACTTCTTAACCTGATAATCCCGGAATTTGCAATATTCCTTGATGTTTTCCATTTGATATCTCTTTTGGGAGGTGATCAGTGGATTCTTTTGATGACTACTTTAGCCTCTGGTTCTAGGACCTCAGGACAGTTTTCCTTGATGATTTCTTGAAAGATGCTATCGACACTCTTTTTTTTTTTTTGATTATAGTTTTCAAGTAGACCAACAATTCTTAAATTATCTCTCCTGGATCTTTTTCCAGGTCAGTTGTTTTTCCAGTGAGGCATTTTATGTTTTCTTCTATTTTTTCACCCTTTTGATTGTGTTTGACTGATTCTTGATGTCTCAGAGTCATTAACTTCTACTTGCCCAATTCTAATTGTTAATGAATTGTTTTCTTCAGTTAGCTTTTATACTTCCTTTTCCATTTTGCCAATTCTACTTTTGAAGGAGTACTTTTCTTGAGTATACTTGTTTTCCATTTTGTCAATTATATCTTTAAGGGGATTAACTTTTCTTCTTCCTCTCTACTTTGACTTTCAAAAATCCTTCTTGAGCTCCTCCAAAAAGGTTTTTGGGGTTTGAGATCTGTTCATATTCCTCTTTGACGTTTCAGATGTGGGTATATTGACAATTTTGTCCTCTTCTGAATTTGTGTTTTTATCTTCCCTGACCCCATAATAAGAATCTGTGGATTTATTTTTGTATGTTGCTTTTTGCTCATGTTGTTTGCCTTTTCCCTGAATTTTGAAGTTGATCTGTGCTTCTGGGGCACAGGGAGCACTGTCCCAGGTTTCCTGTGCTGGGGGATAGGGGTCTAGTTATTAGCCTGGTGCTGACAACTGGAGGCTGTAGAGGCTATAGCTTACCTGTTGCTGAGCTTGAGCTGGAGGTGGCTAGTGTGTGCAGTGGCCAGGCAGGTTTTTTTCTGCATTTTCTCAGGGTTATACTGAAGTTCACAGGATGGGGGTAGAGTTGGGGTGGTCTGGCTGCTGGAGGTCACCTCCTCACCTGGGACTGCACTAGACCACAGGTAGGCTCAACCACTGATGGATACCCACTTGCTGGCACAAGTAGTGGTTCTCTGCATTACTCTCTGTTCATTCCCCTGGCTGTGTCAAGGTATGCAGGGGTCCAGGTGTACTCTACCACTCTGGAGCTCAGGATCTCCCACTGATTCACTGAAGTGGGTCTTGCTACTAGTTGGCAGGATGACTCCCATTCTGTACTAGTCCCCTTCAGTCACAGTAAGAGGAACCTTTCCCATTAATCCCTCTAACCTCATGAACTAAAAGAATGCTGCTCCCTGCCCCCATAGGAAGGATGAGACTGACTTACTGCTTAGCCTGCCATCTTTGCTCCCAAAAGTTTCCCCTTCTTATTATTTGGAAAGAAGGAATTAAGAGCAAAAAGAGGAGATATATCTTTGACCTCCTCATTACTTAGGATTTCACTGGTATATGTTCATTTGGGTCTTTGTGTTTTATTATGCTGTAGTCTATAAACAACATTTAAAAATATTTTTGGCTTTTTACATTAATTTACAATATCTGTAAATATACAATATATGGTAAACTTTTTAAATTTTATTTTTAATATTTTCCATAATTACATGTAAAAATGATTTTTTAACATTCAATTTTCAAAAGTTTTGAGTTCCAAACTCTCTTTCTTTCCCTCCCTTCCTCTCTTCATTGAGAAGAAAAGTAATTTGATATAGTTGTTTCCATATATATATGTATGTATAATATACATACATATAATATGTAAATATAATATGTATACATATTATAAAATATGTAAATATAATATTTCCATACATATATGTATGTGTGCATATGTATACTTCCATGTTAGTCATGTTGTTAAGGAAAGCATAGATTTCAAAAAAAAATAACAAGAAAAAGAAAGAAAAAAGAAAAAAAATATCCTTCAATCTATAGTCAAGTTCCATTAGTTTTTCCTCTGGAGATGGAGAGCATTTTGTATTATAAGTTATGTAAACTTTTGAAAAAACATCCATGCAGTGTTGAGAAATAAGTAGGTACTTTTCAGTTACAATTAAATGATGCCATAAGTCTTTTAGCTGTAGTTTCTACTGCAATTTTCTCTTTTGTTTAACTATTATTGTATCATTCTATGTAAATCAATTTTTTCTTTTTAAATTTGGATGTTATAGCATTTAAGCGTATAAGTGGAATATTGACATTGATTTGTTGCTATGGTTCCTTTTAGTATAATGTAGCTTCTTTCTTTATGTTAGATTGAAGCTGGGCCTAGATTCAAGGAGATGAGTTTCAATCCAGTCTCTGACACTTACTGTGTGATCCTGTCCAAGTCACTTAATCTGTTTGCCTCACTGTGTTTAACCATAAAATAGGGATAATAGTAATAATATATGTTCCAGGATTGTTATCAAGATATAATATTTGTAAAATGATTAGTATAATGCCTGGTGCATACAAATTTTTATTTCCTTTCTATCCTTCTTCCTTTTTTTTGGTTGTGATTGCAAGTACTGCTTTTTTTTGTATTCACCTGATGCATGGTAATTTTGCTCTAGCTCCTCATTTTTACACTTTTTTTTCTTCTTGGGTATATATTTCTCATAAGGAACAAATTGTGGGAGGAAGGGAGCTATTTTTCTGATCAAGTTTGCCACTTTCATTTTATTGTATTTTTTTATACGTTCTCACAAAAAGCCAAACTCCAAAACTAGGGTAATTAGTGACTTTGAGGGTGAGTGGAAAAGAATCTTTAAGAATAAAATTTAGAGCAGACATTTAATAAACACTTGTTTTCTTCTTTTCCTAGGGTATTTAGCTTATTGCCCTCCTCTAGTTCCTTGATTAAGTGCTATGAATGTGGCTTAAATCTTTAACAGCCTTGTTATCCCCTTAGGGTCTTTGGACTGGTCAAAACAATACCCAAGATATTGTCTTTTTCCTTCTTCAAAGGTTTTATTTAACTTGTTGATTTGTCATTCCTTCTTTCCTTTCTTTGGTCATCTTCCTTCTCCTTCTTTTCCCCATAATTCTGAAAGAAAAAATAGTACAAAATCTCTCCCACTTTCTACCCTAAACAATTGTTTAGTTCCTTTGTTAGTTCATTTTTAGCAATATCTTGTTTTGGGTTCCTTTCTAACAGTATTTTTTTTCTTTGCCTTTTTCTCACCCATTTCACTATTTTATTCTCTTTCTCTTCTGATAGCTTATTCTCTGATTCATGGGCTATGTTATTTTTTATTCTTTCTTTAATTTCTCTGTTTTCCTTATGGAATTAAAGGTTCTGAATTCGATATCTTCTCTAACCAATTTATAAATGTAGCAATAAACTCTGAGATTCCTCTCCCAAATCCATACAGACTGAGACAGCAAGATTTCTTTCTTCTGACATTAAAGAAAACCATTGACAGGTTGGAAGTGTCTTTCTGATACTATCACACATGAGCCCCCTCCAATTGAGCAACCATGAATAATGCCCCAATATCAATCTGACCAGTTAATCTGCCCTCCATGTTAATGAATCAATTAGCACCAATTAGCCCTTGACAAAGGAATCATTATTTAAAACATGGAAAGAGATAAACCTGGAGCCCACTCTCTCTATTGCCTCAGTCCCTGGAGAAAGCCCACTGAAACTTAAAGTGGTGACTACCAAAAATTGCCCTCCATTTCACTTCCAAGTAATTACCCCAAATTGGGTGATCTCAGCACCCAATGAGAAATCATAAATCTTAGAGAGTCAGAAGATTTAGAGTTGAAAGGGATCTTAGAGGTCATTATATTTCCACTCTGTCATTGTACAGGTGAGAAAACTTTTAAGCCTCAAAGAATTTACATGATTTCCCATTGGAAATACAGAGGTCATGCAGAAATTCAAGAAGTACTGAGTTCAAATTTGGCCTCAAATACTATATGACCCTGGGCACATCACCCTGTTTGACTCAGTTTTCTCAATTGTAAAATGGGGATAATACCAGCACCTACTTCACAGGGTTCTTGTGAGCATCAAATACGGTAATATTTGTAAAAAGTAACTATCACAGTGCCTGGCAGATAGTAGGCACTTTGTAAATGCTTATTCCTTCCCCCACAGGTCACACAGATTAAAGGAGGCAACTCAAGATTCAATTTCAATGTCTGACTCTAGATTCCATGCTCTTTTTCAAAGTGCTTTCAACACGAAAGTGAATTAGAATTATGTTCAATATTACGTGTAAATGGAAAAAAATAGCGGCAAACTTGGTGTGATTTCAGAGATACCAAGTCCTTAAAATTGTGTAGTACTCCTTTAATAGGGGACAAGATATTTCATTCCACAGTGAGACGTAGATATGAAAAAGGAAATATTCCTGGTAGAAATAAAGCATTGACAAACTTATCCCTAGTTAAATGATGATAATAGAGCCATTGCTGAAAGCATATTTTCATAAGTGAGACTAATAAACAGAAGGGGCGCTATCCAATAGGAAAAGAAAGGAGTTCTGAAGACAAATTTTGCCTGACTCCTCGTTTCACTCGTGCGATACTGTCTTATTTTAGTCAGTTAGCATCCTTTTAAGCTCTACTAAGGAGAAAATGCAGTCATAATAATAGTCATTGCCATCTTAAAACAAACATAAAGATGAGAGAAGGAACAGACACGGAGAGACTTAGCATGCAAGAACACAAACAACAGAAGTGTAAATACCTCACGATTTAGACCTATCTCTTATATCAAAAATAGTTTACCTACAAACAGTACAATCAATCCTTTCCAAATGTCATTTAAAAAGAAAACAAGGACTCTTCAAAACCAGTTGAAACACTCACAAACTTTGAAAGACATTTATTATGGATGCAAATGTGATATTATCTATACTTGCAATAAATAAATGAAAGAAATAAAGAAGCTTTTGAAGGTCCTTGTGAAACTACAGGCTTGAGAATTTGGTTTTGATTAGCTAGTGGAGTCAGAGAAAGATGGCAGGCTTTGTGTTTGTTCTTATCTGAAGTCTGAGCCAATAATTATAATGGGCTTGGACAGTTTTAAACTTTCTTTATGCCAGTTTCTGTCTATGGACCACAAAGTAAAGATATGTGCTACAGGGTAGTTGAGTTAGAATAATCACAGCCAGGTGGGGTCTAGTCTGGGAAAGTCCCTCCGCCTACACTGTACCACATTCAAAATTAAGAGCACATCACTAGTGGGCTTATTCATGGCACTTCCAGATTCAGTCATTGTGTGCTGACGTCCATATCGCTAGAGTTCATATACTGCTACAGTCCAGGACAGTAGAGGATTCCCTAGCTAACTAATGGAAATAACTATGGGTCTGAAACAATAAGCAAGAACCACAAAAGACAGTAAGTTCTTGGGAGTCGCAGAGAGCTTAATAAACACATGCTATTGTGAGTGTCAGTTACTGAGTGATGCACTAAGGGGAAAGGAATGAGAAGAAAATGTAATAAAATCAGCATGTATTTTGAAGTTACTTACCAAAGTTTGGAATTCATATATTATCAAATTTGAAGCTAAGATAAGAAATAACGCTGCCCAGGACTAATACTCATGTCCTATTACTTGAAGTTTGATTTCAGGATGAAATGAGGCATTTGTAGGTCATTGATAATTAAAGAAAGGAGATTTACTTAGCCCTAATATACTGAAGATATATAACAAGGACATAGATACAATTAACTTATATACATTCAGTCTTCCCTTGTTTCCGTATAAAAATGAATCTGGTCAACAAGAAAAGAATCTCTTCATCTTCAAACACTCTCTTTTTGAGGCTGGCTATATTGAGAGACTCTCTGTAACGAATAAATAAAGTGATGTCCTCTGTTAGGTAACAAACTATATTGTTTCAGTCATGTCTCATTCGTCATGACTCCGTTTGAGGGTTTTCTTGACAGAGATACTGGAGTGGTTTGCCATTTCCTTCACATCATTTTACAAATAAGGAAACTGAGGAAAACAGGCTTAAATGACTTACCTAGGGTCACACGGTTAGTAACTGTCTGAGATCAGATTTGAACTCAGGAAGACTAGTCTTCCCGACTCTAGGCTCAGCACTCTGTCCACTGTGTCCAAACTATACAAAGTGTTAAAAGGACAGGTAAGTGTGTCTTCCTGGGAATCAGTGTCATATTGTATCAAGAGCACTGAATTTGGAAGCAGGAACAGCTGGACTCAAGTTCCTGCTCTGTCATTTACTATTTGTAAGACTTTGGGCAAATCATTTTACTTCTTTGAGTCTTACTTTCCATATCTGTAAAATGTGTACCTGCTTTGCAGCGTTCTTTTAAAGTACCCAGTAAACTATTAAGCTCTATGTTAATATCAGCTATTTTAGGCATGTGCACATATACCTCCTGATGTCATACTAGCTGCCTATAGGGCTGGTACTCATGCTTGTGAATATGTGAATGTACATATCAGAATTCCAAATATAGGAAACAGCAAATCAAGTTCCTACATTATATAACTATTAGGTTTGGTATCCATTATATAAGCTGCTCCTAAGGTTTATGATCAAATAGCATTTTTTTGTGTTATACCTTCATTTAATGCATTGCAACAATTTGACTCTTTTAATGAAAGCTATTTCATATATTATATAAAAAGGAGTCAAAGTCAGTAATAAAGATGCAGAGAATAGTCAAAAGTAGCTCACTATAATTCATGAGATATAAGTAATTATTGAATGGTGAGCTCAACTAAGGGAGCTAAATACTCTAACACTGGGAGTAGAATGCTATAAAGAGCTAATAAAGCACAATCCAAATTTGTGTCCAATGCCTATAAGGAAGTAGGATTAAAAGAGAAAGATGACAGCGATGCAATTCACACAATAGAAATCTCTACAATGACCAAATTGTCACTAAGCAGAGGACAGACTACTTGGCTTTCCAATGAGGAAAAGAATTTAAAACCCCTATCGGTTATTTCACCTACTCCGGTTTCCCAAAATGGCAACAGTCTCAATAAGAGTATCTGTAAATAACAAGGTACAATTCACATTTGCTTGCACAGTATATGTATATATTTTAAAGACAGAAAGAAGGCATTTGGTTTAAAAAACAGTTTAAGGTTCTTATGTTTAATCCTTTAATCTCAATAGATGTGTCAACGAACCAATCTTTGTACTCTTTCCAATAATACAGATTATAGCACATCCACACTTTAATACTGTCGTGTGAATTTTGCCCATGTCCTTGCTGTTCATCTTCCATCCAAGGACAAAAATTATAACTGTGGGGAAAGAGAGGAGGGGAAAAACTCAGAGTAAAAGTTTAGACTCAAATAAGTTCCTGAATAATGTGGGGCTCCTACCGACCAAGAGTAGAAGTCTAGAATTGACTAAAGGTTATCCCTTAACTTTTAGCTGAGAAACTCAACTGTTTTAGATGAAACACCCTCTAATAAATCCCTGTAAGACATTAAGAGGACCATTGGGTGATGCAGCAGAGTGCCTCAGGAAGACCTGAGTTCAAACCCTGCCTCAGACACTTAGCAAGTGTGTGACCCTGTGGGGAAATCATTTGACCCTGCTTGCCTCAATTCCTCATCTTTAAATGGGACACAGAAGAAAATGGCAAACCACTTTAATATCATTGCCAAGAAAACTCCAAATGGAGTCAGGAAGAGTCAGACATGAGTAAAACAACTCAACAGTAACAAAAAGACATTAGTATTCTAGATGAAGTTATAAACTCATGTCCATGTTAAGGCAAGGGGGGCAGCTTTTAAAAGAAATCAACTGAAATCATCAAAGTTATAAGAGACTGGAACTCCCCAGAGAGATTAAGCACTTGGGGTTGATTCCTCAGATTTCTAGGCCACTAGACAAACTTTAATCTACAGATCTGCATTGAATAAGCTTTCTAGACTCAGGTCACAATACTGGGGTGGCTTGCCATTTCCTTCTCCATTCCATTTTACAGATGAGGAGCCGAGGCAAAAACAGGGCTAAGTGAGAGAGGATGCTGGGAAGATAGTGGAGTAGATCAGGAAATTCCTCAAGATTTTTCCCCATAAAGAGTTACAATAGCCCCTTAGGGCAAACAAAGTGTGGAGATAAATAAGAGTAGGAGCACGAGGGGAGTCTTCTTGGGGCAATTTAAGAAGAACAGAAGAAAAATATCAGGAGGAGTTTTGGGCCCTGGGAGAGTAAAGACCTCCAGGCTGGGTTCCATTTTAACAAGTCACAAGTTGATTAAACAGTAAGGGGTACTAACCCTGGGGTCAATTGGTTTGAGAGGCTGCTGAGGGCTCCTGACAGAGGAGCTTTCAGCTGCTGAGGGCCCCAGACACAGGAACTTTCACCCCCAGGATTGTGAAAGGAGATGGACGTTTGAGCCCGGGGAAGATTGAGGGAACCTCTGCTGATAAGGAACATTAGATCCAGCTGTGCTGAGAAGAGCACTGGGGTGATAAGGATCTAGCACATGCTGGGTGAGTGCAGAAGCAGTGGGGCAGAAAGTCTCAGGCTGCGGGCACTTGTAGGAGGTTGGAGGTTTGGCTTTGGTTCCAAGCAGGAGAGGAGAACTGGATAACTGGGGCAAGGGGCATTTTCCTGGTCTAGAGGTGATTACAAAAATTAGGCTATTACCACAAAAATGTGCACGGGCAAAGGAGAAAAAATCCAACCATAGAAAGCTATTATGAGGATAGAGAGAACTGGCTGGGAATTATCTTCAGTGGAGGATATTGAAGCAAAGAAACTCCCAAACAGTAATGTCAAATGGTCACCTGCCCAAAAAGAATTTATAGAAGATTTTTAAAAAGACTTTAAAAATCAAATGACAGAGATGAAGAAAAAACTAAAAAAAAAAATAAGAATAATCCGAGAAAAACAAGAAGGTTATGAAAGTCAACCCATTAGAAAAGGAGATTCAGAACACTAAGGAAGAAAATGACACCTTGAGAATTAGAACTGGCAAAGTGAAGTAAGCGAAATTATAGGAGACCAATAAATAATTAAAGGAAATATTTGTAGAAGAGAAAATGAAACATCTTATAAGAAAAACAACAGATCTGGAGAATAGATCAAGAAGAGAAAATACAAAAAGTAATTGGATTAACAGAAAGTTATGATAAAAAAAGAATTTTGATATAATAATAGAAGAAATAATTAAAGAAAATGTCCTGAAGCATTAGAAGGGGAGAAATAGAAATAGGAAAAATCCATCCATCACCACTTAAAAGAGCTTCTGTGAGGAAAACTCATAGGAATATCATAGTCAAATTTTGAAACCCCCAACTCAAGGATAAAATTATTAAAAGCATCAAGATTAAAACAATGTAAATATGATGGAGTCACAATTAGAATTACATAGGACCCAGCAGCAGAGACATTAAAGGACCTCAGGTCTTGGAACACAATATATTGAAGAGCGAAGGAACTGGGGCTCCTGCCAAAAATATCACACTCTGCAAAGTTTAGTATTATTTGGAATGAAATAAAATGGACACTTGATAAACTCTCAGACTTTCAAGACTCCGTTAATGAAAATCTTGAACTTAATATAAGATTCAACATACAAAGACCAAGAGAACTATAAAGTATATAGCCAAGACTGACTATAAGGGATTCATGAAGATAGACTGTTTATGTTTCATATATGTAAAAGGTTAAATGTATTTCTGAGACCTTTATTAATAGTTGGGCAGCTTATAACAAGACTGGAAAAAACCCAACTATGACATTATTTTAAAAATAAAACCATTTAGGAATATCTAAAAAGACTAATTATTTTTTGCAAATGACCTGCAAGAGGAAGAATTGATACAGAGGAATTAAATGGGGGAGGAGAGCTGGTAGTTCTGGTAACCTACTTTCATAGATGGGTTTAACAGGGAACAATACATATATATATTTAGAAGAATATAAAATTCCTCTAAATTCAGAGGAAATAAAATATTAGGTGCACACAGGAATGGGGAAGAAGACAAGGAAGGGATCTTTAAAGGGGAGGGGAGAGAATAGGTAGAAGGATGTTTAGATTTATGGGAATGGGAGGAAAGGGGAGGGATCTTGGAGGGGGGTAGGTATGTAATATAAGGGCAAGGTAGTGGGTAGAAGTTAAGTAGAGAAGGGAGGAGGGACAGGAAGTAAGAAATAAGCACAACATAAAAACCAAAGATCAGGTGTAGAATAGACTTGGGAAAAAATGTCTATATATGTAGGTATGGATCTATAGCTATAGAGAAAGATATCTAAACTTCATTGTAGCCTTCTGGGAGTGGGGGAAGAGGAAAAAAAGCCAAATTAAAAAATTTGCACAGCAGAAAACAAAAGAATTCACAAAGAAGCAAAGAAAAGATGGACAATTTTCAAAGCAGCAAATATTATTTATCATACAGGCTTTCTTGAAATGAAAATACATTGTCACATAATTTGAATCCTCTCATGTTCTGCTATGCACATAGCATGTTTTTTTCATTTTAACTTTGTATTTAAGTTCCAATATTTAAGCTTCTGGATGTTTTTGTTTCTTTTCTCTATTATGTATTTGTATTCTGCCATTTGAGTCTAAAATAAAATTTAAAAAGTATTTTATTTATAATTTGTGGAATAAAACAAATAGATCTGTAACATAGTGTAATAAAAAAGTTGCACATGAAACTGCAAAAAAAGGTTAAGCTGAAGTTCACACAGCTAGTAATTGTCTGAGGCTAGATTTGAACACCCTGACTCCAGGCCTGGCACTCTACCCACTGCACCACGTAGCTGCCCTCTAACGCCTTGCAGGGACTCATTTCATCTAAGAAAGTTGGGCAGGCAGTCTAGAGTTGCTTGCTACAAATAAAATCACCACAGTCATCATCAATCATTAATATAACTGAGCATACACACTGTGCTCTAGATTAATTATTGGGCAATGATATTTTAGATTTGCAATATTCATACTACTTATATCACATTCCATACAGTAATGGACACAATAATATAACAGCTGTTAGCACAACTAGTATTCAACTATGTAAAAATTATCTGAAAATAGCTGGTCTGCTGTAGGACTATATTTTGTTGACATAACTTCCTTTAGCTCCAGCTTCCCTGAAGGCCTTATATGTTTTCCCACCTGCCCACCCAACCAAATTGGCCTTAGCTACCCTGGCTTCCCAGCTGAGAAGCATAAAAAGGCTCACCCTTGTGTAGTCTGGGTCTTTCAGATTTATTCAGTTTTTGATACCTTATGGGTCATTATACACTGATTACTTAACACTACACCCATTCCCCAATGGAGATGAAGGGAAATGGGCCAGGGGAGCTAAATGCCACAGCATCCTTGTTGTATATTCTAGCTTAATTATGGCAGATGCATAGAGTACCCTTAAATACAAGCTTCTTAAGCTAGAGGGTAAAACAGTCCAACTTCCTATAGGTACTTACATTTCAATAAGTGATTTTTTTTTCACTTAACCTAAGGAATAAATATCTATTGATAGAATTTCAGGGATGAAAATAAGAGATATTTGGGAACTAAGGAACTTTTCTCTAATGTCTCCAATAGCACTGTGCATTGTTATCTATTCCACCTTCTCATAAGACCAGCCCAGACATCTGCCACACATGATACAGAGGTTAATCATGAGTTGGGGAGAGAAATTCATAGGAATTCATGAAGAAAAGTCAAAGAAACTTGAGAGTTTGGAAAACTACCCATGGACCCTGATGAGATAAATCAGAATTTCATTTCTTTGGACATCTATATTATCTAAGCAAAAGGCAAAATAATAGAATTAAAGAATCTCAGAGTTAGATAAGACCTTAGAAATCACCTAGTTCAACCTGTATTTCAGTAACACTCCGTTTTAGAATAGCTCTGACCACTAGGCCATCTAAGTTCCACTTGAAAGATCCCTGGTATTGAGGCAGTTGTTACTTTCTGAAGTAAATCATTCTACTCTTGGAGAGCTCCAAACAATAGGAAGTTTTTCCTCACACTGGGCTAAAATCTTTCTTTTTAAAGTGTTATTCCCAGGTCTACCCTTTGGGGCAATGCAGAAAAATACCACTCCTTCTGCATAACAGACCTTTAAGGGCTGGAAAACACTTTTTATTCTCATGTCTGAATCAATGGCTCACCTCCAGTAGTCTTCAGGTTAAAAATATTTATTTCTTTGAACCAATTCTCAAATGATGATGATTTTTCATCACTTCAGCCTCCTCTGCACACATTTTGGTTAAACAGTGTCTCTGTTATAATTTTTACTCCTAAATGGAACACGATACATCTAATTTCACCAGGATATGTCACTCTTTTTTCAATAGTTCTATTCATAAAGCCAAAGTGCAGATTGAGTTTTTGACTTCCCCCATAATGTTTTATAAAGTTTAAAGTGGAACTTGAACATGTTATGATGTAACCACCTTGATTCATGTTGAACTTGCAGTCTCATCTTTCCAGATATCCTTGAGAGGCAAATCTCAGATGCAGAAAAATTCCTTCTAGCCAATGACATGGAAAAATTAATAAAATACCAAGTATTTCATTAGTTTTAAAAATCCAAGATTAGTCCTTGAAATTTTAAGAAAATAAATAATATGATTCTTTTATGTGCTTAATGTTTACACTGGAATGTGGTAAGTTGTTACTGTCTTATAGTTAACTCAAAAGCAAAAAGAAACAGAATTTGGTTAGGGGTGAAAATGGAAAGGTAAATATACAAAATTCAATAATTGTATCATTTTAATTTTTCATTGTCACTCACATATTTGCCACCAAGATGCATTAGAAGGTAGATGGGGGTAAATTCAGGCTATTTCTTAGACAGGAAATGACCACATGGTGACCCCCAAAATTGCTTTGCCTATTGCCCTACAAAGATATTTAGCCCAGTTATTACCATATTTGCTCTTATGAACCAGACTGAATTAAAAGGTATTAATGCAGAGTATTTCTCCTGCAAGATTGGAAAGGACCAAACAGAGATATTTTTAATGTTATCATTCTCAGGACTCATCACTTCTAAAATTGAAATATTCACAGTGGCATGTAACTTTAGTTGCCCAGTAAATAGAACAGGCTTGGAATGCACTAAGGCATCATGTTTTACTAGAAAGACAGAGAAGAAAATTGGAGAGTGTCTTCTGGGATCTAAATTGGGGAGAGCTCTCTGGAATTTAAATATTTCATTTTTTCCCCCTTGGAGCTTAAATAGCTCTGATGGAAAATGGCCAGAATTGAAAGAAATCAACAAACTGGTTGGTTTTTCGTTACGTTCCCTTGGGTGCACATGTACTTTATAATATTGAAGTTTAGAAAATGCTGCTCTCTGATCAGGGCTGCATGGATGTGAAAGAACTCAGTTAATAACAAAGCAGGTTTTTCCACAGGATTCAGTAAAAGTTACTTTGAGAGAGAAGAAACTTGCCTTTACTGCCATAATTAAATACAGCACCTTGCTCTTTTGTTAAGTTCAACACATCATAATACCTTTTGTTGATTTTAATATGTAATGTAGTGAAAAAATTAGAGACAGCAGGTTAGCATTATGTTAAAGGTTCAGCTCATCAAGGCTCTCTCTTCCCTACTTACAAGTGAATTTCACAATAGAATGGGCAAAGGATGCTACATTTTTTTTTAACAAAGTTGAATTTCACAATAGAGCTACATTTTTTAAACAAACTTGAATTTCACAATAGAGCTACATTTTTTTAAACAAAGTAACAAATAGTTAAGTCAGGGATGGGGTTGGGGGTGGGGGGGGAGTGAGAGTGGGGGAGAGAAAAATCTAAATGCCAGTGGACTAATCTGCATCAGCATTTGAACTCCAGAACATTAAGGGTAGACATTGCAACAATTGGAAGATTCAGTCCTGTGGGAATTTGGTCCACATGTGGAATTCATACCCTGCTTGACTTACTAGTAAGCTGTCAATTCAATTCTAGCGTTATTCCCTTGGGGCAAGTGCTCTAACAAGTAATTCAGTTGTCTGGTTTGAAAACTGACTTATAATTATAGTTATTATCATTTTCAACTGAAGTAGCTGAGCAGAGAATTAAACAGTGGTTTGTTTTTATGCCTGTGTGTTAGCCATTTAATGTGTTATCCTATTCTAAAATTAAGAACTGGCCATCAAGCCCTAAGGGCTGAGGTACTGGCATAGTGCCCATTCGCATTCTGAGGAGGCATATATGAGAAATATTATGAAGGTAAATATGACAGGACTTGGCAATATATTGGATATGAAGGTAAGTGAAAGTGAAAAGGAGAGGGTTATCCCTAGGTTTTGAATTAAAGGGAGCATAGTGGACACCTCAACAGTGGTAGGGAAATTTGGAAGTACGGAAGGTGTGGGAAGAAAGATAATATTCAGTTCTGGACATGTTGAGTTTAAGAAATCTATGGGGCATCCAATTCAGGATGTTTGATAGACAGTTGAAAATGACTAAATGTTCAGAGAGGTTAGGTATGGGTAAATGATTCTGAGAATCATCTTTATAGAGATGGTAATTGAATGTATGAAAGTTGATAAGATCACCAAAGGAAATAGTAATGAAGAAAAAAACAAGAGAGCCCTGGACCAAGCCTTGGAGTACACCCATGGTCATTGTTTGAGACCTGAATTAATATCTGGCAAAGGGAGATGTCTGAAAAGAAGAGGTCCAATAGGTAGGAGAGCCAGGAGAGAACAGTGTCTTGAAAACCAATAGAAAAGAGAGTATCAAAGAGAAAAGTGTGATTGACAATGTCAAAGGCTGCATAGAAATTAAGAAAGATGGATGCTGAGAAAAACTCATTAGATTGGGCAATCAAGAGATCAGTGATAACTTTGAAGAGAAAAGTTTCAGCTGAAACTTGAAGTTGGAAACCAGAGAGTTAAGAAAAAATGAGAGAAGTAGAAGTGGAGGAACCTAATGTGTGTGCCTTCTGAAAGAGTTTAAACACAATAAGAAGAATTGGACAATAGCTAGTAGGAATGAATGGATTAAATAACTGTCAGTAAATTGACTTATGACGACTATGATGGTCTTCTTGGATGTTGGTACTTAATTTCATCAGAACAGAAAATAGTTCATGGAATCTCTTATTAAGCATTTTACACTTTGCTTCTTCTCTGTACTCTCCAAAAATAAAAATAAAAACAAAAACTCCTGGTGTCTTCTGTTAAAACAGACCATAATTAGGCTTACTCTTGTAGGTCCTTGCCTTCCTGAAGAACATAGGAGAACAAGCCAGGGGCCCTTCCTCTTGTCATTCAGTGAAAACCAATAGGACCCAGTAGAGTCGAGACATTCCAAATTTACAAGGCCACCTCTAAGCCTGGACATATTAATCTCATGAAAAATACTAACTAACAATACTAAAATCAAGAAACACAAAATATACATCAGAAAAGGAACCTGGGGTCCAGGAGCAAGCTCATCTAGTTGAGGCTAACTGCCTTGAAGTCACAGTGATGGTGAAAATGAGGTTGAGGTCAGCCCCTTACCACCCCTAACTAGTAGCCTCAATTACATGATGCTATCTAGAAAAAAGAAAATGAGCTGGAAACTATCCGTCCTCTTAACTGACAGAGCTCCTTGTTTATTGATTTCACAGAGAAAGTGAGAAAACCAAGGGATCGTTCAAAGATTTGTCATAACAAAGTTAGCTACTTTATAGACTGAGTCACCACTTGTCTGGAAGCAGCCAGGACAGTCATCAGCTCCAGTAATGCGAAGTGCTGCGTCACAGATATTGTGGGCTAGAAGCAAGCAGGAAATATTCACATATGCTCTGGACAACCCACATGACTACATATACAAATGTAAATATATATTATATTTTATTATTTTATTTATTATATCATATAATTCATATAGAGACATTTATATATGCAGTAATATGGGAAATATATGTGGACATATATATATATATATATGTATGCATGTGCATAAGAATGCACACATTCTTACATCACATTCACACTTATGAAATTTGTACTAAAATAACACTTTTTTTCTATAAGATTATTGAATATTCTTTGTCTTGATGTTAAAATGGAAAGGACAAGTATACCATTTTCCCCATTTTGAATGATCCTTTTGACTTTTTGCGTCAAAAAAATGTTGAGAAATATCAAGACATGTTGTTGCAGATGTTTAGTCATTTCTGTCATGTCCGACTTTTTGTGACCTCCTTTAGGGGTTTTCTGACAAAGATACTGGAGTGATTTGCCATTTCCTTCTCTGACTCATTTTACAAATTAAGAACGGAATTTACCCAGGGTCACACAGCTAGTAAGTATCTAAGTCCAGATTTGAACTCAGGAAGATGAGTCTTTCTGACTCCAGGCCTGGCACTCTACCATGCCACCTAGCTTCCCCTGCTTTAATAAATAGGTAGATACAATTTGGGGAGCTTTATTTCTCCAGGAAATCTGGGTATGAGTTTCCTCTCTCTCTGTCTCTGCCTCTCTGTCTGTCTGTCTCTCTGCCTCTGTCTCTGTCTTTGTCTCTGTCTCTCTTTTTCTCTCTTTCTCTCTCTTTCTCCCTCCAGTACATAGAAAACTGCTGGGGGGGTTTTAACCTCTCCCTCAACTCCTCCTCCTCACAAGGTTCCTTTGAGGTATGTTTTAGGTCAGTAGGATACAGCTAATTTGGTTTAAAATGTAGCCTTCTTGGTGTGATGAGAGCAGGGATGATGGGAATGCTGGTGATGAGAGCGCTGGTGATGATGAGGACAGCAGTGGTGATTATTGACATTATCAATAAATGTATTACTGCACTTCAGGATTTGCAAAGTTCTTTCTACACTTTTTTTCCATTTGAGCCTCGCTATAATCCCATGAGGTTGGAATCATACTGAATGTTCCCTTCAGTCTAGCCCAGTACCATACTTGACAGGGGCATGTATGCCAGAGTATAAAAAGAGTTCATCATAATTTGATCATAAGATGACAGAACACAAATCACACATTTTGAACTTATTTTAATAAGTCATTATTATTCCAGCTCCTCCTTAGGCCATTTTCTACAATACAATTCTGTATATAAGAATTCAGCAAATAAATTTGCTAATACATTGATTCTGACAATTTACAACCAGACTTTGTTTCTAAAGGTATTATTTTGGTGGTTATTTCATACTTGGAAAATATTTCCCCTCAGAAATAATGCTATAAGGGGGAGGAGCCAAGATGGCAGAGTAGAAAAACTCACATATGCTAGCTCCGAATCCACAGCCCATAAATTTCCTGCAAAAAGAACTCCCCACAAATTCTGGAGCAGTGGAAGCTGTGCAGCAACGCAGTGGAGGAGATTTGCATTCCAGAGAGCCCTGAAAAATCGACCCCTAAGGTCCATTGTGCACTGGGCAGCAGAGCCCAACCCTGCCCTGGCTGCATGGCCCCTAGAGGAGCCAATCTGAGCAGGCTTCAGGGAAAGAACCTCTGGTGGCCGCGAAAGTCCCTCCACCCACAGGCGCTGCAGGTCAGTGAGAGAGACTTCTGGGCTGGCCAAGAGGGGAGCGGGGTGTCTCCATAACTCGGGCCCCCTCGGGAGGCAGCAGCAGAGGCAGTGGCAGAGGCAGCAGTGGCCAGGAGCTCCTGGAGCAGACAGGACCTCAGATCCATTACTGAAGATCTCCGCATAAACCCCCTGAGGGAACTGAGCCTGGGAGGGGGCCCTGCCCCCAACTGAGCACCAGAACTTAAGCTCACATTGAATAGCAGCCATGCCTGCTGCTGAAAGCTCTGAGGCTGGGGAGTAGCATTATTTGAATCTCAGACCCCAAGCACTAGCTGGGCGGATCTAGGCGGGGGTGGACAGGAATCTCAGAAGTCAAGTAACTGGCTGGGAAAATTCCCAGAAAAGAGAAAAAATATAAGACCATAGATGGTTACTTTCTTGGGGCACAGATGTTTCCTCCTTTCATTTCTGATGAGGAAGAACAATGCTTACTATCAGGGAAAGACATAGAAGTCAAGGTCTCTGTATCCCAAACATCTGAAATAGATATCCAATGGTCTCAGGCCATGGAAGAGCTCAAAAAGGATTTTGAAAATCAAGTCAGACAGGTGGAGAAAAAAACTAGGAAGAGAAATGAGAGAGATGCAAGAAAAGCATGAAAAACGGGTCAATACCTAACTAAAGGAGACACCAAAAAATGCTGAAGAAAATAATACCTTGAAAAATAGGCTAATTCAATTGGCAAAAGAGGCTCAAAAAGCCAAATGAGGAGAATACTTTCAAAAGCAGAATTAGCCAAATGGAAAAAGAGGTTCAAAAGCTCACTAAAAAAAATAGTTCTCTCAAAATTAGAATGGAACAGATGGAGGCCAATGACTTTCTGAGAAACCAAGAAATCACAAAATAAAACCAAAAGAATGAAAAAATGGAAGAGAATGTGAAATATCTCATGGGAAAAACAACTGACCTGGAAAATAGATGCAGGAGAAACAATTTAAAAATTATGGGACTACCTGAAAGTCATGATCAAAAAAGAGCCTAGACATCATCTTTCATGAAATTATCAAGGAAAACTGCCCTGAGATTCTAGAACCACAGGGCAAAATAAGTATTCAAGGAATCCACCAATCACCGCCTGAAAGAGATCGAAAAAGAGAAACTCCTAGGAACATTGTGGCCAAATTCCAGAATTCCCAGGTCAAGGAGAAAATATTGCAAGCAGCTAGAAAGAAACAATTCCAGTATTGTGGAAATGCAATCAGGATAACACAAGATCTAGCAGCTTCTACATTAAGGGATAGAAGGGCGTGGAATAGGATATTTCAGAAGTCAAAGGAACTAGGACTCAAACCAAGAATCACCTACCCAGCAAAACTTAGTATAATACTTCAAGGGAAAATATGGTATTCCAATGAAACAGAGGACTTTCAAGCATTCTTGATGAAAAGACCAGAGCTGAAAAGAAAATTTGACTTTCAAACACAAGAATGAGAAGAAGCATGAAAAAGTAAACAGCAAAGAGAAGTCATAATGGACTTACCAAAGGTGAACTGTTTACATTCCTACATGGAAAGACAGTATTTGTAACTCTTAAAACTTTTCAGTATCTGGGTAGTTGATTGGCACACACACACACACACACACACACACACACACACATGCATGCACACACAGAGACAGAGAGCACAGAGTGAATTGAATAGGATGAGATCATATCTTAGAAGTAATTAAGGTAAATGGTGAGAGAGAAATGTAGTGGGAAGAGAGAGGGTGAAATGGAATGGGGTAAATTATCTCTCATTCAAGAGGCAAGCAGGAGACTTTTTAGTGGAGGGAAAAAGAGGAGAGCTGAGAAAAAAACATGAAGTTTACCCTCATCACATTTGACTAAAGGAAGGAATAAAATGCACACTCATTTTGGTATGAAAACCTATCTTACAATACAGGAAAGTGGGGGAGAAGGAGATGAGCAGGGTCGGGGGGGATGATGGAAGGGAGGGCAAAGGGAGGAGGGAGGAATTTGAAGTCAACACTCTTGGGGAGGGACAGGATCAAAAGAGAGAATAGAAACAATGGGGGGCAGGATAGGATGGAGGGAAATATAGCTAGTCTTACACAACACGACTATTATCGAAGTCATTTGCAAAACTACACAGATATGGCCTATATTGAATTGCCTGCCTTCCCAAAGGGAATGGATGGGGAGGGAGGGATGGGGAGAATTTGGAACTCAAAGTTTTAGGAACAACTGTTGAGTATTGTTGTTGCTACTAAGAAATAAGAAACACTGTTAATGGGGAAATAGAAAGTCACCTGGCCCTACAGGGAAAAAGAGAAGATGGAGACAAGAGAAGGGAGGGATGATAGAAGAGAGGGCAGATTGGTGATGGGGAAATTAGAATCCTTGGTGTATTGGGTGGGGGGAGGGGACAAATGGGGAGAAAATTTGGAACCCAAAATTTTGTGAAAATGAATGTAAAAAGTTAAATAAATAAATTTATATTTAAAAAAAAGTAATGCTATAAATTCCACTTATTTTTCCTAAGTCAGTTCATAAAAATAAAATTTACTTTTAGGATATGTACCTGAAAGCACAGAATTATAGAACCCAAATACCATACTCATGAGAAAATTCATTCAGGATTCCAATTTATGATGACAGAGATATAATTCCTTCAACTTCTTCATAGTAGAATTTCTTCCTTCCCTTTGCCTCCCACCTCCTTTGTACTTGTCAGGTAGCAAAAATTATCTCAACACTAACCCATTCCTTTTGGTGCAAAAAGAGTAATTTTTTTTTTTTTGCTCTGAAATTAAAAGCAAGACAGGAGCTTTGAAGGTTAGAAGTAAGATAAGGTAAGGCTATATGGTGGTTGGATCATTTAGGGGTTTATCAATCCCTAGATACCCTTTTCATTCTTTAAATAGTTCTCCAGTCATCTCCTTTCCTTTCTTATTTAGGTTTCAAGCATTACCCAAACCATTTCCTTCTCCATTCCCATGGGTGACTAGGCTTCCTCTTGCATCTCACATCTTTCTCTTTTTTCAGTTATGCAGCAAAGGAAAAATTTCATAGGGGCTTTAGGGAGCTACAGTGATGCCTATAAATAGAAACTGCATTATCCTATGGGACTTCAAAGGAGGCTGTGCTTAGCACAGGAGTCCTGGCCTAGAGATCATAAGTCTGGAAGGCAAGAGAAAGGATAGAAGAAAATAAGCATTTATTTATATAATTCCAATTACGTTTCAGGCACTAGGCTAAGTGGTTTCTATAAATATTATGTCATTTAATCATCAGGAAAAACCTGGGAGGTAAGTGGTATTATTATTCATATTTTATGATTGAGGAAACTGAGACAAACGGAGGTTAAGTCCCAGGATCACTCAGCTAGTAAGTGTTCAAGACCACATTTGAACTCAGATCTTCTCACTTCCACATCCAGTGCTCTATTCACTGAGCCACCAGCTCCTCAAGAAACTGCAGATAACATAATCCATGCCCATAATTTGGCAGATGAGAAAATTAAGGCATGGAGATTCCATGTGACTTTGCCAGGGTCACACAAATAGCAAATCACAGAAGCAGGACTTGAAATTCAAGCCATTGGAATGTAAACTCTAACACTAACTCTTCTCCTAAGAGCATGGTAATCTATGGAATACATAGGTTTACCTTTTATCCATTTCTTTCAACCAGAATTAAAACTAGGAAGTTTTTTTAGGTTGGTTTTGGGGGCATTTTTAGCATTATAGAAAAACATTACAAATATATCCTATACATGCTTTCAGTTAAGAGGTAGGGAAGAAAAGGTTAACACTGACATGAGTCGAGGTAGATAAAGATCCTAGGACAATACTTGTATTTCCTCTCTCCAGAAAAGCAGGCCATTTAGCGACTTCCAATTTTAAATAGTTCTTTTTGATAGGTGATAGCAAATCTGTTACTTCTTTGCATTTGGCATCAAAGAAGTCCACCAAACAAATAGATGGTTTTTCATGTGGAGTAGTCTAAACAAAGAACTTGGAGCAAACTGCTCAAAACTGTCTCCCTCCTCACTGTTCCCTCCTACTACCAAACTCTCAAAATCACTTGTTACAGATGGTAAGGACCTTCGGGAGCATCTCATTCAACTCCAATTCCTTTATTTCCTATAGGAGGAAACTGTGATCCAAGAATGAGGGGAAATGATTCCATTCAACTGTGTTCAACTCTTACTGAAACTAAAATTAAGCTGAAATGGAGTCAAATAGAGATAGTATTTCACAGGTGGATAGAACGCTGGGCCTGAAGTCAAGAAGATTTGAGTTCAGATCTGGCCTCAGACATTTACTAGCTATGTGACCTTGGCAAGCCATTTAACCTCTCCTGGACTCAGTTTCCTCATCTATAAAATCAAGAAAATAATACCTACTTCTTCCAGAATCATTGTGAGGATAAATGGAACTGATATTTTAAAAGAATTTTGAAAACTGTAAGCACTATATATTACATCATTATTATCTCTATTGTTTCTATTTTCATAACTAATCTGAGAGCTTAGTGTTATGTGCCTCTGCAACCTTACGTGACAGATAGCTCAGCAACAGCTTTAATTCAACTATTCCATAGCTTTTACAATTGGCAAAAAAGTTACGAAAATATAAATGATTATTTTCTACAATATAGAGTAATAAATAAAAAGAGAATTATATATGAAATAACAAATATTTTTTATAAATAGCTTTCTTTTTTAAAAAGCATATAATTAATTCTGTCTCTTCTTCCATAAACCCCAGTGGCTTCACACTTCCTCCAGGATCAGATACAAACTCCTCTATTTGTCTTTTAAAACCTTGTATAAGCTGGCTCCTCCCTCCTCTTTCCATTTCCTTACACATACTTGGTAGTTGACTGCTACTGACCTCTTCTCCCCACTCCTGGCATTTTCACTGGTTGTCCCCGTGTCTGGATGCTCTCCTCCATCACCTCCGTATTTTGGTTTCCTTGTATTCATTCAGGTCCAAGCAAAAATCTCAATTTCTACACAAAGCTTTTTCTGATCCTCCTTAATCCTTGTACCTTCTTTCTAAGATTATCTCCAGTTTATCCTGTATCTCTCTTGTTGTAAGTAGTTTTTGTTTTTTTTTTTTTTTTTTAATGTTGGCTACCTATTAGACTGTGAGTTTCTTGAGAGCAAGGTCTGTTTTCTCGTCTTTCTTTGTACTGACAGCGCACAATGCCTGGTACATAATAGGCACTTTAGTGCTTTTTCATTTGTTTGATTTGATTTGCTAGTTACAAAGCTTCTGATATAGCACATAGACATAGAACATGGATTTTATCTTCCATGGGGTTTTAAAAATATTATTTTGGTACAGGATATGAAGTATATTTACTGAGAATATTGAGTCCCTTGATCAGATATCTTAGGCAATTATAACCAGGGGGAAAAATTTAACCCAGAAAGGTCAGACAGAAAGAGAATTCCCATAAATACAAAAATCTTCATAGTAGCCCTTTTTGTGATGACAAAGAACTGGAAACAAAGAAGATACCTATTGCTTCGGACTGACACTTACCTCCCACAGTTGTTGTGAGGATAAAATGAGATATTATTTGGAAAGCATTTTGAAAATCATAAAGTGCTATATAAATATTAACCATTGTTTATTATTATTCTTTAATACCTTAAAGGTTACCTCAGACAATCCACTCATTTTATAAAGGACAGGGGTTGGAACTTAATAAGTGCTTATTAATTGATATGTTTTCAAGAAGGAAACAGATCCTGAGTTAGTATCAGAGCAAGAACCAGGTTTCCTAACTCTAGTCTAGAATATCTTCAGCGCAGTTAGAATTTGACCTCCTGGGAGAGCAGTTATTTTCCTTCTTCCCAATTTCCACATAGTCTAGAAAAGAGTGTGTTTTCAAGGGGTTGTGAGCAAGGTCCTGTCCAGGATTTCAAGCTCAGGAAGAGAATGATGGGTCCTGCCTTTCAAACACCCTAAAAAAGTTTATTTCACAATAGCATGAATGGTCAGTAGGCATATAACAATAGTTCAGATGGAACCTTCCTCTTGTATGAGGAGATGAGCAGTCAGAAGGATGCTTCCACTGGCAGAGAAAGAATTTAGTCAATTTCAAGGAGTCCCAACTCTTTATGGGATAGGCATTTTAACTCCTTTTGACCAAGGAGCTGTGAACTCTTCCAGGAATGGAGAGTCTGCAGCCTCGAGGCTACAAGTGACCCTCTAGATCCTCAAATGAGACTCTTTGACTGAATCCAAATTTCATAAACAAATTCCTTTAAGGAAAGGATTTGTCCTGTAAAACTCGGACTCAATCAAAAGGCTGCACCCAAGGACCTAGAAGGCCACATGTGGCTTCAAGATCACAGGTTCCCCATCCCTGGAACTTTATTACCCTCTACTAATTAAATCTAGGAAATGGTTTGTTTGCTTTTTAAAGGAAAAAATAGCATAGCTTTCTTGGAAGGACATTAGTAGATGTTACTCCCACTACACTTGGTTTATTTAGAAATAGAATACATAAATTCTATTAAAATAGAATATATAGAATATGTAAATAAAATATATAAATTTAGAAAAAATACAAAAACATTAATTAGTAATATGCACATATATACATATATCTCTTATATATGTATATATATATGTATAAATTAGATATGCATATGAATGATATGCAATTCCACAAGGATCTAATGTGGTCTTTTAACTAAAGTCTCTAAGGTTGTGGGGTGTAATACAAAATAACTAAAGCTAGAATCTGATTTGGTTCCAAATCCTGATATTAGTTTCCTAATGTCTATAATGACAAGGAGAAACTGAATGATTTCCAAAATAGCCTCTATGTCTACAGTCCTCACCAGACCAGAAGCTCTGTGCTACTATGTCTACCTCCTGCTGAGACTCCATAGGAGAGGGGCATCTTTATAGACAAAATATCACTGTGCCCACCTCCCAGGAACAAATGATGCCTAGAACATAGTACACACCTAGTAAGTCTGGGACCCAAACAGTAAGATATTAATTAAAGCTACTTCAGTGCATCTGCTCTACAGACTACTGTAGGGATGCGTAGAAGGTAAAGAAACAAGGCTCTCAGGCACAAATTAACGCACTAACCCATTCTTTAGATCCCAGCATTTCTTACCCATCAAGAAGTTTCCCTAGAGTGTGGCTGATTTGTGGTACTTGACCTATGTTGGTGTTCAGTCCAGCCATATCTGACTCCGAGTAACCCCATTTGGAGTTTTCCTGGCAGACATATTGGAGTGGTTTGCCATTTCCTTCTCCAACTCATTTTACAACTGAGGCAAACAGGGTTAAATGATTTCCCTAGCATCACACAGCTAGTAAGTGTCTGAGGTCAGATTTAACTCAAAAAGATAAGTCTTCCCAACTCCAAGCCTAGCACTCTATCCACTGTGCTGCCTATCTGCCTTACAAGATCCATAGCACTTTTTTAATAGAGCCTTAACTAGCTTTCCATTTCCTACTACTAAGGGAAAACTAGCATAATAATGTTTGCTTTTCTTTTTCCTCTTTGAATTGTTTTTCACTGGGTCTGAAGTACTGATTTGGAAAGGAAAGGAAAAACTGGCAGAGAAATTTCTGTCCTTCAGAGAAAGGGGCATTTATTTCTCCTCCAGGATTGGAAGGGGGCAGGTGGAGAGGGAAGGAGACTTCACATGACAAGATGAATGGTGATTACCAGTACTTTTTAACTCCTATTTCCTTTCTCATTTACTTGGATCTTGCTGTTTAGATATCCAGTAGGGAGGAGAGACAGGAGCAGAGGGGATTGCTAAGGACCACAAGCACCAAACCAGAGCTACACGAAGACTGTGGCTCGATGAAACTGAGGCAACTAGGGGAAACCAGCTTCGCTGGGAGACATTTCCAAGCAAGGAGCAGCTGATGCTTTGGCATAAGCTAACTTCATCTAGAAGCATTGAAGGCTGTGGCAGCTAGAATTGTTGTGTCTAGCAGAAAGGAGATAAGAAGATCCCCCTCTTTTTTTCCCCTCCTCTCTTTATGAGACATGAGAGTAAATTAACAGGAAGTATTTCCCATCTGCATTGAAGACACAGGAGTGGAGAAAGTGTAACGAAGAAAGTTCATATATTTCTTTCAAATTGATTTCCATGTTATCTTGTGGACTTTTCCAATATGGCCCAGGAACCATTCATCATGAAGATCACACTTCAGAAGTCCTGGGGTCCTTCCTCCCTCTGATTGGAGAGTAGAGGGCTCCTGCCAGTACTTCCACTTAAGGAGGATGCCCAGGTCAGTATCTCTTCACTGCCGGCGTGACTGCATTCATTCTGGTGTCTCCATTATAACTTCAGGCCAGGTGCCTTCTCATCCCCACTCCTTTAGCCCCCAGCTCTACTTTTCAGCTACTTTTTATCCCAAGAAATGTGCCTGGGTCTTTCATCTTTTTTTAATTCTTTTTACTCTCTAAGTCCAGAAGTGTGAGCCACAGGGATCCAAGAATCCAAGAATTCAGTTCATATGTTGCTACTAGCCCAGTAGTAACAGCCTGAGGAGCAAAAGTCCTGGGACTCTAGCTCAGCTAAAACTGGAACTATTTCTTCTATACTTAAACATGGTTGGACAATCAGTTAACTAAATTTCCTTGTTTGTTAACAATTAACATGGCAATAATCTTTCTTTAAGCTCCTAGGACACAGGGTTTATTTAGAAATAAAATATATAAATTCTATTTGTGTAGAATATGACCTGAAAATCAAGACAAGCATTTGCATAGTACCTACTATGTGTCAGGCACTATGCTAAGAGTTTTTCTGGTGGGTTTTGTTTTTTTTTATCTTATCTGGTACAACAACGCATCAAGAAAAATACTATTAGTATGTGTAGAGCCTATATCAGATTGCATGACGTCTTGGGGAAGGGGAGGAAAGGAGGAGAAGAAAATTTAAAACTTATGGAATTGAAAGTTGAAAACTAAAAATAAATAAACTTAAAAAAAGGAAAAATACTATATTTTCCCCATTTTACTTGTGTAAATTCCCTGAGGGCAGGGACTATGTTAGATTTTGTTTGTATTTCTATTACTAGTACTTAGCTCTGTACCTGGAAAACAGCACATACATAGTAAGTCTGGGAGCCAGACAGCAAGAGGATAACTAAAACTACTTCACTTCATCTTCTCCATGAACTTTACAGTAGAGAACAGTAGAAAGTACAGGAATTGTCTATTCTGTGCCAGGCACTGTGCTAAATGTATTTATAAATGTTAATATATTTAATCCTCACCACAAATCTGAGAGACAGGTACTATATTATTATACCCATTTTAAAGTTGAGGAAACTGAGGCAGACAGAAATTAGATGATCCTCCCAGGGTCACACAGCTAATAGTTGTCTGGGATTACACTTGAACTCAGGTCTTTCTGACTCCAGACCCAGTAATCTGTGAACCAACGTGCTATCTAGTTGTCTCTTGGATTTTGAGTGGACCAGAAAGTTGCAGGATGAGGGATCCTATCATGAGTGGAAACACTGCGGTTTCTTAGAAAAGGTCAATAACTCAGATTCACAAGAGAAAAAATGTCAAGGTCAGGGTTTGTGGCTCAAGAATGCCTCCATCTGCTGGAGAAATTCAGGTATCACAATCAGTTAACTAAATTTCCTGTTTGTTAACAATTAACACTGCAACAAGTCTTTCTTTAAGCTCCTCCCACACAAGGTTTATTTAGAAATAGAATATATAAATTCTATTTATATAGATTATAACCTGAAAAATAAAATGAGCACTTGTATAGTACTGCTATGTGTCAGGCACTATGCTAAGAGGTTTGTTTTGTTTTATCTCATTTGATACAACATCTTTGAAAGAAAAATACTATAATTTTCTCCCTTTTACAGTTGAGGAAACTGAGGCAAAGTGAAGTTAAGAGGCTTAAATGACTGAGGATGAATTTGGAGTCAGGATCCCTGACTCCAAGCCTAATGCTCTATATATCCCGTTCTTTCTGTCCCCTCCCCCCACACTCATCGTGTTCCTTGCATTTTTAGGGGTCCAATGTCTAGTAGCAACCTTCATTTATTTAATTACTTAAAATTTAAATAAATTTTAGAAAATGAGAGTTAACTCAAAGGTACAGCAATAAGAAACATTCCAATCAAAACTTTGGTTCCTTAACACTGCTTTTACTCTCTTAGGCTTGGCGAAGAGGGAATAAGGCTCACATCTTAACCAAGTTTCTATGTGGCATTAGTTCAACCAAGTGTAAGTGTAAAAAAAGTATTTCCATTTTCTGCTGAGCTGGAGCATTACCACTGGGCTGACAACAGCACATGGACCGAATTCTTGGACTCTTGGATACCAGTGGTTCATGCTCCTGGACTTAGATGGTAAAAAGAATTAAAAAAAGTCTAAAGACCCAGGTCCATTTCTTGGGACCACAGAGCAGACTCTCTCTCTCTCTCTCTCTTTCTCTCTCTCTCTCTCTCTCTCTCACACACACACACACACACACAGACATAGACACACACAGACACACACACACAGCACTATCATCTCTCTCATCAACTGTGAATGAAGCAGTTACCTTTTTCCTCAGACATAAATGCCTTGCCCAGCATTCTGTCAGGACATTTTTAAAGATACTGATAGTTTCTATTATACAGTGAAAAGAAAAAGGCTGCTTCCAACCACATAGTAGGCCAATATGTCAATATGTGCTCCAGTTATCCAGTCTTCTGGAATCAGATTCCTAGAGCCCTCCATATGGATAATGACATCTTAGGTGGCCTATTCATACAACAAACCCCCATTGCATTTGTCACTATAACTCCAGATGAAGTATATGTAGAAGAATTACGATCATCTTTTTATGAAGATATAGTCACAGAAAAATTAACTTTTCCCAGGATACCTATGACAGTCAGTGAGAGACTTAAGATTTCTTCATTCCAATTTTATTGCACTTTCTCCTATAAATTCTTCCTATAACTGCCTATATTCCATAGAAAATAGCATTATAGTCCCATAAAGTGAAACAGAAAAAGAGAGAGAGAGAGAGAAGGAGAGGGAGAGGAACTAGTTTAATTCAAGGTGGCTTAGTCAACAGAACACCACGCTCTGAGGCTAAATTTGAACTCAGATCTGGGTCCAGATAATTATTAGATAGGTAACCCTGGGCAAGTTATTTTTTTTGTTTGCCTCCATTTCCTCAACTGTTAAATGGCTCCAATAATAGTACCTACTTCAAAGGTTTTCTGTGAAGAACAAATGCGATAATGTTTATGAGGTACTTAATATAGTGCCCAGTACTTAATAGACACTGTATAAATAGTTATTTCCTCTCCTCTTCTCCTCTAAGATATCCTGATATTAATTCTTTTTCTTGTCTAATATCAATATTACAAGGACTTTCAAGAGCAGTGCCAAAATGGCAAAGCAAAAGATGCACTATAGCCCAACACACCCAACATTCTCCTCAAATAGTGCCTCCTATAGAGCTATGGACTGGTAGAACCAACAAAAGATAAAGGTGAAATATTTTTCTAGCCCAAGACAACTTGTGAGGTCAGAAGGAAAGGTCTGGAGCAGTAGGGTAGTGGCTGACCTGGAGTCTATGTGGCAACAACACTAGGTATAAACCTCTTTAGGAGCTCTCAAGCCAGAGATAGGAGGGAGATCAAACAACAGGTTAGAAAGTGATTGCAGGAAATACCTTTGCTAACAAAGGACCATTGGTAATCCAATGCCTTATACTACTTCTGGGTCACAGTTCTAACGCTTTTAAGAGTTGTAACAGAGCATGTACCCTAAGGAATTATTCCACTTTCACTCATAAATGATCAGGAACCCTTCCTGGGTAAGGACCAGAATCATCCCCAGACCACAAGAACAATGACCATACCTCTCCCTGATCATACCACCATGGAAGCACCAAAAACTACCAAGGTCCCAGAAATAGCTCTGAAAATAGCAATGTGTAAAAGCCTGAAGCTTGATACAGTGCCTAACCCCTACCCCTACATGGGAAACAGCCCAACGTTAGTATAAATTCAAGATCAAGAAATAAGCTGGGAAAGTAGACAACTCTGACCATAAAAAGATACTAAATGAATGAGATCAAGACACAAACTCAGAGTCTACAACTGTCAAAACACAAACTCAGAGTACAACTATGTCAAAACACCTATAAGATAAGTCTTAAAGGAAAAAAAAAATGAATTGGTCCAACAAGAATTCTGGGAAGAGCCAAAAAAATGGTATTAAGAATCAAGAGTGGTAGAGGAAAAAAATTGGAAAAAGAAATGAGAGCAAGAAAGGAAAATTATGAAAAGATAATTAATATCTTGGTAAAAAAAAAAACAAAGAAAAAAGAATTAAGAAAACAACAACTTTAAAAACAGAATTGGCCAAATGGTAAAAGAGGTACTAAACATCACTGTTAAAAAAAATAACTCCCTAACAAAAGCAGAATTAGTCAAAAAGAAAAGGAGGTGAAAAAGCTCAATAAAGAAAATAATTCCTTAAAAATTAGTACTGGGCAAAAACGAAGCTAATGCTTCCATGATACATCAAGAAACTATAAAACAAAATCAGAAGAATGGAAAAAAAAAAGGAAATGTGAAGTATCTCATGAGAAAAGCAACTGATCTGGAAAATATATTAAGGAAAAACTACTTAAGAATGACTAGACTACCTGAAAACCATGATCAAAGAAAGAGCCTAAATATCATCTTTCTGGAAATTACTAAGGAAAACAGACCTGATATCTTACAACCAGTGGGTAAAATAGAAATTGAAAGAACCTACTTATCACCTCCTGAAAGAGATTACAAAAAGGAAAACTCCCAATAGCCAAATTTCAAAACTCTCATTTAAAGAGAAAATATTTCAAGCAGCCAGAAAGAAGCTAGCGAAATACTATTGAGCCATAGGTACAGTCACAAAAAATTTAGCAGTTACCACATTAACAAAGCAGAGGGCTTAAAATATTATATTCCAGGAGGCAAAGGAGTCAGGATTACAACCAAAAATGATCTATGCAGCAAAAATTGAATATAACCCTTGGGGGGAGAGTAGAAATGCACATTGATGAAATAGCATACTTTATATGATGAAAAAACCAGAGATGATTAGAAAGTTTGATTGTTAAGTACAAGACTCAAGAGAAATATAAAAAGGAAATCATGAAAAGAAATCACAAGAGATTCAATCAGGTCAAACTGCTTACAATTTTATATAGGTAATTCCTAAAACCTTTACCATTATTAGGGCACTTAGAAGGATTCTACATAGATTGCATGGGAGCAATTTTCGTAATTGGAGATGATTACAAAAAATAAATGGGTAGGTGAGAAAGAGGGATACACTGGGATAAGGAAGAAAAGACAAGAAGAATGAGACAAATTATCTCACACAAAAGAGGTATGCAAGGAAGAGATTTTATAGTTAGAGTAGAAAGAGTGAGGGGTAGGTAGTACTTAAACCACTTCTCATCTAAATTGGTTCAAAGAGGGAAGAATATATTCATATATACATATACATATGTTTGTGTATGTGTGTATCTATACATCTGTACAGACATACTGTATATTAATATGTAAGCATATGTGTGTATATAGATAGAGATAGGTAGATAGATAGATATAGATATAGTTATTATGAGATTTTCAGAAGGGCTAGCACCTCTAGTGTGAAGGCTTTGCCGAGTCCTTTTCAGAGATGCTCATATATCTTTGATGTTCACCCACTCAATCAATTGTCATCTGTGGCTCCAAGAAGCTGCACTATACACAGTAGTCACTCCCAGGCAAAACCATCCTGCAGACCTACTAAACCAAATTCAAGGTAACAGACCTCAAAACTATTAGTGAGTTAACAGGGTGTCTACCTCAGGCATGTGATGAATTTCTCCTGTGGAACAGGAGGATAAGAACAATTTGTTCCAACTACCATGAAGGTGGCTGAAGCAGGTATAGTGGGTCATTTAGAATTTGGTGAGATTTTGAAGACATTATGTTCCTCCTGGACCATTGCCAGACATCTTAACTTTGGTCTTGCCACCGGATTTCGATGACCCTGAGAGAGTGAAGTTGACAGCTTTATGCAATGCATCTGCCTTTCTCAAATCCAATTCATTTGCAAATCAAGATATCACTCCATGATGTGTTTGGTCCTCTTTCAAAATGGACAAACAGCAGCAATTTGCATTCTCTCTCTCTCTCTCTCTCTCTCTCTCTCTCTCTCTCTCTCTCTCTCTCTCTCTCTCTCTCTCTCTCTCTCTCTCATTCCTCCTCCCTTTCTCTTAATTATTAGATGTAGAAATCTGTCTTACCCAACAGGTAAGTAGGAGAAGGGAATAAGAGAAAGGTGGGGTGATAAAGGGAAGGCATATTAAGGGAATTATTAGTCAAAAACAAAACAGATTTTTGAAGTGACATGATAAAAGGGAGAGAAAAGGATAAAGAGGAAAAATAGATGAAGTATAATGTACAATTAGTAATCATAACTGTGAGTGTGAATGGGATTGATTCATCCATGAAACAGAGGCAAATATCAGAAAGGATAAGAAACCAAAATCTAACAATATATTTTTTACAAGGAATACACATGAAACAGAGAGACACATGGAGTCTTAAAATAAGGGACTGGAGCAGAATATTATGTTTTAGCTGAGGTAGGGATAACAATCATGATTTCAAACAAAGCAAAAACAAAAATAGATCCAATTGAAAGAGATAATTAGGGAAATCACATCTGGCTAAAAGGTGTCATCAAAAATGATATAATACTCATACTAAACATATATGCACCAAGTGGCATTGCATTCATATTCTTAAAGGAAAAACTAAATAGGTTATAAGAAGAAATAAATATTAAAACTATACTACAAGTCTGTCTTACCCAACAGGTAATGTCTAATGCCTAATAATAATAATGTCCAATAATAATGATGCAAAAATATATGGAAAGAGAATTAATAACTTAGTAAAAGATGCACAAAAAAATCACCTAAGAAAAGAACTCTTAAAAAAAAGAACTGGCCAGAAAAGGTATAAAATGTCACTGAAGAAAACAATTCCATAAAAATTACAGTTGGTCAAATGGAAACTGATGACTCCATGAGAGATTAAGAAACAATAAAACAAAGTCAAAAGATGAAAAAAGTAGAAGAAAATGTGAAATATCTCATCAGAAAAACAACTGATCTGGAAAACAGATAAAAGAGAGATTACCTATAAATTCTTAGACTACCTGGAAGTCATGATTTTTTAGAAGAGCCTAGATATCTTATTTCAAGAAAGTATAAAGAAAAAAACTTAGATCTAGATGGTAAAAAATAGTAAACATTACAAGAAGCAAAGTAAATAATTTTGATTACATTAAATTAATGCAAAAAAAACCAGTGCAGTCAGTATTAGAAGGAAAGCAAGAAATGGGGGCACAAGATTACAGAAAATTTCTCTGATAAATGTTTCATTTCTCAAATATTGAGTGAACTTGCTCAAATTTACAGGAATGCTATCTATAGTTGTATGAAAAAGTACCCTAAATTACTATTGATGGTGAAAATTCAAATTAAAACAATTAAATTAAATTCAAATTAATTAACGATTAAATAAATTTTTATTTATAACAAATTTAAATACATATAATTAATTATATATTATTAATATATATCAATATGTAATATAGTAATAATATATTATAATATAATATAATAACATAATATATTATTATATAATATAATTAATATAAATAATTAAATATTAAATAAAATTCAAATTAAAACAACTCATATCCATCATACTGGCTAATATGACAAAAAAGAAAAATAACAAATGTTAGAGAGATGTGGAAAGATCTGGATGCTAATGCACTGTTGGTGGAATTGTGAAGGGATCCAACCATTCTGGAGAACAATCTAGAAGTGTACCAAAAGGACTATAAAACTACTCATTCCCCTTGACCCAGCAACATCACTACTAGGTCTGTATCCAAAAATAATAAAAATGCAAAGGTAAAGAACCTATATGTACAAACATGTGTGTATGTATGTCGAGAGAGAGAGAGAGAGAGAGAGAGAGAGAGAGAGGTACATATATACACACACATCTCTATCCCTTTTCCAAGTTTTGTTTACTTTTGTCTTGGTTGCTTCTCTTACCAAATTTAAGTAAATATGCATTTTTCATTTTTATTCACTTTTTTATTCATTTGTCCCTTCCTTCAATGAAAATTTGCACTTGTGTATTTGTGACTTTCATATGACACTAAAATCTTCCTGTCTTCTTCTGAGACTCCTATTAGCAAGATACAAACATATATATATATATATATATACAAGTGTGTATAAATATATGCATGTATGTGTGTGTGTGTGTGTGTGTGTGTGTGTATACTCAGAGGAAAGTTCCTTTAAAACAGTTGGAGAATCTTTTGGATAAGAAATTCTCATTTAGAAAAATTGATTATTATGCTTGAGACTGCCAGTGTCTGTCAAAATGTATATTCTCTTTCTAAAGATGAAGAAAATAAAGTCCCTGAGTAGCTAATAAGGAATTGAGAGGGTAGAAGAATCAAATGGCAGAAAAGCCCTGAGTCTTAATTTCTAGAACTGGGCTTTGCCTACAGTACGTAGGGATTAATATGCATTTGTTGAATTGAATAGAAACTTCTTTCCCAAACCCTATGGATTCAAGTATAAATGCAAAGCAAATACATGGTTCTGTATTTGCTCCCTACAAACCTCTTTGTATCAGTTTCCACAGTCAAGGGTCAAGTACTTTTAATTAAATGACTGGCTATTTGTCTCTCAGTTTTGAATTAAACAAACAGAAAGATAAACAAAAAAAGAAAATGTGGAACTGGACAAACTGCTAGAGAAATTAGAGCTAAATTGGACTTCTAAATGGGACTGCAAAAAATAATACATATTTCTCAGTGTCAGATAGAACTTTAAAAAAAAAACTTCCCATATTAGGGCACAGAGTTATTACAAATAAATGTAAAAAGGTAAAAAAAAATTAAGTACATATTTTACAGAGTGTAACACAACAAAATAGTCATTGCTTTATGATCAAAAAACACAGATCCAAATGGAGACCTAATGATGAATTCCTAACTAATGAACGGGCCAAAGAACAAACCACAGGAACAATTAACAATTATGTGAAAGAAGATCATGATGATGAAACAATATACCAAAATTTCTAAGATGCATCTCATGTACTCCTCAGGGAAGAATCACATCCCTACAAACTCACACTAATATAATAGAAAAGATGACTAATGAACTGAAAATGCATTACAAAATTAAAAACCCAATAATAAATGAACTTAAAAGGAAATATTAAAAATTAGAAGAGAAATAGATAAACTGAAAACCAAAAAGATCTGAAGAAATTATAAATAGAACTAAAAGTTGCTTCTTTGAAAAAAACTAATCAAATTGCTAAACACTTAGCTAATCTGATTAAAAAGAAGTGAAAAATTGAATCAATTAAATAGCGAATGTGAAAGGTCAAATCATAACAAAACCAGAAGAAACAAAAGATTAAACTAAAATATAGTATGCAGTTATATGAAAAAAAATAAAGAATAAAAAAGAAATAGACATATATATATCTTTAAAAATAATGCTGTCCAAACTGTAAGAAACATTAAGTAGAGATTTTTAAATAACTCAATCTCAGAAAAAAAAGAAATAGATTTATCTATAAAGGAACTATCAAAGAAAAAAACTCCTTGCTCTTACAGATTCATATATCAAACTTTTGAAGAACAATTACTATTCATACTTTACAAATTAGTCTCAAAAATTGAGAAAGAAAGCACTCTGCTAGAGTCCTTTTTGGAATAAATTGTAGTACTAATACCTAAATTGAGAGAGGATAAATCACAGAAGAAAACTGTAGGTCAATATCATTAATGAATACTGATTCAAAAATTTCAAACAAAATCCTGTTAGAGAGATGACAGCTATTTATCCAAGAAATCAAGACCAAGTAGCATTTACACCACTGATGCAAAGACGGTTCAACATTAGGAAAATAATCAGTATAAATAACCATTACAAAAGAACCACAACCACATAATTATCCCAATAGATGCAGAAAAACTTTTAATAAAGTAGAATGCATATTTATGCTAACACTCTATAAAAATGGCATAGAGAGGCTTTTTTAATATTATTAAAAACATTTATTTAAAACCAAAAGCAAGCCTCATATGCAATGGGAAAACACTAGAACCTTCCTCAATAAATGTGAGAGTAAAATAAAGATACCTCCTTTTCTCTGCTATTATTAGATGTGGTTCTAGAAATGTTAGCAGCAGCAATAAGGGAAGAGAAAGAAATTAAAGATATAAGAATAGGTCAAGTAGATAAAACTATACCTCTTTGCTGATGATATGAGAACTTCAGAAGAAAAATGAAATGGAAGCTACCTGATCTGCATGTGATGCAGATCAGAATAAAAAGTGTAATATATGAGGTTTTGTCTAGGAAAAAATTTGTGCAAAACTATATATGATGATAATTATATTTTCATCTGTACATGTGGAATTGTATATGATAATGTAATATTGACTATTTTAAGACTTTACTATACTATACTGTAGAAAAAAGTGCTAGGACATGGCTTATAACTTTCCAGAGACCACAGACAACTATTATACATTTGGGACAAAGAACTGAATTTTGACTGAGAACTGTTAGAAAATGCACTCTTCCCTATTTGCGGGCAACAGTAAATTTCAAACTGGGGGAAATGTATAATAGCAGCTTGCCACTGGAGTATGCTCGGAATATCTAACATGGGAAGAACACTGAGGTGCTTGTCCTGGGCATACCCAGATCTTAGAAAATAGTGGTATTTTATTTGGCCGCATAGCCAGAACAGAAATGTCTTGAAAGTTGATCGTACTGAGATGGTTACTTTTTTTCTGCCTCTCTCTCTGGCTCAGATGCTTTCCTGTGCTCATAGAATGTGATAATAACAATTCTCTCATTTCATGAGCACCATTAATTGAATAGGTAAGAATGGAAGGACTTCCTTCACCTGCTCTCTCTCTTCTCTCTGTCTCTCTCTCTCTCTCTCTGTCTCTCTCTCTCTCTCTGTCTCTGTCTCTCTCTCTCTCTGTCTCTGTCTCTGTCTCTGTCTCTCTCTCTCTCTCTCTGTCTCTCTCTCTCTCTGTCTCTGTCTCTCTCTCTCTCTGTCTCTGTCTCTGTCTCTCTCTCTCTCTCTCTCTCTCTCTGTCCTCTCTCTGTCTCTCTCTGTCTCTCTGTCTCTGTCTCTCTGTCTCTCTCTCTCTCTCTCTCTCTCTCTCTCTTCTCTCTCTCTCTCTGTCTCTCCTTGGCTCCGAGAAAAAGGAGGGGGCATTTATCTTGTTCTGTTTAGATTGTTGTCAGAACAATGAGGGGATAGAAGTCCTTTACTGGTATAAAAAGAGTTTTGAGGATACAGAGATTATACAAAAAGTAAATAGATGAAGGCTATACAGGTGAGGAAGGTAGACTATGGTGGGGATCATGGAAATGGAGAATAAGATACATAAGACACTACAAAAAGCACTAAATTATGCATCTATAAGAGACAGAGTTCAAGTTCTGCCACTAACTGTGTGACTTTGGATAAGTTACTTAACTTCTTCACATCTGTTTTGTCACCTCTGGAATTCAGATGATAATACTAATTCCAAAGGGGTTTGTGACAATCAAATAAGATTGTCACGTGGCAATAATTTATAAATTATAAAATGCTACCTCTAGACACAGACATTATCATTGTTATGTTTCGCATTTATATTTAAAATTTATAAAGGTCATAAAATTACAAGATTGTGTGAAACTTGTTGATATGTTTGATGTCAAAAGTTCCCCCTTACTTCAAGTAATTTACCAGTTTCTAAATACAAACTTCAGTATTAGATGAACAATACCTATTTGTCCTTATTTGGATTAAGTTCATATGTTCATTCACTCATCCTTCTTTCCCTTGTTTTACAGTTCACCTAAGGATGAACTATCTGGATCAATTATCTGTTTTATTTCTCATGTAACCAACAGAAGGACAGTTAAAACTTTGTGCTTAATGGGATAGTTCTTTTACCCTTAGTCATACCCTTCTATAATTGCCTAAGAGTGACAGATATAGAGCCGTAAGTGTGAGCTCACTCAAAGCTCTTCCTCTAACCTCTAAATGCTCTAAATAAGTCTTTAGGGATGGATCAAATTTCAGTGCGTTTTTCCACTTCATTTGTAAAATGAAATCATTTGGCCTGTATTCTGTCCATTTGCCCTTTTTGGGCTTCAATAACCTCTTTCACTTGTTCCAATGTTTCCTTGATCTTCCTGGTGATTGAAATCATGTTTAACAGTCTGAAGAGACTAATTTTTCCCAAAATCTCTTTGCAAAATAAGGTCCCTCCTTATCATACATAAGTGTGAATATGCGCATCTATGTGCACCTATGTCAATTTCCTAGCATATTGAAAGTGAAACAGAGCTCATTTTGAATAATCCACTCATTTTATAAAGGAGTGATATCTATTCTTGAGAGAAGAAATTACTTATCTTTGGTCACATGGTAAGTTAGTGTGTGACAGGACAGAGACAAGAAGACATATCTCCTGACTCCTAAGCTAGTAATATTTCAGTGACAGCACAATGGATTGATATATATATTATACAATGTTGAACGAAAGGTGTAGGATGCTACCGGCATTTCATTAATGGTTGAATACAATTGAGATTTTCATACATTCAACAAACATTTAGCTGTATGAAAGGTACTATGTTAGGGGCTCACTATATGGAAACTACCCTTGCCTTCCAAGAATTTCATTATATTACAGGGATAGGGATGCTGCAGAGAAGTACATGCATGGTTATTTGAGGAGGGAGACATTTCAGACAGGAAGGGCTTTCCAAGGGAGATGCCCCCTGAGTTGGATCTTTAAGAAAACTAAAGATTCAACAGGCACAGATAAGAAAGAGTGTTAATTCCAAAATAAGATCACTTGTACAAAGACACAGGAAGGAGCAATTCTTTCAAAAGAAAAAAAAGCTAACCGTACGTGAACAAAATACGGGGATGAACATAAATTTATAAAGCTAGATAAAACATGAGTAACTGTGGGCAACCATTTTTAAGATGACTATTGAACAGATTTAGTAAGAACCATATTGTTTTAGCTGAGCATGACCTTAGGGTTCTCCTGGCTTTTCAGTTCATTCCAGAGTTTGTTTTTTTCAAGTTACTAATCCCACTCTGGCTCCATGTCCTCCATATTCAAGGTTGATCCTTTTTTAAACCAAGCAAACAACTCACCCTCTACACTATCCTCCATTTCTCCCTTGACCCTTTGTTCTAGTATCCTCTTACACTTTTGCCAAACCCTAATTCTTAATAATTGCCATTGCCCTCTGTTTCATGCTCCTCAACATCATTGGAGGAAGTCACATAACAATGGTGAATGGGTCCACTACAAATTTATGTTATACAATCTCAACTTTGCTCCCAATGCAAAAAGGCAATACTTTTAGACCTTTCTGATTGATTTCCTATGCCAGTCAACCCAGAAGTTACTTTAGACCTTCACTTGCACAGTCCAATGTCCTCACAGCCTCTCAGTGGAGAACATTACCTCTTACTTTACAAAACAAATTCCACATTATTTGCTCTAAGATCTTTCTTCTTTCCTTCTCTTCCATTTACAATTTTTCATTCTTCATCTTTTCTTCCTCCCCCACCCCTACATTTCTTCCTTTACCCTATGCTCTGATGGTCTTTCTCCTTACTCAGAGATCTTAGCAGGTTACACTTTCCAGGGTTTAAGGGAAAAGTGATGCTAAAAGAGAAAAAAAAAACACTTTGCCACTTACTTCTTGCCTTTTTATGCTCTTTCTTTCTACCCTCCCCAGTTCCTATATGTCAATCAAAGGAAAATCAAGTTATAAAGTAAATAAATTTGTCAATGAATAGAATTTGAAAACTGTCTTTGACTATTCTTACCTGTGTGATGTTAGTTGGATCATTTAACCATTTGCACCTTAGAGGTCATCTAATACAAAAGTAGCTGGGTAGTAAAGTAGATAGAGGACTGTGCTTAAGTTAGGAAAGACCTGAGTTTAAAATCTTGTCTCCTGGCCGTGTGGCCGAGAGGAGCAGAACAAGCAGGCTTCAGGGATGGAATCTCCGGCGGCCAGGAAGCTCCCTTCGCCCACAGATGCTCCAGGTCAGTGAGAGAGATGTCTGAGCTGGCCGAGAGGGGAGCGGGGTGTCTCCGTGGCTCAGGCCCCCTCGGGAGGAAGTGGCAGAGGCAGGGGCAGAGGCAGAGGCAGCAGCAGTGGCCCGGAACTCCCCAAGCAGTAGGCAGAAGTTCAGGTCTCTGCATAAACCCCTGAGGGAGCTGAGCCTGGGAGACAGCCCTGCCCCCACCCACTCCATCACTGAAGGTCTTTGCATAAAGCCCCTGAGGGAACTGAACCTGGGAGGCGGCCCTGCCTCAACCCCAGCACCAGAACTTAAGGTCACATTGAATAGCAGCCAGAGCCGCCTCGGAAAGCCTATTTGAATCTCAGACCCCAAGCACTAGCTGGGTGGATCTAGGCAGGAGTGGACAGGAATCTCAGAAGTCAAGTAACTGGCTGAGAAAATGCCCAGAAAAGGGAAGAAAAATAAGACTATAGAGAGCTTCTTTGAGCAGGTGCAAATGTTCCCGCCTTTCAATTCTGATGACGAGGAAATATTCTTACCATCAGGGAAAGACGTGGAGGTTGGGGCCTCTGTATCCCAGACATCCCAGGGGGATGCCCAGTGGGCTCAGGCCTTGGAAAAGCTCGAAAAGGATTTTGAAAAGCAAGTTAGACAGGTGGAGGAAAAACTGGGAAGAGAAATGAGAGAGATGCAAGAAAAGCATGAAAAACAGGTCAATACCTTGGTAAAGGAGACCTAAAAAAATGCTGAAGAAAATAACACCTTGAAAAATAGGCTCACTCAATTGGCAAAAGAGGTTCAAAAAGCCAATGAGGAGAAGAATGCTTTCAAAAGCAGAATTAGCCAAATGGAAAAAGAGGTTCAAAACCTCACTGAAGAGAATAGTTCTCTCAAAATTAGAATGGAACAGATGGAGTCTAATGACTTTCTGAGAAACCAAGAAATCACAAAATAAAACCAAAAGAATGAAAAAATGGAAGAGAATGTGAAATATCTCATGGGAAAAACAACTGACCTGGAAAATAGATCCAGGAGAGTCAATTTAAAAATTATGGGACTACCTGAAAGTCATGATCAAAAAAAGAGCCTAGACATCATCTTCCATGAAATTATCGAGGAAAACTGCCCATACATTCTAGAACCAGAGGGCAAAATAAGTATTGAAAGAATCCATTGATCACCACCTGAAAGAGATCCAAAAAGGGAAACTCCTAGGAACATTGTGGCCAAATTCCAGAACTCCCAGGTCAAGGAGAAAATCTTGCAAGCAGCTAGAAAGAAACAATTCCAGTATTGTGGAAATACAATCAGGATAACACAAGATCTAGCAGCTTCTACATTAAGGAATCGAAGGGCATGGAATAGGATATTCCAGAAGTCAAAGGAACTAGGACTAAAACCAAGAATCACCTACCCAGCAAAACTGAGTATAATACTTCAGGGGAAAATATGGTCTTTCAATGAAACAGAGGACTTTCAATCATTCTTCATGAAAAGACCAGAGCTGAAAAGAAAATTTGACTTTCAAACACAAGAATGAAAAGAAGCATGAAAAAGTAAACAGCAAAGATAACTCATAAGGGACTTACCAAAGGTGAACTGTTTACATTCCTACATGGAAAGACAATATTTGTAACTCTTAAAACTTTTCAGTATCTGGGTAGTTAGTGGGATCACACACACATACACACACATGTACATGCATGCACGCACACACACATACACACATACACGCACATACAGAGACAGAGAGCATAGAGTGAATTGAATAGGATGGGACCATATCTTAGAAGAAATTAAGGTAAATGGTGAGAGAGAAATGTAGTGGGAGGAGAGAGGATGAAATGGAATGGGGTAAATTATCTCTCATTCAAGAGGCAAGCAGGAGACTTTTTAGTGGAGGGAAAAAGAAGAGAGCTGAGAAAAAAAACAAGAAGTTTACCCTCATCACATTCGACTAAAGGAAGGAATAAAATGCACACTCATTTTGGTATGAAAACCTATCTTACAATACAGGAAAGTGGAGGAGAAGGAGATAAGCAAGGGGGGGGTGATGGAAGGGAGGGTAATGGGAGGAGGGAGCAATTTGAAATCAACACTCGGGGAGGGACAGGATCAAAAGACAGAATAGAAACAATGAGGAGCAGGATAGGATGGAGGGTGATTCAGTTAGTCTTACACAACACGACTATTATGGAGGTCATTTGCAAAACTACTCAGATAGGGCCTATATTGAATTGCCTGCCTTCCCAAAGGGAATGGGTGGGGAGCGAGGGATGGGGAGAATTTGGAACTCAAAGTTTTAGGAACAACTGTTGAGTATTGTTGTTGCTACTGGAAAGAAGATATACAATTAATGATGAATAGAAAGTCATCTGGCCCTATAGGACAAAGGAAAAGGTGGGGACAAGAGAAGGGTGAGGGATGATAGAAGAGAGGGCAGATTGGAGATAGGGAAAATTAGAATGCTCAGTGTATTGGGGTGGGGAGAGGGGAGAAAAGGGGAGAAAATTTGGAACTCAAAATTTTGTGAAAATGAATGTAAAAAGTTAAATAAATAAATTTTTATTTCAAAAAAAAAATCTTGCCTTAAACACTAGCTGTGTGACACTAGGCAAATCACTTAACCACTCAGTCTCATTTTCCTCACCTGTGAAATGAAGAGATTGGACCTAGTGTCCATCTAGGCGCATCTTTAAGTTCTAATTCTAAGATTTTTTCAAGCCTTTTCAGAGATATAACTAAGAACTCTTACACCAGCAGCAAATTCATTTGAATTTTCATAATGGACACCAGCAAAGAGGCTAATTCACACCATGAGCACATGTGCTAAGAAAGAGTGAGGAAGGAACTTAGAGAATCTAACCTGTGGTCCCACACCATGACTGATGGTCACCAATTCCACCTCTCAGGAAAAGATTAAGGTGGAATGAAGAGGAGTGACCAAAAAGAGGAGGAGCCTACTGGCAGAGAAAGGTAGTTCCTGGGAAAGGATGCCATATTGATAGTTGAGAGGCGTTGTGTTAGAGTTCAAGGGCTCTAGATAGCAACATCTTAGTTAACAAAGTTTAATGGTTATATTCTTCGGGAGTTGAAAAATAATATGTTGGCTATAAAATAGTAATTTTTTAGAATTATGGTATCTATTAATTAATTAAAATAAAATATATTAAAACATGAATTTTCTTTGAATTAAAATGATCACTATTCTCTCTCTCAACTCTGCCCAAAAGTATTCACTAAATGATCAGTGAACAAAGGTCAGGATTACAAGTTAAAATACTTTTCCACTGAAGTTGTGATTGCAAAGGGAAATGTAGTAACAACGAATTTAAAAGGGACATAATATGACCCAATAAAAATGCCTTATAAGTTGTAATCACACAAAACTGTTAAGGGAAAGATGAGAGTAGAAAACAGGGTCTTTCCAGCTAGAATGAAAATAGATCTTAGAATTCAATATGGGAACTTGGTTCTGTTTTTCTTTTTAAACCATGTCTAGTATTTCACTACTAATTAAGAATTTTAGGTGGCTAAAGTGCACTACACATTATTGCTTAATCAGTTCAGACAAGGTCATAAATTTGTTGGTCCCCAAGAGAAACCAAGTTATCTCTTTTCCTTGGACAAGATCCTTTTTTTTTTTCAGAAATATTTATGATTTTTTATTCATATTAGACTGATAATATCACAAGCTTCCACATAAGCTTAATAGAAGATAGCTTTTGTGATCTAAGGCCTCCTTGAGTTCAATACTCAAACAACACTCATTTCTGTTATTTGAAATAAGAAAGAACTATTGAAGAATGCGAAACACGTTGCATGCACACACACATCAAGCAAAAATCCTTGTACTAGGGAGCTGGAAGAGAAACAGCATTTATTCAGTGCCCTAGGCACTGTGCTCAGCACTTTAGCTCATTTATTTTCACAACAACCTTGGCAGGTGGGTGCTATTATAATCCCTATTTTACAGTTGAGAAAACTGAGGCAGACAGAGGCTGTTACTTGCCCTGCTAGTATGTGTCTGAGGCCACGTTTGAATTCATATCTTCCTGCCTCCAGACCTTTGGTTCTAAAATCCATGATGCCTCTTCAATCATCCAGTCTGAATCCTGAACTGAAATATGAGTCTCCTCCATACCAACTCTAATCAAGCGATAATTTGATTTCTGGTTTTTGATTACTTTTCTAAAGTATTGGACACTAGTGATATCAGCAGGACCAAAATGCCTTACTGGAGATAAAAAGGTGTTCATCTCAGAAAAAAAAAAAGTCCAAAACAGTTTAGATAGAGGACTCAGACGCTAGTTGGAATCATAAAAGAACCTTGACCTTGGACATTAAACCTGACCTGGCCAGACCTTGACCAGGTCACCTCTATGCTTCAATGTGTGGTTTATCTTCTAGGTGTGTTTCATCATCTCCAAATGGACTGTCAAGCACTTTTGCCTCCAAGCTCATTAATAAGCCTTAATTCCTAAAACTTATCACTTCATTCTGTTGTACCCACATGCAAAGATATGAGCTCTAGATTTCACAGCTCTCCATCACCCATAACTACCACCTCCCAGATCAGAAATTCTGGAATTCCATTTCTAATCACTACCTCCTGATCTCTATCTCTCCTTCCACTTCACTTCTCTTAAAACTATTAACTTTCCTATTTATTTTTAATTAACAAGAATTTTCCCTCACCTCACCCAATATAAAAGAAAAAGAAAAGAAAAACGTATCATTGTGACAAACGTGCATAGTCAAGAAAAGCAAATTCTCACATTGTGTCTTCAATTCTCTTTATGAATCTTGAGTCTCACTTCATCGTCAGGAGGCAGATAGCATGTTCCAGCAGTCCTCTAGGATCATGATTGGCCTTTAACTTTATCAGAGATCCTAAACTTTTCAAAGTTGCTTGTTCATGCAATATGTCTGTTACTGTATATATTACTCTTCTGGTTTGGTTCATTTCACTAAATCAGTTCATGCAAGTTCTCCCAGGTTTCTCTACACCAATCACTCTCATTATTTCTTACAGTACAGTCACATTCCATTATATTCATATGCCATTTATTAAGTCATCTCCCAATTCATGGACATTCCCTTAGTTCCTGGTTCTTTGGAACTATAGAAAGAGCTGTTCTAAATATTTTTATATACTTATATCCCTTTCTTCTTTGTTTCATCTCTTAGGCATATAAACCTAGTAGAAGTATTACTGGCTCAAATACATGCACAGTTTAGTGACTTTGGGGGCATACTTCCAAAAGGATTTTTTGTCTTCCCTATAATCTTATTTCTTCATTTCTCCTTAATTTCCAATTCCATCACCCTTACTCTGACAATACTTTTTTTCTTCATTTTCACCCTATAGTGGGTCAATTCCATTTTAGACTGTCTTCTGTTCTGAATCACCTTGCTTTCTTTTCTCACCATTTCTCACGTCTTGCCAATCATCAGCCCTAATGCTGATTTGCCTTCTTTGTTTATACTCTCTAGAACAGCTGAACACTGCTAGAAGTTATATTGTGCTGATTGTGTCCACCACAAATCCATGTTTTCTCTTTTCATTGCTAAATGACAAACATTCCCCCTTTCTTTCTTTCCTTCCTTCTTTCTTGCCTTCCTCTCCTCTTACTCCCTTCTTAGTATTTAACTTGGTAGATACACAAAAGTATTTTCTCCCTACCCTCATTTTTCATTTTAAAGCCTTTTCAAAATTGTATTTGCAAAACTTTTTTTAATTGACTTGTTAGGCATATTCCATTTCTGTCCAAAAGTACAATATCTCTGTATTTTTAACTACGGTTTGAATTCTATTCTCAAATTCAATCTTAAATGGTTGTTCATTTCCCAAATCCTCTCTCTTCAAAGCCTTTGTGTTCTGACAGCAAGAGTGGTTTAATACATTACCTTTGTCCCTAGTCGTGTTACTTTCTTGCTTAGGAACTAAGGTTCCCTAGCAATGATTTCTATATCTTTTCTGGCAGCACTATTTGTCTTCATAAAACCCAGCAAAAGTTTGACAAGTCTTCTGAGGTTCTCTGTCAAATCTTGTATAAATGACCCTGGGAAGACAGTATGTCTCTACTGAATTAAGGGATGAATATTCAATTTGCTAAAGGATTATCTTGTGTTTCTTTAAACATTAGCACCCTTTGTGCATTTAAAATTCAATTTATGTGCAATTTTTTGAGGAATTCATCTATTGCGTGAAGCCAAATGCCCTTAGAAAAATAAAATGTCTTTTTAAATCACTCAGTATCCTTCTCCTTTCCCCTCCTGAAAAGTTATCCCACGTAAAAAAATTAAGAAAAAAAGTGGAAAAGATATGAAAAAATTATCAATATATCAAAAACATCTGAAAATTAAGAAAATTTAAAATATTTGTGGACTATCTTTCTCTGGAAAGAGATGGAGTGGGTGAATCAGCTGGAATTTTTAATGTGTAATGAAAGTGTTCTCAAAAAATTGAGGGGACTAATGTGCGTGTGTGTGTGTGTGTGTGTGTGTGTGAACAAATATTAAAGAAAGGAAAGGAACTAGAGTTACATTCCTTTTTTTTTCTGGGAAATTAGACTGAAAGATCTTTCAAGTTACCAAGAAACATTATGTGAGTTGAAGGAAGGACTTACTCAAGCACATATTAACCTGATCCATTTTTCATTGCCTATGTACGAGGCCAGTATCCAAGTGAATATTTTAATTTGTCACTAATTTTTTCTGTAGAAAAAAAAGGATAAGAAGGAATCAATTTAAAATACTTGGAGGGGTATTGAGATTAGAAACTTACAAAGAAATTATGAAATCATTTTAACTAGGAACACACCCAAAGAGGGGTGTTACCTATTATATTAACATCCAGTGGTGAATGTAACTCAAGTGGCTTAAGAAGAATTTTGTTTAAAGAGGTGAATTATTTCAATATCAATTTCACTGTAGGACCTAGGATTCATTGCTTTTATTATTCTGCTTTTAACTGAGAAAAAAATAAATTTTACTATTCTGTTTTACTGGCTAAAAATAGTTTTTAAAGTGTTACTTTAGGCTTTGATGGTTAAAAAACTCATTTATTTACAAATATCTAGTTTTTCACAAGGCTTTCCTTTTTTATTTGCTTTTAAACTATCTTCTTTTATAGCTGAAAATATAAATCAAGTATTGACAACTCTATAGAATCTCTATTGTGTGAATCAAAAACAAATTATTAACACCTAGTACCTCCTTAGCTTACCTTCCTTTAAAAGTCTCTCTCAATAAAATTCATTCTTCTGTCTTTCTATTTATATATATATATCTGTTTAAAAAGACTGCAGCTTCAAGTAATTCTTTTTTGCCCTTAAGATATCTGTAGTGATAGACTACTTCTCTACCTTATCCGCTTGAGTTCCTCATTTATAATTAGGAAATGAATTTTTCTTCAATTTTGCTTACATGGTTTGCCTTTCTTATACTTCCCAGTTCCTTGAGGCCTTTCTTTTAATACTAATAAAACAGATAACCCATTATCTAATTCACTATCACCCCCCAAAAAAAGAAAAAGGGCAAAGAAAGAGGAAAGCTAAGCTACCAAAATTGAAAATTCATGAGGGGCATTGACAATAAAGATAAAATAAAGGAAGAGGCAATTAGGTGACAGAGGGAAAGGAGTGCTGAACTCAGAAGTCAAAAATTCTGAGTGTTAATCCTATCTCACACAATTATTGCTGTGTGATCCTTGGAAAATCATTTAACCTCTATAGAACTGTTTCCTTAACAGCAGTAAGAGAGTATTGAACTCGATGACATCCAAGGTCCCTTCCAACACTAAATCAATAATCTAAATTCTTAGAAACTATTAAGTCAATTACAGCCCAAGAGAACTAAAAATTTTGGATCATTTAATTAAAGAGTTCGAATGGAAGAGACCTCAGTGCTTAACTAACTCAACCTCTTTATTTTATAGATGGAGAAATAATAGAGAAAGTTTGTGAGTTGCCCTAAACCACATCTGTAGTCAACATTTAACAGTATTTCAACACAGTTCCTCTTTTTCAAGAATTTGTACTCTTTCTTCTACAAAATAAATGAATACATAACAACAAAAAAATTAAATGCTAAATTTTAGAAAACAATAGAGAGTTAAAACAAACCCATTTCAAAACTTTAAAAAGAACAAGCTAAAAATTAACTTCCAAATTAAAAAAAATCTGAATCAACTTACAAGTAAATTCTACCATATGTTCAAAGAACAAATAATTTTTTTAATGGATTTATTTTTGACATCCATTTTTAAATTTTGAGTTCCAAATTTTCTTCTTTTCACCAGTCTTACTTCTACCCATTGAGAATGCCAACAATATGATGTCAAGTACATGTGTGAAATTATGTAACACATATTTCCATATTAGCTCTGTTAAAAAAGAAATAAGAAAAATAAAGTGAAGAAATTATACTTTAATCCATATTGAGTTCGTAGTTCTCCCCCTGGAGGTGGATGACATTTTTGTCATGAGTCTTTTGGAATTATCTTGGATCATTGTCTTGATCAGAATAACTAAGCTTTTTACAGTTGATCGTCACAACTATATTGTTGCTACTATGTACAATACACACTTGGTTCTCCTCATTTCACTTTGTATCAGTTCATTTAGCTTTTTCCAGATTTTTCTGAACTATCTTGATCATCATTTCCTATAGCCAAATCATATTCCATTATAATCATAAATTCATCACACATGCCATCATGATTATACATCATCACAGCTTGTTTAGCCATTCCTCAATTGGTGGGTATCCCCTCAATTTCCGATTCTTCACCACAACAAAAAAAGCTTCTATAAACATTTTTGAACATAGAGGTCCTTCTTCTTTTCTTTGATCTCTTTGGGATATAGACCTAGTAATGGTATTGCTTGAACAAAGGGTATATATAATTTCATAGCTCTTTGAACACAGTTCCAAATTGTTCTTCAAAATGGGGGGAATAGTTCACAACTCTATCAAAAAGTTCATTAGTCCAGATGTAGATTAGGAGCAGCCAGTCAGCTAAATTCTCTCAACACTCCTCTCCAAATAGCACCTCAAATCTCATTTTGGCTCAGCAGAGCCAACCAAAGGTTGAGATATTTTTCCAGCCTAAGAGAACCTAAGAGTTCAGCAAGAGAAATCCATGGCATCAGGTGGAGCAGCTTCAGGAGCTCTCAGTCCAGAAATGTTCTTGGTCACATTTCCAGGGCAGAGAGGATTACTAGTGGTCAGTCACAAGGGAGAAGGAAATTTTGTCACAGAACTGAAACAAAGAGGAGCACTTGTGTTTGGGGCTAAAGGGGAGCAGGAGCCCTTACTGGATAAAAACCAGAGCATAGACAAGGGGAACAGTTACCATACTTGCCCCAGAATTAAACTACCTTGAAGGCACCAAAAAAGCAACTATCTGAAATTACAAATGCTTGGGCAGAGGTAAGATGGTAAAGTAGAAAGGAGGACCTGCTGTAGCTCTCCTCACATAACCTATAAAGTACCTGTAGAAAACAAACAAATTCTAGAACAGCAGAAGCCACAAAATGACAGAGTGAAAGGGATTTCCAGACCGAGACAGCCTGGAAGGCTGACAGGATGGTCTATCTCACCAGGCTCAGAGTGGAGCACAGCAAAGCCTTGGCTGTGAAGCACAGCATAGACAGGACCAGAGCAGGCTTCAGGGTTGAGAATCATGGGTAGCTGTTGAGGATTAGGGTGGAGTGCAATTGACAAGATCAGGATAGACCTTGGGGGGAAACTGTTCTTTGAGACTATGCTCATTATCATTCAGAATGGCTCTCCATGCCCCCCAGATGTTGCTGTCTCTGTGAGACAAACAAGAATATTGCAGAAAACAAGGGATATGTAAAATAGATTACATATAAAATAGATTACTAGGCTCACAGTCTGATTGATTTAATCATTAGGGTGGAGATAAGCAGAATGTCATGTAGGCTTGCAGTTTCTGTCTATAAATACTCAGACCCTCAGATCAATAAAGCAGAGTTGGTCTTTCTTCTCCCACCTCCCGTGTCTTTCTTCTTCACCACATCACCGAGCTGTGTAGGGATGCAGGCCATCTGCTACAGGTAGCACCTGTGGTTCCCAGATTTCTCAACCCACAAACAACAAAGACAGCTTCAAAGGCCAGTGAGAAGTTTTCACCAAGGTGAGAGGAGAGCTTAGTCATGTCCCACTCTCAGTCCCAGGGCACCAGCCACTGCTGCAGCAGTGTCCACTTTTGGAGCCCTCAGCCTAAAGACCTTGGGGGAATCAAGTAGCCTACCTGGGTTTCAGTCCTAAGTGGTGGTTCTGGGGTGAGGAGGAGCACTAGGGTGGTAGAGCTGGAGGAGGCTCTGGAAAGGGAATCCTACTCAAAAGATCCTGGGCAGAAAAAGAGTGCCTGTGGATGCTTCCAGACAAGGTCACAGCCCAGGAGAGGAGTAACTCCTTTCCACTTTATTGTGCTAGCTTGGAGGAACCAAGAACTTACGGGTCCCTAGGGTATACCCTCCACTTGACAAAGGACACAAAAGTTAAGTAACTGCCTGGGGAAATGACCAAAAAAGAGGAAAAAATAAGACTACAGAAGGTTACTTTCTTGGTGAAAAGGTATTTTCTGCTCGGGGCTAATCCCCGGCCTTCACTTGGCTACTAAGCCAAGCGGGGTCTTCGCCCAATATTCCAGGCAGTACACTAATATTTCCAGGGTCTTCGCCCAATATTCCAGGCGGTAATCTAACACAGGGCCCAATTCCTTACCCCAGACTTCGCTTGGGAATTCTTACCCTTATTCCAGGTCTTCGGACGTCTCCGGTCCCTGCCGTGCGACCGTGTGGCCTAGCTGCGCGACAGGGCTATCCCCTCCTCCACGGAGGGAACAATGACTACACGCCCACCCGAGGATGTCAGTGCTCTTCACTTTATTGATGGCGTCCTTCTACATCTCTCTCTTGCTTACATCATTATCCCTCTAATCCCTCCCCGACAGCTCCTTATATCCCCAGCCAGAGCCCTGCCCATGTTCCTCCCTGAGGGCAGAGCCAGCTCCCTGAGGGTGGAGCCAGCTCCTGAAGGCTGGTCCAGAGCTTGGCCCCTAACAATTTTCCATCTTTTTGGATGAGGAAGAACAAAGCATACCATCAGGGGAAGACATAAAAGTCAAGGCTCCTACATCCAAATTCTCCAAAAAATCTATGCATGGTCTTAGGCTATGGAAGAGCTCAAAAAGGGTTTTGAAAATCAAGTAAGAGAGGTGGAGGAAAAATTGGGAAGAGAAATGAGTGATGTAAGAAAATCATGAAAAGCAAGTCAACTGCTTGCTACAGGAGACCCAAAAAAATTCTGAAGAAAACAACACCTTTAAAAACAGACTAACCTAAATGGCAAAAGAGGTCCAAAAAGCCAATGAAAAGAATGTTTTAAAAAGTAGAATTATCCAAATGAAAAGGAGGTTCAAAACCTCACTGAAGAAAATAGTTCTTTAAAAATTAGAGTAGAGCAGATGGAAGCTAATCACTTTTTAAGAAATCAAGTAGTTATAAAACAAAACAAAAAAAATGAAAAAAATAGAACACAATGTGAAATATTTCATTGAACAAACAACTGACCTGGAAAATAGATTCAGGAGAGATATTTTAAAATTCACTGGTCTGCCTGAAAATCATGATCAAAAAAAAAAAAAGCCTAGACATCATCTTCTGAGAACATACCAAGGAAAACTGTCCGGATATTCTAGAACCAGAGGATAAAAATAGTAATGAAAAGAATTCACTGATCACCTCCTGAAAGAGATCCTCAAAGGAAAATTTATCACACCCCCCCCAAAAATAAAGAAATTACAAATGCTGGTGGGAATTAGGGGAAACTAGGTACATTAATGAGCTGTTGGTGGAGTAGGGAACTGGTCCTAACATTCTGAAGAACAAGTTGGAACTATGACAAAGAGACTTCAAAACCGTGCATACCCTTGGGCTCAGCAAGGCTACTACTAGGTCTGTACCCCCAAAGACATCAAGAAAAAGAAAAGGGATTTATACGTACCAAAAATTTTTGTGGCAGCTCTGTTTGTGGTGGCAATGAATTGAAAACTAAGGTGATGTTCATTAATTGGGAAATGACTAAACACATCAAAGCATATGATTTTGTTGGAGAACTATTGTGCTATAAGAAATGATGGTGGGGGAGTTTTCAGGGAAACAAAAAGATAACAAAGCCTATAGGAATGATGCAAAGTGAAATGAGAAGAACCAAGAAATTATTATGCACAGTAACTGCAATGTTATAACAATGATCATCTGTGAAATACTTGGCTATTCTGAATAATACAATGATCCAGGACAATTCCGACTCATAAGGAAAAACTGCTATCCACCTACAGAGAGAGAGAACAGATAGACGAACTCTAAGTACAAACTGAAGTATTATTTTCTTCCTTTATTTTTCTTCCTTTGTGTGTGGGAAATGGGTGGGGTGGTTGGAAGGTATAGCTAATACAGTTCCTATAGTAAAGGACTTAATCAAAATCACAAAATAATGATAACTTGTTTATGGCATCTATAAATAGCATGCTTTACTCTGTAGGGACTATTTCTAGAGAATTAAGAATTGTCAGAAATTCATTAAAGGTGCCATTGTTTGAGTTTCCTTGCTCTTCTGAACCATGTGACTCTTTATGCAAATTCCTAAAGAGCAACAGCTGTATAGATAATGGCCTTCTGGGCAGTGGAATGCCTTCCTGGAATCTGGTAAATATCCAGTAAAATGTTTCACAAACATCCACAAATAAGATTATGACAGCACATCCCCATTTCTATGTCATGGTAAATAATAAATTTCCATACTGAGCTTGAACGAAAACAAACAAAATACTGCTTTAGTGCCACAGTTTTTCCATATCCCCTCTAGCAATTGGCATTTTCTTTTTCTTTCATGTTAGCCAATATAGGTGTGAGATGGTACCTCTGAGTTGTTTTAATTTGTATTTCTCCAATCAATAGTAATTTAGAGATTTTTTCATATAACTATAGATAAGTTTGACTTCTTATAAAAACCACTTGTTCAATTCCTTTGACTACTTATCAATTGGAGAACAGCTTTCTTTCTTTCTTTCTTTTTTAACAAATTTGACTCATTTCCCTGTATATTTGAGAAATGTGACTTTTTTAGATAAACTTGCAATAAAATCTCCCCCCCTCCTCCAGTTCATTGCTTTCTTTCTTATCTTGTCTATATTGGTTTTGTTTGTGCAAAATCTTTTATATTTAATGTAATCAAAATTATCCATTTTGCCTACTATGCTTCTATCACTTGTTTGGTCATAAACCTTCCCTTATCCATAGATCTGAGAGGTAAATTTTTCTAAGTTCCCCTAACTAGCTTATGATATTACCTTTTATTTCTAAATTATGTACCCATTTTGTTTGGTATACAATTTGAAGTGTTGCTCTATATCTAATGTCTGCCAAACTTTTCCAGTTTCCCTACAAGTTTTTGTCAAATAACGTCTTCTTGTCCCAAATGTTTGGCTGTTTGGTTTTATCAAGCACTAGATTATTATGGTCATTTATTACTGTGTCATATACCTAATCTATTCCACTGATCCACCACTCAGTTTCCACACTAATACCAGATTTTTTTTCATGATTACCACTTTGAAACATAATTTGAAATCTGGTACTGCTAGGCCACCTTCCTTTGAATTTTTTTTTCATATTCCCTTGATATTCTTGATTTTTGTTTAAGTTTGGAACAGTTTGCTACTCCACTAGCAGCTCATTAATCTACCTAGTTTTCCCTAAATGAATAACGAATTTTATTATCATTTTTCCTAGCTTCATAAAAATGCTTATTGATATTTAATTGGTTTGACACTGAATAAATTAATTTAAGTAAAATTATTATTTTTTATCATGTTGACTCAGCCTATCCATGACCAATGAATATTTCTTCAGTTATTTAAATCTGTATTTTTAGTATTTTGTAATTGTGTTCATAAAGTTTCTGGCTTTATCATCTATAGTTATTTTAAGAGAAATTTTTATTTCTTTCTCTTGCTGCTGGGTTTTGCAAAGGACAATTAATTTCAAATTACAAATATAGTCACCTTCCCAAACTTTTTTTTCTCTGAGACAAATATCGTCCTGATTCCCAAATAAAGACAAAATGAAACAGAGAAAACTATAGGCCAATATCATTAAAGATAGGTACAAAAATATTGAAATAAAATATTAGCAAAGAGATTAATTATATTAAAATATTGTTAATTTATATAAAAATATACGATGGCTCAATAATGAGAAAACTACAAATACAATAGATAATATTCTAGCATATTTAACAATTAAAGTAATTAAAAACACAAGATTATATCACTAGGTATATAAAACACTTTGATAAAAATCCAGCACTTACTTATATTAAAAGTACTATATGTATACAAGTAAATTGATCTTTATTTGTAATAAATAATGTCTCCTAAAATAAATTTTTTTAAAAACAGCATTATGTGTAAAAAATAAACATCAGAAGCCATTTCAATAATATCGGAGGCAAAGCAGGGATGTCCATTGTCACTGCTATTATTTGATATGGTCAAAGAAATTCTAAATGTAGCAATAAAAATTAAAATAAATCAAGGGAATAAGTATATGCAAATAGGAGACTTAACTATTCATATTTCCATATTATATATTAATTGACTAAGAGAATCCTGGTGTTTCAATGAGAAACTTAGTTGAGAAAGTAACTTCTATACTATAGGATGATATAAAAAGTTATCAGCTTAAATGTTATGAGCTTTTTTATATATTATTACTACAACCTAGTAAGAAGAAATAGAAAAAGAAATCTCATTCAAAATAATTACAAAATGCACAAGACATCTGGAGGCAACCTACCAATATGCATTTTGGATCGATTTGGATTCAACAGCTTCAAATTTTTATTTATAAAACTAAGAACAGAAATATTTCAGGAGATAATCATTATGTATGTTTTATCCTTGCCATTTTGACAAAAAATTGTGATACTGCCTACTTCAGTTGATAGAATTACCTCTCTCTCAATAAAATTACCAATATAGAATTAAATAATCTCATGGGAAATAATGTTTTCAAGTAGGTATAAAAAGTTCTAAAGCAACCAGGTCACAAACTATTCTATAAAGCAATAAACTTTTAGCTGTGATTAAAAATGGAGAAGCTGATAAATTCAATCAAGATTCACAGTTGGCTACTGTTTCAGAGTAGCACCTACTGCTCAAGGACTTTACATTTATGTAGCAAGGACTCTGTCTTAGATTAAAAACAAAAACTCCCTGGAAAACTGTAAAGTAGTTTTACAGAAACTATCAATACTTGGCAGCTAAGTGGCACTGTGTTTAGACTGTTGGGCCTGGAATCAGGAAGACCTGGTTTAAATCTGGCCTCTGACACTTGCTAGCTGTGGGATTCTGTTTGCCTCATCTGTAAAATAACTGGAGAAGAAAATAGCAAATCACTCCATGTAACAGTAAGCACCCTGATATACACAGGAGGGTTGCTCTCACAGGTTTTTGATCTACTTTTCTAAAAAGAAAGGCTTTGAGGGGTTAACAATTACTTTTATCCAGTACATGTATCATTCAGTTAGTTTAAGGGAAAAGTCAGCACCCTGAACTTCAGATAAAATACAGAAAAATCAAAAGTCAATAGACATGCTTCCAAATGTCTAACCAATAACATACATGCTCTGGGTTTTCAAAGTCAGGGGTCTGCTTAGGGACTTCCCAAAGTCTCATCTGACACACAAACCCTCTTCCAAAAGCTAAGCCCCAAAATAAACCCACACCTCAGAATTTTTATACACTTTTTAGAGTCAGAGGGCATCACATCCCTTAAGAACCAGTGCCTCATTAACAAAAAATGTGGGCCTTCCTAGGTCCAATAATGAGTGGAAAATATCCTCCTTAATCACATTATTCAGAGGCATTATACTTCTTGGTATAAACAAAAAGAGCAAAAGATCCTACTTTTCTTGCCCTTACAATCCACCTTTCTAAGATCCTTGACCTTCCAATCCAAATAGCCATGGATCCTGGAACAAATAGAGGCTTTATACTTCTTGATTATACTAAAACAGAAACAGCAGAAGATCCTACTTTGCTTGGCCTCACACTCCAGTATCTCTGCCAAGAAAACCCCAATGAGGTCATGAAGAAACAGGCATGACAAACAACTGAACAACAAACCGACACTTTACACAATATACTTCAGTAAGTTCTGAATAAATACAAGACATAAATATAAATCATCATATCATTTTTTGAAATAGAGAATGAAAGGATGTATGTTTCATAATTATGGCTGGAGAACTCACCTAAGCAAGGAAGGGAGCCTCAATTTCCTCATCTACAGAATGCAAATGCTAGTTTAAGTCATCATTAAGGTCTCATCTAGCTCTAAAATTCTATCACATTCAATGATTATAAATTTATTTTAGGATAATTCTTTGAACATTTTTGAATTAACAGAGGCTAGCTCCATTAAACCGGGTAACAGAAAGTTTACTATAAATTATAGGGTCATGTTTTCAAAGACACAGTCTTAGAGAACAGTCAAGCCACTGGTATGTAAACTGTGCTTGCAGTTGGTCTACTTCACGAGATAACTGAACACGTAAGGGAGATGGATGGCAGAAAGATATCCAAGCAGCTGCTTTGTGCTGATTGAGAAAGGGCAACACCAACAATAACAGGGCAGGAGTAATGCCAGAGAATTGACTCTGAAGAGTAACTTTTGAGCAATGTGGTGTCATTACTTATTGCTAACACTGACGATAGTAGAATGTTCTGGCTAAAGGGCAGCTGTCTCAAATGGGATGACTCAACATTTTTCATCATTCAGACTAGGTGGCAGGGCTATAAATGGTAGACCTAGTAAATCATGACTACACTTTGAAAGAATTATTAGAGTTTTAATGAACCATAGAGGTCATCTAACACAACTTCTTCAATTTTAAAGAGAAAGAAACTGAGTCAGGAAGAAGTAACTTGACTTAATAGTAAGTGATAATTCTGATATTCAAACAGGTCCTCTAATCTACTGTGTCACTCAAGAGTGAGAAATTTTAAAATCATATCATTTTAGTATTCATGTAGAGATGGCAAGAATGCTTGACATGGAACCAGGAGAGCCTACATTCAGGTTCTGACACTTATCTAGCTGTGTATCCCTGGGCAAGTCATTTAATCAGAACCTCAGTTTCATCATCTAGAAAATACATATAATATTGCCTAATAGATACCTTTGTTGTGAGGATAACATAAAATAATTGATAAAAAGTTCTGTCCAAAATTTAAAACACTATATTATATTCAGCTATCATTTTTTACATATGAGGAAAATGAATTAATTAGGTCATAATTATGCCTTTTCAGCTATATCCATATGTACCAAGGGAAATAAGCAATATATTGAGATCAAAAAGCACTTGGATTAAATAGGACTAAAACACTTCAAATATCTTTACTCAAAATACATTTTTACAAAACAAAGGAAAATCTGGAGGAAAAAAGTTATATGAATGTCATACTTCAAATGGTGCATGTTTTCATTGCTATAGGCATTGCTGCCACCAAAATAGATCACAATCATTGGAATAAATTTTTTCACAAAATAACAGAGCCAAAAACAAAACAAAATAACAAAACAAAAAATTATTTAGTGGAAGTCAACTTTCTGGTAATATCTTTTTAGATTTATCTGATACTTGGACAATAGACTTGGATTCAGGCTCTGAACTTACTTCCAAGATTAACAGTACAGTTGTTACATGTATAGTTCATATCATACTGCTTGCCTTCGCAGTGGTGGGGGAAAGGCTGGAGGGAGGGAGAAAATTTGGAGCTCAAAACTAAAAAGAAAAGAATGTTATAAATAAAGAACAAACTTTTTAAAGACCCAAAACAAAACAAAAAATCATGATCGTTATATCTGGGTAGGATCTTTCAGCACTCTGGGTTTCTAAGTTGGTACTGGCACTTTCCTTTGTAGTCCATTAATGCAAATCTTGGTTCTCTCATCTGTAACATAGTTTTAAAGACTTAGTGAATGGTAAAGTAGCTTTGTCATAGTCATATAACTAGTACCATGCTGGAAGTAGGATTTGAATTCAAGTCTTCCTGATTTTTTTAAGCTAGCTCCATATTTGTTATTCTGTGCTGCCTCTCAGATATTCTTCAAAAATCCACTGTCACCTCCATGATTCAATGAAGCATCAGAATAGGGCTTATGTGGAGGATGAGACAATGAGTTTTAAAATAACAATCACCACAAAACTTTCAAAGTGTGTCCTAGATGTCAATATGCAGCAAGGGTCAGTGAAATGATGTGGTTTATCAAAGAACTGTTTTTTCTTAGGTTTTTCCCTTAGGTGGAGGGAGGGGAAGGTGAGTAACAGTGGCTATGGATAAAAACTCAGGCAAAGAATTTTCATCTTAAAAAAAAAGATTCCACAGATAATTCCATCAATTGGAGACTCATTTGTCTTAGTAAACTTTTCTTTCAAAATAAAATGCAGTCATTTCAAAGTTCAATGTCATTTGTTTTTTATTATAAATTATTTTAATAAGATAATCAAAAGGCAGTTTTGCTAATACTTAAAGGGAGATATGTATTTTGATTTGAGAAAAATAAGAGAATTCTGAAGTATGGGACACTAGAGGAAAACAGACAAAATGGAATTTCAGACAGCCAAGGGCATTACATTCTTTCTTGGTGGATAAAAGTATACATTTCTATGAGAAAAGTATGGAAAAAGCATTAGACTACCTGAGTGAGCAATTATTCCTTTCCCTTTTTAGGTATTCTGTTTGATCATTCCTACTATATATTTACTTTTTCATAAGGTTGTAAAATTCAAAAGATATATCCCAGAAGACTACTCTCCCACTGCACCTGATTGTTAAATAATCAAAGATAATCTAAGCAAGTGGACAGGACTGATCTAGGAAAGGAATTATCATTTCTTTTACCCCTCCATAGAGTTCCTACATAACATAATAAAGCCTTCTATTAGGTCTTTTTTTTCTTTTTCAACTAAATCTTTGAATATTTCCTGGATGCCACTGTCACTTAGGCAAACTTTGTTTCCATTGAATTAAATAGAAATGTGACTTGTTTTTTACCCCTTAATCTGCATGTTGAGGAGCTAATGCATTCCTGTTGGTCAATTGCCTCAGTAGTTTAGGATTAGGTGAATTCTGGAGTTACAGAAAGAAATAACAGAACTGGAGACACAGAGAGAAAGAAAGAGTGACAGCTCAAGTCTGATAGATTTTGAATCAGCTTTGAACATTGAATTATCTATATTCAAAATGGTGTCAAAGATTAGTATCTCATGCTTTTACATTTCACACAGCATCCTGGAGGCAGTATATAAAGAGAACTGAAAGTTTCCCCGAAATGGTCCATTCTCCCTAACTTCCTTGTTACCCTAGAAGGTACTATCATCTTTATGGGTATATGAGCTTGCAATTAGGTATCATTCTCTACCTTTCTTTATTCCCCCTCATCCTATATCTAAACTGTTACCAAGTTACCTGTTACCAAGTCCTGTCAATCGTGTCTTTGCAGCATTTTTCATAAGCATCTCCTTCTCTCTTCTGAGACTGCTATCACTGCCACAGGCCTTCATCACTTCACAACTGGACAACAGTCTTTTAGCTGCCATCCCTTCTTCAATACTCTTTCTACTTTATATCATCTTCCATTCAGTTATCAAAATGATCCTGCCAAGGTACTTCTTACCATATCATCCCCCTCTGCCTCTTCCCTACCTCAATAAATTTTAGTGAATTCCTATTACTTCTAAGATAAAATTCTCTGTTTGACTTTTAAAACCTTTCATAATTTGGCCCCTTCTTACCTTTTCAGTAATTATTTATTTTATTTATTTTGTGTTTTCAACAATCACTTTCATAAGATTTTGAGTTCCACATTTTCTCCTTTTCTCTCCCTTTCACCAACTCCAAGATGGTGTGTAATTTGATATAGACTCTACAAAGTCATATTAAACTTATTTTCACATTACTCATGTTATAAAGAAGAATTAGAACCAAAGGGAGAAACCATAAGAAAAACATGAGAGAGAGAGAGAGAGAGAGAGAGAGAGAGAGAGAGAGAGAGAGAGAAAGAGAGAGAGAGAGAGGAAGAAGAAGAAGAAAAAGAAGAAGAAGAAGAAGAAAAAGAAGAAGAAGAAGAAGAAGAAGAAGAAGAAGAAGAAGAAGAAGAAGAAGAAGAAGAAATAGTATACTTCAATCAGCATTCAGACTCCATAGTTCTTTTTTTGGATGTGGACAGCATATTCTTCATGAGTCTTTTGGAGTTGTCTTAGTTCCTTGCATTGCTAAGAAGAGATAAGTCCATCTTATTAGTCATCAGATAGTGTTGTTATTACTGTGTACAATGTTCTCCTGGTTCTGCTCACTTCACTCAGCGTCAGTTCATATAAGTCTGTCCAGGTTTTATCTGCTCATCATATCTTGTAGTACAACAGTATTGCATTATATTCATATACTACAACTTGTTCAGTCATTCCCCAACTCATGGACATCCCCTCAATTTCTAATTCTTTTGCCACCACAAAAAGAGCTACTATAAATATTTTTGCACATGTAGGTCCTTTTCCCATTTGTATGATCTCTTTGGGATACAGACCTAGAAGTGGTATTGCTGGATCAAAGGGTATGCAAATTTTCTATACACCTTTGGGCTTAGTTCCAAATTGCTCTCCAGAATGTTTGGTTCAGTTCACAACTCCACCATCAATGCATTAGTGTTCCCCTTCCCACCTTTTTAATCTTCTTATACCTATTCTTTCCTTTAAAAAAATTGGTACCTGAATCCTAAAAACCAATGAGACTACATAGAAATAGTTCCTATAGTACCTTTAGTACGTTTATCAGGTAGCAAAGGACCAGGGAAGGGCTACCTGGGACCAAAATTAACAAAGTAGAAAAAGCATAAACTTCAAGTAAATGGAAATTAGAGATGTCTTACAGTCAGAAATAATTTGGAGGAAAAATTGAAAATGAGAGAGACAGACAGACAGAGACAGAGAGACAGAGATTTTACACACACACACATTTTTAATGAGTCATGGAAAGATTGAGGAAATTTTAACAATGCAGATTCCTCAAAGAATATATCTCAGAGACCTAAATTTTTTTTTATTTTTTTATTGTCAGAGTTTTAATATGCCAATGGTGACATCAGATGGGGAAGGAGTTGAGTTAGATGTTGTTCTCTCTTTCCTACTCTCTCTTGAGTGTTGTCTTTATCTGAAAGACAGACTGAAAGCTCCTTGAGAGAAAGGTCGTCTTTCTTTTTCTTATTTGTATCCCCAGTACTTAGTATAGTGTCTGACACATAGAAGGTGCTCAATAAGTGTTTATTAAATTGATTCGATCCTTCTTTGAATCTTTCTTATATGATTGTAGATAGCTCTGATTTGCTATCAAAATATCAGAAATAAACCTGGACATGATTCAGTACTGCCCCCAGGACCCCACTGTGACATTCGGATTGTTCCAATTTCACTTGTTGGCATAATTAATTCTGGGATTATTCATAAGTCTTTGAAGACACCCTATTAAAGCAATAGCATTATTAATTTAAAGCTATGTTTATCATTTCTATATATACAGCTTACTTAAGACATACTAAATCATACTGAATCTGGATAAAACCAATTCTCATAGACTAAACCTTGTCTTTTTCTAGGCAACTGCCAGAAGCAATTGTTCTTAAGTCAGAGATATGTTAGTTTTTGGGTACTCATAATGCATTTCCTGGAATAAGTCATGTACAGTTTAGTCAAAACAAAACATTGCAGCAGAATTAGCATAAAGAAGTCTAGCTTTAATCCCTCCCCCTTCTAATATAGCCTCTATGCTACTGCCAACTGTAATAGAAAGCACCTGGACATACAGAGGGGGGCCTATCACAGGTTCTTTGAATTGCATTTCTAAAAGGAAAGGCAACTTTTGAGGGGTCAGCAATCACTTCAATCAAGCACATATATCATTCACTTCGTTCAAAGTAAAAAGTCAACACCCTGAACCTCAGAGGAAATAGTAGAGGAAATACAGATCAGCAGACAGGGTTTCAAGCTGTCTAACATAAGCAATCAATACATCATAGTTCAAGAGACAGATCCAGCTACATATACAGTTACCAGAGAGAAAAGCACCAAATCTGGGTTTTCAAAGCAAAGGAGCTCCTTAGTGGCTACATAGCATCTCATCTGGCCAAACAAACACTTCCAATCATAAGTCCCAAAGTAAAACCTCATCTCAGAGTCTTTATATACTTTTTAGAGCCAGTGGACATCACAACCCTTGAGAACCAGAACCTCATTAGAAAATTAACGAAAGGCCTGGGCCTTCCTAAAAATCTTTCCTAATCAAACTCTCCTTGATGGGCAGGCCTATTAATGGATGGGGAAGATCTTTAATCACTGGATTATGCTAAAATAAAAAAATATGCATTATCAATACACCAATTAGTCTCCTTAAGGGAATTCTGACGATGTCATTTCCATCTTCAAAAAACTTTCGATGACTCCCCATTGCTTAAAAAAGTAGTCTCACAATAGTGGTCCTAGAAGACCAGCACTTCTGAAAGACTATTGTATGATATGAGGGGGATATAGTATAACATCAAGATGTATGTAATCCAGTAATTACAAGGTAAGATAATGGGTCACTTTCCACACAATTGCCAAAAATGGGTATAACTCCCAAAGAAAGGACATTAATCTTTATTCTGCAATCTACCTCCTCCTAAACTATACGAATTCTCCACCTCACCTTTTCAACCCTTACCATCAGAAAGTTGGAGTAGGTAAAACCTAAGCTAATTCAAGCATTATTTTCAAGGCTGAAGGACAAACCACCCACACAGTTCAAACACTTGCAGCAGCAGATACACAGGTACCTTTGGTAAAATCCTCCCCATCCCCCACCAACATGCCCATACTCTGTCATCCAAGTATACTTGTGGCTCTGGCAAGTGGTGCCCTCATATGCTAGAATATGTCCTCCCAAGGACCATTGAGCAAGAACTTTCCCTTCCTCACTCCCCACTCCCCACCTGTTGCCTTTTATTTTGGTTGGGAAAGAATTAGTCATATGAAATGAGCAAGCATGGGTGGGTTACAATATGCAGCACTTGGCATATAGTGGGCATTTAATAAATGCTTTTTGACTGACTGTGCCAAAGATTTCTTTGATCTATCTGCCCCCTAAAACACACCCCTCTTCTGAATTTCCCTGGGTATGTATGTGGCTTTACTGTCATCCTTGTTGCCTTACTTCTACTTCTCACATATCCTTGAAGTTATCAAATTTTGCCCTTTCTACCTCTACCTCATCCATTCCGTTTTTTTCTCCACTGACAGCCACCATCTCAGTTCAGGCTTTCATCACCTTTGATCTTGATTTTTGCAACAGTGTCCTGACTGAGCTCTCTGCCTCATGTCTCTCCCCTCTCCATCCTCCCCTCCACATATCTGTCAGAGATCTTCCTCAATTATAGATTTGATTTCCTCCCAATGTCATTTATTCTATAAATCCCAGGGTCTCATAAACTCCTTTCAACTTGAGCACAACTACATTTCCAGCTTTATTGTGTATTATTCTCCTTTCTGAATGGCACAGTACAACCACATCGGCCAACTTCTTGTTCCTCAAACTCATGCAGAATTATTTCAAATAGGAATAAGACATTATAGTTTGATACAATGCATTTAGCTGAATAGCTGCTTAAATACAGTGAAACGCAGTAATGAAATCACAAGGGCAGCTTGATGGCACGGAGGATAGAGTGCTAGGCCTGGAGTCTTCCTGAGTTCAAATCCAGCCTCAGATACTTAGGAACTCTGTGACCCAGGGCAAGTCTCTTAACCCCATTTGCCTCAGTTTCCTCAACTATAAAATGACCTAGAGAGGGAAATGAGAACTTTTTTAGTATTTTTGTCAAGCAAACTCCAGATGAGTTCATGATGAGTCAGACATGACTGAAAAAGTGACCTAACAGCAAAATGAAATCCCAAACACAATCCTTATCCTAGTTAGTAATTCATTTTTCAGCTAATCTTAGCATGCATATAAAGAATGAATTTGTATTAAAATGCATTTATATTACATCTGTATTAAAATACATTTACACATTGTATATTATACATGCATATATAAAAAGAATACATTATATTAATACAATTATATGTAATATAGTATATATTTATATATGTGTATATGTGTGTGTATATATATATATATTATATATATATACACACACACATATATTTCTGCTATTTTCCATTTGCTTGTTGGGGTTGGTCAGAGAATTGTCTAGGCCTCTTGGGAGAGGCATATACATCAGCAATATTCGAGTGTTGTTTTTGAATTCTATATGGCTACACCAACATTCAAAGAAACCTACCTGCTGAAAAGCTGTAATGTCCATTGAATCTAAACATTTATTATTTAATTGTTGTGCTTTATATATTTCCATTTGAAAGTATCTTTTTTGTAATTTTTTTTTATTTTAAACTTAAATACAAAATGAAAAAAGAAAAAAATTGCCAAGCACACAGTGGAGCATAAGAGAACATTCGATATAAAACAGCAAATTTCCATTTGAAAAAAAACTTACATAATAAATACTAGACATTACTTTCAGAGTTGCCCAGATTTTCCTTGCTTCCTTATTGGTTTTCTTTTGTTTGCACTTTTTACTTTATTTTTCCTCTCCCTAATTACCTCCACTAAAGAAAGTTATAATTAATCATGGAGATATATATGTATATATACATAGATAGATATATAAACATACACGTATACACACTCATACACATATATGTAAGGCTGTACAATGCTTATTCCCTCCTGTCATCTGTTTTTTCTGAAGGTGCATAGCATATTCTTTCATAGATCCAAGTTTTTCCATGGTTTTTATAAATCAACCAGCTCATGATTTCCTGCACCACAGTGATATTCCAATCCAATTACATCCCATCTGATTGTCTAAAAAAGATTTTTCCCAATTTTCTGCATTCCTTCTATTCTTGGCTACTTAGGTTATCTTTATACAAGAAAATTAATTTAAAGCAATGGAAATTATCCTTTTTATACTTCAGCAATGCTCTCCTTATTATAACATTAAAGGTCTGATACTGTCGAATCTACTTCCTTTACGTCTTTTTTCCTGGTTTCTTTCAAGTTTCCCATCTTTTGCTCTTCCAGATGAACTTTGTTATTACTTTTTCTAACCCTGCAAAAAAAATTTTTTTTAGCAATTTAATTGAAATGACATTGAATAGATTAGTTAGGTAGAACTGTCATTTCAAAATTGTGTTGGCTTCACCCACACATAAAAAAAATATTATTTACTTGTATGAAAAGTGGTTTATGTTAATACAGTTTGTGTGTACACTCAGGTATTTTATACTGTCTAGAAATTTTAAATTGTCTGAATTCTAAAACAATATCAAATAATATTGCTGACACATAGGGTAGCTTCTCTATTTTTCACTTCTGATTAAATTTGTGTTAACTTTAACTTTGTCTGAGATCATGATTACTATCCCTGTTTTTTTAAATAATAAATTCTACTCTTGCCCTTCATTTTTTCTTGTGTGTTTCTCTCATGTTTTTTTAAATTTATTTATTTATTTAATTTTTTTACATTCATTTTCACAAATTTTTGGGTTCCAAATTTTCTCTCCCCACCCCAATACCCCAAGCAATCTAATTTTCCCTATCTCCAATGTGCCCTCTCTTCTGTCATCTCTCCCTTCTCTTGTCTCCATCTTCTCTTTTCTCCTGTAGGGCCAGATGACTTTCTATTCCTCCTTAACTGTATGTCTTCTTTCCTAGTTGCAACAACAATACTAAACAGTTGTTCCTAAAACTTTGAGTTCCAAATTCTCCTCATCCCTCCCTCCCCACCCATTCCCTTTGGGACAGCAGGCAATTCAATATAGGCCATATCTGTGTAGTTTTGCCAATGACCTCCCTGATAGTCGTGTTGTGTAAGACTAACTGGATTACCATCCCTCCTAACCTGCCCCTCATTGTTTCTCTTCTGTCTTTTGATCCTGTCCCTCTCCAAGTGTTGACTTCAAATTGCTCCCTCCTCCCTTTGCCCTCCCTTCCATCATCCCCCCCCCTTGCAATATCTCTTTCTCCCCCACTTTCTTATACTGTAAGATAGGTTTTCATACCAAAATGAGTGTGCATTTCACTCCTTCGTTTAGTCAAATGTGATAGGGTAAACTTGTTTTTTTTCTCTCAGCTCTCCTCTTTTTCCCTCCACTAAGAAAAACTCCTACCTGCCTCTTAAATGACATATAGTTACCCCCTTCCCTTTCCCTCTCTTTCCTCCCCCTACATTTCTCTCTCACCATTTACCTTAGTTTCTTTTAAGGTATGGTCCCATCCTATTCAGTTCAATCTGTGCTCTCTATCTCTGTATGTGTGTGCATGTGTGTATGTGTGTGCATGCGTGTACATGTGCATGTGTGGTCCCACCAACTACCCAGATACTGAAAAGTTTTAAGAGTTACAAATATTGTCTTTCCATGTAGGAATGTAAACAGTTCACTCATGGTAAGTCCCTTAAGACTTCTCTTTGCTGTTTACTTTTTCATGCTTCTCATTCTTGTGTTTGAAAGTCAAATTTTCTTTTCAGCTCTGGTTTTTTCATCAAGAATGATTGAAAGTCCTCTGTTTCATTGAAAGACCATATTTTCCCTTGAAGTATTATACTCAGTTTAGCTGGGTAGGTGATTCTTGGTTTGAGTCCTAGTTCCTTTGCCTTCTGGAATATCCTATTCCACGCCCTTCGATCCCTTAATGTAGAAGCTGCTAGATCTTGGGTTATCCTGATTGTATTTCCACAGTACTGGAATTGTTTCTTTCTAGCTGCTTGCAAGATTTTTTCCTTGAGCTGGGAGTTCTGGAATTTGGCCACAATGTTCCTAGGAGTTTCTCTTTTTGGATCTCTTTCAGGTGGTGATCGATGGATTCTTTCAATACTTATTTTGCCCTCTGGTTCTAGAATGTCAGGGCAGTTTTCCTTGATAATTTCATGGAAGATGATGTCTAGGCTCTTTTTTTGATCATGACTTTCAGGTAGTCCCATAATTTTTAAATTGTCTCTCCTGGATCTATTTTCCAGGTCAGTTGTTTTTCCCATGAGATATTTCACATTCTCTTCCATTTTTTCGTTCTTTTGGTTTTGTTTGGTGATTTCTTGGTTTCTCATAAAGTCATTAGACTCCATCTGTTCCATTCTAATTTTGAGAGAACTATTAAATTCAGTGAGCTTTTGAGCCTCTTTTTCCATTTGGCTCATTCTGCTTTTGAAAGCATTCTTCTCCTCATTGGCTTTTTGAACCTCCTTTGCCAATTGGGTGAGCCTATTTTTCAAGGTGTTAATTTCCTCAGCATTTTTTTGGGTCTCCTTTACCAAGGTATTGACCTGTTTTTCATACTTTTGTTGCATCTCTGACATTTCTCTTCCCAGTTTTTCCTCCACCTGTCTAACTTGCTTTTCAAAATCCTTTTTGAGCTCTTCCAGGGCCTGAGCCCACCCACTACCCCCCTGGGGTGTCTGGGGTACTGAGGCCCCGCCCTCCACGTCTTTCCCTGATGGCAAGGATACGTCGTCGTCATCAGATCCAAAGGTCGGGATCATTTGCATTTGTTGGAAAAAACTCTCTAAAGTCTTATTTTTCTTCCCTTTTCTAGGCATTTTCCCAGCCAGTTACTTGACTTCTGAGATTCCTTTCCACCCCCGCCTGCATCCGCCCAGCTAGTGCTTGGCCTCTGAGATTTAAATGGGCTTTCCTCCTGCCGGCTGTCAATCAGTGAGCTTTAGTTCAGTTGCTGGGGTGGGGCCAGGGCCGCCTCCGAGACTCTGATCCCTCGGGGGCTTTATGCAGAGACTTTCAGGAATGGAGCGGGTGGGGGCGGGGTGGGGGGCCCGCCTCCCAAGTCCCGCTCCCTTGGGGGCTTTAAGCAGAAGCCTTCAGTAACAGAGCGGGGTGGGGGCAGGGCCGTCTCCCAGGCTCAGCTCTGTCCGGTTTTATGCGGGAATCTTCCATAATGAAGATCCTGCCTGCTGTTGGGGGATTCCTGAGTCTTGGGCCGCTGCCGCCTCAGCCACCGCCCACACCTCTGCCTCCGCCGCTTCCTGCCCCCCCCCCCCCGTCCCCGCCGCCGCCGCTTCCTCCCGAAGGGGCCCGAGTCACGGAGACGCCCCGCTTCCCCTCTCCTTCAGCCCGGCCTTCTTTCTCACTGACCTGTAGCTTCTGTGGGCAGAGGGACTTTCCTGGCTGCTGGAGCTTCCGTCTCTGAAGCCTGCTCAGATCAGCTTCTCTGGGGCCTCGGCCAGGGCAGCGCTGGGGGTCGGGTCCACTTTCCGGGGCGTGCCGGACCCTGGGGACGGGTCTTCAGGGCTCCCTGGAACAGAAATCTCTTCCACTCTGCTTCTGCACACCTTGTATTCACCCAGAAGTTATTGGGGACTCTTTTTACATTAATTCTATGGACTTTGGTTTCAGAGCTCGTAAACGTGCGTCCTTCTACTCCGCCATCTTGGCTCGTGTTTCTCTCATTTTTATAATGCTTCTTTAAAGCAAGGTATTGTTGAATTCTAATTTTTAATAAATCTGAATTTATTTCCATTTTATGGGTAAATTCATCCCATTCACACTGTAAACTACAATTACTTATTATGTATTTTCCTCCTTACTATTTTTCCTCATTATCCTTCTCATCCTCTTCACTTTCTTTCCTCCCTCCTCTCCTTTACTTCCACCTACTTCCTGGATCTCCTATTCTGACCCAGCCCTCTAAAAGTCTTTCCCTTTTACTCTCCTCCCACCCTATCTTCTTGTTCTCTTATTTCTCTCTGAATTTAGAAAACTTTTATACTATTCTACATATGTGTGTATACATATATGTGTATGTTCATATGTATTTCCCTCTTTAACCTATTCCCCATGAGAGTAAGATTCCAGTACTACCTACCCATCCCCCTACTAGCTTCTTCTATGTCAAATGTTTCCCTCTGTACCTCATTTGTATGTGATAATTACACCTTTTTATCTCTCCCTATAGTTTTTTAGAAACACCTCCATTACACTGAGCTCAGCCCAAGTCTTTTTTTCAAACTACCCAAGTAATGATGGCAGTCATAAGAGTACCGCTAATATTTCCACATATATGTTTTAAACAATTTGACCTTATTGAGTCCCTTAAAATTGGTCTTTAATGAATGGGATAGGTCTCTCCATTTAAATGACCATTACATTGCACCTTCTCGTTCTAGAAGCTCAGGGTAATTTTCCTTGTTAATTTTTTATAATATTGTATCAATATTATTTTTTATTGTAATTTTCAGGTAGTACAACTATTCTTGTATTCTTTCTCCTCAATCTGTTCTCCAGATCAGTTGTTTTTCTGATGAGATGTTTTCCTTTCTCTTCTATTTTTTCATTCTTTTGATTTTATTTTATGATGCTTTCAGTATCTTAAAATGTCATTAGCTTCCCTTTGCCCAATTCTAGTTTTCAAAGAATTAATTTCTTCCTCATTCTTTATTTCAATTTTCTCTATTTCAAATTGGTTGACTTTCTTTTCATAATTTTCTCAATTTTCTTGGATTGCTCTTTTTTTTCCTAATTTTTCCTCAATATCTCTAATTAAATTTTTAAAGTTCTTTTTAAGTTCTTCCTAGAAGTCTTTTTTGTGTTTGGGAACATTTGATGTTTCTCATTAAAAAAGGGAGTGGTTTTTTTAGCCCCATTATCTTCCTCTGAATGTGAATCCAGATCTTCTCTATCCCCATGGTAACTATCCATGGTTGTGTTCTTTTTCCTTTGTTTACTCATTTTAATTTATTAACTTTTTTTGTTTTATTTTGTTTTTAGCAGCTATTGGTATAATCAAGGTGTAGTCCAGAGGCATGGGGAATAATGCCCATCAGGTTCTCCTTACTATTATTTTCTGATTGGTCTGTCTTGGGACCCAACCTTGGGCTGTCGTCTCCATTCCTAAGCCACAGCTAAGTTCCCCAGTCATATTGTCCTGCAAATGATCTTGCTCCCTGAAGTCCCTCCAGTGGCTGCAAACTACAGTTGCCTTCTCTGCCTTGCAACTGAAACCAGGAACTCTGCTCTTCTGCAAGTCCTCACAGCCAGATGGGTCCCTACCTCTTGCTACTGCACTCACCAAGTGTGTGCTATCTCCTTCTTCCTACAGCTGCAGCCTTGGATGTATTTGGTCAGCACAGCTGTATTTGTCATCCCTTGACAGTGGAGGGTCCTTCAATTCTTCTGCTCAGTCCTTAGATTCCCACAATGTCTACAAAATGAAAATGTCTAAGTCTGAGGTTGTGGCTTAATCTAGCTATGCCCAGAACCTGTTGTTTGTTTATTCTGCTGAATGGGCCTAGAGGAGTTTGTACTTCATTCTGGCAGAACTTCCCTATCCCTGGAGGTCAAGTCTTTCCTGGGGTCTTCTCCAATTGTCTTAGGAAGACAACTGCTTTCCCAGTAATTATTTTTGCTGTACTGAGGCGATGTTCTGTCTCTGTGTGTGTGTGGGGAGGAAATTTGGAGAGCCAAAAGTTTCTTGACCCACTCTACCATCTTTCCAGAATTTTCTCTCCTGAAGGTATCCCAAGAGAATTTAACTTGCTGTAATAATTACGTTGATCAAGCTGGTTGAATATCTAATAATTACAAGGGCATGTGATTTCATAGGTACCTCCCAATGCAGATAAGCACTTGCTTAGCAATCTTGGAGTACTCTCCAAGGCAGGAAGAGGTCCAATGACTTTTCTAGGGTCACATAGGCAGTTTATGTTGAAAGCAGTATTTGAACTTTAATCTTCCATGCACGATTCAATGCTGCATCTCCTACTATTAATAAATACTTATTATTTGTAAGTGCATCCTACCCTCCAGAATATAGACAGAAAATTTTCAAAAGTAATGAAGCATATTGAATCACATTACTCTGAAAGCAAAACTTTAAAAATATGATAAATTATTATTTCATCCTTTTAAAATTTCTTTTGTGGGTTTGATGAATTATATAATAGTACAGTAGTACATGTTACAAAGTTTATACACACATATGTACACACTACATATAAATTATAACATATAAGTACACATATGTATGGGTGTTTCCATATATACCCATCTACATACATGTGCTCAATAATTTTTTCCTGATAGAAGTATGAGATCAAAAAGTTTGTGGATTACCAGCTTAAAGAGTAAAGTTGAGATTCTGTAACCTGGTATTCAAAGTCATTTATACTTTGATCTCGATATACTTTTAATCAATCTTATATCCTACTACTCCACTAAGTGTGTTCTACCCAAATTGGACCACTCACTAGGCCCTGAAAGTGTTCCTCTCAGTCATGCCTCCTCACTTCTTCTCATGCTAGTCTTTTCAAATGAAATGTCCTTTATCAAATCCTCTTAAAATGTTACCCATGCCTTAAGGTCTTGCTCTCTCATGAATCCTTTCCTGATTCCCCCATGAGGTGCTCTTATGTTCTTGTAAATCCCCATGGCCTCTTGTACTGTTCACATAGCCCCCATTCTTTTGCAATTTATTGCCTTAAAAAAACTACAAGTAAACTCCTTGAGGGCAAGTAGTAAATCTCTGTACTTTTCACATAATAGGCACCCCATAAATTTCTGGAATTAGGCAGTTATCATATTATCTAGCATGGAAGTTTCAGGATGCATCTACTTTTTTCAATAATAAAATGGAGCTATAATGTCCACAAAGGGGTAATCCCCTCAGTGATATAGAACATAGATAGACTAAGTGTATCTTTTTATCCTATACAATTTTATTCATGTACATTATACAGGAGACTCATCTAATTTGTAAATTGGGTACATGTTCTATAGACTCTGCCATGACTGTGTTTCATTACTTCTAGAAACGTTATTTGTTCCTAGCTTTAATTAATACATGATTCTCATCCTAGATTATAAGATAAGAGCAAGCCACTTGTTTGAGAATCAGTGTTTCCCAGCCCTTCATGATGACCAGATGTCATTTTTGAAGGATAACACATAATTACTTTTATTTGGAAATCCAAACTTCCTGGCTTAGATACCTTATATCCAACCTACAACAAAATATAATGGATTCTTTTCTTTCCTTTTGCCTGTTGAAATCCTAAGGATGCAAAACAAAATGGTTGCTGTTATGTTTCCTTTATCTGAGTGTACTCCAAAGGAGGACAGTGGAATTAGTGGAAATCCCATCATGGATGAAAGCGAAGGTCAGTGGGTTGTCTGTCAAAAAAGTGATACGGCAAACTGAACATTGCAGTCATTAAGTGAGTACTAAAGTGATATTATGCAAATGTTTTCTTTTTCTCTCGAGCATTAGTGAAAGAGGAAGGGGCATATGAGTTGAACCCCTGAAAGACTGGCTTTTAAGTGCTTTTCCCCCTTGAGTAAGTGAGAAGGCAAAAGGAAGAAAAAAGCAGGGGAGAAGGAATTTAACCTCAAAGGAATCATTTTAAATGATTGTTTGTCCCTGCATGACTGAATGATTTCAGAAAAGAACAGGATAGGGCAGATGGTAATGAGCATCTCACCTTAAAGAGGACTTTTACATGGAGTTTTCTCTCATGACCTTCAGAAAAAGTTAGAAAGGGTGAATTATTCTGAAATACACGCTATATCTTCTTGGATTCATAACTTTAGCATGCATAACTGAGTTAATTTTTTTAAAAAAGATAAACATCAAAATTATCCAAAGTATATCTAATTATGTCTATCAAATTTTTTTTCTAAATAGATCAACAGGGAAAAAGCAAAAATTTACTTTAAATGTCAGGTGAAAGACAAATTTTCAGATTTTTCCTATCTACTAATAAAATGTTATAGCTACTAGCTCAGGGTATCTTATATATAGTAAATGTCGAATGAATGAATTAATGATTCAATGAGTGAGTGAATTAATTAATATTACCATCTAGGACAAAGAGAAACAACAATTTTCTAGCTATATAAATAAAAGTCTGTGTCTCAAGTCCACTGTGTAAATTCTAAAAAAATGTTATAAACATCTTTTTTTCTTACTTCTTTGATAATAAGAAAATTAAACTGTACTCTATACTCAAGACTATGTTAAAGAGTACAGGAAAGAAATTAAATAAAGTTTAGAAAATCTTCAGAATATAAAAATAATGTTCATTGTATTGCAAAAGAACATGAAAGATACTTCTTAGATCTATAAAGAAGTGCTAATTCATGTTGATCATTTAGAGAGTGTATCAACACCATATAGTGTATTTTCAATATTCTTATAGTCACAGAGGAAGTACCATCTTAGGAAGTCACAGAGATGGCTAACAGCACAATGCACAACATGGTATAGTGTGCAATTACAGTCAATCCTGGTGGCCTTTACTGCATCTGGCATCATTATATGATAAAAATGGTTCCTAATTGTAGTATTGATTTTTTAATGGATTTTTCTTCTAACACACTCTAAGTAGAGATACGACCACACACCACAGATGTATCACCAGGGGTATATATCTATAAAATGTGCATAGTAGGCACATGGATGCTAGCTGTGTGTTTGTTACTTAGCAGCTAAAGAAGAGAAAGAATGTTGTCATAGAAGTAGATGCTTACTGGTATTACATTTGCATAAACGTTATCACCATTGAGAAGATATCTAGTAGGAATCCCATATTTTCTTTTTGTACACTGGGTAAGGTATCACGTATAACACTGCAGCTTATACACACACATATGTGTATATATACACATGTATTTAACATATGTAACATATAAGTATAATACATGTGTGTACATACATACACATAATCATGTTATTGGGTGGCATAGTGGATAGAGTGCTGGGTCTAAAGTCAGGAAGACTTATCCCTCTGAGTTCAAATCTGGCCTCAGATACTTACTAGTTGTGTGACCCTAGGCAAGTCACTTAACTCCATTTGCCTCAGTGTCTTCATCTGAAAAATGAACTGAAAAAGGAAATGGCAAACCATTTCAGTGTCTCTGCCAAGAAAACCCCAAATGGGTTCACAAAGAGTTGCACATGGGTGAAGCAATTGAAATAACGACAAAAATAATATCATATATCTTCTCATATATAGTTGAAAGGGATTTTCACGTCAATATTATAGCTTACCTGATCTGGTCTTGCCCATTCCTTTCAGTGAAGAAGAGGTAGTCTTCAAGAGATTGATAGTAGATTCACAGGCTCCAACTCTTAAGTCATTTCAGTGTAAATATTTTCCTCAATGATAAAAGAATCTAATCATCATCATCGTCACTTTGAAGGACCTAGAATTCCTAGGGACCTCATACAATACAATACCACATATATATTAAACGCCACCGGAACGGTAAATAGTGATAGGCACCGAGGAGATACCAATTCCAAAACAATTCTGTTAAGGAACTCCTCCTACTGAAGAAGGAGTGATCTTTCATAAGGAGATTGAATCTAAAGTGTTAACACTCTCCAGGAATTCCCTTTCCTCTCTTCAGGAGACTGGGCCAAGCTACTTCCATCATTCCATACCCTAGTAAAAGATGTCCTTAATCATACCAAATGTCTAGATGGCAAGTTTAACATACATGCATCTCCAATCCAACAATTCCTCTCTTCTCCTCAATACTTAAAGATTCCTTGCCTCTGCCATTAACATGGACTCTCCTCTATAGTTGTCGTCTTTCATGTTTTGGTAGGAAGCGTTCTCTAAACTGGCAATGACAGGCCTACATATCTTAGATAGTCCTAGCTCTGTTACTTACTATATTGCTGTATCCCCTGATTCCTAGCAACAGGGAGAACTTTTGTGTTAAAAAGATAATATTTTGAATAAAAGAAACCTTTGGGATTTTTCCAAATTCCACATATTTTCCCCAATGCAGCCTTATCTCTTCTCTTGCTACTTTTTTCTTCTTCTGGGCTCAACTTATTGTCCGTTTGCAGTCTCTATGTATTAATACGCTCATGGGAGGGCAGGCCACTAAGCTGTTTAGTTCAACTCCGTTTAAATTAATCAAAATATATTAAGTGTTATTATGTGCCAGACATTGTGTTAAGTGCAGGGGATGCAAACACAAAAATGATATAGTCCTTGTCTCCGAGGAGTTTACATTCTACATGGGAGAAAACAGATAAGAAAATTCAAAATGTATTGATACTTAATGTGGAAACAAAAGTGGAAGCTCTAATAGCTGGGGAAAATGAGGGAAGGTCTCTTCTTCAATGTTTCACTTGAGCTGAGTTTTAAAGAAAGTTAGGGGTTCCAAGAGATGAAAAGAGGGAGAAAATGCCAATTAGATGGCCCAGTGGATAGAGTTTCAGGCCTACAATCAAGAACACCTGAGTGCAAATGCAACTTCAGACACTTATTAGCTATCGACTTTGGTTAAGTTGCTTAATCTCTGTTTGCCTCAGTTTCCTCATCTTTGAAATAGGGATAATAATTGTACCTACTTTCCAGGGTTATTGGGAAGATCATATGAGAATTATATAGCTCTTAGCACAGTGTCTAACACATAAATGTTAGCAGCGATGACGACTCATGATAACGATGATGATAATTAATAATTTCAAAATCATGAAGGTAGGAGATGGGATTTTGTGCATGAGGAAAAGCCAATAGGCCAGAAATCATGAGTTGAAGCCAAATTGTGAAGGTCCTTAGATGCTATACCGGAGGAGTTTCTATTCTACTCTAGAAGCAATAAGAGAGCCATTAAAGCTTTTTAAGCATGGTCACATCTATGCTTTAAGAAATCAATTTGGCAGCTATATGGAAGATAAATAGGAAAGGTACATGGCTTGGATTCAAGGAGGTCAGTTCAGGTGTACTGTTGCTTTGATCTGCCCACAAGGTAGTTAGAGTCTGAATTAAGATACTTAGGGTAAGAATGAAGAGAAGTGAATGTGAAATCAACATGTCTTGGCAACTGATTGGATGAGGGTTGTGAGTAAAGAGTCAAAAATAAATTCAAGCTTTCCAAGAAGGGTAAGTAGAATAATAGTGGTGACCTCTATGGAAATAAAAAATCTAGGAAAAAAATTTATTTTTTGACATGTTTAACTTAACATACCTGTGATATACTGGTGAGGTTGTCTAAAAGGCAATTAAAGATGTGAGCCTATACCTCAGGAGAAAAATGAAGGCCAGATATATAAATTTTGGAGTCTCCTGAATATAATGATGCTTGAGCCCACAGAAACTGATGATAACAGTAAGAAAGCATAGAAAGAAAAAAGAAGAGTTCTCAAACTACTGGAGGACCATGATTAGGTATGGATAACGTTCCAGCAAAAGATATTGAAAAGGGCTGGTCAGAGAGATAGAAAAGCATTGTCATGAAAATTCAGAAGGGAGAGCATGTCTAGAAACAGGAGGTGTTAAAATACGACAAATATTGCAGAGACATCAAAAAGCATGAAGACTGGGAAAAGAACTATGGTTTAACAATAAAGTGAGCATTTTGAACTGGATTAAGTGTTTTTTGCCAAGCGAATTAACTCATTCATTCATTCATTTAAGTACTCAATATATTTTGATTAATTTACTTGACAAGATTAATTAATTTTGTCAAGAAACCAGACTGCAAAAAGTAGAAGCAATGAATATTGACATTTTTTTCTTTTATTAGGAGTTTGCTTATAAAAGTGAGGAAAAGTTTAGAACTCTGGTTATTAGAGTATATTAAAATTTTACTTCAAGAAATAGAAATTCCCAGACACATTACCGCCCACACTATCATTAATGATCATAGAAAAAGAACAAAAAGTACATGAAATCAGAAAACTATTGCTGCCCTAATCTAGCGTTTTCAACTAACAAGACTAGCTTATAGTGCTGTAATAGTTTGATGAGAAGAGCTGGAAAGTTTGCAAAATGGTAAGAACTTAATGAAGTTCTGAGTATCAAGTGTATAACTTTACTACATCTTTCTTCCTGTTAGTCCCAAGCCGTCCTAGACATGAAGTTTCACCTCTGCAATGACCCTAGAGAAGAGGAAGAAAAGGGAAATTTATATTAATCTTTAAAAGAGTATATATTCATTCCAGTAAAGCAGAGGATTATCAGTCCTCACAATCTCTTAAACCTGTATAAATTATGAATTATACAAGAGAGAGAAAATTATTTCAGCTGTCTCTATAGATTAAGACACCAAGAAATCTAGTGAGATGACAACCCAATAGCAGAGAAGGCTAGTCCTTCATAACCCTCACCTACTCCCCTACAGACCACAAAGCTCTGGCAGGACTATGCAGAATAACTCACAGTCTTCCAAAAGAACATAACATTTCCCTACTCCCTACCAGAGCCTTGCTTTGACTGGAATGGCAGCGTGACTGTATTGTGGCCTACAATTCAGCCAGAGAGCTAAGGAAAAAAAGGAACTCAGCGAGACACTAAGGTGTGTTTGATTTTACTCAGATTGGAAAAAAAAGAAGGGCTCAGCATTATATGAAGTTGAGACAACTCTGAGATCCAGCTGCAGGGGAAGCCACCTTAAAGTGGGGGAAGGAGACAGAAAGTGAATAATATGGGAATAAAAGGGGAAAAGACTGAAATTACTAAAGATCCTAGGAACAAACAAAATTTTCAGTTAAAGACCTTGAGCCCAGTGACATAAACTAACGGGGAGATATTAATAACAGGAGGGAATTTGAACTCCAGGTAAGCATAGTAATTTCAAAAGTCCATGAATAAATATTGCAAAACAAAGGAAAATGAATCAGCATCTAATGAGGAAGAAGGAAGGACCTCTGGATTACTGAGAGGGTGGAACCAGGGCAATGTGTCATTGAATAGTTTGAGAGAAATAAGCATTTGTGAATACAGCATTTTAAGGACTGCACAGCAGAAATAATTAGCAGAGTAGAAAAACCTTAATTCCCATGACAAACCTCACCTGAGAAACAAAAGCAAATAAGGGACAAAAACTATAATATTAAAAAAAAAAATCTCTATATAATTAAAACATATGGATCTCAAAGGCAGCATGCTAAGAGACAACTTAAAGACTATAGGGTTTTCCCAAAAACCTAACAGGTCCAAAAATTAGAACACTACAGAAACCAGCCCACAAAATCTGAACCACAGAGGGGAAAAAGTGCCATCTGGAAGAATCCAGGTGAAGAAAAACAACGAATGCTGAGATACATTGTGGTAATATTGAACAATTCTGTAAATAAAAAAAAATTTACAAATGATCAGTAGAAAGACCTTTATAGAATTTAAGAATATTTGCCCTCAGCCTTTATAACCCAGATTTCAGTCCCACAGAATCATGTCTCTCAGTTTTAACACTTTCTATGAAATTAACTTTCCCCTCTATTGTTTTTATCTAAATAATGAAGAGGAGAGTGGAAAGGGAAAGCAAATACTCTTCTGAATTAAAAGCATTTCCCTAATCATGCCGGCCTTTTGTATATGACTCTGTCTTCCATTATACCACTAAGTATATTTCAACAACCAAATTAAATGAGTTCCTTAAGAGTTAAGAACCTCTTTTTTCCTAAAAGTGGCATACATAAGCAATTAGTAATTATTTTTTTTTCTTTAAGGGGATATGTCACTTAACTGAGTGATGCTCCAGTACTGATTCCTGACAAACTGCTTCTAGAGCTTCTCAAGAGAAAGGCTATTGATGAGTTATTTAGTTGACATTTTGCCCCTTGAACTATTACAGATGCAACTCTCCCACAGTCTACTTCCTTTTGAAGGCTATATAAAACACAAGTTGTAATTACTTGAGGTTCCTGACAGTCCCAGGGTGCTTGGATGAGACTAGATGAGGCAGGGATTGACCAAAATGAATCCCATGAACTTTTGCACCTGGGTGGAAGGAGGTCAAGATCAGGTCATCAAATATTGGTAAGGAATACTTTTAGAAATAAGCAGACTTTTTGCTAGAAACAATAAACATGGTGGGGCAGAAGGGATTAGTGCCAGAAAGAGCCTAAAAAGTGTTACCAATGGTTATGAAGATTTGGACAAGAAATTAACAGGTTGTTTTTTCTTCACTGTTACTCACTGAAGGAAAGGGATCTAAAAGAGAAAAAACAATTTGGAAGAGGAGAATGTGGCATCTGAGAATGCGATTTGGATTTCTGGACCATGACATTCCTGGTCAAGGATGAAGTTCACCTAACAAAAACTGAAAAAATATAATTTTTCAAAATTCTGCTACAAGGGATGAGAGTTGGAAAGACTGACTACAAAGCTACAAAGATGGAAAAATAAAAACTGAAGCCAACAGAATTTCATCAAAGACAAATCCAAGAAGAAGTATAAAGATCTAAATTTGACTTTAGAAGTATCACTTTGGTTCTGGATATGTTTGTATGGATGTATCTTACTCGAAAAAAGAGATTATCTAGAACCAAAAGTAAGGCTAAAACCAAAAGTGATGCAAAAATGTTCACGCTGCTCACTACTTTTATATAGTTCTAGAAATGTTTGGAAATAGCAAATTAAGAGAAATAAATTAAAAGTGTAAATATTGACAAAGGGTAGAGAAAACTATTTGCATTTTCTAATGATGTAATGTTTTATTTAGAACATTCTAGGAAATCACAAAAGATATTAATAGAGGTAATTAATGCTTTCACAAATTTTCAGGCTACAAAATAATCCCACAAAACCAACAGTATTTCTGTGTAAGAATAACACAATTAAAGAGGTGATAATGGAAAAGGAGATCTCAGTCAAAATAACTAAAAATGCATAAAAATATCTGAGATTCAATCTACAAAACATCAGTAAAATACTTGTGTAGATTCAATGACAAAATACTCCTTAAAGAAATTCAAGGTGCTTATGCCTAGGAAGTGGCCCTCTTTCACAAGGGGTAAAAGACCAAGTCACCCTTCAGAAATCATTTGAAATAAAAATCTTATTTTCTAAATTCACTCAAGGCCAGGTGGAATTTTTGAGCACAGGACCATCACAATTGAGAACGACCATCAATGACTCCCAGAAGACTTGTGATCTGGGAGTTTGGCATGTCTCTGTAAGAAGAGAGACCAAAGGCAGAGATTCCAATAAGACTATGGCTATTCCCAAAGAGAGAAGTGATTGGCCAGAAGTGAACGACATTCTCCTGTTTCCTTTTCTCTGTCTCTGAGCCAATCACCCTCCCCTTCACAGCCTCTGATTGGGCCCACAGATTTACCCAGCTCTATATTCTGAAAAGTGGCCAGGCTTTGTGGAGATCACAGCTACAGGTCTATAGCTTCTGACTTTTTTATGTATGTCTAGGTTGAGAATGTAGGGAACAAAGTAGGCACAATGTTTGCCCTCTTCAGTGCTCGGGACAATTCCAGTAATCTCACGTAGGGACTAACTGAATCCATTTACCCCACATTTTTCTCAGAGACCCTGACTGAAGGGTTGTCCAACCTTGGAAAGACCTTCCTCACTGCCCCCTTGACTTCATACTTTCTCCAGTAGGGTGCAGGTGCCTGAGCAGAGACAGATGAGGGACCTTGAGATCCTGCCATCTCTGCTACCTCCCCCAATGGAAATTGGGAACCCAATGGATATATGTGATAAAAGAAACAGTCTGCCTTGGTCCAGTGTAGTCATGCTAGACAATATGCAGGAGAATGGAGAGGGCAAGAGGGGAATCTTCTTGGTAGAAGGCAGGCCAATAAAAGTTATGAGAATCTCAAAAAAAAAAAAAAGAAGAAATTTGAAAAACAATTTAAATAGTTGGAGTTGTATTGGGTACTCAGGACTGGGTTGTGCCAATATAAGAGAAATAACAATGCCACTAAATTTATTTAATTTACTGCTGTAATGCTAAACCATATTATCAAAAGAATACTTTAAAGAAATTGATAAAAAAATTTGCTGAAATATCTTAGAATATAAAGGAAAATAATGAAAAAAATGTAAAGATAAAAGAATAGCACCTCAAACTATATAACACAGAAGCAAACATAAAAATTATTTGGCATTGGTTAAAAAAATAGAGCAGTACCCCAATGGGACATAGCAGAAAAGGGAGAATCAGAAACAATGGAACTCATAAAAGTGTTAAGATAAGCTAAAAACAAACAAAAGACTTATGAAAGAAATATCTATTTAAATAAAAGCTTCTAGGAAAGCTGGAAAAGAGTCTCCCAGAAGTTAGGTTTAGACCAACTACTCATACTATATTCCACAATAAATTCAAAAATCAATACAACCTTAATTTCAATGATCATGCTGTAAAAAAGTTAGAAGAGAAGCAAGCAGCTCATATACCTTTAACAACAGTGCGAGTAGACGTAACTTAATTTGGTATCAGTCATTAGCTACAGCAATTCTAAAGATGAATGAGCGAGCAAACTCATTTCCTTAATTGATAGGTTGCTCACCATATTATTACCAAGCAGGCAAGCTTCTAACTGACTATCAGACGGTGTGATAAACATAATCTTTGAATAATCAGATTCACAGGAGATCCAAAGAGAAGTGGACAGATATATCCTGGCTGAAACATGATGGCTTATCAATGATGATTTGCACATAAGTCATATTTATATGAATACTATAAAGTACTTTCCAAACAATAGCCCTGCAAATATGTATGATTATCTTCATTATACTGATAAGAAATGGATGCTCAGAGAGGTTTAAGTGATAGGATTGCAATTCAAAGACCAGTACTCCTTCCCTTAATTATAGTATCTTTTTTCTCAAAGGAGTTTCTCAACAAGTGATAGGTACTATTTTCACAATGGTCCTATGAAGTATATAGAAATGAAGCAATATGATTTCAATTACATGAGAATTAGACATGATCTGGTGGCAAGAGATAACTAGGAGCCAGAAATCCTGAGTTTATAGCTCTTATTATGCCACCTACATGACTTTTGGCAAACAATTCCAACTCTTAAAAGAGCACATAAGACCAAAACCTTTAGTTAAGTGAAAATCTAAATTAGATTGTAGGGAATGAGGGTGGGAACTGATGCTGTGTTAAAGCTGCACAAAATACATATTCCCCAATATTCTTTTATCTTTCTCTGCCTCTGCCTTTACTTTTGTGAATGCTGTTTCTTATCCATTCAGAATATGCATCACTCATTTTATCTACTTCAATCAGCAACTGACAAGCCACACACGCATTGGTGAGTTATGGGGATGTCTGCCCCAAGCATGTGAAGACACAAGGGCAGATGAGAACAATTTCTCAACTGTATCCAGATTCATCAACAATTGTCCTGACTTTTGTCATCAGTGAATTTCGGTGACTCTGAAAGAGAGAGTGAAACAGACAACTTTGTGCAACCTTGCCTCACTTAAATGTAATTTACTTACAAGTCAAGACATTACCCTGTGATGCCATTGGAAACAAAGGACAAACAACTTGTCCTTCAAGACCCAGTACAAATTCTATGTTTTCTAGTAAACATTCTTTGATTATTCTAACCTGAAGTCGTCTCGTTTTCCCCTGATTTCCATCATGCTCATTGTCTGTAGTCCTAACTTAGCATTTTTCATGTATTGTCTTGTGATATAGTAATTTTCTTCTGATACATTTAGAGGAATTTGGAAGTTTATCACTAGAAAGAAAACAGTACAAAATAATGGAAGGGTTATACCTCTATATATTTTATCTAGATGTTTACATTACAAGTAATTAGAAGACGTCATATTCATTTTTGTGTGTCTCCCTCACCCCTCACTCTCCTCTTCAATATAATAGTGCCTGAATCCTCTAGATATTTGTTGAGCAAATTAAAGATGTTACCAAGCCACTGCTAATGAGAAGGCTCAGACTGTTAGAGTTTAAAGTAGGGCTAAAGCCAATTGGGTGTCCCTTCTAAGTCTAGTTCCAATATGTTAAGTACCCAAGGGAAGGGAAAGAGCATAAGACTCTTATGAATAGTAAACTGTCTCAGAGAGGAAATAGAGCAAGTCAAAGCTTCCTTGCTGTACTTTTAGCCTGGGCCAGATAGGTAGGAACATTTTCAAAAATAGTAAGTATAATAACTTGTTTTCTTTTTAAAGGACTGTAACATTTCAAATAGATGTGAGCAAAAAAATGACACATGAATAAAAGACTTGCTACTTAAATATTCAACCTCTATTTTGTTTAAGCTCTGACACAAAAATGCCATATGCTACTATTTTTTCTTTTGTTGCCTACATATATATGTGTGTGTGTACATATGTGTGTGTATATGTATATATATGTATATATATATACATATATATTTGTGTTGGACAGTCCCAGCTATGCCCAATTTTCTACTAAACACATGAATACTCAACATTCAGCCACATGAGTAATAGAAAATTGTATCACTGACCACCTAAATATCAAATTCAACCTCTTTCATCTTCCAGGTAAAAAGTCTGAATTTCCTTTATTTCTCTCTGTTTTTAATCAATAATACCCAAGAAATTTCATTTAAAAAAACTCTGGAGTCTCTTCACCCTCAGAAAGCTTTAGGGTAAAGAATAGGGGCAGGGAGGAGAGAGGAACAAAACATATCATAACTTGAATTTTCAGCAATTATTTTTTTCTTTAGCATTAGGATTTCCTGTTTTCCTCCCTTGATCATAGACATAACATTGCTTGTCTCATCATCACCAAAAAGCTGCAACGGCTGCCAGCCAGAGCTGCTGGGAAGTCATAAACAGATCATGTGGCTTCTGAGTTAAGGGGAAGCATTTAGACAAATTAAAATCCTCCAGGGCTAATTCAGATGAATATTCTGAACTATTCAACCCTTTGGACACACATTTTGTCCAAGCAAGAAGTCTGTCCCCTAGGTTTGAGCAAATGCACGCTGTTTTACAAGTTAGTCAGCACCAGGTTTACTAATCTATATGTAAATAGTCATCCATAGATGTATTTAACTCCTGCTTATATTAAAATAAACACCCTGAGATACAGTCCAAGAAATGACTCCTAAGAACTCTACACTCCACCAAACAGACTAGTACTGAAATCACTATTCTGAGTCGGAAAGGTCAAGTGGCATTCTGAGATTTGCCCATCACTGCTAGTGTTCACTTAGAAAAGTCAGTTACTCATTCTTGCCTCTTTATCTTCACCCCTCTCAAACCACCTTTCTCATCCTCCCCACTTCAAAGTACCTGAAAAATACCCTGAAGTCCTCAGGCAAAATCTGTTTTGCAATTTTTTAATCACTAGTAGGCTGAAAATTCTACTGACACAAATTCCCCTTCACACACAGACATACACACATATTTTACAGCCATAAGCCTATGAAGTGCTTTTACCAAGTACATTACACAATTCTTTTTTTGAGAAAGGAATAATCCTGCTTTCAGTATCTGAGTTTTCACAGTGAGAAGGTGAGATCTTTGATTGAACAAAAGTATTCACAGGCCACCCCCTTAAAAGACAGAATATCAAATGTCTTTATAATGTAAGGTACCCTACAGAATGCTCTGCAAGCCCAATCCGTATATTTTGGAAATATGTCAGAACATGAAAGTCTAGACAGCGGAATGTGGCTATCCTCAAGTAAAGCTGAGGATCCTCAGTTCTCTAGTGTTAGAAAAATCAAGCTCAAGGGCTGTGTACATCTTGGTTTTATTTTCTACTCCACAGGAATTTACCCTAGGGCTCCCCTCTTTTTCATTAAATGACTACAACAATAATTTCTCCTTTATTCCAGAAGCTAGAAAAAGCCAGTTTTCTACTTAAAATGGCTTAGATTTGAAGTTATATATGTTTCTCCCCCCACTTTTTGTGACACTGATATAAATAGGCTCTTCTGCCTCTCTCAACCTACAATTAGCCCCTCACAATTTTCACAAGTGGTGAAGCGGCAAGTGATAAACCTTGCCCATCTCATACACAGAGAGAGAATCCTTATCCAGATGGATAAGGAGCCCTTGATGAAGAGGAGAAACTAATTTGCTATTTTTTTTCAGTGTCTCCTATGCCCAGAGCTTCCACTGAGGAATTATTGTCATAAAGAGTGTTCTGGATTCCATTACAAAGAAAACATGAATAATACATCATAGCCTTGTGCTTTTATTTAATTTCAATCAGTGGAAATGAAAGCACAAATACTGTGTCCAGCTGCACTCCTGGCAAAATCGACATGGAACATGGTTTCTTTGGGACCGGGCAGCTGCATATTCAGTTCAACTTTCTGCAATGCCATATAATGCAATCAGTCACACAGGAGTCCTCAATTGCTTTAAAAGCAGGCAGAAAGAAAATGGGATGTGTTACAATGATAGCCTAAGCCTACATCATTTAGCTCTAGCCTTGGATTCCATTTATGATGAAAAATTGGAAATTATTAGGTTTTTTTGCTTTTGGTAACTTTGCCTTATTTATCCTTCTGTTAATATTCACTCTTACAGTGCTCCCATGCTTGCAGGAAAATCTATTGCAGAATAAAGTAAAAGCAAAACAAAAACTGATGAGTATGTCTGGTCTTTTAAGATTAATGAGCTCTGAATAATCTCAGAAATAAAATGGCACTTTTCATTACTACCCAATGGGAGCAATCCACTAAGATAGACTTCAGATATCTCTCTATATTTTTATCTGTATCTATCTACACATACATACACATGCACAGGCATATAACATATTTACACAAGTTTTTACATATATAAACACAATATGTATATATATATACTGCATATGGAGATGTATGTGATGTATATGTATATATGTGCACATATGTATATAAGCAAAAAGAACCTATCATCCATTTTCTCTTTCCATACGCACACATAAATACACACACAGACATGCATATATCTCTATATACATTGTCAAAACAAATTGTCATTATATGCCATTAGTGTCAGAATAGATAATTTGCACCTTTAAGGACATGAATGCTGTATGTCTATTCATTTAATCTTTTAGCCTCTGACTGCTGAAGTATAATTAGTCTCTGTAGAGATTAGTAATGATAACCATAGTCCAGTCTGGTGTGGTAGATCCAGGATAAGCCTGAAAGTCAGAAAAACTTAGTTTCTTTGCCTTTGATATACTCTGTGACTGTGTTCAAATCGCTTTACCTCTAGGGGTCCCAGGTAGCTCCCTTGGAATACGTTGTCAAAAAAGGTGTTGGTTTTCATTAATGGAAAGAGATTTCATACCAGGGACTTCCCTACACAGTAAAATCATAGAGCTGATCATCATAGAGAGATAGAGATAGAGATAGATATGTCTCTCTCTGTCTCTCTCTGTGTCTCTCTCTCTGTCTCTCTCTCTGTCTCTCTCTCTCTCTCTCTCTCTCTCTCTCTTTCTCTCTCTGTCTCTCCCCTCCCTACCCCATTCTCATGTAGCTCATACTGACCTAGTACTTTAAACTTCACAATAATAATTATAATAGCTATCACTGATATAGCCCTATAAGTTTATAATACAATTTGTGTATGTTCATTCATTTGATCCTCACAAAAATCTTATAAGGTAAGTGCTATTATTACCCCATTTTATAGGAAAGGAAACTGAAGCACAAGGGGATTAGCTCGGTGTCTTGGCCAAGGTCATAAAGCTAACAATTATGTGGGTCAGGAATATGAACTCAGGTCAAGATCAAAGTCTCTTACTTTCTCCATCTAGACAAATTAAATGGCAGGGAAGGAGGTCTTCATTATGAGAATAATGAATGGTAATGCACTGAAAATAAAATAAGGTTTTTTTAAGATTAAAAAACTCTAGTCTTTCCAGATCCGTATATTTAAGAGTTCTTTTATCTTACGCATACACAGATGAGGTCTGGTCACTGGATTCAGATGACTCTGGAGGAGAACTGAGGCTGGTGACCTGCACAGCCCTCCCTCACTCAAAACAAAGTCAAGTGCAAGTCATGTCTTGGCATGGCATGGTCTTCTTTGGCAATGAAGGATGAACACACACACGAACACACACAGATGAGGAAGGGAGGTTGTAAGAGAGTTCAGGAATCCTCCAGGCCCAAGTAATGACAGCTCCAGGCACTGATAGCCTTGCTAAAGATGTCACTAGAACAGTATTCAGCTTACTACTACACAATAGACCTCTCCTTCCACCTTGGGCTAGGCTCTGCAAAAGTGCAACCTACTCCAAGGTGTCTCATGCTAAAGCAGTTCGCTACTTTCTTCCCTTCTGCCACAGCGCAGTTGTCCAGATTCTCAAACCAGAGATGTATATAGTGATCTGAGGTAAACCTAGACTTCCACGTAAGGTCCACAAGGCTTGTGAGAACAGATGCAAGCACATTCTCTCTTTGGTTTCACTGAGCAAGCTGGTCAAATGGGCCTTCCATGTTGGTAAAAGAGGATTACTTTTCTCTTTCTTTTACCATACCCATGGTATCAACAGAATATCAGAACAGAATATCAACAGAATAAATTAATGGGCTTGAAGATCCACATAAGTGCGAATGGGGGAGGAGAATCTGACATATAAAGCCACCATTAGCTTGCTAAGATAACACTGTTCACATGAAAAATGCCAGGTTTATGTTCTGGGAGAATGTGAGGAATGGGGCATGTGTGGACATTCTGAGCTGTCCTACCACATGATTGGAAGGGGCTCTTTTTCATTGATTGTGTAGCTAGAAGTGACTGAATCTTCGAAAAGAAAAGGAAAGGAAAGGAAAGAAAAGAAAAGGAAAGAAAAGGAAAAAGAAAAAAAAAGCCTTATTCAGCTCCAGCTGGGGCTTTGGGCTTCATTTTCAAGTGAGCAAACTTGATGACTTTTTCACTAATGACTTCCTGTAAGACAACCATGCTCTTTGGGAAAGGGCCAAAGGACTTTCAACCCTCTTTCCCCTTTCTATCTCCCGTGGTCCTGAAAACTAAGTCTGGGTCTTTGGACTTTCTGGTCATTCTTTGCCATGGTGAAAGTAGCTGCCTCAGGAATGAGGCATGGGGATCCAGGAAACCCAGAATTCAAGCTAGGTGTTGTGGTCAGTAAAACAGAAAAGCACCGAGGAGCCAAGTTTGGACTCCAGTTCAACACAAGCTGACTTTGGAGATAAAACTTGGTGATATGGAGGAATTGAGGTAAAATGATATAGGAGAGATTATGACCTGATAGTTTGGGGGAAAATGTGTATATACCTTTTCTTGGTCTATCTGAAGTAAATATCCTGTTGTAATCTGACATTAGGTGGTTTAATGGAACACAGACACTAGTCACTGGACCTCTAAAAATGAAGGGGTGGAATACAGACACTGGAGATTCACACTGACAACACATAAAGGAGATACTCCAATCCCTGAAAACTCCAAGGGAAAAATGCAATAGTCTTGGCCTTGAGAGAGTGGGACCAGAGCTAAGCCAAATTACATGAGCATTTTATGTAAATGGAACATAAAAATGAAACAAACTGAAACTTTCTCAGGTCTCTCAGGTACGTTCTCTAGCAGCCCAGAAGGGTAAGAGGAAAGTTGGGTGTATGATGATGTAGGGGTTTACTTGGTTAGTAGGGTGGGAGGAACTAGATTCCTTCGCTTTGAGGGATAGTAATGAGTTGTTGACTGGATTGAGATCTCACCATCTAAGAGGTTGTAGATCACCATTTCTACTGCTCTCAACTTGCACCAAGTAAATAAAAGAGATCCAATCTCGTTCTCCTCTCATGATCTGAATGTCTCTGCTATCCCTGTCCACTGTTCTTCACTAAGAAGGAAGGAATCTCTATTAGTCATACATGGGTTCTTTTTAATGATATTTACTCCTTTTCCAATAAAGAAACTCCACAATAAAGTTCAAGGCCACAGAAAGTATGAAATTCTGGATAATCTGACAACCAGCATGTGTCTGATTCCCTCAAAGTTTCCAGTCTCTAAGTCAACAAGCATTTATTAAACACTCACTATGTGTCAGGGACTGGGCTACGTATTGAGGATATAAAGAAAAGACAAAAATAGATATGCCCTCAAAGAGCTCACATGCTTGTAACACATAAATAAAATTTATAGACAGAGTATATGGGAGGCATCAAGAGGGGAAGGCATTAGCAGGGAATTGGGGAAATAGGAAAAGCTTCCTGGAGAAGGGCAAGTTTGAGTTGAGTTTTCAAGGAAGTCAGAGAAAGGGGAGGTGGAGAGTTCTATTAGAGGAATTGCAAGCAGGCCAGTATATCTGAGTCATTTAGTGAGTGGACAGTACAGTATAAGAAGACTTGAAGAATTCTGGGTTATGAAGATCTTTAAATGCTGGAGGAGTTTATTATATTTGATTCTTGAGGGGAGGGACATAGAAGTCTGTGAGTAAGACCACTAATAGGAATGATGAGAATTCACATAGAATTCTGATTTAAATTTGGATCATAAATTAAAGATGTTGTGCTTCTGTGTAGACCAAAGTAAAGGCAGAGCCCTTAGATGGTCATTTTATTTTTATAACTTTGGCAAAGGAAGTGTCATTGATTAAATGTCTAGATCTCCCCAAATACACAGTCAAACTTCGCAGACTCTTGCCTCCCTGGGATGTTAGACTGAACCAAACTTTAGAAGTTTCTTACTTAAGTTTTCTTTTACTTCAACTGATATTGATGAAAGTCATGTGCTTTGTCATCAAGAAAAGACAGAAAAAGAAAGGCAAAGAAAGATAAAGACAGAGAGATAGAGACCAGCAGAAAGATGGAGACAGAGAAAAAGAGTCTCAAACACACATAGAGAGATTGCTTTATTAATTATCTCACTTTGCTATACTACTTTATTTCAGGTAGTTAGTGTCCACAGTCAATTCCTAAGTCATTCTTTCCACTTTCTATTGCTTCATTCATTTCTCCCCAAACCATAGGCTCCCTGGCCCCCATCATTCAATGATGCAATCTCTGGAGAAAAGACACCAACATTACTGAGCAATCACCAACCACTGACCATTAAGTGGTTAAATGGAACTCAGATATTAGTTACTGGACCTCTAAAAATGAAGGGATAGAACACAGACATTGGGGTTTCCAAGAGCCCTAGAAATAGCAGTGTCCCCCCTTAGAAAACCCTAACAGGTCTTCTTACTGAACTCGCACAATCATTATTCAGTGCAGCGAACCCTTTGGAGCTATGACCTGCTATTTACCTCTACGGTGGGTGCCCCTACCTCCTCAGCACAACTACAAAAAAGTAAGAAAAGATAGCTACTACCTACTGAAGTTCTTGGCATTGTCAATCAGTTCAACATAGAACTATGGTAGAAATAGTATTTTATAAGTGGAAATGACATTACAGATGAGTTCCATCTGCTTTACATCTTCAGCCCCATTGCCCTGTGCCCATGAGAGCTGGTGCCTCCATTTTAAGTAAGTGCCCAGGCCAGCCTCATGCTCTCTCCTTCAGTCCTCTCCCTGACTTCCCAAATCTCTCCATGCCCCCACGTCTTCTTTCTTCCCTGGGGCTCAGCTCCTAGCTTTTTACTTCTTGTTTATATGTTGTTTTCTCCTGTTAGAATATGTTTTTTGAGAGTTTTTTGTTTCGGTGCTAGTATTTGTTTTTCCAGTTACTAGTACAAAAATATTCATTGACATACACCCTATAGATACGGGGCTTTTCCTCCTGACTAGCAGCTGAAATCGCAGATAGGTATTGTTTCTCCCTATTAGTATGTGAGTACCATGAAAGCAGAGACTACTTTGCTTCTCCTTAGCACAGTAGTTAGAACTAAATAATTAAGGGTTTTTTCCTCATTCATTCATTGCTTCCTTTTGAGTGGGGAAGAGGAAGAAGGTGGTTGACAGCTTGGTCATCTGCTATCAATTTTTCATTTTAGTCAGAGATCACCATCTGGCAATCTATTTTTCACATAGGCATGTACTGTCAGATCCAAGAGGGGATCTACTCTATTTTCAGATTAAGTCACACTTAGTATACCATCACTGCCCATCTTTGTCAAGACATTAAGAAATAGACTTTCTATATAACCTCTTGACTTTTACTAAATATTAAAGGATTTTTCAAGCTGGATATATTGCTTTGGGAAGCTTCCTCATCCCTTTTTTAGTCTGGAATTGCCCTGCTTTCCTGGAAGTATCAAAATCCTTTTTTGCAATGGTGGAACTGTATATTACACATAAATACAATAACTTTTCTCAAGAAGGCTTTCACAGATTTTTTTTCCATTGCAAAATTGTGCAAAATTTTAACCTGTTAAAAAAATTTCCTTTGTAAGAAATGTGAAGCCTTAGAACTAAAACTAAAATATTAGTTTTCTAGATGACACATCATCATAGTCCCTAAATGCTGAAATTAAATAACATCACTTTCCAAACCCACTACAAATATATTTATAAGGTTTGTTATCTTTCCTGATCAAATTCTAATCTTTGAGGGATTATGCAACAACTTACATGTATATAGTATTTTAAGGTTTTAAAGCACTTTCTCACAACCCTGTGAGATAGGTACCACAAATATTGTTACTACCTCTAATGGCATGGGCACTAAATGTGAAATAAATGGAAAGAAAAACACCTGAACAGAAATCCTAGCTTAGCTCTGAACTAAATGTATGACTTTGGAACAAGGTACTTCATATGTGGAGACTTGAGCTCTCTCATCTGTAAACTGAGACAGGTACACTAGCTGATTTATAAAGCTCACTAGTAAGCATTTACATAGTCTACTTAATTTAGTTTGCTGACTGATTAGCTTATTGATTGGAATCTGGAATCCTCTACCTACTATTTTAAAGATGAATGAACCAGTGACTTGGCCATAATTCTAGAACTTGATATTAACCACCTTTTGAGCCTAAGATTTAAGACTAGAATTTGAGACTCCTGACTATAAGTCTAGTATTCTTTCTATTTCATCATATGACCTCTCTAATGACTCCTCTCTTACACGCTAAAGTTAAAATAATTTGAATTTCCTGAGAGAACACCTACATTAGAATTCTAAATGGCAGAATATCATCAATAAATGTTATTATTTTCCATGCTTGCTTATTTTAGAACAAATTGGTAACCAAGGACAGTCAATGAGGAGTACTTATTAAACTATTCATTTGCCTTTTTAAAAAATCCTTTTTTAAAAAGAAATACATTTTGGTCCCAAACCTGACTGAATTATTAAATAGTAGACCATGAAAAAAAAAGCTTAACTATATAAACAAAACCTGAAAATTGGATAAGGAATAATTAACATTCTTCTTTACCTTTTAAATGTTCCTTAATTTCTGAAAATAATGTGACAAATTATTAAATACTTTGAAAAATATGAAACTTTAAAGGTTGCTGTGAGATCACACTTCAAAATGTAATATCATGTAGTTGAGAAATGTCCAAGCATACACACCCATCTCCTCTCTATTTAGCAGTTGTTAGATACTTTAGACAGATGATGTTTCCCCTTCAGGATTAAATCTATCTTGCTTGTGTGAGCTTGAATCATATTAAGTTCAGTAGTGTGTAAATAATATGTGGTTCAGTGCTGTGATGTCATGAGTTGGGCTATTTCAAATGGGACTATTAAGATGAAAACTTGACACTAAACCAATGTCATTTAAATAAAATACTGGATAATAGGTATCTTCTTTTAGATATGAAGTTAGAATATAAGTGCATATCTGTCAGGGTCATCTTAACTGCTTACTTAGTTGGGACTGTTTGTAACTTATCTAAGAGAAGGGGATCTGTCTCAGATTTCTGGGACTAAAGGGGCAACGCCCAAATAGGACATATGCCAAGGAAACTGGCAAGTAAGGACAGGCTTATAGATTTTCCTGTGTCCTTGGCAATGTTTTGCAAATACAAAAACAGCCCTAGTCAGGATTCCTGACTCCCAAGTATAATGGTTATTTTTTTTTCTGCTTGCTTTTTTAAGTGAAAACTTGAAATTATTCAAGTAATAGGAAAACCATCATGCCAGTGCCCAAAGCTTGTCCCCTTTTCACCCAAATCCCTTATTACTCTGGCTGCAGACCGTGATGTAACAGAAAGAGCCCTGAAACTTTGTAGTCTGATTGCCATTCGCCAACTTTGTGTTTTCACACAAGGATTTCCTGCACCTCAGTGTTCCGAAACCTAAAATGGAGGTAAAAACAGCTACCCTAAGGCAGCACGCATAGTAGAAAGTTGACTTCAGAGTGACTTATGTCCTGCCTTTGAGGAGACCAAACTACACCTCCCTGTGCACGTCACTTAACCTCTCAGTGACCCAGGGAACTCTACCAAATTACATGTTGCAGAAAAGTTGCATGTCTGCACTGGAAGAGGGAGTTTCCTCATCAGAAATTCTCCACACCAATAAAATCATAGGGCCAGATCAGTTTCCCTCCATCCCCCAAAACAAGAATACCAACAGCAAATTCGCTCCTGTTTTCCTAACTCAGCTGGTATGAAAATCCAATGAGAGGACATGTAACATGCTTTAGAAACCATTACATGATGCACTAAGCACCATATAAATGCTGGCTATTATTACCACCTTATGTCTTAACTCCATTTTGTTTTGATTTTATCCAGAAGTGCAGATTATAACTGAGGTTAGGGTCCAATGTAGTTTTTCATCAACAATCTCCCAACACATATAAAAAAAAAAGTCATTGCTGCTCACTTAAGCATCTAAAAAGTTCCACATGCTTATCTCTCCTGAAAAGTAGTAATGATGACCCAAATAAACATTCAACAATGAGTATAATCTCTAAAACTATGACTAGATCTAGCAACCTGCCTCTGCAAACTGTACTTTGTACTGACATTACCACCCCCCTCCAATATTTTTTCCACATAATCAAAATTTATAAAGTTATTACGTAGAAGTAGGTGGGAGAATAGATAGGTGTCACGTTACTGAAGAAAAACGGACCATTTCCTCTTAATGGTCCCCACCCAGTGGTGTGCTGATGCAAGATGAACCAGCAAGAGAGATGATTATGCATTGCAGTGTTAGCATTTATACCACAGAAATCAACAAATGTTAATAATCTGGCCTTGTTGATGTTCTGTTGACTGTCTAGACTTAAGAAAGCAATGAAGAAAATGTCAATAATTACAGTTAAACTTAAAAATTTGTCATACCTCCTTTTTTTGGTTGTTAAATATTGTCCCTCCCTACCCTGTATGACCAATCTTTTTCAGCTACTGGCTTCAAGGGTATCAGGCTTCCTTCCTTCTGTAACTTCCTTCTGCTTGATCCTTTGGGGAGAGGGAAGCTCATAAAGCCCTGTGACATTCTTGATGGAGAATAATGGGGATGGCTGCTCAGGGGTTGACAATTTTACATTTTGATGGCAATACTGTATTATGACTGGAGGAGAGAAAAGAGAATTTTTTTAATATAAATTTATTTATTTAACTTTTTACATTCATTTTCACAAAATTTTGGGTTCCAAATTTTCTCCCCATTTATCCCCTCCCCCCACCCCAATACACTGAGCATTCTAATTTTCCCTATCACCAATCTGCCCTCTCTTCTATCATCCCTCCCTTCTCTTGTCTCCATCTTCTCTTCTGTCCTGTAGGGCCAGATGACTTTCTATTCCCCATTAACTGTATTTCTTATTTCCTACTAGCAACAACAATACTAAACAGTTGTTCCTAAAACTTTGAGTTCCAAATTCTCCCCATCCCTCCCTCCCCACCCATTCCCTTTGGGAAGGCAGGCAATTCAATATAGGCCATATCTGTGTAGTTTTGCAAATGACTTTGATAATAGTCATGTTGTGTAAGACTAATTGTATTTCCCTTCATCCTATCCTGCCCCCAATTGTTTCTATTCTGTCTTTGGATCCTGTCCCTCCCCACGAGTGTTGACTTCAAATTGCTCCCTCCTCCCATTGCCCTCCCTTCCATCATCCCCCCCACCCTGCTTATCTCCTTCTCCCCCACTTTCCTGTATTGTAAGATAGGTTTTCATACCAAAATGAGTGTGCATTTTATTCCTTCCTTTAGTCAAATGTGATGAGGGTAAACTTCATGTTTTTTTTTCTCAGCTCTCCTCTTTTTCCCTCCACTAAAAAGTCTCCTGCTTGCCTCTTGAATGAGAGATAATTTACCTCATTCCATTTCACCCTCTCTCCTCCCACTACATTTCTCTTTCATTGTTTACCTTAATTTCTTTTAAGATATGGTCCCATCCTATTCAATTCACTCTGTGCTCTCTGTCTCTGTATGTGTGTGCATGTGTGTATGTGTGTGTGCACGTGTGTACATGTGTGTGTGCATGGGTGTATGTGTGTGTGTGGTCCCACCAACTACCCAGATACTGAAAAGTTTGAAGAGTTACAAATATTGTTTTTCCATGTAGGAATGTAAACAGTTCACCTTTGGTAAGTCCCTTATGACTTCTCTTTGCTGTTTACTTTTTCATGCTTCTTCTCATTCTTGTGTTTGAAAGTCAAATTTTCTTTTCAGCTCTGGTCTTTTCATCAAGAATGCTTGAAAGTCCTCTGTTTCATTGAAAGACCATATTTTCCCCTGAAGTATTATACTCAGTTTTTCTGGGTAAGTGATTCTTGGTTTGAATCCTAGTTCCTTTGACTTCTGGAATATCCTATTCCCCACCCTTCGATTCCTTAATGTAGAAGCTGCTAGATCTTGGGTTATCCTGATTGTATTTCCACAATACTGGAATTGTTTCTTTCTAGCTGCTTGCAATATTTTCTCCTTGACCTGGAAATTCTGGAATTTGGCCACAATTTTCCTAGGAGTTTCTCTTTTTGGATCTCTTTCAGGCAGTGATCGGTGGATTCCTTCAATACTTATTTTGCCCTCTGGTTCTAGAATATCAGGGCAGTTTTCCTTGATAATTTCATAGAAGATGATGTCTAGGCTCTTTTTTTGATCATGGCTTTCAGGTAGTCCCATAATTTTTGAATTGTTTCTCTTGGGTCTCACTTTCCGGTTTCCGTTTTTCTCCACATTGCTCAACTTTAAACAAACAATAAGAAGAAGAAATAATTAAAAAGCAAGAATGACAACAACCAAACTCCCAACAATTAAGCCTCTAACGTTCCCTGCTGAACTGCAAGAAGGAGCAGTTAGAAGGGCAGAGAAGAAATCCCCGGGAGTACTGCGGCTGCAGACCAGCCCCCAGCCAGCATGAGTCTAATGCCTAGGAATTCCTTAAAAATTATCCTGAGGCAGCTGAAATGCCACTTTACACGGAACTTGTTGAAGGAAGACATCGATCTCCTTAATCTGAAAGACACAATAATTGACCAGATTGAATTCCTAGATATGAAATCCAAAGTCACCCTTTATAACCTATTGACCTACGTAAAACATCTGAAAGGTCAAAATGAGGAGGGACTGCGATGTTTAAAGCATGCAGAAGAGAGAATCCAGGTGGAACATGCTGACCAAGTGGAGATAAGAAGACTGGTTACCTGGGGAAATTTTGCCTGGCTGTATTATTACATGGAAAGATTTCCCAAAGCTCAATATTATGCAGACAAGGTGCAAAAAGGCTACAGGAAGCTTCCAAATTCCTCCCACTATAAGATAGAATGTCCAGAAGTTTACTGTGAGGAAGGGTGGGCTCTGCTAAAGTGTGGAAGGAAGTATTATGAGAGGGCCAAAGCATGTTTTGAGAAGGCTCTGAAAATAGAACCCGACAATCCCGAGTTTAACTCTGGCTTTGCCATCGCAGCGTCTGGACGATAAGGAATATTCTTGTCAAAGGGTATAGTCCTTAGACCCTCCGCGGAGAGCAGTGGAACTGAATCCTGACAACACATTTGTCATGGCCCTACTTGCCCTGAAGCTTCAAGACCTCAAACAGGAAGCTGAGGGAGAATGGTACATTCGGGAGGTCTTGGAGAAGATGTCCTCTCAGCCCTATGTCCTTCGCTACACAGGGAAATTTTACCGGAGACAAAACTCCCCCAGTAAAGCTCTTCAGCTCCTAAAAAGCGCCTTGCAGGCAACACCCACTTCTGCTTTCTTGCATCACCAGATAGGGGTTTGCTGTAAAGTTCTGATGATCCTCGTGAAACAGTCGACCAAAAAACGACCCAGGGAAAAAGAGAAAGAGAAACGCGAGCTGATTCAGTCTGCCATATTTCATTTTCGAGCAGCCGTGGAGCAGAATTCCATGTTTGTGTTTGCCTACACAGACCTAGCCAACATGTACGCGGAGGCGGGCCAGTATGAAAGGCAGAAGATGTATTTCAGAAAGCCTTGCACCTGCAGCATGTGACGGACGAAAACAAGCAATAGGTACATTTCCACTATGGTCAATTTCAGGAGACTCACAGGAAATCTGAGGATGCCGCTATCTACCACTATTTAGAAGGTGTGAAGATAAAAGTGGAGTCTTCTATTACCTCCAAACTGATCAGCGCTCTACAGAGATTGGCCACGAGGCGACTTTATGAGAATGCCGTGGATGTAAAGAGCTGGGGGGCCCTGGGTTTCATTCACAAGCTAAAGGGACAAAAGAGACAAGCCATCGAGTGCTATGAGAGAGCCCTGAAGCTGGACTCTGAGAACGGGGATTACATCAGTGCCCTGTTTGAGCTGCGACTCTCCTTTTGAATCTCCGTATTTGTAGTATGATCTGCATCCCCAAGATGAGATGAGGAAAAAAAAAAAAAAAGACCAGCCAAGAATGAGCCCTAGGATAAGAATTAAATCCTGAGCTTTGTGACTGTACCTGTCCCCTGTTTGAGCTGTGATTCTCCTAAATCCTCCAGTTTGTAGCATGAAATCTAAAAAATATTTTTTTTCGGATTTGCAACAGAATGTGATCATTTGTGACTAATCAATATTATGAGCACATATATTTATGCAGTATAAAAGGACTAACTTGCATGCAGTTTAGACAGTAGTTAAACAATGTCTTTAGTATTTCTTTAGTCATACTTTTGGGAAAAGTAATCATTGTAATTCTCTAGGTTTGAATAGACTAGACTGTGTGAGCTAGAAGAGACCTTAGGGGTCACCTAGTACGACGTGCTTTTTTTAAAGGGGAGGAAATAGCGACTCAGAGAAATCTGGTGATTTGCTGAGCAAATTTATCAGCAGAGCCAGGATTAAGAAGTCAGCACTAAGAACCCTTTAACGCCCGACCAGTCCTCTTCCCCTGTGCCTGATTGCCTCCCTCTTCTTTACAAATAGAATACTTTTGTTCATAATGACATGATCCATGGGATGAAATATGCTACTTGATTCTGGTGTGTGTCTTGGATATTTTCTATGTAAATAAAAGTGCCTTCTGGACCCCCCCCCAAAAAAAAATAAAATAAATTGTTTCTCTTGGATCTATTTTCCAGGTCAGTTGATTTTCCAATGAGATATTTCACATTCTCTTCCATTTTTTCATTCTTTTGGTTTTGTTGTGTGATTTCTTGGTTTCTCAAAAAGCCATTAGCCTCCATCTGTTCCATTTTAATTTTGAGAGAACTATTCTTTTCAGTGAGCTTTTGAACTTCTTTTTCCATTTGGCTAATTCTGCTTTTGAAAGCATTCTTCTCCTCATTGGCTTTTTGAACCTCTTTTGCCAATTGAGTGAATCTATTTTTCAAGGTGTTATTTTCTTCAGCATTTTTTTGGGTCTCTTTTACCAAGGTATTGACCCATTTTTCATGCTTTTCTTGCATCTCTCTCATTTCTCTTCCCAGTTTTTCCTCCACCTGTCTAACTTATTTTCAAAATCCTTTTTGAGCTCTTCCATGGCCTGAGCCCACCGGACATCCACCTCGGATGTCTGGGATACAGAGGCCCCAACCTCCACGTCTTTCCCTGATGGTAAGCATTGTTCCTCCTCATCAGAAATGAAAGGTGGAAACATCTGTTCACCAAGAAAATAGCCTTCTATGGTCTTATTTTTCTTCCCTTTTCTGGGCATTTTCCCAGCCAGTTACTTGACTTCTGAGATTCGTCTCCACCCTTGCCTAGATCTGCCCAGCCAGTGCTTGGGGTCTGAGATTCAAATGCTGCTCCTCAGCCTCAGGGCTTTCTGTGGCAGACGTGGCTGCTGTTCAATGTGAGCTTAAGTTCTGGTGCTCAGGTAGGGTCAGGGCCACCTCCCAGGCTCATTTCCCTCAGGGGATTTATGCAGAGACCTTCAGTAATGGAGCGGAGCTCCTGCCTCCACAGCTGCCTCTGCTGCTGACTCCTGAGGGGGCCCAAGCCACGGAGACACCGTGCTCCCCTCTTGGTCAGCCCAGAAGTCTCTCTCACTGACCTGTAGCGCCTGTCAGTGGAGGGACCTTCGCAGCCACTGGAGATTCAGTTCCAGAAGCCCTCTGGGGCTGTGCGGCCAGGGTAGCAGGGATGGGCTCCACTGTCCGGTGCGCGGGGGACCTTTGGGGTCGGTTTTTCAGGGCTCTCTGGAACAGAAATCTCCTCCACTGTGTTTCTGCACAGCTTGCACTGCTCCAGAATTTGTGGGGAGTTCTTTTTATAGGAAATTTATGGGCTGTAGATTCAGAGCTAGCATACGTGAGTCTTTCTACTCTACCATCTTCAAGAAATTTTTTTAAATCATCTTTAAATGTTTTAAAGTCCCACTCAAAACACATATTCTTAAACCTTCAAGAAAGTGTAGACAAATGAAATTATTTCATGGGATTGACAGCTGGATGAGATCTTTGAGATGATCTGGTGCATCCCTTTGTTATCTAGGAAATTGAAGCCCAAAAAACTTGAGAGTGTCTCAAGACCACATAAATCACAAGTGGCAGAACTGAAATTTCAGCCCTCATTTTCTTTATTCAAGAAACCATGTTCTTTTCAATATACATTTGATTTATTCCATTAAAAAAATAATCAGAACTGTTTCCCTAACGTCTTAATTCTTAATAAACATTCTACTTGAAATAGTCAGGGGAACAAGTTCCAGGTTTATTACCAGAGGACTTGATATCAAAACTTGGCTCTCACCCTTCCTTAATGGCATCTCTTGGATAAGATACTTGATCCTCTCTGGGCTTCATTTTTCTATCTGTAAAATAAGAGAGTTGAATTAATTGATTTCACATGTTTCTTCCAACTCAAAATTTATGACAATATTATTATGACTGCTATTAATTCAAAGTCTCAACATGATTGTCCATGCAGAGTATGGTGCTCAATTCATGTTTGTACATTCATGCAATAAAATAAGCACTTAGCTGCTTATAAAAAAGGGCTAGCCACTGATGTCCTATCTGATATTTCCACATTCCAGGGAGCCATATGTCCTCAGTACTTGGGGGTGAAGAAGTTAATATTAATTCTTTTCCAGGCCACAAAAAGTTAAGTCCTCAAGTGTCTGATATAGGGAGGAAAGCTGCTCACAATAAGTAGCTGAGTTTCCTTCCTTTTGGAAATTTCTCATAGACAAGGCAAAGAGACTATGGTAGTGACAATTAACTTGAAACATTCTCAATTGTAGAGTGGTGTGGCAGAAAAAGCACTGGATTGTACTTCCATTTTTTGTCATTTATTTTTAAAAATTTATTTCTATGTTTAATTAAGATTTTAAATTTTCTTAGTTTTCTAGCCTCATGTTCAATCTATTGATATGTTTTTTCTCACTTTTGTTGATAGGAAAATTTAAAGATGTTATTTTCCCCCTCAGAAATGCTTTGGCCAAATCCTAAAAGTTTTCAAATATTGTCCCATGTTTGTCACTTTCCTTGATGAAATTCGTGATTATTTTTATGTTTTGTTCTTTGATCCACCAGTTCCTTAAGAATAAGTTATCTAGTCTCTAATTAATTTGAAATCCTGTCTACAAAGAACATTTACTGAAATATTATTGCTTTGTAGTCCATAAAGGATACTTTTAATATTTTGGTTTTTCTGCATTTTTGTGAGGTCTTTATGATCCATTGTTGTACCATGTAGAGCTGAGAATGTATCCACTCTTTTCCACTCCCATTAAGTAATCACCAGAGAATGATGTCTAACTTTCCTAAAACTTTATTCAGATTTTTAGCTTCTTTTTTTTCTTTTGGTTATATTTGTTTAGTAGATGTATATCAAAATTTCCAACTATTATAATTTTGTTTATTTTAAAATTGATTTTTCTAGTACTTATATGCTATTTCATATGTGCATTATGTATAGATAGATAATATAAATATTCATTATTTATCTATGGAACATTTCACTCTAATGCCATTTCTTTATTTATTTCTTTTAATCAAGTCTATTTTTACTGTTGCCATCTCTGAGATTATAGTCAATATTCCTGTTGGGATTTTTTTTTAAGTTCATCTGAAGAATAACAGATTTTCGTGCATCCCATTATTTTAACTCTTTGTGAATCTTTGTTTCAGGATTTTCCTATAAACAAAGCATTATTGGATTCTGTATTCTTAAAAAATTTTCTGTCTCCCAGTTTTATGAGAGAGTTTATCCCAGATTCATGATTATGATCAAAATCATCTATTTTCCTCTGTCCAGTTCTTTTATCCTTTTCTATTTCCTGCCACTTCTTTAAAAAAAAGAAGAAAGAAAAAGTAATGGGTCTGGAGTGTACTCAACACCAGTGTTCAAGATTTGATGCTATTGGCTTCTGTTCTCTTGATCCTCTTATTCTGACAGAAACCCAATCACCATTACCTTTCTTTGTTTCCTTTTAAACATTCTTTCCCAATCCACCCTCCAAAGTTAGAATTTGTTTTCTTGAAACTAATCCTTCCCTAAATCTAAACTACCATTTATTCCTTACCTCTCCCCTTTACTCTTTCTCTCCTTTTCCTTTGTTGAGTCAAATCTATTTCTTACCTAATAGCATGTGTGTGTGTGTGTGTGTGTGTGTGTGTGTGTGTGTGTTTTTCCTCCTTTGGCCAGTTTGGATGGGTAAGGCTCAAGGATCTCATGTTCCTCCTACCCTGTCCTCCTTGCTTGTATAGTTTTCTATTTGAGGATCCCAATTAAGTGAAATTACTACTCCTACACACACCTCTTCTCCATTTTCCCTCTAGTGCATTGTTTTTCTCTCTCTTTCCTTTGAAGAAACAAAACATAACTAAATCACTCTAAAACTCTTTATCTTAGTCAATAATGCTTGAATACAGTAGAGTTCAAAAGAAACAGTTGTTTCTTTTCTCATATTATAATATAAACTTGTTATCTTTGTATAGTGGTTTTCGATTTACCTACTATAGGTAAGTTGCTCAAATACATTTACCTTTCTGTCCTATTGACTCCTGTGCTTTCATTTCCAAGTATCTACTCAACTTTGGATTCTTTGGAAGTCCTCTATTTCATTAAAGTGCCTTCTTCACCAACACCACTCTCACAAAATTATACTAAATTATAATTTGAGTAAGTTATTGTTGAATTGTAAACCTTTCTGTTTTGCCTTCTGGGATAACATATTACAAGTTTTCTTCTCTTTTATAGTAGTAGCTACCAAGGGTGGTACAATGCTTCTTGGCACTTAAGTTCTTTCTTTTGAGCAGTTGGTGGTATGTTTTTACCTCTAAGTACTGGATTTTAGCTATGACCTTCTTGGAAGTTTTATATTTCCAGGCTTCCCTCTAGAGGTGGCCAGTAGATTCCATCTATTTTCACTTTAGCCTCTATTTCTAATAGTCCTGATCAGTTTTTATTCATGATTTCTTGAAATATAGTATCTATACTTTTTTGTGGTCAAGATTTTTCAGTGAACTCTCAGATTAGTTCTTGGATTTTCTCTTCTGGATCTGTTTTCCAGTTCATTTGTTTTTGATAGGAGATACTTAATATTTCCTGCTTTTTTCAGTCTTTTGGTTTATTCTGTTATTTCTTATTATCTTGTAGGGTCATGGATCTGTGAAGTTAAAATAAATTTTCATGGAATCTTTTATTTGCATAAGGATTTTCCTCTCAAATACCCTTTTCTTTCCCTTTTTAATTCTTTCTTGTAGTATTCTCATTTCTTTTCTTTTTCAGCCAAAGGAAAACAAAGTTTATTAAAAATCCAGCATATTGGCTACACCCTTAAGGAATCTGAGCATTTGTGACATTTGTATTGGCAAAAGGGCCAGATAGAATCTGAGCACCTTCATGGAGACAAGATAGATCTTATATACAGAAAGACTGTGGGAGAGATCTAAGGGTGATAAAGTAGTCAGAGGTGACTGAAGGAGGATTCCAGGGTCTTGATGGGAATGGCCAGTAGCTGGGGTGACTAGAGATCAGATACCAGGAACAAAGAGAATAAAATTAAGGGTGGGAAGTAGCTGAAGGCTACCTGGAGGTAACAGACAGTGTAGGGCAAGGCTAGATTAAGGGTAATGGAGATTTGGGCAGAGCATGCCAGAGGCTTATGGCTTCAGTGAAGCCCAGATCTAGTGAGAAGATTCCAGGAGAGTTCGAGGGGGCTCCCAGAGCCTCTACCCTATTATTTCCCCCTCAAGCAAATAGGACCCAAATTCTTTTTGGGTAAGGAGCAAAGATCTTGTTTCTAAAACTGCTTCTTGTTGTCAAGGAGTGTGACGTTGTCCATAACTCGGTGAGTTCCATTCAAGGGGTACATAGCCTGAGCAGTCATCTGGAAGTTGATGGTTAGGACCCTGGAGGAGACAAACTTGTCAAGGAGGTTAAGCAGACAAGGACCAAATAGGCACAAAAGGAGTACAGAGAAAAAACAATTTCCCTGGCATAAAAGACAATTTCCCTGGAGGAAATTAAAGAAGACTATGGTAAAGTCAAAGCATAAAAGGAAAAGGGCATGTTTGATAGGGGAGATTTTTGCTGTCAGATATCCCATTTCTTTCTGAATTGCTCCATTGGCATGTAGAATATGGAAAGCATATTTTGAGTCAGTAAAAGCATTGGTTCTTTTATTTTCCCATAGTTTTGGGGCTTTGGTGGGTGCCAGTAATTCTGCCTTTTGGGCAGAGGTCCTAGAGGGCAGGGGTTTGGACTTTATGGTATGGTAGAAAATGACTACTGTGTACCTAGCTCTCCTAACCCCTTGATCTATGAGCCACATTGCTTTGGGTTGGGGAGTGTGTGGTATGCCTGAAGAGTTAGGTCAGGGGTATCTAAGAGCAAGGCTTGATATCTGGTGAGCCTGTGGCTAGTCAACCACTGGTGGCTCTTTGTTTCCAGGATGCTCTGAACTTGATGGGGAATCAGAACTTCCATGAGCTGGTCAAATGTAAGTTTAGAGGTTTCCTCAATTAGAATGGCTGTAGTAACCATGATCTGGAGGCAGGTGGGCCATCTAGCAGCCATAGTACCTAATTGTTTTGAAAAATAGGCAACTGACCTGGGGTAAACAGTAAAGTTTAGGCACTTTAGTTAGGACTCCAAAAACATGTCTTCTCCTTTTGTCAACAAAGTGAAAGGTTTTACTAGATTGGGTAGAGCTAATGCTGGAGTGGTGGTCAATTTAGTTTTCAAAGTCTCAAAACCCTAAGTCTGATGGGGGTCCCACTCTACAGCAGTGAATCAGGGCCTTGAGTAACAATTAATGGTTGCAGTTGCTCCTAGGCCTTGGACTTAATTGGATATTGATAGCTATGGGGGAATACTTTAGGGCTAACAACAGCTGGTGTGGCAGAAGTAGCTCACCCAGGAATTCCCTGATCCCAAACAACTGGCTAAACTATCCCTCATACTTCTGGGGAAACATGGGGAGATCTGGTGAACAGAGGGAAAAGGGAGATGAGAGGCTTAACTAGAAAAAATTGGCTCCCCAATTTCACGATCAGATACCTTCCCAACAAGGAGGCAGGGCAAGAGGAAAGCATAAGGAAGGAGTATTCAAACAACAGATCCTCAAGTAGGGAGGATAGGGGGTATGTCCCATAGTGTTTGCTTCTGATTAACCCTTCCTTCAATTTACCATCCTTTCTATTATCCCCCTTCTGTTATCCCCTTCCTACCTGCTTTCCTAGGGGGCAAAATAAACTTCCATACTCAATTGAGTGTACATGTTATTCCCTCCTGAAGCTAAATCCAATGAAAGGAAGGCTCACTTATTCCCTCTCATCTTCCCCATTTTCCTCTCCATTATAGAAGCTCTTTCTCACCTCTTATATGTGAGATGATTTACTACATTCTACCTCTCCTTTTCTCTTTCTCCTAGTACATTCTCCTCAACACAATTTTCTTTTTTAGATATAATCCCTTCAAATTCAGCTTACCCTGTGACCTCTCTCTTTCTCTCCATACATATACATACATCACACACACACACATACACACATACATATGTGTACATACACATACATACATTCCCTCCAACTATCCTAAAAATTATAAAGGTCTTATGAGTTACAAATATCTTTCCATGTAGGAATGTAAACAGTTCAACTTTAACAAGTCTCTTATGGTTTCTCTTTTCTGTTTACCTTGTTGTGCTTCTCTTGACTCTTGTATTTAAAAGTCAAATTTTCTATTCAGCTCTGATCTTTTCCACAAGAATTCTTGGAAATCTTCTATTTCATTGAAGTTCCATTTTTTCTCCTGAAGTGTGACACTCAGTTTTGCTCAGTAAATGATTCTTGGCTTTAATCCTATCTTCTTTGATGTCTGGAATCCCTTAGAGCAGAAGCTGCTTAATCTTATGTTATCCTGATTGGGTCTCCACAATGCTACAATTGTTCCTTTCTGGGTTCTTGTAATATTTTCTTCTTGACCAGGAAACTCTGGAACTTGGCTACAATATTCCTAGGTGTTTTGTTTTTGGGATCTCTATCAGGAGGTTATTGGTGGATTCTTTCCATTTCTATTTTACTCTCTGGTTCTAGAATACCAAGGCAGTTGTGCTTGATAATTTCTTGAAAGATGATGTCTAGGTTCTTTTATTGATCATGGCTTTCAGGTAGTTCAATAATTTTTAATTATCTATCTCATATCTATTTTCCAGGTCAGTTGTTTATCGAGTGAGATACTTCACATTATCATCTATTTTCTTCCTTCTTTTATTTTGTTTTATAATTTCTTGATTTCTCATAAAGCCATTACTTTCCATTTGCTCCATTCTATTTTTGAAGCAATTATTTTGGACCTCTTTTCCCATTTCACTCATTCTGCTTTTTAAGGCATTCTTCTCCTCATTGTCTTTTTGGACTTCTTTTCCCATTTGGGTTAGTTTAATTTTAAGGTGCTATTTTCTGCAGAATTTGTGGGGGGTTCCTCTAGCAAGCTGTTGACTTGATTTTTGTGATTTTCATGCATCGCTCTCATTTCTCTTCCCAATTTTTCCTCTACTTCTCTTCCTTCATTTTCAAAATCCCTTTTGAGCCCTTTCTTGGCCAGAGACCAATTCATATTTTTCTTGGAGGCTTTGGATGTAGGAGTTTTGACTTTGTTTTCTTCTTCTGGTTGTATGTTTTTATCTTCCTTGTCACCAATGATGTAAGAAAATACCATTTCACTAAGAAAAGAATAAGAAAGTAAGTCTCTTTCTTTTTCCCCTGTTTGCTCATTTTCCCAGCCAATTATTTGACTTTTAAGTTCTTTGTTAAGTGTAGAGCTTGAGAAGCAGCCTCAGCTTCAGCAGTGGCTGCCGCTGCCCTGGGACTGGGGATGGGACAAGGCCATGCTTCCCTTTCAGGACAGGTGAGAGACCCTCCCCACTGACCTTTGAAACTATCTTTGGCATTTGTTCATTGAGAAGTCTGGAAACCACAGCAGCCTTCAGTGATTCAGCCCCCTAAGGCAGGAGGACTGTCTTTGTCTGGCATAGTCCATGCCAAATGCTCTCTTCCCACCTAGGTATGATAGACTCTCTTGTCTCTCTTCCAGATTGTCTTGGGCTGGAGATTTGTTTTAGTCTGTCCTTTTGTGACTTCTGCTGCTCTAGAATTTGTTTGGAATCATTTTTACAGGTTTTTTGAGGAGTTTGGGGGAAGAAGCAGGTCCCTGCATCTACTCTGCCATCTTGGCCCCATCCTTCCTCTGTGCAGTTCTGAAAGAAATAATAGGTCCTTAACTTGGGTTCAGTGTCCCCTAAGGACCTTAAGAGCAACCCCAACAAAAGAACTTCAACAGGGAAATATGTATGGGGTAGTCTAATCAATTCATAACCAGATTTTGTCCTTCTGTTCTGAATGTTGGCTGAGAATCAGCAACATAGCTGCAGGGTTCAGATTCTGTTTGATGCCACTATTTCTCTGTCTCACATACACAATTGAAGGCCTTCCTTCTGTGCTGTGAATCCCCAGAATGGAAGGGAAATGTGTTTTATATTCCTAGTCTAGGATTGTCTCTCTGAATATCTCCCCTAGTGCCTACAGGCATGTGGCTACTAGTTATTTGTGTAGACTTGACTGATAAAATGAACTTACTATAGTTCTCCTTGGACTTCTTAATAACTATGTTGTCTGATTCCCTGTTTTTAACCTTGCCAGAGAAGCTGTGAAACAGAAGGGCTATTCTACTCCAGTTCACTCAAACATATTTCTGGTATCAGTTCTAAATGACTGAATTTTAATGAGGGCACCAGAGTTTGGATCCTGTCTCTCCTAACTATGATCTTGGGCAAGTCATTTAGTTTTGCTCTGGATTCCAAGATAGGGAGAGGGAAGAGAGACTTAAAGAATTGCAAGTCTAAAAGATTTGAAAATGTTTGTGTTCATTATCACCATTGAAGACCAAGAAAGTGTTCATGCCGCCTAGAAAAGTCTTGTATGCTTAGAGCAACAATAGAAAAATTCTGCCCTATAATTTCATGGCACCTTGAAATTTTGCATGGTACTTTCTGTTTTCTTTTGCTAAAATTTATTTTTATTTTAAATTCTAAATTTTCTCCCTCCCTTCACTCCACTCTCACGTGTTGAGAAGGCAAGAAACACAATACTCATCATACATATGAAATAATACAAAGCATATTTCTGCATTAATCATGCTGCAATTTTTAAAAATAAAAAGAGTAAAAAAATGCTTTATTCTACACTCAAAGCTCATCAGTATTTTCCTCTGGAGGTGGGTGGTATTTTTCATCATGAATTTGTTTGTTTGTTTGGTTTTTTTTTTTTTTGGAATTGTCAAAGATCATTGTTTTGGTCAGAGTAGCTATGTGTTTTACAGTTTGACAATTGTTATAATATTGCAATTACTATGTACAATAGTCTTCTAATTCAGTTTGCTTTTCATCAGCTCATCCAACTCTTCCCAGGTATTTTATTTTTTTTGCTAGAAGAAAATGGACTATCTAGTCTAATTCCTTTATTTTATTTTATCTTATTTCTCTAATTAATTTATTTTTAGTTTTCAACATTCACTTCCACAAGATTTTGAGTTCCAAATTTTCTCTCCATCTTTCCCATCTGCCCACCCTAAGAGAGCATGCATTCCAGTTACCCATCCCCACAATCTGCCCTCTTTTCTATCACATCTCTTTCTTCTCTCATCCCATTCCCCTCTATTTTCTTGTAGGGCAAGATAGATTTCTATACCTCATTGCCTGTATGTCATTTCCCTGTTGCTTGTAAAAACTATTTTTAGCATTCTTCTTTAAAATTTTGAGTTCCAATTTCTATCCCTTCCTCCCTCCCCACCCATTTCCACTGAGAAGGCAAGCAATTCAATATAGTTTATACATGTATTATCAAGCAAAACATTTCCATAACAGTCATGATGCGAAAGACTAACTATATTTTCCTATATCCTGCCCTGTCTCCCATTTATTCAGTTCTCTCTTTTGACCTGGTCCCTCCTCAAAAGTAGTTAGTCCTAATTATGCCCTGGTCCCATTTGCATTCCCTTCTATCATCACCCCATTCCATCTTATTGCTTTCCCTCCTACTTTCCTGTAGTGTAAGATAGATTTTCATACCAAATTGAGTGTGCATATCATTTCCTCCTTAAGCTAAATGCAATGAGAGTAAGATTCATTCTTTTCCTCTCGCCTCCTCCCCTCTGCCACTCCAATGAAAAAGCTTTTTCTTGCCTCATTTATGTGAGAGATAATTTACTCTATTCTATTTCTTCCTTACTCCTTCTCCCAACATTTTCCCCTATCACTCCTTAATTTTTTTTTTTAGTTATTATCTCTTCATATTCAACTCACCCTGCGCCCTTCATCTATATGTATACAATCCCTCCATCTACCCTAATACTGAGAAAAGTCTTGAGAGTTACAAATATTATCTTTCCATGCAGAAATGCAGACAGTTCAACTTTAGTAAATCCCTTATGATTTCTCTTTCCTGTTTACCTTTTCATGCTTCTCTTGATTCTTGTATTTGAAAGTCAAATTTTCTAGTTAGCTCTGGATTTTTCATAAAGAATGCTTGAAAGTCCTCTATTTCATTGAATGACCATTTTTGGTTTATCCTAGATCCTTTGACCTCTGGAATATCATATTCTAAGTCCTCCAACCCCTGAATGTAGAAGTTTCAAGATCTTGTGTTATCTTGATTGTGTTTCCACAGTACTTGAATTGTTTCTTTCTGACTGGGTGCAATATTTTCTTCTTGACTTGGGAACTCTGGAATTTGGCTATAATATTCCTAGGAGTTTTCCTTTAGGGAGTTCTGTCAGGAGGTGATTGGTGGATTCTTTCAATATCTATTTTACCCTCTCGTTCTGGAATATCAGGGAAAGTTTCCTTAATAATTTCTTGAAAGATGATGTCTAGTTTCTTTTTTTGTCTTGGCTTTCAGGTCTCCCAGTGATTTTTAAATTGTCTCTCCTGGATCTATTTTCTAGGTCAGTTATTTTTCCAGTGACATATTTCACATTGTCTTCTATTTTTTTCATTCATTTCATTTTGTTTTATAACTTTTTGATTTTTCATAAAGTCATTAGCCTCCATTTGCTCCATTCTAATCTTTAAGGAATTATTTACTTCAGTGAGCTTTTGGACCTCCTTTTCCATCTGGCCAGTCCTGCTTTTTAAGGCATTTTCCTCCTCATTGGCTTTTTGAATATCTTTTGCCATTTGGGTTAGTCTCTTTTTTAAGGTATTATTTTATTCAGCATTTTTGGGTCCCGTTAGCAAGCAATTGACTTGTTTTTCATGATGCTGCAGCAGGCTCTTCCACCCTTTCCACTGTCCTGGCCCTAAGGCTGGACCACTCTACTCTTTTACACAGGTCCCAGAGGTTTCTTCCACTGACCTTCCATTTGTCCTCAGCATTTTGGGATTGTGAAGTCTGGAAACTACCACAAGTGCCAGAGATTCAGTCCTCCTGAGACCTGCTCAGGTCCTGTCTTTGCTGGTATAGCACATGCTCTATTGAACTCTGCTCCCAGCATGGCATCATAAATGCTTCCTATTGATGTTCTAGGTGGTCTTTGGCTGAAGATTTGCTTCATTCTCTCATTTTGTGGGTTCTGCAGCTCCAGAATTTGTTTAGAGTCATTTTTCATAGGCAATTGGCTGGGCTTGTGGGGAGAGCTCTAGAAAGTCGCTGCTTCTACTCCACCATCTTGACTCTGCCTCTCTCTTTCCAGGTATTTTTAAAACCATTACCTTCATTTTATAATACAATGCCAAGTTATCACAATGAACCATAACTTGTTCAGCCATTTCCCAGCTGATGAGAATTCCCTCTGTTTCTAATTCTTTGCTAACTCAAAAAAAAGCCACTATGTGTGTGTGTGTGTGTGTGTGTGTGTGTGTATGTGTGTGTATTCTTGTCCATTTTCTCTTCCATTTTTGATCTTTTGGAAGTAAAGACATAGTAGTGGTATAGCTAACTTAAAGGATAGCCAGTTTTATAGCCCTTTTGGCATAGTGGCAAATCATTCTCCAGAATGGTTGAATGAGTTCGCAGCTCCTACCAAATGCATTAATATATCTATTTTTTCACATTCCCTCCAATATTTGCCATTTATCTTTTCTCTCATATTAGCTAATCTGATGACTGTGAGGTAGTACCTCAGAGGTGTGTTAATCTCTTTTTCTCTAGTTATTAGTAATTTAGAGCATTTTATATGACTTTTGACAGTTTTGGTTTTGTTTGTTTTCTGAAAACTTCCTTTGACCATTTATCAAGTGGGAAATTAGTTTCTGCTGAATAGTTTTCCAATTTTCTTAATTTTTATCAAAAAGGAAGCTAAGTATACTATCATATCATCTGAAAAAGTAATATTTCCCTCTCCTCTTAGCTTAGTCTTATTTCTTCAATTTTTTCCTTGTCTCATTTTCTGTGGCTAATATTTCTAGCACCATACTGTTTAATAATAGTAAAAATGGCCATCCTTGCTACACTTGTGATCTTACTCAAAAGACTTCTAGTTTATCCCCATCAAAAAAGTTGCTTGCTCTTGATTTTAAATAGATACTCTACTAATCATTTCATAAAAACACCACTCCTTCCTAAACTTTGTTTTTCTATCACCTACATTTATCTCTGTATTCCCTCCCAAAGGCCCATCCCATATGATAATAATATTTGAAGGAATATGGAAAGACACTTTTTAAAAAAAATCAACATGGGTGGATATATCCATAAAAAAATCTTAAAATGTATGTAATGTTCCCTACCTGTATACCTCTTGCCTCGGAGACAATGGTGGCGTAAGTTGTCTCCTCAGACCTCTTTTTAGAGCCATGTTGGTTTTTTGTAATTTTGAAACATTTGTGGTTGTTGTTTGCATTTTCATTGTTATAGTCATTGTACATACAGTTTTATTTCTTCAGTCTTAACCTGGTTGTGCAAACCTTTCTACATTTCTCTGTATTTATAATATCTATCATTTCTTTCAGCATAATATTTCATTCCATTCATGTACTAAAGTTTCATTCTTTGCTACTATAAAAAGTACTGGTTGGTGTATGTGGAGATTATCTTCTTATTAATGGTCTTTGTAGGATATATGCTTAGTACTGGAATTTTTTAAGTAAAAATACGAATCCATTTTAGTCATTTTATGTACAAAATTACAAACTGCTTTCCAAAAGAATGGTTCTAATTCTAATTCATGGTCCCATCAACAAGACATTAGTGTGCTTGTCTTGCCAAAGGTCCTTCAACATTCATTTCTCTTCTTATCCTTGATATGTTAATTTTGTTTGTGCCAAAGCTTTTCAATTTTATATAATCAATATTATCTACTTTTATTTTTTGATTACCTCCTGCCTTTGTACTTTATATTTCCTTCCCATAGCTTTGTAAAACATATGCTCTTCTTCTCTCCTCCTCTTTCCCTCTCCTCTCTCTTCTCCTTTCCTCTTGTCTCCTCTGCAACATTCCTCTCTCTCTCTTTCTCTTTCTCTCTCTCTCTCAAACATACACACACACACACACACACACACACACACACACACACACAGAGTTAACCATTCAGCTTAGTAAGCTGTTATGAATTTATTGTGGAGTACCACATAAAGTGTTAATCTAAACTTACTTTCCACCAGACTGCTTACCAGTTTTGTCAAATTTTGTCAAAAAGGAAATTCTTTCCTAAATAATTTTTATTTTTAGTTGATCGAACACTTTGTCACAGTAATAAATTTTTATTATTCTTCCTTGTCTTGTTTCTTTGAGCTACTTTTCTATTTTTGACCAATATAAAATTTTTGTTTCTTTTTTTAACTTTTTTATTATTTCATTTTTATTTTTTTCTCAACATTCACTTTATAAGATTTTGAGTTCCAGATTTTGCCCCCTTTCTTCTCTCCTCCCCCAAATGTCATGTAATCTGATATAGACTATACATGTACAATGATATTGAACATATTTCCACATTAATCATGTTATGAAAAAACAATCAGAACAAAAGGGAAAAATCGCTAGAAAGAAAATAAAAAGAAAGAAAATAGTATGCATTGATCTGCATTCAGACACCATAGTTCTTTCTCAGGATGTGGATAGATTTTTCCATCCTGAGTCTTCTTTAATTATCTTAGATCATTGTTTTCTGAGAAGAGCTTGCAAAGTCTATCAAAGTTGGTCATTGCAGAATATAATACAAAACATTTTTGATGACTGCTGCTTTTTACTGTATTTAAAGCTTTGGAATCACTGTTCTTCCTTTACTTCTTTTTGCTTCATTACTTCCCTTAATATGGTAGGTTTTTTTTCTTATCTTTCCAAAATAATTTTTGTTGAGTTCTGTAGTTTGATTGGCACAATATTATAACTGTATATTAACTTGGAAGATATATTTATATTGACATGTCATGGACCAGTCATGAGCACTGAATATTCCTCCAGCTATGTATGTTATGTTATTCTTCATTTCTTTAAGGAGAACTTTATTTTTGAATCTGTTGGAAAAATAACAAAGTTTTTCATGTGCTTTTGCAAACTGATTCCCAAATATTTTACTCATTTTGTAGTTATTTGGAATGTGACTTTGCATTCTATTATGGCCTTTTGTATTAAAAACAAATTATATAGAAATGTAAATTATGGATACTTTGTAGACTATAATTTTTCCAAAATTATTAACTGTCTTAACTATGACATTAGCTGACATCTTCTGATTTTCTAAGTAAACCATCATGTCAGAAGTAAATAGGGATACTTTTTTATCTATAAATATATTTTTTATTTCTTTCTCTTATTGCCATTTAGAACTATATCAAATAAGAGTGGGAAAATGGACTTCCTTTATCTATTCCAATGTTCATTAGTAAAACTTCTGGTCTTTCCACATTGCACATGATTTTTGCTTTTTATTTTAGATAGAAAATTTTCATGTTATTTTTAAAATGACCCCTCTATGCTACATTCTCTATGTCATTTTTTTTAGCATAAATGAATATTGTGCTTTGTAAAGGTCTTTTCTGCATTTACTGAAATAATGATAGCATTTTGGATATTTTTTCATAACCTGATTAATTATGTTGGTTGTTTTTCTCATATTGAACTGTTCTTGTATGACTGGTTTAAACCCAACTTGGATATGCTGAATACTTTCTCAAATGAATTACTGTAACCTATTTGACAGTATTTTATTTGAAAATCATCAATCTCATTATTTACTATTAATTTACTATTAATGTGACATTTTCCCCAACTTTAGTTTATAAAAAAATTTATCAAGAACCTTTTTCTTAGTTTCTATCATTTTAGTAACATACCATGTCTTACTGATGCAGTATTTCCTTCAAGAAAATCAGTTTGCTCATCTATGTTTAAAGCAGGGAAAATAAAGGGCTACTAACCATCTTCAGCGGTCAGTGTCCTGGAACATTTATAAGGAAACTCAAAAACAAAGAAAGAGAGCCTAGATGACAAAAACTGTAAATAACTGCAAGCAGATACCAAGGAAGAACCAGACAAGAATAGTTAGGTCCTACTAAAAAATGTCAAAGCTAATGGAGGAGTAGAAAGTAATTGCTGAATCACAATCAGTTTTAGAGGGATGAAAGATGAGACCCACTGAATAATCAGGACAAGCTATAGCCAGGAACCAGGAAAACAGATCAGGCATATTCTCAGCTCAATTAGTTAAAAGGAAATAGCCTTATTCACCACTTCACAGCCTATACCTCTGTGTGGTTTCTTTTTAATAGCGTTGCTATGAGCCATGCCCTTTCTTGCCTTTTAAAGGGACTATATAGTTGAAATTTGGGGAGTGGAGAGGTGCCAGGGTGAGAAAGAAAGCTATTACCGATGTGAATCATATGTATCTTAGCAGAGAGCAGGTAAAGCCTCTGCTTCTCATCCATGAAGCGTACTGGAAGAAAGTACTTATACTTGGTATGTAAATTAACACCAATTTGTGGGAATATTTTTTTAAAGATCATCTATTTTAAGGTAACTTTCTTGGCTGTTATTTATTATTGATTTTATTAATTTTCATTTCCAAGTTGTTATAAGAGTTTCTGCTGACGCAAGTAAAAATAAATTGTATCCATTCAGGTCTCCAGAACAATAAAAATGCTTATATTTTTAATGGCAGAAGAGTAATTTTTCTTTCGTCATCAAAATTATTTCATATTCAAGGATTATTGCTCTATTTCTTCAGCCTCTACTCAGAAGCTCAATATAGATGGAAATAATTACATAAAACAGGAATTTGAAATTCAACTTTATCAGGATTAATGATGATGCACATTGGGTAAATGAAGAATGTTATAGATATTCCATTAATGGAAAATATTCATATTCTATTGTTTCTTTGAAAGGCTAATTTACAGTAAGAGTGAGCTGAAACAGTCTTTTTTCTTTTTTTCTTGAGAAATAATGAGTGAGAAGGAAAACTGGAGGCATCTAATTTATGACATTATAGTTATTGAAATCAACAGGCAAGTATCTCTAAAAAAATTAAAAAGGGGTTCCTTTTTGATATCTCAGTTGGACAAATTACAACGCTTTGAAATTGTTCACATTTTTCATTATTTAAAATTTTATGAAGTAGCATAAGAAAAGTCCTTTCTGAGGACTTTCAAAATGACTACAGATTAAGAAAATAGAAGTTATCAAAATAGTGTTTGTAATTTTAAAGTTCCTAAATATGAATTTCCTTTAAAATTCCAACGTGCTTAAATTTTTGAAAGTCTAAAGAAGTTTCTCAAGTGATATGTGTATGCATGTATATATACATCTAGGGCAGCTAAGTGGCACAGTGGATAGAGTGCCAGGCCTGGAGTAAAGAAGACTCATTTTCCTGAGTTCAAAGAAGCTTTCAGACACTAGCTGTGTGACGCTGGGCAAGGCACTTTACCTTGTCTGCCTCAGTTTTATAAACTATAAAATAAGTCAGAAGGAAATGGCAAATACTTTCAGTATCTTTGCCAAGAAAATTCCAAATAGGGTCACAGAGTTGGACATCACTAAAAACTACTGAAGAACAACTCTTTCTTTGTGTGTGTGTGTGTGTGTGTGTGTGTGTGCAGGCATATTGATGAAAAAGCAAAAAAATATATTTTTGACCAAGTATATTGGTGCATTCCTGTAATTCCTGTGGCTGTAGGGGCTGCAGCTGGCATACTGCTTAGGAATTCTGAATTGCAAAAGGGTTAAAGGCCATCCATTGTCTACACTAAGTCTTGAGCCAAGGTAGTGCTGTACCTTCACCCCAGGAGTAGGGGGACAATATATTTCTTAAGAACATGATAAACAGCCCAAATCCAAAATACATCCTGTTAAAAATTCCGTATCAGTCAGAAATGAAATTGGGCCCTTGAGTGTCGCTTGCATTTGCCGGCACTATAATAACTAGCCTGGACAAAATAAGGACAGAAAGAAAGGAAAGAAAGGATGGAAGGAAGGAAAGAGGGAAGGAAGGAAGGAAGGAAGGAAGGAAGGAAGGAAGGAAGGAAGGAAGGAAGGAAGGAAGGAAGGAAGGAAGGAAGGAAGGAAGAGAAGTGAAGAGAATCACTGTGCCCTATTAACCCTACACACATTGGAGAGTGTCAAATACAGGAGTTTGTTGCTTGCAGTGCATTGTAGAGTGAACACTTAAAAGGTAGGGAATAGCCTTGAGTTATCTTTAATGAAAACCTAGGGATTATAGTTAGGAGGGAAGGAAATAGTCTTTCAAGGTTTCCTTACTTCTTTGTTTGTTTGCAAGGCAAAATTTATAGTGTCAGAGCACTTGGGTTCTCATAAGATTCCACCCCCACACTGAAGTGGTATGGAGATGATTAAAGTACTAAAATGTGCATACGAAGCAGTAGATACTCAAACCCACTCTGACCCCTCCATTCCATGTAACAGAGAAGATAAAAGCTGTTTCTTTTCAGAGCTTCGGGTTAAAGATGTAAAAATTAGCCAACATGTAACTGTATAGCATAACACTCAGAGAGTGCTGAGAAAAGAGCAGGCAATGATATTCCAAACAAGCAATCAGAATGTGGCAGGGGAAAAAGAACCTCCTGAAAAATCTCCTCACTTAAAAACTTATCATCCTATTTGCTTTAGGATACTGTTCTGAACCAAGAGGCTCTTAAACATTTTGTGTGTCATATATTCCTTTCACATTCTGGTAAAGCCTATGAACCTCTTCCAAGAAAAATGATTTTTTTTAAATAGTAAAAGAAACGTTAAATTTTAGTTGCAGTTCAGTGAAAATAAAGATGTATTTTTTTTCTTTCCAAATTGCTAGACATATATCCATGGCCAAGAGGTCATGTACTCCAAGTTAAGAACTTCGATTCTAGATGACCTTATATTTCCACTTTCCCAGATCTTTTTCTATCCCCATCCAGATCTCCCTTCCACCTGCACTATTTCAATTATGAACATATTTTTATTCTCCATCACCTTCAAAAGGCCTTCTGGCCAAAGATTTTCCTGTCTCAGCTTTAGTGCTAGTAAAGGAACCCTTACTCTAGTAACTCTGGAGCAACATATGAGAAGATGCTAAAGTGAATGAAGAAATTCCAGTCCAGTGCTAATTGATTCTATAAAAGTCCATACATATACTGTCATAGCGGTTAAGGACAGATCATTCATGAAGTATGTTAAAACATATTTGCCTCTCATTTTGTAAACTAATTGTTTCGATGTCTTAGATTTCTATTTAAAATAGTTGCAAAACTTATTCTCCTACAGTATTGTTCTAAATAGAAGTCTGCAATTATCACTCAGTTATACTGCTTTGCAATCAGACAGCAAGGCACCACTGGCATTGCCCCCAGGAAAACATTTTGTTCAGATACCAATCAGGAAGATACTTTGACTCAATTTGTCTTACAACTAACATGAATTAATTCCCTATGTACTGAAGTGAGTGATGAGGATTCCCGATCAAACAGTCACTATGATTTCAGAAGAACTTTGTGAAAAGATAAGGTACCAACGTAACATTATTTATTTTCCTACTAACAAGACAGTAAAATTCAAGTAAGTATGGAAGGACATATTTAGATAATATAATACCTCTTACTAACTTCATTCTCTGAGGGCATGTTTCTCCATGGATACAAACCAATCTCTTAGAAAGATCCTTCAACTCTTTTAGTCCCTTAAGATATTTTTCAAAACTAGTAATGTAATGATTACTTAGTTTTAGAGTATATTCAGGTTTCCTCTTTTGAGTTTAAGTTGCCATGCACTGGATATTTCGAACATGATGTTCCACAGGAATGCGAATCCCTCTAACCCACCCCTCTTCAGAACTTCCCTAATTCTGTCTCAGGAAACAAAAATCTTTCAGTCAACGAACTACAGAACTATGGTATTACTCTTCATCTGTCTCCCTCACACTACATATCCAAACAGTCCCTAAAACTTTGCCTTGTATACCTGTTTAAAATATCCTAATCTGTTCTTTGCTTTTCTATTCACATGGCCGCTACATCATTTCAAAGTCTTCTCACCTCTCACCTAGTCTATTGCCATAGCCTTCTGACTGGTCTTCCAGCCTCACATCTCTTCCCCTTTTTCAATCCATCCTCCACCAAGCTGCCAAACTGATTTTCCTACAGTTCAAGTCTGATCATTTCACATACCTAATCAATAAACACCATTTCTCCCTCTAATGCCTCTAGGATCAAATAGCTTTTAAAATATTTCATAACCTGACCTGAACTCTATTTTTCAACCTTTTTAGACATTTCTCTGCTTCATACACTATGGTACAGTCTAACTAGACTGCTGGCTTTTCCTCAAAACAGCTTCCCACTGCTTGTGTCCTAGGCTTGAAATACATTCTCACCTAACCTCACCTCCGCCTCCACAGAATACCTTTTTTTCCTTCAAAACTTTCCAAGTGTCATCTTCAAGAATTTCCTGATCCCTATAGTTGCAAGTCACCTCCCTCTAAAATATTTATCTCGTGCTTATTTCATATATATTTTTATATGTAACTCAAGCCTTAAAACCTATTTGCATGGGAATCTCCTCATTGGTGCTGATCACGATGCTTGACACACAGTGGGTCTTAACAAATGTTTATTGATTTATTGGTGGAGATTGATTTCTCAATGATTTTGCCTGCTTGAAGGACAGAGTTGGTGAGAACTAGAGAAAAGAGAAATTTTTATCTTCTACCTTCCAGCTTTCTTTTTAAATCCCCGAAGAAAGACAAAGACTCTAAGAAGAAGACAATATGTAGAAGAGGTTGGCACTTTAATCAGGTTTCCATTCCCTGCTTACTATACTAGAGACCAAGGAATTTTCCTTCCAGTAAGATCTGGTTGAGTTAAAATAACATCACTCCTAATGGGAGAGTTCATTTATTCTATATATATAGTCTAGTATGTATTCGTATTTGTATATTTTTTCTAATTTCTCTTTTGTTATTGACTTGGATAAATAGGTTTATGTGCTGTTTACTATCTGTAGTCTTTGTGCAATTAGTATTGGTGGGAAAGAACTCAAGACTTGGAGATATAGTTAGGAGCACTTCTTTCTCATTAAGGGACAGCAACCAGGAGCATGGCTTAAACTAAAAATTATTTTCCCTAGACTAGCAATATTTAAGGGAGCAGATAGACACAATTCTAACGAATATTCTTCTCTTTAATGACAACAGAGTTGCCCTTCTCTGTATCTAAACTCCTGTTCCTCTCCTAGCAGATATCAATATCCCTTGAAGATAGGTAGGGAGAAAGTCTAGATATTTCTATTCTTGCCTTCCTGTGAACCACATGTAGACACACCTATGTAGCCTCACATAGCTTGTAGACTATGGTCAAAATACAACAAAGCACACCACCTCCGTGTGTGTGTGTGTGTGTGTACACTTATTTATATACATGTTATACCCCTAATACAATGCAAACTCTTTAAAGGTGTAATGTTAATTATGTTAATAAGAGTTATAGATCTTCCCCACCCATTAATGGGCCTGCTCAGTAAGAGAAGTTTGATTAGGGGAGATTTGTTTTGTAGAAAGGCCCACACCTTTTGTTAATTTCTAAAGAGGCACTGGTTCTCAAGGGTTCTGATGCCCTCAGACTCTGAAAAGTGCATATATACTCTGAGGTGAGGTTTTCTATTGGGGCTTACTCATTGGAAGTGTTTGTTTGGCCAGATGAGACTCTGGTTAGCAGCTAAGGAGCCCCCTGCCTTTGAAAATCCAAATGTTGTTGCTTCTCTCTTTGGTAACTATGTATGTATGTAATGGTGAGACAGTTGAATCAGTCTGTTAAGATGTGATATATGCATTGCTTATGGTCAGATAATTAGAAACCCTGTCTATTGGTCTTTATTTCTCTGAAGTTCAGGGAGCTGACTTTTTCCCCTGAACTAAGTGTGATTGAATAAAGTACATTGTTGACCCTTCAAAAGTTGCCTTTCCTTTTAGAAAATCAGATAAAAGAACCTGTGATAGCAGGCCATCCTGAATGTGTCAGGGTGCTTGCTGTTACAAAAGGCAAGAACTGCTTCATTTTTGTCTTTGCATTTCGAAAGTATGGTACCAAGTCTTATATATAGTAGACACTAAATAAATTCTTGTAGATAGATGACATGTTTTTGTTTGTTTCTTTTTGTGGTTGTTATGCTTGCTTCACAGATGCTTTCACGTAAGGGATTCTTAAATTCGGGTACTTGTAGAATGTCCTCTGCTGTCATTTTATTTCTTTCCTTAAAGCAATCGATAAATTGTATTCCAATTTCCAACAAAGCATAGTAAATAGCATGCTGGACTTAAAATCAGGAAGATATAGGTTCAAAACCTGTCTGATATTGTTGTCATTGTTATTTATCTTTCATGTTCAAAGAGGACCAGTGATATCATGGGTGATGTCTTGACTTGTGAGTGAATTGGATTTAAGTGAGGCAGAGTTGCACAAAGTTGTCAGTTTCACTCTCTCTTCCAGTCATCAGAACCCAATGACAAGACAAAACTTATGACTACTGGAGATCGCCCAGGATGTATGGATGACCTTGAAGGCTCTTCAATGTCTGACCAAGCTTTAAGCACTCCATAGCACCTCCTTCAGCAGCCTTCATGGTCATTGGAACAAATTGTTCTCATCCATTCATTCCACAGGGAAAATCTTTACATGCTTGGAGTAGACGTCTCCCTAACTCATTGATGGGCCTGGAGCCTGTCAGTTACCTTCACCCTGTGTTAGCCTATCTGCCAAAAAGGTTTTACCGGGATATAGCTGCTATGCGTGTTACAGCTTCTCAGAGCTACAGGTGAAAGTTGGGTGAAGGTGGACAACAAAGGTACATGAGCAGCCCTGAAAAGGCCTTAGCAGCCTTCACACCAGAGGTGCTAGTCCTCTCTGAATACTCCATATACCTATCTCTTACGTTTATTATCTATGTAACTGCAGGCAAGACATTCAAGGTCTCTGAGTCTTATGTAGCTTTTTAAGACCAAGTTCTAGACAGTTCTAAAATTGCTTCACTGGAAAGATTCCCACACCAACAAAATCATAAGACTTTGACATACTGACAGTCTAATTTCTCATTCATATGTTCAAATACATTAACAAGAACTAAAAGAAAAAAAATTATAAATGACAATATATGTAATGGTAAATGCATTATTCATAGCATATTAAAATATTTATATTAAAATATAAGTCACATTCTATTTTAATGTTACTGATTATGAAATTATGAAAATTATGAAATTCTACATTTATCAGAGTTTATATCATAGCATAGTCATTCTATATTTCTTTGTATTCTTCATATTTGTCATTTTATAGCAAAATAATCTTCTAATACTTTCAGGTACCACAACCTGCCAGCCATTCTCTAATCACTGAAATAGTTTGTTTCTATCTAAAATAGTATTGCCAGGAATATTTTTTATGTGGAAAGTTTTTTCTCTCAATTTTTAGAATATAATCCTGCAAGCAGCATCAGAGGAGCAAAGGAGAGAGCAATATTTATAGCATGTATTATATTGTAAATCAACTTTTCTTTCATGTAACTTGTTTTATTTTAGATCAATAAACAGTTATTTGCTTTTCTTCCCACTCTTCCAATTGAAAAGAGAAAAATAAGTCAGTATGAAAGCACTTGCAAAAATATACATGATCAATTAAAACAACTCACATTAACTATGTTCTAAAATCTGTCATATTTTAGTTTGTTACTTTTTATGAGACGTGGATATCGAGTTTCATCATTAGTCTTCTGTAATTGTGGTTGTTGATTCCATTGATAGGAGTTCTAAATCTCTCAAATTGTTTGTCTCTAAAAAATTGCGGTTGTATAAACCATTCTCCTGCTTCTGTTCACTTCACTGCATCACTTTTCTCAGATTCCTCTGAATTCACCCCTTTCATCATTTCTTATAGTGCATTCCATTCCATTCAGTATCCAAGGTCAAATCTTACCTCAGATATTTACTTGATGTGTGACTACGGAGGTCAATTAACTTCTGTTCATCTCAGTTTCCTCAAATGTAAAATAAGGAAATAACAATAGCACCTCCTGCCCAAACTTGTACCAGAGATGAAATGAGATATTTGTAAAACACATGGAATGTTGCCTGGCATATACCAGGTGCTTAATAAATGCTTGTTCCCTTTCCCTTTTCGTGTATCATACTTTTTTCAGCCATTCCCCAAATGTTGGGTACTCCCCTTAGTTTCTGGGTTGTGTTTTTTTTTACCACTATGAAAAGAACTATGTGTATATATATATACATGTATACACACATACATATGTACACACATATATACATGTATATACACATACATACATATATACACATACATCATATACATATACACACATATATATGTATATAAGGATCCTTTCCCTTTCTTTTTCTGATTTTTTTGGGGGGCTAAAGGACTAGTAGTGGCAGTACTGAGTCAAAAGGTATCAAGAGTTAATGACTTTGGAGGGGCATAGTTCCAAATTGTTTTCTGGAATAACTAGATAAATTCACATCTCTACCAATAGTGCATCAATGTGACTATTTTCCCACAACCCCTACATTTCTAATTTTCCATTTTTTAATCACCTTTGCCAACTTGATGGTGTTAGTCACAAGAATGAATCCTAAAACCTGAAATAGTTTTAGAAAGAATTTTATTAGGTCATTTGGCAAAGAGTCAGAAAAATGCTTGACTCCCTTCCAAGTTTCTGTGAGGTTTACATTATATAAAGTTTAGACAAAGTGTCCAGACAAGGGTGAAAAGGACATTTATCTGATTGGCAACACACAGGCAGCTATTGTTCAGTTGTTTCAGTCGTACCCTACTCTTCATGACCCATTTGGGGTTTCCTTGGCAAAGGTATGAAGATAAATTTCCTTCTTCAACTCATTTTATAAATGCAAACAAGGTTAAGTGACTTACCCAGGATCACACAGCCAGTGAGTGTCTGATTTGAACTCATCTTCCTAACTGCAGACTCATCGCTCTATCTACTGAGCCACTACCTCACATAGATAGTAGGTAAATTCTTAGAGAAAGGAAGATTTTGATTAATTTAGCAAGTAAGTATGAATATTTAAACTTGAGGGACTTTAAACAAGTTTTGATTGTACCCAAAACATATAGCGAGAGTACTCAAAACAAGCATTAGGTGGGATCTAAGCATTTCTTACTGCTACCCTATAGAGCGTCTCTGTGGTTGTTGGCTTGACCTTTCCCGTAAGCTTTGGGTTAAACAGTTTTGTAGCCACAATATTAATAAATGACAAGAAATAATTTTGTTTATAGTGGGTGTGAGATGGAATTTCAGAATTTTTTAAATTTGTATTTGTCTAATTATTTTGATTTGGAAATTTTTCCTAGTATTGTTTTTTGATAGGCTGGACTTCTTCCTTTGAAAATTGACTACTAGTCATATTCTTTCACTATTTATCAATTGCAGAATGTCTTTTATTTTATAAATTTGATTCACTTCCTTATAGAATTTTCCTCAGTTGTTTCCATTCCCATTTTAACTACATTTTCTTTGTGCAAAAAATAAAAGCTTTTAATTGTTATATAATTAAAATCGTTGATTCAGTTGCTATCCTGTGATCCTCTCAATTCTTTTCTGCATCTTAAATTCTTCACATATCCATAGATGTGGTAAGAAATTTCTTTTTTGTTCATCTAAGCTATTTATGAAATGTCCCTTTATATCAGTCTTGGATCCATTTGGAACTCATTTTGATATATTGTGTAAGATATCAGACTTAATTTCTGCCAGATTTTTCCAATATTCCCACATTTTATAGAATGCTGAGTTCCTTGTCTAGCAACTAAGTACTTTGGGATTATAAAAAAATAGACTTCTAAGTTTCTTTATTCTTTATGTTTTGTACCTTATCTCTTCTACTGATGAGCTCTCTTTTTATCAAGTACCAAATTGTTTTCATGATAACTGCTTTGTAACATAATTTGAGATCCCATCTTTCCCAGCAGGTTTCATCCTCTATCATCCTTTCTTTCTCACCAATCTTTATTTTCTCCTTATCTTCTCCTTAGATTGTTTCCCTACTGCCTACAACATAGCCATGTTTTTTTCAGTCCTTTTCATCCCACTACAAATATCACATGACTCTTACTTCAAGTACCACACTCTCCCAACTGAAAACCTTGCTTCTTCTTTCACTAAAAAAAAAAAATAAGGCCTTAGCTAAGAGCTCCCTCTTCTCCTTTCCTCCTTATCTCACATTACTCAGATACATTCTACTGTTATCCGCTCCTTTGCCCTTATCTCACATGAAGAGGTTGCCCTTGTCTTCACCAAAGTAAAACACGCACAAGTGATTCCATTCTATCCTATTTTCAACAAATTCCCTTCCATCATCTCCACTCTCTCACTTACCTTCAGTTTCTCCATGTATACTGCTACTTCTTTACTGCCTGTGTCTCCCTCATCCTCAGAAATCATTCACTTGATCTATCCGTTCTGCCCAAATTCCACTATAGGACAGTTTTCTAGACCGTCCTGGCTCAAGAGTAATTATCAATAGTAACTATTGCTGTTTACCTCTCAGCCTGATTTAGTTATTTTTCTTTGCCTCATTAAAGGGGTCATCCCTTGACTACAGGTCTAATCACTGAATGGGCATTACCTCACCCTAAGTGAGTACCAAATGGGCCTTCACCTAAAGGAATCAAGGTCTCCTAGTGCATCTTGGATCATCTCCAGTCATCCTGATGAATATCTGGTCACTGGATTCAGATGGTTCTGGAGGACAAGTGAGGCCGGTGACCTGCACAGCCTTCCCTCACTCAGAACAAAGTCAACTGCAAGTCATGTCATCGTTTCTCTGATGGCATGGTCTTCTTTGGCAATGAAGGACAAACAAAACAACCATTCCTGTTAGCTGTTTTTCTATACATCTACTCCCTGTTTTTTGTGACTCAACTCCTTGAATATGTTTTCTTCAAGCCATGCCTCTTCATCCTCTTCTTAATTCTCTGCAGTTTGCCTTCCAACCTCATCATTCAACTGAAGAACATTCCCACGTGGTAAGATAGAGATTCTATAAATGGTTTGGTGAAATTTACATAGTATGTAATCTAGAGAGACTTGGTGCTTAGAGACATCACTCATTGCCTTAGTGAAACATGAATCATAGCTCCTTGGGGTGAGAAGAAATGTGGTAAGGAATGAACCCACAAAAGAGATTTCATGAGAAATGGTGAAAAATTGATCATGCAGGAGAGCAAGGGGAAGCAATTAACTGCAGATCCAAGGACATTAAAAAAACCACTATGGGCCAATAATACTATTCTCTCTATCACCTTTATGAATTGGCATTTCTAAGAGTGAGATACAATAGGTAAAATGTGACAAGGGAACAAGACTTATAAGACAATAAAATAGTAACTGTTTGGAAGAGAGAACTCAAAACAAATACCTTAGAAACTGTACTTCCATGAGTAACACAGAAACTAAAGAAAGATACGATACGTAAAAAGGTTCTTGATTCAAAGAAAAAATGCTCATAATAGGTAGAAGGGGAAGATGATTAAGAGAATAATAGAAAGAACTTTTTAGTGCATGATCTTTTTGATATGTTCCAGTAGCCTCTTTGCTAATACACACACACACACACACACACAAAATTTGGCATCAATATTCTTTGGAGATATTGGTCTATAGTTTCTGTGTTTTTATTCACCTTGATTTAGATATCAAGAATATTTGCATCATAAAAAGAATTCATTTGGTAATGTCTCATCTGGTCCTGTTTCTATATTTGCATAACATAGAATTTGTTTTTCTCTGAAGATGGAATAGAATTCATTTTTATTCTAATCCTACTTTTGTTTCTTTATACGTTATCTAATTTCTTTTTCTGAAGTTGGTTTATTTAAATTCCCTATTCTATTTCTCCTTATCTAGACATTTTTAAATACATGAATACCTTTTTCACTTAAATATCACTTAAATAAATATCATTTAAATAAATTCACTTAAATAAATTTAACTTAAATAAATCAGTTTAACTGACATGTATTTGGTCAAAATAATTTCTAATTATTTTCTTTGTAATTTGTGAATTATCTAATCTCATTTGTTCTTCATAACTTGTTTTCTGTCATTCTTTTAACTAAATGAGGCATTTTACCTTTGTTATTTAAAAAGAAGTAGCTCCTAATCATCTATGAACTTCAATTTTTGCTTTCAATTTTGTTTCTTGTTTATTTATTTTATATTTGTTAGGTTTATCTAGCTCTCAGAAGGGTATATTGGGGTCCTCAGCTATCATAGGTTTACTGTTTAATTCTCCCTATCATTTGTGCATCTTTTCTTTGAAGTATTTAGATGCTATTCCATTTGGTACATATATGGTTGATATCGATAAAAATTTATTTCCTCTGTTACTTTTCAGCATAAAGTATTTCCCTTGATCACTTCTTTAATCGTTTATTTTTCTTGTTGTCTTGTTTCAGATCAGGATTGCTACCCCTGCTTCACTGAGGTTGGTTGAAGCATAATAGATTTTGTTCCAGAACATTATTTTAGCTCTGAGTGAATCACTATGTTTCAAGAGTATTTCACATATACAATACATTATATGATTCTCCTTTCTAATTCATTCATACTTTTCCATATTATGGATAACTTTTATCCCATCATATTCACAATTTTTTGTTTAATTAATTAATTCGTTGTGTTTTCTCTTTATACTATACTCTCATAAGTTCTCCTCTCCTTGCCTCCCATTCCTCTCTTTATAAAAAGATAAAGGTGAGAAAGGAGAAAGCTCATCAACAGTGATCTATTCTTGATGTAATCACATCTTCTCCCTTAATCACAAGTTCTTTGCCCAAACCCAGTCATATGTTCTTATCTCTCTATTTTTTTCCTTTTTAAAATTACTTAAAATTAAAATTACAAGTTAGAGTTTTACACATGCCTACTTTCTTCCTGAAAGGACAGCAGGGCATGGAGTCTCAGTCCTGAAGACATATCTTCCTGAGTTCAAATATGGCCTGAGACACTTACTGTGTGACCCTAGACAAGTCACTTAACATCATTTGCCTCAGTTTCTCATCGATAAAATGAACTGGAAAAGGAAATGGTAAACCATTCCAGTATCTTTGCCGTAAAAACATCAAATGGGGCCATGAAGAGTCAGAAATGACTGAAATACAACATATTCCTCCATATCTCTCCCCATTTCCATTCTTTCTAGTTTTCCTGTTTAATTAAATGTATTTCTACATCCAATTCTCTGTGTGTTGTCTATGATCTACCAGTCTTTGACCAACTCAAATGAAATTGAGGTACACGTGACATCTATTCCTATCCCCTTTCCTCTTTGTTTTCTTCTACTTGAGGACCCTGTAAGAAAATAAGTTCTTCTATCATTCCTACGTCTTTTTTTTAAGGCTGTATAAAACTAAAACTACTCCCAGGCCATCAGTATTATTTAACTCCTTTTTGTTTATCTTCTCACACACCCCATTTATGTGAACTAGTACATTCTTCACTCTTCTCATTTTTTCCCTATTATCTTCCTTTATTTCTCTCTTTTCTTTCCATTCTCAGAACTACAGTCAAAATATCACCCTCACAATGTCCTTGGTCCCCTTCAAAATGAAGGATGGACCACAACAAAATAAAACTAACCAATAGGACACACCTTGTGTATCTTTTTTTTTATTCCTTCAGTGACAATTGAGGACAGTGTAATTCTAGAGTTATAGTTACATCTTCTCCCTCATGACAATTTAAGTCCTCAGTCATCATTTGATTGTTTCTGATAACTCACCTATATTTATCTTTCTAGGTTTGTTATAGACTGTTTTAAGCATAAAAGATTCTACCTAGATCTTTATTTTCCTCAGGAATGTTTGAAAGTCCTGTATTCTGTTTTTCCCCTGTAGCATTATGCTTAGTTTTTATAGGACAAGTTATTATAGGTTGTAAGTATTTTTTTAAAAATTGCCTTTTGATACATTGTAATCCAAGAGCTTTTCTTGAGAAAAGTTCAGTATAGCCCTTTGTGATCCCTTCTGTTCTTCCTTTGTTTTTTCCAATTGCTTGGAGTATTTTCTTAACCTCCAAATTCTGGACATTGTTTATAAGATTCCTAGGTGTTGTCAGTTTGGGGGTTCTTGTAGTAGGTAAACAGTATATTCTTTCTATTTTCACTTCACTTTCTGCTTCTAACAAACCTAGTCAATTTTATGATTTTTTTTTAAACATTTCATCTGGAATTTTTGTATGTTTTTTGTACTCAGGAAATTTTATGATATCACCCTGATCTGTTTTATAAGCAAATTTTTTTTTATATACCACATGTATTCTAATATTTAAGTCCTTTAGTTAGGTCATTTTTTTCTGACATAGCTTATATATAGACTCTGGAGGTTCTTACCATAATTCTCAGTGATTCAAGTCCCCACACAATTTCTCCCTCAGGATTCTAGGGAGACCCCAGGGAGTAGTGAAGTTATTCTAATGCAAAAGGCTCATGAATTCTAGTGTGTATTCCCCCAACCTCAATAATTACTACTTCAATTTCATTTAGTCAATTAATATGAATTAGCTTTTAGAATGATATATTTACTGAAAAGATAGAGTATGGATTATTATTATTTGTTAATATTGTCTGAATCTATCTTTATGTGACCAGAAATTGCTTGAACCTAGAATGTCACCATGACCTCAGTAATTCTCCAGAAGTTCTGGAGATGGCTAGAAGGAATTTTGGATTCTCTCAGATCTTTGATCCACCCAACGCATTCTTGTTTTGGGTTCCCCTTGTGTTTGATATTGTCTAAATTTTAGTGAATATTTACATTTATTCATATCCATTTTATTCTACCCTGTTTTCAAGTTACTTTCTTGGCAATGCTTAACTGTATACTTGTTTTTGTGCAGGCAACCTGATCTAAATCGTATATAATGTAAACTTTCTAGAGCCTAGACAAGAGGGAGCCATGCCTCCTTTTCCAGATTGCTTTCCTCTACCAAATGATCTAATAAATTTCTTTCTAAAAATATTTCAAAATGCAAAAAGATATCTCCAAGTAGGGACACACTCTATCAACTTCTTCCCTGGGGAAAATGGATTCAAATGGCTCCAAAGCTGTTGTCCCACCAATTCATTTCTGAATTCAGCATAACCAATGAAAAAGTATCCTTCTTGCTGCAGGATATTGTGTTTCCACTCTAGGGTTGGTCCATTATTGGGCTAGATCCAAAACATCACTCCCCGGAGCTCTGCGCGTTTCGCTTTGCTTGGCAGACAGTAAACTCTGGGATGGATTCAAGTTCCTATACCTCCAGTGCTCTTCAAACCTTTCAAAATTCATAAGACCTTGTACCAAAGGAAAAAAAGACACAAGTATGGGGAAAGGTCATGCACTTACATTCCTCATGGACTGTATGGAGAGCCGAAGGTTCAAGTCCTCTCTCTCTAACTAGGAGCTTATAACATCTTGTCCTCTTCTCTCGCTAACATAACCAATAAGAGAAATCTATTTGACTTATTGTACCTTTTACATTGCCTTCTGTTGATGCTCCATTCTGACTCAGTGGCCAATCAAAAAGTGTTTTTCTTCACAGAGAATAGGAAGCAATCAGAGAATGCCTGTGAAAGCTTGGAAATGGAGGTCCAAGTGGCCCCACTTCATTTCCTCATGAATTTGCAGAAGTAGGCCAACCAAATGTGCATGCTATCAGGACTTGGAAGTCATTGACCATTCCCCTCTCATAGTCCTTATGTCTTAGAATCATTCGGTGCTATTTGCTTAATTCTGGTTTTCAGAGTGGCCAGTATTTGGGTAAGATTTTCCATTGTTCCTCCAATTTTTCTCAATTTCATAGCATTTGAGGTGCTCAGTTTCTTCCATTTACTCTTTTTTGGTGTGTGGGGGGGATTTTAAATAGTTTCTTTATTGAATTATCCCTAATCTAGAACAGGGACCTGAAACTGGACCTTAAACCATGCCCTGCTCTTGGTTTGGAAATACTTGAAAAAAGGATCTTTCATTCTTTTCCACTGTGTGTGTGCATCCCTGACATAGTAGGCACTTAATGAATGATTATTGATTAATCAATTGCTGTATTTTGTGCCCTTGAATAGAAATCAGATAAAGCAGAACAATGGGGCAATCGATAAGCATTTATTAAGTGCTTACTATATAAGGGTTGCACACACAACAAAAAAGAATGAAACTATCCTTACTTTCAATAAGCTCAAGAAATAGAGAAGGGCATAGTCAGAGCAGTGACCATGGTAGGGAAGTAATTTAATTTCCCTGACCCTCAGTTTCCTCTTCTGTAAAATTGGGATAATTGGATTTCCAATATTCCAATCATGCATTGGAGGAAGCAATGAATTTCAACTCAGAGAACCTGGGTTTAAATCGTCACCTCATTTCTCTCAGTTTATTTCCTCATCTGTAAATTTAGGGGGTTGAGCTAGATGTCTTACAATGTCATCCAGGTCTAAATCTATGATCCTTTGGGGGAGGGGAAGGAAAGAAGGGTTCCATAAAATGTAAAAAATGAAATAAACTGAAAGAAGTATGTACTACTATAATAGACGATCTTTACCATTTTTTGCAATTCTAAAATCTATAATTCTTTTCTTTAACTCAAAAGAGACTACAAGCATTTACTTTAGAATCTGCTCAAATAGAATTCTTTCACATTTCCCACTTGACCCCCTAAGTCATTGTACATACTTTGTGTTCAAAAATTCTCTCTCTCTTTCTGCTCATACACTCAGAATAAATTTAAAAAAAGAATAAAATAGTATTGAGTTTAAGAAAAAGAAGAAAGGGGAGGAAAAATCTTTTCAGATCTAGAGGTTTATATTTGTGCTATAATTTGAGATAAAGACACTCAATCTTGCCTGTAGATTCAGTTCAGGTTGAATGCCTTCTGTCAAGATGTTAAGTTTGCTATCCCCTTGTGATATATAACTAACAGTGTTCAGGGGCTCAGCCCATCATCCTTTCTTGCCACTTGGCCTCATTTACTAAAAGAATCTGGAAGAACCAATCATGGAGAAAGAGGAAACTCAGAGTGACAAACCCAACATGAAAGTAAGGTTCTCTCAGGCCTCTGGTTTGTCAGACTTACTTTTCATACTGGCTAAAACAAAACACAATGTGGTTGGGCTAGGAGCTGCAGCTCCTGTACTTGCTTGCCTGTCCCCAGGATACTGTTTGTTTTGTTTTCATTTGAAGCTATCAGTAGGTGTGGGTGATTTAGGTTAAATGAGTCTCCAGTGGTCAAGTGCTTACTCAAAGGCCAGACCACAAGGATCAGTAGAATAGTTATTTACCATAACCATATACAAAACCACAGGCAGCAAAGGTTCCCTCAAATACATCTGAGACATTGTATATCTCTTTATTAAAGCCTGTCAGTGTTTGTTATGGGGCTGTTGGCCTTTGTATTGCAAGTAAAACAAGTTCGTGCAGTAAAGAAGCAGGCACAAGTGCAGAAACTCAGCCTGGCAGGTGATGAAACCTACCTGTCCTTTCCCTTTCATTCTGGAATTGTGGTCAATGACACTTTTTCATTTGTGATTGCGATTCCTCAATGATGGATGACTGGAAATTAATTTTAATTATTCATGAGTAAAGTATTCATCCTATGCGACTTCTCCAGTCTCCTTCATGCTAATGAAAATAACATATATGATGATCTATTACTTTCAAGTGCTCGATTTTTAAGGTTTGTATTGAGAGAACTTAGAGGCTGAATGCTATTTGGACTTTTAATACAGAGTTGTTGAGAAAGTAATGCAGTTATCAACCGTTAGGAAATTTTTGAATTAGGAAATACATTCAGCTTATGCTATAAGAAAATTTAATCTAAGGAATCTGGAATTACTGATAGATAGGGTCAGCACGGGATAGGCAAAGTAGGTGTTTAGTCACCTACTATGATCAGAGGGTCACTGAATACTTACCCCTGTCCCACATGAAAGTGCACTATTATAGACTGAAGTTAGCATCACTGTCTCGTCTCTTTACAATGCAAATTGCTTCAAAATAGCAGTAGGGTACATTTCCCAAATATACTCTGGTTGTTGCGGCTGCTGCTGCTACAGATTGTGTTAGGTAAAAGAATACCAAAATACAATTGGGTATTGTATTGTTTTGGGTAAACTGTTCCCTCTACCAGGAATGCATAGCCCCACTGGTTCGATTCCTTCTTGTCCTTCATGGCACACCTGAAATGCTCACTCTCGTGAGGCCTTTGTTTTCTCCTATTCCTCCTCCCAGAATCCATCTTCCATTCTCTGGACTGCCATAAATAGCAATTTTAAATCCTGTTTAGAATTACAGTAATTGATGAGATTGTTTTTTCTTTCCCTACAAACTTATCTTCTCTATTAAGTTCCACGTAGGGAGTGGGACTGTGTCTTAGTCTTCCTTGTATCCTCCTCAGCTCTTAGTCAAGTAAGAAGGGTGTTTGGTGTCTCCTGTAACACTCTCCTTAGAAAACAATACACACAAATAATTCATATACATTATACTTAGAATCTAATATTTATATCTCTCACTATTACAGCTGAAATTCATTCACTTTTACATTGATTTCATTCTCTAAGGTTCCGAACATGCCCACGGTTCTATTTTTTTTCTTGTGTGGAGACTAGGGGGAGCTTGATATCTTTGGGGGAAGGGAGGAGGAGACAGGACTTGTACCCAGGAAGCACAAAACTTTGTCAGTTGGCTAAGAGATATCCACCTAAAGGAGACATTCTAGTACTCATGTCCTCCCATAGATAGATAAAGGTTAATGTTTGGAACATAATCAGTCCTCTGGATATCCACACTTAGGCAACTACACCTAAACATATCCTAACTTAAATAGAGACAAACTTTAACTCAACTTTTCCCACTTTCTCACACCCATTCTACACTCTCATCATTTCTATTGCACATTCATGTCCAATTCAATCTCAACTTCTCGCTCTCGCTTTCATATGTTCTCTACAACATACAATAGTTGGCACCGCAAATACCCAGAGACTGGATGGTCTAACATCATGCTAACCAGCAATTTTCAAAACTTCTTAAACATCAGTGGAATTCAAAGACGGAATCTACAACTGTAATCCACTACATTTTCGGACTACTTTCTTCCCAATGCCACCATTCCCAGACTCACTCTGTGCTGGCTATGCATTTATCCCTTCCACATCACAACTTTCCCCAATGGGGTTTCAATATATTGCAAGTTGCTTAAGAAATTTAATGTTTTGGGGAGTTTTTGTGGAAGCTGCAGATGACAGAACCTATGACCAAATACATAATCCAAATTTTACCGTTAGATAAATGCCCCATAAAAGAAAAAGAAAAAAATCATCCTTCTTCACTGGTACGAAGGGAGTGTGGGAGAAGGGGTGAGAGAACACTGTGCCCTTAACCCTATCCCTTCTGCCCCCATTTGAATGGGTAACCTTATTGTATAGAAGGAACTAGCAAGCTCCAAGTCCTACTCTCATGCGCACTGCAAACCACCATTGCCCTAGAAGAGCAGGTGTTCCTTGTCTATTCCTTTTTCTTTCATCCCCTTAATGCTCTTAAACATTGACAACACCCTGCTGCTGTTTCTTCCACTCATTCATCCTGGCTGAGTTAAGTCGCCTAAATGTCACAGACACTAGCTCTCTTCTTACCTCCTGGTCTCTCTAAGTGCCACTAATACAATTAGAATGACACTCTTTGAAACAGCCTTTACAACAGAGAGGGAGGGAATTTTCCTTCTATTGCCTCTTCAGTCCTGCCAGAATCCAGTCTTCAGAAGCAGGGTCTTCCACTGAGGAAGACTTAATAGGTGTTTATTGAATGAATGTATGGTTAATTGATTTACTCACTAAAACACTTTAGTGTCAATTATTTAACAGATGCTTGTTGTACTCGTGACAAAATTTAGGAGGGAGAATTGAGGTAAAATATGAGGGAAAAAGTGCAGAAAAAAGGAAGGTGAGGGGTCTGATTGTAAACCTTTACCTACTCCAGATCCTAAGTTCTCCTTAGTTTGACATCTTCTCTGGGTCGCTCATAAAAGGAAATACCCATAGCAACTGCTGCTGGAGAAGCATAAAATTCTGGATCACTGAGGTCCTCTGCTCTTCCTAAGTATCCTACCCAGGACTTGTACTCTACAGGTAGGAGGACCATTGGAAGAAGGGAAAAGAGAAGTTAAGTGCAGTTCTAACAATAGACGATGTTGGCAGCTTCCTCCTCCAGCTGTGGTTCGAACTGGTTCAATTTTTATCTTCACTGTTGTATTAAAATAAGCCCATTTCCTTTCCCATCTCTGAAGCCATCTAGTTTCAAAGACAGTCCAAGATCCAGACTAGGCAGCTCCTTCAGGGGAAAGAGAAGCAAAAATCTTAGGATCATAGATTTAGAGCTAGAAGGTATCAAGCTCAACCCCTTCATTTTATTGATGAGGAAACTGAGTCTCAGAGAAATTTAAGTAATTTTCCCAGAGCCACATAGCAACTAAGTCCCTGAGATAAGATTTAAATCTAAGTCTCCTTAACTCAACTTCTTAACTCAAATGCTATCTACTGCCTTTTGCTACCTAAAGCAATGTTGAAAACTCCTGAGAAAGGGTATATTTATTTGTAAAATATATATACTTACATACTCAGGAGTATGTATTCGTATATGGTAACGAGTAACAAAAAGGGATTACAGTGTGTAAAGATGCAGAAAAGTAGTTTGGTACAGAAGGCACCTCATACTATTACCCAAGTGCCCTCATTGAGTCATCCATAAATGCCCTAGTGTGGTTACGTCCAATGGAAAATTCTTTGGTTGTACTCATGAAACCTGGGTTCAAATTCCACCTTTACAGGTGATATTGACAACCTGTATAATATTGAACAAGTCAACTTAACCTCTCTAGATCTCTGTAAAATGAAGAGGTTGGACAAAATGCTTTAATTTTCTTGCAGTATTAAATTCTCTGAGTCTAGAGATTCTAGAAATTTTAGAAATTCTAAATTCTCTAGAAATCCCAAGCATTCCACTAAAATTATGTTTCTCTAGTTGCTTAAGTGGATAGTTAGGTGTCAAATATGGGTAAAATGCCAGAGGCTTGAAGTCAGGAAAACACACCTTCCTAAATTCAAATCTGATGTCATACACTTACTAGCTGTGTGACCCTGGTCATTTAACCCTCCTTACCTCAGTTTCCTCACCTACAAAATAATCTGGAGAAGGAAATGGCAAACTATTCCATTATCTTTACCAAGAATACTCAAAAACAGGACACAGAAAGTCAGACACAACTGAACAATAACCTGCTGAAGTACAAACAAAAGTGACCTTCTTTGAAACATTTCAATAATTTAAAATATTTCCTAATTAAAAGAAGAATTAATCAGTGATACAAATTTAAAAAACATGAAATATAAAGTGATATAATATGAGTTCACTTTTAAAATGGAGCTATTCTTCTAGAAATAAAAGTCCTCATTGACTGAGGAATGCTCAAACTAATTGTGGTACATGCCTGGAATGGAACATTACTGCACCTTAGAAATGAATATGGAGATTTTAGAAAATAATGAGAATTTACATGTAGTGAAACAGAGTAAAAAAGCAAAATCAGGGACATAAAACGCACAATAACTACAAAAATGGAAATGGAAATGACACAGCAAGTAAAAAATGAAACTAAATGCTGTGAAATTATGATGACCAGATTTGTTCCAGGAAAATATGTGAGGAAATGAAATTCTTTGCTTTCTTTGAAGAGGTGAGGAGGAGACTCTGGGTATGTATGTTCCGTCAAAGCATTTTATTATTTAGTTTTGCTTATGTCTTTATTTCTTATTCTTTGGCATAATGGATGGCTTAGTGCAGGGCTGGGCAACCTGCAGCCTCAAGGTCACATGTGGTTTTCTAGGTCCTTGGGTGAGGCCTTTTGACTGAGTCCAAGTTTTACAGAAGACATACTTTCATTAAGGGGATCTGTTCTGTGAAGTTTGGATTCAGTCAAAGGGACTCCCTTGAGGACCTAGAGGGACGGCCACATGTGGCCTTGAGATCACAGGTTCCCCACCCCTGGCTTGGTGCATAGGGGAATAGATGAGTGCTATAACAGCCAATAAGGATAATATAAAAACAAAACATGTCAATAAATATTTTTAAAAATAAAATGGAGCTATTCTCACCTTTCTGAGTTTTGCCTGCCCAGTCTAAGGAACTGAGGTAGGAAAGATAAGTTAAATCCAAGAAATACATGAGTAGCCTTACTTAAGTGAATTTTCATTTGCAATCATCACTGAAAAGATGCTAACAAGTAACACATTTTTCTTTTCACATATAGGATGACTATTTATTTCCTCTGCATACAAAACGCACAGCATTGGTTGATAGAAAAACTTAAACAAGAAGCAGTAACTTATAACTGCTATTATACTCTCCTGGGAGATTGATTCTTAAAACATCGAGACATGATATGGTTAGTAGGACTGCTGAAAAGGCGTTTTCTGTTGCTCTTTAGCTGGGCACTATCCAAACAACTCCCTCTAGGTCCATTTTCTCTGGCAAGTCAGGCCAGGCCTTGAGCTCATCTTCCTGTCAGGGGTCATCCTGATATGAGGGGTGTCAGGGCACAAGGAATACTTTTTAAAAAATAAGTTTTCATCTACTTTCAGGTGTATAAGGGCTAATAAGATCAAGGGAGAGAGATCAAGACAGAGAGAGAGACGACAGACAGACAGAGAGAGAGAATGGAACGGGAAGGAGAAAGAGAGGGAGAGAAGAAAAGAGGCAAAAAGAGGAGGAATAGAGAAAAAGATTGTGACTTAGAGGAAAGAGCACTGGATTTGAATGTTTGCCTGCTGACTATTGTGCAACGTCCTTTAGCTCACTTAACCTTTCTGATCCTTAATGACCTTACCTATAAAAATAATTACTAATAATTTATGTTAAAGAGTTATACTAAGAAAAGTAGTTTGTAAAAAAGAAAACAATTATACATATATGTTGCTTGTTGTCTCTGCCACTAGACTGTGCGCTCCTTGAGGGCAGAAGCTGTCTTTAGAATTCTCGTATCCTGGGTGTTTAACACAATGTTGGGCAAATAGGAGGCATTTGATAAACACTAATTGCCTGACTGACTAAAGTGCCATATAAAAAAAAAAAACAGTTCTCATTTATAAAGAGCTAGAAAATTATTGGTTTTTTTGGTTTTGGTTTTGTTTTATTTTGTTTTGTTGTTTTTTTTTTCTGGCAGCTAGGTGGCAGAGTAGATACAGTGCTCAGTTTAGAATCAGGAAGATTCCTGTTCCTGAGTTCAAATCTTGCCTCCGACACTAGACGGGTGACCCTGGGATGAGTCATTTAATCCTGTTTGCCACAGTTTCTCATCGGTAAAATGAGCTGGAGAAGCAATGCAGACATTCCGTTCCAAAAACTTTACCAAGAAAACCCCCAAAATGTGTCACAAAGAGTTGTACCTGACTGAAACAACTGAACAGCAATGAGAAGAAAGCTTTCCAAAACATTATCCTTTAAAAAAAAACTGAGAAACACCTAGTACCAATATTGTTATTATTTTCCCATTTTACAAATGAGGAACTGGAGGCAAAATGGATAAAGTGACTTGCCTATGATCATACAGCTAGTTAAGTGCTACACCAGCATTCAGACCCTACTACAAGGTCACAGAGCTTCTCACCACACCATGCTGTCCTTCCAGTAGCAGCAGCCAAGGATTTGGATGGGCCTAGAAGTAGATATTCAAGAATATGATGACAAATATTCTTGAGTTATCGCATGACAAGCCTCTGCCAATAGGAATAAATTTTCTGTGCAAACTCTCCTAGAGGATAGCTACATTTGATGAAAGGATTTTTATTTTTACTTTTAGTGTCAAAGCTAAATACAACCAGCTCGTGATTATTTGTGCTAATGGACTTATATCGCCCATGTAAGAGAAAACCACAGATAATTCAGAGCCTAACAGTTTCAATTTCCTTGGCTAATGGATAGTGCAGTGGAATTTCTTTCGCCAGCTCTCCTTTCCTTTGCCTGCCCTCCAATGGGGATATTAATGATCAGTGAGTGCAACAGCAAGCAGGGGCAGAGGGCCTCCAGCAGCAAGAGCAGCCAGGTAGCGTGTGCCCGAGGGATGAGCCACTCTATATATGCAAGAAGAAGGGGTTTCAATTACTTTCCATTTACTTCCTAAGAAAATATGATATTGTCACCAAATTCTCATCACTTCATAAAAAGAAAAATAGAAAAATATTACTGAATTGGAGAATTGATGATTTGAGGAACAGACTTAATGGACATGATCTGAGGAATCAAAATGATGGAAATCTAGGCATGTTTATTCTCTCAGAGAGCTTTTCACCAGTGAAGCAAGAAGTTGATTCCTTTTTCCATCTTTCTTTTTGTCCATACCATGTTTCTAGAGTCATTGGACACCACTAGTTAGAGGCCAGACACAGGCTGCTGGGGTAAGACAGTTGGGCAGAATATAAGGGGAGGTTCAGGCAAGAATCCTCCATAGTTGGAAGTAATGACCCTGCCTCGGGAATGCTGTGGTTACATGAAAAGTCTCTTTATCACAGTTACATCTATCCTCTTGAGTATGGATTAGTCATTCAACTGAGGATACTTTAATAAATTCAAATAAGATAGAGTATTCAGGAAGTCTACATTTAAAAAAATAATAACTCAGGATGTTAAGACATTGCATACAATTGTAACAGCTTCAACCTGACCTATTTAAATGGGTTGTCCAATTTTTCAGAAGCGGGGGAGTGAGGAATTGATATTGACTTTGATTGCTCTAATTCCCTTAACCAATGTAAAGTACTGGCCACCACAAGGAAGCCAACACAGTACTGAACTGCTTTAGCCAGCAAACACTTATTTCTTGTCACATAGAAAGAGATGATTGACAAGGTTAACACCAATTTCACTATAAATTCATTTCTAAAACACTATGGAAGAAGATGGAAGGCAATTATTAGTAGCAATGGCTCAATAAAACAAGAACAACAGAACAGTGGAGGGAAACAGAAGTATATGAAAAGCTGAACAGGAATATAGCAAAACCACATTATCCCAAGAGCTTTCACAGATGAAAATAGGAGGACTGTAAATATAAAGAAAATGCAAAAAATGTTCCAATGGCTCTACAATTTATTTTTTTATGAAATAGCAACATGAATCTAGTGCTGAAAGGAGCTCAATCTCCTCATTTTAAAATATCTCTAGGACATCCAGCTTGAGATATCTAAGAGGCTGTAAATATTACAGAACTGAAGGTCAGGGGAGAGAGGATTTAAACTGAGATATCCATGAGTAATCTTCATAGAAGTGGTGGTTAAAATCCATGGGAATTCATTATACTACTAGGAAACATGATAGAGGGAGAAGCCAATCTGAAATAGAAGCATAGGGAACACCCAAGTTAGGGGGCATGATGTGGATAATGAGCCTGTGAAGAAAACTGAGGGGTCGTCAGACAGAAAAGAGGAGATCTAGGAGTGAGTGGTGCCACAAAAACCTAGAGAGGAGAGACTATGAGAATAGGGTGGTCGACAGTGTCTGCTATATGCAGCAAATAGATTGAGAAGGATGAAAACTGAGAGGGGAAAAAACATCACATTTGGTAATTAAGGGAGTTTTGATGTTTCAATCAAGATATCAGTTCAAAGGCTACGTAGCAAAGTATCAAGAAGTAAAAGGAGAGATTGCGTATAACTTTTTCAAGGAATTTAGCTAAGAAAAGGAGATATATGGGATGATAGCTAAGGGGATAGTAAGGTGTAATAAAGGTTTATTAAGCATTGAGGACATTTTGCCATATTTAAAAGCTGTAGAGAATAAAGCGCTTGATAGAGGAGGTTAAAAAATTTGAGAGGCATAGGGTTTGCTTACGTTCCCAGTGATCTGGAGGGGGAAGAAGAAAGAGATACAGTGACAAATAGGATGACTACCCAGAAAAGACAATCAACAGATCATCAATGACTCCAAACCCATTGGCCTATTTTCTCATCTTAGTGAAATATTTTTGAAAATGGCATACTCACAAGAAGGGAACTTTCCCAAAATATTTTCTGTGGCAAATCACATAAATGACTGAAAAATGCAGAAACCATGAGATCTCATTCTTTAAAAGTTATTATTTGTTATGCAGAAAAGCATTTAACTAAGATGAAATGAATAAGGACAGTTGAATACACAGTTGTTAGGGAAAGAGGGCACTATAGCAGTTGAGGTAATCAGGAAAGCCTTTGTATAGAAACGAACAGTGTCTTTCTGGTTTGAAGCCCACTTTCTGTCCACTAGGCAATGCTTAGTAGTTAAAATTGTAAGCTGCCTCTCTGTGTAGATGTGTGTCATGAAATTTTGGAATGGACTTCTGGCAAACATTATGCAGGAATCCTAGGTCAGATCAAAAAGATTTACTGATACTCATAGCCAAGTGTAACATAGGAGAATAGGGACAGACAGACAGAAATTCAATAAGAAATAGAATCACATATGGTCTCCCTCACCCTCGCTGTCTGATGGAGCAGCATGCAAAGTAGTGACCCAGAAGAGCAGTGGAAAGTACATTCTAATTGAAGACCCAGAGCTACTGAGGACTTGGTTTCATATATAATTTTCAGACAAAGGGCATGTCATGGCAGATGCCATGTTGTCAGCGGAGAGAAGGGGATCTTTGCTGGATTCAGCTCAATTGTAACAAATTTTATTCCAGTCCCACATTTTTACTCTGTAAGTACAGTTTATTTTCTTATTCATGCATGGAGAAAATTGCTTGGTTCTATTTCCTGATTCATTCCCCAGTTTGCTTCCATTTTAAGGGAATATTTAGTCTATTAAAACTAAAAGTTAAAATTGTCGTTTGGTTTTTCCCTTTGCTCCTCCCATATTACCTTTTAAAAACATCAGTTCTATCTAGGCATATGCATCTTATTTAACTTGATTCTTGTCAGTTCACTTACACAGAGATATTTCCTCTGATTTCCAAGAAAAGACCAAGATACTTCATTTTTTTTAGAAAAATGAGCCCTAGATACCTAGCCCCTGTTTTATCTAAAATAACCTAAGAGTATTCTCCACTACCCTCTGCAAATATTGAGGACATTACTCATCCTAAACCATATCCTTTGGTTTTCCTTAAGTAGAGATCTTACTGTATCATTTGTGTATTCAGTGAACTGCAGTGACTCCCTATTTCCTCTAGGATGAAATAAAAGCATTTGTGTGTCCTTTAAAGCCTTCACCATCTAGCTACCCTCTTTGTATAACCTTCCTAAAGTGACTTTGCTTTCCAAACAAATTGGCATTCTTTCTGTTACACATAGAACTCCACTTCCTATCTTAACAGGAACTGATTTTCTCCATGCCTGGAATGTATGTTTGCCTGACAGAATCCCTCAGTTTTACTTTGAGATGCAATTGAAGGATCACCTTCTACACAAAGACCTTGCTAATCCCCTTAATGCTCTATTGCCTTCCCTCCCTGACCACCTTGCATCTTCCTGAGTTCAAATCTGACCTTAGACACTTTTTAGCTATGTGATCCTGGGCAAGTCATTTAACCTCTGTTTTCCTCCATTTCCTTATCTGTAAAAATGGGGATAATAATAGTACCTACTACCGGGGGGGTGGTAGTAAAGATCAAATATGATAATATTTGTAAAGATCTTAGTATAGCGCACTTAATACTTAGAACTGAGTATATAACAGGCACTATATAAATGTTAAGTATTAATATTAAACTATATGTATCCTGTATTTAGTCTGCCTAGATTTATTCTCTATATACTCATATATGTACACATTGCCTCTCCTGATAGAATGTAAGCTCTTTGAGAACAGGCATTTCTTTAATTTATTGTCTTCCTAGCACCCAGCCCACTGCCTAGCACATAGTAGGAGCTTAATTAATGTTTATTAATTTATTGTAATCTCATGCAATGTATCCACCAGAAATAGTGTTCTCTCCTGGCATTAGGTAGCTAGTCATTCTTTGATCTCTTTCACTGCTATCAGAGTGGGGCCATCTTAGGGAATGGGAGGTAGAAAGATTGTTTATTCATGCATTATATAAGCAGAAAATATTTTAATCCAAGCTAAAAATATGAAATGAAATTTCATGAAATGACTTACAATTTAAACTTTAGACATCCATTAGTGGAACTTAATTTTCTTATGTTTTGCATTCCTTCCTACTTTTGATAAACTACCTTGGCTTGGCATGTGGCCAATTTTCTTTCCTTAGAATAACAGTTTCTTATCAAAAAAGGAAACACTTGCTTAAAATGAAATCAGTGCCATAAAGTGGGTCAAATTAGACTATACTTTGATCACTTCCCAATTTTCAACATGTGCACTACAGGGGCAATGTTGTGGGGTTAGTTTGATAGGATTGTGTTACAGTACATTCTAATCATGTATGGATAGGCACACCCACAGGCACCCACATGTTCATACTAGCTAAAAATTCCCTACAGTCTAGAAGGATAAAACAGGCCACCAATGTACAATATGAGTAGTTTTATACGCTACTATGATTGTTTACAATTCAATAATTATTGTTAGGTTGCCATTGACAAAGAATCTGTCATCAAGCTGTTAAAGTGATGAGGAGCTCTTTATATATACTTATGTAACAAGATGAAAAGCAGCACTTTGTGTGATAGATTTTCAACTTACATGACTTTCCACAATTTAACGTGGCAAATGTCATCCAGTAGGTCCTACCAACAAAGTGAAACATAAACACCTCCATTTTTTCCTCTAGTTTTGGCTTGCTCACTTCAACCTGTTTTCACTCTAGTAGGTCTGTTTACAGAGAGAGAAAGAGATCACCACTTCATGATTATATTACAACTAAGAATAACCTTATGAAAGGGAAATTCACTGTCCTTACTGAATCTTGAGTCCCCATTTAATAAGTTTCCTATATATACTAGTCAGTCACTCAAAATAGTGGCACTTTTAGATCTTAAACACAAATAATATGATGATAGATACCAACATATTAAAACATTCACATACATAATAAAATACCTGGTAACACGCATATAAACCTTGATTGAATTCTCTCATCAATGCACTCAATGGTGAAGAATGAGCATATACTTATAGTAAACTGGCAGGAGATTCACATTAGGGAAGAAAACTCTTGTGTGCAAAGAAATTGACAGTGCTGGTTCAACGTTACTGGTCCATTCAGGAACATCTACATAACAAGATAAAACCTTGTTTCTCTGCTTGACTGTTGATTATCATCATTCTTCAGTCAAGTCAGGTCAACAAGCATTTATAAGACACTTACTATAGTACCTAGCACTGTGCAGAGCATCTCACAGTATAATGGGGGACACAATATACCAATAATTACATACCCCCCAAAAAATTGTATACATGATAAACTGAAGATTATCTCAGAAGGTAGGTGTTTCCACTGAAGCAGATCAGAAAGTCTTCTTGTAGAAGGAGGCTTTTAGATGGGCTATGAAAGAAGTCAGGAGATGGAGACGAAATGGATGAGCATTCCAGAAACTAAGGATAGCCAGTAAAATTCATGGAATTTGGAGAAGAAGCATTTAGTCTGAAGAACAGCAAAGAAGCCAGGGTCAATGGATCACAGAGTATGTGGAAAGAGATAAAATATGAGTCTTATCCTATAAGGCAAAAAGAGGCCAAGTTTCTGAAGGGATTTGAAAGCTAAACAGAGAATTTTACATTTGATCCTGGAGATTATAGGGAGCCACTAAAGTTTTTTAAGGAGGACAACAATAAGGAGAGAGCAATGTCATGAAAATCTAGAGAAAAGACAGTATCAAGGAGAAGAGGGTGACTAATGGTGTCAAATGTAGAAGAAAATTCAAAATTCAAAAATGATGATGCCTTGAGAAAAGGTCATTAGCTTCATCAATTAAGGGATCATTGTTCACCTTTGAAAAAGCAGTTTTATTTACATAATTATGGACCTGATACTGAGAGCATGAGAGGAAATGGGGCTTAGGTGTAGCAAAAATTCTCAAACCAAGAATTAAAGATTGGGATAAAAGTAAGCAGAAGAGAGATAAAATGACAATATAGACATACTTTGGGTCAAGAGCTGAATAGAAAGAGTTCAGTTCTTCCACATCCCCAAGAAAAAGTACCTCCTAACCAGAGCTACAGCAAATTAACATTAGAACACTTGACTTCCAGAATGCTTTTTTGTACTTCTCTGATTACCTCCGTTGATTTCCTTTTCCCCTCCCAGACACAGGGATGGAAAACAGAGGTGCTGCTAATATATGTGTTCTGAAGTACTTCACACAGTCTCCTCCTCCTCCTAGCACTGTCAGTTTCCAAAACTCTGGGCTTGCAAAAATCTTCCCATCAGTCCATGCTGCATGATAGCTGTCTTTCCCTGAAACTGGGAAGACTGTGCTGTCTCTTTATAGATCCTAGAGATCTATACAGTTAGTCCTTAGAGATTTGCTCTGCCTATATTTTCCCACAACATTGAACCATTAAGATATCACCTTTAAACAATAAAAGTTTATTAACACTGCCTTTGATGGAGAACGAGAGTCAACTAGCCACCTATATTTTATCCCTGTTAAATATCTACTCAATGACAGACATAATTACTGAGTTTGTTTAATGCAGAGGGTCATTTGGATTCCCCAGTTAATTCTTCAGTGACAGTTTGTTTTCATTTTGTGTAGCAGAGTTTGCCTCTGTGAAGTGATTACATGTGCAGTGTGATAGTTGGAGGTCCTGGGCAGCAGTGGGTGAGTCTGGTGGTAGTACCTGAGGTCTAACCACAGAGACCTGATATACTGTAGTGGTTACATTTTTTAAGTTCTATTACGCAAGTTTTTAGTATGGAGGAGAGGTGGGAAGGAGTTAGGAAGAAATAGCTCTATCACTCTTAAGATTTCACCAAATCTGGTATACACAATTTATATAGTTCAACTCAGCAAAGTGTTATATGATTAAATCTGTAACTCACTGTTACTTTTATGTTATATAATAAAAAGAATATTTTTAAGCTACCAGCAATCTTTTGGGGACTCAGTAGCTGCCTGAATTAATTTGTTCACAAATGTTTATTGAAGGAATTTAGATTAAAACTGTCTGAAAATAGATGAACATAAATGCCAGCAAAGCTCATCACTGAGTGTTTTTTGAAATTTCTTGAATATTGTATATGATTCATACTGTTATGTATACTCAAGCTCAATAGAGACAAGTGAATGACCAGAAAAAGTGGTTAGTGAAAGCTGTCCCAAACAGTGAGAGCTGATGAGAGTTAAACAGGGCCACTGAAGAGGAAACAGAAAAGGGAAACACTAGCTTACAGCAGACAAAGAACCAAGTGCAATTCCTCTAAGTAGTATTCAATTACCTTAAGGCACCCCCAATTACATGAAATTATCATCCCCATTAAGTGCTAGCCATTGCAATTAAATATCATTAGAGATAAATCAGTTCACAGAGAACATCCTGAATAAAAAGATTTCCCAATTAGGCACATCCCAATTAAGTGAGGTGCACTATATTTTAAAGCCTAGAAGATATCACTCCAATAAAGTCACTAAATGACGGCAGCTTCAAGTCTCCATCTTGTTGCTTTTGAGAACCAGTAGTTTCTAAAACAATGGAATAATTGCCAAGTCTGGCGGAGAGCATATTGATACAAATAGACTTAATGTAATTAACCCCTTCAGGAAATTTTATATGGAGAACTCTACTTCAATGCGTTCTTCTCTCACATCAGAATACTTTTTGAAGGTTTGCTTTGCAGAAATGAGCACTTATAATCACTGTAACCCATTTCAATATTTCTGCTTTCAGGTCAGCAAAGGCTACAGAGTGAACTCCAGGTAGGCCTGCTTTTATCATTGCAAGGGGTATCGTTTTTAGACCCATGTTAAGTTAAGATAAGAAAGAGAGAGAAAAACAGACAGATAGAGAGAGAGAGAGAGAGAGAGAGAGAAAGAGAGAGAGAGAGATTAAAATGTGAAGCAGAAGACTTTTTGTATATCAGTGAATCCCTTCACATTGTAGAAAAGATCTGAGGTTCAACTACATATGAAAAATCAAAAGACCCACTAGGTCACAGATTGCACCTCCCATAACTTTTTTTATGCCAATCCTAGATTAAAGGTTATTGCCCTCTTTGAAAAGAGTTTTGTAGTACCTCATTATGCCTTTATCAAGCCAGTAGATATGGTATAGTTAGTGTACCAGTCCATCAATGAATAAACAAATCCCAAGAACCCTGTGAGTTGATCCAGCCATCATAGGTCTCGTGACCTGTAAGAAGCTAAGTAGGAGGGAGACCTTCTTAGCCCATCCTGGCTGTGGCTGCTTAGCAGCAGAGTCATCTACACAGACAGCCCAGCAGTATCACTGCCTAAGAGATATTTTGTGCCTTGTGGTCAGCTCAACTAAACAGTGGTACAGCTGGTCTCTTACTTAAATAAAACCCCCAAGTGAACTTCATGAGTAAGAAACAAAGAGAAATAAAGGCTATTCAGGTACTTTGGTTCTGGAGTTATGCCTTTGCCACAGATGATCCCTACATATGAGCCTCATGATATCACTGTACTGTGAATTTGTGCCCACTTTTCTAACCATATACTTTTGGTCAGAAAAGGACTGCATATAAAATTGTCAAGATGTTACTTAGAGCTTTTTAAAAATGCATGTTGGGGGTGGAGCCAAGATGGTAGAGTAGAAGAAGGGACCTGCTATAGCTCTCCCCAAAAACCTCCTAAAAAACTTGTGAAAAATGACTCTAAGCAAATTCTAGAGCAGAAGGCACAAAATGATAAACTGAAGTAAATTTCCAGCCCAAGACAATCTGGAAGGTTGATGCGAAGGTTCTATTGCATCAGGTTGAGTGTGGAGTGTAGTTCAGCATGACACATGCAAGCACAGACTGAGCTGGAGCAGGCCTGAGGGGAATGAATCTCTGGTGGCTGCTGTTGATTCCAGACTTCTCAACCCACAAATACTAAAGAGAGCTTCAAAGGTCAGTGGGAAGGGGTATCTCACTTGATTGAGAGGGGGAATATGATTTGACCCCAGCCCCAGCCTAGGGTGACTGCACACACTGTAGAAGAAAAGGCTGCTTCTGGAACCCTTCACTTAATAAACTCAAAAGACAGGTAATTGACTGGGAAAATGGGTAAATGGGGAAAAAGAAACAGACTATAGATTCTTACTTTCTTGGTGAAGAGGTATTTTCTTACATCATTGGTGATGAGGAAGATCAAAACCTATAGACAGAAGAGGACAACAAACCAAAGTTCCTGCATCCAAGGCCTCTAAGAAAAATATGAATTGGTCCCAGGCCATGGAAGAGCGTGAAAAGGATTTTGAAAATCATGTACGGAGAGGAAAAATTGGAAAGAGAAATGAGAGTGATGCAAGAAAATCACAAAAATCAAATCAACAGCTTACTGATGGAGACTCCCCCAAATACTAAAGAAAATAACACCTTTAAAATCAGACTAGGGGGGAGGAGCCAAGATGGCGGAGGAGAAAGACTCACCTATGCTAGCTCTGAATCCATAGCCCATAAATTTCCTGTAAGAAGAACTTCCCACAAATTCTGGATCACTGCAAGGCGCACAGAAACACAGTGGAAGAGATTTCGATTCCAGAGAGTCCTGGAGAGTGGTTCCCAGGGGTCCGTCGTGCCCTGGAAAGCAGAGCCCACCCCAGCACTTCCCTGGCCGTGGCCCCAGAGGAACAGATCCGAGCAGGCTTCCGGGACAGAATCTCCCGAGGCCAGGAAGGTCCCTTCACCCACAGATGCTACAGGTCAGTGACAGAAACATCTGGGCTGGCCGAGAGGGGAGCGGAGTCTCTGTGGCTCGGGCCCCCTCGGGAGGCAGCAGCGGAGGGAGCAGCACAGGCAGCGGGAGAGGCAGTAGAGGCAGCCCGGGACTCCCAGAGCAGCAGGCAGAAGTTCAGGTCTCTGCATGAAGCCCCTGGTAGGCAGCCCCGCCCCCACCCGAGCACCAGAACTTAAGCTCACATTGAATAGCAGCCGCTCCCGATGCTGATAGCCCTGAGACTGGGAAGCAGCATTTGAAACTCAGACCCCAAGCACTAGCTGGGCAGATCTAGGCAGGGGTGGAGAGGAATCTCAGAAGTCAGGTAACTGGCTGGGAAAATGCCCAGGAAAAGGAAGCAGAATAAGACCATAGAGAGCTACTTTATTGGGGAAGAGATGTTCCGTCCTCCCTTCATTTCTGATGATGAAGTACAATGCCTGCCACAGGAGAAAGACGTGGAGGTCAGGGCCTCTGTATCCCAGACATCCGAGGTGGATGTCCAGTGGGCTCAAGCCATGGAAGAGCTCAAAAAGGATTTTGAAAATCAAGTTAGACAGGTGGAGGAAAAACTGGGAAGAGAAATGAGAGAGATGCAAGAAAAGTATGAAAAACGGGTCAATACCTTGGTAAAGGAGACCCAAAAAAATGCTGAAGAAAATAACACCTTGAAAAATAGGCTCACTCAATTGGCAAAACAGGTTCAAAAAGCCAAGGAGGAGAAGAATGCTTTCAAAAGCAGAATTAGCCAAATGGAAAAAGAGGCTCAAAAGCTCACTGAAGAAAGTAATTCTCTCAAGATTAGAATGGAACAGATGGAGTCTAATGACTTTCTGAGAAACCAAGAAATCACCAAACAAAACCAAAAGAATGAAAAAATGGAAGAGAATGTGAAATATCTCATGGGAAAAACAACTGACCTGGAAAATAGATCCAGGAAAGACAACATAAAAATCATGGGACTACCTGAAAGTCATGATCAAAAAAAGAGCCTAGACATCATCTTCCATGAAATTATCGAGGAAAACTGCCCTGAGATTCTACAACCAGAGGGCAAAATAAGTTTTGAAAGAATCCATCGATCACCACCTGAAAGAGATCCAAAAGGAGAAACTCCTAGAAACGTTGTGGCCAAATTCCAGAATTCCCAGGTCAAGGAGAAAATATTGCAAGCAGCTAAAAAGAAACAATTCCAGTATTGTGGAAATAAAATCAGGATAACTCAAGATCTAGCAGCTTCTACATTAAGGGATGAAATACTACTCTACCAAATTCTTGAAAGAATGCTTGAAAGTACTCTGTTTTATTGAAAGACCATATATTCCCCTGAAGTATTATACTCAGTTTTGCTGGGTAGGTGATTCTTGGTTTGAGTCCTAGTTCCTTTGACTTCTGGAATATCCTATTCCACGCCCTTCGATCCCTTAATGTAGTAATCCATTTTTCCATTTGGCTAATTCTGCTTTTGAAAGCATTCTTCTCCTCCTTGGCTTTTTGAACCTGTTTTGCCAATTGAGTGAGCCTATTTTTCAAGGTGTTATTTTCTTCAGCATTTTTTTGGGTCTCCTTTACCAAGGTATTGACCCGTTTTTCATGCTTTTCTTGCATCTCTCTCATTTCTCTTCCCAGTTTTTCCTCCACCTGTCTAACTTGATTTTCAAAATCCTTTTTGAGCTCTTCCATGGCCTGAACACACTGGATATCCACCTCGGATGTCTGGGATACAGAGGCCCCGACCTCCACCTCTTTCCCTGATGGTAAGAATTGTTCCTCGTCATCAGAATTCAAAGGCAGGAACATCTGTCCCCCAGAAAAATAGCTTTCTATGGTCTTATTTTTCTTCCCTTTTCTGGGCATTTTCCCAGCCAGTGACTTGACTTCTGAGATTCCTGTCCACCCCCTCCTAGATCCGCCCAGCTAGTGCTTGGGGTCTGAGATTCAAATGGGCTTTCAGTGGCGGACCTCAAAGTTCTTAAAACGATATTGTTGTTACTGTGTAAAATGTTCTCTTGGTCCTGTGCATTTTACTCTTCATTATTCCATGCAAATCTATCCAAGATCTTCTAAAATCACAGAGCTCATTATTTTTTATATTAGTATTCAATCACAATCACATAGCCCAAGTTTTTCAACAACTCTCCACATGAAGGGCATCCTTGCAATTACCACATCTTTGCCACCACAAGGGGAGCTGCTTTTCCATCACTTTATAAATTATTCCACTAATTTCATTTTGCATCTGTTCCTACAAGTCTTTCCAAGCTTTTCTGTTGTATTTGAAAATCAAATTTTCTTTTCAACTCTGGTCTTTTCATCTGGAATACTTGAACATCCTCTGTTTCATAAGTATCCATTTTCCCCCTGAAAGAATATATGATATTTAACTGAGTAGATGATTTTTAAAATTGTAATTCTAGCTCTGTGCCTTCCAGAATACCATATTTCAAGTCTGCTGATCCTTTATTGTAGAAGCTGTTAAATCCTGTATTATCCTGACTGTGGTTCCATGATATTTGAATTGTTTCTTTATGGCTGCTTACAATATTTTCTCCTTGACCTAGGAGCTCTAGGATTTGATTATAATATTTCTGGGAGTTTTCATTTGGGGATATTTGGTGATCAGGAGACTCAATTTCTGTTTTACCCTTCAGTTCTAGGATATCATGGAAATTTTTCCTTGATAGTTTCTTGAAATATTATGTCCAGGTTCTATTGTCTTTATCATGGTTTTCAGGTAGTTCAATAATTTTTAAGTTACCTCTTTTAGATTTGTTTTCCAGGTCAGTTATTAATGCAATGAGATATTTCACATTTTTTTCATTCTTCTGACATTATTTCTTGTTCCCTTAATGTCTCATGGAGTCATTAACTTCCACTTGCCCAATTCTAGTTTTGAAGGAATTATTTTCTTCAGTTAGTTTTCATATCTTCTTTCCATTTGACCAATTCCACTTTCTAAGGAGTTGTTTCCTTCGGTGATTTTTTTTGTACATCTTTTCCCATTTTTTGTGCTTTTTTTACCAAGCTGTTGATGCTTTTTTAGGTGATTTTCTTATATCACTTCTTTTCTCATATTTTCTTCTTTTTGTTTCATGTGATTTTAAAAATCCTTTTTTGAGCTCTTTCAGGAATTCGTTTTGGGTCTGCAGTTAATTCATATTTTTTCTTGAGACTTTTTGGCTTGTTGTCTTTTTTCTGAGTTTGTGTTTTGATCTTCCCTGTCACCATAGTAATTAGTTGTTATGCTATTGTTTTGCTCATTTTCCAGCCCATTTCTTAACTTTTAAGTTTATGTTAAAGTTTGATTCTGCTTCTTGGGTTAAAAAGGCATTGTTTCAACCTTCAGGTTTTTTATGCTGCTTTTTTCAGAGCTAGTTCTGGAGACATTACTTTTCAGCTCTTCTAAGTTGATATGATCTAAAAAGAAATGTGGTCACTGCTATCTTAACCTGCGCTCTAGTTTATAAGCAACCATAAGCACCACTTTCTGAACTAGAAATGTGACCAGAGACCCCACTTCCCTGTAGCTGTGAGGCTTAGTGTGCTAGGGCTCCTCTTCAGCCTGGGGCTGTGACCTGGACCTGCAACCTGGATTCCTATAGAGCCAATGCAATAGAGTCTTGTACACAGTGCCCTAGTAATTGCCTTCTGATCATTTTTCCCAATCCACTTACTTTTTGCAGTCTGAGCTCTGGATGTCACCAGTGCTGATTCAGTTACCCCAATGTCTCTCAAGCTCAAGCTTTCATTTGAAGAAACCTAAGAGCTGGACTTCTGAGGTACTGGACTTGAATTGGAAGTACCATCTAGACCATCCAGAAATCATCCTGCAAGGTCATTTTCCTCCATCTTCAGACCTCAAAGGAGGCTTGGGATAATCTTGACTTGGATGCTATAGAGCTGAGGTGGAAGTATCTTGAAGGATTCAGGAGACGCTAACTACACCCAGTCCCCTGAGTCTCATTCTGAACTTCCTTAGAAGCCTATGTATTCCAAAATTTCTTTACAAATCTGGGGGTCCTTCTGTGAATTTTTTGGTTGATAGAAGTGATTCTTTCTTTTGTTTGACTGAATCATCATCCCTAAGTCCCACAGAGTATTTGAAACGGATTTGTGATCTTTATGACCTAGGATACTCTTTTCATAATCACCTCTAAATTCTCTTTCTATTATACTCTGATCCCATTTTCCTTCCCTTTTCTCTTTATCTAATTGACAATATGACTTCTGGTCCTTGTCATTTCTTTCTCTCCTTTAGATTCTCCACACTTTTACAACCCACTCCTGAGGTAAATATTATTTTTGTTTATTCATCTCTCTTGGCTCCCCTACTCTGCTGTCCCTCTTACATGTTCCTTTTCTCTCTTTATCCACACCAGTCGCCATGTTGCCTTTAAGGTATTTCTACATCATATTGTGTAAGTGTATGTGTGTGTATATGCATGTGTGTGTGTGTGTGTGTGTGTGTGTAACCTTCCTTTAGGGAAGGGGAAGAATATAAACATTTATTAAACACCTACTATGTTCCTGATGCTGTGCTTAGTGCTTTCCAAATATCTAATCTGAGCCTCAGAAAAAGGTGAGGTAGGTACTGTTATTCCCATTTTACAGTTCAGGAAACTGAGGCAGTCAGAGGTTGAGTGGGATTAGGCCTAGTAGAAATATTGCTAGGTTAAATGGTACAAAGAATTGACTTTTGGAAGTAGTTACAAATCGATTTCCAGAATGACTAGACTTACTTTATAATTGCACCAATGGTGCAAAAGTGTTCCTGCCCTTCTACCGCTCTTCCAACAACTGTCATTTTAATTTTTCCATTTATCTTTGCCAGTCTAATGGATGTGAGATGGAACTTCAAAATTATTTTAATTTTAATTTCTCTTAGTATTAGTAATGTGCAACATTTTATAGTTATTTATCTCTTTCTATTAAGAACTACCTGTTCATATTCTTAAGCCATTTATTTACTTGAGAATAGCTCTTATTCTTAGGTATTTGTATCAATTCTGAATAAATAAATTAAAAAAGCTTTCATAAATCATTTACTATGTGCAAGGCACTATGAAAATGGCTAAGGATACAAGTAAAAAAAAAAGTAAGAGTCTCATTTCTCAAAGAGCTCATATTCTAATGAGAGAATAAAAGATTTCAGATGAAGTCAGATAGAAGTAGTTCAGGGAAGAGGACAAGACTTTTTTAAGCACAACTATGTACCAGGTATTACGCTAGAAACTTTGAAAATATTATCCTATTTCATCCTCACAACAACCCTAGTATATAGGTGTTACGTTGATCCCCATTTTGCAGTTGAGGAAACTGAGGCAGATAGAGATTAACATAATCTGAGGCCAAGGGTCATGAAGTTATTGAGTTTCTGCCACAGGATTTGGATTCAAGTCTTCCTGAATCCTGGCCCCAATGTTCTATCTGCTGTAACACCTAGCTGCCTATTTTGTTCAGCTAGTTGCTAAGGGTTCATGAGATGTTTTCTCCTTTTAAACTCTCCTCCATGGGTTAATGATTTTCATGCACACACTAATTATGTGATAAGAGCAACATCTATTTTGTATAGCCTTGACTTGTCCTTTAAGGGATCAGGGAGGCTGTTTTCCATTCCTTATACCCCAAGCATAAATGACAGCCCAGAGAGAGGTTTTTTCGTTTGTTTGTTTGCTTTTTATCTATGCTTTATCTCATTTCTTGCCTCCTTCCTGAGCTAGCTGACTGTTATGTTGATTCTGAAGGGGAATCCGAGGAGCATTTTATTTTAAATTCTTTAAATCTGCCACTAATAAAGTTTTATGACCCACAGTGATTTATTGCATTTAAAACCATCCTTAATTGTTGGACTAATTTAATTTGTCTGAATTATAATAATATTAAAATAATAAATTCTTCCTACTTATTCATTTTTTCCCTATATTCCTACTCACCCTCTTTTTCTTTCTTCTTTTCAAACCTATAATATAAAGACTCTTCCCATTGGTTTAATTTTATTCCCTCTAGGAGATAGTAGGATTATGGTAGGATGCTTGTATCTTTTCTTCCTATTTGAAGGTATTTTATCATCATTTATCTTCTAATTATTAGAATGTAGCTATGTTTGTAGATTTCTCTTGTCTTGAGTGTTTGCTTTTAAAGATCCTAACCAACCACTGATTTTTTTTCATTATTAATGTTTAAAATATTTATTCACTTATAGGTCATTTTGGTTTGCTCCCATAAGGGTAAGGTTTTTTTTATTGTAAGGCTTTTTCTTTTCTTTTGCAATGCCACATTAAAAGATTTCACCCCCTTTTTGGTGGTTGCAATATAATCTTCTGTGGTTTCTTAGTTCTTGAAAACTAACATATATATACATACAAATGGATATATTTACATATGTGTGTATGTATGCTTCATTTCCGGATGTTTTAAATTTTTGGTTTCTTGTGATTAGTATATTCTTTGTTTTCACTTTTCTATCTGATTCTAACAGATCTGTCCAGTTTTCTTTCATGATTTATTGAAGTATCAAGGCATGTTATCTAATATCTAGCTTGTTTTATCATGACTTTCAGGATTCCAATAATTCTCTCCTCAATTTATTTTTAGGTCAGTTGTTATTGATAGATATCTTAAATTTTCTTTTTTTCCAATCTTTTGACTTTGTTCTATTATGTTTTATTTGATGAAATCACTGAATTATCTTTCATTCTAATTTTTTTAGATTATCAATTCCTTGGGCAAGATTTTTCACCTCTATTCTGAACTACTAATTCTTTTTTAATTTTTTATTTTGTCCTTCAGAGTTTTAATTTCATTATAATGTTACTTTTCTATGTCATTTCTTCTAGTCATTCTTGAAGTACTTTAAGCAAGCCATTTTTTTCTCTGAGGCTCTCCTGGAGTTGCTCTTTCTTTTGGGTTTGCCTTATGGACTTCTCTTAACCAAGAGCATTTTTTCATTATGTTAGGTATTTTCTTCTGTTTGCTTATGTTTCTTGTACTAGATCCTGGATTGGAACTTTTCTTTCTTTTTAAAATTGTATTTATTTTTAGCTTCCAACATTCACTTTTATATGATTTTGAGTTCTAAATTTTCTCCCCCTCCCTCTATTACCCTCTCCCCAAGAACTTGTGTCTTTTGATCTGATTGTGTTATCTCCCACACTCTTGAAAGGTATGAGTAGCCCCTACTTGTTCTTGGATATAGTGACTAATGCTATGCCTTACCCTTTGTAGGAATTTCTGGATTTTGGCTCAGTCCTTTTGTAACCTGGCTTTGGTTCTGACCTCTGACCCTTCTTTGTAACTCTCTTTTTCTTAAATAATCTTGAAGTGCATCCCTTGCTAAATCTCCTACAGATGTTCTGATGCCAAGTCTCCTTCAAGAGGCTAGGAGCCTTAATTGAAAGGTACTGCTGTGGCCTCTTTTCCAGCATATCTCAGGTGTGATTTTCTTTTCCTTTACCAGGAACAAGTAATTCATGATAAGAGTTACTAATACATACAAAGTAAACTATTTACAATGACTCTGAAACAAAACGTGGGTTACCTAGTCTCGAAGCAGTATGAATTCCTCAAATGTGTAGGAATTGTTTGATGTAAAGTCTGAAACTCAGTATGAAACCATTAATCTCTGTATGAGGTACTTTAAATACAAGATACATTCCAGGCAGTTTTTTTCTTTTTTCTTTAGATCTGTATTTAAATAAAGTTAGGCAAATAAAACCAAAATTTGGCTTCATAGAGGCCAAGACAAATAGGAATAATATTAGCAAAGGATTTTATAAAAATCTTAACTAAGACTCAATTGATTCTTATTTTGTTGCCATCTCATTCCAGGAAATTCAACGAATAACAATACAGTTGGGACATCATAGACCCTGGGAATTTGTCCAATTGTCCAAGCATTAACAGTAACTCAAAAAAGCGACCTAGCCCACAAAAACTTACCCACAAATCCCATCAACACAGTAGACATTTACTATTTTTAAACTGAATTTACCTCTCAGAGGTTTAGACTCCTGAGTTAAAATTCTCCTTGTTTACACAATCAGGGTTTGTAATATTTTAGTGTAACTTCATCAAGCATAGCAGAAAGAGAACGGCCGACCAACCAGTCTATTTAAAATGTCATTATATAAAGATAAATACTACTTTCTTACAGACAAAATGCTACCTCCCATTCACAGAAAATTAGTTTTAAGACCTTCTAAGAATGAGAACAAAATATCCAACAGTGTAAGGCTGTATGCATTCCACAGAATGCTTCTATTTATATTTCAGATACCAATTTGAAGAGCTTGGATTTATAACCTCAAATATATTTTGGATGAGGACAAATAGTCTGGAGAGGGAAAGTACATTTGGATTTAGATTATCTCCATGGAACATAGATATTAAAAACTCAGAATTAGTTAGCCTATTAATTGATTTAGATATTGGCAGCAAATGGCCACTTTCCTCTATTAAATACATTTGTGGGATGAGGCAAATTTCCAAGCCATTTCTAAAAGTGCCATTGACTAGGAAAACGGTTTATCTATGTATTGGTTAATGTCAACTATGACAGTGTCCTCCATTCTCCTTAAATTAAGAAATGTTTCTACTGTACTTGTTTTTTGGATGAGCTTAGAGTACTGTACTTGAACAGTTTAACATGATAGGATGTTAATGAAAAAAATTCCCACTAAATAAGCAATAATCTTATGAATTTTTCATCAATGTGCTGTTATTTGAAATCTGGTAAAAGCTAACAATTATTGCATCAAAGTAGTAATTAGCAAATATTAGTTGACTTTAATGTTATCATGCAAAAGTGTTATCAATACCAGGCTTAACTCATAATTTCATACAGTGGTTTCTTACAGAAGTGAAGTGCCACAGTATGTAGCCACCTCTATTTGGTGTCATTTCTGAGTCACACAGAATAAATACCTAACAACTACGATTGTATCCACGTGGTCCACAGGCCAATGCTGGATAATTGCATTGATGTTCATATTCTATCTAATTCAATTCATTAAACATATACTATGTTCAAGGTACTATGTCAGGTTCAGATAGGATGAAAAGTGTACAGGTAAAATTTCTAACCTCAGAGAGTTCATACTTTTTTAAGGGGCATTTGGAATGTCTATGACATAATAAGTAGAACCATAAGAAAGAATTGCTTCACATGAAATAAAAGCAGTTGAGAGGGTGGTACAAAGGCTAATTTAACTGGGGGAGAGAGAGGCAGCAGGACAGATGACAATACAGAGAAAAGAAGAGTCTGGTCTACTCCAATCCCCAGGAAGTCTGTGAAGGATCTAGAAACTGGGTATCATTGCAAGGCAAAACTAAGTTCTGCAGCTAGAGCTAGTTGTACCAACATGGCAGGCAGAGGACTTTGAGAAAAGGCACAGGGAGAGGGTTTGCCACAAGAAGGAAGTATTTCATCCATTTCTGGGGGGTAAAAAACTATGTTCTCCTACGTATTGGCACACTATTGACAGAATGCCCTTTGTTATGGGTTAGTTTCAGGGCACTGAAAGGTGAAGAAACTTCCACAGGGTCACAGAAATCATTATGTGTCAGTCAGTCTTTTTAGCTTCAAAACCAGTGGGCTATCTACTATACCACACTGTCTTTTGGCTATATTGAGTAAATAGTGAAATTGACCCAGAAAAAGAGTTTTAATAACATTTTGAGCAATGACAACAACACTGAAATTGGTATTGATTCACTCAATAGAATTATGCAGATCAATCACATAGGTAAAAGGTCTAATTAGTTGCTCAGAAATTAGTAACTGTATTTTATCAGCCCCCCTCTTAGGTCCCCAAGGTTCTAGATTTCATTGTTGTTCAGTTATTTTCAGTTATGTTGAACTCATCATGACCCCATTTGGGGTTTTTTTTTGGCAAAGATACTCCAGCTCATTTTACAGATGAATAAACTGAGGCAAACAGGGTTAAGTGACTTTCCCACGGTCACAGATAGTATCTGAGGCTGGATTTGAATTCAGAAAGAGGAATCTTCTTGATTCCAAGTCCAGTCCTCTATCCACTATGCCACTTAACTGCCCTAAAGGCTCTAGATATAACTCTATAAAGTGTGTTTTTTCCTAACTTCAATTTTTCCCCTTTTAGAGAGAGGAACTATTTGATCTTTAGAATTTTCATTTCTTAGATACTTACAATACATTGAAGTGTAATTATTTAGTGCTTCATTTTTTTTCTCAAGTTATACTTCCATAACCTTCTAGCTCCTGGGCTGCTGGGTTTTGACAGTTGCTGTAGAGATGTCTGACTTGAGAATGACCAAACATTTTGCCTTGCCAGTTTAGTGGTGTTTTTGAACTTGCTTCAAAACTTTTAGGAAGTAGAAGAGTGGAGCGATTCTGGACCATATGCTAAAGGTGGTAGTTGAACATATTCATCTGATTTCTGGGTGCCTTTTTCCACATTCCCCTTCCCTTCTCGGGGACTTTAGTGTGTTTGAGGAGATCATGGATGAGATACTGAGAAGGAACATAATCACTCAGATTACTCAGAAGTCAGACAGTCTATTACTCACTGGTATTAAGAATTCAGTTCTCTAGACTTACAGTCCCACATGCACATAAGCATTGGCTCAGATGTACTGTGGGATGTGTATGTCGAGAGTCCAGATGTCTTGGTCTCTGCTTTTATATCTGATTATTGTTGCTGAATAGGTTCACAGGGACTGAGTAGGAAGAAGACCTTAGTTGAAATTAATCAGCAAGTGGTCTATACTGAGACTTACATTATTGACCATAAAGGCATTATAATTAGGAAAATTTATTCACCTTTCATACATGGGTAAGTTAAAGTTTGCTAAGCCAATTTTAATGAGGAGAGCTTTGTATTCATTATCTAGATGAAGTTGAAGAAGACAATAGTAGATACATAGGATTTACCCATATACAAACAAGTTAAACAGTGTTTAAGCAAGTAATCACCTGTCATCTAGGTCCTGGCAATAAACTAATCCTCTGGTGGGATACTGTTCCAGGATTATGGCCATCAGAGCTGATGGGATGGATTAAGAATTAAAATAAGAAAGCTGACTGGTGTGTTAATGATATTTAATTTCCAGGAATCTCTAAGAGTTATGCTTTTTCTCAGCTCTCATTAAAGGAGTTAGCCCAAAGCCCCCAATTCCCAACTAAATCTTGGAGTACTTGCTACTATACCTTTTCTTCTTCTTTGTCATTTCGAAGTGAAGATACAGAAGAAAGAGATTGTGTTCTATCTTGGTTGCTAGGCAATAGTGACCAGTGACCAGTGCTTACATGTCTACTAACATTATGTGTCCACATCTCTGATAAATGCAAAATTCAGCAGCTGCCTAACTTTTGTTTTTGAGATTAATATAACTATGCAAATAGAAATTTAGGAAGAGGTCTATGAGCCTTTAAAAGACATAGAAGGTATCTTATTTTTCAACAAAAGCAAGCTACAGGTAAGGTGGGGAAAATGGAAGAAATCCCATTTGGATTTTCATATAAGCAAAGGAGAGCACTGTCTTCTAGACCAAAGCATAAACATCTATTCAGGAGAGAACAAGTTTTATTCAGGGTGAAATTGCACAATTTCAATACAATTGGAGCTGCAGATTGGGGGCCACTTTTGCCCTAAGGGCTATCATTTAATCTGAGGCAGTTTGGCTGCAGTTTATCACAGCTAGCAACATCTACCCAGTTGTATAGCTCAGTTCTATAGCACATTTACTTAGGTTCTATTTAGCTCTACAAGCCTAACTCAACTTCACTACATTTACAGTTTTTCTACATTTCATGATACAAGATGGTAATTTACAGATAGTAAGAAGGTAAAACAATAGTTAAACTCTATTGTTATCATCTTTCATTTCTTTTAGCTTGGAGATTGGTCAGATCCTACGGTTCTAGAAGGAAATTGCTCCAGAAGGAGCCATATTATCTCCACCAAGAGAAGACATATGAAAAATGAGGAATAAATTCACAGCCAGCACCTATCCCAATCTAATATGCTCCAAGGTGCATCCGTCCTTACAGGGACAGCGGACTACTGTCAATGTCCAGTTTCCCCCATGTTAAATATACCCACATTACATCACTCTAAAAGAAGCTTCCTTCCAATAAACAAGTTCCTTTTTCCTCCTTGATCCTAGCCATTTCAAGTTAACAAGTATTTTAGTAAATGCCTACTATGTGTCAGACACTGGGGTTAAAATAAAGGCAAAAGAAAAAACCCTAAAAAAGCAACAACAAAAACTAGTCTCTGCTCTCAAATCATTCACAGACTAATTATAGCAACAACATGGAAGTAACTCTAAGCAAATAAAATATAAACTGGAAATAATCTAAGCACTAAGATTGCTTCTACTAAAGAAATACCTCCAAACAATTGAGAATACTTAGGTTGAGAATGAGAGCTATAGTTATGTGTCATTTTGGGTTGCAACTTGAGCTCCTTTTCCTTTAGGAATATAATATTTCATTGATTTCTGTGTTTTCTAGTGCATATGGTATAGACTTTCACTCTTCAAATTTCAATTCCTTTATTTTGAAGGTCTTTCTTCTGGCTACTTGCAGAATTTACTGTTTGTCAAGTGAATGAATATTTCAAACATTAACCACTTTATAACTTGATGGTTTAAGTTTAGGGGTTTATCCTCTAACAGTGATCTGTGCAGTATTTATTTGGAGTTTTGTTTTCTGTATTCTGAAGTTCTGAACAGTTTTCCTAAGAGACGATATAGATGAGGTCAACAGTGTTTGCCTTTCTTCCATACCCCAAACTTAATGCAGAAATTTATAAGGACTTCAATCAGAACTAGTCAGAGAAAAAATTCCCTAACTATGAAAAATTTTCACCAGGTACCTTATACAGTCATACTACTAAAACCTTCCTTAGGCTTCTTCAGTCCCTTTGAAGGTTCTGTGTTTTGCCATCGCCAACCCTAGCCAATTTCCTTTGCAGTGCTTCCCATATGCTTTGATTAAGCTACTCTAGTTGGCTCCATATTCTTTTTTTTTTAATATATCATGCTTTAAACCACTGGAAATGCTATCCTTTTAGGATATCTAGATGAACGGACACAATTTGGTTCAAGAAAATTAAATACATATTTATTACAGTTATCCATCTGCAATTCCATGTTATTAAATGTGATTGCTTCAAAATCATAACATAATTATTAGTAAAGATAATATACATCATGAGCAATCCTATTGCATGTTATTCAATTTCTCAGAGCCTCACAGATAACAAATGTCTAAAATTCTCCTTTGAGAATAGTTAGAAGATTAATATATACATATATATGTCTGCACCTATATATATGTACGTACATACATCCATACATACATGTGTGTATATATATATTTACATATATGAAGACAACAGGGAGTGGTGGATAGTGATCTGGCCTTGCAGCCAAGGAAGCACATACTAGACACAAATGTCACTTGCTTAATATACCATGCAATGATCTAGTTAAATGATCAAATCAATAAAAAAGTATTTATTAAGTGCTTACTATGTGTTGAGCACCGTGAAATGCACTGAAAATGCAAAATAATCTCCTACCTCAATGAGCATATATATCTCAATGGGGGTGCAGAAAAGAGATATGAAAATATACACAATATAAACACAATTATACATACAAAATTTAGATATCATGTGACCACTGCGTGGAGAGGCAGATAGTGTGCTGAATCTAGAGTCAAGAAGTCCGGAGTCCAAATCTGGCCTCAGATATGTACTAGCTGTGTGACCCTGGGAAAGTCATTTAATCCTGTTTGCCTCAATTTCCTGATCTATAAAATGGAGAAAGAAATGGCAAGCCACTTAGGTATCTTTGCCAAGAAAAGCCCAAATGGACTCATGAAGAATCAAACATGGTTGAAATAAATAAATAACTACCCTATGAGCAGACCACTGTGCTGCATACTAACAAGAGAAATGAGACATTTAGAGGAGAAATGGTACTTGCCCTTATAGAACTTACAGTGTAGGGGTTTTTTTTCTGTTTTTTTACAAAAATTGCATTTTAAAAACATCAACTATGTGGAAGATACTCTGCTCAGTGACAGAGCTGTGAAAACAAAAACCAAATGTTTGTCTTCAGAGAGCTCACATTTTACCAAGAAGAAATAATATGTGTACATGTAACCCATGTATGAAGCAGCTTTCTGTTTTACCCCGTGCTTGTTTTTCCCTTCTGCATTATCCTGATCACAGGCACCAGAGACAGAAATGTGAAGCAATAGCCTTTGGGAAGATACTGTAAAGTCTGATTATCATGCATCAGGAACATTTTTTAATTTAATTTTTTAGAGAAAGACAGAGACAGAAAGATGGGAACCGAGAGCAGCAGCAGCATTCCATACACACAGTAGAAGTCACCAAAGAAGGATTCTATATGAGACTATAAATTTTTATTTCACATCACAAAATGTTTTGGTCAAGTATATAAGAAATTCTACACGTTATTTTCGAACCTACCCTGCTTATGTACACTTCCTTCTGAATCTACTTGTGGTTTCTTCTGTGAATTTTTAAAAAAATTATTGCAAAGGGCTTCTTTTAAAGAATTTTCTGACATTATCTCTCTTAACTTATATCACCTATCCCCCTTAAATTATCTATAGAGAAAGAAGATGGGAGAAAAACAACCTTGAAACAAATAGGTCCAATTTAACAAAATGAATCCACACTTTGGCCATCTCTAAAATGAATGTTTCTGAAAAAGGTGGTCCCCAACACTTTCTATTGGGAGACAAATAACATGTTTTATCATAAGTCCTCTAGAGTTATGTTTGAGCATTGATTTGATCAGTTTTCTTCAGTCTTAAAAGCTGTTTTTCTATAATTCTGTTGTCTTTGTATAAAGTGTTCTACAACTCCCACCTAATTAATTCTGCCTCAGTTCATATTACCAGGAATTCTCTGAATTACCTTATGTCTTGAGGAATAATATTTAATCTTATTACTATATTTATAATTATGAAAGTCATATTATTATATTCATATACCATAATATGATGTTATTTTTCAGCTGTCTAAAAGGTCATCTAAGCACAATGACACCATTTCCCCACCCCCACCTTTTTGCTTCCTTGTTTACTTTGAAGCAATTCTTTTTGTTGTTCAGTTGTTTCAGTCATACACCACTCTTCAAGATACCATTTGGAGTTTTCTTGGCAAGTATTCTGGAGTGATTTGTCATTTTCTTCTCATTTTACAGATTAAAAAAAACTCCTAGATACCATTTTCCAAGAATCTATCAAGAAAAATAGCCCCAGTATCTTAGATCCAGAGAGTAAGCAAAAACTGAAAGAATCCTAAAAAACGATTCCAAAGTGAAAACTCCCAGAAGTTATAGCCAGATTCCAGAATTCACAGATCAATATTGCAAGCTGTGAGAAAGAAACAATTCAAATATCATAGAGGCAAAGTCGAGATCGTACAAGAATTTGCTGCTTCCACGTTAAAGGGCTTGGACCATGATATTCCAGAGAGCAAAGGATCTAGAAGTATAACCAAGAAAAACCTACCAAAGAAAACTAAATGTGATCCTTCAAAGGAAAAAAAATGGGAAATTGGCATTCAAACTCAAGACTCAAGAGAAGCATAAAAAGCTAAACATGAAAGAGTAATCAATACTCAGTAAAATTAAACTGTTTATATTCCAAATGGGAAGGTGATATATGTAACTCCTAAGAACTTGATAATTATTAGGGCAGTTAAAAGAAGTATTCATAGATAGACAGCCTGGGTATAAGTTAATTATGTTGGGATGGTCTACAAAAAAAAGGAAGAGATGAAAAAGAGAGACACATTGGGAAAAAGAGGAAGATAGAGGTAGAATGGAAGAAGACAATGTGAAATATCTCTTTGGAAAAACCACTGACCTGGAAAATAGATTCAGGAGAGATAATTTTAAAATTATTGGATTACCTGAAAGTCATGATAAAAAAAATAGCCTAGACATCATCTTTCAAGAAACTATCAAGGAAAACTGCCCTGATATTCCAGAAACAGAGGGTAATATAGGAATTGAAAGAATCCATTGACTACCTCTGGAAAGAGATGCCAAAAGGAAAACTCTTAGGAATACGGTAGCCAAATTCCAGAGCTCCCATGACAAAGAGAAAATAATACAAGCAGCCAGAAAGAAACAATTCAGGTATTGTGGAAAGACAATCAGGATAATACCATATCTAGCAACTTGTATATTAAGGTATCAAAGGGCTTGGAATATGATATTCTGGAGGTCAGAGGAGTTAGGAGTAAAACCAAGAATCACCTGCCCAGCAGAACTGAGTATAATCCTTTGGGGGAAAAATGGATATTCAATGAAATAGAGGACTTCCAAGAATTCTTGCTGAAAAGAGGAGAGCTTAATAGAAAATTTGATTTTAAATACATGAATCAAGAGAAGCAAGAAAAGGTAAACAGGAAAGAGAAATTATAAGAGACTTATTAAAGATGAACTGTTTACATTCCTCTATGAAAAAATGTTATTCGTAACCCATGATTCCTTTCTTAGTATTAGGGTGGTGAGAGGAAATGAATAGATGGATAGATAGATAGATAGATAGATAGATAGATAGATAGATAGATAGATGATAGATAGATAGATAGATAGATAGATAGATAGATAGATAGATGGCACAGGTCGAGTTGAATATGAAGGGATGATATCTAAAAATAAAATTAAGGTGTGAGAAAGAAATATATTGGGAGAAGAAAGGGAGAGATAGAATGAAGTAAATTATCTCACAGAAAAGAGGGAAGAAAAAGATTTCACAAAGGAGGCAAAAAGGAGGGAGGTGAAAAGAAATTAGTGAATCTTAATCTCATAGGATTTGGCTTAAATAAGAAATAACATGCATACTCAATTGGGCATTTTACTTTACAGGAAGAGAGGGCATATTGGGGGAGGGAATAGTATGAAGAAAACATTTTAGAAAAGGGACGGGGTCCAAGGAGAAAGCAGAATAATTGGGGGGATAGGATAGAGGGAAATATAATTAATCTTTTACAACATGATTATTTTGAAGGTGTTTTGCATAATTACACACACACACACATAACATATTGAATTGCTTGCCTTCTCAATGGGGGTGGGTGAGGAGGGAAGAAAGGGAAAATTTGGAACTCAAAGTTTTAAAAACAAATGTTTGAAAATTGTTTCTACATGCAATTGGGAAATAAGACATACAGGCAATGCGGTAGAGAAATCTATGTTGCCTTCAAGAAAGTAAAAGAGAAGGGGATAAGGAGGGGGAATGATAAAAGGGAGGGTAGACTGGGGGAAGGGGAAATCAGAATTCTTGGGTGGGGGGAAGGGAAAAGATGGGAAAAACATTTGGAACTCAAAATCTTGTGGAAATGAATGTTGAAAACTAAAAATAAATCATTTAAAATTGTCAAAAACAATAAAATAGATATAATTTGAAAGAGATAATCAGGGAAACTACATTTTGCTAACAGGTATTATAAGCAATGAAATAATATCAAAAATTTTTATCAAATTTTTCTGATAAAGGCCACATCCTCAAGTATGTAAGAAACTGATTCAAATTTATCCATATATATATATACATATATATGATCCATTCCTGAATTTATGAAAAAGACTGTATCAGCATAGATAGAGCCACTTCAATCCTTTAAGTCAGAAATATTAATTTTAAAACATTCTAAAGCTGGAGCCTTAGAATGGAATCAATCATACCTCCATGGGATTATAAATAATCAGTCAGCTACATTGTACACTATTTAAAACTCCTTAAATATACTTTAACACAATGATTGAAGGATATCATAGGCAGTTTTCCAAACAACAAATGAAAACTGTTTTTAGTCATATTAAAAAAGACTCTAAATCATTGACTAGAGAAAGACAAATTAAAACAGCTCTTAGGTATCACATCACACCTATCAGAAGTGACAGTTGCTAGAGGAGGGAATGAGGGAAAATAGGTACATTAATGAACTTTTGGTGGAATTGTAAACTGGTACAGCCATTCTGGAGAACAGTCTGGAAATGGGCTTTAACCCAACAATACTACTACTATCTCTGTACCTCAAAATGATCAAAGAAAAAGCACCTATATAAAAATGTTTAAAATATTTAAATAGTAATGTAATATATATGATTTATATAAAAAGATAATAAAATATAAATTAATTTTAAAAACTATACCTATATATACAAAAACATTTACAGCAACTCTTTTTTGGTGGCAAAGAATCTGAAATACAGGAAATATTCATCAATTGAGAAATGACTGAACAATTTGTGGCATGTGATTGTGATGGAGCACTATTTTGCTATAAAAAATGATGAAGGGAATGGTTTAACGGCAAGACCTACATGAATTGAATTAAGAAGAAACCAAAGATCACTGTACATAGTAACAACAATGTTGTAATGATGATCAACTGTGAAAAAAACTTGAATACTTAGATCAATACCACAATCTAAGACATTTCAATACCTCATGATGGGAAAATACTGTCCACGTCTGGAGAGAGAACTGATGAACTCCAAATGAAAATTGAAGTATAATTTTCTCTTCTCTTTTGCCTTTTTTGGGATATATCTAATATGGAAATATATTTTGCATGATTTCGTATGTAATTGATTTTTTTGCTTGTGTTATCAGTTGGTGGGGAGGGGATTGGAGGGAGGTAGAGAGTTTGGAATTAATAATTTTAAAAGAGTGTTAAAAAGAAATAAATAATATATATTTTTAAAATGAGCTGTTTCTCTAGTGTATGAGCCTTACAGGTAAAGTAGAACCATAGATTAAAATGCCATTGAACTAAACTAACTGCATCTATGTCATAAATGTACTCAGGGGCCTTGTGGTGGGTGCATCTTACAGATCAATAGTAACCATTTTAAAAAATAAAAAGAACAAAGAAAAAACACTCCAGGAAGTCATATTATCTTTGTTTAATAAAAGGAAAAAACTGTCTATGTACAGTGTTTGTAGTGGTCCCTGTAAATGTATATTGAACAAATTTTCAATGTACAAATTATTGACCAATTGTGTAAAAGTATATTTAAAGGGCTTTTAAATAGTGCATAACTGAACTGACTGATTGCTTGTAATTCTGTGGAGGTATTATTGACTCCATACTAGGACTTCTACTTCAGAATATTTTAAAATGAATATTTTTCACCTAATGAATTGGAGTGGCTCTACATATGCTGATACAACTTTTTGCATAAAATTGTACTCAACTCATCAGAGAGTCTTTAAACAATCTTTTGTTGCCATAACTACAAATGCATTTATTGAGCATTTAATTTGACATGGCACTACCCCAGGCCCTATAAGAAAATAACTGTATAGTTCTTGCTTTCCAAGAGAGCTTTTCACAATATTATTTTGTGAATATAAATTACTATTTATTAGACTATAAGCTGTAGGAGGACTCTCATCTTCTCCCTCATTATAGCCTATACAATAGTGTTTTGCAAATTCTATGTGATAAGGAAATATTTATTGAACTAATGAATTAATCTATGTTAAAATACTCAAACATGAATTCTACTAAGCTCCCATGGCTTTTCAAAAGTATAGATATAGCTACCACTCAAGCATTTCCTGGGAATTGCTCTAGATTCAGTGCATTTCCACCTGCTGTCCCCCATGCCTGGAATTCTCTCCCTCCTCTTCTCTGCATCCTGGCTTCCCTAGCTACTTTCATGTCTTTTCTGAAGTCCTACCTTCTGAAAAAAGACTTTCCCAACCCTGAGATTATCTCCAACTGAACCTGCATAAATAATGTTTATACATAGTCAGTATTCCATCTCCCCCATTAGCCTGTGAACTCCTTGAACAGCATGAACTGTTTTTCTCCTTCCTTCAAATTACCAAAGCTTAGGACAGTGACTGGCATGTAATAGTATCTTACTGCAACTAAAATGTGCAATGGTTAAAACATGGGTCTAGAGTAAGGAGGACCTTGTTTCAAATCAAGACTCAGACACTTGCTCTTTCCGTGATCCTGGGCCAACCTTGGTCACCCTCACTCCTTTCTCTCAGGGCTGCTGTGAGAATAAAATGAGATAAAGCTTAAAAAGTGCTTTGTAAATCTTTAAGTGCCATATAAATGCTAGCTATTGTTAACATTAATAATGATAATGATAATAATAAATGCTTGTGTACTAGACTAGATAATGTTTGTCATCCCTTCCACCTTTAGATCCATCAACTTATGGGTAATGGAAGCAAATATTGCAACCTCAAGATATAGGTGTCCAATAGCAATCCTTTATATTCCCATTCAACATTCTGATAGTTCAACAACAACAGTTTTGAGAGTTTAGCACAGACCTTACATTCTCCATGAAATATTATATTTACTCAATTCAGCTAAATCTACTAAGCTTTCATGAGGCAATGTCCTATTCAGCTACTGGACAGCTCTGGTGACTGGTCCTGGGTATCATTGCCAATCAGTCTTCTCAGAGCTGAGGATACAAGGACAGATTCACTTTGGGATGTGCTCTTCCTGGTGATTTACATACAGACCATGCACAATATTCTCTACTGTAATTCAGACTTGTTTTTTATTTCTCTACACCAGTCACTTCTCATTTTGTTCTGGATTCATGCCAGTCCCACAGCTGTCTTTCATGATTGGTCATTTTCGCAATATTGCAGTTACTGTATACAATGAGGAGAAGGATATTCAACAGGGATACATATGCATATGTATATACAATATATATGCAACATATATGTATATATATATATACATATATACAACATATGTATATATATACATATATAGAGACAGGTATGATTCTTTCTTTGTAATGTATATCTTTATTCAGGTATTGCTACATGTTGTTTTGAGCAACAAGTTTGCTACATGTGATTTTGGGCAAGTCACTTAATTCCTCTGAGTTTCTTTCTCCTCCCCTATAAAATGAAGGAATTAAAAGATCTTTGGAACTCTAGTGATCCAGAATTATATGATTCTCTAAGTGAGAAATGAATAGGTCAGATAGTAAGCACGATTCCACAAAAGAGAGATAACTTTCAATTAGAGTGTTCAGGGAAGGTTACTTGGAAGGTGTGAGGAGCAGATATAATTAAACTTTGAGAAACATTTAGCCAAAACCACAACAAAAATGAATACAAATTATCTATGAAATTAAATTGATGGCTATTTCATGGATATGTAGAAAGAACTAAGGAGAAAAATGGAAGCAATCTGAGGTCTTTGGAGGCAGGACCCAACATCAGCCCAAAGTACCAGAATTTATAGCTGTCAAAGAGACGTTAAAGATCCTCTTACCTCAGTTTACTTGTTAGATAAACAACCGAGGCTCAGAGTTAGACAGATTCATAGATTGTGAGAACTGAAAGGGACCTTCAAGACAATCTTACTTTTACCATCATTTGAAAGATAAAGAAATTGAAGGCTAGAAAGGCAAAGTAGTCTTTATGGATCAGCAAACTGGTGTTTCAGGAAGGGAGTAGGGTTCTTAACCTGGCATCCATGAATTTGTTTCTTAAGTTTTTGACAATTATATTTCAATATACTTGGTTTCCTTTGTAATCCTAGGTATTTAAAAACATCCTGAGAAAGGGGGCTTCACAGAAAGAAAATATATAGGAACTGTTCTAGGGGAGAGTCCAGGTCTAGGGCAGTTTGTGAATCATAACAAGATGGAATGAAAAGAAAGAAGAAAAGTAAGAATTGAGGGCTAAGAGGGGAAAATGAGAGAGTGTATGAAATGGAAGACAATGATACTTTTTACAAAGAAGTGATATAAGAGGAAGGATATTGAAAGAGGCCATCTGGCAATCTATTCTCAATATAGACTTCTTATAGAAAAAAAAAACATTCTTGTCATTTCAACCACAGTACTTGCAAGAACAGTTTCTAAGAAAATTCAAGCAGTTATTGTTTGAGCTAAAAACAAAAGGGCCCCATTGCCCCTTTCTAACAAAATAAATAGCTTCTGAGTCACCACACATACTTGGCTAGTATTTAACCCTATGGAGAGAGAGAAAGGAAGCTATTTTAAGCCTTCATCATGCATAACAGACCCATGGGAGAATTAATTCCTCACCAAAAATGGTAGCTGCATAAGATATTGCCTCATGCTAGGTTAGGGTATTTAGCTGAAATGACTAAATACATTTCACAGAAAATATAAAATATTTTATATTTATATTTTTATATTTATATAAATTTACATATATTTATATAAAATATTTTATATTTATATTTATATATTTTATATAAAATATAAAATCTGTGATCAACTCTCAAGTATGTAAGAAACTACTACTAGATTTCTTTTCTTGGAGCTGTAACCTTAGCCTTCATTACCCCATCTTCTAATCAATCTATGAACCAACATTTATTAAGTGTTTTACTATGTGACAGTCATTTTGCTAAGTTCTGGGGATTACAAAATTAAATACACACACACACACATTCATGCACTATGTATCCATTTTGCTGTGTGTGTGTGTGTGTGTGTACACACATATATGTATATATGTATATTTGGATATAGAAAAATAGATATATATATACATACAAGGTGCATAAATAGATGTATAAGGTCCATGCAAATTTGATACAAACTAAGCTTAGAAGGAAAAGGTCTAACAGCTAATGGGACTGGGAAAGTTCCTCCTAAAAATAGCATTTGAACTAAATCTTGAAGGCAATCAGGGAATACAAGAGGTGAAGAGGAAGTAAATTCTATGTAAATGGGACAGCCAAGGCAAAAGAGCAGAAGTTAGAGATGGAATGCTGTGTATGAGGCACAGAAAATGAGCTAGAATATGTAGATGGGGGAAATATATAACTTTTCTTGGTAAAACTCTGCCATCTTGCTGCATCTCTTGATAACAAACTAGAATAAGCCTTTGTTTATTTTTCAGAATTCTTTTAAACTTGAGACATAGCTAATGGGTAAACTTTCTTCAATTTCCCTTAAACCGCTAAATGTATTAATTTTTTAAATAACCATTTCTTTTTCATATTCCAAGCATCCAAATCACAAGTTGATAGGCAGATTCAGCTCTTTTGCAAACATTAGAAAACATTGTGTAAAGCTGGTGGCATCATTTCTGGTGGAGTTTTGTGCATACGCTAAAAACAACATGTTATCTTTACAGACCTTCCTGTGTTCTCAACTGCTCATTAATGTTTAATTGACCTGCCCAGGTAGGACATGGCAAGATATATTTATTAATTTATTGATACCTAGGAAAACTATCATTTCTCCAATTAATTTAGTCTCAAAATCTTTGTCTTGGGAATTTTAATACTGAAAATATATTTCTTTCCTAACACTAACTATTCTGGAAGCTTGCTGTTTCCTGGTTGTCTGTGCATATGGCTTTAAAAATCAGTCACTAATATTACCTTACTAAAATATGACCTAAAGTCTTCTTCCAGAGATCTAAAAAAAGCAATGCAGACAAGTTTCAAAGATTGATAATTCATATTTTCCAAATATGGAGCAAAAATTGATAAAACTTTTCTTGAATACATAAAATACAATTGTCAAATTTCCAAGATATGTCTATTGGTATCTTGGCTCATTAAAATGTTCCTTACTAGTCCTAGGGTTCTCTTAACTCATATGTACAAAGCTGTCATATCACATTTTCATGGTCACATATTGATAAGCACTGGACAGCACTAATTGTTTTCTAATACTATGCTAGGCATCAGTTAAAGTCTTGTCTGGCAATCTGTTATACAGCTTTAACTTTTGCAATTGCCTTAACTATAAGATGCCTTCTAGGGGATGGAATTCAAATCCTTTATCTATACCTCCTTGTATCTTGGTTTGTATTACTTCTAAAAATCCTTTATCAATTATCTGCTCTCTGAAACAGGGTTGAAAAATATACTGCTGACATGTGATCTGGTGGAAGTTCCAAATTAAATTACATTGCTATCTAGTTGTGACCCAACTCTATCAAGATCTCAAAGAACCTTTACTCCTTCCTTAGATATAATTATACTTTTGGTGTCATGTGGCATTCAGGACAAATCATCTGTATTTATATTAACTTGCCCTAGTTGGTGGTTTATGCTGAATTCATAGTTGTCTAATATTGCTATCCATCTGGCAAACAGCATCTAGTCAGAACAGCACTGCTCAAAATAAGTCTTCTGATTATTTTCAGACTATACTTGACAATTAACTCCATAGTCTGAACTTTTCAGTGACTCATTTTAAATTTAGGAACTTCAGTTTTTTTTACAGGAAAGGGATAACTCAGATCTTGACTCATGAAGGCAATCAATTTTTGATGAACATTACTCTCTGTAACAGGAGTGGAGAACCTGTGGACTCAAGGCTGCAAGTGGCCTTCGAAGTCCTTGGGTGCAGTCTTTTGATTGAGTACAAATTACACAGAACAAATTCTTTTTTTCAGGGGATTTGTTCTGTGAAGTTTTGAGATGGTCAAAGGGCTGTACTTGAGGACTTAGAGGCCATGTGTGGCCTTGAAGACACAGGTTCCCCAAATCTGCTCTGGAAGCAAGACTATTCCCAAGCCTTCTAAACCTTCTGTATGGAGGACAAAGGACTTCTTTGGATCCATATGGGTCAACAATGAGGCATTCATGAGCTGATTGACCAAACCTTTATTTATTTATTTATATTTGTCTATGCAATGATCTCTCCAACTGACTTTCATAAAGTTTATTGACTATTCTTGTCCTATTTTTGATTTTCTTCAATCATATGTCCATAATCATAGACTTTTTTCCCTAGTCACCAATCCCTTATGTGTATGTTTTTCCCTTCTTAGATTACAAGCTACTTAATTATTAGGAGTTTTCCTTTTTCATATTTGTATGCCCTGTGAATAATATGGTGCCTTGTTTAGTAATAAACACTTAGCAAATTATTTTACATTCACAAGTCAGGTCATTTGGTATCTAGCAGTAGCAGCATAATTCATATTTTACTCTATTATTTTTTTCCAAATAACTAGTATTTTTTTATTAACATGACCCTTCACTACCTTCTTCCATTAATTAAAATTTAAAAGAAAAGAAAAATAAATTCCTCAAAACCTATCTCTATATTCTGACAAAAACTTCCCATATTTGACATGTCCAAGTCTCTTTCTGCATTTGTGTCAGAAGGTGAATGGCATACTCAAACTTCATTCTTTTGGATATGTCTCTTATCATTGACATACAAACACTTCTCAATAATATATATCTCCAAATATTTTCTCCACAAGTTGTGGGAAATAATAGAGGCCCTTAAGTTGACTTGAGTTTTAGTCTCAGACTTGTAAAATTGATCTGGGCAGATGAAAGTTATTTTCTTCTCCTTCTCTTCTATAGCATCTCCTAGTAACCACTGGATAAATACAACACTGAAAACCACCAGTTTCCTTACAGATTGTATATTGGCATTATATCCACACACATTTGTATCTTACTGAATGCTGATTACATCATTAACCCCAAGTCCTTCAAGATAGTCTCTGATATATTTTATTACACCTAGAGGAATCTTCTTAGATTGTTCTTGAAATGGTCAGGAGTCAGAAAGTTTCATCTGTGAGTTACTCATGTAAGTTGAGATGTGGACATATTTCATATCTCACTCTTAAAATGAGAACATCTAAGTCCTCTTTCTAGAATTTCGTCCTGACCAATTCTTTCTTTTTTTCTGTAACAGATGAAGAATTAAAGAACTTTGTTCCTCCTTGTATAGGGATCTTAACTTGGGAGATGTTCTAGATATTGACAGAAGTTCCTGTAGTTCATACTTTTTCCATTACTCCCTAGTCACTGACTAGTTGATTGTTCAGAAAACAAGAGGAGTTGAATGAAAAGTAGGTACCAATAAACTCAGATTAAATTTTCTTCCTCTTTCAATGACATCCTTCCAATATTTGATTTGGGCTGTTTTGATTCTGTCCTACTAAAGTCTCCTTTTTTAATGCTAAACATCTTGCAAACAATATGATCTGGCAAAAGTTACCATTCACTAACCATCCTTGTATTTTGTGCTTACACTTTAATTTGTCAATAACCTTGCAAAAACACAACTCTCAGAACTGACCGCAACCCTCTAAATATTATCTGAGAAGCTTAAAGTCTAGATAGTTATTGCCCTACCATACAGTAAGAATATATTAAAATCATTACCTACAGGGATTTTAAACAAAAAAAGAAGAGTATTTTTCTTTTCTTTCACTGGAAATTAAATGAGATTATCACGTTTCTGCAAGGCAATAGAAAAGCTCACCAAACCAAAATATAAATGCATGATTTATAGAAACGTAAAGGAAATCAAATGTCTATATTTTGTGCTAGTAGATTCTCATTAGTTGGGGAATGGTTGAAAAAAATGTGTAAGAATGCAATAAAACATTATGTAGTAAGAAATGGTATAGATGAGGAATTGAAAGAAATAGGAAAATTTTGTTTATATGACCTGATGTGGAGAGAATAGTAAAACTAAGAGAACAATATGTATGATGGTTATGATAAAACAAATGAAAAGACCACTAACCAATAGATCTCTGGGAACAGATAATGAAACATAACACTTTCCTCACACCAGAGAAGCAAGGAACCACTAGGGTAGAATTATATATACATTTTCAGAAGTTGTTACCATTATCAGCTATTTTTATTATTTTCCTTTTCTACAAGGGCAAGTTGAATCTGGAGGCAGTGGGGAAGGGGTGATATTTTTATAATGACCATAATGTGAAAACAAAATTTATCAATAAAAATGTTTTTAATTAGTTACATAGCCCCTTTTGAGGGGCTTTTAACCCAGCTAAAACCATTATAAAAGCAATATAGTGTCATTGAAGTGGCATAAAATCCATGGTAGAAACACTGAGATAAGGATTAAGCCATGACCATAGCACTACTAACATGTTGGGATGACATAGATGAGTAATCCATGTCTATACAATTCTGTGCTTAGTGCCTACACGCACTCTGCATCACCTTTGGTAAAGAAAATATAATGATCGTGAGGTTGTTTGAGAACAAGAAAGGTTCGCTCAATCCGGGTGCCTAGGTGAGTACTGGGAATAGGGTGTAGGTTTCTGGGCTGAGTACTTGCTTGTAGATTTTCAATTTATTTCTTGATGCTCATACACATCCCCCCAGTTCCCATTCCCAAGGGTTTGGGAAGAGAAGGATGAGATGATCTGTATAGATGAGTAGAACTGTTAGCTCAGATCCAAGTTTTGTCTTGTACATTTCAAATCTTTCAGGCATTGTTGGAAATGCCAGAAAATAAAATGCACAAAAATGCAGTCGTTCCTACCACAAATTACCAAGGCAAAGACCTGCAATTGGAGACACAATAATTTTCGTTCTTAGATTTTTTTAAAAACTAAAAGGAAGACCAAAGCAATAATAAAAAATAAAACCTTCCATGTTTCAAATGACTGTGGGAAAAATGACATTTCAAGATTTAAATTTATCAGACACTTGTTTCTGACAGAGAAAATATTTCATTTTTTATGTTTAATATAGAATTAAAGAACTATAAATCTTCATAAGCTCAATGTCCATTACAAACTTTTAAACTTTTCTAAGCAAACTGACAAAATAGTGACAAAGTAGAACAAAAACAAAGCAATTTTGTTTTTAAAAATTCCAAGTGGTCATGGTTTATCAGTATTGTGAAAGATATTAATTCATGTAATTTCAACCCAGTATTCGATTTTTAATAGTTACTCCCATTCTTGAAACTCAGTTTATTTTTTAAAATAGTTTCCCCACAAAGTGGCATGTCAATGATGGAGAAACAGATTATTTATAACTGGAAGGACCTTAAAAGCTGTATGATTCTTTATATCTCTAAATATTTCGTGAGACTTTCTTCATTTGTAAAAGCTAGCTCCCATCCTGCAAGAGGTGCCATTAGAATCCTAATTTTTATCGAATCCTAGAGTTAGAAAGGACTTTGCTTTTCTGAAGTCCAACACTTGTGATCATTCCAGTACGTGGTTGGACATCCCATTCTTAAAGACCTTGATTGCTCTTTCATGAAATTATCCTGTCTAACCCACATGAAAGGCCCTTATCCTCTATACCCACTGATTTTTAGACTTCAAAATTCATAAGTGAACGTAACTGTTGACTTTAGAAGTACCTAAGTGTTAAAGAACTTTCATACGTTTTTTCTTTTGCCAAGAAAAATTAGGCAAATATTCTCGTCTTTCCTTTCTGAGAACCAATTCACTTTGCTGTCATGTAGGATTCAGACATAGGGTGTTAATCACAATTAAACATTTAATTACTGTTGTTTGAGTCCCACATTTTTCAATCAAAGTGGTTCATCACAAACCTGGAACCCGTACAAGACAGTATCTCCAAAGTTATGCACAAATAATAGATTGGTTCCAGCAAAATACTTTTCCAGCAGCATTAATAAAATCTCTACAGTGTACACATAGAACCAGTGGCCAGGAGCATTCTCTGGAGGTCTTGCATACAGGATGTACATCTTTGTTACAACATTCCTCTGTGCCTTTTTTTCTGTCTCCCTAATGACCAGTTAAATGGTCTCCCTTGAGGATGCTTGAGTCAGAGCCAACTTGAAAACTGCTGAGGAAACATCCTCTCTTACTGGAAATGATTTCCATCAAATTGCCATGTGCCATATTTAGACTAACAGATCAGTAACACCAAACAGAAGGAGCTAAGTTCACAGTACATGAGGCTCTGCTCTGTGTGAAAGAAGTGCCTTTGTTCAGCTCTAGTGGCTACAGGCTACATGTTCAGAGGGACTAGTAGTGCCAAATAACCTAAAAAAAACAAAATTGCTACACTGAGCTATTGCCCTCAGTTTATTCAAACCAGGCAGACATACTTTCTATGAGGGCAGCCTCTTTTACTTATGATTTGACCTACGAAGCGGAGACAATATACTTTGTCTGCAACTCAAGTATTGGCAGCAAATTCTAATGCCCTTAATTCAACACACCCATGTCATTCTCTAGTATTTCCATCCCTAAAAGATGATGGACAAGAAACTAGTACATTATCAAATGCCTTAGATAATTAAAGTGAAACTTACTGAAAGGCTTACCAGCCATTAAATATAAAGTTCATGTCACTGAATGCATCCTCAGCCCTCTGTCTGAAATACTACGACATCAAGCAATTATATATCTTTCTGTAAAAGCAGTTGATGAAAATTATCAGCAGGAAAAAAAGTGACAAAAGCAGAAATAGACTGAAGTATATCCCTCCCATGTAGAAAGCTTCAATGTCACATAATTGCCTTCAGGATAAAATGCAAACTACTCTCTTTATCAGGTATAAACATTTTGATTTGGGCTCCAGTCTACATTTTTAGACTTTTTACACCTTAGTCCCTTTCTAACCTCATTTACTATTTACCATACATGCCATACAAGCTACCCTCTTCACACAAGATATTTCACACAAGATATTTCGCACAAGATATTACAAGTGATCAACAGATACATCCTCTACCTCTTCTCTATTCTCCTTTGAAAAGAAAGCGAAGTTAATCAGATGTGGGAAAAGAATAGACATAAAAGCTATAGTAGTTGGAGGGCTCCATGCATACCTCCTAGAACAAAATAAATCTTTCAAAAAAGAAAAGTAGCGGGGAAAGGACACTAATAGACTTTTTGAACAATTAGATGTGGTAGATCTCTTGTAATTGGTGAATAAGAATAGAAAATAACATAACTACCATTGTAAAGACTTTATTCAATAAATACTACCATAATAACAAACTACCAGGAAGCTGGAAAGTCATCTTGCAGAAATTATATTCAGACCTAATTTTCCAATCCATGGACCACAATAAGCTTCAAGTGGATACATGATCCATACATATAAAGGGATATAATAAAGAAATTAGAGAAGCATGCTATGAAAAAGGAGTAAAAAGAGAATAATTTTAATAAAACATGGGATAAAGAGGATTTGAGAAAATATAATGGACACACAAAATTATACATAAATTTAAAAAGTCAATGCAATTAAATTTAAAAGAGAAAACAGGTATCTGGGGGAAACTACATACAGTACATTTCTGTGATAAAGGCTTGATATCCAAGATATTGAGAGAAAAGATACAAACATAAAATTCAAGAATCATTGCAAAGTAGTGAGACAGTTCTCAAAAGAAGAAATACAATCGGCCACCAGGTTTTCAAAAATTCTCCAAAAGCTAATAATAAGAGAAATTCAAATGAAAACAACGCTAAGGTTCTAGTTCACTTTCATCAGATTGCAAATATAACCAAAAAGTAAAAAGAAGAAAAGAAAGTGTGGAAGAGTTGCAGAAGAGCAGATATGCTAATCCAGTTACAGTCTTCTGAAATATTCTGATCATTCTGGAAGAAAATTTGGAAATTTTCCCCAGAAGTGACAAAATCATGCCTATCCTTTCTTCCAGAGACTCCATAATACCATTACTAGATACATATTTCAAAGGGCGAATGGAGAGGGAAAGAATCCATAGAAACAAAAATGATTATAATAGTACTTATTGTTAGCAACAAATTGTACATAAAGCAGAAATCAATCAAATAGGAAATGATTGAACAAACTATGGTATATGAAAGTAATGGAATATTATTATGACACAAAAAAAGAACAAAAGGGATGGATTCATAGTGACTGGTGCTGTCTTCTATGAACTGTTGCAAAGTGTAGAATAAAGTGTATCATTTTTACAAAGAGTAAAATATTATAATAGAAAACTGTAAAAATAAAAGAGCTATGATCACTTCAATATATAGTCATGAATACAGAAGCTAGATTATTTATGTTTCCCACCCCTTGGCAGACAGATTGTAAAGCTGCAATTGAAAATGAGGTATGTGGTTTCAGACATGGAAGGCCAATGTGTGGATTTATTTAGTATGACTATTTCAATTTGTTGTACGGAAGGGTTTTGACTTTTCTTTGTTTGTTGGATAGGGAGTTCGAGGGGAATAGAGTGATAGTGATAGTACCACAAAGGAAGGAAGGAAGGGAGGAAGGACAGAAAGAAGGAAGGAAGAAAGAGGGAGTTGACTGAAATTCTAGCTTTCTTTCAAAACTGGGAAGTGGAAGTTCATGAATTACCAGCAAAGCATTTACCAACATCTTGTCTGATGCAAAACAGAGCAGATTTTTTTCTTTTTAATGGAAGGCATGGACAATCAAGAGTGAAGATTGCAGCATGAGAACTCACAAATGACGAAGACTCCTCCCAAACCTCTTCTACAGTGACTGCAGAAAATGTGCCAGTTTGAACTCTCAGCAGAGAAGAAAAGAAAAAGTAATAGTAAGTCATTTTTTCTAGCCTAGGACAGTTTGGGAAGACAGAAACAGATTTGTGGATACTGGCAAAGACCACAATACAGCAACCGTGCAACAGTGGTGGAAGGACTGTACTGTAGAAGTGGCAGTGGCAGAAAGAAGCAGTCTAGTGCTCAAAGATGGTAAGAGAACTGAAAATCTGAATAGAAAGAGGACCTCTTTATGAGCACTGGGTGTGGGATCAGATATGTTTTGGCAGCTTTGTCACCCATTACCTTGTTCTGAGTCACAGTTCGAGGGCAGGAGGGGGTAGTCACTTTCACAGAGGGGCAAGGGCTTTACCTGTGTAAGTTTTAGAGCACAGACCAGGAGAGCAGCACCTTAGATCACTCTATATTGGAAGCATTGAAAACATACAGGTACCTAGACTGAGCTATAATAGCAAAGCCAAGACATAAGAGAAGGAACTTCAGGTCAGTCATTTTCAGCCCAGTGATGAGCACAGCTCAACACTAATATAAAGTCCAAAGTAAGAAATAGGCTGGGGAAAAGAGAAAAAATGTACAGGACCATAAAAAATTACAATAGCAGAAAACACTCAAGAAACAAAGATGCAAAAAGATAATTATTTGAAGATATCTATAAGCAAAACATCAAAGAAAAAAAGTAGATTGAGTGAAAACCCAGCAACAATTCCTAGAAGGTAAAGAAAGAGATTTTTTAAAAGGAAGAAAAAAATTTCAAAAATCAAATGAGTGGTAGGGAGAAATTGGGAAAAGATTTAAGAGCTATGCAAGAAAATTATGAAAAGAAATTAATAGCTTGGTAAGAGAGGTACAAATAATGCTAAAAAAAAACCGCCTTAATAAGAATCGGTAAAAATAGAAGCTAATGATTCTAAGAGATAGGAAGAAACAATAAAACAAAGTCTAAAAATCTAAAAAAAATAGAAGAAAATGTGAAATATCTCATAGGAAAAACAACTGACTTAAAAATAGATTAAGGACAGAGAATTTAAGAATTATTGGTTTGCCTGAAATCCATCAAAAAGAGACGTGTGTGTGTGTGTGTGTGTGTGTGTGTGTGTGTGTACAATTGAGTACAGAAATTCATCTTACAAAGGGTAAAGTCAAGATGGTACTGAAAAGTGAGGAACTCCTCTGAGCTTTCCCTCAAATTCCTCTGAGGAACATTAAGTAATGCCTCAGAACAAATTCTTGAGCAACAGAACACAAAAAAGGAAAGGATAAAAGAATTTTCCAGCCCATGATAACTGAGTTCATCAGGAACAGTCTGTCACACCAGGGTAAGGTTGGAGCCCAGTTCAATACAGGCTGTGCCCCAGCAAACCAGCATTAGGCTTTGGGGGTGACTGAATCAGTGTCAACAAGGACAGTTGATGGACCTCTCAGTCCAAAGACTATAAGGGGGTCAGACAACTGGTCAGAAGGAAATTTATAGGGGTCTCTTTGCTGGCACAAGGGAAAGGACTCTGTTGCATGGACCATCTTTGGTTTTGGATAGTAGTCCTAGGTGTCAGTCCCAGGGCAAGCAGGAGTACAACACGCTACAACTTGCAGTCACAGGGGAACAAGGAACCTGGTCACAATTCCAGGGTGGAAAAGAGTGTTTTTGGTCACTCACAAACCAGTGCACAGTACAGAAGAGTAGTAAACACAGCTCTCCCTAGATCATACCACTTACAAGTCCCCAGAATTATCTCTGAAAACAGCTGCTTTTAAAAAACCCTGAAGCTTGAAACAGTGCCACCACTTCTACAGATTAAGGGCCCCACTTTTCCATAGAGTTTAAAGTTTGAAGATGGCTTGAAAAAATGAGTAAACAGCAGGAAACGATTCTGACTACAGAAAGTTGCTGGTTGGTTGTTCTTTGTTCTCAAAGAAAATCAAAATGACATCACTATATTAGAGTCAAGTTACAATGTGTCTGACTGCGATCAGATCAATATCACTTTGGAAAGCTCTACCACAGGCCAGCAGAAATAGTCCATGTGAACATTTGGGGTGGACGCTCTAAATTTCTAAATATGCACATGTGGTGTTTCTTGTGAGCCTTTTCAATTCTGCTTTTCTCATAGAGCACAGCATCTTCTCTGATGAGGGCATGCCATGCTGGGTAGTCCTGTATCAGTCTCTCCCATGTCACACAAATAGTTTCAAAGTTCTTGAGACCTTGAAGGTGTCCTTGTATTGCTTCTTCTGACCACCATATGAGTGTTTGCCCTGTATGAGTTCTCCATAAAATAGTCTTTTAGGCAAAAAATACATTTGGCATTTGAACATTGTGGATAGAGTGAAAAGAGAGATTGAGAAGGAAAAATAGTGAGTAGAAATAACTGGGCATAGACCAATATCTTACATCATTTACCAATATAAGATCAAAACGGATATAAAGATAAAAACATCTGACCAAGATATAAAGAGAGATATTTACAATGAAATTAGAATAACATGGAACATCTTACCTAACAGACTTGAAAATAGATGAAAAATGTATGAATAAACGAGAGAGAGAGAGAGAGAGAGAGAGAGAGAGAGAGACAGAAGGTTGATGTAAAATGGATAATTTCAATTACAATAAATTAATTTGTAAATAAGACAAATGAAGTCAAGGTCAGAAAGAAAGCAGAAAACTTGGGAAAGTTTTTATAAACAGCTTATCAGATAAGGGTGTCATATCTAAAATATATAAACTTTGTCAAATCCATAAGAATAACAGTCATTCCCCAATTGATAAATGGTTAAGATGTATTAAATAGACAGCTTTCCAACGAAGAAATCAAAACAAGTCATTATCACATGAAAAAATGCTCTAAATCATTATTGATTAGAGAAATGAAAATTAAAACTACCTTTACATATCATTTTACCCCTACCAGATTGGTTAAAATGATAGAAGAGGAAATTAAAAAATGGAGGGCCTGTGGAAAAATTGGAATTATGAATGGATCCAACAATTTTGAAGAGCAGTCTGGAATTACACCCACAGAATTTGATTCATCAGTCCCCTTGCTTGGTCTATTTCAGAAGATTATAAGGGGAAAAAGAAAAGAACCTATATGTTCTAGAATATTTACAGCATGTTTCTTTGTGGTGGCAAAGAACTGGAAATTACAGGGATACCCATCAGTGGCAGAATGGCTGGACAAGTTATACTGTATGATTCTGATGAAATACTGCTGTGCTGTAGGAAATACTGAGTGCAATGTTTTTAGAAAAAAATATGGAAGTACTACAATGAAATAATGGAGAATGAAAAGAGCAGAATGAAGAGAACATTGTATACAGTAACAACAATATCATTGTATATATAAGGTCAGTTAGAGAGACTTCTGGGCTGGCCGAGAGGGGAGTGCGGTGTCTCCATAACTCAGGCCCCCCTCAGGAGCCAGCAGCAGGGGAAGCAGTGGCCAGGAGCTTCCAAAGGAGGAAGGGGCTCGGGTCCATTACTGAAGGTCTCTGCATAAACCCCCTGAGGCAACTGAGTCTGGGCGGTGGCCCAACCCCCACCTGAGAGACTGAACTTAATCTCTCACACTGAATAACAGCCCCACCCAACACTGAAAGCCCTGAGGCTGGGGAGCAGCATTTGAATCTCAGACCCCAAGCACTAGTGAGGCAGGAGTGGAGAGGAATCTCAGAAGTCAAGTAACTGGCTGGGGAAAGGCCCAGAAAAGGAAAAAAAAATAAGACCATAAAAGGTTAAAATAGGTCCAGCAGAGACAATTAAAAATTATGGGACCACCTGAAAGCCATGATCAAAAAAAGAGTCTAGACTTCAGCTTTCATGAAGTTATCAAGGAAAACTGCCCTGATATTCTAGAACCAGAGGGCAAAATAAATATTCAAGGAATCCACCGATCACCACCTGAAAGAGATCCAAAAAGAGAAACTCCTAGGAACATTGTGGCCAAATTCCAGAATTCCCAGGTCAAGGAGAAAATATTGCAAGCAGCTAGAAAGAAACAATTCCAGTACTGTGGAAATACAATCAGGATAACTCAAGATCTAGCAGCCTCTACATTAAGGGATCAAAGGGTGTGGAATAGGATATTCCAGAAGTCAAAGGAACTAGGATTCAAACCAAGAATCACCTACCCAGCTAAACTAAGTATAATACTTTAGGGGAAAATATGGTCTTTCAATGAAACAGAGGACTTTCAAGCATTCTTGATGAAAAGACCAGAGCTGAAAAGTAAATTTGACTTTCCAACACAAGAATGAGAAGAAGCATGAAAAAGTAAACAGCAAAGAGAAGTCATAAGGGACTTACCAAAGTTGAACTGTTTACATTTCTACATGGAAAGAAAATATTTGTAACTTTTGAAACTTTTCAGTATCTGGGTAGTTTGTGGTATTACACATACACACACACACACACACACACACATCCACATACACACGCACACACAGAGACAGAGAGCACAGAGTGAATTGAATAGGATGGGACCATCTCTTAAAAAAAATTAAGGTAAATGGTGAGAGAGAAATATATTGGGAGGAGAGAGGGTGAAATGGAATGGGACAAATTATCTCTCATTCAAGAGGCAAGCAGGAGACTTTTTAGTGGAGGGAAAAAGAGGAGAGCTGAGAGAAAAACATGAAGTTTACTCTTATCACATTTGACTAAAGGAAGGAATAAAATGCACACTCATTTTGTTATGAAAACCTATCATACAATACAGGAAAGTGGGGGAGAAGGAGATAAGCAGGGTGGGGGGGATGATGGAAGGGAGGGCAATGGGAGGAGGGAGAAATTTGAAGTCAACACTCTTGGGGAGGGACAGGATCAAAAGACAGAATAGAAACAATGCGGGGCAGGGCAGGATGGAGGGAAATATAGTTAGCCTTACACAACACGACTATTATCGAAGTCATTTGCAAAACTACACAGATAGGGCCTATTGAATTGCCTGCCTTCCCAAAGGGAATGGGTGGGGAGGGAGGGATCAGGAGAATTTGGAACTCAAAGTTTTAGGAACAACAGTTGAGTATTGTTCTTGCTACTAGGAAATAAGAAATAGAGGTAATGGGGAATAGAAAGTTATCTGGCCCTACAGGACAAAAGAGAAGATGGGGTCAAGGGAAGAGAGGGATGATAGAAGAGAGGGCAGATTGGTGATAGGGAAAATTAGAGTGCTCGTGTATTGGGGTGGGGAGAGGGGACAAATGGGGAGAAAATTTGGAACCCAAAATTTTGTGAAAATGAAAGTAAAAAGTTAAAGAAATAAATTTATAAAAAAAGAAAGAGAAACAGGGGTCAGAATAAAAACAGATTCTTGAGGAGGTGACAGAGTGAGAAGAGAAGAATAAGTAGAAAAGAATAAGATGAAGGGAAATACAGTTAGTAATCATAACTGTGAATGTGACGAATTCATCCATAACATGGAAAAGGATAGCAAAATGGATAAGAAATCAGAATTCAACAAGGCGACATTTAGATAAGACATATTTAAAACAGAAAAAATACAGATAGTGTTAAAATAAGGGGCTATAGAATTATCTTTTATGCTTCTGCTGAAGCAAAAAAAAAGGGGGGGTAGAAAACAATCTCAGAAAAAGCAAAATAGACTTAATTGAAAGAAATAATTAGGGAAGTTATATTTTTCTAAAAGGTACTATGGATGATGAATTAATTTCAATACTAAATATATATGCACCAAATGGCATAGAATCTAAATTCTTGGAGGAAAAGATAATGAGTTCCAGAAGGTATTAGACATTAAAATTATACTAATGGAGACATCAATTTACCCCTTTCAGACCTAGATAGATTTAATCATAAACAAGAAAGAACCTAAGAAGGTGAATAGAATTTTAGAGGAGTTAAATATGATAGACTTTTAGAGGATGTGAAATATGAATAGAATGGGTTATACCTACTTCTTGTGTTGTATAGCATCTTCAAAAAACATTTTAGTGTTTCAACACATAAAAATACCACAAATAAAGGCAGGATTCCAGAAATATTAAATTTATTTTTTTTAGACCACAATCAATGAATATTATGTTCAATAGAAGACCAGTGAAGCATAGATTAAAAATTCATTGGAAGCTAAATAATCTAATCCTGTGGAACAAATCACAGAAAAAATGAATAATTTCATTGAAAATAATGAGACAACACACCAAAATTTGTGGGATGCACCGAAAATAGTTCTTGATGAAAATTTATAGCTAAAAATGGTTACATCAATAAAAGAGAGAAAGAGTGTGAAAAATGTGATTAAAAATCAGAAAATCAAAACAAAAATCTCCAATTAAACTTCAAAATAGGAATAGGGAAAAATCAAAGAAGGGAATAATAAAGTTGAAAGTAAAAAAAAAAATTAAATTAAGAAATAAAAGAAGGAGCTTGTTTTGTGAAAAAAAATACATAAATCATTGACTAATTTGATATAAAGAAGAAGAAAATCAAATTACCAGTATGAGGAGGGGACTCACAACTAGTAAAGATGAAATTTAAACAGTTTTAAAGAAATATTTTGCCCTAATATATAACAACACAACTGATAATCTAAATAAAATGGATAAATATTTACAAAACTATATGGTACCCAGATTGCAAAAGAAAAAATAAAATATTTAGAAAGGAAATTGAACAAACTATAAATGAACTCCCTAAGTGAAAAGGGGAAAAAAAGAGGACTAGATTTTTTTTTTACAAATGAATTTTGCCAAGTATTTCAAGAACAATTCATTTCAATACTGTATAAACTATTTGAAAGAATAAGCAAAAAAAAAAAAGCCCTACAAAATTCTTTCTATGACACAAATCTGGTTTTGACATCTAAATGAAGGAGAGAAACAACAGAGAAAGAAAACAATAGACCCATTTCCCTGAAAAATATTGATGCAAAAAGTTTAAATAAAATACTAGCAAAGAGATTACAGCTTTATATCACAAACATCATGCAATATAACCAGGCTGAATTTAGTACCAGAGATGCGAGTTGGTTCAACATTGAAAAAAATTATAATCATAATTGACCATATTATAATAACAGAAATAAAAGATAATATGGTTATGTCAATAGATTCAGAAAAACTTTGCACAAAAAACACGCATTTTTATTTTTAAAAAAATCTAGAAAGCACAGTAATAAACAGAGCTTTCCTTAAAATGATAAGTAGTACATATAAAATAACAGGAAACATCTATAATGGGGATAAACTAGAAGCCTTTCAAATACCATTGGGGATGAAGAGTGTCCATTATCACCACTGCTATTCACTATTGTACTAGAAATACTAACTATAACAATAAGACAAGAAAAACCATTTGAAGGAATATGAATAGGCAATGAAGAAAAAAAGCTATTTTTGTAGATGATATAATGTTATAATTAGAGAATCCTAGGAAAATAAACTAAAAAAACTAGTTAAAATAATTAACAAGCTTAACAAAGTTGCTGGATATAAAACAAACTATATAAGTTATCAACATTTCTATATATTACCAACAAAATCCAGCAGGAAGAGATAGAAAGAGAAATCCCTTTGAAAATAATTACAAACTGTGTAAAATACTTGAGTCTACCTTCTAAGACACAAAGAGGAATTATATGAACACAATTATAAAGCACTTCATGTAAATAGTGACAGATCTAAGTACAGTTGTAATTCTCTTGGAAATTTGCTAATATACTGACATAAAATGCTTACCACTGAACAAGTCAATTGGGGAATCTCCTCGATCATTTATTAGAATAAAAAAAACTTATCAATTGAGAAAAGCATATGAGCAGAGGATGATAGAAGCCATCTTTAAATATCTGGGTAAGATTCAAATAAATGTTTCCCATTTGTAGAAGTCTCCTGACCTCAGATTGACAGCATCACACATATCATTGACCTTTCTAAAGTCATTTCAGTGTCATCCAACAGCATCAGATTAAATAGGGAAGGACTGCAAACATAGTAATAGGTAGGACTTGATTGAGCCATAGCAAGGTTTTGAATCTTCTGCCATCAAAGTATCCCAGGGTGGCAGGATGAAGGTATTTCAAAGGAAGGCTCAAAGTGAAAAATTGGAAATGAGTTCAACAGAAAATATCCCCTACTGACAGGGTAGATTTAAAGTCCACTTATGTTGTTGTTTCTGCTGCTGTTGAGTCATTTCAACTGCGTCTGACTCTTCAAGACTTCATTTTAAGATATTCTTGGAAAAAACATCGGAGCAGTTTGCCATTTTTTTCTCCAAATCATTTTTTAATGAGGAAACTGAGGTAAGCAAGCCTAAACGTCTTGTCCAGGGTTACATAGCTAGTAAGTTTTGAGCTCAGGTCTTTCTGACTCCAGGACTGGAATTCCATCCACTTAGACACCTAGCTGTCCATCCATTTGTGTTAGGAATGGTATCAAATGTCAGTCTGTTATGACATCAAGCCTATTTTTACAAGTTAAAGGTTTAGCCTCCTAATTAGAAATCTACATGTATGTTCATATTTGAGTGATGCCGAAAATGTGGAGGGTCTGAAATGTCAGGCTACTAGTTTGAACTTAACTTGGGAGTCAGCAAGGAGTTATAAAATATTTAGGCACCAATGAGTGACAAGATCAGATGTTATAGAAGGATTATACTGTTAACAGTGTGTACAAAGGATGCTCCAAATTACTTCTTCCCATGGTGCCTCAATTTGTACCGTTGGTGAGTCATTCCTTTGAATTTTGAAGACTTACCATTATTTTAGAGTTTCTTCTTAAAATTCAAATGCAACTGTGAGAAATCATGTTTTAAGTGCCATCTTAAGCAAGATTACTGTAAATGGAGACCAGACATGGGAATATGGTAAAGCATAGCACTACACTTTAATGAGTTCCTGTATGCAAGCAGGGACCAAGTTTACTAATCTCATCAGGATGGATACCCTCCTACACATACTTTCCAGGAATTTCAGTATACATATTAAAAAGTTTCCCTTGTTCCCTTTCCTTTTGCCTATTTCTCCTCTGGTATTTACCTCCTCCCTCAACAACTATTTGCTCCATTCAGCAAAATATAACATCTATTGTTCTGACGGTGGAAAAGTGAGGGTAGGAGGGGTCAGAGACTGAATCTAGTCTGAGGAGTCAGTCAATAACCAATTGTGACAGGACTACATAATTCTCCCCATTTTCAGACAACAAAGCTTAGTTTTTCTAAAAGGCAACAAAATTGTCCCCAGGATTCAACTAGCCCCTGCCTCTCCTGATGCAGTTTCCTGGTCACTTAATGGAAGAAAAAGTCGTACACACATTAAGTTGGAACCTCTCCAAAATCGTGGATACCTAAGGACAAAACTAGCTATCATTCTTTGCCTTGCTGATTAAGATGCATTTCCATATGGAGGTGAAACAGACTTACCTACAGAAGCCAAGTGACACTCTATCCTTGTTATTCTAAGGCAAAGTAAATCTTTTGTTAAGTGCTCAATGATTTGTGAGTGTCTGATTTCACACCATCCCCCCAAATCAAACCTGAACTGTTAGGATATTGGCATCAGACCTGCTACTAATACCAGTCAAGTACAACTCCTTCAATAAATTTGCCTATTCAGAATGTGTATGTGTGTATGTGCATGTGTATATGTTCTGGGGAAAGAGTAAGGAGAAGTTAGCTAAGGATGTTACTTAAAAAGAAAAAAAATCCTAGGGTCTACAAAGATGTTGCGCTGACTTGTTGTATGCCTGTGAAACCTGGACAATATATCCATGTCCTGCCATGAAACTAAGTTGCTTTCATTGAATTATGTTAGTAAGACACTTAAGATCTTCTGGCAAGATAAGGTATTGGATACTGAGGTCCTTTCTCCAGCTTAACTGCCAAGCATTCAAATTCTGCTGCAGAGAGTACAATTTCAGCGGGCTAACCATGTTACTTAATTGCCAAATGTATGCTTGCCTAAAAGACTACTTTAAGGAGAACTCACACAAGCCATGTGCTCACATGATTGTCAACAGAGGCTATGCAAAGACACTCTCAAGGTCTCTCTGAAAATCTTTGGAATTGATAGGAGGCATGGCAAAGGACCTCCCAGCATGACGTACCTGCATCAAAGAGGATGCATGCTGTATGAGCAAAGTAGAATTGAAGTAGCTCAAAAGAAATGTGAAATATACACATTAAAGAACCCACCACAAATGTTCATGGACTATTTGTGTCAAAGCTATGATAGAGTATTCCGAGCTCTTCATGGTCTGATCAGCCACAGTCGGACACATTATGACTTGACATAATGATGTCATGTTGAGCCTCTTTGAGAATGAAGGACAGTGACCAACTAAGTAGGAGTGTTTGGAGGCAGCTACTGATTTTTTTCTAAAAACCTGTTCACCACTTTACCCTTCCCAAACAAATAAAACTCAATTCCATCTAATTGTTTAGCTGAGAAAGGCATATATCATCAAAGGGGTTTATATGTAGGAAGTATTTAATAATTAAAATAATTATGATGATGAAGGTGATGATAACTAGCATTTATGTAGCTCTTGGAAATTTACAAAGCACTTTATAAATATGACTTACTAACAAATATTACCTCAACCTTTTGTGGTAGGTGCAATAATAATCAACATTTTACAGATAAGGAAATTGAAGCAGGCACAGGTTAAGTGACTTACCCACAGTCACACAGCTAGTATCTGAGGAAGAATTTGAACTGTGGGCTTAATAATTTGGGAAAAGGGGATCAGCTAAATGCAAACAAAATAGATACAGGTTCAGTTTTCATGTTATCAGTACTATTCATTAACCTCAGCTACTGAAATAAGCATTTTCTAACAATTTTGTTCATCTGAGAAGAGAAGAGATAGCTGTCAGGGAAAGAGACTTTGAAAAGGGAGTTCAGAAATAGGGCAGGGGAGGTTGGGACATAAGACTGCAAGTCCTCTTTCCTTTCTTAGGATGGCCTGACCACAGAGAACTTGGTCTCTTCTTCATAAGGAATCTTCCTTTCATGGAATTTTCCTTTCATAGACTCTTCCTTTTAAAACAAAATAAAAGCACTATTACATTTACATGAAAAACACATTTAAGATATAATATTGAAATCATTGCCCCGTTGAAAGCATATCTAAGCTTATCACCATTCAGATTAGGGTTAAACAAAGTAGTCAGCAGCTAGCTTTCTAACGTTAATCTAGTAGAACTTAATGCTTCTTAAACTCAAAACCTTCCAAATGCCTTGACAGCTTTTAGCATGATAATTACTTTTAATTTCTTCCTGCTTGATCAGTTAAAGTTGCAAAGAGCTATGTTTAAATTTTGATTCTGAAAAGGAAGAAAATCATCTGCCATTGTTAGAGTAGCACAATATTTCACTCTTTATTATAAGTTGCCCATCTTTTCTTTAGGGACGTTAATTACTGTTCCATTGTGAAGAAATTCACCGGTGCTTATCATAAAGTATGCTAGTAGTCTGAATTTAATTGGATTTTCTGGCAATAATATTTTCATAGCATCAGGTATATTACTTGTAATGAACATGCATACCACATCTCTGAACAGTTCCAATTAGGGATATTATGAAATGAGATCTCACAAGCCAAGCACACAATATGTATGATATTATGCCAATGGCTATTGGGCTTAAAGTGCACACAGCTTTTTGTAGTCTCTAGAAGACAGTTTACTGGAAGTTTTTTATATGACCTCCATCTAACTTAATGGTTTCCATCAGATTTTCACATAATCATGCTAACTTTTTTCTATCTTTTTTTATTAAAACATTCAATTACACATCATTATGAGATTGTAGCTTATGTTCCTAATATAATCAGGGAGCTCTACTTTTACTCTTTCAAAAAAATGTAATTGTGTATAAATCACTATGCTGAGGGGCAGGAGACTAATTCTAATATCACTCTGCAACCAACTAGCTTTGGTGCTTTTGATAAGACATTTAAAATATAAGCCTCAGTCTCATTGGCTCAATGGTAGTGGGCATCCATGGAAAAGTGTCAGAGTATCATAGGGAGAACTTAATATCAAAAATGACCCTAAAAATATAGAAAAACTGGGTATGGAAGAAAGAGGAAAATGAAATAATTCTCCATAAGAAAAATTAAAAATCAATTTTTAAAATTTATAAATTAAAAAAAAAAAACTTGGCAACTTACAAGAGTCTGGTCCTTCATGTTCCTGCCGGCTCGTGTTGCCACATCTCCCTCCTCTCTCCTCAGTGCTGACCCAGAGTGTCCCTACAAATCTTGTCATGATTCTTGTCAATTAGAATTGCAGGCACAAATTTTTGGAGTTAATCTCCTACTTATAGGCCAGGGAAAATCTTGCTCTCAAGGCAGGTGAAGTAAATCAAACCCCAAATTTGAGAACAAAAGGTGTTGATTGTAGAGAAGTATGAAACTAAAGGCGGAGATTTTGTAGTAGGGAGAACAAATTATGTGTATGTGTGTGTATATGTAGATACACACACATATCACTATTTAATTCAGCAAAGAAAAAACAATGAGAGAGAAAAAAATGGAGAAGAGATTTCAGTGCAAAGGTTCTGGGAATAAGCCTCTCAGGAATGTTGTAGGGGCCCAATGACCAGCTGCTTCCAAACAGCCTCCTGGTAACGATAAAGCCACTAAAGAAAGTCACTTGTGAAGTGGAGGGTAGAGCTTAGAAAAGTTCAACTAGTAAAAAAAGAAATAAGCCAAACTGTAGTGACCATTCTGCATCTCCCAGTAACCATGTCCCAAACTGGCTAACCTCACCTTATAAATGACACAGAGTTTGTCTAATTATTAATCTGAAAGAACTATGAACAGGTAGTGAGTGTTAAGAGCACAGCCCTGGTCCTTCAGAACATTGACATTAAGATGCATGTTTTCCAGAAATATACAATGGAAAAATAGAGAAGAGTGACTTATAAAGGTAAGCAAAGACTGACTAAGGAGAAAGGAAAAAAACATTTGCCAAAAAAGAAAAAGAACAATTTGAATGAATAAGTAATTTCTGTCACAAGGAATTGGATTAAAATTCCCTGAAGCAGATAAAGATATCACAAAACAGTTTTAAAGACTTGTTGAAATGGCAGTGGTACAATTCCAAGAACATATGTAATGGTTCAAGAAAGCAAAGAAAAAAAATCCTCATTTTCTTAAAGAATGGAAGTTGGAACTCGTTTTTTTGAAACCAGTAAAGTTCTCATTTTATTTCATATTTATTATGCATGCTCAAACAAATGCTATGTTTTTTATGCTGTTTCCCTCCAACCCAAATTGTTATAAGTAACTGTCTTACCAAGAATTTCACCTGACCATAAGTGAATTTAGAAAAATCATATTTTTATTTCAAATCATTTCAGATGGGTGATTTGGCCTCTAGTCCCTTGTGGAAAAGGGCCAGGCATGAGTACACTCTCAAGACAATTACCAACTGTTTTATAAACATCCTGATTTGAATTTTCCCTCCTTGCTTTCTGTTGGCTGGATGCAACCTCTTGAACCTCCCACTTCATGTTCTCCTCCCAGATACAAACCTCTGACGTTTTCCCTGATCAGAAGTAGGTCATGGCTCTAATTAGCATTGAAAATTGGGAGGAGCTTTAATCCTGTGGGAACAGAATTCTTTCTTTAATTTCCAACAAATTCCTCCTCTTTTCATTCTCATATACTGTGTTCTTCATAAAAGGAGATGCCAAACAAAAATACTTTCAACCTCCTCCCTGTCCATCTGAATCAGATAGCATAAGAATGGTTTTTCCTCAATGGCTAAGAGATTTGACAAAAGAGGTGAGTTTGAAGATTTGTACCTAGGATATCAATAAAAGTCCCATTATGTAACAACCCATCTGAGTTAATGGACCCAATCCTCATCCTTTCTGAATGGGGACCTGGTCTGGCAGTTATTTTGATATACAGAAAAAGACCATCTCGCAACACAGAAAAGTAATAGATATGCTGATTTTTCAGGTGAGCACCATACCTCTACAAACTCCATCATGATCCATGATGTAAAACATTTTCATCAGTGCTGACTAAGTGTGGCCAGCTTCCCTTCCAAGCAGAGACCTTGGGGGCTCAATAATTAATTGACCCTCCCACAGATCCATCATTTGTGTATTGGTCATCAAATCAGGCTACAAATTTTCATTTTCAGTCCCTAACCTTGAACTCTTTCAACATCCACAATTCATCTGAAGAAAGATGGGGGATAGAGCGCCTAAAAGCACATGGACTTCCTCCTGCCCCACTCCCATATAAACTATTCATTTTTCTATTCTACTGTCCAAATATTTTTGCTGTCTTTCCAATATTCAGACCACCTCTGCCATCCTCTACATTTCAAACAAATTTTAAAAATCACACTTACAATTTCTTTCTGCTTTTTTGTACCTTTTAGAATCCAGAGGGAGTTAATGCTTTACAAATCAAGACAGCTGCATTTCTCCCCATACCTTTTAAAAAAGAATCTTTCTAATGCATTTTAAACAGACTTAAAATAATCCCATTTTCAGACAAAAGACCCCTACCATTTTTGCAGTTTTAAACATGTTGCCTGATATCAGATACCTTGATTTAATACAAAGAAAAAATACATATTTTTAACCTTTTGGATGTAATTAAAACTGAATTCATACCCTCAGTTTTCTTTTACTTCCCAGTCCCCGCTTCCTCTGGGCTGCACAGGTTCTGTTTCTCTAAAAAGCTAAAGTTCTAAAAGCTAAAAGTAAATTTTATTTAATTTAAGTCTGGTATCCCAACTCAGTCAGTGTTAGGACCCAAAAGAAAAGAATCTTAATCTTCCACTGAAAGCCTAAGGTGGTAGTTCTTTCCCAATGTTCTCTTTCTCTAATTACAACTCCTAGAAATTTCTCACCACAAATCATAAAACATTTTCCAAACACCCAGACATTTGACAAGATAGCCCACATGAAAAACCAAGTTAGAAACCAATTTAGAATTTGAATTCAGACTAGTCAAAAATTTAGATTGCAATTTACTCTGACTGATTTCTAACCAGTTCCAAAAGGATATCCTTACCAAGATATCTCTGTTTCTCCCACTATTACAGACATGCTGAGATATTTCTACACCCTCTACTAAGGGACTATTTCTGGAGGGGTGATATTAGAGATGTACTTGACACACAAAAAGATATCAAGACAAATTTATTAAGATAGAGTTCAGATGAGGGAGGGCCTTCTACATTCATTTCCTTGAATGACTGGCTTGTTTCCAGTAAGCTAAAGGAAGACTACAACTTGTTCAGACTAACAGAAGCTTCTTGTACTGTTCCAAATTTTGGACCTCCCATAACACTGGCCATTGCCACATGGCTTCATGTTCTCCTCTCTGATAGGATTTCCCTCAAACAACTCATCAAATTTCTGACTTCTGGCCCGACTATGCTAAATCACAACTCTGATCACCCAAAACTGTGGAAACAGAACTTCTTCATTTCCCACAAACTCCACCTTTTTTCTCTTTACTAAAATTTCTATTTCCACACCTAAATCCAACCAAGATCTCCTCATTTTCTTTCCCCTGTGAATTCTTCCCTTCATCTATCTCCTTTTTATATAGATATGGGAAGGGAGCAAAGTTGACCAACACATTGACAAATTACAAGAGACAGTCCCCTTTCATAACTACAGATACAGAGACTCAGAAGAAAAAGGCAAATCAATGAATTGTCCTTTTAGAAGTTCCATCTCATACAGCAATCTGGGGAGGAACATCATCTGATGCTGTTTTCTGGTCTGGATGCTCATTTAAGCCATCTTCAGGACAGCATCTTAGCAATATCTTCCCTTTATCTTCTTGCAGAAGTCTAAATGTTCACTCTCCTACAAAACTGACCTTAATATAGTTTTAGATTACCATTCCTAAGTTTTATACTGTTATCACTCTTACAAAATCAAAATTGAAATTTTGCCCAATTGTCATGTTTAAGAAATTCACATTAGAAACCAGTTTTTACATTTTACATTAATTCACTATTCATTTCTCCTATTAGGAAGATGAGATTTCACTAAGGAATTAATATCAGGCTCCAGTGCATATGTAAATAATATAAATAATCATTTTTAACATAGTACATATCACTTCATAAAATAATTCCAACTTCTGGTCATGTGATGCTACTTTTAAAGCATGTACAAGATAGACCACAAACCATTCTTCTTTTAACATTAACCAACCGAGACAAAAATAATATTAACTATGTATGCTAACTTCACAAGCCCTTGTCCTGATTGTCTCCATGCTATTACTAAGAATTAAAGGATCCTAACCTATTGCTGTTGGTCTAAAATCCTAAGTCTAATAGCTTAATTTTGGGACTTAACCTCAGATGTTCCCCTACCAACAATCTTTTATTTAATAGATCTGGTATTGTTCTTACAAAACTTTTGATTGTAGGAAATTGCCACTAACAGTAGGGACACTTCAGGGAAGCAACATCTCCCTAACTTCATGTCAATTCCAAGCTGAAGTAGATTGTCAACTGGCATTTAGCCAGGTTTAAAGTCTGCCATGTGTCAGTGGGAAAACTGAGTCAGGAGAATCCTACCTCAGCTCAGGTGGAATAGTCTTTCTCCCAACCTTCCCATGAGATTAAGTTTTTGTAGCTCATACCAGCATCTCACAGGTTTACTGGATCAATGGTTCAGACAGACTTACTTACTATACAGATCTGGAGTTAGACTCAGAAAAACAGTCAGTTAATAGTCCCATAAAATCTTAAAATAGCAAGCTCCAATAATCAGTTTCAGATATGACTATAATTTCATGTAGGCTAAAGAACATCTTCTAAAGCACGTCTTAAGTGGCTTGCATGCCTTTCTATACTTGCTCTAGTTTCTGATTAAATAACAATTATAAAATCAAATTTACTATTAAAACCTTGTTATTGCTCTAATAGATTCACATCTGTTTCCCAAGCTTCTCTATCCCTTTCTAACTGTAGACAGTCTAAAAGAATGAGTTTGCTCAACTGGTCTTTGTAAGATGAAAAAGATCTTATTCCAAGTTGGGACTTTTGTCCTTTACCCCAAAAGAGTTTTAGTCTAATAGTTTGTCTAACAGGGCTCAAGAAAATCTCACCTTGAAAACTCCTTGGATTTCCCCACTTGAACTGGCTCTCTTAAGGTACATAAGCTTTCCTCTATCACCAAGTCCTATCAACCCAATTCTCCAGGCTACTGGCCACTCCCATCAAGACGATCCCTGGAACTCTCAGACCACATGAGGTCACCATCTCACTCCTTCCTCAGTCCCTCTGTAGATAAGATACATCTTGCTTTAGCATTACAAATGCTCAGATTCACTAAAAGTCCACCGACACTTAGAAACTTTAACAAACTTTGTCCTTCTTTAGTTGAAAGAAGGCTTGGGTTGAATTCATTTGAGCAGGGCCCACTATGTCCCAAGCACCCCTAACCTCAACAATTCCATACCATTACAGTTAACTTTAAATCCCAGTCTTGTTTTATGGAACAATGATTGAACATCACATTTATACTTTGGTTAACTTTAATTATTCCCATAACATTCAGGAAAATTGTTCTATTTCAGGGATTTTATTTTTCACAAGACCATACCAGAGTACCCATTTACCCACTAATTGCATTGTGCTTACCTCTTAAACTTTCTGCTTTGAGTGTAGGAACATGCAATGAAGACTGAATGCAAGGACCTAGTTGGATATCATCTCCACCTTATAGCTAGACTCACAAATATTCAAGTGGGAAAACATTCCTTTTCAGAGGAACACAATGGGGAAACTGACCCAGAAGGATACCATCCAAGACTCAGAACAGGAGCGTCTCCTGGGGCAAATTTCTACCTTTAATAGTCACATTCCTCTCTGAGTAGTAGAACACAATTAGTAATGGTTCCAGAAGCCTTTGCAGATAGCAGGTTTTACTAATCAAAAATTTTACCAGGACTTACATCTTAGATTTTAAATTTGTCCTAACAATCAATCACTAGAAATTATCTATCACCAAAACAAGTTCCTTACTTACACAAAAAAGTTTACAGTTTACGTAGAGACTATAGCTTTAATAAAATGAGTTTACCCAATTCTGAGGCACAATTTCTTGCTTACCTCAGATGCTGTAGCTACTTGGGTGATGCTTTCAGACTTTTCCAGCCTTAGGGATCCAGGGTGGGACTGGCACCCCTCCTTTACTTTGACAATAGAAAAGAGTTGTTAGCATCTTTTCTCTGAGCAGCTCTGAGTTCAGATTAGATCTTCTGAAGTCCTTCTGTAATAATGACTAGACTTTGAAGGTGAATGAGGGGACCACCATGAGACTGTCTTAGATTTATCACAGAGCTTCCTGGAGCCACAAAACTCCTGATCTCCTTTATCGTGTCCCTTATCTTCCAATCCCTATAAAAATTTGATATAACAAATTAGCTTACAAATATAAACTCAGTAGGCCTTCCCAAAATCATACAAAAGATTTTACAAAACATTTCTTCATACAACAAATGTTTTCCTTTCTTAAAAAAGTTTACAATTTATCACAAAACCCTTTTGTTGTAATTGACAGCAATTACAAGAAACAATCTAAAACTAAGACTTATGCATAATTACCAAGTTTCCTTTAACAAACATACTTGTGTAAATGCATGATTTACAGCAAAAATGATTTTAGTTAAAACTTCCTTCTTAATAGCAAAATACACTTTTTAACATACTTCATACATCCTTAAATGGAACAGGATTGAAAATCACACCCATATATAAATATGTATGTATACTTCCAAGGATTCTAATTTTCTCAATAGGAATTTTACAACACAGAAACTATTACACAGAATTCATAACAGCTTATTAACCAATTCAACATTAATTTAACAATGCAGTTCCTAACATAATGATATTTAGATAAATTACTTTTTTGACAATATACAATATATTTAAAACTTGAAGCAACCCATTTTCCTTGTCCATGGTCCGATGTTGCATTCTTGAACTGAAGTAGATTTAACTTACAGGGATTGTAAAACAATTTTTTACAGAAGCAGTCTCCCTGTGTTTTACTTCATTCACCCAAGTCAGCAAGTTGAGCCCCACATTGGGCATCAAATTAGAGATGCACTTAGAGATGCACTTGACAAATTAGAGATGTTAGAGATGCACTTGACACACAGAAGGGTATCAAGGAAAATTTGTTAAAATAGATTTCAGAGGAGGGAAGGCTTTTTACATTCATTCCTTTAAAAGATCAGGTAGCTTCCAGTAAGTCTACAGGAAGACTTCAACTTGTTCAGACTAATGGAAGCATCTTATACTGTTTCAAATTTTGGACATCCCATGACGCCATCCGCTGCCACATGACTTCATGTTCTTATCTCTGATAGACTTTCCCTCAAATAGCTCATCAAGCCTATACGCAAGTTTCTGACCTCTAACCTGACCATGCTAAGTCACAGTCTTGATCACCCAAAACTGTGGAGACAGAACTTTTTTGTTCTCCATGGCACTTTCTCTCCTTGTTCCTGTCCTACCTTCCTGGGTGGAGAATTTTTATCTTACAATTTCACTGTGGCTTCTCCTTTTCATTCTCTAATGCCAGGCCCCAGATATGCCACCCACCTTTGCTTTGGTCACTTTTACCATAACCACTCTCAGACCTGTAGGATGCCCCAACCATCAAAGTACTACTTAAATAGTAAATTTTCCTACTTTGCCTTATGGGTCTCCTGATTGCCGCATATATTTCTTACTATTTTACCCACATTCCTAAGTTCACAGAGATTCCAAAAATAGTCACAGGTAGTTAGCAGGCAGAAGAGGTGAAACTCTCACCTGGGAGTTCAGGCCATTGGAAACCAATGGAATGCCTCCCATTCTCCATCATGGTTTTCCCTTTTTGATGCTAGATCCCCATGACAAGGCCCCAAATTGTTAGAAAAGTGCTCACTCTAAAAAAAAAAAGGACAATACTCATGAAGCCAGGAAAGTTCCCATTGTATTTTATATACTATTCTTGTTCAGACAAATGCAATACGTCTTGTGTTGTCCCCCATGCTCCCCCCAAAATTGTTAGAAATAACCATCTTACCAAGAATTTCACTTGCATTTAAGTAAGTTCAGAAAACAATATATTTTTAACGTATGTCATTTTAGATGGATGACTTGGACTCTAATCCCTTGTGAAAAAAGGTCAGAAGCAAGCACAGATATTTGGACTCTTAAAGAATATATCAGTAGGTTCAACCAGACATGAGAAATGTTAGAACAAAAGACAGAAACACTGTCCATAACAACAGATTATCTGGGGGTGGGGGTGGGGGTGGGGGAAAGGAAGGCCAGAATTGCAATACAAAAATTCAGTCATGGATTAAAAACTAATTGGACAGAAAAAAAGATAACCACACTGAAAGATTACATGACAGCTTTACATAACAAGAATATAGAGCTTGAAAATATGACATAGAGAGATAATCTAAGGAAAAATCAGGAAATACAAAACTTAAATATGGTGGTTAAAAACAAATCATATGATAACATTTCCCAATATTAATTTTAGGCAGTAAAACACAAAGAGGATCTGTTGATCACCAATAGGAAGTATGTTAAGTCTGACTCACCAAGAACCATCATTGTAAGATTTCAGAACTACAAAATCAAATAACACTCGATAAATGGAACAAGGGAATAATCCTTGAATTCCAAGGAGAACCTACAAGAATGGAAAAGAGCTTCTCTGAATTTAAAATAAAAACTAAAATATGACATTCTGAAGAAAAACGATTGATCTGCTAAAAATAACAATATATAAAGCTGAACCTAACATCAAAGAAAAATAGATATTTATAAAAATGGAAGAATTCAATTCATTTTTCTAAAAAAAAATCAGCTGAAATATTCAGGAGATAAAATGTTAAGGAAATATGCTACCACCAGTCTTCTTCTATCAGACAAATAAGATCTTGAACAAGTCTTAGATACTGACAACTACAAGATAAACCATTATAGACCAAGATTTCAAATATTGGCATAAAATCAATCGAGTATTAACAAAAAAGGTAAAGAAAATATGAAAAAGATTGTACAGTGTGACCAAGTTAAACTAATGGCAATAATACAAGGTTGATCCAATATTAGAAAAACTATAAATACTGTTAACATGATTATATTAATAGTAAGTTCATAAGTATAATTATATATATATATAATTATATACATAGGTACAGAAGACACTTTTGATAAAATATACTCTTTTATATTATCTCCATTAAATAGGATAGTAACAAATGGGCCATAACTTTATGTGGTAAATTACATGATTTCAAATCAAGAACTAGAATTATAAAAACTCAGAAGTCTTTCCAAGAAGATCAGGAGTAAAATAAGGACATCTATTGTCATTGTGGGAGCTATAAAAATAATACAAGAGAAAATAAAACAAAAAAATTAACTTAGATTATAATGGAGCAAAATTATCTCTTTTTGCATAGAATATGGTGTCATTCTTAAAGAATGATGCAGATTCAACTAAAATTAGAAATAATGAATTTCTTCATTTTAGTAGAAGAATATACATTTTGTTGTTTCTTTGCCAAGACACTGGAGTAGTCTGCCATTTCCTTCTTCAGCTCATTTTTTTACAGTTGAGGAAATTGAAGCAAACATGGTTAAGTGACTAATCTAGAATCACACAGCCAGTAAGTGTCTGAGGTCACATTTGAACTCAGGTCTTCCTGACTCAAGGTCCAGCACTCTATCCATAGTGTCGACCTTTAAAACCATAACAGTTAACCTTCCTGTATCCATTATCAAAAAAACCCCAATGATTTAATTTAAAATAACACATAATTCATAAATTATATAGAATTCATAAAATTTCAAGGGGTTAAACTCCTGAGACATATATAACAATTATAGGAACATAACTATAAAATATTCTTTATATAAATAGAGATAAACCCAAATAATTATAGAGATAATAACTGTCTATTGTTGGATCATGTAAATATAATAAAAATGCCAATACTATCTATATAAATTTACAGGTTCAGTGTCATACTAATAAAACTACTGAAGGGTGAAAAAATAACAAAATTCATTTGAAGGAAAAGTATTAAGAATATTAAGAGAAATAATGAAGAAGAGTGGGAAGGGTCATAGCAGTACAGACTTCTGACAATATTATAAAACACTAATGATCAAAACTATTTGACCATGGCCAAAAAAAGAGAAAATTTGAGCTCTAAAAGAAGTTTGACACAAAAGGATCAGAAACAATTTAATATAGGATCATAGCATTTGATAAAGCTTCTATTGATATCTACTAGGTTAATGAATTCCTACTTACCAGACTTCTGGGAAAGCTAGAAAACAGTCTGATACTAATTGGTTTTAAGCCAACATCTCATACCATATATTTCAAGGAACTCTTAATGGGTATAAGGGCTATAAGGCCTTAATATAAAAGATCATATCATAAATGAATCAAATAATATAGATAAGGAAGGAGATACATTTCACAACTATAAAAAGAAGAAGAATTCTTTACTAAACAAAGGATGGAGATCACAGAAGATAAAATTGATTATTTTATAAAACTTAAAAACTTTTGATAAACTAAATAAATGAAGTTAGACTTGTAAGGAAAATGTTTAACTGGAAAACTACTTAGATCAAATTTCTCTGATAAAGGCTTCTTATCCGATATATATATATATATATATGAAATTGACACATATAGATGAGAATGGGAGTCACTCTCCCATTGTAAATTCTTCCCAAAACTTCCATTTCATAAAGACCCAGGCTATTCAACCCTCATTCTCAGATTTAGTCACTGGTTCTTCCTGGGCATCTTTTCTTCACCTGGTCCTTCTTGCTTTTCTACTTCCAATTTTTGTGTTGTGTTATCTTCCCCTGTTAGAATGTAAACTCCATGAGGTGGGGGAATATCTCTCTTTTTACTTATATTTCTATCCCCAGCACTTAGCACAGTGAGGGACAAAAAGCAAATGTATAATAAATGCTTACTGACTGACCAACTGGCCAATCTCCAGGAAATCAAAAAATGTAATCAAAGGACATGAGCCAAGTTCTCAAAAGAAAGGCAAACTATCAACAACTTCATGAAAATATTCTCCAAATCACTAAGTAAAAATGCAAATTAAAATAACTCTGACACCTTAGATTCACAAAGAACATAAAGTGAAAAAAATATGGAAATTGTTAGAGGGGCTATGGCAAAATAGGCACATTAAAATACTCTTAGTGGAACTGTGAATTGTCCTAATCCTTCTTGAAAGCAAATTGGAACTGTATCTTCATTAAACTATACATACTCTTTGACCCAGTGATTCTTCTACTAGGTTTATACCTCAAAGAAATATTTTGGGGTTTTTAATAGAAAAAACTTATTTGTAAAGAAATATTTATAGCAGCAATTTGTGTCAGAAAAAAATGGAAATAAAGCTGTTGCCCAAAAGCTTTGGAATGGTTGAACAAAATATGATATGATTCTAACGAAATGTTGTTTTGCGGTAAGAAAGTACAAAAAAGGGACAGATTAATAGAAATCTAGGAAGACTTCTATTAACTGATTCATATCGAAATGAGCAAACCTAAGAAAATGATTTATACCAGGAATATAGCATTCTATAAAGGGACCAGGCCAATAAGGATCTAGTGCCTCAAGCATGCTTGGATTTGCCTTTCCTGATGTGTTACATAGAATCCTTATAATTCAACTCATGGAGGCGAAGTAAGCCTACTTCCACCAATAAGTGACTGTCTTCTGGTTGCCTTAAAGGACTGATGATTCATGAACTGCTGTGTCAAAACTGCACATGAATATAAAATGTGTGAACTACCCTCTGTCAATTTTTTTTGGACTTCTTCCCAAGGATGAATGAGGTGGAATTGGTTTGAGATACTTAGTAGAGAAAAGCTTAGTTAAATTATCTCCTACATGGTTGCCATGCCTCTTTGAGCATGTGCTGCCTCTATTTCTTTTTTGTTTGTTTTTGTTTTCAATTTTTAAATGACATTTTATTTTTTCCTCAGTTGAATGTCAAGAAATTTTTTTGTCCTTGATGGTGTCTTTTTACACCTTTTTATTATTATTATTTCATTTGTTTTCAATGTTCTATAATCACTTCTATATATCTTAGATTTTTCCCCTCCCTCCCCCCTTACCTCCTACCTTCCCACTCCCTCCCTGAGATGCCATATAGTTTTATATAGGTTCTACACATACATTCCTATTAAATACATTTTCACCTTAGTCATGTTGCATAGAAGAATTAAAATGAATGGGAGAAATCATAAAACAAACCAAAACATAATACAAGAGAAAATGACCTGCTTCATTCTGCAATCAAATTCCATAGTTCTTTCCATGGAAAGAAGTTCTTCCATGTGGAAGGCATTTTGCCTTAAGAGACCATTGGGAATCATTTATGTCCTTGCATTGCAATGAAGTACTAAGTCTACCAGAAAAATTCCTCGCATACTGTATGCAAAGTTCTCCTGGTTCTGCTCCTTTCACTCAGAATCAGTTCATATAAGTCTTTCCAGGCCTCTCTGAAGTTTTCCTGTTCATCATTTCTTATAACACAGTAGTATTCCACTATATTCATATACCACAGTTTATTCAGCCATTTCCCAATTGATGCATCCCCTTGATTTCCAGTTTTTGGCCACCACAAAGAGAGCTACTATGAATATTTTTGCACATGTGAGACCCTGTCCCATTTTTATGATCTCTTGGGGATGTAGTCTTAGAAGTGGTATTACTAGGTCAAAGAGTATCCACATTTTTGTAGCCCTTTGGGTGTAATTCCAAATTGCTCTCCAGAATGGTTGGATCTGCTCACAGCTCCACCAACAATGAATTAGTGTTCCAACTCTCCCAAATCTTCTCCAACATTTATCATCTTCCTGTTTTGTCATGTTAGCCAATCTGATAGGTGTGAAGTGGTATCTCAGAGTTGTTTTGATTTACACTTCTCTAATCAATAGTGATTCAGAGCATTTTTTCATGACTGTAGATAGATTTAATTTCTTCCTATGAAAACTGCCTGTTCATATCTTTTGACCATTTATGAATTGGGGAATGACTTGTCTATGTCAAGAATTTCTTTAGCATTCCTTGTTGTAAGATTTTCAGTTCCAGATTTGTCTCCTTCTAACCCTTCTCTTCCCTCTTCTGAAAATAGTAGGCAGTTTGTTATGGTTTATACATATGCCATCATGTAAAAATATTTTCATATTAGTCACAGTCATGAAAGAAGAAACAGATCAAAGAAAAAAATATGAGAAAGAAAAATGTGCTTTAATCTGAATTTGGAGTCCATCAAATAACATTTTTCTTTATGAATTCTTTGTACTTGTCTCAGATCAATGTGCTGTTGAGAAGAGCTGAGTCATTCATAGTGAATTATCACACAGTGTTGGTGATATTGTGTACAACGTTTTCCTGTTTCTTTTCATTTCACTTTGCCTCAGTTCATACAAGTCTTTCCAGGTTTTTCTGAAATCTGTAGCTTATTAAGCCATCTCCCTACTGATGGGTATCCCCTCAATTTCAAATATTTTGCCACCACAAAAAGGACTGCTATAAATGCTTTTCATATGTAGGTCCTTTCCCTTTTTATGATCTCTTTAGGATGCAGACCTAGTAGAGATATTGGTAGGTCAAAGGATATGCCCCTTTGGTTAGCTCCAAATTATTCCCCAGAATAGTTTTATTGGTTCACAACTCCACCAACAGTGCATTAATGTCCCAATATTCCCACATCTTTTTCAGCATTTATTATATTCCTTTTCTGTCTTATTAGTCAATCTGATAGGTGATAGTTCAGAGTTGTTTTGATTTTCATTTCTCTAATCAAAAATTATTTAGAGCACTTCCTTACATGCCTATAGGTAAGTTTTTCTTCTCCATCTGAAAACTGCCTGTTCATATCTTTTGATCATTTGTCAATTGGGGAATGGCTTGTCTTCTTGTAAATTTGACTCAGCTCTCTATATACTTGAGAAATGAAGCCTTTATCGAAGCCTTTATCTGCTCTACAGATTTTTTTCTCAGCTTTCTATTTCTCTTCTAATCTTAGTGGCATTGATTTTGTTTGTACAAAAACTTTTCAATTTAATGCAATCAGACCTATCTACTTTACATTTTTAATGCTCTCTATCTGTCGCTTGGTCATGAATTCTTCCCATCTCCATAGATCTGACAGGGAGATTATTCCTTTTTCCTCTAATTTCCTTGAGATGTCACTCTGTCTAAATTGTACCAAAGATCTGACATATCTAACTTTTCTAATATTCTATTTATCTCCTTAGTTTCTTTCTTGTTTTTTTTTTTTTTTATTAAATTTATTGAGTTCTGATAAGGTACAGTTGAGGTCCCTGACTAGTGCAATTTTGCTGTCTATTTCTTCCTGTAACTCAATTTCTTTAAGAATTTGGATGTTATACCACTTGGTAGACATATATTTAGTATTAATATTGCTTCATTATCTATTGTATCTTTTAGCAAGATTTAGTTTTCTTCATTATCTCTTTTAATTAGGTCTATTTTTCTTTTACGTTGTCTTAGATCAGAATCGCTACTCCTGAACTTTTTTTTTTGCTTCAGGTGAAGATTAATGGATTCTGCTCCAGCCCTTTGCCTTTGCTCTGTGTGCCTCTGCTTCAAGTGTGTGTCTTATAAACAGCATATTGTAGGATTCTGGTTTTTGATCCACCTATTATCCACTTCCATTTTATGGGAGAGTTCATCCATTCACATTACAGTTGTAATTACTACCTGCACATTTACTTCCATCCTGTTCTTCCTTCTGTCTGTCCTCTCTCTACTTTTACCCTTTTCTTCCTCACCAGAGTTTTTCTTCTATCTTCAGCCTCCCCTGATCTGCCTTCCCTTTGTCAGTCCCTCCTGCCAGCCCCCATTTACTTGTTCTCCTCCCTTCCTACTTCTCTGTCAGGTAAGATAGATTTCTATATTCATCTAATTGTGCATATGATTCACTCTGAGCCAATATTAGTGAGAGTAAGGATCACATGATGTTCATCACCCACCCTTCAACCTTCCTCTCCGCTATAATAAGTCTTTTGTGCCTCTTCACATGAAATTATTTACCTCATTCTACTTCTCCCTTCCTTCTGCACCCATTGTATTATTCTCTCTCATCTCTTAACTTTTATTATGTCATTCCCTCAAATTCACCTTATACCTGTACCCTATACACACACACACACATATATACACACATATATACACACATACAGATACATATGTATGTATGTATGTATATGTGTGCGTATATATATGTATATATATATATATATATATATATATTCCTTCTAGCCATAATACTAGAGATATAATTTTTAAGAATTACAAGTATCCTTTTCTCATGTAGGGATGTGAATAGTTTAGCTCCATTGACTCCCTTATGATTTCTTTTCCCTCTCTACCAATTTATTGTTCATTTTGGGCTTGATATTGGAGGTCAAATTTTTGGTTTAGCTCTGATCTTCTTATGAAATCATGAAATCCTTATATTTCATTAAATGATCATTTTTTCCCCTTGATGTGTTATGCTTAATTTCACAATGTAAGTGATCCTTGGTTGTAATCTTAGCTCCTTTGCCTTCTAGAATATCATGTTCCATGACCTCTGATTCTTTAATGTTGCAGCTGCCAAGTCCTGTGTAATCCTGACCATTACTGCTCCATATCTGAATTGTTCCTTTCTGGCCACATTACACACAAAAGCAGTTGTCCTTGACAATTTCTTGAAATATGTTATCCAGGTTCTCCTTTTGATTGTGGCTTTAGATAGTCCAATGATTCTGATATTGTCTCTCCTTTATTTTCCAGATCATTTTTCCCATGAGATATTTTACATTTTCTTCCATTTATTTCATTCTTTTGAATTTGATTGATTCTTGATGTCGCCTAGAAACTATCTTACCTAATTCTAATTAATTAAGATATTCATTTCCTCAATTAGCTTTTCTATCCTTTTTCCATTTGGTCAATTATACTCTTTAAAAAGTAGTTTTCTTCAGTGGATTTTTGTATCTCCTTTTCCACTTGGCCAATTTTACTTCTTAAGCAGTTTTCCAAGCTAATGTCCTGCAATCAGAGGGCAAAATAAGCATGGAAGAATTCACAGATCACCTCAGTAAAGAGATCCCCAAACAAAAGCTTCAAGGAACATTATAGTCAAATTTCAAAACTATCAAGTCAAGGAAAAAAATACAAATGGCCAGAAAGAAACAATTCAAATAACAGAGAAAAGAAAATATAAGGGACTCATCTGATTTTACCATGTCACTGTCATGTTCAGAAAACTCCTATGGTTCCCTATTAACTTTCAGAAAAATTATAAATTCCTTGGTTTAATTTTCAATATCCTTCACAGTTTTGCCCTAATTTATCTTTCCAGCCTTCTTTAAACATATGACAATTGAGTATTGACTTTCCCTCCATTCTTTACACATGACATTCTATCTCATATATCCCTGTTTTTGCATTGGCCATCTCCTATGCCTGTGAAACATTCCCTCCTCACCTCTAGTTTATATAATGTCTCAATCCCCATAAGACACAGATTGAACACCACATTTTACAAAGAGCCTTTCCTAAATACTCCAACAACTAGTGATCTCCCTCCTTAAATATCTTTTGTTTAACTGTTTTGCATTTATTTCACATTTATCATATATATAATTATTTTATATATCTATTCCATGTGTTCTTATATTATGCAAATATAATCTTCTTGAGAAGAGGGATTGTTTCATGCTTCGTCTTCATATCTCCAGCATATAATATAGTGTGCAGCATACAACTGGTGCTTAATAAAGACTTATGGGTTTATTGACTATCTCTCTTGTTCAATTATATTCAGTTATTTCAATTGCATGTCATTTTTCTCATTACTATTTCTAATCTCTGCTCCCAGAAATCCATGGTCTTACTGACCAAAAGATAATTGATTCAGGGATGAGTCCAATATCTATAACAAATCTTTTCATATCTGTTCAAATAAAGATTCTTTTTTAGTGTTATTGGCACTCACCACTATCTAGCACATGCCAATTCTTTTCTCAAAGAACATGTTCATCATTCAAAGACATGAAGCTTTAATATAGTGTTTGGTTTCTCTCTTTCCCTCTTCTGAAAGCATGCTTTTGAACGTATTTCTCACCATCTTCTCCTATTTCTTCCTTTTCACTGAAGTCACCAAGTATCAATTATTTTGTTGATTTAATATGGGTAGTGCTATTGAGTTCCTTGTCGATTTATCTTTTAAAGCTCTGCAACCAATCAATGTTGGTGCACAAACTACAATAATTTTCAGGATGGTCTTTTTTGCAAATACTTAAAATTAGTAACATAGTATGAGATAACCAAATATCCCATTCTATTTCTTGCTGTCTCTAGGTATATGATAAAACCAGCTCTTCTAATTCCTCTTTCCTTCTTCAAAATGTACCCTTAAACTGCAACTTTCTGTTTTCTTCTGACTTTATTCATATGCAGAATGTATGGATATATACACATAGGCACATATACATACAAGCGTACATACACATATATGTATATATATGACAAAGATCTCACACTCAAAGTATCAACAGTTCAGTTAATGTTTGTAGTTAATCATCTAAAATTGATTAATTCTTAATACCTACCAACCTTATTTTTCTCACTTACATTGAAAGCATAAGGTGACCACATAGAACTGAAGTCTGCTTTGTCTTTTTCTTTTGCTCAGATTGCATTTATTGATCCTATGGAGTCAGATTCATTCTGTTGTTGATGGCATTTGAAGCATAATAGAATCTACCAAAGCACTATGGATGTAGTTTTCCATTAACCAGCATCATTTCCATACTACAAAAACATATTGGGAATATAAATTTGCCATGAAAATTTTTCATATACTCTAACAAACAAAATATTTTGTTGTCTCTTTTGTTTCCGTTCAGTTGTTCAGTCATACCCAAACTAATCATGACCCTGTGAACCACGCTGTTCATGAGATTTTCTTGGCAAAGACACTGGAATGTTTTGTCATTGTCTTCTCCACTCATTTTACAGATGAGGAAATTGAGTCAAATAGAGATTAAGTGACTTGTCCAGAGTCACATAACTACTAAATGTGTGCGGTTAAAATTTATCTCAGGTCTTCCTGACACCAAGCCCAACACTCTATCCTCTGAGTTATCTAACTGTGCCCCCCCCAAAAAAATTAGCTAACTGAAAAAATGACATTCAAATTACCAAAATAAGAATAAAGGCATAATGTGAATTCACAATAAAGAAGAATTATAAAGAAGTGTCAGAAACTATTATTCAAATTCATATACCATCAAAATCGAGAATTCAAATGCAATTTATTAGTATATTAAAATAAATGCAAGATAAACTGACAAAATAAGAAATAAAAATTTTAAACAATCTAATTACAGAAGAAATAAATTGATTAAACTTTAAATCAACTACCCAAACTAGGAAGGATAGGTGGAAATATGAGCTGAATATATTACCACATGAAATCTACCAGACTTTTACACATCAATTAGTCATTATGCTAAAAGGATTATTCTTAAAAATAGAGATAAAATATACTTTACCAACTCTTTTTATGAAACAAGTATGGTTAGAATACCTAGATAAAAGAGAGGCCAAGCAGCAAAATGCAACTATAGGTAAATTTCAGTACTATGATGAAAAGTTTATATAAAATTATCTAAAAAAGATTATATAAATATACCCAGAAAATATGTCCACATTGTTCTCATATTAGGCATGTAAAAAAGTTAATATTTGGAACACAATTAGAATTATTAATTATACAAATAAAAACTCTATATAATCATTTCAATAGATACAGAAAACAATTGAGAGAATACAGTACTCATTTACATTAACCCCACTTTTAAGATTCATCTATACTCCAAATCTCTCCTGTGGCTTCAAGAAGACATAGTATGCATAGCAATCACACCTGGATAAAAACATCTCAGCAGACTAATTAAACCAGGTTGACAGTAACTGACAAAGGAAGGTGTACCCCAAGTCCATGAAGACATTCCCTGGCAGAATGGTTGGATGAGAACCATTTGTACCAATGGCCATGAAGGTGACTGCAGCAGGTGTTGTGGAGCTTTGAGAGTTTGGCCACCACATCCTGGGTTATCTCTAGTTGTCCTGACTTTTGTCTTACTAGTGAATTTTGATAACTCTGGAAGAGAGAGTGAGATTGACAACTTTGGGCAACTCCACGTCACTTAAATTCAGTCCATCGACAAGTCAAGAAATCACTTGTGATGCCCTTGGTCCTCTTTGAGAACAAAGGAAGAACAAAAACAAGTGAATCCTATTTTCTAACAGACTGGAGTTATCTAGGATGATGTTCTCACTGGAAAGGATGCTGATGGAACTTCCTGAAGGTCTTTAAGTATTGGAAGTTTTATCACATCAAAGAATGATTTGACTTGTTCTTCTTCTCAAAGGTCATTTCATAAAAGGTAAGAAGTAGATATCTGCTCATTTTAAGGAAAAGCTTAACAACTAGTGCTGTCCAAATATGAAATATTCTTCATTGAAAAGAGGGAGCTTACTGTTATGAAGGAGATTGAGAGAATTTGGGGGATTGAGTGAACCTCACTGACTCCAACTTGTGACTTAATTCTGAATCTAGCTCAGTTCCTTTTCTATTTGGTTATGGGGTTTAGTTCAATTTCTACCTTGTGATAAAAAGCTATTATCACATTGTTTGAACTTAGCCCTATATGGTTAGGAAGCTGGACCACCTCTATCTGCTTTTTAGAGACCTCAATCTAGGACCTGGGCTAGGCTAACTAGAAACTCATTCAGCTCCAAAATTGAGGCAAGGCATTTTCTCACAATTATACATCCATATGTGTTATCTGAAATTGGCCCTGCACTGATCTATCAGTTTCTGTTTCCTTATTCCTTTGATTAGATATGGACACTTACAGGGCAGGGTGGTGAAAAGAAGGAGTCATTTCTTTTTCTGATTTCAAGAATTTGCACCTATTTGCTTTCCCCTCCTTAATCTGGAAAGTCCCTAATTTTTCATCCAATTTGAAGCCAGATTACTCAGTCTTGTATGCTGCTTTATATCCTGTTAATTGCTTTCTTTTATTGCATAAAAATATGTCTCCCCCTGTATTCAAGTTCCAGTGCAAAGCTGAGGAGGACTGGTCATGATTTGCTATGTGATTGGAATGCATGGTTTCATAAACTGATATTTCAGTTTATGAACCTTTCAGTTTTTGAACCTTTGTTTCTTCCATTATTTAAGATTTCATTTGCTATGTTACTAAGGGTCTTCATATACATGCTGATTGGTCACGTATTAGGAATGACATAGAGAAGTTTCCGGTACAGATATCAGCTGAACTAGATGACTTTATGGGTCCCTTTCAACTCACTCATTCTGATTGAACTAACGTAAATATTTTGAAAGAACCAAGGAAGGGGAGTATCAAGTATCAGGATATTAAAATGACAATGGCTGCAGGAAATAGATTTGGGAAACTGAGTGATGAGTAGATCCAGTGAAGCTAAAAGATAGAATCCTTTTTCAAAAGTTAAAGAAAGAAACTGCTGTAGCTATCACTTTAGTTAGGCTGATTCATATAAATCCATAAAATAAAACAAAATCAGCTCAAAAATTGTATAAACATTGAACCCATGTCAAAGGTAAATTTGAAAAGATTGAAATAAAAAGTTCTTTGCAGGTGTTTTGGTGGCACAGTGGATAGAGTACTATGCTTGGAGTCAGGAAGCCCTTATTTTAAATCCTGATTCAGGATATTTACCAGCTCTGCTAACTGAGGCAAGTTATTTAAACATTGGAGCCTCAGTTTCCTCCTCTGTATAATGTGGAGAATAATAACACTCCTTCATAGGATTGTTGTGAGGAACAAATGAGAAAAAGTACAAAGTGCTGTGCAAATCTTAAATCTCTATAAATGCTGATTTTTATTATTATCATTAGGTTTATAAGATCTGATCTATCATTTAGAACCACAAAATAATTACTGAGTCATACTTGTTCTATAGTTGAAGTGGTCAGCTTACTGTAACAGTTATTGTGTTAAAATCATTAGGATTTTCCATTGTTTCAAAGTACACTGTCCCGTTTTTATGTCTATTACTTATTCACCTCTGAATGAATACTTCTATCTTGTATTTGGCACTATTGCTTAGTTCACTGAAAATATTCTTTATATTAATTGTAGTGGGCATGACCAGGAGATTTCTGATCAATGTTAAAAAGATTAAAAGATGAGGCCATTTCCTGATATTGAAGATGGTTCACTATAAATGGCCTAGCATTGATATCACATTTGGTACTTTGACCTGGCACTGATACTATCTTTGATAGACAGTTTCCTGATTTTCTGATTGAACCATTTCTGCTGAAGATGGTTGATTCAAGGTATTTGGAAATGACTGACAGTTACCTTTTAAAAGGATGAGTAAATGCACATCAGAGAGATGCAGAGAAAGAGACGTAAGAGATTCAGAGAGGATAAGGGGAGATAGACCAACACAGATTCTAGTTCCCTACAAAAAAGACAACCTGGCTCCATAGCCTCACCAGAAACATAAGAACCATGTAGCCACAGAGGTATCAAGAAGCAGTGGTAAATCAATGGACAAGTATGTACAAGCAGAGGAATGATGGGACCAAACTATTGGGAAAGAAGTTGTCAGTCAGTGAATAAGCATTTAATGTTTTGTTCCAGGCACTGTGTTAATTACTAGTAGAGGAATTCCTGGATAGCACCAAGTTGCTAGATCAGAACTCCTAGGTACCAAGTAGTTACTGGACCAGGTGAGTGAATTCCAGACCAAGTTAAAGTGAAAGAAGTTAGAGCCATAATATCAAGGCACAAAACTAAACTTAGTCCTTCATTAAGTCTGTGTGTTGCGTGACCTAAATAGATCTGGACAAAGAGGAGGAAACAACTCACTATCAGCCCCAAGTGCTTCCTCCTTTCAGGCAAGGCCTCAAATATAAGCAAACATAAATCTGGAAGAATTGGAAGCATATCATGCAGAGACAGGATTCACTAGAAAGGAAAAGGGAATAACATGGATTATTCATGGTCTTTAATAAAAGACTTTTATGTTTTGCTAATCTGTCAAGTGAAAGACTACTCAGTGGACTGCTAACCTGGGTGCTGGCATACTTGGAACCTTAAGGCTATTATATCTTTTCTGTAGAGACTTAAATATGAGCTATATTCTTATTTTCCAGGGAATTAATTGGCCTGGCATAAGGTTGGGAAGAGATTTTGAGAGATAGCCCCAGTATAAACCCAGTTCTCAGTCATGCATAACAAGTTATATTTGCTATGATTACTCATAGGATTAAAAGAAAAATAATGGTGCTAGTATGGCAATAGATACTTTCTACAAGAGGTTCCTAAAAGCCATGCACCTGAAAATTTTAACCCTTCTTTGTTCTCATGGGGAGCACAGTGAAGACAACTTCACAAACGTTAGTGTACAAGTATATATATAATGTCTTCATAGAACTCACATTTCTAAATTCATTAGCATTTGAATTATCATGATGTATTAATTACCAAAATTCTGTCATGGAAGGTAGAAATCAACATCTGACAGATTAATTCTCTGAGTGGATTTTGTGGTTGTTGAATGATTATTGTGCAGTAGCATCCCACTTTTGATAAGTACTGAGCAGTATTGGCATCTCTGTCTCCCCAAAGTCACTGACACAGTTCTTTCCTTGGCTAATGGCAAATGACATTCAAATGCAACTAACAGATACTCTGATTGAGCAGGGTCTACCTTCTCACTCAAAAAGTATAAAATGTAACATATGTATGTGGATATGTATATACATATATATTTTTATGTATGTGAGGAAATAATAGTTTTCTCCCTTACAAATGACATGCATAATATGCCATGTACAAGTTATGTGGGTTATGGATAATGGAGATTAAGTTCAATCTCAGTTTCCAAGCAGTGTCTGCAGGAATGGCAGAAGTACATAAATTAGAGAAGCGTGGTCAAAGACAGTTCAAGAAATGCACACTGAAAATAGAAGGCAAGATATAGAGTCAAGATGGCAGATTAGAGGCAGCAACCCAAATGAGCTATCCCAACATTCCCTTCCAAACAACTTTAAAATAATTCTTCAAATCAAATTTTGAAGTGGAAGAACCAACAAAAAGTCATTGAGAGATATTTTTTCAGCCTAAAACAGGTTATGAGGTCAGCATGAAAGGTCTATGATACTAGGGTTAGTGCCAACCTAGAGTGCAGCATTAAGTACCAGTGGAGGTGGTTGCAATAGTAGCAGAAGCAGGAGTAGCTTCAGGAGCTCTCAAGACAAAGACGGTAAAGGAGTCAGACAACTGATCAGAAGAAGATTACAGGGGACACTTTCCTGACTCTGGGTGCAGTTGGCACTGATTGGCAACTCTTTTGTCCATATGCAATTTTGGGTCACAGCTCCAGGGCAGAAAGTAGTGTTTGTGGTCAGTTCCAAGTGAGCAAGAGTCCTGGTCACAGTTCCAAGACAGAGACAAGTGCTAACACTTGAGTTGCAGGGGAGCAGGAGCCCTTCCTGGATAAAGACCAGAGAATACACAAGGCGAGCAGATCACTCCCTGGATCACACCACATTGGAAGCACTAAAAACTTGTAAACCCTTAGAAAATAATAGCACAGAAAAAGCCTGAAACCTGGAACAGTGCCTTGTCACACTCAGGTGAGCAAAAACAACATTAACATAAAAGATAAAGTCATCAAGTAGGCTGGAGAAATGAGAAAACCACACAAAAAAGAACTTGACCATAAAAAGTTAATATGGTGGCAGGGAAGGCCAAGACAAAACTCAAAAAGGCAAAAAAAAAAAAAAAGAACTTGATGAATAAAAGCATAAAAAAGCAAATCCTCAAAGAAAAATGTTAATTGGACACAAAGCTAGCAAGATTTCCTTGAAGAGTTAAAGGAGAGGTGGATGATGGAGGAAAAATTGGGAAAAGAAATGAGAGTGATGAAAGACAATTATTAAAAGGAAATTAATAGTATGGTTTTAAGAAGGCATAATACCTTAGAAAACAGATTTGGCCTAATGGCAAAAAAAAAAAAAAAAAGGCACAAAAATTTACTGAAGAAAAGAACTCCATAAAAAACAAAATTGATCCAATGGAGAAAAGAGGTATAAAAAATCACTGAAAAAAATAATTTCTTAAAAATTAGAATTGAGCAACTGGGAGTTAACGACTCCTTGGGCATCAAGGAATAATACAAGTCCAAAGAATGAAAAAAAAACAGAAGAAAATGTGAAATATTTCATCAGGAAATAAAAAACAAGGAAGACAGATTGAAAAGAGATAATTATTGGACTACTTGAAAACCATGATTAAAAAAAGAGCCTGAATAGCATCTTTCAAGAAACTATTAAGGAAGAAATCCCTAAGTGATGGTAGAGTAGAAGAACAGAAGAGCTGTGTAGAAGCTTTTCCCCCATAGCCCATAAAATGCCTGCAAAAAAAATATCTTTAAACAAATTCTAGAGCAGCAGAAGTCATAAAATGGAGTGAAACAGATTTCTAGCCCAAAACACCCTGGAAGGCTGACAGGAAAGGTTGATCACACCAGGCTCAGAACAGAATGCAGCCCAACCTGGGTGACACAGCACAGACAGGACTGGAGCAGGCTTCAAAGTACTGATTCACAGACAGCTGCTGTGGTTCCCAGATTTTTCAACCCATAAAGGTCAAAGATAGCTTCAGAGGTCAGTAAGAAAGCTCTTTGACCTGAGTGTGAGGGGAGTGAGGTCCGACCCCAGCCCTGGCCTCATGGCAATGGCAGTCACTGCTGCAGCAGCGTTCACTTTTAGAGCCCTTGGACTAAAGACCCTGGGGAAATTGAGCAACTGATCTGGGTCTCAGTCCTGAGTGGAGGTACTGGGGTGAGGAGGAGCAGTGACGTGGTAGAGCTGGTGGTAGCAGGGGAGAGGGAATCCTACTTGTAGATCCAGGGCAGAAAAGATTGCTTGTGGTTGCTCACAGACCAGAGTGCAGGCCAGGAGAGGAGTAAACTACTCTCCTTTGATTGTGCCACCTTGGAGGAACTGAAAATTTACAAGTTCCTAGATATATCTCAGAGAACAGCTGAACAAAATCTCTGAAGCCTAGGGTAGTATATCCTCCAGTTTTTGAAAAAGGACTCAGAAGTCAAGTAACTCCCAAAAAGCAAAAAATAAGACTATAGAAGGTTAATTTCTCAGTTAAAAGATATTTTCTTCCCTCCTTTTGGATGAGGAAGAACAAAACATACCATCAGAGGAAGACATAAAAGTAAAGGCTTCTACAGTCAAAACATCCAAAAAATGGGCAATCGTCTCAGGTCAGGGAACAACTCAAAAAGTATTTTGAAAATCAAGTAAGAGGTGGAGGAAAAATTTGGAAGAGAAATGAAAGTGATGCAAGAAAATCATGAAAAGTGCATCAACAGCTTGCTAAAGGAGACCCAAAATATGCTGAAGAAAATAACACCTTTAAAAATAGACTAACCCAAATGACAAAAGAGGTCCAAAAAGCCAATGAGGAGAAGAATGCTTTAACAAGCAGAATTGGCCACACGGAAAAGGAGGTTCAAAAGCTCACTGAAGAAAGAATAATTCTCTCAAAATTAGAATGGAGCATATGGAAGCTAATAAATTCATGAGAAATCAGAAAATTATAAAACAAAACCAAAAGAATGAAAAAATAGAAGACAATGCAAAATATCTCATTAGAAATACAACTGACTTGGAAAATAGATCCAGGAGAGATCATTTAAAAATTATTGGTCTACTTGAAAACCATTATCAAAAAAAAAAAGAGCCTAGACATCATCTTCCAAGGAATTATCAAGGGAAACTTCCTTAACATTCTGGAACCAGAGGGTAAAATGGAAATAAAAAGAATTCACAGTTCACCTCCTGAAAAAGACTTCAAAAAGAAAACTCCAAGGAATATATTAGCCAAATTTTAGAGTTCCCAGGTCAAGGAGAAAATATTACAAGCAGCCAAAAAGAAACAATTCAAGTATTGTGGAAATAAAATCAAGATAACACAGGATTTAGCAGCTTCTACAGTAAGGGATTGAAGGTCTTGGATGATATTCCAGAGGTCAAAATAGATAGGATTAAAACCAAGAATCAGTTACCCAGTAAAATTGAGTATAATACTTCAAGGGAAAAATGCGATTTCAATGAAATAGAGTACTTCCAAGCATTGCTACTGAAAAGACAAGAGCTGAATAGACAATTTGACTTTCAGATACAAGAATCAAGAGAAACATGGAAAAGGTAAACAAGAAAGAGAAGCCTTAAGAAACTCATTAAAGTTGAAGTATTTACATTACTACATGGAAAGATGCTATTTGTAACTCATAAGACCTTTTTCAGTTTTAGGGTCATTAGACGGAATCGATATCTGTCTATCTATCTATCTATCTATCTATCTATCTATCTATCTATCTATCTATCATGTGTATGTATATATATGTATGTATATGCATATACACATTTATGCATATATATACATATATATGGGTATATAATATATGTGTGTGTACATTATTTATGTGTAGGTCTGTATATGTATGTTGGTGTATGTGTGTATGTATGTATGTATCTAGATAGATAGATAGATAGATAGATAGATAGATAGATAGATAGATAGATAGATATACAGAGGGCATAAACTGAGCTGAATATGAAGGGAGAATACCTAAAAACAAAATTTATTCTTGAGTGGAATGTACTAGGAATAAGAGAAAAGGGGAGCAGAATGTAACCAAACATTTCACATACAAGAAGGAAGAAAGAGCTTTCACAATAGAGAGGAAGAGGGGGAAGATGAAAGGAAATAAGTGAGCCTTACTCCCATGAAATTTGGTTTAAGGAGGGAATAACATGATCAATTTTATATGGAAATCTATTTTATCCTGCAGCAAGGCAAAGGGGAAGAGGACAGGAGAGGGAAGATAGCATAAGGGACAGTAAATTGGGAAAAGGGATAATCAGAAGCAAACACTATTGTGGGAGGATAGGTCAAGGGAGAAAACTGAATAAACAGAGGACAGGATAGGATAAAGGGAAATGTGCTTAGTCTTTCACAAAATAATTATTATAGAAGTGCTTTGCACTGTTACACATGTATGACCTGTGTTGAATTGCTTGTTTCTCAATGAGAGTGGGTGAGGAGGGAGGGAGAGAATATGGAACATGAATCTTTAATAATGAGTATTAAAATTGTTTTAGCATGCAACTGGAAATTAAACCATACAAGCAACAGGGTATAGAAATCTATTTTGCCCTACAGGAAAATAGAGGGAAAGGGGGATGGAAGAAGGGCGGATCATAGAAGAGAAGAAAGAATGGAGGAAGGGGTGGATGGGGTGCATGCTGTCCTGGAGGGGGGGATGGGGAGAGATGGGGAGAAAACTTTGAATTCAAATTTTGTGGAAGTTGAGAATAAATAAATTTTGAGTTAAGTTGAAAATAAATTTTATAAAATTCATAAGAAATTATCAAGGAAAATTTCTCAATATATTAGACCTCTGGGTCTAATACAAATTGAAAAAATCCACCAATCACCATCTAAAAGAGGCCTCAAAATAAAAACTTGTAGGTTTTTAGATTATAACCTAATTCCAGATATTCCAGGTGAAAAAAAAAATACTTCAAGCAGACAGAAAAAAGTTATTCAAATACCATGGAGTTACAATCAGGATCACACAAGCCTTAGCAGCTTTCATATTAAAGGAATGAAGGGCTTGGAATATGATATTCCAGAAGGCAGAGGAGCTGGGAGTGCAATCAAGAATAATATCTCCAGAAAAACTTTAGATAGAATGGACATTTAATGAAACAGAGGACTTTCAAGCATTTCTGATGAAAAGAAGAGAGCTAAGTAGAAAATTTCTCATTCAAACAGAAGACTTGAGAAGTATAAAATGTAAATATGAAAGAGAAAAAATTTAAAAACTCAATAAAATTTAATATTTAATAATTTAATATTTAATAAAATATTCCTATTTGGGGAAATGATGCATTTACTTCCTAAGTACTTTATCATTATTAGGGCAATTGGAAGTAGTCTATATATACCAAGGGCATGGGTATGAGTTGATTTTGTTGAGATAACCTTCAAAATAATGAAGGGATGAGAAACAGGGAATAAGGAGGAAGAGAGAAGTGGAATGGGAGAAAACATCTCACATAAAAGAGGTAGATGCACAAGAAAGAGTTTTTACAGTGGAGAAGAAAATGGATGGAGGTGGGCAGTGTTTGAACCTCACTCTTATTGAAATTGGTTCAGAATACACACACACACACAGCTGGATATAGAAATCTATCTTATCTAACAGAAATATATGAGGAAAAAGGGATAAAATAAAAGCAGAGGAAGGTGTGTGATAAAAGGGAGGACTGGTTAAGGGAGGCAGGGGACAGAAGCAAAACTTTTGAAGAGGAGGAGAATGAAAAGAGAGAAAGTTAAACAGAATATAAGAAGGAGGAAAATATAGAGTAATCATAACTGTACATGGAATTGGGATGAGCTCATCCATAAAATGGAAGCAGATAGCATAATGGATTAGAAACCAGAATCCGAAAAATATGTTGTTTACAAGGGACATACGTGAAATAGAAAGACACACAGAGTTAAAAGAAGGGCTTTGAGCAGAATCCATTATGCTTCAGGTGAAGTAAGAAAGGCAGGAGTGGCAATCATGATTTCAGATAAGGCAAAAGCAAAATTAGGTTTAAAAATAAGAAATAATCATGGAAATTACATTTTGATGAAAGGTACCATAGACAATGAAATAATATCAAGAAATTTTACAACATTTCTCTAAGAAAATCCTCATTTTTCAAATATATAGGGAATGAAGTCAGATTTATAAAAACAAGTCATTCACTAGTTAGTAAGGGTTAAATGATATGAACAAGCAGTTTTCAAAAGAACAAATCAAAACTGCCTATAGTCAAGCGAAAAATGTTCTAAATCATTATTGGCTAGAGGAAGACGAATTAAAACAACTCTTAGGTATCACCTCACACATAGCAGAACTGAAAAATGTTGGAAGGGATGTGAGAAAATAAGTACTCTAATGTACTCTTGATGGAGATGTGAACTGGTCCACAGTCATTCTAGAGAACAATCTGGAGCTATGCCCAAAGGGCTATCAAACTGACCATATCCTGTGAACTGGCAACACTCTTGCCTGCACTAGATCTAAACCTCAAAGTGATCAGAGAGGGGAAAAAATATCTATATGCAGGAAATATTTATAGCAGGTTTTTCTCATGGTGGCCAAGAATTGGAAACTGAGGGGACGTTGATCAATTGGGGAATGACTGAATAAGCTGGGGCATGTGCTTGTGATGGAGTACTCTTGCGCCATAAGAAATGATGGGGGGATGGTTTCAGAAAAGATCTATATGAACTGATGCAAAGTAGAGTGAGAAAAACCAAGAAATCACTGTCCAGAGTAACAGCAATTTTATTATGATGATCAACTGTGAAAGACTTACCTTCTCTGATTAATACAATTATCCAAGACAATTTCAAAAGGACTCACAATGAAAACTGCTATCCACTCCCAGAAAAAGAAGTGATGAACTGAGTGCAAATTGAAATATAATTTTCTCACTTTCATTATTTTTCTTGCTTTTCTGATATGTCTAACATGGAAATATCTTTTGCACAATTTCACATGTATAATTCATAACATATCATTTATGTTCTCAGTGGGTGGGGAAAGGGCAATAGGGAAGAAGAAAATTTGGAACTCAAAAAGTTTTTAAAAAGACGTTATAATTTTTTAAATGAAAAAGAAAAATGAAAAAAATGAAAAGTGAAAAAGAAAAACTAAACTGTGTAAAGTATTTTGCCCTATAAATGTTCTAAGATCACTCTCACCCATTTCACATTTGGAAAGAAACAGGAGTGTGAGTGAGCAGCTAGGTTGTGCAGTGAATGGAGCATTGGCCTGGAGTCAGGAAGATCTGAGTTCAAATTTGGTCTTAGACATTTTCTAGCTATGTTACCCCGGGCAAGTCACAAAGCCCCTATTTTCCTCAGTTTCTCATTTGTTAAAAAAAGGGACACACTGAAGAAAGAAATGGCAAACTACTCTAGAACCTTTGTCAAGAAAGCCCAATGGGCAAAGCCTATGGCATCATGTACTGCCACAGATACAACTGAAGAACTACAACAACAATTATGGAGTTGGGCAAACTATCTGACTCTCTAAGAGGGAACGACTTATCAATGGCGCCAACCCACAGTGTTTTGAGCTGATGCAAAATGTCAGTTCAATCATTAGGATGGCATACACGGACCTAAGTGAAGGTCACTCTGTGCTAGACAAGCTACACAGCCTGTGTCACATTGCTTACCCACAGACAGCCTAGTCCCTTAAATAAGCCCTTTTCAATAAACCAAAACTTTTGTTAAAAACTCTAGAGTGAAAAATCAATCTCTATACACTCAAGCAGAAAGTATCAGCATTTTAATACAGCCATTTTAATTGAATAGTTGTTCTGAGAATTCTTTTTTTTTCTTTTTAATATAAATTTATTTAACTTTTTACATTCATTTTCACAAAATTTTGGGTTCCAAATTTTCTCCCCATTTATCCCCTCCCCCGACCCCAATACACCAAGAATTCTAATTTTCCCTATCACCAATCTGCCCTCTCTTCTATCATCCCTCCCTTCCCTTGTCCCCATCTTCTCTTTTATCCTGTAGGGCCAGATGACTTTCTATTCCCCATTAACTGTATTTCTTATTTCCTAGTAGCAAGAACAATACTAAACAGCTGTTCCTAAAACTTTGAGTTCCAAATTCTCCCCATCCCTCCCTCCCCACCCATTCCCTTTGGGAAGGCAGGCAATTCAATATAGGCCCTATCTGTGTAGTTTTGCAAATGACTTCGATAATAGTCGTGTTGTGTAAGACTAACTGTATTTCCCTCCATCCTGCCCTGCCCCCCATTGTTTCTATTCTGTCTTTTGATCCTGTCCCTCCCCAAGAGTGTTGATTTCAAATTGCTCCCTCCTCCCATTGCCCTCCCTTCCATCATTCCCCCCATCCTGCTTATCTCCTTCTCCCCCACTATCTTATACTGTAAGATAGGTTTTCATACCAAAATGAGTGTGCATTTTATTCCTTCCTTTAGTCAAATGTGATGAGGGTAAACTTCATGTTTTTTTTTCTCAGCTCTCCTCTTTTTCCCTCCACTAAAAAGTCTCCTGCTTGCTTCTTGAATGAGAGATAATTTACCCCATTCCATTTCATCCTCTCTCCTCCCACTACATTTCTCTCTCACCATTTACCTTAATTTCTTTTAAGATATGGTCCCATCCTATTCAGTTCACTCTGTGCTCTCTGTCTCTGTATGTGCATGTATGTGTGTATGTGTGTGCATACACACGTGTACATGTGTGTGTGTGGTCCCAACAACTACCCAGATACTGAAAAGTTTTAAGAGTTAAAAATACTGTCTTTCCATGTAGGAATGTAAACAGTTCAACTTTGGTAAGTCCCTTATGACTTCTCTTTGCTCTTTACTTTTTCATGCTTCTTCTCATTCTTGTGTTTGAAAGTCAAATTTTCTTTTCAGCTCTGGTCTTTTCATCAAGAATGCTTGAAAGTCCTCTGTTTCATTGAAAGACCATATTTTCCCCTGAAGTATTATACTCAGTTTTGCTGGGTAGGTGATTCTTGGTTTGAATCCTAGTTCCCTTGACTTCTGGAATACCCTATTTCATGCCCTTCGATCCCTTAATGTAGAAGCTGCTAGATCTTGTGTTATCCTGATTGTATTTCCACAATACTGGAATTGTTTCTTTCTAGCTGCTTGCAATATTTTCTCCTTGACCTGGGAATTCTGGAGTTTGGTCACAATGTTCCTAGGAGTTTCTTTTTTTGGATCTCTTTCAGGCGATCAATGGATTCCTTCAATATTTATTTTGCCCTCTGGTTCTAGAATCTCAGGGCAGTTTTCCTTGATAATTTCATGAAAGGTGAGGTCTAGGCTCTTTTTTTGATCATGGCTTTCAGGTAGTCCCATAATTTTTAAATTGTCTCTCCTGGATCTATTTTCCAGGTCAGTTGTTTTTCCAATGAGATATTTCACATTCTCTTCCATTTTTTCATTCTTTTGGTTTTATTTTATGATTTCTTGGTTTCTCAGAAAGTCATTAGCCTTCATCTGTTCCATTCTAATTTTGAGAGAACTCTTTTCTTCAGTGAACTTTTGAACCTCTTTTTCCATTTGACTAATTCTGCTTTTTAAAGCATTCTTCTCCTCGTTGGCTTTTTGAACCTCTTTTGCCAATTGAGTGAGCCTATTTTTCAAGGTGTTATTTTCATCAGCATTTTTTTGGGTCTCCTTTAGCAAGGCATTGACCCATTTTTCATGCTTTTCTTTAATCTCTCTCATTTCTCTTCCCAGTTTTTCCTCCACCTCTCTAACTTGATTTTCAAAATCCTTTTTGAGCTCTTCCATGGCCTGAGCCCATTGGATATCTATTTTGGATGTTTGGGATATAGAGGTCTTGACTTCTATGTCTTTCCCTGATGGTAAGTATTGATCCTCCTCATCAGAAATTAAAGGTGGAAACATCTGTTCCCCAGGAAAGTAGCCTTCTATGGTCTTATTTTTCTTCCCTTTTCTGGGCATTTTCCCAGCCAGTTACTTGACTTCTGAAATTCTTCTCCACCCCCACCTCACTAGTGCTTGGGGTCTGAGATTCAAATGCTGCTCCCCAGCCTCAGGGCTTTCAGTGGTACATGCAGCTGGTATTCAATGTGAGCTTAAGTTCTGGTGGTCAGGTGGGGGCAGGGCTGCCTCCCAGGCTCAGTTCCCTCAAGGGGTTTATGCAGAGATCTTCAGTAATGGAGCGGAGCACCTGTCTGCTCCGGGAGTCCCAGGCTGCCGCTGCCTCTGCCGCTGCCTCCCAAGGGGGCCTGAGTTCTGGAGACACCCCGCTCCCCTCTTGGCCAGCCCAGAAATGTCTCTCACTGACATGTAACACCTGTGGGTGGAGGGACCTTCACGGCCATGGGAGGTTCCATCCTTGAAGCCTGCTCAGATCTGCTCCTCTTGGGACTGCTCGGCCAGGACAGGGTAGGGGTGGGCTCCGCTGTCCGGTGCACGACAGACTTTTGTTGCCAGTTTTTCAGGGCTCTCTGGAATGGAAATCTCCTCCACTGCATTGCTGCATGGTTTGCACTGCTCCAGAATTTGTGGGGAGTTCTTTTTACAGAAAATTTATGGGCTGTGGGTTCGGAGCTAGCATATGTGAGTCTTTCTACTCTGCCATCTTGGCTCCTCCCCTCAAGAATTCTTTTCCTTTCATTTTCTTTGGCCATGATCTTCATGAAGTAAGAGGAAATAGTGATTGAATTCAGAAACCAAGTAACCCAGGGGTTGTGAGATACTGCCTTTCCTTATCCTACCATTATGTATGTATATTGTGTGTGTAAATATATATATATATATATATGTATTAAATATCTCTTCTTGAACCTCTCCTTTTAAATTCTATGAGCATTTTAGTTCTGTATCTTTTCATTAGGGATATAAGGCTTAGATAAGGCTTAGTTCCTGATCTAAAGGAGCTGAAAGTCAAGCAGGGAATTAAGACCAATATACAGATAACTATTATATGATATTATATCATAAATGTGCCTGAGAGTTGTAAAACCAAAGATCATATGAAATTTAAGGAAAAAGGTCATTCATTACCTGCAGGGAAGGATTTATGGCTTCATGGATAAGATGACATTTGATTTGAGTTTTGAAAGAAAATTAAATGTGTAAGGTTCAAGAGAGTAAAGAAAGACATTCCATCCCAGTGAAACAAAATCACATAGGAAAGAAAATAATAGTTATTAGGGAGGAAATAAGGACATAAAATTGTTCAGCTTGGCAGATAAAGTAGATAGCAGGGAATAATGTGAGATTAAAGCAGAGTGGTACTAGACTATAAATTAGAACTAGAGCATTATCACAGAGATAAATTGTTGCCTACATCACATATATAACACTGATTCATCAGAATTTAAGAACAAGTTTTGTAATAGATGTCATTTTACCAAAGTGTATCACTAAGTGTATCAGTAAGCAACCTAACATGCACAGGGTGGCCTGCTATCACAGGTTCTTGGATCTGCATTTCTAAAAGGAAAGCAACTTTTGAGAGATTAACAATCTCCTTTAATCAGCATATATATCATTCACCAATAGACAAAAATACAAGAAAAGAAATAAAGATGAACAGACAGGCTTCCAATTGTCTGACCGTTGCATACATACTTAGTTACCAGAAAGGAAAACACCAACATTTTGGTTTTCAAAGCCAGGGGGCTGCTTAGCAGCTTACCAGAATCTCATCTGGCACACAAACCCTCTTCCAAAACTAAGCCTAAAGCAAAACCTCATCTCAGAGTCTTCATATACTTTTTTAGAGCCAGAGGGCATCACAACCCTTGAGAACCGATGCCTCATTAAAAAATTAACAAAAGATGTAGGCGTTCTTACAAATCTTCTCAGGTTTATTAATGGGTGGGGAAGATCTTCCTATTAAGAAGCAAAATTATATTAACAATAAGCAAAATTGCATTATCAATACCAAAAGGTAAGTGGAATGATTAGCTTTCAAAATATAGAGACATAGTGGAATAAAACAAAACCATGTGGGAACAAAATTAGGTAACACTATTCCCATCATACAGAGGTGTCTGAGGATGCTTTCAAACCTGAGTTCAAATCTAGCCTCAGACACTTACTGGCTATGAGATTCTGGACAAGTCATTTAACTCTGTTTGCCTCAGATTGCTCATCTGTAAAATGATCTGGAGAAGGAAATGACCACTCCAGTATCTTTGCCAAGAAAAGCCCAGAAGGAATCACAATGAGTTGGAAAGGACTGAAACAACTGAACAACAAAGAATGAGTTAACAATCATTATTTTATTATTTTAAAAGCAAGGTGTTGTTTTTCTTTTCATGACATCTGTGCAACAGTTCACAGAACATTTAGTATTGAAGAATACTGATAATTTAGGATCCTGTCCCAGAAGCATTTCTATTAGAACGCTATTAGAAAAAATATTAGCTGATATTTACATAATACTTTTAAGGATTTCAAAGGGCTTTATACACATTACCTCATTTGCTCTTTATAGCAACAATTTGAAAAAGATATTATAGATAAGTCACTAAGGCTCACTGAGAAGTTGTGCATTTAAGTTGTATATCATCAGTGCTTAACATAGCTCATTTTGCATAGTAGAAACTCAATAAATGTTGGTTGATTACATGTTTTTACATGATCACTCAGAAAGTAATAGAGGCAGGGTGTACACACATATATGCCTTATCTCCAGGTCAGAATTCCCTGGAGAAGTGATAGGGATATTGGTATGCCCTTTCTCTGTAAATTTAGAAGTTTATACCTGTTAGCTCACCTGGGATGCTGTTCATCATCAGTCTTCTCTTGGGATGAAGGATCTTCATGAGCTAAGGTCTGTATGACCTAGCTCAGTCCTTCCCAATCTAGTGCTCATTAAATCAGGGATTCTTAACCTGGGGTCCCATGAGCAAGTTTAAAAATATTTTCATAACTATTTCAGCATAATTTATTTCTTTTAATTCTATGTATTTTATTTCGTTGCATTTAAAAAGGTTTTTGAGAAGTCAATAGATTTCATAAAACTGCCAAAGTTGTCCATGAAACAAGAAAGGTTGAAACCTCTGGCCTAATGTCATAAGGGTAGAGTTGTGGATAAAAGCATTCACTGTTTGGTTGTCTGTTTTCAAAGACAAAAAACACATAGCAGAAGAAACAGACATTTGAGGTCTAGTGTGAGGTTCGTCTGGGATAACTCATGTGAGTACAGGAGCTATTGCTTCCTGGGAGTGGGGAAGAAAGTATGTGGAAGAAAGAATGCTGATACATTCAACAGGCAAAAAGGGATACAGCAAAAGTTAACAATTACAGAAAGAAGATATTCTTCTTCCTTTACCCCATGATGCGGGAGAATAGAAGCCACTGCTTCTAAGGACAGAGAATATGTAGCACCCACTTCTACTGCTACACCTGTCATTGCCCCTCACCTCTTAATGGGCCCTATCATTGACTTAATTCAAAATGATGAATCCATGAAATTCTATTCTAAGAAAATGGTACTTCATCCCCCCCTTTGATGAGCAATTTCATCTCTTTTGCTCTAATTCTTGTAGTTCAGAAGAGAAGCCTGTCAAAGTGAAAACTATTTTCCTCTGCTTCATCCTCCACTCTGTCATCCAAAACTAGCTTTGTTAACCCCATACATTTGTGTTCTCTTCTTTTTCCCCCTTTCTCCACTGCCTTTGGAACTATAGAACTTTTTTTCCTATTGTTTGTCACTCACAAAAGTCAGAGTTTCTCTGGAAGATTCAGTACCATGTTTTACCCATTCTAGAACTAATCACTCCTCCCATACCCTTGACATATTGGGTTAGGAAGAAAAGTGCACATATTTCAAGCTCTTCAAGGCCATTTAAAAAATATAGCCCTCCATAGCCCTCAATGATCAAGTTATGCTTCTTGGAAGTTTACTCTACCATCATGTTTAAAACTTTTTTTGTTATCATCAAAGTGCTATTTTTTTCAAGATGCCCCAAACAAGGTGTTAGATGACCTGCAGGTGGTAATCTCATTCCAAAGAAGATGACTAGTCATTAATGGTATTAATGGAGGTATTATGGATGAAAGGATTAAGACTGAATTGCGAGAAACTCTATAATTTTGAAGTCTGACATTCACCTTTCAGATCATAATGTCCCATCATTCCACCTTTCTTCTTAGGTAAAAATTTCTACTTTTTCTTCTAAGCTATTTATTCTCCTTCCTTTTTCTGTCTCCAGAGAAGTTATTTCAATTATAATTTCACTTTTTCTCTTGCTCCTCTAAATGGTTGTGGAGTAAACAAGTACACTATAAAGATGCTCCAGAGGATCTCAAAGTCAGAATGAGCTCCAAAAAGAGGTTCTAAAGCTAATATCTCAGTCCTCCTCTCTCAGAACAGAAGAGGAAATAGCCAGTGCTCTTAAGTCATCACACGGATATATAGAACCTAACCAGGTCTTCCTTGGAACACTGTGAACCACAGCAGAAAAGAAGTCAACATAGGGTTCAGAGACCTAGGTCCAGGATGGGGAAAAGAATCTTTTGTTCTTTTCTCAAATATTTAAGAGATATGCATATACTTTTATTGTCCTCCTTTGCCCTCAAACCAGACAAGAAGACAGTTACTTCCTTCAAGAAATGTGAAATAACGTAAGCCTAAGATTCCCAGCATCTTGCAGAGGCAGTAGGGTCACAGTAAGGTACAGAACAAACTCTCAACTGAAGATTGTGCAAGGAGAAGGACACAGAGGGAAAGGCGCTGCTACCCCAAATCAAATATAATCATGAGCAGCTCTAACCTAAGCTGACTCACTAAGGAGTGACCTACCTAGGAAGGTTTTACTGCCACACAGGGTTTGGCTTAATGCATTCTTTCACTTCTTCCTCCTCTTTTGTCCCACCAATGTGTTGCATCTTAACTCTTAAATCTTGTTTATTTTCTTCTTGCATTTTCACAATCAGCTTTTTCCCACATAAGTTTTTGCTAATTTTTAGTGAAATCTGCGTGGAATGTTAGCCCTACATGAGAAGACCAGACTGTGGGGAAGGACAAAAGGGAACCCCTGGACAAAAGGTTTAACCTTGGTTTAACCTTGAACTTATAGAAAACTGTACTTCTTAGGAAAAACAACATCTTTCACCAAGAAAAAGCTTCAGCAGAGTTGATAAATGCACACATGCCTAATATTTCTAAAGTCAATTTAAAGAAATATCTCTTTATTCTCAAATCATAAATTATAACAAGAATAGAACACTGGATTTAATAATAATCTACAGAGATCAATGTCATAAATTTCTCCAAAACTTTCCTCCAGACTATTTGGCCTTGCCATCTTAATTTTGAGAGACCATTAGCTATCATTACAGGCTAGTTAGGTGAGACAGTGGATAGCATACTGGGCTTAGAATCAGAAAGACTTTTCTTTCTGGGTTCAAAGCTGACATCAGACACTAGCTATGTGACCCTGGGCAAGTCAGTTAACCCTGTCTGCCTCAATTTCCTCACCTGTAAAATGAGCTGGTTATGGAAATGACAAACCACTGCAATATCACTGCCAAGAATCATTGGACATTGCCATGTCCAAGTGGGGTCATAAAGAACATGACTGAAAGGTACGGAACCATAAAGCTATCATAAATCAAATCATAAACTTAGAGAATCTTTTATTCTTATTTCAAATATTTTGTTGACATACATATGCTGTCATTGTCCATTTATTCCAAGCTAGACAAGAGAGCTATTTCCTTCAAGAAACATGAGCCAAAGACAAGTCAGTGAGGATTTATTAAGTATTTATTATATGGTAGGCCAAAGTAGAGACACCTGCATAACACAGAAGTTCTTCCTCTGGATTCAAAAGCTGTGGAGATGAAGAAACCTAACTGGGCATTGGGAGGTTTTCCTTTTGGTCTGATATAACATATATAAATGTACCACTTTTAGCACCAAAGTCCAAGCAGAAATTCACCAGTTTGACAAAGTTCCATGAAGAAAAATTTTAGCACAATGAATTATGACTATTTTAAAGTCAATAGCTTTAATGAAAAAAAATTGTTCAAAGTACTACACTCAAATTATAACGCCTTATTGAAAAATATCATCATTTAAAGATCTTCAGTGGTTATAGAAACAAGTTTCTTGTTTTTTTATTTACTCTGAATTATGTGCAAAGGTAAAGTAGAATACTGATACATAAAATATAGGTTTCTTTTGCAATAGAAGATTTAGTCATGTTCCTACATGGTGAAATATCACTTTCACCAATATGTGTATTTTGTTGATAAGCACACAGATATAGTTTTACATTTACAAGCAAAACTGGGTTAAGCTTTAAGGTAGTCTGAGAAGGAGATGTTGAAATTCAAGATCAATCCCACAAATCAAATAAACATCAGATAAAACCTGTCAAATGCTTCATAATGTTCTGGATGCATCACTGAACCCAAGGAGAAGTATGTTGTGTCACCTGTAAAAGATAAAAAGATCCAAGGTGTGAAAGATTGCTGTCAGAAGTTTCATTAAATCCTTATTTACTAGTTCAGAATGAATTTACATTGATCTTTTAAACTATTACTAACCACAAATGCATTAAACCTAAACAGTCTTCATTTACCAAGAAATAAATGTGTCAGCAAAACCTTGACTTGTGTCCAATGTTGTTCCGGCATCTAATTCACAGAGGCTCAGTGTTAAGCTTTTTATTGCTTGCTGTGCTAAAGCATGTTCATTTAATTGCAAATATATTTCCTTCCTGAATCATTATCAAAATTGTTATCTTAAGGAAATACTGTTTTTAAATAATCTGCTAGAAAAACCATAGCAAGTACATGAGCTTATTTTGAATAATTGTTTCCTGCTACCAATGAGTTAGCAATTAAGTGACAGCATTGCTTAAACAATTCTAAGAGGAGGTGAGGAGAAAAGGAATCTGATTGTGCTGATCTAAGTTATAAAGGTTGGGAGATTTTGTGGAGTCAACAGGCACTCACTAGCGTTTTAATCAATACTCCACTGTTTACATTTTAAAAGAACTATGTTAATGGTTTCAGGATACAAGCTAATAAATAAGTAATTGCAATTTATTTTTTAAATTTTATTAGACATAAATTATGTCAATAGTTCAAAATGACCATAGTCTTTCCAATTTGTGGGATAGATAGAGCCAAATGTCCTGGGCTTGATGTCTTCCTTTCCTGAAATTATTTTGATGTCTTGGGAAACGGACTTCCATTAAGAAAAGCAAACTCCCTCTACCTCAACTACGTACATATGTAAAAAAAAAAAGTGGCCAGTGCTTGGGACAGGAAGAACACTTCCTTAAAATGTAATGAACAGTCCACTAGTGGCTCAGGAGGTTCCAGAATCTGCAAATTATTCTCACTGGCCCAATATTAGAAATAAGGATGTTTCTTTATAGATAATAGAGATTTTTAACCACAACCTTAATCCCATCAGTCTGCATGCTATACAAATAGGGAAAAAATTATTACAATAAAAATATAAAAATTTAGTTCTGGTATTTTTTAAAGCATTCATCAAGGGATGAAATATCCAGTTTGGTAGCATTGAAAACAATACTTCACCATGTGGAAGCATTATCAAAATGACATTTTGGCTTATATCTACAATTTTCATTTCCAGTGAATTGAATTTTGTTAAATTTTTTTTCTTATTCTGAATTTCACAAACATCATCTAATATTAATTCTCCCACATACAAAGGGCAGGAGGCAGGGGAATGGAAGAGCTTGTTTAAAAAATAATGAATCTCCTGTATATATGGCTTGTATATAAAACAACAAAATTCCAATGTATCTTGGTTGTTTACCTTTTTAAAATTATACGATAAAGGAAAGAAACAAGAATTTATTAAGCGTCTACTAAATGCCAGGCACCATTCCAAGCTCTTTATAACTATCTCATTTGAGCTTGATAACAACCCTGAGGGGATAGGTGCTATTGTGATCTCCATTTTATAGTTGAGGAAACAAAGGCAAACAGGTTAAAAGACGTGCCCAGTGTCACAAAGCGAGTGTCTGAGGCTAATTTTAACTTAGGTATCCCTAACTATAGATGCCATGTTCTATCTACTATACCACTTAGCAGCTAGTATAAAAAGTTCTATAGCTTCAGAGCTGTCTTACTTTTCCATGTCTCCTTATCTCCCTATATCTATCTTTCTGTTTACTTCTGTACACTCTTTTAGATGCCTCATTGATGCTATTTTATTTACTTTCCTCTCTTTTTTTGGTATCATCACTAGCCCTCATCTCACTGCCCACCTCCTACCTCCATATTTTAAGCCTATCTTGCCTTGTAAATCTTTCTTTTCCATCCTTCATTGCCGAAGAAGACCACACTATCAGAGAAATGATGACATGACTTGCACTTCACTTTGTTTTGAGTGAGGGAGGCCTGTGCAGGTCACCAGCCTCACTTCTCCTCCAGAGCCATCTGAATCCAACGACCTGATATTGATCAGGATGACTGGAGATGACCCAGGATGCACTGGGAGATCTTGGCTCCTTTAGGCCAAGGTCTATGCAGATACTCCCTTAAGGTGAGGTAACGCCCATTCAGTGAATAAGCCTGCTTAAAAAGTAGTCAAGGCATGGCCCTTCTAATAAGGCAAAGAAAAGAAAGATATCAGATAACAATTACTATTGATAATCACTCTGAAGCCAGGGATGTCCAGAAGAGAGCTTTTAGGTAGGGAGCAGGGGTATGGTGTCTGAGCTTCAGAATGCAGTAGGCTCCCTTACTCAAAACAAAGTCAAGTGCAAGTCATGTCATCATTTCTCTGATGGCAGGGTCTTCTTTGGCAACGAGGGATGAATACAACCCTGTGAGTAGACTCAGTTCTTCCTCTCCTGTGTGTCTCCCCCTCCCCTTCCTTTTCCTCTGCAAAGGAAGGTAAATTTGAATGGCCAAAAAAATGTCTAGTTGACTTGGCTTTTACTGGCTAGTATCCCTTCCCTTCCCTTATCTTCCTTTCCTTTCCCTTGCCTTGTAAAGAAATATAGTCAATGATAACAAAATCACATATTGGCCATGTCCAAAAGTGTGTATTTCATTTGATATTTCCTAGCACATTATCTCTTTGCTAGGAATTAAGAAGCTTGCTCTATCATTGCTGCTCTGGCTGGTCATTCCATTGAATAGAGTTCTCATGATTTTCAAATTTCCTTTTCTTTACAACAATAGTGTGATCATTGTGTAATTTTTTTCTCCATTTACTTCAGTTCAATTTGTACATTCCTCCCAAGTTTCCCTGAATCTACCACTTTTATCATTTCTTACATCCCAATAACATTCCATTATATACACATATGATAATTTGTTAAGCCATTATCCATTTGATGGACACCTCCTTATTTTCAAGGTCTTTGCTATAAGAAAAAGTTGTAGTGTGAATATCTGTGTACATTTAAATACTTTTATTCTGTATATTGTATTTTTGAAGTAAATTAATAATGGTGCAACTGCATGTCGAGTTATATATTGGTTAGTGACTTTAATATGGTTCCAAATTGATTGCCAGAATGACTGCACCGATTCGCTTGTGTGCTTATGCTCCCACATCCCCTTCAATAAATGCAATTTTTATTATTTTTTGTCATCTGTATTAATCTAATGAGTGTGAAGTACAACCTCAGAGTGGTCTTAATTTCTCTTAGTCTTAGAGATTTAGAGTGCTGCTTTATTTTTAATATAGTCATTGAGACATTGGATTTCTTCCCTGTTCATATTCTTTGACTATTTATCTATAGAAGAATGGATCTTGCTCTTATATATTTGAATTAGTTCCCTGTATATCTTAGATGTCAAACCTTTATTTTAAAGAAAAATTGCTGTGAAAATTTTCCCCAGTTAACTGTTTCCATTCTAATATTAATTAAATTGATTTTGTGTAATTAAAATAAAATTCTGTGCTTAAAATAGTCTATTTTGTCTCTAGGGATCATCTCAATTCCTTATTTAATTCTGAAATCTTTGTTTATCTGTAGTTGTCAAAGTAATTTCCTTCTCTGCTTCTCTAAATTTGTTTCTGTGCTTGTTATGTGTAGGTACAACAGGCTTTGCAGCCTATTGTAGTATGTGATGTGAAGCTTGTTTTCAAAATTTCTCATCAGTTTTTCCCAAATAATGATTCAGTGAAAAGAAAGTTTAAAAGTAGTGAAAGATACAAAAATCACCTAAACTACAAGTCACAGGATCCATGATTTAGAGCTAGAAGGGATCTTAAAGATCTCCTAGTCAAACTCCCTCTTTTTATAAATGAGAAAACTGAGGTTCAAAGAATAGCTAGCCTATAGGTAGTGAGTCACAGAACCAGAATTTATACCCATATCCTCTCACTATAAATCCAAAATTATTTCCGCTTCACCATGCTACTTCCCTGTGCTAGTCATCTCACTCCTTTGCTCAAGAACCATCAGTGGCTTCCTATGGCCTCTAAGATAAAATACAAATTTCAGTTTGTCTTGAAAATCCTCCCCAATCTGGTTCCACTCTATCTCCCCAGGTTTATTTTGTGTGATGGACTCTTATTCACGTTTTATTTCAGCCATTACCAAAATTTGGTATTCTATGCCCTACCCCTATGCATTTGCATAGTCTGTTCCCCAGTGTCTAAAAGGCAAATCCTCTTTACATCCACCCTTTCAAATCCCTGGTATACTTTATTGTCTAACTCATGTGTTACCTCCTAAAGAAAACCTTTTGTATGTTTTACTAGCTTTTATGTTCTTTTTCTCTTCAAATAATCATTTTTTATAATTTTCTGCATATAAACTGTTACCCTCCTATAGAATATAAACTCCTTGACGACTGTGAGTGTCTTTCATTCTATCCTTGTGTACTTAGCACTTCGCACACTGCCTGGCACATGGTAGGGACTTAATGCTTCTGAATAGATGGGTGGGTGGATTTTAATTATATAAATACAAGTAAATGAACTCTAAGTCTGATGATTCTTCTAACTATAATAAACTTCCATGAGCAAACCAGTAATAGTCCTATATGCACAGAAACAAATAAGGACCTCCCCACACTATTAAAATCTTACCTCCTATCACTTTGCTTCTCTGTCAAGGCTAGACAGAGGTTTGAAAGCTAGAAATGAATGGAGATAGTATTTAGTCCAGCCTTCTCGCTCTGAACCAGGAAACAGGGAAAGCACATGGAAGGTAAGGAACATGAGTTTAGGACTCCCACAGAGTAAAAGGTTAGCTATCTTTTCTCTAATGAGGAGAGGAGGTGACAAAACTGAAAAAAAAATCTATGCATACTCCTATGTCTAAGATAGCATGAACAGCCCAGTTCCTCTATATTTATTCTAATGCAGCAAAGAGTAAAAAAGATGAGAGATATAAAGATATGCATCTATCAGTATGATGATTTTATATATAAATTATATATAACACAAATATGAATGTGTTTATACATATATATACATGTGCACATATACGTATGTGTATATATATATAATATATATACATATAGAGAGATGAGTGGGCAAGAGGGAGAGACAGAGAGAGACAGAGAGAGGAGACAGAGAGAGAGAGACAGAGAGAGAGATTCATTGGATAGAGCATGGAATCTGGACACAGGAATGTCTGAAATCTTACTGTGTGATATTGGGCAAGTTACTTTCCCCCATTTTGCCTCAGTTCCTCAACTGCACCATGGGGACATGAGGGAGAAAGAAATGGTAAAGCACTGTAGTGGTCTTTCCCTAGAAAATCCCAGGGATAAATCCACGGGGTCACAGAGAGTCAGCAAAATTTGGTTGACCAGAGAAGTTCGTCAGTATTGTATGTCAGTTTCATGATAGCGTGCTTGCATGGGTTCTGGGTAATGGAAAATGATCTCACACTTTCTTAGTCACCAATGGAGTAAAGCAGGGCTGTGTAAGTCTTTCTGTATTTTTTGGCATAAAGTTTTCAGAGATATTGTCAGACACCTTCAATGAGGACAAAAACAACGTGAAGGTCAGCTACCACATTGAGAGTAAATTATTTAATTTAATTAATTAAAATAATTTAACGTTAAAAAGCCAGGACTAAAGTGGAGGGAGAGTTGGTGCATGACTTTTGGATCACAGATGATTATGCACTCAATGCATCCTCTGAGGCTGAGATGCAAAAAAGTGTGGATTGATTCTCTGACACTTATCGTAATTTTGGCCTTATAAATAACACCAAGAAAATAAAGGTTCTCTACCAGCTAAAACCATGTATACAAAGAGCCATCAATTGCAGCAAATTGAGAAATTTTGAATGCTTTGGATAAATTTTCTTACACTGGCAGCAGTATACTTTCCAGGGATGTTCATATAATTGATGAAGTTGACACACACATTGCCAGAGCTAGCTCAATGTTTGGGAGACTCCAAAGAAAAGCATGAGAGAGAAGAGGTATTAAACTGCCTACCAAACTGTGGATCTAGAGAGCTGTTTTGCTGATCTCATTATTGTATGCCTGTGAAACCTGGATGGTATATACCAATGCCATGCCAGAAAACTGAAGCACTTCAAATTGAATTGTCTTAGGAAGATTCTGAAAATCACCTGGCAAGATAAGATTCCAGACACTGATGTCCTTTGTCAAGCTGAACTGCCAAGCACTCAAACTCTACTGCAGGGAGTACACTCTAATGAGCTGACCATATTGTTTGAATGCCAAATGTGCATTTACCTAAAAGACTATTTTACAGAGAACTCACACAAGGCAACCACCTACACAGAGGACAGAAGAAAAGATGCAAGGACATTATCAAGGTCTCTGAAAAACTTTGGAATCAATTGTAAGTCATGGGAGACACTAGCACAGGACCACCCAGAATGGGGTGACTACATCAAAGAAAGTGGTGTGTTCTATGAGAAAATCCAAATTGCAAAAACTCAAAAGAAACATAAGATGCACAAATTTGAAGACATCACCACTCTCCATGTTCATGTGGAATATTTGTGACTGACCTGTGATAGCTGTGGTAGAGCCTCACAAATTCCTGTTGGACTGAACGGACCCAGTCAGACATGCTATACCTTGACCCCAAGGTAATAATGTCATTTTCATCTTCTTCAAGCATGAAAAATTATACAGACACACACACACAGATATATACATGCATGCATATATACAAGTATGTATACTAGATTTATGTGTGTACATATGTGTGTATGTATATCTGTACATGTCATTGTGGATAAATGCATCTCCATGTTTTATTTCTTTGTTTACCAAGGGCAATTTATTACCTAGTAGCAAGTCTACTGAATATGAAGCTGTATTTACAGTGGTTTTAAAAAGATAGACCATTTGTTGTAAAGATCAAAACATTTCCAATATGATAAAACCTGCCACAGCTTGCATTCTGCCTTTGAGAACCCTGGTTTACCACCATGTCATGTTAAGGCCTTAAAATGTTTGTTTTGTTTTGGTTGTTGTGGAGTGGTATAAACTACCCAATTTCAATATTGCACTTTTAAGACGATGAATGTGCACCCACTTTGAGGATAAGAAATATGTCAAGTTTAAGTTCTCTACTGGGCTTGCTTAGCAAAAGAAGTAGAGAAATGGTAGACATATTATCATAGTGTGGAGGAGCCATTAATAAGTACAAAATGACTAGCATAGAGCAGAGGGAAAATCTCTTCCCACTGTGAAACTTGGGTCCCAAAGCATAACTAGGTTATCTTGAAAAGATATAGAATTCTTCCCAGATCTTTGGATGATTGAATGTTTTCGATATTCCCTATTGCAGATTTTGCTCCTTCGTCACATTCTTATACCACAACATTACGAATACTTCAGAAATGAACACATTTGTACCCTCTTATATCTTCAATATTCCCCTCTATTTCCTTCCTTACCTTCACACACCTCCCACTACTTTCTTTTTGACCAAATACCATCTGCGGTTTTCTCGTAGTTTCCACCATCCATTAGATAATCCAAAGTGTCAGTTTATTTTCTTAAATGCCTTCTTGAAATACAGAACTAATTTCTTTCTAAGGTCAAAGCTCAGCTTTCTTCTTGCCCACAGTGACATGATATTCTGCTCTCTTTTGTCCTCCATAAAAGCAGATTATGTGCTCTAAAGTAGATATGAACCATAATGATGTTCATTTGCCCTCAGTGCAGTAGAAGTACCTCAGAAAGGATTTACATTTTCCTGTTCTACTCTTACTATGTTTATATAAGTTGTAAGATTTGGAGAATGCAGGCATTTTCTAAAATTTTCATTCCTCTAAGAACCTTAAACTTTGGATCTCAGTATTCTCTCCTTTTACTCTCTAGAGGCATAATGGATAGGTTCGAGACACAATAGCCAAAAGAAAAAAAAAATTAGTGGTGGATATCTCACCAGAATGTCATACTGATTATTTTTTCTCTTGAAGGCATGATGGGGACAAATATTCAATAATTTACCATTATGGGGACATTCCTGAGTGGGAATTCTCTCTACTTACGTAGATAAACAATTCATCTGTAACTTATATTCCTAGAGAGTTCTCTAGACTACTGAGATATTTCATGATTTGCTCTGGATCACATGGCCAGTATTAAGTCAGAAGCAGGACTTGAAACTAGTTATTCTTGACTCCAAAGCTTGGCCTGTATTTACTATGCCAAGCTTCTTCTCTTTAATAAATTATGTTACCTGAAAAATACTTTCATCATCAAAAGAAAGGCAACAAAATCTCCTTTTTCTGTTTTAATATTAACATCCCCTCCGATCTTTCAAAGGAGGTATACTAGGAATTTTCTGTTAGTTGCCTGTGTTATTTGGTCAAAAAGAAAAATCTTTCAATGTATGCTAAAAGGCATATGGTCACAGAAAAACCATAATTGTTGAAGATAATTTTGTTCTCATTCCTGATGATAAAGATGGACGTAGCATGAGGAATCTGAATACTACCATAAAAATGACATCTTAAAATATCATTCTTGCATTATGCTTTTTGGGGTGTTAAGTGACCAAATGACTTGTAATCTCATCAGTGGAGAGCAGTAGTGTTAAATATAAATAGAAAAATATCCCTGTGGGCTGCCTATTCCCTTAGAAAATCACAAAATCACACTATTTTTAAATTGATTATATTTTAAATTAATTTTTGTTAAAGATTTCCCAATTACATTTTAATCTGGTCCTACTACACTCAGGAGTTTTGCAGCAGCAAGTGGGCTAACAGTTTGATCCCTCTGCTCTAAGGACCCTTTGTTGTGAAAATGCCTTCTGTCAATGTAGATAAGCAGTTGATCTTTCAATTCTGTTTTTAGAGAGTTGCCTACAGAACTGAGAGGTTGTATGATTCGTCTTTGGTCTCATGACCTGTATGTGTCAGAAACAAGATTCAAACCCAGGTCTTCCTAATCCCAAAGTTGGATCTTTATTCATTATGTTACATTGTGTCTCACATAATATATATATATATTACATATAATATAATATATATACATTATATATATAATATATATAATATACATTGTGTCTCACATAATATATATATATATATATATATATATATATATATATATATATATATATCTCCCCTCAAGTACAGAATGTATGTATGTATAGAAGTGGCCTCATTGAGTTGATTATAACTTAGATCTGGTTTAATACATTTTTGGGCTAAAGAGTCTCATGAAACCTTGTTTTATAGTTACTTTTTAATGCATGATCCTAATCAGCCATTTCAAACGTGTTGTTCATTTATTGATAATTACAATAATGATAAGCAAGAGAAAGAGAATGACAGAAAACAACTGAAAAAAATCATTCCAACACCATGATAAATGATTACTCACATCTTTTCATACATGAAGGAAAGCTTAATAATTAATAAACAATTTACATTTACAATCACTCTAACCTTCAATGTTTTCTACATTTTTTTCTATTATTTTAAATTCATATAATTTTTTTCTCTTTCAGAATTATTAAGATAATTTATTTGGTAACACAAGGGTTAAAAATGTTATCATTTGCTAGAGTGCAATCATTTTCACAGGTCCAAATTTGAATTGAATTCAATTATGAGAACAATTTGCATCATTTCATCCCTAATGAATGGATCTAACTTTGTTTTCCACATTTCCCCCCACTTAAAATGGAAGAAATTGAACAAATGTGGTATGCAGAAAGCTCAAACCGTTCCTGCTAATGGTGGAAATACTTAAGTATCATCGGTATCTAGCTAATATAAACCAAAGTGGTTTATTACCACTGTTTTGTGATTTATGGCTCACATTATTACTTTATTTTGAAATGGTTACATTAAAAATTAATGTGTGGTGAAAGAAGAACACACAACTAGGAACAAAGATCATGTTTTATCAGATGTAAGACCATTCAATGATTTATTTCTCATAATACACTGAATGCCTTAGTGGCATATTTGCTGTGCTGCTGTAGGCAATGGGCCTTCAAATAAGAATTTTCAAGGTGAGGCTGTCCTACTTTTGTTTCCAAATTATAGTCTGTGTACTGTTAATTTTTAAAGGGATTGAGTAGTTTATAACAAATGTGAATAATTTATGGGAAATGTTCTCAGCATTGATTAGTGTTCTTTTGTAATAGAATGTCTTTATGATATGCATCATTCCTTTAATGCTTTATGAAAAGTCAGAGGACCTGTTACTGCACTGCTTAATGGACAAATCAACTTTAATTTTAATCATATATATCATGAAAGATAAATACAATCCCCACCTCTTGGGGATTCACAGAACATTAACACCAAACATTAGAACAAAGCAATCTGGAGGGAAGTTAACACTAGGTCATTCCCACTGCGGATCTAATTCTGAGTTTACCTTTGACCATATTCTTAAAAAAAATCAGAATCAATTTTTCATTGGACCTTTCATTAGACTGAAATTTTGGGCTTCCTCCAAACGAGAGAAAAAGAGACAAAGAATCCCAACAAGTCCATTCCCAAAACCATTTAGCAAGCTTCCCATGTGGGGACTGATATAGGGAAATGGCAATATATTTCCACAAATTTCAGTTTATACTTATTTTTTAATTTTTTCTTATTCAAATCAATATGACAATCCAATTTAAATCAATAATATGATAAAAAAAATTTTAGTGTATTTGTTTGTGTCAAACTTTAAGTTTTTTGTCCAGCACCTAAACAACAGAAGGTATGGATCAAAAATTATATCCTGAAACTTCCACCTTTTCAATTCACAAAAAAACTAAGCAATGTAAGTTAGAAACTTACATTCACCAAATCAGAATGAAACAGAGCTCAGAAAATGATAGCTTAGGAGTATATAACCTGATTTTATGAAGTTAGGAAAAATATGCAAATAATTAAGGTCTATGGATAAATATTTTGCATGTAACCATAAGAATGCCCAGCCTACATTCTCTGCATGCCTATTCATGTAACTGACACTTTAATGTCTGTTTCATCTGCCCTGAGTACACCATCAAGGAGAAAAACCCTCCTTGAATTCTACATCTTTAATCAAGCCAATCCCTAGATACCTTTGAATCCTTTAATATAAATAGGAAGAACTCAGCTCTTTCACATGTTCAATTATGGCAACAACCTTCTTTACATTTATTCAACAAACATATAGTAGGCTCTAAGTAAAATACAAAATTTGACTAAGATCCAGGTCTGATTCTTGTACCTTCCTAGAATTAAATTCTAGCTAGGAGATGGTGTGCATGATAAAAATATATGTTCACTGTATCAGAGCTTAAAAAAACAAAGCACTATGTTAGGAATGATGGGAAAAGTCTTTTTACTACAGGGGATAGGAGTGACTCTCTTTCACTTATGTCTTTTCACTCAAGTTTGCATTGTAAACCTAACCCCAATACCAACTAACCTTCTGAGAAATACTTGTCTTCAGTAATCACGGAAATGGCATGGGACAATAAGATTGTTTATTAGAAGCTAATTGCCATTAGTAGAAAAATAGAAGGGTGCTTCTATGCTTCAGTGAGTCTGCTATTCCATAGTGTAGCCACCAATGCCAATTCTGTATTTTTAATGGTGTAGCCAGCAACCATCTATCATTTGTACTGTCCCATCTTACAAATGAATGAAGCAATTACTCTGAATCAACTACCATGTCTCAGGCTCCATGTAACTATGAGACTATAACTTTTCCATCATCTCTCTTTCATCCTCCACAAAAAGTACATTCAACATGGAGGAAGACTTTGTCTACATGTCTTGATATTAACAAAAAATATCAATTCCCCATCAATACTGGATCATTAATGTGGTCTTTATGCATAGTATAGTGTATAAACACATTTCTACAATATGTCTAGTATGTTATTGGTATTTCCTCATTCTGAGAAATAAATTTGACTGTCTGAATGATTGGGTCAGAATGGAAAAGGCAAAGAGAATGATCAAGAGTCTGGAGAAGGAGGGTAAGTTGGGTGAGGGAAGAAGAGAGAGAGAAAGAGAAGAGGAAGGAGAGAGAGAAGAGGAAAAAGAAAGAGAGCAATACCTTGACACAGAGAAAAAATCAATAGGAAACAAACATTTCTGCGGGGAATAATATGATGAAGATAGATAGAAAATGAAATCAGAGTTACTCTGTATTGTTTTGTGAATCGAGAAACAGAGAAGAAAGGGTATGGGTAACAAAGGGATCAAACTATCCACAAACACTGAGCTTCCTAATCGCAAAAATGGATTGTTGAATGGTAACTCCATACTGTCAGGTCATGATTTTAAGAAAATAGTAGCCTAAAGTTCTAGCATTATTTATGAGCATGTGTGTTTTTGTCTGTGTGTCTACATGTTTTTAATATGAGGAGTTGTGTACTACACACAATCTTGTCCACAAAACATTATTCACTAATTGTGCAAACTTGGACAAAACATTAAATCTTTCTTGTCCCTAGATGTACAGTATGCAAAATGGATATTGTAATAATTATATTACTTAAAGACAGGACCCTCAATGAGGTGATTTCTTGAGGTCCTTATAAGCTCTAATATTTGTGATATGGGAAAAGAAACATTTGCAAAATTTATCAAAATAATACTATTTAAATTTATTTTCCTTTTTTTCTACTAATAAGTATTTATGCTTTTCATAGGTTGCCCCACATTTCAGGAATAATATTTTCTTTCTCTAAATATCTTAAAAATATTAATTCTGTCCCAGAATGGATTATTGCTGAAATGAAAGCTAGCACTTTAGTTCTTGCCACCTGAAGTTATTTCTTTACTATGTTTACTTTTAAAATGTGTAAGGGTAGCATGTAATGGGGGGATCAGACATAAACATATCTGATCATAAAAATCATTTATTTTAAAAATAAATAAAATACATAGGTGCTGTGGAAGTAAATTTTATACAAATACTAGAAATATTAATATTATTGGGCATTCTGAGAGAATGACATCTCTGCTGTGAGAGCTTGTTGAGCCTTTGTCAAGGCTGCTCATCCACTTTTGGTGTCCCTCTGTCACCCAAGTCTTACCTGTGGCTCCAAATAGCTGTAGCAGGTGAAGAAGCCATATTCTGGTAAAGCCATCTTGATAGACAGGCTAAACTAGGTTGAAAGTAACCAGAAGGCCTTAAATCCATCAGTGAGTTAAAGGGATACCTACCTCAAGCGTGTAAAGACTTCCCCAAGCAGAATGGATGGATGTGAATAAGTTTGTCCAGTGACCATGGAGGTGGCTGAAGCAGGCACAGTGGAGTGTTTAAAACTTGATCATATATCGAAGATGCCAGGATCATCCACTGCATCTTGGACCATCCCCAGTTGTTTGACCTTTATTTTGATGCTGGCCTTCAATGGAAGAGAGAATGAGACTGATGACTTTGTACAACTGCACCTCACAAATCCAATTCATGCACAAGTTCATCACCTCGTGATGTCATTCATCAGTTTCAAAAATGAAGGATGAATAATAACAATCTATATTATAATTACATATATAACATATATAATAACAATTTGTATTTTAATTCCTTTTTTGTAAAAGCCAGAAAAATGTCAACTTAATACAATTTATTATGCCACATAAGGAAGCAACAAAAGTCTCCTTTTTAGTGTATTCATTATATTAGGAGTTATTAACCTTGTATTTATAGATTCTTCCCCAGTCAATAGATGTCAAGTGGTCCATAAATTTGAATGGAAAGTATACACACATACACACACACGCACACATACATATACATATATATCATATATATATATATATATGGTTTACTCTGTAACGTTATATACTTTATTTAAAAATATTCTTTTAAGAAAAGTTCAACTGACTGCTCAAGGGATCAAAGACAGAGGAAGGTTAAGCATTCCTGACATCTACTACCTCAATTATTAATGTATATAACCTGGGGCATATCTAAAATCAATAAGTCAAAGATGAAAATATTATCCACTCCAGTAATAAAAATCACAAATTAAAATAATGTTGTGATTTCTTCTTATACTGTGAAAATCCACAAAGATGCAGAAAATAAGGACAATTTGAAGAGCTGTGGTTGGTGAAAATGTGAAATGCTCTAACCATTAAACTTGAAGTCTACAAATAATGTAACTCAAATAATTTAATTTAAGGTCTATAAACTTTCACCCAGAAATCCCACTACCATATACATAATCAAGGAAGTAAGAGCTGGAAACAAAAGTCAGATGTGTATAAATGTATGTATTTATAATATACATATGCACACAGGTATACATATATGTATCTCTGTGTGTAGAAACACACACATATTGATAACCTTTGTGGTAGCAAAGTATTAGAAACTGAGTGTACATTAACTGGGGAAAAAACTGATTCCTGATGATAATTTCTGGCATAAATTTTGGATCATTTTATTTATATATTTTGGATTATTATTTTATTTATTTATTTTCGGATAATTTTTATTGAAATGGTAACAACAAAATAAAATGCCTGTTCATAATAAGTCCTCTTCTCCTGAAATATGCATATACACATTTGTAGTAGATACATAAATATAGGTATGGAGGTAAACTAAAGTCTCTTATCACATTCTTCTAGTTAATTTCTAGTCTAATAACGACTATCTAAAATGTGATTCCCCAAACTGAACAAAATAAATAATCCAGATGTGCTAAGAGGAAATTGAGTACTGAGTAATTAGAAATAAAAAGCCAATGAAAGACATGAAGAGCAGATAATGAAACATACATATACATATAGGTGGAAGATAGGTGGAAAACTACAAAAGGAGACTACTGTATACACTGTTTAATGTGGTCACTCTATTAGATAATTTTTCCTAATTATTTTTCTTTTACAAAAACCAGGGTTTAATTTTGATAGAGGGCACTAAAAAGAACTAACCTATCTAGTACAATTCTTTGAAGGTAGCAGGCAGCCAATAATGCTTACATTTGATACCACATGGGGCTAAATGGGTTTGTTTCAAACTTTACTCATATGTCTCTCCTTAGGATAAATAGCACTACAGAGGAAGACAGTAATCAGTAGTGATGGGAGTGTCAGCAGTGTTGGAAAGGAAATGGATCCATCGAGTCTAACTCATGCAGAAATGAGAACGACCTTAAAAACTTCTCCAGCGAATAGCCACGCAACTTTCGATTGAAGCCCTCAGTGAAAGAGAATCCACTGCCCCCTTTGGAAGCCACCTTTTGGACTGCTCTAACAGTTACAAAAGTGTTTCCCTACTTCAAAATTAAAAGGGCTTCTTCATAACTTTCACTTATTGCTCTAAGGCTAAGGCAGCCTCACATCTAGGGCAGTCCTTTGAAGTTCGGATTCAGTCAAATGGCTTCACTGGAGGACCTAGAGGGGAACATGAAGCCTGGAGGCTGCAGATTCCCCACCCCTGCTCTAGACTTCGCCCTCTGGGGTCAAGAAGAAAAACACTAATCATTCTTGCATAAGATTGTCCTTTCACTGCTTAAAGGTACCTATCACATCCTTCCCTGTTCTATTCTCCAGGCTAAACATCTCATTCTCCTTCAACTGATCCATTTGAAGTGCAAATTCAAAGTCCCTCACTATCCTCATTGCCCTCTTTCAAAGAGTCTCCCCTTTATCAGTGTGCCTAAAATATGATGTCCAGAACTGAGCACAATACTCTAGGGGTGAGTTGACCAGGACAGAGTATGCTGATACTACGGTCTCCCTAAATCTAGCCTTAGACAAATTTAGAAATCATCAATGTTCACCATCAACTGCTATTGCCTTGCAAATTAGAGAAGAGCAGAGGGGTTGCAGTGGATAATACACTTTCTAATTATTTTCCCTTTTTCTTCTCACTGCATGTATTTTCTTTGTAAATCCTTCATAATAGTCCTCTCTCACTAATACTCAATTAGCTTTTAAATGAGTGAAGAATATCTATGATCCTAGATGGCCACTTTACCAAGTACAATTCCAAGAGTTCACAACCAGCTGTTTTCAAGTAATTGAAATCATAATGTGCAGAAAAATTACTTTTCTAATGGTTGCCTGGAAGATTTATATTCCTAAAATGTAATTAAAAAGTAGATTTAGAAATATGCTCAGCAACCCAAAATTAAATATTAATGCAGAGCATAATTAATAAATTATACATCTCTTGATTACTAATGGGTTATTGGCTCTAAAAGCATAACATTATGGAATATTAGGGCAAACAGAGGCTTTTGGGGAATATTATCCAGCTTCAAGGGTGAAGCTGTTTGCTGTCTAATTTTTCTAAAGAAAAAACTGGCTTCCCATGACTCTCCCACCATTGAAGCAAAAATAAAAAGTTGATTAATGTTCTTAATGATGCCCCTTCCCCCACCCCATTCATTCTATAAGCTCAGTAGCACACTCATTTGTGCTAACTTACTATAGTAAAACAAGTTGGACTTAGCACTCTGCAAGTATTCTTATTGAAGTGATTATAGGCTGCCTTTGATTTCTTACATTAAAAAGAAAATGTCTCCTGTCATTGAGGAATAATGGAAACCTCTCAGACCTCAGAAGTCTATTCTATGAAGGTGGTGTGTCAGACACTAGGAGCTGCTGTTGTTGCTCTTAGAGACAAAAGAAATCGATGTTACAAAAATGACTTTTCAGTGGGTGCTTCATAATTGACTTATATACTCTGAGTAGACTTTCATTGTTTACTATTTCTTGGAGAAAACACTAGAATAATGCCATTTCAGACCATGGAGATCATTTAGTCCTACATCTCAATTTATAGAGGCTTGGAGAAGGTAAGTGATGAAGTCAAATAGCTCTTACATGGTAGACACTAGATGTCAGGTACCCTAAACCTTGTGCCAGCACTGTGTTCATCATGTCATTCCATGGATGAAGGCTTTGAATGGTTAGTTCCATTAAGGGTTGCCACAAACAAGCTTCAGTTTAAAAAAAAAAACAACTTGCAATTCAAATTCACTGAACATTCATTAAAATATACTATGTACAGAGCTTTTTTCTATATTATGTGGGAACTACTGAGTTTCAATTAAAAATAAATGTCAAGCTAGGTTCTATGGAGACCATACAATCCTAAGAGTTCAAAAAGCAATCTACCCTTTCCTTAAGCCCCTAACTGTCCCTTGGACTTCTGGCAGTTGGCATTGGAGATTTCTTTCCCCTCCCTTTTCTTAGAAACAAATATAAGAGCTACTTCCAAACAGCCAAGAGAATGTATGCCTGCTTTACTGAACCTAAAAATAGACCTCAAGGTCTCTGGATGCCTCTTCTACTTTGTGTTGTTTTTACTGTGCTTGGGAACAGCAGTCCTGAGATGTACATACATCCAACCCTCATAAATAACTACCTCATAAATTTGAAAAGCTAGGGAGAACTTCTTGGTGCTGATTGTCCTCAGGAGGTGCTTCGTGAAACTCTATTTCTCAGAGGAAAAGAGTATTATATTCAGGAGGATGAATGATGTCCTGGATCAACAGAAGACCAGGTCCTTGAGTTGTTGCTTTGACAATATGGATTAAGGTGAAAGTGTCCCATAAGTCTATACAAAAGTAGTTCCATAAGTCTCTCAAAGTCTTTCCTACATACTAGGAAAGCATAATTAAATAGAGGATCCCTCCATGAGGAAATCAAAGAGGAAGGGAGATTTTCCTCTCTCCAATCTGGTATTCTGGTTGTGAGCACATGAACTGTTCTGCGTTCTGTTTGCTATTTCTTGATCTTAGGCAATTGAATATAAAGAGATGGACTGACCAGGCTAAAACCTGATCATTCTCAAAAGACCAGGACATCTGCACATGTTATTAGTAGTAGAATGCTCCATGAAAGCAAGAGTAGCTGAAGCTGAAATCTAAATCAGGACAAGAGGAAAACATCAAGGAAAACTAGACACACCAAGAAAAGGTAGATTCAGTGGACTTGATACCCTCAGAACAAAGTGTCATCTCTGGATTCCTGAAGGGTACTGGCCCTCATTTCCAGAAATGAGGTCAACCTAACAGGAACTTGATAAGTACTCTATGAAAGAAAGAAAAGGACTTTCAATTACCAAGAATTTTGAGATAATCTTTTGCCATATATCTTACCTACACGTCCCTACACATGTATCTAAATACACTATCATTGCATTTTAAGTTTGATCCCATTTTCCTGAGGAACCTTGTGGGTTCAGGGAGAAAATGTGCCCTAAGTCTGGGCTACTGTTCTCCATATAACATCTCAGTAAATAACTTTCTAAAGCAAATTATGTCTGAATGGCTGATGGTCAGTTGGAAACACAGTAATAAGAACTTATGATGGACATTGTTAAAAACTGCAGCTCCTCAAAGTTACCCCTGGAATACTGAGGGCTATCATAAGCAATTGACCCTCTGGGGACCCCAGTCTTTGAGTGTGAGGGCAAGTTGGGTGAATGGTCACTGAAGGGATCGCAATATGATGGTCAATGCACACTTTTATGCTTTATGCATTTATTTTATAATGGTGGAAATAACACTTATTACATCAAATAATGAAATAGTTCATATTAAAATACTGAGTACTTTATATATTCATGAAATTTTCTAGGAGGAATTACATTAATGTCTTTTGGGAAGACCTGAAATGTGAGTTGTGCCAAGCTACACTCTTATATTTTCCTTGATTAACATAATGAGTCAGCGTCAGAAAAGGCTGACCTCCGTACCAGATAGAGCAGAGGTCTACCTCACCATAAAGAATTCATCTTAGGGGAAGAAGCCAAGATGACGGAGTAGAAAGATACACAGATGCTTAGCTCTTACCCCACAGCCCATAAAACACCTGTAAAGAAGAACTCCTGACAAATTCTAGAGCAGCAGAAGACACAGAACAATGGAGTGGAGGAGATTTCGGTTCCAGAAAGATCTGAAAACTGATGGGAAAGGTCTGTCGCACACCAGACACGGAACAGAGCCCAGCCCTGCCTTGGCCACATGGCACTGAGAGGAGCAGATCTGAGCAGGCTTCAGGGATGGAATCTCCAGCAGCAGGGCAAGTCCCTCAACCCACAGGCACCAAAGGTCAGTGAGAGGGTATTTTCGGCTGGCCGAGAGGGGAGCAGGATATCCCTGTAACTCCGGCCCCCTCGGGAAGCAGTAGCAGAGGCAGCAGTAGACAGGAGCTCCCAAAGCAGACAGGAGCTCAGATCCATTATTGAAGGTCTCTGCGTAAACCCCATGAGGGAACAGAGCCCAGTGTGGCAGCCCTGCCCCCATCTGAACAGCTGAACTTAATCTCACATTGAATAGCAGCCCCACCCCCACTGGAAACCCCTAAGGCTTGGGAACAGCATTTGAATCAGCTCCCAAGCTCTGGCTGGGCGAAACTGGAGGCGAGGTGGGTGTGGGAAGGAAACTCAGAAGTCAAGTAAGTGGATGGGAAAATGCCCAGAAAAGGGAAAAAAAAAATAAGACCATAGAAGGTTACTTTCTTGAGGAATAGGTGCGCCCCCCCCCATCCTTTCAGATGAGGAAGAACAAGGCATACTGTCAGAGGAAATCAAGGCCCCTGCCTCCAAAAGGGACTTAAACTTGGCTCAGGCAAAAGAAGACCTTAAAAAACAAGTTAGCAGCTTACTAAAGGAAAACCAAAAAAAATGCTGAGGAAAATAACAGCTTTCAAAAGAGGCTAACTCAATTGGAAAAAGAGGTCCAAAAAGCCAACAAAGAGAAGGAGGTTTTAAAAAGCAGAATTAGCCAAATGGACAAGAAGTTTCAAAAGCTCACTGAACAAAATAATTCATTGAAAGAGAGAATTGAGGCCAGGGAAACAAATGACTGTGAGTTAAACCAAGAAGTTAGTAAGCAAAACCAAAAATTTGAAAAAACAGAAGATAAAGTGAAACAACTCATTGGAAAAACAACTGACCTGGAAAATAGATCCAGGAGAAAAAATTTAAAAATTATTGGACTACCTGAAAGCCATGATCAAAAAAAGAGCCTAGACATTATGTTCCATGAAATTATCAAGGAAAACTGCCCTGATATGAAATCAGAGGGCAAAATGGATATTGAAAGAATTCATCGATTACCTCCTGAAAGAAACCCAAACAGAGAAACTCCTAGGAATATTGTGGCCAAATTTCAGAGCTCCCAGATCAAGGAGAAAATACTGCAAGCAGCTAGAAAGAGATAATTTAAGTACTGTGGATATACAATTAGGATAACACAGGATCTGGCAGCTTCAACATTAAGGGATCGAAGGACTTGGAGTGGGATATTTTAGAAGTTAAAGGAACTGGGATTGAAAGCAAGAATCACCTACCCAGCAAATCTGAATATAATACTTCAAGGGAAAAAATGGTCATTCAGTGATATAGACAACTTTCAAGATTTCATGTTGAGGAAAAGACCAGATCCATATTTAAAAATTTGACTTCCCAAGACAAGAATCAAGAGAAGCATGAAAAGCTAAACAGAAAAGAAAAATCATAAAAGACTCTCTAAAGCTGAGCTGTTTACATTACTACATGGAAAGAAAATATTTTTAACTCTTCAATCTTCTCTCATTATTTAGATAGTTGGAGAGATTGCACATACACACACACATATGCACATAAATAGAGAGCACAGGGTGTATTATATCAGAAGAGATGATATCCACATACACACACAAAAATAAAATAAAGTAAAAATTAAGGGCTGAAGGAGGAAAATTCTGGGAAGAGAAGGGGAGTAATGGAATGGGACAGGTTATAACTCATAAAAGAGATAAGAAAAATCTTATTCAATGGAGGAGATAAGGGAGAAGGGTAGGGGAGGGGAGGAATAAAGCTACTCTCCCCATGTGTGGCTGAAGGAGGGAATAACATGCTCACTAAATTTGATATGAAAATTTGTATACACCATAGGAAAATAGGAGAGGAGGCTACAAGTGGAGCGAGGGGAATGTTAGAATGGAGGGCAAATGGGAGAAGGGAGTCACTAGAAATAAACACTTTTGAGAAGGGACAAGGTCAATTGTAGGGGGGTAAGGGGGATAGGGTCGGTCAGAGGATAATATAATTAATATTATGCAACATGATTACTATGGAAGTCTTTTGCAAAACAACACACATTTAGTCTGTATTGAATTGCTTCCCTTCTCGGTGCGGCTGGGGAGGGAAGAGGGGAGGGAGAGAAGTTGGAATTCAAAGTATTAGAAACGAATGTTGAGAATTTTTATTGCATATAATTGGGAAATAAGAACTATAGGGATAAGGGTATGGAAATTCATCTTGCCCTGCAAGAAAAGAGAGAAGAAGGGGATAGGAGAGGGGTGGGGTGTGATGGAGAGGAGGGTTCATTGAGGGAAGGAGCAATCAGAATGCAAGGTTTTAGGAAGCAGGGAGAGGGGAGTGACGGGGAGAAAAATTGGACATGTTACAAAGTGAGGTAAAAGCAATTAGTATTAAAACAATAGACTGAATTAATTACTGAGAATAAATCAATGACATCTTTAGTTTGGGGAAAAGAATTTCAGTCTAAATTTCCAAGAGGAAGGTAAGCTCGGGTAAAATTTGGCATTGATGAAGAAGTGAAGGTTTTAAAGGCAAATTTGATTTTATGATTTTTGTTGCAGACTTTAAGTGTGACTGAATGCAAGTGGATAATCTAATCCTGCCTGGAATTGACATGAAGTTGGGGAGATGTTGTATCCCTGCAGTGTCCCTACTCTTGGTGGCAATTTCCTATAGTCAAAGGGTTTGTAAGCTTAATACCAGATGTACTAAATTATAGATTATTGGTAGGGGAATATCTGAGGTTAAGTCTAAAATTAAGCTATTAGGCTTAGGACTTTAGACCAACAACAATACGTTAGTGTCCTTTAATTCTCAGTAATACCATGGAGACAATTAGGTCAAGAGCTTGTGAAGTTAGCAACATAAATATTATCTGTGTCTCAGTTGGTTAATGTTTTAAAAAAAATTCTTTTGTGGTCTATATTGTAAATGCTTTAAAAAGATGTATCACCTGACCAAAAGTTTAAATTGCTTTATCTGTTATGAACTGTGTTAAAAATAAATAGAAAAGTAAAATAAAATAAAACATCACTTTAATCACTTCAAAAAAAAAAAAGAATTCATCTTAGTTCTGTGTAAGTCCAGTTGTAGGACCCCTTCTAGGAGAAGTCTTATCTTCTGTCACATCCTGAGTATCGCTTCTGATTCTTCAAAGTGTTAGTCGTTCAAGTTCTTCATACAGTCAATTCAACCAGAGCAGAAATACTTCTCACCATTTGTGGTAGCTGTTATTGACTCATTTCAGTCATGTCTCATTCTTTGTGTGAGGTTTTCTTGGCAAAGAGAGTGGTTTGAAATTTCCATCTCCAGGTCGTTTTATAGATGAGGAAGCTGAGACAAAAATAGTTAAGTGACTTTTTCAGGGTCACTCAGGATCAGAGGTCAAATCTGAAGGCAAGTCTTCCTGGCTCCATGGCCAATACTCTATCCACTGTACCACCTAGCTGCCACTCTCACCATTTAGAAAATAGCTTCCCAAAGAGAAAAATTCTAGAATAAATGAATGAAAATGTCACCTGCAAGCACAGAAGATTCCATATAAACAACTCTTTTGCCTTTCACACTGGGCTTTTCAAATACTGCTCCTCCATCTCAATAACATGATCCAGTAAGTCTTTTCTCACTTTGTATGTGTCTTCCCCAGTGTACCTGCACTTTTTTAGAAGAAAAGATAGAGGGCTTCCAGGATATGATAGAAATAGTAATCTAAGAAAATGTAAGAAAGCTCAAAAAAGTTTTTGTCTCTCATTAAGCTCTTTACATATTAGCGATTGTGTTTCCCTGTGATCCAAAGCCCTTGAGCATCTGTTAAATTTTAATAGGGTCTAAGAGAAAACATCTTTCCTCAAAGGCAAAGGAGAGAACTGAGCTTATACCTCTAAAATAGAAATTAGGAAAGAATTTATGAACAGACGAGACTAATTGTCTCATCGTCGTTTAAGTAATTCATCTTAGTAGTTAAGGAGTTTGATAGGTTACTTTTACTTCCATGTGAAAAATCTCTATCTTTGTAACTTTCTGAGTTTGAAAGAGCATAAAAATCGTTGTCTATTTGTGGAAATGTCCCTTGTTAATACCCTTATTTGTTCTTTGATAATGGACAAATATTCAGTTGAATTGTTCAAATCTTTAAAAACAAAGAAACTAGTTTTAGAAAACCTAGAAAAGGACTCCATCAACTTGAATTTCAGGGTTGTTTTTTTCTGTCATCGTTGAACAACCATTAAAGTGATTTTCTTTTCCACAAAAATTTAAACAATCTAGGCATCCTCTGTCCAAAAATGTTAAATATTAAACTATATCACAAATCTAGACATTTGAATAAATTGCTTTGGGTTTAAAAGAATGAGGAAGAAATGGGTGTTTCAGTATTTAAAATACACAACGAGGTAGAAAGGAGAAACATCTAAAGTCAGAATGTCTAAATTCTCTTTTGAGGGTTTGATATTTAATTGCCATTTGTTTTCCTCTAATTTAGTTAATTTCTCCCCTGGCCAATGAAATAAAATTCAACAAATATTTATTGAATACTGTCTATGGGTCCAGCACTATGGCTAGCTCATTGAAGAATACAGAAAAGTTCCTCATCAGAAGAAACTTACCAGCTCATTGGAAAAGATAAGATTTAAATACATGAAACAATCAGAGGACAATCCAAAGGCAGCATATAATGAGACTCTCAAATATATGGCATACTGACAATATGTCAAATACATAAATTTAAATGGGCAGAATTATCAGGACTCAAGTCCTTCAAATTACTTCCTATAGATTTGTGGAATGCTATTAATGAAGAATTTTCCTTGGAGAAAACATTAAATAAGTTGTAAGGCAGGGTCATTGTGTGTTTATTTTGACTACACTTATTTGTTACAAAGGAGGGCTTCAATATGCTTCAAGAGGCTTCAAGGGAATTTGTAGGAGATTATGAAATGTTTCCCAAGAATAATTTTTAAAAACATCAATAAGACCAAAGAAACCACAGAAATTCAGAAAAGTAAACAAACAGTGATTTTACTATTTTGCTAAGTTTTTCACACACTTAAAAAACAATGAACAAGCTTATAAGCTCATATACAATCCTTTTTTCAGCTCTTTCTATATTGAACTTTTTTATAATTAATTAACTGAAAAGAAAAAAACTAAAAAATTTAAGGAAAATAATGAGGAACCATTGAGAAAGATTAAAGGGGAAAATAAGAAAAAAGAAAATGGATAGCTAATAATGCACCTTCATTGTTTAAACTCTTGTTATTTTCTTTAAGCAAAAAAGAGAAACCACATATGAAAGTATTCCATTAAACTTGTGATTTTTTTCTTTACAATAAAAATATTTCTTTTATATAATGCCCTTTATTTGAGTTCACATAATTTATAGATTACTCACCACTTGTTCACCATCCTATTCATAAGTAACATCCTTAAACATAACCCAGCTTCTGAATTTGTAGCAATAATGTTTTAAAAAAAAATACACATACTATTCCAGAAAAAAAAATGCTCCCTCATTTCATTTTAGCTTGGTTGCTTGCTGCCTGAAAGGTCTGAAATGCTTTCAATTTACAAAAGGCAGCCAGAAAAGACCTGAATATTTCACTGCTTCAATTAAAGTGAGCAAACCATATCCCAGACATTGTCAAAAGCCTACTAGAAACCACATCCCAAAGTAGAGGCATTATTAGTTCAATTAAAGGAAAATCACCATTAGTGGTTTCTGATGACTTACCTGACACCTTCAAATGGGTACAAGAATCCCTAGCCATGCAAGTTATGGCAAGAGAATTCCTTTTCTGTGCAATCATAAATATATGTCTGTGTGAAAGCACTCCTTGACCTAAAATGTATGATGCTATTAATATTTAAAATAACAAAACAAAAGGAATTAGGAAAGAAATTATGTCTGAATAGACCAAGTCAGAAATTAGAAGGTTTGAAGTGGTTTGTTTGTGTTTTAAATCTTGATGGAGAGATCTGTAACTATGGAAGGAGGTCACAATGATAATAACATAATAATACATAGATGCAGTATATTTCAACCTAAAGGAGATTTTTATCAAGAGAGGAAAAATAATATTATGGTTTTCTTTTTTTTTTTTGACCAAGTCTTATCTTCTTTCCTCCCGAGTTCAAGTGAGACACTGAGCTGCCAAATCTAACAAGCATCAGAGTGATTCTGAGCCTTTCAGTGAATAAACTACTCCCTGGATAAAAGTTAGCTACTTTGGGTGGTACATTAACTCTTTGGTAGCCACTAGGGGATCATTTAGCACACTGGAACAATAATTAACTAAATCATCATCAATTAATATTTACTGAGGGCCCACTGGGTACATGATGATATATTAGTTACTAATAAAGAAAAAATGATCAACTTTGAGAAACTCACAACCCCTCATCTCATAGGGTATTTAATCTTATGTGAATATTACTACATCTTTTGTCTACCAAGGCAGACAAACAGCAAAAATGAACATACTAAACCCATATTTTACTTTTTACATTCATTCAAAAATACTGAATAACCATAGACAACATAAAAGACATTGGTAGGCATTGTGGAAGAAAAGATGAATGATACACAAGTCCATACTTCAAAAACCCTACTTGTTTTTCCAATGGGAAAAAGTCACACGATGCAGAAAGTGCAAATACATTCAACTGTGTACCAAGATAGAATTGATTGAAGGATGCTAGGGATCACTGCTCTAGTTTTGTGTCCGATGAGAAAGATTTTTAAAAGTTCATAGTACTGAATTGTTTCTTAGAGGTAGAGCACCTAGTTAGAGAATGAAAGCTCTCTAATAATGGAGGGAGGGTTCAAGACCCCAGATCTGGGCTAAAAAAAGGTCACTTTTTTTTTATAGCTCCTAGAGTTATCCCACACATACTCATCAGGGATAGGGTAAACCACAGGTATTTATAAGAAGATTAGATCACTCAGGTACACTCTTTAACAGCTTCAAGGGACCTGATTAAGAATGACTGAAGGCTGCATAGATTTGAAGGAAAGGAGTAGGGAGGGGGAAAATGTAGGGACCCTCTGTTTTTCTCTCAGTGATACAAACACTTGAGAGAGCATATACAAGTTTTAAAAATACATTCTATTATCTCCCATTTATCTCTTTAACTTTGACCTCTGTCTTTACCACTTGGATGCTTTGGCTTGAGGTAGCTAACTGTCCATCAGCCTCAATGCTCCTCCATGCCTTAGGGAAGACCTTACCACCTACATTTTCCCTCTGCATAAACTTTCTCCCAAGACCTGACAAAAATTCCAGGTCGGGGCAGGGCAGACCCTGATCTCCAGACTTTACCATAGCATCCTCTGGAAAGAAATGAAACTCCTATGGGCTTCATGGCCAGCATATAACCTTGTCAGAAGGCTGTTGCATTAAGATAAAGATAAATAGAGAAAAAGGTTTCAGTGTTCCTGCTCTTTTTGCTAAGTATTTGATATATGATGTTTCAGTAACAAAATTTTGATTATAAAAAAGATGTAACTAAGCAGTCATAGACAGATGATGGTCTGTTTCCACTCTGTCCAAGAAAGGCAAATCCCCAGTAAAATGTTTAAAGTGCCTTATTTTAGCTAACATTAATGTTAAAATCCAAGCAAGTTGTAATGCCACAAAATTGAAATATCTGAGTCTAATGATAGGATTGTAGATAAGAAACTCAAATATTGCTTGAGTTAGTTTCCAGTAGTGTTTAAGAAAATCAAAAGTAGCTTAATTCTTAATTTTTAACAAAACGAGAAACGCTATTCATAATACAGAATTATTTTGGACGTAATGACTAATCTTTTGTTTATAATTTCTAGGCTTCACTTAAAAGTAAATTTAATGCAAATTGAAACAATTCTGAAATACCACATCACACCTATTAGAGTTACTAACATAACAAAACAGGAAAATGATAAATGTTGGACAAGATGTAGAAGAATTGGAACACTGATGCATTGTTGGTGGAGTTGTGAACTTATCCAACCGTTCTGGAGAACAATTTAGAACTATGCCCAAGGGGCCACAAAAATATGCATACTCTTTTACCCAGCAATAAAACTTTTAGGTCCATATCCCAAAAAGATCATACAAATGGCAAAAAAAAAGACCCATATGTACAAAAATATTAATAGCAGCTCTTTTTGTTGTGACCAAGAATTGGAAATTGAGGGGATGTCCTTCAGCTGGGAAAAGACTGAACAGGTTGTGGTATACGAATGAAATGGAATACTATTGTGCTATAAGAAATGATGAGCAGGAGAATCCCAGAAAAACCTGGAAAGACTTATATGAACTGATTCCAAGTGAAGTGAGCAGAAGCACAACACTGTGTACAGTAACAACATCATACAATGACTGACTTTGCTAGAATTAGCTCTTCTCAGCAATTCTAGGATCTAAGACAACTCCAAAAGACTAATGATGGAAAATGCTAATCACATTCAGAAAAAGAACTGTGGAGTCTGAGGACATGTCAAAGCAGACTATTAGCTCTTTTTTTGTTGTTGTTTCTTCTCATGGTTCCTCCTATTGGTTTTAATTCTTCTTCTGAGGGGTGGAGAGGAATCTCAGAAGTCAAGTAACTGGCTGGGAAAATGCCCAGAAAAGGGAAAAAGAAATAAGACAATAGAAGGTTACTTTCTTGGTGAACAGATGTTTCCTCCTTTCCTTTCTGATGAGGAAGAACAAAGCTTACCATCAGGGAAAGACATAGAAGTCAAGGTCTCTGTATCCCAAACATCCAAAATAAATATTCAATGGGCTCAGGCCATGGAAGAGCTCAAAAAGGAATTTGAAAATCAAGTTAGAGAGGTGGAAGAAAAACTGGGAAGAGAAATGAGAGAGATGCAAGAAAAACACGAAAAATGGGTCAATACCTTGCTAAAGGAGACCCAAAAAAATGCTGAAGAAAATAACACCTTGAAAAATAGGTTAACTCAATTGGCAAAAGAGGTTCAAAAAGCCAAGGAGGAGGAGAATGCTTTCAAAAGCAGAATTAGCCAAATGGAAAAAGAGGTTCAAAAGCTCACTGAAGAAAAGAGTTCTCTCAAAATTAGAATGGAACAGATGGAGGCCAATGACTTTCTGAGAAACCAAGAAATCACCAAACAAAACCAAAAGAATGAAAAAATGGAAGAGAATGTGAAATATCTCATGGGAAAAACAACTGACCTGGAAAATAGATCCAGGAGAGACAATTTTAAAATTATGGGACTACCTGAAACTCATGATCAAAAAAAGAGCCTAGACATCATCTTCCATGAAATTATCAAGGAAAACTGCCCTGACATTCTAGAACCAGAGGGCAAAATAAGTATTGAAGGAATCCATCGATCACCACCTGAAAGAGATCCAAAAAAGGAAACTCCTAGGAACATTGTGGCCAAATTCCAGAATTCCCAGGTCAAGGAGAAAATATTGAAAGCAGCTAGAAAGAAACAATTCCAGTATTGTGGAAATACAATCAGGATAACACAAGATCTAGCAGCTTCTACATTAAGGGATCAAAGGGCGTGGAATAGGATATTCCAGAAGTCAAAAGAACTAGGACTCAAACCAAGAATCACCTACCCAGCAAATCTGAGTATAATACTTCAGGGGAAAAAATGGTCTTTCGATGAAATTGAGGACTTTCAAGTATTCTTGATGAAAAGACCAGAGCTGAAAAGAAAATTTGACTTTCCAACACAAGAATGAGAAGAAGTATGAAAAAGCAAACAGCAAAGAGAAGTCATAAGGGACTTACCAGAAGTGAACTGTTTACATTCCTACATGGAAAGACAATATTTGTAACTCTTGAAACTTTTCAGTATCTGGGTAGTTGGTGGAATTACACACACACACACAGACACACACGTACACATGTGCGCGCGCACACACAAGCAAACATGCACGCACACAGAGAGACAGAGAGCACAGAGTGAATTGAATAGGATGGGACCATCTCTTAAAAGAAATAAGGTAAATGTGTAAGAGAAATGTATTGGGAGGAGAGAGGGTGAAATGGAATGGGGCAAATTATCTCTCATAGAAGAGGGAAGCAGGAGACTTTTTAGTGGAGGGAAAAAGAGGAGAGCTGAGGAAAAAAACATGAAGTTTACTCTCATCACATTCGACTAAAGGAAGGAATAAAATGCACACTCTTTTTGCTATGAAAACCTACATTACAATACAAGAAAGTTGGGGAGAAGGAGATAAGCAGGGTGGGGGGGATGATGGAAGGGAGGGCAATAGGAGGAGGGAGCAATTTGAAGTCAACACTCGGGGAGGGACAGGATCAAAAGACAGAATAGAAACAATATGGGGCAGGATACGATGGAGGGAAATATAGTTAGTGTTACACAACACGACTATTATGGAAGTCATTTGCAAAACTACACAGATATGGCCTATATTGAATTGCCTGCCTTCCCAAAGGGAATGGGTGGGGAGGGAGGGATGGGGAGAAGTTGGAACTCAAAGTTTTAGGAACAACTGTTGAGTATTGTTCTTGCTACTAGGAAATAAGAAATAGAGGTAACGGGGAATAGAAAGTCATCTGGCCCTACAGGACAAAAGAGAAGGTGGGGACAAGGGAAGGTTGGGATGATAGAAGAGAGGGCAGATTGGTGATAGGGAAAGTTAGAATGCTTGGTGTATTGGGGTGGAGGGAGGGGACAAATGGAGAGAAAATTTGGTACCCAAAATTTTGTGAAAATGAATGTAAAAAGTTAAATAAATAAATTTATATTAAAAAAATAGAATACAGTTCCGATTGAATAAAGCTATTTAAAAAAGATACAATTTGACTAATATAAAATATGTCTATTATGAATGTACATGTAAAACCTAAAACAGATTGCATGCCATTTTGTGAGGGAACAGAAGGAAGAAAATTAAGAACTCATAATCTTATGGAAGTAAATGTTGAAAACTAAAAATAAATTAATTAGTTTAAAAAGTAAAAATAAATTTAAATGTCAAAGTTATCTGCAATTTCTAATACTGCTTTTTGCTGCTGAAAGGGAAAATATGAAATATAATTTTCTAATCTATGATACATAAATTGAAGGTCATAATATAATGGAACTTGACATTTTTCATGAGTTACATTAAACAAAATCACAGAAGCATAAGCAATGGGAAGCTAAAAGATGATGATACTATTTGATCTAAGAGTGCTAACGCAATCCCCTTTCTCTCTCCCTTAAACCACTAAAATGATACAGAAGGATCTTTTGCACAATAGTGATAGTTTGCTAGTTCAGAGTGTCTCAGAGTTATAAGGGACCTCCAATATTTGACCAAATAACTGATTTCTTGGATGACTTTCATGGATCTTCTGATCTCAGTGTTGCCCTGAGAAACTCCTAGCTCAGTATATTCATTCACCTAATGTCAGGAGAAACAAAGGTCATCAAGAACAGAGGTACCATGTTTTCACAAACACATGATTCCTGCGCGATAGCGCTGTTCCTCTCTTGCCCCAAAGCTTACCACGGTTTTTCCTCCTTGAAATCTGACATGAGAGACAGAGAGAGAAAGAGACAATGACAGAGAGAGAGAGACTCAGAAACAGAGACAGAGACAGAAGACAGACAGGGAGAGGGAGATAGAGACAAAAAAAGAGAAAAGAGGACAGAATTAGAGACAGAGAAATAGTGTCAGAGACAGAGAAATAGACTCAGAGAGATAGAGACAGAGACTGAGAGAGAGGCAAAGATAGACAGGAACAGGAAGATACAGTCAAAGACAGAGTTGGAGTCAGAGAAAGATAGACAGAAAGTCAGAGACAGAGAAAACAGTGTCAGACCGAGAAACAGAGACAGGGAGAGGGACAGAGTCAGAGACAGAGAGATAGAAAGACAAAGAGAAGCAGGCTGGGTCAGAGACAGAAAAAGAAAATGAAATAGAGACAGAAAGACAGAAAGACAGAGGGGGTGAAGACAGAGAGGGAAACTGAGACAGAACGACAGAGGCAAAGCCAGAGACAGAGAGACAAAGAGTCAGTTACAAAGAAACAGAGATAGAGTAAGAGAGAGAAAAAAGAGAGTGAAAGAGACAGAGAAAGACAGAAACAAAGACAGAAAGAGAATCAAAAAAAGAGAAATGGAGGCAGAGAGACAAAGAGACACAGACATATAAAAATGGACAGAGACAGAGTTATGTGAGACAGATAAAGACAGAAAGAGACAGAGACAGAGTTTTCCATTAATCCTAGCAGTTTCTTGGCTTGTCCATGATCTGTCTTGACTAGGGACGGAGAGAGAGGCAGGCAGAGACAGAAACAGAAATAAACAGGCAGAGACATAATATAGATACATGGACAGCAAGACAGAGACAGAGACAAGGAAGGGGATAGAGAGGGAAAGAAAGAAGGAACAAGAGAGAAAAAAATGAGGAAGAAGGAGAGAGGGACAGATTGTCCCCTTGAATCTCTTGTATTCACACAATTCCAGCCCAGTTAAAAAGCTTTTTATTTTCATTAGTAAGCTGATAGGAAATGGTCATGTGTGAATGTAGTAAATAAGAGAAAGTATGCTTCCATTAACCATACCATAAAGCAGGCTCCCCAACCCTACATGGAATGAAAACAGGCCAAGGCACATTGTACATGCTCCAAGCACTGGACTTTAACTGACCTATTCACTCTTTACATTAGTCACTAAGCATGCAATATACTTTAATGGATAGAGCACTAGGCAGTCAGAAGGCAGACTTTACTCTCAACTAGGCTATTCCTAACAAAACAACCAGGACAACTAACTCAGCTTTTATGGAGCTGAGCTTTTCTTATCTACAAAGTAGTGATAAAGTGATGACAATCTCCACTGTTGCTTTCTCATTATAGGACAGACAGCATGCCAGAGATCTGGTCCTTCAGTCCCTTTGGTGTTTCCTAATGGGGCATGCAATTCTCTTGACAAGGCTCCTTCCCTGTTAGGAAGTTAAACAAGTGCTTTGTTTTGGTACTAAAGATTTTTCTTTGGGAAAATGAACTTGCCTTTTCCTTAGTGTTATTGTGTTAATTCCAGATGACTCTAGGGGAGATAGTGAGGCTGACCATTTTGCTCAGCTCTGCCTCACTTAAATTAAATCCAATCCATGTGCAAGTCAAGATATTACCCTGCAATGTCACTGGTTTTCAAGAAGAAAGATAAAGAACACTGCATTGGTGATTGCCTTAAGAACTGAGCTTAGACAAGGCCTTTAAAAGGGGGAAAAATAAATAGCAGAGGACTAGGGCCAAGAAGTACCTGGAAAAAAGGAATTGGAAAGAGAATCAGATTCCTTTGCAACACTTGTTGCAAGTAAGAGTCATCCCCAGTACTCACAAGATCACAGAAATAGAGGACATGGGTGTTGTCCTTCATCTTCAAAGAGAACCAAAATGATATCACCATGATAAAGTCAAACTTCAGTGTGTCCAGTTGTGGCTGATCAGACCAATACAAGCTCGGAATGCTCTACCACAGTCTGGGTACAGGTAGTCCATGTGAATATTTGGGGTGGATATCCCAAATTTGTGCATCCGGAGTCAAACTTGGAGCTCAAGGAGAACAAACTGGGAGATATTGAGTGACAAGGACAGAGCAACTGAGGAATAACTGGACAAGTCAAGGAATTCTTGGACCATACTTCCTTGACCAAGTGAATGAGTTTCTTGACTGAAGAATAGTAGTTGGAGCAAAGGAGCAGCAGGAGACAAAACCATGTATGTATTCAGGATGTTCATTATCTTGGATGGGGAAAAAATAATCATTATTTTAATATGATCAATTTCCTTTGTAATTCCATGAATTTCATTTTGTACATATTAAAAAGTTGTTCTGAGGAATTGATTACATTAAAAGAATGATGTATTTTTCCCCATTCAAGTTCATGGACAATCTGAATATAAACATACATGGGTGGGGGGAAAAGGGGAGGAAAAGGAGGAAGGGAGGGAGAGAGAGAGAACTTTAAGAACATTTACTTAATTTACCTAGGAAAGTTCAAGATTTAAACAAAGTATGTAGTAAATATTTTTGTGAATTGATGAATTTTTTGTAAAGTGAATAATTATTTAATAAGAAATGTGGTGTTGTGGAAGGAGTACTAACACCTAAAGTTCTAGTTCCTGTTTGACTTTTAAACATTAAGCAAGTTATTTATCCTCTTTGACTCTGAGCAAAGGATGAGGAGGAGAGAGGGCATGAGGGACTATATGACCTAATTGATTTGAATGTCAAAATTCAGAGCACACAGGGGATTTTTAAGGTACACAAGTTCATGGAGAAAAGACAAACTGGTGGGTGGCAAGATATAATTTTTGGGCATCCAGCTGTATTAACTTTAAAAAATAGTACTGTTAGTATTTTTCCATGCTTATATTCTATAAGCAACAACAGTCTCCCTAAAAGGAAGACTGTTTGTGGTGGCTTCAAGACCGCTAACACTTATATTATTCCAGAGTTATATTTTTATACTTCTGCTTGGTAAGCTTGAGCCCACTTTCCCCTGGAGTCTCTATGTGATTTTATGAATGTGTCTCAGAAATGGGGGTAGGTGAATGTTGTGTAACTTTTTTTTATGATACAACAGTAAACATCCCTTTCTAAAAGTTAATCAATTTACACTAACTGGTAATCAATAGAGTTCACCCTGAACAGGGGCACATAAACACCAACCCTTCAGGGTAACTCCTGTATCTCTGAGATGTAGTACCATCAGCTGCTCTCTAGGAGGTCTAACCTGCTCATGTGACTGAAAGTGGTATTGGCCCAGAGTAAGTGTTTCACTGTGGGGACCTTGTATGCAAAGAAAAAAAAAAAATAATCTTTTGCGTTTACAGGAACCCACTAAAGAGATTCTTCACCGAGAATTTTCTTTATTGAATACTTCCTTTACTTCCCTCTCTATCCCCTTCCTTGTCTCTGTCTCTGTGTCTGTCTATCTGTCTCTGTCCATGTGTCTATATTATGTCTCTGCCTCTCTTTTTCTGCTTCTGTCTCTGTCTGCCTCTGTCAAGACAGATTATGGACAAGTCAAGAAACTGCTAGAATTAATGGAAAACTCTGTCTCTATTATTATTTTGTTTAATTCTATAAAAAAAAATACTGTTTGTACTTTGATCCATAATCTAGAAATTTGATGCATAATCTAGAAATTAATTTGGAAGTGTAGTCAACTTTACCTCAGCCTAATCAAGGACATTTAGCGTTTTTCTAATATAATTAGATCCTCCAAATATTTGTTCATACTACTGAAGTGTATTGGTACTAGGGTATTCAAATTCATAGAACAATTATGCTTAGAAAATTAAAGCACCAGTTTTCTGCTTGTTATTAGATTTCAGTACAAGTTCAATCAAATCTTGTAAGTTTACCCTCATTAATCAGAAGCCTGGTGAAGAAACTGAGTCAGAGAAAACAGTTTAATTAAATATTGTTTTATTGCTTGAAATAGATTTACTATTTTGTTGCTAGAGAAGGAATCAAAGAAGACATTTATATCTTAGAAGGACTTGCAATTTCTTTATGAATAGATAGAAATTATTACAAATGAACACAATTCATTTTTAGAATTATTTAGCATTCTAACAGCATTATTTATAAAATGTTTATAACTATTTGGAATCTTTTTATTGCTATCTATATTGAAATTAAATATGTATGTGGTTTGTTATAGTAATACTGTATTATATATATTAATACTGTATTATATTAATACCATACTCTTTTCTTGAGATGTAAATCTACTTCATGAAAACAGCAAAAATTGAAAAAAATTATAATTAATGGATTCATTTGTTCAGAATTATAGAAGATTTTTAAAGCATAAATAACTATATATTCCCTAAAACACACCTGTGACCACTACACACATGACTTCATTTTTAGTAAAAACATGAACTCTGACTCATTTTTCATTAGAACGTGCTCTTTAATTAGAAGAACAGAGACCATGAAAAGGGAGCAAATAAATCTAATCAGAGTGAATTTGTGATGAAAATGTTTTGCTCACATTTCTTAAATACCTTAAACTAATCTTGAAGGGGGTGAACTCTTCTTTACTGAGGGTGCCAGAGGTTAAAAAGAAAAGAATTGGTTAATGATGTCAAAATAGCAAAACGCAGAAAGAATATGTAATGCACAGGCATACTAATAGTAACTTAAATTTATACAGTATTCATCTAGATTTTCCTTGCAACAGTTCAGGTAAGTACTAACAGGCTGTGTTCCCAAATTTTGGCTGACTACATGTCCCACCTCCCCCTTAAGGTATGATAGGATCAGTTCTACTATAGCTGGCCCTCCTGGTCCTCAGCATGACTTGGGCTATATTTTCCCTAAAAGTCGACAAAGGAAGGAATTGGTTAGACTGGGACTATGACAAGGTTAGAGCTGTGTTTCCCTTTAAGCAAGTACCTGACACGCTAGCAAATTGGCAGTCTTTTTTTTTTTTTTTTTTTTTAACAAATGCTCATGTTTTTCCTGTTTTTAAGAAGACCTCATCTGCAACTCCTATGTTGATTGGGTATAGAATTCCAATCTTATTGCCTTTGCAGTAGCAGAGATCAACTGGAGGACTTTCTCCCTAATTACACCACCAAAGATTATATTATACCCATTTTATAAATAAACTGAGATTCTGAGAGCCTTTCACTTGCCAAAGGCAAAATTCAAATTGACATCTTCTTGACATCTACCATAATAGAGATAACTATGTAGAGTGGTGAGAGAGTTGGGTTTGTAGTCAGGAAAACCTGATTTTGACTCCTATTTCAGATGCTTGCTAGTCTTATGATTTAGGACAAATCACTAACCTCTCTGTGCCTCAATTCTTTGCCTATAAAAAAGAAATAAAAATAATATCTATCCACAGGTTACAAGGATCCAAGATATAATGTTTGGAAAGTGTGTTATAGATGTAAAATCTGATAGAAGTGTTAGTTTTTATTGGGAGTAGTAAAAATGATAGGAAATATGCCTAGATTTTCCATTCGATAGTTTTGTTTGACAGAGGTGGCAAAATTGATTTGAATTTTATTATTCTCCCTTCATCTCTCTGGGGAGATGTCTATCTTCAGATTTAAGAGTTTAGTTCGATAGCGTAAGAGCAACCTAATGTTGTTCAGCACTTCCATGAAAACAGAACATGCCATTATATTTCATCAGAAAAAAAATGCTGTACTGTGCTACTTCTACTGAAGTTCTGTTTGATGTCTTGTCAAGTTATGACAGAATCTATCAAGCTGGAATGACTTTGAAAAAAGCCCAATGTGATCGAATGCCGCTTAAGAAACAGTTACAAGCAAGTGGTCAGCCTGATTACTTTGTAGTAGGGTTTGTAGACTTATACAAATTTGCTAACAATGTTGTTGAAAAAAAATTTTGTGTCAACATTATGTGTGGTGTATATATCTGAATACAAAGATGGGTTAGCAATGTACAGCAAAGTTATCCAACAGGCTCTTTAATAACACAACCAAGTACTTTCCCTACATAAATAGATAGCTAGAAAGGTAGACATGTGCATATATAGGTATATATACATATATATATATATATATACATATGGAGGTGTAAAACATTATTTTTAAAATATTCAACTGTAATATTATTACTTAAATGGAATCCCAGTGCTTCAGAGTTGAAAGGGTCCATTGGGGCTATCTAATTATATCCATAGGAAGGACTAGAACAAGATGGAGACCTGTGGCCTCAAGGCCACATGTGGCCCTCTAGGTCCTCAGGTATGGACCTTTGACTGATTTCAAATGCTTAGTAAAAGGGGATTTGTTCTGTGAAGTTTGGATTCAGTCAAAGACCCACACTTGAGGACCTAGAGGGCCACATGAGTCCTCAAGACTACAAGTTCCCTGCCCCTGGTTTGGAAGATTAAGTCATTTCGAGTTGATACAAACTAATGATTATTTCTTATGGAAAATGTATTGTAAAACTTTGTAATGCCAACTTTGTTAAGTTGTTCAGATTCAAGTGAAATTTAGTGAAAAATACATAAGCTCATGGTGATGTTTCTCTGCAATATAAGTACAAAGCTAAGCAGATCAATTCTTTTATTTTAGCTTTATCACCAAGCTACTCTGATAGTTCACTCTTGTTCAGTAAGAAAGTTAGATTAGTTAAAGATCCAAGCAATTTGCATATGTTTCACCAAAGCACTTTCAGCTGAAGTCTAATCATTACAGAAGGATTGAACACCATGGAATTCCCAATGGAAAAACTGACAATGGTTTTCAGTAAAAGTACATGGACTTCATAACTCCTCATTTCCCTTCAGCAAAACTTTAAGCTGCCATTGATTTTTGGTTGCTTGACAGTAACTGGGGTTTTTTTTAAGTGATTAAATTATAGTGACCACTTCAAGGAAAAGGAAAGAGATATAACTAAATTCTTTAAATAGGGGAGCGAAACAGTGATAAAACTAGCTCAGTTCATGGGTCTCTAGAAAGAGAATAGTAGCAGGGAATATTATGTACTGAAAAGAGCATTCGATTATAAATGAAAAGGTCTGGGTTTTAATCTCAGCCCTATAATTAACTGTGTGACAACCTCTCTCATCTCATTTTTTCATCTGTAAGGTAACCATAATGACATTGATCCAACTCACTTCACAAGGCTGTTATGAGAAGTAAGTGAAATAGTGTAGATGAAAAGTGGATAGAAAAGTATAAGGTAGTATATACCTAAAGCTGGTACAATACATTGGCTTATTCCTGACTTTAAATCCCAAACTGATTCTAGATGTTCAAACGACAGTCAACAATAAAATTATAACACACATTTTTGTGTATTTGTTTTCCTAGTGGTTTACCACTATCTGCCAATTTGGTCGATCTACTGAAAAAGATGAATGTTTATTTTTGACCTCTTACACCCTCTTCCTTTAGTAAGCAAACTCCTTTGTATTTACACAATTTCAAAAGTTCACCTTTTATCTTGTCATGTTAATGGAAATTTGGCTCCCTCCCTACTCTTTCCTCACCCCACCCAGCGCCTGCTCTTCATTACTCACCACTTTTAGACAATTATTTTACCATCTCTCAACAAAGTCTTTTCTTTCAAAGTCTATGCCATCACATTGTACCAGCCTTCTATGTGCAAAGTGTACACAGAAATAGAATTTAAAAACTACACTAGGACTTTATGGAAACCCTTTATTTTCACTGCTTCTATATTTTGCCCTTTGGGATACCCACCACCTTCCTCAGTGATTCTAATGTTCACTGTCAAACTCTCTTTTTTATCTCCTGCTGTCATACTTGGTGAATCTAAAATCCATGATTGGTTGATGACCCTTTCTGCTTCCAGCCACACAATTCCTTCAATTCAATAAGGAAATTTCATTTATGCTCCAGTAACACACAAGAAAGGTCACATGTTAAACCTCTTAATGATAGAACTTATTTTTTATCAGTGAAGGATAGTGGGGATGGGGGTAAGATGCTGGTTCTGGCATCAGAAGATTTCAATTTAAATTCCAGCTCTGTCACTTACTAAGTATATATCATTAGTCAAGTCACTTAAATCTCTCTGGGGCTTATTAGATGAGCACAAAAACTACTTTGAACTCGAGTCTCTGATCTAATAACCAGGATCATGTGGTCCAATAGGCACACATGGAAGTTTCAATGAAAATTATGTCATATGAAAGCAATGGTCAGGTAGTATACATGATATGAATGGCAGAGTCTGATTTCTGACAGACACATTGGAGTCAATCTTTAGGAGCCTTTTTATGGCTCACTTTACCCCTAACCCCTGGAAATATCAGAAATTTGTTCATGTCTTTTTGAAGAATCTACTAGTCCTTCTGCAAAATGATTGGTGCTAACAAAACCATTGGTCACAATACAGTTTTAATAAAGTTAGTAAAGGACACAGAAAGGCCCAACATTTCAGCCTCTTTAGCTGGAAAAAAAGAAGAAAAAATATGTATACACATATATGTACATAAATACATACATATATAGTATGTATATTATATAAATAATATACAATATGCATACATATATACACATATATGTCAAATATGACCAAATTTATGCTAATTCTTAACATTTACTATTACACTGTGACTGTATACTTTAGCAATTAGAATTTCAAAGTGTAAATTTAAATCCATTCCCTGTTTTTTAGCATATGAACTAAAAGGTTCTGTGCTGAATCATCAATATTAATTCATGCCTCTCCTTTCTTTTCTGTTTTTTTAAAAATTTTCCCTAAGTATAATAATTAGATTTCTTTAATTATTTCAGGTTCATAATAACAAATGGACTGAAGAGACTGACAAAGGGAAGGGGAAATCTAGAAATCTAGGAAAGGGAAATCACTAGTACAATTTTGAGATTAACCTCTGAATAACACCAAAATGCCAACAGTAGAAATGTAGGCAATTTCAGGTAACTTAAACTTATGAACTGTATTTGGATGCTAAATATTTAATAAAGGTAGTGACTGGGCCAGTATATGTCAGACTTCAGCCCTTTGCCTTCCTGGCTTGAAGGCCAATTCTTTGTCCACTATACCATATTGCTTTAAAAATTAAATTAATTTAAATTTTAGGTCTTAGGTAGCAGAAAGAAGTCCATTTTATCATTTTAATGGGCTAAGAATTTGCTTCTAAACATAGGCAGGAAATGTATCCTCTTCTCATGAAAGATGTAAAGTCTCAACTCTACCATAACTGATTGGCAAAATTACCTGAACAAGAATAGATCTTTCCCAGTTATTGATTTCTCAAGTAAAATGGGGTATATTCATAGTATATACTATAGTTATCACTCAGCCCATACAGAAATCCATTCAAAGGTGGAGAGATAAATTTAAATAAATTCATATTGTATAGTCTATTCTAATTAAGATATTTCTACAGTTCTCCCAAAGTCCTATAGTAAGACAAGAGACTTGTAATTTTAATCCTTTTCTAGCACATCATTTTTGCAGTGGCTAATTGCCGAAAGGTAAATTCAGACCTGAATCAAGACATCAAGTTCCCACCTGGTGTCTACTGGACTAGATGACTGTTGTCTATTAGTATGCATATGGAGTCATTTATAAACACTCGACAATTTGAAAGTCACAGCAACCCCATATGACAGATTGCCCACCCAGGTGTTCTAGTCTCCAATTACAATTTCGAAATTAAAGAGTGAAGTTAAGTGACTTCACACAGTGAGCAAGTAACATAACCAGTTTTTGATAGCAAATCCACCATCGCTTACATTCTAACAGATAGTAGGCATCAAGAATGTGTTTTTAAAATTGCCATGGATGGCCACTTATAGAAGTGCAATGTAATAAGTAACTAGTGAGAGCACAGAAGGGACCAAATGCCTCATTCACTGATACTTAACTTTCTGCCACTACAGATTCATATTCTAGAAGAAATTAATTATCTAACAGAGTATAAATTGATTTTTCTTGTCAATTTCCTCCTGAGAAAAGTAATTCCCCAAAAAAGAACTGTGCAAAACTGGAATGGAGAAATCCATTGAAAAGATCAAAGAAATAGGAGGAATTGTGTGTTATTCCCAATGCTCCACAAATTTTGCCTACCAAAAGTTCTAACTGTAACACAAAATTCTGGAATCTGGAGCAAATTCAGTTGTGTATGCATGTGTGCATGCTCAAATGTATTCATATGGGTGCAGGTTTACACGGAATGGTGAATGAAGTGGGAAGGAGGGAAAGCAATTCTGACTACCATCTCAGCCATGCCAAGCATTACTGATGTAGACTGGAAACTGATATCATGGAAATAGAGAAAGTCCAAAGTGTTCAAAAGGAGTAACCGTTGGCATGAAGAAGACTGTGTGATAGGTATCAAAAAGATTAAGAGAGCTCTGTAGGAAATCTAGAGGACAAAATGACAGAATATGACAAAAAAAAAAACAAGGATCTGAATAGAATGGAAAATAAGTGGCTGTTGAGGTATGGTGGCAAAAGGAAAACTTGAAAGTATCAATGTGCAGCAGGTATGCTAATTCTTCCTTCTCACCATTGTGAAAGAGAAAATAATGACAGAAAAAGAAGCAAACCTTGTAGAGTATGGTGAGAGATGTGGTCTTCAGGAAGAAGTTGGATTTCAAAGAGGAGAAGAAGATTTTGTTTTAAATAGGAAAGGAAAATATCTAGGATAAGGGGGAATTTGCAGTAAGATAGGAAGGTTAAAAAGGATTCTATGGGTGGGGAATGCAAAAAGTAGGAATTGGATAGGCGAGTGCTGAGTGGAATAGGGATGGCAGTGTCAGAAGAAGTAGCAGGGCAAAGGGATTTTTGTCTATGAAGAAGGTAATTCTGATTTATGGGAATTAGAGCAAGAAGTCAACAGTTGCTAGTCATTAGTTCATAGGGAGTACCAAGTTTAGAAAAGCTAAATTGCCTCCCCAATTCTAATTAGAACAGAGATACTTGCCTTTGTTGTCCCCAACTCTTAGATGGAAACCTCTCAATTGATTATAGAAGAGAAAGAGATTGTTTTTCAATAGAAAAACAGTTATATTCATTGGCAAATATTTATTGATGTTGGAGTAGGAATGCTTCCTCCACAAGAATGAACGGTGTTCAGTCACCATTCCTGGATATAATCAACCATGTAAAAGGTTGGGAAGGTTTGGATTCTAGCCATGTATGACTCGGAGTTAGAGGACTTTCCTTCTGAGAGGATTGAGTGTTCGGAGGAGATGACTCATAGGATATACAAAAGAGATTGACCTAAGTCACCATTTCTCTCATTTTTGATCCTTAAAGTATCAGTCGGTAAGAATTTATTAAGTACTTATTATTTGTCATGTACTATGTTAGGGATTGAGAAAAAAAAATTTATAGAAGGTACGATTTTATTTTGGATGTGAAGGAAGCCAGGGAAGTCAGAAGGCAGACATGAGGAGGGATATCATTCCAGGCATTGGGGGATATCCAGAGAAAATGCCCAGAGCTCGGAGATGGATGATTCTTTTGGGGAAACAGTAAGATATCCATTTTTAGGCAGTAGAAAGTAAAGTGTCAGAAAACAGAAAATATAGGGAGACTAAGTTATGGGAAAAGTGTGAACAACAAACAGAGGATTGTGAATTTGGTCCTGGAGATGATAGTCAATGGAATTTATTGAGTAGAGGAGTGACAAGATCAGAGCTGATTTCTATGAAAATCAATTTGAGGCTGGATAGAGGAAAGACTGTAATGAGAAGAGATACAGGGAAGTTATATCAACCAAAAGGGTAATGTAATAGTCCAGGTGTGAAATGAGGGTAGAGTCAGTTTCAGAGGAAAGAAGATATTCAAGAATTGTTGCAAAGGTGAAATCAACAAGCCTTGGCGAAACATTGAATATGAAAGTGAATGATAGGGGCAGTGGAGAATGACACTTTGACTATGTTTAGTATGAGGACTCTTTCAAGCTGGATTCAGAGAGTTGTTGAGGGAAGGAGTAACTGCTTTGTCTCCTACCTGGCCATGAGACTTGATTGTTCCATGGTGGATATGTCCAGTACTGGAGATAACTTTGTGTGTTTAGGAGTTTCAAGATCTTGGGACTAATGAGAATAGCGGTTTATTATAGCAGAGCCAGGAATGGGCAGATGGCCAGGGAAGTTTCAGCATTGGAGAAAGTTATCACCAGAAAGGGGCTAAAACCAAATTTGTCCATTTTACCAATGGATCAGACAGTGCTGAGCTGAGCTGAAATGTAAAATATCTAATTAGGAGTCTTACAAATTGCTTTCTTATCCTGAATGCTAAATATAAGCCTTTTGAAAGCCTATAATAATATTAATAAGTTAGGCTACTAAATTCTGTTTTGCTCATTCTATTAATGGTTTTGGTTTTTTTTTTTTTCTTTTTCTGCACAGGAATAAATTACCTGTCTGATGTCCTGATTCATACTATGCATTGAGTAATTCTTTTGCTCCCCCTGTACAGGGGATCCTAGATATGAGCCAAGACCTAAGCTATCAGTAAGATTTTCCCCAGGGTAGAAGACTTAACAAACCAATTAGTGTGAGGAAAGAGATGCCATCTCACCAGAGGCTAGGTTCCCATAGGAATGAAGCTATGCAGAATGGAGATGAAGCAATTCTGTCTTAATGCTACAGGTGGTTACTCTGTGGGGCTTTGTGTAAAGTATTTGGAAGATTTAGGGAGAAGTAAGTGTTACCTCTGTTACCAGAGAGTTTTCATCTATTCAGTGATGGAGGACAGATAGGAGGAGGAGGAGGAGGAGGAGGAAGAAGAAGGCAAATGCACTTAGCCCTCATTGCAAATCCTGAATGATTCTAAGTGTGCTAGGTGACTCAGGCTCCAGGACAAAGGTGATGGCGCAAATTCGCTAATATCAGAATCCTGGGAAATGGCAGGTTGGAAAAGGAGAAGAGGGCATAGCCACTCCTCATCACCAGCACTTCCAGGGGCTGATCAAAAAAAAAAAGTTGTCAAGTGATAAATAGTTCATGTTTTGTCACTACCTTATATTTTAGTACAAGGTTAACTGTGCTCCAGACACAGAATTTGTTATAATACACTGGAAAAAACAAGTGCTATCTTTAAGCATCATAGATCATATTAACTGTTTCCAAAGAAAACTTCCTTTTTCCTGTACTCATACTACCCTTATGCTTGAAATTTGTAACATTGGCACAGAAAGAAACAGAACAATTCTAGAAACACATTGAGACCAGAAAAACACAGTTTTACTTAAGAGCTAGAAAAAATTGGAAAAATTGATACATAGCTAAAAAACCTCTTATCCTTCTTCACCAGGAATCAAAGGAGTTTTTTTTATCTTCACAGGTTATTAGAGGTAAAATATACCTTAAAATTCATTTAGACTAATCTGCTCTTTTTATAGATGAAGAAATTGAATCCTAGGAAGACTGCAGGTGTGTGTGTGTGTGTGTGTGTGTGTGTGTGTGTGTCTGTTTGTCTTTCATTACCAAAGAAGACCATGCCATCTGAGAAATCATGACATGATTTGCACTTGACTTTGTTTTGAGTGAGGGAGGGTTGTGCAGATCACCAGCCTCACTTCTCCTCCAGAGCCATCTGAATCCAGTGACCACATTTTCATTAGGATGAGTGGAGATGACCCAGGATGAGGTAATAAGGTTTAAGTGACTTGCCCAAGGTCACACAGTTAATGAGTGTCAAGTGTCTGAGTTGAGATTTGAACTCAGGTCTTCCTGACTCCTGCACTGGTGCTCTATCCACTGTACCACATAGCTGCCCCAAAGGTGACTCACAATATGGATAATTAGTGATATAATTATAACTAAGATCTAGGGTTCCTGATTGCCAGTCTTAGGACTCTATGCTACTCCATGAAGTTGTTGTGCCTCCTCAAGAATACCAAATGGTCTGACCAACTCCCCACACAGTAAAACTCAATCTTGTAACACCAGTAACTAATGTTGTCTTCATTCTTGAAAACTTCAAGATAACTCGAGGTCAGAATTTTCAAACACAATTGCAACTGACAGTAATCCCATATGTGGCCTGCAGCTGATTAAACTATATTTGGAAAATATTTAACAAAATAAGTATAAATACAATAAACATAAGCAATGTTAATCTGAGTTTTTCTAAATCAATATATTGCCCTTAGAGATCCTTTATGTATGGATTAGTGGCCCTGATTCTTTTGAGTTTAACAGCACTCTTTTAGGTGAACAAATGTTGCTCATCTGCTAGGACTAAAGACCTATGCTGCTCTGATTCTGTAGGAATCCCTCTCCAGGCTGAATAATGAAGCATAAGTCTGATGTAGCCGACTGTTGCTAAATCACAGAGCAAACTACTATTTTTGTTTTCATTTATTTGCAAAAACCACTATAACAAGACTGAGAAGAGAATACAAAGTGAACTTGCAAGGAAATAAAAAGAAAACTAGTGTTCCACTGGACAGAAGGAAAATATCATTGTAGAGAATTCACACACAATGTTCCATGAAGAAAATGTGGACATGCAGATTTGATTTCTGGGGGATAGGCCAAATGTGACTCCAGTTTTCCAGAGAATGTCATAAAAACACACACACACATACAGCTGCCATAAAATATGGACATTTAAGTTCCAAACACCCCAGTAAAAATGCCCTAGATGTCTTATTTCTGTTTGTTTTGCATTGCCAGGGTACTTATACATGTAGCCAGTTTGTACTTTCCCTTGTAATTGATCTCTTCCCTTTTCAGGCATATGAATTTGGTCTCCCCTTTTGACCATAAATTGCTTGAATTTCACAGACCATATTTTGCTTCTATGATTCCTTTCCCAATTCAGTATTAATAAACAATGAATAGAAAGCTAGCCTTGGAATCAGAAATAACTGGATTCATGGTCTGCCTATGACACACACTAGCTGTGTGAACTAATTGTAAATATATCTACTTAACCCTGCAATTCACTGAGGTAACTGTCTCAGTCTTTATGTTCTAGGGTAGATATTCATCTGCATTGGTGGAGAGAATTTTCACATCAAATGTTCCTCACATTTTGAAATCACAAGCTCAAGATTCCCCATAACACTCTCCAAAATGGTTCAATATTATGCATATACTAGACAATCAATGGGTAGCTAAGTGATACAGGGGATAGAGCACTGAGACTTAATATCAGGAAAATTCATCTCCCTGAGTTTAAAACTAACCTCAGATGCTGCCTACTAACTGTGTGACCCTGGTTAAGTCACTTATCCCTGTTTGCCTTAGTTTCCTCATCTATAAAAAGAACTGGAGAAGGACATGACAAACCTCTTCAGTATCTTTGCCAAGAAAATATCAGAGTCACAAATAGACACCACAGAAACAACTGAACAATCACAATAACAAAGACAATAAATAACGCTCCTTGAATAAATTAAAGACTAATTAAGGATGGCTCCTGGTCATCGCTTATGGAAGTCTGGCTTTTTGTTATGATATCAAAAAGTGAAGGGAAGGCCATTTGGCACCAGCACCCTTATTTGGCTTCATTTAGTGAGGTCAAATGTTGTGATATGATCTTCAACAAGCTTCTATTCCTTTTCTCTCCCTTCCTCTCTTCTTCCAAATGCAGAATCATATACTTACATGTTGGTGTTCTGACTAAAGGAATATAAATTTCTTGAAATAGAGCTTTGTTAAATCAGACTTTGATAAAGCCCATTCAGATTTAAATAAAGTTATTTGACTGTGCCTTAAACCGAAATCACTCTGAATTTCATTGATTGGTCAATAAAGGGCCCTAACCCTAATTGGCCACTGTTAGGGTTTTGTTGCCTCAGGATGAATGCAAATAGCAACTGTTTCTGTTCTGACCAGAAAGCCTGAGGGAATTCCCTTCAAAAGAAGCCATTTTTTGGCCTCTTTTTTTGCATAGCCTTAATCACTGAATGGGTGTTGCCTCAGACAAACTGAGACCTGGGAAAGAGTTTAATAAGGCCAAAATGTCCCCTGCATCCTGGGCCATCTCCAGTCATCTTGACTTATGTCTTGTCACTGGACCCAGATGGCTCTGGAGCGGAGAGTGAGGTTGATGACTTTGCACAGCTCTATTTCACTTAATCCAATTCACTTACAAGTTAAGATATCACCTTCCTGATGTCATGGATATTCTTCAAGGAGAACAGAGGACAATCAGCAAAAACAACAGCTCCTTCAAAAGGTCTCTAAGGAGCAAATAAATCTCACATTTAGCCCAGGTTTATACCACAAGCCAGAAACAAAAATCATATTATGTTGGGATTTGACATGTTTATCATGATTTATCAAGGTTTACAAAGAAGTATATATCAACTGAATACTCTCCCTGGAGATTTATTAATCCATTCCTTTATTCATTAAAAATTTATTGAGCACCCATTGTGTGAGTATAGTGTAGAATTGTACTGAGCCCTGAGGGTGGTATGTAAAAATTATAAGGTGTGTTCTCTGATCAACAATCTAGTTGGGAATAAAGCTCATGAGATTGTTAAGAGATAATGCTGAGCAGTGTTGGCTGAGTTCAAAGCATGTACTATAAATAGTGAGCAGCAGAATTGAAGGGAAAGGCAAGATAGATATCGGTTAATATCATCAAGGTGGCCTGATGGAAGAGTTGGATGCTTCCTAGTCCTTGATGAATGAGCAAGTTGGAGATAGTTGGACAGAGGAGGAAAGGCACATCCACTCCCTGTTTCCATTCCATAGATTGATGTACCAACTCTCCTTCATACTGACTGTACAATGTTCAGTAAATTATTTAATCTTTATGGACCTCAAATTCTTCTATTGAAAAGTGAAGGTATTACACTTGATGCTTTATGCCCTTTCTATTCTTCTGATTATATGAGATAAAGAATACCTCACAGGTAAGATCTTTTTTTTAAAAAATATTTGTGCAAGACAGCAGAGTAGAATAGAACTTAAAATATGATATTCCAGAAGTCAAAGGAACTAGGATAAAAACCAAGAATCACCTACCCAGCAAAACTGAGTATAATGCTTCAGGGGGAAAAATGATTATTCAATGAAATAGAGGACTTTCAAGCATTCTTGATGAAAAGACCAGAGCTGAAAAGAAAATTTGACTTTCAAACACAAGAATCAAGAGAAGCATTAAAAGGTAAACAGAAAAGAGAAATCATAAATGATTTTCTAAAGTTGAACTATTTACATTCCTAAATGGAAAGACAATGTGTGTGTGTGTGTGTGTGTGTGTGTGTGTGTGTGTAGAGAGAGAGAGAGAAAGAGAGAGACAGACAGACAGACAGAGACAGAGAGTACAGAGTAAGTTGAATAAGAAGGAATGATAACTAAAAAAATAAAATTAAGGGATGAGAGAGGAATATATTGGGAGGAGAAAGGGAGAAATGGAATGGGGCAAATTATCTCTCATAAAAGAGGTGAGAGAAAGCTTTTTCAATGGAAGGGAAAAGGGAGGAGGTGAGATGGAAAAAGTGAAGCTTACTCTCTTCACATTTTGCTTAAGGAGGGAATAACATGCTCACTTAATTTGGTATGAAAATCTATCTTACACAACAGGAAAGTAGGGGAGGAGGGGATAAGTGGGATGGGGTAGATGATCGAAGGGAGGGCAAATGGGAGGAAGGAGTAATTAGAAGTAAACACTTCTGGGGAGGGACAAGGTCAAAAGAGAGAATAGAAGAAATGAGGAGCAGGATGGAACGGAGGAAAATACAGTTAATCTTACACAATATGACTATTTATGGAAGTCATTTGCAAAACTACACATATATAGCCTATATTGAATTGTTTGCCTTCTCAGTGGGGATGAGTGGGGAGGGAGGGATGGGGAGAAGTTGGAATTCAAAGTATTAGAAATGAATGACGAGAACTGTTTTTGCATATAACTGGGAAATAAAAAATACGGGTAATGGGGTATAGAAATCTATCTTGCCCTACAAGAAAATAGAGAAGATGGGGATAAGGAAAGAGATGAATGTGATAGAAGGGAGGGCATATTGAGGGAAGGGGTAATCAAAATGCGTGGCATTATGGGGTGTGGTGAGAGATGGGGAGAAAATGAACTCAAAATTTCATGGAAATAAATGTTGAAAACAAACAAAAAAACATTAAATTTAAACATAAAATATTTGAAACTATATAAATAATTTAAGTTAAGAAAATTTGCCCATGGCAAGTGTTTTTAACTTTTTTTTATTTCTCTGTGTAAAGGTCATAGCTTATCCCAATGTTCTGTGCTGATATGGATCAGGTTCAATTCTTACATCTTCTAAAGAGGTAATTCTCTGACTTATTTTGCCAAAAATGTCTCCGATAACCTGAGAATTTGACTGGTTTATAACTATTCAAGGTTTCCTTTAGGAATTTTAGAAGATAGATCTTTACTAGGTAGGTCTCATACAGAGGTGGACAAAAGGGCCACAGTACACACTCAAGCTAACAATACTGAATAAAAGACAGAATGAATTTCATTAAGTAAAAGGAGGAAGGCATTTTTGGATAGATAACACTTTTGATTTCATTGGAGTAGGAAATTCCTAGTGGAGCCATCTATACCTACTCCATCTATACCAGTAATACCTGCTCTCTCACTCATGCTCTTAAAGGTGTTTCTGAGACATAGGGAAGTTCAGTGACTTATGCAGAGTCACGAAGGTAATATATGAGAAGCAGGACCTGGATCCATGCCATCCTAACTTTGAAGTCTCTATGTTGCTTCATATCTCTATCTTGCTTCATACTTTACTACTCGTCCCTTAAAAAACATCCACTTAGAGGATTTAAAACAGGGAAATCTAGCCTCTTAATTATAGAGAAAATGAAGATCCAGAAAAGTTAAGTGAGTTTTAAAGGTCACAGAAATATTAAATAGTTTATCTAACATCTAAATTACTAAAGTAGTATGCAAATTCCTTAGGACAAGCAATAATCTGATGTCGTAGTACTTTCTGTCAGCAGTGATCATCTATATATAATTCTACCAATACTAGGTTGACTCAGAACATCTGATAGTGACCAAATTAAAGGCAAATGAATTTGTTTTCTCAGCTTTACCTAGCTCTATGTCAGTTGAGTATAGGTTAGTGTATCATACAGTGCTTCAATATTCTCTTCTGCTGTGTTGTTGTATTGGGTGATTTTTAAGAATGGGTAGTCATATGACATGATACTCTAAATCATTTTAGTTAGAGAAATGTAAATTTTAGAACCTTGAAATATCATTTTACACCTAAGAGACTGGCTAAAATGATAGAAAGGGAAAGTCACAAATGTTGGAGGACATGTGGAAAAATATGGACACTACTTCATTGTTGGTGGAATTGTGAGTTGATCCAGCTATTTTGGAGAATGATCTGGAATTATTCCCAAAGAGTTATTAAACTATCCATACCCTTTGACCCACCAATACCATGCTTGGTCTATTTCCAAAGATGATTAAGGAAAAAGGAAAAGAACCTCTATGTTCTAAAATGTCTAAAAATCTCTAACAGCTCTCTTTGCGGTGTCAAAGAACTGAAAACTGCAAGGATGCCCATCATTTTGAAAATGGCTGAACAAGTTGTGATATATGATTGTAATGGAACACTTCTGTGCTATATAAAATAAAGAGCTCAACGATTTTATATAACATGGAAAGACTTGCATGAAATAATGAAGAGAGAAAAGAGCAGAACCAGGAGAACACTGTGTACAGTAATAGCAATATTGTTTTAAGAATAACTTTGACCAAATAAATTATGCTGATTATCAAAAATACCCAAATTAACTATAAAAATCCTATGAAGAAAGATACTATTTTACATATGTCAGTATGTATACACATACACATATGTATGTATGTGTACACATATGTGTGTATGTATACACACACATATCTGGGTCTAATGGTAGCCAGCCCTAGAACAGGAGGAAAGGAAGGGAAGAGAGGGGAAAAAAAGAAGAAAAATAAAAGTAATTTACAAGATAATTTTGTTGTATATTTGAAAGGAATGGCAAATTGTTCTTAGTAGATTTGCTGTTTCATATATAATCATCTTTGTATTGCACTATATTATGGAAATACTTTTTAAAATTCGATTAATTAAAATTTTATTTTTTAATAAAAAGAATACATAATACGGTAAGGAAAGGTACAAACCTCAAAGTTCTGAAAGAGTATCCTTCAATGTTAGAAACAGAGCAACAGCTGGTGTGGAAAATGTTTCAAGAAGGGTTCAAGTGCACTATATTATGGAAATACTTTTTAAAATTCGATTAATTAAAATTTTATTTTTTAATAAAAAGAATACATAATACGGTAAGGAAAGGTACAAACCTCAAAGTTCTGAAAGAGTATCCTTCAATGTTAGAAACAGAGCAACAGCTGGTGTGGAAAATGTTTCAAGAAGGGTTCATTTAACAATGAAACAGGATTAATTACTCCTGAGGGATGAAGAAAGAGGCTGGAAAGGAAAAACAAAGCCACAAAGGAGCAACATATTGCTGCAAAGGAATTTAAATAATTCTCAGAAAACAAGGAAATATTCAAATTGGCCTCGCGGCTAGGGAAGCTGTTATTGACTTCCAAAATTCAGTGAAGGCTAATATTGGAAGATCAAGAAAAAGAAAAAAAGAAATTCCTTGAAAAGTGACTACAGCAGCTATAAAATATTTGGGAGAAGATCTACTAAGATTTACCAAAGGACTATAACACCTTTTGCAGATATAAAGATGGACAAGTAACTAGGGAAATATTAATTGCTCATGATTAGGTTAATTGATATAAGAAAAAGGAAATGTCTACCTAAAAATCAATTTACTTATTCATCCTAGTACAGTCAAACTCCCAAAAGAACATTTTATAAAGCTAAAAAAAAATGACAAAATTAATATGGAATAAATAAAAGGTCAAGAATTTTTAAAAATAATGAAAAAATGTGAAGGAGGTTTATCAGTATCAGATCTTAAACTGCTATCATTAAAGTAGTAATAAAAGAGAGAGATCAATTAGTGGAAGAGATTAGGTATATGCCTACAGAAGCAAACAAACACAGCATTGGATAAACTCAGATTTCAGTAACTGAAGAATAGAATTACCAGAAAAATTGGAAAGCAGTTTAACAGAAATTAGGCTTAGACCAACACTTCACATAGTATACCAAGATTAAGTTCCGAGTGGATATATAACCTAAATATATAAAAGGACACATCACAAACAAATTAGAGAAACGAAGAAGAAATTACCTTTTACATCTATGGACACGGCAAGATGCCATCACTAAACAATGATAGAGAGAATCAAGATAAAAATGGACAATCTTGATTATATAAAATCAAAAGTTTTGCACAAATAAATCTAATGTAGCCAAAATTAGAAGAGAAACAGATAAGAGAGTTAGAGATGGAGGGATCTTTGCTGCAAGTTTCTCTTATAATTGTCTCATTTCCAAGATATTTAAGGAACTGATTGAAATTCATATGACTAAGAGTCATTGCCCAATATATAAATTGTTAGAGGAAATGAAGAGGCAATTTTCAAGAAAAAAAAATCACTAATCACTAGAGAAACATAAATTAGTCACTTTCAGATTCCACATTATACCTAGAAGACTAGCAAAGATGACTGAGAAGAAAATGACAAAAATTGGAGGCGATGTGGAAAAATAAGTACATTTATGCACTATTGACTGTGAATTAGTCCAGTCATTCTGGATAATAATTTGGAATAATACCCAGAAATTTACTAATCTCTGCATACCTTTGAAGAGCTGTACCATCTTATACCTCAAAGAGTAAGCAAGATAAAAAAGGGGAAAAAAACCTAAAATTACCAGAGATCTCAGGAAGAAAAAATTTCAGTGAAAAATCTTGAGCACAAGCAGACAGCAACATGTGAGATAATAATAGAAGGAAAAACGACTTCCAGGAAATTAAAATGAGAACATGTGAGATAATAATAGAAGGAAAAACGACTTCCAGGAAATTAAAATGAGTCCTATACATCTCTGAACAAACATTACAAGACAAAGGAAAATTCATTAATACATAATGGGTCAGAAGAGCCTGCAAATTCCCAAGAAGTTATAGAGCCATAGCAGGTTGTTTCCAAATGGTTTAAGACAGAAATAAAAGTCATGAAAGCAAAATGTCCATCCTGTGTAACAGAAATAATTGACAAAATAGAAAGAAGAATTCATAATAGAAAGTCTCTCCAAAGAACTGAAAGAATGACTGGTTCGAAATGCAAATATGCAGAAATAAAGTAAAATTTGGAAGAAGGGAGGAAAAAATGATCATTGCTAAAGAACACATAATTCTATACAGGCAAAACATACTGATCTCAAAGAAACAATGCACAGAGACAACTTAAGCATCATGGGCCACCAGAAGAACAAGATAAGTCAAAAAACTTGAACATTATGGTGATACAAGAAAACTTTACAGAACTTCTAAATAGAAAGAATTTGCAGATTTCTTGGAGGAGAGTAAGACAAGAGAAATCTATGCTACAAACTCCAAGACATATAGTGGTTAAATTGAACAATTTCAATGGCAAACAATAAATTCTGCAATTAATCAGGAGTAAAACCTTCTAATGTAAGGAAAGAATACTAGACTATTCAGAACCTGCAGAAGGGAATAGAACAGAGTGTTCTGGAGAGCAAGGGAGTTCAAGATACAATCAAAGTGACAGAATTACAAACCTGACCTAATCATCCATCAAACAGAATGGAGATTCAATGAAAGAGAAACATTGGGAAAATTCCTCTCAGCCCCCATGTCCCAAAGATTTTAGTAAATTTGTGATTTGCAAATATCCCAGACAACAAATGCACAGGAAAGATAAATAAATACAACAAAGATGGAAAAAATACAATGAAATAAATCGCCCCAAGAAACGCCCCCCAAAAAAGGAGAAAAACATTTATGAAGTTCAATGAGAGCAAACTAACAAGAGGACAATTAAGAGATAACTTTCTAGTAGTGCACAAAGAGCTAAAGGGAAGGGTGGTATTTCAAAGGAAGAAGTTATGTAAAGGAACAGGACTGAGACAGGAAAGTATTTTTGTATGGGGGAGGACAAAACTGCAGAATGTAGGGGCACATAAAAAAGAAGAAGAAACACAAGAGAGAAGAATAGGTAAACCATCTTAAGTCAATAATTATTCCTGCAGTCTCTCAGGAAGAAAAAAAGCTGTAGGACGATCAGTGAAGGGACAAATGGGAGAGTTGAAATAAGTGAGGGGAAGGAAGGAAGAAATCTCAATTCAGAAGTTAGAGAGGGTCCCACTGAAGAAGTTCCCTGAGGGAAAGAAATATTCTCTAATAGGAGAAAATATCAAATGCTTAAAAAATTCATTACCACTGAGAGTGTTGTGCCTCTGATAAGAGCATTCTGCCTCAGAAGAAAGAAAATTGGGGTACAACTGACACCTAAAGTAGAGAAAGGACTTGGTCTTGTAGAGGGTATTTCATTGCAAAAAAAAAAATAATAATCAGGGGAAGTAAGAGTAATGAATAACACAACACAAACAGCAGCATGGGAAAATTTCTATATAGGTTTATCTATATGACTATATGGAGAGATGTGAGTAGACAGGTAGGTGGGTAGATAGATAGGTAAATAGATAGATAGATAGATAGATAGATAGATAGATAGATAGATAGATAGATGATAGATAGATAGATGATAGATAGATAGATAGACAGATGATAGATAGATGATAGATAGATAGATGATAGATAGATGGATAGATGATAGATACATAGATAGATAGATACATAGATGATAGATAGATGATAGATAGATGATAGATAGATAGATAGATGATTGATAGATAGATAGATATTGATAGATAGATGATAGATAGATAGATGATAGATAGATAGATGATAGATAATAGATAGATGATAGATAGATAGATAGATGGATAGGTAGATAGATAGATGATAGATAGATAGATGATAGATAGATAGATAGATAGATAGATGATAGATGATAGAAAGATAGATAGATGATAGATAGATGATAGATAGATAGATAGATGATAGATAGATAGATAGATAATAGATAGATAGATGACAGACACATAGATGATAGATACATAGATGATAGATAGATAGATGGATAGGTAGATAGATAGATGATAGATAGATAGATAGATAGATAGATAGATAGATAGATAGATAGATAGATAGATAGATGATAGAAAGATAGATAGATGATAGATGATAGATAGATAGATAATAGATAGACAGATGATAGATAGATAGATAGACAGATGATAGATAGATGATAGATAGATAGATAGATGGATGGATAGATGATAGATACATAGATAGATAGATACATAGATGATAGATAGATGATAGATAGATAGATAGATGATAGATAGATAGATAGATGATTGATAGATAGATGATAGATAGATAGACAGATAGAGGATAGATAGATGATAGATAGATGATAGATAGACAGATAGATAGATAGATAGATAGATAGATAGATAGATAGATAGATAGATAGATAGATAGATAGATAGATAGATATGAAGACATGGGGGGGCAGTGAATGCAGTGGTGGGTCTGAAGTCAGGAAAACTAATCTTGAGGTAAAATCTGGCTTCATACACTTTCTGGTTGTGTCATCCTGCACGTCACCTAATACTGTTTGCCTCAATTTTCTCTTCCATAAATGAGGTAGAGAAGGAAATGGCAAACCACTTCAGTATCCTTCTCAAGAAAACTGCAAACAGGGTTATGAACAGTTGGACACAACTGAAAGATGACTCAGCAATATAAAAATGAAGAGGTAAGGTCTAAAAGCATGCACAGAAACACATTAAAATTATTTAAAAGTGAGAACTCAAAATTAATATTTTAGAAATTTGAATTCCATGAGAATACAGAGACTAAAGAATAAATCAAATAGGAGCAATAGATCTAGAGGAGGAAAGCATAGAATAAATGTAAGGCAAAAAGATTTGCAAAAAGAATAAGGGAAAGAAATATTTAGGAAAAAACACAGAAAATGGAAAGAATAACAAAAGGAGTTGAAGGAACACTTTACTACTCAGCTGAGCAAGATAAAAGGGGAAGAATTAAGTTACAAGATCGATGAACGAAAAAGAAGTTAGTAAGTTAAGCAGAATTCTAAAACTAGAGAAAGGGGTGACAAACTCAAAGTAGGGTAGGGCTTGAGAGGAAGAGGAAGAGAACTTGTAGGAAGAGTTGCCTTAAAGTGGATTAAGGTAAAAAGTAAAGGCATACAGAAAATATAAATTAGGTGCTGGAACAATTTTACTATGCATCAGGTGAATATAAAGAAATACAAGTAGTAATCATGCTATCAGACAAAACAAAAATAAGCATTCACAATATAAAAAGACATAAAGAAACTATATTATACTTGAAGAAATCAGATAACAAACTCCAAATATCTTAGCATTTAATTGATAAAGGAAAAATGTGACCTGTATTACATGGAAATATAAATGATAATACAATAATAGACATCAATAATTATGTTTAATTTCATGTTTAATGCTTAATAATACAATAATAAACTTTAATGTCACTCTCAGTTTTTAACAAAGCTGACAGAAATCTACATAAAAGGAAAAAAGATAGAACTAAAAAAAGTGTTGGAAAAAGTGGAGCTAAAAAACTCATAGCAACTTCTAAATGGGACTACTAATGCACACGCCCATATTATATGTATATATGTATATATATGCATATTATGCATATATATACATGAATGTATACATATGCATATTGTATGTATACATTATATACATTTATACATAATATGAGTATGTATACACATATATAAGCAGAGATATATAATATATACACAAATATAGATCCATATATGTATATACATGCATAAATATATATGTATATTTCTCACATTCAACTTTTGCAAAACTTGACCACCTCTCAGGGCACAGAGATATTGCAAATGTAAAAAGGTAGATATTATAAACACGTCCTCTAAAAACCATCTTGCAATAAGTCATAGGCTCAAGGATTACAAACAAAAAACATAGATTCAAAATGGAAACACCAACGAAACACTAAATAATGAGTAACTCAAAGAACAAATCAAAGAAACAATTTATAATTATGTGAAAGAAGATGACAAGGAGGAAACAAGAATACCAATATTTTGGGGGTGAAGATAAAAGAATTATCAAAGGAAATTTATGTTCCTACAAACATGACATTACTTTTGCATTAACAACATAGAAAAAGAGAGAGTTGTTGAATTGTCCCAAACACTTTTTTCGCCCTAGGCAAATCTTTTACTTTCTGTCATCCTCAATTTTGCCACATGTAAAATGAGGATAATACTAACACTTGCCTCTCATGTTTGTTGTTAAGACAAAAATGAAACAATGTATGTAAAATGTTTTGCAAACCTTAAAGTGTTATATAAATATTATATATATAAATGCTATTTAAATATTAGTGATTATTATTATGGACTCCTTTTAATTTATTTCCCCAGAAGTCCTATTGATTCTAGATCTCTTTTCCTTCCCCTCACTTCCAAGCTCACTGTCATCACACCCTCACTATCTCTTTCCTGTAGTATTTCATCCTAAAATGGTCCTTTTTGCCACCAGTCTCTCCTTCAATACATTCTTCATATCACTTCTAGATTAATCTTTTTAAAGCATAGAAATAATTATACAATTCTACTCAAAACTCTTTTCATGACTTCCCAATGCTTATTCAATAGAGCGAATACATCTTAGCCTGACATTCAATAGCCCCCACACTCTGATATCGCTCTGATTTCATGAAACTATACTACTTAGTATCTACCAAATATGCATTCCTACCACTGGGACTTTACTATAAACTCTTTAATTCATCCTTTTCCTCACCCTCCATTTAGACTTTGAGTCCCAGTTCAATACAAACTTCTCCATGAAGACTTCACTATTCCATTTGTTGGAAATGATCTTTTAGACTTCACATAGAAGTTTGCATTTCTTCTATATGATTATTTTGAGCATTATATTTCTTCTATTAACATTACTTTATATATGCATATGTATTTATGTGTATATTATTTCTCTAGCAGATTATAAGTTCTTGGAGGATCTATTGGATTCTTAGAACAGAATCTCCTGTGAACCAATCAAACCCTATATATAATAACAAAACTTTCTTAACAACTCCATTTCTGCCAAGGGCATCATCATCTTTGTAGTTACATAGGTTTTAACCTCAATCATCCTCAACTTCTCCCAATTCTTATTTTTCATATCTAGAAGACAGTGCTTTAGTTTGTTGTTGTATATTACTATCGCAGCACCTAGTGCAATCCAGCCAATTAAACAAATATTCAGTAGAATGAAAACAAAATATGTGCATATATATACACACACCCATACAAACACATATACACATATATGTGCATATGCATATAAATAAATATGCACATGTGTGTGTATATATACACATACATATATATATATATATATATATGTGTGTGTGTGTGTGCTCAGTGGATAGAGCGCCAGTCTTGGAGTCAGGAAGAACCATCTTCTATGGTTCAAATCAGTTCTCAGACATTTCCTAGTTGTGTGACCCTGGGCAAGTCACTTAATCCTGTTTACCTCAGTTTGCTTATCGATAAAATGAGGTGGAGATAGAAATGGCAAGTCACTCCAGTACCTTTACCAAGAAAAGCCAAAATAGATTCACAGCATCAGGAATAACTAAAACAATTGAACAATAATAACCATATGTGTGTGAATATAGGCATATATATGTATGAATATACATATATTATATATGTGTATATATCCTCTGTGTATGTGTATGTATGTATGTATGTGTGTGTGCATGTATGTATGTGTGTGTATCTCCTTTGGATAATATAAAATCCCCCAAATCCCATTATGAATCATATTTGATAATTTCTTAAAAATGGCCTTACAACCTATTTTCCCTGAGATCATAGATCTCCGCTCACATAAGGGAAGTTAGAGGCTCTGGTTGCAAACTCGGGAGGGGAAACTGAAAACTGTTAACATTTCCAATTTTGTATTCAGCCCTATATAAAATACACCACCTGATTGTGGTCAGTGGTTGCATGCAGACTTTGTCATTTTGCTTACCGACCACACATTCTCATTGATCAATTACAAATTGGATTATTGTTAGTTTTAAAAGTGCCTGGGCAGCAGAAAGTGGCTGCGGTGGCAGGCCAAGAGGAGATGGATAGCAGAATAAACAGTGAAAGTGACAAGGTTTGAGACTGAATTGATCACTGTCAGCGCCTTACTGGTCATCTGTCTGCCCTTTAGTGCCCAAACTGAACATCAGAATAATGTTTAGACAAACACATTTGATTTTTGAGGTAATGGGTATGTCAACTAAATGACAAACCTTAGAAAGGTCAAAGGGATATCCATTTTTCAGACTTTTTCAACCATTAATCGTTCATTTTGGTAACCATGCAGTTCTGCGCTGGACAGGAAGAAAACTTCAATGGGCGAGTGCATGTGTGTGTGGATTCTACATAATGTTCAAATGCAGCTGCCTGGGAGAAGACTGTTGCCATCAATGCTGTCCCTAGAGGGAATGTCACTATAAGTGGATGCATCCTTATGCTGGGAATGGAACATTATACTTTCTCCAGGAACAGAATTTTAGGATTGAAAGATATACAGCATCTTTATGTTCATCCTGGAAAAATAGCAAATTTACTCATTGACAGAAATAATGCTTTTGAAGACCTTACTGTATAAAACTGGAACACAGAGAAAATTAATTCATTATCAACAATTAACCTCAAGTTGCACCCCCTGCACAGTCACAAATGCCCCCAAATAATAATTTAGAACTAGACTTTTCCCCATAAAATGCCTGTTCTGTGCAATTTTGGCATGTATTTTATTTTGAAGGATTGTGCATGCAATATAATTTCAGTGGATAATTAGCAGTAATAGGAAGTGAATTGGGTGCATCAAATTAACCTGCTTTTCCTGCCAATACAAAGTATTTTTCATTTATACAAAGGGTTGTAGCAGGAAATCTAGCCTAAAGTTGAATGTAGCACAGGAAGGATCTACAGGAATATTTCTTAGTATCCTAGAGGTTATGATGTGTGGGTCATTACCTATCAGTGACTCAGTTAAAGTGATATTGTTTAGCAAAATGTTATAGTTTTTTTAAAAAATAATTATATATTAAAAACAGAGAATTACTACAGAGAGGAATAAAGTACTTATTATCTCTTTTATAAAATATGTAGTTGCTAATAATAATGTAAATCAATCAAAGAAAATAAGGGAATGAAAGGAGAGCCAGAAACTTAATGGACCTCTGTTTCTCTTAGAATATAATTTTGTTTTAAATTCTGTACCTACGAAGGTTCTCACCTGCCTTTTTTTACAGTATGTGAATCATATGAAAAATGATTTCCTAAATTACCATCAAGAAACATCTTCTACATTATGAATCTAGTTCGGTATGTAATTTCTGACAGATTCAGTCCCAACTAGGGTAGCTAACAAAACAGAGCCCCACTCCAATACCACCCCCCCAAAAAATAACTGCAGAGCAAAACTACTAGTTGTAAGTCTTATTATATTAGTGTTTGAGTTTCAAGGAACTTTCAAAGAAGGTTCTACTCCAACCCCCTTACTGGACATAGCAGTCCAATGACCTTACTTTAAAGATGAAGGAGGTGAGGTCTGAGGAGATTAAGTGATTTGTTCTATGTCACACAGGTAGAAGTGGTAGAGCCATGATAAAAAAACTAGCGTCTCTGACTCCAAAACCAAAAATCTTTTCACTAAGATGAGGAATGTAGGGTTCTGATCCTCTAGGAGCTTACCATCTACTGGAGGAGATGTATATATTTGGGTAAATCAAAAAATATAAATTAAATAATTATAAAAATTATTTCAATATCAGAGAGCTACTGAGGAAACTCTTGGAGGTAGTAACAATTTCAGCTTGGCAGAGAGCTAGAGTCTCCAGAAAATGGAAGTGAGTTGAGAAAACATTCTAGTCATGGGGGAAAATCTCTTCAAAAACATGGAAGAGGGAGATTGAATCTCAAGTAGAGGACATAGCAGGTACACCAGTCAGATGAAATATGGCAAATGAGAGGGATAGTAATGTACATAAAACCTGAAAAAGATAGATTGGAGCTAGATTTTGGAGAGTTCTGAATGATAGAGGGATTTGTATTTTATAGTCAGGGTTACAAGACCACTGAAGCTTCTTAAGAAGGGGATAATATGGTTTTATTTGTTCTTTAGGAGCATGAATTTGATAGCTTCATGGAGTTTGTATTAGAGAGGGAAGAGAATGAAAACAAGAAAATCAATTAAAAGGCTATAAAAATAGGTTTTTTTTTTATCAAAGGATGGTTGATGAGGGCCTGACCTAGGGTAATGCTCATGTGAGTTCAGAAGAAAGGAGAGATATTAGATTCTGTGTACATAAAATTGATGATTTGACAATGAATTAGATGGGGAGGTGACAAAGGGTGAAAAGTAGATGATACAAAAATCATAAAATTGAATAGCTAGAAGAATCGTGAAGACTTCTGCAAAAATGGGGAAGTTAGAAGAAAGAAAAAATTAAGAAAGAATGATGCCGACTTCTGTTTTGAACATGTTGACTTTAAGATGCCCATAGGACATGCGTGTAGAGAAGTCCAGCAGGCAATTGTAGGATTGGAGTTCAGGATAGAGATGAGGCATGAATACATAGACTTGGGAGTTATCAGCTTAGAGGGGATAATCAAACTCAGGAAAGTTGATGAGAGAAGGAAAAGACAGAAGAGACTAAATGTTAGTTGAATGAGTGATGGAATTAATGTCTCAGAATGAATGAATGCAGAAGACAAATTCAATGAAGCAGATAGTGCTTCCATGTAATATATGCCAGAATAAAGAGAAGAGGCTATTTCTGCTGTTTTTGAAACACATAGAAAACTATTTTAGGATTAATTAATTACTAAAATTCAGTAAAAGAGGTAGAACTTAATATAAGCCTTTAAAGATGGGTAAAATTGACATAGGTAAAGAAAAGAAGAGGAGGCACAGAGGCCCACCCCTCCCAACAAAATTAACATGCATTTTTACTGTAGTTGGATTAGAGGGTGTTCAGACAGTGCTAAATCAGGAGTTGCAGCCTGAATTGAATGTCAGCCCTGCAACTTAGAACATAAGAATGACATCTCTTGAATACAGATAGAGTATACCTAAAAAGGGCTGATAAGATGTTTTTGGCCTGGAACTTACAAATTTAATCAAGATTGTCTAGGTTTTAAAAAAAGAAGGAAGGAGAAAACTACTCATATTGATGCAGAAAGTTAAGTTTCATAGAAATAGCTACAAGAAGAAAGCCTTAGAGACAATCAGAAAATCATAGGAGATAATACCTTAGTAATAGCAAAACTCAAAGTGACATATCTTTATAGAAATTATGGAAGTATGGGTAAAAAGCAGAGTAACTGAGAGTTCCTAGTACAAGAAGTAAATATTCCTGAAATATAATAGAATGAAGTCAATGATTGGTTGGAATATGAATCTAGGAGATGATAGATAGATAGATAGATAGATAGATAGATAGATAGATAGATAGATAGATAGATAGATAGATAGATAGATGGATAGACAGAAAGACAGACACATAGATAGACAGACATGCATGCAAATATATATACATACATATATGTGTCTAGTGTTCAAACACCCACCATAGATTAAACAAGGTAATTAGAATAGCATTATATATTTAGAAGATATTCTCATGTGGGGAAATCTAGGAAAAGAGGACAGAGAATCAAGGTAATATTTGGGTAAAGATAAATAAAACCTGAAAGAGAAATGATTTATTATAGTGTAGGACAGTCTGCTTGGACAGAGAGAAAAATAACTTAAGAACAGATCAGAATCTTGTCACATCAGGAATGTTGTTGCCCACCCTTTTCTTTTTTTTAATTTATGTTTTTTTACATTCCAGGATGTCTCCCTCCCTCTCTCTCCATCCCAAAGTAGAAAATGCTACCATTTGATATATAGATATAAACACATAAACACATATACATATATACATACATATGTATATACACATGTGTATATATAGATTAATATGTAAATACATACGCATGTGTGTGCATATGTGCACATGCATGTTCGTATGTATGTTTACATATACAACATACATATTTCTATTCACTCTTTACCTCACATCAAGTGAGTACCTGAAAAGGACTTAGCCTAAAAGGGCCAGGGTCTCCCATTGAACCCTGGGACATCTCCAGTCATCCTGATGAATATCTGGTCACTGGACCAGATGGCTCAGGAGGAGAAAGTGAGGCTAGTGATCTTGCACAGCTTTCCTTCACTCAGATCAAAGTCAACGTCTTCATTTCCCTCATGCCATGGTCCTCTTTGAAGACAAAGGACAAACACAATAATTGATTTGAATATTTATAATACTCAAAATAGGTTAGTCATGCAGTTATTCTTTGAACAATATTGTTGTCAGCATATCCAATGTTCTCTTAGTTTTGCCTAGTTCACCCTTCATTATTTCATGCAAGTCTTTTCATGTGTTTTTCTAAAAACAATCTACTCATCATTTCTTACAGCACAGTAGTATTCTAATACAATCATACACTACAACTTGTTTATCCATTTCCCAACTGAAAGGCAAGCCCTCAATTTCCAGTTCTTTACCACCACAAGGAATTGCTATAAATATTTTAAAACATATAGATACTTTTCCTTTTTACCTGATCAACTTTGGAAAGAGATCTAACAATGCTGGGTCTAATAATTGCTGAGTCAAAGGATATAGGCAGGTAAATAACTCTTTTGGCATAATTCCATATTATTCTCCAAAGTTGATCAGTTCACAACTCCACCAACAATACATCAGTGTTCTAATTTTTCCACATCCTTTCCAACATTTGTCATTGTCCCTTGCATCATTTTAGCCAATATGATAGGTGGGAGGTAATATCTCAAAGTTGTTTTAATTTGCATTTTTCTAATCAATAGTGATTTAAACCATTTTTTTCATGTGATTATATATAGCTTTGATTTCTTCATCAAAAGCTGCCTATTCATATCCTTTAACCATTTATCAAATGAGAAATGACTCATATTCCTATAAACTGGACAAAGTTCTTACATATTTAAAATATAAGACCTTTATCCAAGAAACTGTCTATTAAAAAAGTTTTCCCCATTTTCTATTTTCCTTCTAATCTTGGCTACATAGGTTTTATTTGTACAAAAACTCTTTAACTTAATGTAATCAAAATTATCCATTTTGCATCTCATAATTTTTGCTTATCTTTTGTTATTCATAAATTCTTCTCCTTTTCGTAAGTCTGACTGGTACCATGTTCCATGTTCTAATTTATTTATGATAGCTCCTTTTATGTCTACATCATGTATCCATTTGATTTTATCTCAGTAGATGATATAAAATATTGGTCTGGACCTAGTTACTGCCAGACTGCTTTCCAGTTTTCCCAACAATATTCACAAACTAGTGAATTCTCATTCCTAAAACTTAAATCTTTAATTTGTCATACACAAGGTTACTGTATCACTTCCTAGTGCATATTGTATGTTTGCTCTGTTCCACTGATACATCTTTCTATTTCTTAGCCCGTACCAGATAGTTTTGATAATTACTACTTTAATACTGTTTAAAATTCAGAATTGCTAAATCTCCTTTCTTTACATTTTTATTAATTCTTTTGATACTCTTGAGATTTTGTTCTTGTAAATTAATTCATGATTTTTTCTAGCTCAATAAAGCAATTTTTAATAATTTAATTGGGATGGTACTAAATTATTAGATTGAATTTTCATTCTTATTATTTGGGCTCTACATACTCATGAACAATGCATATCTATTTTTTAAAATATGGCTTTATTGACATAAAAAGTGTTTTATAATTATGTTGTGTGGTTCCTAGGTTTATTTGGGTTCCCTGGTATTTTATGCTGTCTGTAGTGTTCCTTCTTTTTCCAAGCAGAGTGATGTCTTCACTTGCATGTAAATTGGATTTAAGTGAGGCACAGTTACACAGTCATCAGCCTCTCTCTTCCAGTCATCAAAACCCAGTGGTAGAAGAAAAGCCAAGATACTGGTGAGGGCTGGAATACACTGAATGATCTTGGAGTCTTCAATATCTGACCAAGACCTAAAGACTCCACAGTGCCTACTTCAGTCACTTTCATGGCCATTGAAACAAATTATTCTCATTTGCTCATTCTAGGGGAAATTTTCACATTCTTGGGGTAGATATCCAATAACTCGCAGATGAACTTGAGGCCATACCCTTGACCTAGTTTAGCCAATCTTCTGAGATGGTTTTACAGGGATGTGGCACTACTCATGCTACAGCTACTTGGAGACATGCATGAGTGTTGAGTGTCAGTTGGACACCAAGGGTGAATGAGCAGTCCTAAAAAAGGCATGGCAAGTTCTCACAGCAGAAGTAATAGTCATCTCTGACCACACATACACTACAATATATAGTAGTAATGGAAGTCTTCAATAATCTGCACATCTACTTGAGCAATTTTTTCTCTGCCTAAAAGAAAGAATTTGATGATTTTTGAAATTCATCTTAATAATAATTTCTGTACTTCAAAAGGTGGAGGAACTAGTAAGGGAAAATTCTTTTCTGGAGCTGATTATCACCAAGAAATAGGAATGACTTAATAAGGTAGAAATAATGGGAACCTTGCTGGAAAGTGTCTGCTCTATCTTGGTTTGGTAGATAAGAGACAAGTGTCCACCAGCAGTCTTAAATTTGCCAGTGTGTCTTCTTAAGTACCTGGAAATCATGTGACTGTGGTCAATGAGTAGTTCTCTCCTATTTCTGTAAGGGATATAAGCATTTAGATCTTGCATGAGAAGCATGCAAGCACATTGAGGGGCAATCTGGGTCTTTCAGATCTCCTAATTTCTACTCTTATGAATCTGCACACTTCTCTCATTGATGAGATTCTAATTTTCCTCTCTCCTGTGTGAATGGTAAAGGGCCATCTCATCAACCACAGTCTCATGGTCATTGGTGGTTTCATTTGCAGACAAGCAGTGGGAACTTCTCAGTGCACCAGAAAATACTAATCTATAATGATATGCTACATTAGAAGTTTTGAGAAAGAGAAGGAAAGGAAAGTCAGTTACAATAGGACATTCATGGAAGATTACCAAAGAATGAATTACAAAAATTTTAGGTAAAGGATAAATAGAATCCCATACCCAAAACTCTATAGAAGGAGTCAGGCCAGAAAGAATGAGAAATTCTCAAGAAAAATGGTATTCTTAAGCCACAAAGAGAAACAAGTTTGGTGAAGAGGATAGAGAAAAGTTATCAAAAAGGATCAAGATGAACACAAAGAAAATTCATAAAGTAACTTAGATTTTTAATAGTTATATACAGAAGATGGAAGCAAGGGCACATGATGGAGTATAAATCCAAAAGCATGGTTTGCTTGTAAAAGTGTAATGTCAAGAAAGCAAACATTCAGTGTAAAATGGGGCTTATGGGAAAAGCTAAGGACCAAAAAAATGATGGTATTAATCTAAAAAAAGGATCAAAAAGGAAAAGGACTAGAACTCAGGATCTTTGGGACAGTGATAATGAATGACATAAAAAAGAAAGAGTGGCTTAAGTCTTGTCTTCTATTTTCTCTTATAAAGATGATTATCTTTAGATTGACAAGGACTGAGCAAAGATGTCTAACAGAAATTCAAAATAAATATATGTAGGAAGGTGAAGACAGTATCTAGACAATTTTGGTAAGTTCGTGTTTCTAGGCCTAGATACCTAAGATACCAAAAATATTTTCAGATGTTATTGCTGGGACATTGTAGTAATTTCTGGGGGGGTAGGGCAAATGGAGATTCCACAAGATGATAGAAAGGCAAATATTCTTATCCCCCACCAAAAACCTAAATAGATGAGAATAAATCTTGTAATTTATATTCCAATGTCTAACTTTAAGTTCTGACAAATGTGTGGAATAAATTATTTAAAACTTGGTGAATACATTGAAAATGAAATATTGATAAAAATGAAATGTCATAGCTTCATTAAGAAAAGTTCATGACATACTAATCATATATCCTCTTTTAGAGGTTTGTTAGATTGAGGAATTAGAGGCATTACATATTAAACATATGTACATATTTATACATATACACATATTCACAAATACATGCATATAAACAAAAATTCATATCTGCCTCTCATTCTATCTCCCTATTAAGAAAGAAAGAACAATAAAAATTTTGTTACAAACCTGAATACAGTGTCAAGAAAAGAAAAAATTCTTATATTGACCTTGTGAAATATGTCTGCAACTGTATTCTAAGTCCTTCACTCTTCTATCAGGAGATGGGTAATACATTTCACCCTGAGTCCTCTGGAATCCTTCTTGGCCATTGCATTAATAAGAGTTCCTAAATATTTCGAAGTTGTTTGTCTTTATAATGTTGTTACTGTACATATTTTTCTCCTGGTTCTGATCCTTTAACCATGCACCACTTCATATGCCTTTTCAAGTTTCTCTGAAACATCCTCCCATCATCACTTTTTGCAATATACTAATAGTTCAATACATTCATATACCATAATTTATTTAACCATTTTCCAGTTGATAGAAACCACCCAGTTCCCCGTTCTTTGTTATTGCAAAAAAATGCTATAAATACTTTTTGTGCAAATGAATCCTTTTCCCTTTATTTTTGATCTCATTGGGATATAGCTCTAGTGGTAATATCACAGGGTCAGAGTGTGACAGAGTTTAATAATTCCAGAATGGTTAAATCAGTTCACAGCTGAACCAATTTATGTACCAATTTTCCCATAGTCGCTATGAAATTTATCATTTTCCTTTCCTTGCCAATTTCATGGGTGTGAGGTGGTACCCCAGAGTTATTTTAATTTGCATTTCTCTAATTATTAGTGACCTAGAACTTTTTTTATATGATTAATTTTTTTTTAGTTGCGTGGTCAATTCTTTAACTTGCTTTTTCTATCCTTTTGATGGTGTCTAAAGTTATAAATTTTCCTGGAAGGACTGCATTTGTGGTATTCTCAAGATTTTAGTGTGTTGTCTCATTGTTGTCAATTTCTTAAATTAAATTATCAGTTTGTTTCTGTTGGAATTCCTAATTCCCTGGAATTGAATTATTTACACCACGGTTAATCTTAACTACTTTTGCAATGTTCTTGTGTTGAATATAACTTTGGTAGCACTGTGGGCCATTAAGAACATATTCAGTATCCTTCCTTTTCTACACTGGTTGTGAGATTTTTAAGCACTAATAAATGGTCAAGTTTTGTAAAGGTGGCATGCATATCTCAAAAGTGAGTATTGAATAATGAATATTTCCTTTTCTCATTTTCCACTTCAATATTTCCCATTCATTAGTCTCCAGAATTTTATCATACCCAACTTTTCAAGTACTCTATTGAGATCCCTACCTTCCTTTTTTCTTTTTTTTGTTAAATTTACCTAGGTCTGAAAAGGGTAAAATGAGGCTCTTCTACTACTATAGTTTTATTGTCTATTTCTTCCAATAGCTCATTTACCATATCCGTTAAGTACTTAGATGTTAAACCACTTAGGACATTTAGGTTTAGCACTGGTGTATTTCTATAATGTCTTTCAGCAAATGTAGTACACTTTTTTAATCTCTTTTAATTAAGTCTATTTTTGCTGCTACTGTGCAATTATGATCTATACTCCTGCCTGTTTACTTCAGTTGATGCTTTATAGATCTATATTTCAGACTGTTATTTTAACTCTTTGTGAATCTTTCTTCCAAAGACTTTCTTGTAATCAGTATATTTTTGGATTCCTTCTATTATTCTTTGGTTGTCTTTTGGGGAGAGGAATGAGCTCATCTCATTCACATACCCAATTACGGTTGCTAATTTTGTGTTTGCCACCATGCTATTCTCATACTTTACCTCTTCTATATTTCCTTTCTTCTCTTCTTAAAAAAGAAGTGGCTGATGAAGCAGAAGAGATATGCACAAGCTACCTTCTCCCCTCACCTTTTTTCTTTTGTCTTCTTCTTCTTGGGCACATCAATTAAATGAGATAGATTTTTCCGATCTCATTTCAGTGAATTTCTTTTTTTCTCTCTCTCTTTTCTGCTTTAAAAGTAGGTCAAAATATAACAAAGCCACTCCAAGACCCTCTATTTTATTAGACTCCCTCTATCATCCTTGATGATAACAAAATACTGAGGGAGCACATGTATTATCTCCTCTTAGTAAAGTTCAGTCTATCCTTGTACAGTCCCTTATGAATGTTGATTCATATTTATCTTTTGGTTTGCTTTTTCTTTTGACTCTTGTGCTTAATTTCTCTTAGTTTCTACCTAGCTCAGTCTTTTTCATCAGGAATTGTGAAGGTTTACAAATCCTCTATTTCATTAAAGATACATTTTCCCCCTGTAAGACTATACTCAGTTTTGCTGGGTAAGTTATTGTTAGTTGCAAACATATATCTTCTGCTTTCTGAAATAACATCCCAAGATCTCTGTTTCTTTATGGTGATGTTTGCTAAATCTTATATGATAATGACTGTGATTCTTCAGTATTAAAGGTCCTTCTTTCTGGATATATGTTGTGGGTAATTATTTTAAACCCAGAAATTCTGGATTTGAACTAATAATGTCCCTGGAATTTTTTATTTGGGGGTTTCTTTTAAGAGGTGAACAGGAGATTGGTTCTACTTTCATTTTCCTTTCTAGTTCTCAGAGATCTGGAGAATTTTCTTTCATGATTTCTGAAAAAAGGATTGTCATTTTTGTTGTTGCTATTCAAGGCTTTCAGATGGTCCAGTGATTCTTAAATTATCACTCCTATGTCTGCTTTCCACTGATTTTTGTTGAGATAGCTTATGTGTTTTTTTTTCTGTTTTTTAGTCTTTTGATTTTGTTTTCACATTTCATGTTGTGTCATGGAATCAGTCATTTGGATTTGGTCCTTTCTAATTTCAAGGCAATTTCTTGCTTGGGCAAGGTTTTGTATATTTTGGTAGAAGCTGTTAGCTTTCTTTCTAATAATATCTTCCATAGTTCTCATTTCTTTTCTTATTTTTGCCCCTAGCACTCCCATTTCATTTATAAAATCATTTTTTATTCTTTTTTATTAAACTCTTGCTCCATCTCTACCAGAATTTCTAGATTGTCCAAACATTGAAGTGTATTTTTGCTTTGTTTTGTTTAGGCTTTCCTTGTAGATGTTTTGGAGTCAGTCTTTTCTTACAAGTTTGTGTCTTAAGCACTCCTGTCACCATAATCCTTCTTTATGGTCTGATTGTTTACTGTTATTGTCATCATTGTTGTCATAGGTGCTTTTGGCAGCTGCAGTTCATTCTTCGACTCTACATCTTGACTTTGGACTTTATGTTAGGACTAGTATTTGTGAGCTTCTGTGGGAAATGTTTGGATTGAGCTTATGCTCTTGTGTTCCTGTTCTTGCTTAATTAGGTTATTGAGCATTTTATTATTCTATAATCACAGGGACAGCTAAGATTGAGAACCTGAAAGACATAAGTGCTCTCAAAGTGATCTGATCCAGAATAAAGTCTGATTGCCCCTCTCTTAGTCTGAGCTGTGCAAATCCTTGACCTCAGTTTGGGTCTCAGAACACAATTATGGGTCTATCCCTGGTTGCAGTTCCAGGATTCATTCATATCCAAACTGTGCTCTACATGTTCAAAGTCACCTAACTGCATATTACTCTTTGGTTTTGAATACCTGCCCTGGATATTCTACTTCACGTGTAAGACTGGACTGGGGAGGGTGTTGAAACCCCTCTCCACCCCTGACTTCAGAACCTCACAGCTACTATTTTCTTCTGAACTTGCCTCTTGTACACCGTACTGCTAAAACTCAGTGACTTCACCCTGCACTACACAGACAGTCTACCAGCACTATGCCAGGAAACTAAATCACTTCCTGAATGCTGTGGGGAACTTTGACCTTTTTAAGCTAAGGTCTTTAATGGGTCTCAGTTTGACTGAAGCAACACCCATTCAGTGTTTAAAAATAGGTAAGAACTGCCTTAGAAATATTCTGAGTCTCTCCTGGAAGGATAAGGTACCAGACACTGAAGTCCTTGCTCAAGCTGAACTGCCAACCATTCAAACTATGCTTCAGAGAGCGCAACTCTGATGGGCTGGTCATGTTGTTCAAATGCAAAATATACGCTCACCAAAAAAACTATTTTATGGAGAACTCGCATAGGGCAGGTGATCACATGGTAGTCAGAAGAAGGGACACAGAGACACTCTCAAGGTTTCTCTGAAGAACTTTGGATTTGACTGTGCAACATGGGAGGTATTGGCACAAGACTGCTCAGCATGGCGTGCCCACATTAGAAAAGGTGCTGTGTTCTAAGAGCAAAGCAGAATTGAGACATCACAAAGGAAATGTAAGATGCACAAATTTTGAGTAGCCACCCTAAATATTCATGCAGACTGGGTCTGATCCATAATAGAGCATTCCAAGCTCGTATTGGTCTGATCGACAACAGTCAGACACACTGAAACTTCATTTCATCATGGTGATGTCATTTTGGTCCACTTGGAGAAGGAAGGACAACAACCAGCCAACCAACCTCTCACAAGTGAAGATGACCTAAGTCCCTCATTGGATCTCTGTATGTCTTTTTGTGCCAGTTTGGGCTAGGAAAAAAGTATTCACTGGGGGGGGGGGGGTTTTTTCCCTTGGATTTTTCAAATATCTATTGCATTTTCTAGATCTTTGTAGAGGAGCTGGGGAGAGAGCACAGCTGCATGCCTTCTTGAAAATCCATCATTTTGACTGATTTTCCTTTCACTTTGTAAATGAAGAAACTGAGTATAGAGAGGTTAAGTGAATGGGCAGTGCTCAGACCCAAAGAGCAGTCATTAATGCTACAGAGACAATTTAAAGAGAAGTCTTTAACAGTGATCTTATGCGGCTCTATGTTTGCTAACTTTTTTTATCATTACGTTATCATTTTTTACTTCACATGTATTATTTCTACAGGAAACGGTATAATTGAGGACAACTTTTCATCATGAATTGTATCATTAATTAACTCAAAGAAAGATGTAATAACTTTTCTCTTGCAAAATTGATGATCTGAAGAAAACATAAATGAAGTTTAATGTGATTTTTTCAAGTATATTTGTTCAAAATAAGAAATGAAACATTTTAAAACTGCAATAAAAATATGTTTTAATACATTTTCATGTACCTTTAAAGTCAAATAATGTGGGGTACAAAATTGTCAAGTACATAAAATGATAAAGCAGGCTTCCAAGTCTGACAGAGATCATGCTTAGAATGCCAGAGAAAAAAACAGCCAACTTTGATATTTTCATTTAAATCAATTAAAAGAAAATTCCAGTCTCCCTGTCACATTTGAAAATAATGTTTAAAACAAAAAACATAACAATGAAATCAAGGAGCATAAACATATTGACAACTACTTAAATAGGGAAATAGAATAATAGGGCGGGATAATGACCTGATTAAGAGAAAAGATGGTATTTCTCAAATATGAAGAAAGTACAAATCTGGAAAATATAAGAAATGCATTAGATAAAGACAGGATACAAAACAAACAGGTTAGAATACAGGACTGTGTCTAATTAAGAAAGCTGATAGAGTTAAATGTAATGTTTTACATGTGAATTCAAGAAATAGACTTCATGAATACAAAATGGACAGCAATTTTCTGAAAAAGATCTACAAGTTTTAATTGGCTGCAATTTCAATATGAGACATCTGATATAGAAGCCACAAAATAAGCTAATACAATTTTTCAAAGATACATTAATTAGGTCTAGAAAGAAGAAGATGATAATCCCATTGAACTCTGTTTTGGTCAGACTACTTCTGAAGTATTGCGTTCAGTTCATGCCACATTGTAGGAATAACAATGTTCCCCAATTTCATTCCAGTGCATAAATCTGTGACATTCCTAGAGCTCTAGAATGTTTTAGAATTATAGATTTTCTAAGGGGAGAAGCTGTCACCTCCACTCCTGACCTGAAGCTAGTAAAAAGATCTCACTCCATTTTTTTAGGTCAGGGAATGAGAAGGAAGAAAAGGGAGAGAAGAAGGTGAGAGAGAGAAATAACATTTGATCCTGAGGACCATTCACATCAAACAGAAAGCATGCATGTTCTGATCCTACAAGCAACTAGTAGCTGTTTGCAACATAAGAAATGGAATGGAAAATACATATAAATATCCACAGTGCTCACAGAAAATCATTGATCTATTTCTTCTTCCCCACAACTTTCCCAACGAAACATAATCCAGGGACAGATACACAAAGAACATAATACTGCCATCGAAGAAATATAAGAGAATACACTGATTTACAAGGGAGCTTCACTGGACTAGCCTATAAAGATAGGCTCCTAATTGGCTCTGATTACAATGTTCACTCAAATATTTCTGATAAATCTAATGATTATAACATTTAAAAATATTTTCCACAAGATAGTGGAGTAGAAGCAGGGACCTGCCTGAGCTCTACTCCCAAACCCTTCAAAATATTTTTAAAAATGACTCTAAACAAATTTTAGAATAGCAGAAGTCACAAAATGACAGAGTGAAACAGATTTCCAGCCCAAGAAAATCTGGAAAGCCAACAGGAAGGGTCTATTGCACTGGCCTCAGAGCAGAGCACAGCCTAGCATGGGCCACATCAGCACAGAGAAGACTGGAACAGATCTAAGAGTGCTGAATCACTGGCAACTGTAGTGGTTTCCAGACTTCTCAACTCACAAATGCCAAAGACAGCTTCAAAGGTCAGTGGGAAAGCTCTCTCACTTGGATGAGAGAAGAATGGAGTCCAACTCCAGCCCCAGTCCCAGGGCAGCAGCTGCCACTGCTACAGCCACAGCTGCTTCTGGAGCTCTCAGCCTACAGACAGTGAGGGAATTTAGGAGCTGATCTGCATTGCAGTCCTGGGTGGCAACCTTGGGGCAAAGAGTAGCACCTGCATGGCAGAGCAAGTGGCAAATGTCAAGAGGGGATCCTACGCACAGTTCCAGGGCAAGAAAGAGTTCTTATGGTTGCTCACAGACCTGAGTGCAGACCAGGAGAGGAGTAAACATCTTTTCTTTGACCATGCCATTTTGGAGGAACTGAGAATTAACAGATCCCTAGAGATACCTCTGAAAACAGCTGCACAAACCCCCTTAAACATGGGACAATATTCCCTCCACTTAACAGAGCTCAAAAGAGAAGGAATTGACAGGGAAAATTCCCAAAAAGGGTAAAAAAATAAGACTATAAAAGGTTACTTTCTTGGTGAAAAGGTATTTTCTCATGATAAGGAAGATCAAAGAATACAATCAGGGGAAGACAGCAAGGTCATGGCTCCTGTATCCAAAGCCTCCAATAAAAAATATGAAAAGGTCTTACTCATGCCATGAAAGAGCTCAAAAAAGATTTTGAAAATCAAATAAGAGAGGTAGAGGAAAATTGGGAAGAGAGAGTGATGCAAGAAGATTGTAAAAAATGAGTCAACAGCTTGCTAAAGGACACCCCCTCAAAAATGCTGAAGAAAAATAACACCTTTAAAAGGAGACTATCCCAAATGGCAAAATAGGTCCAAAAAGTCAATGAGGAGAAGAATGCCATAAAAAGTAGAATTGCCCAAATGGAAAAGAAGGTATATGCTGAAATATACATGTGTGCATGTGTGTATTGTGCATGTATGTGTGTATTATGTATGTATGTGTATATTATATATGTGTAGGTATGTGTGTATATGTGTGTATATTTTTCTATGTACATATACATGTATATGTATATATTGCTGTATACACATATACATACATACATGCGTATATGTGTGTATAGAGAGACAGAAACAAAACTAGAGGGGCACAGGGTGAGCTGAGTACAAAGAGAGAATACCTAAAAAATAAAATCAAGTGTTGAGAGAAATATACTGGGAGAAAGAGAAAGGGAGAGGTAGAAGATAGTAAATCATCTCACATAGAAAAGGCAAGAAAGAGCTTAGCAAAGGGGTGAAAGGGAATAAGTGAGCCTTACCCTCATTGGATTTTTCTTAAGGAGGGATTAACACACATTCAAATCGGTATGGAAATCTATCTCACCCTACAGAAAGGTAGAGGGGAAGGGGATAGAGGAGGGAGGATGACAGCAGGGACAGCAGATTGAGGGAAGGGGTATTCAGAAGCAAACACTATTTTGGGGGGACAGGACAAGGGAGAGAATGGAATAAATGGAGGGCAGGACAGGATAGAGGGAAATGTGGTTAGTCTTTTGCAGCATAACTGTTATGGAAGTGTTTTGAATGGCTACACATGTGTAACCTATATTGAATTTCTTGCTTTCTCAATGAGGGTAGGTGGGGAGATAGGAAAGGAAAGAATGTGGAACTCAGAGCTTTAAAAATGAATGTTAAAAATTGTTCTGTATGCAAGTGGGAAATAAGTTGTATAGGCAATTGGGTATAGCAATCTATCTTGTCCTACAGTAAAATAGAGGAGGGAGATGGTAGAAGAGGGGGTGATAGAAAGGAAGGGAGATTAGCAAAATGGGTGCAGATTGTCCTGGGGTGGGAGGGAGAGGAGAGATGGAGAGAAAATTTGGAACTCAAACTCTTGTGGAAGAGAATGATGAAAACTGAAAATAAATCATCTTTTAAAAAATTTAAGTATTTTCCAAAGAAATGGGAGATGATCCATAACACTGTTAATAGAATTTTTCCACATGTCCCATCCTTCCTTAGGTTAACTGTTAGCACTAGAAGGAAAATTAGAAGTTGTTCACTCCAACCCTCCCATTATGGAGATGAAGTAAAATGAGTTGAACAACTTGCCACAATCACATAACTTGCAGAGTAATGGAATCAAGACTTGAAAGGAGATCTTCTGACTCTCAAGTGATTTTTCTACTACATTATCATTGCTGTTGCTGTTATTATTATTGTAAAAGTGGAGCTTTTACAGGGAATAATTATTTCAGAAGTATGATCACAAGTATACAAACCTCCTCCCCCATTCATATGGGAGGTATAATTCACCTTCACCCTTGGAACACCCCAGTCTCTGGGGAAGAAAGATTCATACCTTAGCTCAGTTCTAGAGAGCACAGTCCCAGTCCCAAACCCAAAATTCATATAAGGGCCTTGACACCCTGTCTTTTCAGGACTTCATTCTGACCTGACTGAATGTATGATCCTTCCTATGATCCTAGCTCCAAGATCGTTATGGCTAGAATTTCTGAGTTCTGAGGATCACTTCAGGAATTTGAAGTTGAGGATATACAGAACAAAAACTAACACTCCCAGGAGTCAAGGGTAAAAAGTAAGCTATGGAAGGCAAGTCTCTCCTCTCTCACCAGTTCAGTTCATGACATCCATACTGGGTACAACAGATAGGAGCTTCTGAAAGAGAATACCAGATACTATGATGGAAAGAAAGTGAATGCTTGGCTTCACCATTTTTAAAAAAATACAGACAGACAGCCAAGAAGACCTTTACCCATGTGGTAAGGGACATAGCAAGCTCCATATTAAATAAACTGGGCAGACCCAAAGGCCCCATCATGCAGGGTTACATCAAGATGATGATGGTGATGATGGTGATAATGATGATGATGATGATGGTGGTGGTGATGGTGATGATGGTGATGATGATGGTGATGATGGTGATGATGATGATGGTGGTGGTGATGATGATGATGATGATGGTGGTGATGATGATGATGATGATGGTGGTGGTGATGGTGATGATGGTGATGATGATGATGGTGGTGGTGATGATGATGATGGTGGTGGTGATGATGGTGATGATGATGATGGTGGTGATGATGATGATGATGATGGTGGTGGTGATGGTGATGGTGATGATGGTGATGATGATGATGGTGGTGATGGTGATGATGATAACGATGATGATGATGATGATGATGATGATGATGATGATTCCATACAAAAAAATTAACCTGTTTTTGTCACTTTTGGCTAAGCTATATGTATCTAGGATATAATCACAACTTCAACCACACCATACATTCTTTCACTTTCTATTTAGGATCATAAGATTTAGAACTGGAAAGGGCTCTGTTCTTTATTACTGGGGAATTTCTTAGTCTGGACTGGAGAAGCACAGGAGAATCTTACCTACTTGCTGGATCCACTGCCTGGGAGTGAAATAACATGATTAACCTCAGATGAATTCTCATCTGCTTGAAGAAACCATTTCCAGTTCTCCTGTTTCCTTAGTGCCAGTTCCCTGAGATCTCCAATTTCCCTATATCATATATAACTATTTGAATGTTTTCTCTCCCCTTAGGCTGCGAACTTCTTGAGAGCAAAGATTCTTTTTGTATCTCCAGTACTTCACATAGTACCTGACACAGCAGAGGCTTAATAAATACTAGTTGACTGACTGATTAGCCAAACTGAAAAGAAAGAAAAATGTATTACCATACTAAGGAAGACTACTTGTTGGCAATATCTTCAACTTCCTAGGTGCATACTTGGTTTTCTGGGCCTCTTAAAGTACACAGCCAATCATCATCATTTTGTGGCAATTTAGGAAAAGTAAAATATTTCACAGAAGGTGGAGAGGTAGAGAAAGTAGAATCAGCCAATGCAGATGGAAGTGTTTCTGGGGTGATGTATGCCACGTAGGTGTCAGGACTTTCGATCAGAATAAGAAAATATTTCCTGTTTAGAAGCAGGAAAGATGAGGAAGTTACCAAATATTTTACAACTGTTAAATAAATCTTTATTTATATGAACTGATGCCAAGTGAAATTAGCCCAACTGCGAGAACATTGTACAATAGTGTAACAGCCGTATTGTAACAGTGATCAAGTGTGGAAGACTTAAACTACTCTGATGAATACAGTGATCCAAGACCATTTCAAAAGACTTAAGAGTGAAAAATGCTATCTACTTCCACATAAAGAAACCATGAACTCAGAGTGCCGACTGAAACATTCTTTTCTTTTCTTTTTCTTTTTTTTGCAATGCGGCTGATATGGAAATGTTTAGTATGATTTCCACGTACAACGAGTATTATATTGCTTTACTTCTCTATGGTTGGAGGAGGAGCTGGAAGGCAAGTATTTGGAACTAAAAAATTTTAATAAATAAATGTTAAAAATGAATAAATAAATAAAAAATGAAGAAGTCTTTGAAGATAGCAGTGTTGAGATAATTTAAGCAAATGCCACAGATGTCTCTTACAATAAATAGGGGGTTACTTTACCATTTCTTTACATGGTTTGTTATCTTTTATTCATTCTCCAATGTATATATAAAATTGAAACCCAAAGTGGTTAATTGACTTGTTCAGGGGAGCACAGGCTAGTAAAATAGGCAGGATCCAAATTCAGTCTTCTGCTGGCTCCAAATCCAATTCTGTATTGTACCTCTCATGTCAGATGCGACAAGTTAAAAGTAGAAAAGAAATTCAAAGTTTGATTAATAATTGATGCTTAATATTAAATAAAAGATAATTAGATGAAGGGAAAATTTGATAAAAAAATATGTCTTTATCTTTTTTATCATACAATGAATTGCATAGTACATATGACAGTGATTTTGAATTCTGACTCTGATATTTACTACCTTTACAACCCCAGGTGAATGATTTAGCCTCTTTCGTTATGGCTCCAAGATCCTTAAAAAGTGAGGGTTGTATTAGATGACCTTTAATGTTCCTTCAAGCTCTAACTCTATGATTTATGATTTGTGCAACTGCTGGTGGAAAAACACAACTCTTTCTTCCGTATAAACATAGTTCCACTAATAAATGTGACTTGCTTCTACTGGCTAGTGCTGCCCCCTCTCTGATTAAAAACAAAATAGTCTATATGAAATATTTCGCTCCATTCTAAAATAGAACTGTTAAGACCAGAGCCCAGCCCTCAAGGTTTCTGAAAAGCCATTATGACCCAGAAATCACCTTTCATACCAGGTCAGTCATACTGGACATGGTCATTATAAGTTCTTTCTTATATTTCATTTTTGTTCCAGGATGTCACCAATTGCCTTTCACCCAAGGGAAAATACATTTAAAAGCAAATTAAAATTAAAATTTGCTTTTTGAGTGTAAAAAAACTACAGTATAAAAAGGTTAAATAAAATAGTTTTAGTTATTTTTGAAAGTCATGAGATCATAAATCTAGAGTTGGAAGGGATATCAGAGGTCATGATATAGACAGGGAAACTGAGGCCCACAGAGGCTAAGTAACTTACCAAATTTATGCAGAGAGTAAATGACAAGCAGAAATGGCAAACCCAGACTGTCCGACTCAAGACTCAGTTCTCTTTCAACTATAGTATACCATGATGCCCCCTAAACTCTCCTACTCCTAACTATATCCTCTATTGACCAAATAATGTCCCTGCACTACAGTACTCATTGTACTTTCCTACTCCTGACCATGTCCTCACTGGGAAAAAATAACGTCCCATTAATACACTGTGAATTTTCACTATGTAGTTAGCCTTGAATGAAAAAGGACTGGAACACTATAGGTTTAAGAACAGGACCTTACTCTTTGTAATTACTAAAACATACTTAGTCTACATGATAATTGCACACTGTTCTTATCTGATTTACATCCAAGTCACTTGTTGAAGCGGAGAAGTAGTTTGATAAACTTAGTAGGAAAATAAAATGCTTCAAATTTTTTTTCTGTGTTATGCTTTTGGTCATATTGATTAAATAAAATGAAATCCTTAAATAAGCTTAAGGAGAAATTAAAATTTTCTATCAGTTGTGCTCTGAATGTTAACATCAAGATGTAATGTTTTTCCATATATAGGACATAACATATATTTTTATAGGCAGAAAATATTTACTCAGCTGTTTCTAAGTAAAGTCAGTTCATGGGTCATTTCATAAACCATTGAATATTACACCTGCACATGTTAAGGATTTTTTCCTTTTAAATCAATTCTGGTAGGGGTTAAGGGAGAAGTTGGTGAATTAGTAATGCCATTCCTAAAAACTAAGCTTAAAAATCCGCTGTTATTCCTCCCATAATTTGGACAGAGTTAACACCTTTGGGGAGAAGGAGTAAAAATGATTTATTTATTCCACAAATACTCATAAAAATTACTTTGGCACTATTTCTTAAAAATCCAGTGGTGTTATTTAGAGGTCATTCATTAAACAGAAAGAATAGCAAGCAGTTTTGATCTAGCATATATTTTGTCTAAAATACTTTAATTTAATCTTTTACCTTTGAAGACAAGGCACTAACTTTTGTAGAAGACACAGATTAATCACTATCCAGTAAATGCTTGAATCCAAGTCATATAATTCAGTACTTCAAGTTGATTTTAAAACAAATGAAGCCTCCTGAGGGATCCAAATAGCTTCAGGATTCATTAGACAGTCCCAGTGGAACTAATCAGCACTAGTAATCCATGACACAATCCTTTCCACTTCCTTCACACTCTGATGAAAGGAAAGTGTTTGAGGGGTGCAGCCAACCCTTCTTCCCAACAATTTATAATCCAGGGATTTCTACCACTCAAAACATTTCAAATAACAGCTCTATGCTAGTATGCTTAAAATGCATTCTAATCATTCTGAATCTAGGGTCTATAATGCAGATCTTCAAAACCATCTCTGTAGACAGGTAGGCTTCCTATCGATCCTTTTCTCCCACAGAGCAACTAGGGTGTAGCAAACTATGCTATAATATAAGAGGAAGAAAATATTGATTTCTGGAAATTTAATATTATTAAAAGACAGTTGTATTAAATCTCTTTCCTGGACTTAACTAAGTTTTTTTTTTTCTTTCCATTTTCAGAAAATCAATGAAACTAATACCCTTGTTAGTTTTAGACTATCCACTACAGCAGTTTTATGTTATCATAGACCCTTCAGAAGATTGAGCAATTGAGCCTTGCTGGCCTTGAGTGATGGATAGTAATGGTATTTCTCCTGTTAGCTATTCTACTACCTAAAGAGAGAAGAGCTTTGTTGAAATTACATTTTACACGTCTCAATTTCTCTCACTGTATAAAGTCTCAGGGAAGCACTTGGTCTTGGCTATGAACTCCTGAAATCCCCTGCACAAAGGTGACTGCTCTCATCATAGAATTATGAAAAAATGAAAGCGGTACCACCGCCAAGAATCAAGTTATGGAAGTGGCCAGAATGCCAATCCAAATTCCCAATCTCTGTTTGTCATTTTCTACTTTAGCAGCTGTACAAACTGGACCTTATGTTCTTGTTGCTTTGCTGTTGTTTTTTTAAGCAGCTATTTATGATTTCTGACAAACTTAAGTTTATTTAAAGTCATTTTAAGTACATATATTTTCTGGCAAAATTATTTCTATCTGATTACATCATTAGATTACAATTAGAAAGACAGAGACACACTGAAGATTATTGCTAAATGCTTACTGAGTGATTGATCTCATCCAATTGTCTCATTTTAAAGATGAGGAAACTGAGGGCAACAGAGGTTCACTGACATCCTCTACAATCTCCTATTAGATCTTTATTGACTACTCCAAACACTTTGCTATCTAAAGAACCTAAGTTCTTTACTCTCTCTCCATCTACTCTCAGTCAGTTGGTCCTGGACACAGAGAACTGGTGCCATAGTTGTATCATAAATACATCATGTCATATGTCATGTTGGATGTCAGAGCCAAAATAAATAGAACAAGTCATTCATGAATGCCAAGTAAGATAATTTGTATATCATTTTGTCAATTTTGAAGTGCAATGTGAATTTAAATTATTATAATAATTTGTATTAACCTGACCTTTAAGTAAGTAACCCTAACCCTAAATGCACTGAGTATTCATAGTTAAAATCTTTCTATTTCTTTCCCAGTTACGTTAGGGTTTGGGTTCTTTTTGTCCCAATCATGTGACAGAAAATCACTGGACAGAAGGAGGGTATTTGGTGTGTCACAGTGTATAGATTATTAGGCTGAATTTATGTGTTTTTTAGTTACATAGATGTGCTTTTTTCCTTCTTTCTTTTTAAATTTTCCATTAAGAGAAATTGAGTTCTGGGAAAAGGAAAGAGCAAAGATTGTTTACAAATGAAAATACGAAAAATAGATATCAATAATAACATTTGGGGGAAAGGGAAACAGGTATTTATTAAGTCCATATTATGTGCCAGACATTTTGCTAAATGCTGTACAAATTTTATCTCATTTGATTCTCACAGCAATTCTGAAACTATTATCCCCATTATTATCCTCATATTATCCCCATTTTACAGTTGAGAAAACTGAGGCAATCAGGTTAAGTGACTTGCCCAAGGTCACATAGCAAGTTAGAGTCTGAAGCCAGATTTGAATTCAGGTCTGAAAATTTAAGACACCAGATTAAACTTAGGTTCTTTAGATAGCAAGGTATTTGGAGTAGTCAATAAAGATCTAATAGGAGATTGTAGAGGATGTCAGTGAACCTCTGTTGCCCTCAGTTTCCTCATCTTTAAAATGAGACAATTGGGTTGGGTGGGTTACACTGGTCACTCTTTTAGGATGTATTCCAACTGGGCTCAGTTTCTGTGACCACCAGAGGACTTAGCTAACTACTCTTAATGGCTCTTTCAACTTTTCAAAGCTCATAATTTGATCTATTTGATTTCCAATACCAATGAACCTAAAATTAGGAAAGAATAAAGATGAAGAAAGAAATACAGATGGCATTCTATTTTCATAGTCACATGGCAGAAAGATGGGTAGAGAAGGCAGTTGGATGCAGGCAACGGGCCATTATCTTTTTCTATTCCACCAGTATTACGTTTCCCACCACTTTGTGGCTTATGGGAGTCTTGCTTAGAAATTCACCAGGAGAGAAAAAAATTTTCTGTTTGAGCCTTTTTATATACATGTTCAGATCTGCCTCAGCAGCCAATTAAAAGGCTTTTTATTCTCAGCTGACTGGAAACAAATAGAGAATATCTATCCATGCTCTGAAGTAGGAATGACAAGGGCCCCTTTATCATGCATTTCTGGAAGTGGGAACACCATGGCTCCACAATTCTATGTATGAGAAATTACATAAAAGAGGATGATGAATTGAATTCACTTTATGTCCTAAAACTTTGGTAAGAGCACTCTGCTCTTTTGAAGTGGTTGCTAAATCATGTGATTCTTGTTGAACTGCAATACTTGATTTATTCTTTCTGACTACTTAAAGTATATTTTCTTTGACCTGAACACTTGGATTTATCTATAACATTTGTCTACATTTGTATTTGTTTATAATAGTTTTAATTTCAGTATTTCTCTCAGGAAGTAACAAGTGAAAACTCTATTGCCACCTGTACTAATAGATATTATATTGTCTATAGTTATTTTAAATGAAATTTCTCTATCTTTATTATGCCAATAAAACGCAGTAGGATAAAGGAGAAAGAAAATACATTCAAAATAATTTCAGAATGTACCAACTAATAAGGGAATTTTGCAAATCACTATTTAAATAAATACAAATCAAAATAATTGGAGATACTAATTTCTCATGTGTATGCTAGCTCAATATAATGAATTGATAATACAACCTAAAGTAATTTAAATATCAAGTGTCATACCAAACTACCAAAATATTTTTGGATTAGAAAAAACTGAAATTGATCTTGGGGAAAAAAGTCAACAAGGGAAATTATTACAAGTAAGAATGAAGAGAACTGTTAGCCAAAAAAAAAAAAAAATAGCAAGTTAGACCACAAAACAATTTCGTTAAAAAGATAGGAAATAGAAATTATGGACTTACAGATGACAAATTAGACATCCTTATTTTTTTCCTTCCTCAGGACCTCTAAAATCTACCAAAATAGGATTTATACTCAAGACATTAAAACTATTTCAGCTTTCTCCATAGTCTAAGACACCAAGAAGTCTAACAAGTAAAAACTGATGAACTCACTTACGGAGAAGGCTGATCCCTAACATATAACTCTCTCAAGAGTTTCTCTTCCAATGTCCTGTGGCACGGCTCCACAAAGTGGCCCATAATATAGCAACAGAACTCAATTACTTCCTTCTCCCTGCTCCTTGCGCCAGAGAATTTCAGAAGAAATAATATGTCTCTATTGAGACTCCACCTTGGCAATACTCTGTGCCATAACAGTACTCATTCAGAAAACTGAAAAACAGAAAGAAATGTGGTAGGACACCAACATTTGAATATCTCAACTAAGCCTGAGAGAAAAAAATTAGAATGTAATAATAGTTAACATTTATAGATTGTTTGCTATGTATCAAACACTGTGCTAAGCACAGTGTTTTTAGTTTTTATTTTTTTTAATTATTTTTAATTTATTTTTTAATTATTTTTATTAACTCATTTGATTCTCACAATAACTCTGTGAGGGAGGTGCTATTATTAATTCCCAGTGTTACAGATGAGGCAACTGAAGGAAAATAGAGATTAAGTGATTTCCTGAGGGGCACACAATTATTAATTTCTTAAGATTTGAACTCAGATCTTTCTGACTCTAGACTTGACACTCTATCCGCTATGCTACCGATACTAATTCTATCCCTCAGAAGTCATTTTGGGCAGAGACTAAGTCTGGTAAAAGAATAATTCCTCACCATGAGGGGAGGCTGAGATATTTTTTGAGAGCCAGACCTCCAAAAATCTTAAAGAAAAAAGTATCAGAAATTGAAAAAAAGGGGAAGAAAAAAACCTGAAATTGCCAAAGATTTGGGGAAGAAGAAAACATAAACATCTGAATAAAGATAAACCAAATGGGAAAATTAAAAACAGAAGGGGAAGTAGCCTGCAGATCAGCTAAATGAGTCCAAATATCTATAAATAAATATTTTAAAAAAAAAATAAAATGGAAATGAATCAACACCTGATAAGAAAGAATAACCTGTGGATTCTGAAGAAAGCATGGTACTACAGGAGGAATATTTTTGAATGGCTTACAAAAAAATAACTAAGACTTGTGAAAACATAATGTATTGTCAACACAGCAGAAATCACTGACAAAATAGAAAAACTTGATGGTAGATCTTATCAAAGAAACAAGTGAGATAATAGCTGGTTGGGAATATGAATACATGCAACTTAAAGAACAATCTGAAAGGGATAAACAAAAACTAATAATGTTAAAAGAAATGGTGGTTGTCACACAAGTAAATATTTATCTTGAAGACAATATATTTATTATTTAAGGTCTTATAAAAGAACAAAAGTCAAAAAACTTTAATACCATAACATTAGAAATAATAAAAGAAAACTCAGAACTTCAAAAACAGAAAATAAGGGCACATGAAAAGAAAGATCCCCTACCATATTCCCCCAAACATAGGAAAAGAAAAACTGTTGCAAACTCCAAGACACATAGTGGTTAAATTTGACAATTCCATTGACAAACAAATTTTGCCAAGTAATCAGGAGAAAGATCATCAAATACGAAGGAAAGGAATTTCAAACACAAGACTATTCTTTACCCAGCAAAAACCAGAAGAAATCTAATAATATTTTCCAAGGAGCAAAAGAGCTGAAAATGCAATCCAAGGTAGCACACCCAGCAAAATTAATCCTAACCATTAATGAAAAAAGATGGATATTCAATCAAAAGAGCTATTGAAGGCATTCCTACAAAAAAAAACCAGACCTCAACAAATTTCTTTGTAAATACCTCAAACAACAAAAAGTCAAAAAAAGGTGTTTAAGTAAATAAATATTTTAAAAGTATACAATAAATGTACAGATAGTGAAATTAAAAATCTTCCCCCTCAAAAAAGGGGAAAAACAAAAAAGAGGAAAAAAAATTTATAGAATTAACAGCAAAAATGCCAAGTGACCATTAAAATATTCATTTCTAAAATTACACAAGGAGACCAAAATAAAAGAGTTAACTGTAACAGAACTAGCCTCAAGCAACACACACTAAACCACACGATAGCCACAGCTACAGGTGGACAGTTTTTTTGGTACTATGTTACAGAAAAGGAGGATGCAGAAAAGGGAAGAGAAAACTAAGAAGAGGGGAAAGTACGATGCATCTTAATCGAGTCAGAGGTTAACAATGAAGGAAATGACATCTATAATATCTCAGGAAGAAGAGGGACTCCTAAAGAATATGTGTGGAAATAAGAGGAGGAGGTTAAACAAGGGAAAGAAAGGGAGAATTTTTTAGTACGGAAAGGTGTCCCAGTATACAATACTCCCACTTTGCATTCCCATTCAGTTATTCTTTATATGTTTCTTTGATGAAAACCTGTCAGCTGTGAATTTGACTTTTTCAATTGTATCAATTATTTCTATTATGCAGGTGACAAATTCTGTATTCACAGACCTTTTTTTTCTTTATTTTTCTTTTAAATGATATAGTAATACCCTACTGTGGCTCAATTCTTTTTTGGGCATCCATAGGTCCTTCTGTCTCATCAGGTATTAATTCATTTTCATTTTCCTTGAAATATTTATTCAAAGATGTCTGGATTATTTTATGTAATCTAGAGACTGTATCCTCTTCTGTTATTATCTTCTTATTATCTACTAATGTACAAGTTTCTAATTAAATTTTCTTCCTCCTGAGAGCTTTGGTATTTTCATTATTTTTTTCTTGTAACTTACATATATATATATATATATATATATATATATATATATATATATATATATATATATATATATATATATATATAAAACTTACTTTCTTACTTTCCCCTTTTAGAAGAGATTTTTCTAGCAGCTGAAACTCAATGCTATCTTCAATACTGAACAAATACTTGTTCATCAAACTTAGCTTCTGCCCAAATGGTTGTGGGAAAATAGAACTGGCCTTAGCCAGCTGGTTGGCTCTCTCCCTCAGGTTGGTGGAGTGTCACACAGACACATAAACATGTACGTCCTGCCCCATGATGCTTTGTTCCTCATTTCTGAGGCTGAGGTCTGCAGTCACCAAGTGCTGCCACACTGTGGTTCTAGCTTGGGCTAGCTCCTACACTTTGGTTTTCCATTGCACTGGTAGGAGTAGAGAGTATAGAGTTGAGTTCTGTTGCTAGACCTTGGGTACCACTGAACAGCCCACCTGCAGAAGAAGAATATGGTAGAGGGAGAGGGGAAGGATTTGATGAGTGAATATATTGGATGCTACTGATTAGCTTTCTCCAGTGTCAGTTCACTGAATTGTTGCCATACTTAGGTTCTTGCCGTCCTAGCCTTGGAAAGAACTGTAATTATTTACCCTCTCACACATAATGTCTGTTTTGGAGATATTTGAGAGGTTGTGAAGAAGGGAGAAATTATCTAGTCTTTCATCTTCTTGGTCACATGGAAGTTGAAAATCAACTTTATATATTGGTTTTATCTAGAATTGTTTTTTCCTCACTACAACTTTACTCCGTCAACAATAACAGGTGGGAAACATGAATCATTATGAATTCTGAAGCCATGATTGGTTGCTACAATGGTCATAATAGCTCTTAGTTCTCACAGTTATTTTCTTTAAAATATTATAGTCATTGTATAAATTATCATCCTGGCTGTTCCTGTTTCACTTCATCAGTACAAAAATAAATGTTTCCAAGTTTCTCTGAGTCTATCCTTTAACCAATTTTTATGCTGTAATAATAATCCATGACATTCATGTACCATAGTTTGTTCAGTCATTCTGGAATTGATTGGTAACCATTTTGTTTCCAGTTCTTCACCACTGTCATAAATATTTTTCTACCTACGATTCCTTTTATCATTCATTTGACTCCCTCAACAATATAATCCTGGTAGTAGGATATCTGTACTAGGGTAGTGTTCCCACTTGATAGTAGTAGAGGGTCAATTAAATGCACAGTTTAGTGATTTTCAGGAATCTTGCATTAACTCCTCACTCTACCAATAGAGTCTATCCTCCCATTATCTCCCTGACAGCCCCAGTGACAATTATAATTTTCCTTCTTTGTCATCTTTGTAAATCTGATGAATATGAACTACAAACATCGAATTGTTTTCATTAACATTTCTTTTATTGTTGGTGATTTGAAACACTTTTTCACATGATATTGACAGTTTTCCTTTCTTGTTCAGGTTGCTCATACTATATACTAATTTTTAGAAGTTCGTATTCTTATATTGTGAATCAATTCTCTATATTTCTTAAATTCTAGACCATCATCAGATAAATTTAATGTAAATATTTTTCCAGTTAATTTTTGATGCATAATTTTAACAGCACTGATTATTTGTAATCAAAATTGTCCATTTTATATTTTTTGATCAATCCTATGTCTTGTTTGATTAAGAACATTTTCTCTATCCATTATTGTGTAAGGTATTTCATTCCCTGCTCCTCTAATTTGTTTATGATTTAGATTTCAGTATCTAAATCAGTTATCTATTTGAAACACAATGTGGTATAGGGTTTGAGAGATTATTTAAAACTTAGAGCTTACCAAATTTTTTTCGAGGTTTCCCAGCAGTTTTTGTTAAATAGGGAATCCTTGCCTCAATCATTGCATTCCTTGTATTTTTTCAGTTCAGTCTTTAAGGTTTCCTAAGCAAACCATCATATCGTTTGCAATAAAGAATAATTCTGCTTCCTCTTTATGTTTAGTCCTTCCTTTTCTAGCTCTTCAAATCCAAATTATTCCTTCTTTTCTCTACCCCTTGCCTTCAAATAAGTCAGCAATGGGGAAAATACAACATATGTCCTTATATCCTTCAATGTCTTGCCAAGACTTCATCATCATTGTTAATACTTTTTTACTATCTCTAGTAGTGTCATTTGAGTACACATGCATCATAAGAAATAGATATTTGTTTTGCCAAGTTTTGGAGCTATCTTACTATGTTTTGTCTTCATCCCCTAGGAAAACAATAGACCTATCTTTCTTCTTTTCTTAAGAGAAAGATTTGGACTAGAGGGCCACTGAGTTCCTTCCAGCTCTCCTTCTTCTCTATGGGCTCTAATTTTATCATTTCCCTTCATCCTGTGTTTCATGGCAGTCATCTTTACTATTATATATGTTTACTAGCATAATTGTTATTTTTTCTCTTTTTCAGTTTTTCTAAATTTTCTATTATTTCTAATATTTTTTCCTATCTCATTGAATTATTGAGTTATATTTGTTTGATTTACTTTCAATGTATCAGCTACTTGGGTCACTTACTTTTTGTTTTAAATGCCCCAAATTTTACCCACACTATACTAATCTTATTTTTATCTCTTATCTTATATCTTCAGGTTTCTAAAGTCATATTATATTTTTTGTAACACTAGAGTGTATGGAGGAGGGGGTTGCTTTTATCTACCATGTTAAGACTTGAATTTGTACTTTCTTACAGGGCTGAGCTTGTCTCCCTCATGAAATGCCAGATTAGGTCTAAGCGCTATCTTTCAATACAGTCTAGCAGCTGCCAATCAGGAGATGTGATAGTGGATTTAGTATAGCTTTTGCTACACTTTGGAAATTGTTGCCCTATGCCCAGGTCCTTTGATCTGCTTTTCTAAAAAGAGGGCAAATTTTGAAGGGGTTAATCATCTTTAATTACATATACCAACAGAGAAAACACAAGCAGAGGAATAAAGACCAACAGACAGGGCTTCTGTCTGGCCATAAACAATACATACATCACAGATCAACAGACAGTTCCAATTGTCTGATCATTACATACATTCATACATACATAGTAACCAGAGACAGAAGTACCAACATCAGGGTTTTCAAAGCTAGAGGGGTAGGGGCTCCTTAACAGCTACCCAGAGTCTCATCTGACACATGGACTTTCTTCCAAAGAGAAAGTCCCCAAATTTACCAGAGGACCCTTGTGACCCACTACTTCATTAGCAATTTACAAAAGGTGTGGACCTTCCTACAAAATAAGCTTTCCCCTAATCAAGCTTCCCTTAATGGGCTCCACTTAAAGTCCATTAACAGACAGGGGAGATCTTTTAACTCCACTATGTAATATTAACTTTACACCCTATAGTCCTTGGGTGGGAGACTTCTTGCGGCATGAGTCTGACTGCCAAAATTCTGGCATGGGAGTAAAAGCTAGATCTATAATAATTTTGGTACTCAGCACTATCCCACTATTGCATTCATTAGCTTCCTTGATTCTGAGAAATCACTCTCTCCTGATCATTTGATGTATGTTTGCTTAAAAAATTTCAGGGAGCCATCTTAACCAGAAGTGCCAAAAATTTCCTTGTTAATATGCTGCTACCTATTAATGCCCAACATGTGTTTCTCCCTTGACCTTTGCAGATGACCATTAATTTTAATTATTCAGAGTTTGTGATATTCCATGATTTTTTGTCATACAGCAGCATTAGAGGAATAATGATAATAATTATATGTTGCAACTCCCTTACATAAACTCCTTGATGATAGGAACTATTTTTTCATTTTGTCTTTGTATCCCTAGAACCTAGCACAGTACCCTATTATGGAGCAAGCACTTAATAAATGCTTAAGAAGCTAAGAAAAATTCTTCAAATAGTAACAATAGGCAGAATGTGATTATAAGTCAAAGCAAATGACAAGGAAGGGAGAATTCAGTGTAGACTGAAGTAATGAAGGAAGGATTCATGGAAAGCGAAACTTGAGTAGGGTTTTAAAGAATTGATTAGGATTAGTTACAGATGGGGAAAAAGGGGGTGGGGATGCATGATGAAAAGTATAGAGGAAGGAATAAGCATACAATATTTGTGTTTAAGGGAGAGTGAAATCACAGAATATTAGATTTGGAAGGGACAAGAGATGCCATTGACATCAACTCATCCATTGAAACAGTGTCAGTTCTACAACATTCCAGATAAGCACTCATCCAGACTATGTTTGAGGACCATCAGAGAAAAAGTAGTCATTACCCAATTAAACAGCCCATCTCAATTTAAGATAGTTCTAATGGTTAGAAAGCTTTTTTCTTACATAAAGTCAAATCTGCTTCTCTAACCGTTGATCCTAACTTTGTTCTCCGGAGACAATCAGATCCTTTTTCCATATGATAGCCCTTCAAATACTTAAAGACAGCTATCATAGCCTTTCTAAGTCTTGTCTTATTCAGATTATATATCCCCAATTCCTGCAAGTCATCCCCATATGAATGATCTTGAGGTTCTCCACCAACTTAGTCACCTTTCTACTGACATGCCCTAGTTTATTAATGACCTTCCTGAAATATGGTGCTCCGAACAAAACAGCCCTCCAAATGTGATCTGATTAAGGCAGTTATATAGCAGGAGTAGGGGACAGTGTGGGGCAGTGAAAAAGTCCAGGAAGCAAAGGTCTTGGGTTTGGATTCTATTCTGAAGCGTATTACTTGTGTGACCTTCAGCAGGTCACTTAACTTCCACAGTCCTTAGTTTCCATTTTGGAAACTATAAAATGAAGAGATTTGAGCTAGATAGTTTCTGAATTCCCTTTGATCTCTAAATCTGTGACTCTACAGTTAGCTCTTACACATCATAGGGGCTAGGGCCATTGTGCCCCCATGATCTGGAAAATCCACATAAAATATTTTGACCCTCCCTTTGTATCAGAAAAGAAGTCTTATTTTTTATTCTTCTTTTGAGGGGTGTTTCTAGTACCTTATTGTAAAATTTGGGTTATGTATTTGGTCACAGGTTCTGTGTCATCTGCTGGCCTTCAAGTATTATCTGCAGCTTCCACAGAATTCCCATTTAATTTCTTATGCTGACCTGCAATATATCAAAACCATGATATGGAGAGCTGTCAGGTGGAAAGGATAATGTACAGGTCTGAACTATAGCACTCATTACTACTGATCTCTTAGAGTTAGAATACAGTATATTAACACTTCAAGATTTTGCTCTCTTTACTAAAAAAGAAAAGCTCCAACAATAAACAAAAAAAACCTAGAAATGTTTTGCAAACCATGGCTATTTTGAATAATCAAGTCTAAGGAATCTGGGGTTTTTTTTCCTCTTGCTCTTTCCCAACTGAACATTTCCCAACTGAACATCTTTTATAATAAGAATTTAGTTTAAACAGAATGCAGGACTCTTAAGGACAAAGCTAGGCTACAGAAGTTCACAGCTTTACTTTAATATTTCATTGTCCTGAACATCCCTACATCTAACCATTGACTCTAGCAGAAAATAAGAATGTAACTGCGATTACCTGTACCTACAAAATCAAAGCAAGTGTTTATACGATTTATAATTATTTATAGACAAAATTAACAGTCCAGCTTCCATTGCAATCACTCCTCGTTTCAACTAAACAGCTTTCACACAGCCATACCTGACTCGAACTAGTCAATTACCAGTGTGGAAAGAGCAGGAAATGAATGGTTCAGGGTTTTAAGCATCAATAATTTAAATAGAAGTCATAAAGAGTCATCCTTCTTCCTGCAGTGTAAAGGAAGGGAATTCTAAGTGTAGATAAAGGCATAATCGTGGCCAGCAAATTAATTTTCAATGAAGATGAAGAGGGGGGCCTGCCTTCTTTTACAGTTGTAGAATTTTCTACAATTCAGATCTAAATTCATCTCAACACGCTGTCCCTGTAGTAAAGGGAAGCTGTGAAAGACGTTACTTAAGGAGTAACTGCTTCAGGTCTGAAGAGACATTCATAATAACTTATGAATAAGATCGAGAGCTCAGCAGTTCAAGAACCTCGCAAAAAGAAAAAATTGATCTAAAAGAAACAGTGGAGAATTCTTTTGAAAGACCAACCAGTTAAAAATGGCACTTCTGTTCTGGAGAACCCACATTGCATTTCCACTCTTTGTAGCAGTTTTGGGTTTGGTTTTTTTTGCTGTTGGATGGGGAAAGCCTCAAATAAAACAAATAGGCAGTTTTCTGGGGTGTCATAGCAGCACTAACCTTTGATAGACTCAATTTCCTCTTTCAAATTCTCATTCCCATCCAGGCACCATCCTCTTTTCTAGTCTTCCCTCTCTCCTAAGGATCTAGGATCCTTTTAATAGCATTTTTCCTCCTGCTCTGTCCTTGAGGACGGTGATCTGATAAAGGAACCACACTAAAGTGAAGCACAAAGCAGAGAAAGATGTCAAGACTTGAGAGTCAAGGGATTTAATTTGGAATGTGACACTTCCCAGCCATGTGACCACTAAATTACCTCCACTACCAAAAGGGAATCATAATACTTGTACTGATTACTTCAGAGGACTGCTTGAGGAAAATACATTATGAATCTTAAAGTGCTATTTCTATAAATATAGGAGCTATTTTTATTCTGAGAGCTGCTGTGGCTAGCACAGAGACCCTGGACTTGGGTTTGAAGCAGGGATGAGATTTACCAGTTGTGTGACCTTGAGCAAATCATTTCACTTTGCTCAGCCTCAATTTTTTCATCTGTAAAAGAGCTAAATAATACATTTTCTCAAATCTCTTCATTTTATAGTTTCCAAAATGGAAACTAAGGACTGTGGAAGTTAAGTGACCCACTGAAGGTCACACAAGTAAATAATACAACAAAATCATTGTGTGGGGAAAGAACCTTGCAAATCTTAAAGGACTATAGAAATGTGGGTTATTATTCCTTTCTTAAGGACTTATCATTTAAAAAAGGAGTTTGAAAAGAGAAACATTTAACTGAAAGTAGGGAAAGGCTATAACAGTGAAATTTCAGACATTATGACAGTGGAGAAAGGATTTTTAATCAAGGGTACCTTCCTAGAGTACCACAATAACACGTAAGCAACTGTCTATGAGGTGTGACCTCTTCTCGCAGGCCTCAAATCCTTAGCCAGGCCTTTACTGAGAAATTGAGATTAGCTTACCAGAAGCTAAATGAGTTGAATTTCATCTATTATACAGGCTTCATCCACTTCTGAGGAAGCAAAACCCTAAACAGCTAAAGCAGACTGGGATTCCTTCTTATTACTACCAGCTGACATTTCTCTTTCTGAAACCTAAAATTAGATCAGGCACTGTTTCTGTTATTTTTATCTTATTTTTTAGATTTTACTGAAATATCGCTTCAGCAATAGCAAAGACAAACCAAAGGAATGGATTTGTTAGCTCAAAATAGTTCATTTATGATTGCACCCTGAGACGGAGACCAAAGGAAACCACCGGAAGCAAGATTCATTTCTGTTATTGATCTCACAGGGACACTCGCTACCTCCTCACACAGCCATCCAAGCTCCTTGTTGTCAGAGATACACACTTACACAAATCAGATAATAATCTAATTATTGAAGTTCCAATAATCTAATTATTAGAAGTTTAGGCTGCAGCTAGCCACCTCCAGCTGGAGAATACATGAATTCAGATTACAGATTGGAGGGTACTTTTTCCCCTCTTTTTCAAGTTTGCTTTGTTTTGTCAGAACACAGCTAATAAAGAAATGTATTTTATATAATTTCATGTTTGTAATGAGTGTATTTCTTGCCTTCCCAATGGTGGGAGAAGGGTGGAGGGAGAACCTGGAACTGAAAATTAAATTAAGTAAAATGGACAAAATAAAAACTTCTAAGTACATGGTTTCTTTCCTTCCTCTATTCTTATGATCTCTCTTCCATCACATGTTGTCTATCTGGCAAGAAAACTGAACATGACCACAAATAGTATAACTGTCCACTAAGTGTAAAATAACTTCACAGTGCAGATTACAGTTTGCTCTTTAAATAAACATGTTTAATATAAGAAATTTTGTTTTAAAGATACACTAGGCAACGAGGGAGTCTCTGAACCTAATCCTGCTTTTATATTGACCACTGGTTCAGACCAGTCATTCACCTCAGCTGACTATTTCTTGTTTGTAGTCCTTCCGTAGAAGAAGTCATTAAGAAAAGGCCTAATGTTAGCACCCTGCTAGTTCAGGTTGACTGTTCAGAAGAAATGAGGCACTCAGAAATGACTGAACAGTCAACAAAAGGTTTACTTTGCCCTAACCCACCAAGGATTTCCAACAAGTATATAGTGGCCCTTAGCTTCTCTAGACATTCCTTTACCTCCTTGACTCCAGATGAAAACACATCTGGTCAGCAGGTATGGTGACTTGCATAGTCTTCAGAAAGCAGACCTAAATACATGTAAGTATGACTTTTTATTGCCTTAAGTGACTAGGTATCCACATCAAGGATGGCAAGAGTTATTCAAATCCCAGGGAAAGCTAATTCCTATTGCAGAGAAAAGGGGTAACCCTGATCATATCCAAGGAGCCTCCTCAACAGTGATTGGTAGTTCTAAACTGGGAGTCTCTAATCTAGTTTTGAATGGTGTCTCAGGTTTCCATTCAGTTCAAGATGTTTCATAAAGTTAAGTCACTCAGCACTTCTGGAAAGAAAGGAGAAAGGTGGAGGAAATATTGTTATAAAATCAAACAAATAACCATAAGGTGTCATCCCCTTGAAAAAAATCAATTCTGAGAATTATTCGTTTAAGACTGAAAATCTAATAAAACCTCAACCTTCCTTACTGTGAATCCTCCAAAAGTCCAGGCAAAAGCTTCACTGTTTTTCTCTTCTTCCTACTGAAGGATGTTTTACTTCCTAAGAATAGTAACTGGTCCTGTGATATCACTGGTATAGGGATTTCTTGGATATAGAAACTGCTAATGCAGGCCCATGTCCTCTTTGCTACTTATAATCTTAGAGAGTTTCCTAGAGCAAGTGACAACTTGCTCAGAGACACATAGTGAGGACATGTCAAAGGCAGGACTTGAATCAAGATCTTCTTCGTTGCACCCTGGGTGTTTTTCTTCTATACTTTTGTCTACCTAGCACACGTTTTGCCTTTGATAGTTCAGGATGTCTAGAACACTTTCTGTTCTTGGCCTGGGAATAAGAAATTCATGAATTTAGAGCTGGAAGAGATCTTAGAAGCAATCTAGATCCAACACACATATTTTACAAATGAAGTTGAGACTCAGAGAAATAAAGTGACTTACCCAAAGTCACATAGGTAGTCTGCGGCTGTAGCAGATCTACCTTGCCTCCCCTAGAGTAGCCCTAAAAAATTCTTTTAAACACTTTGATTTAATTGCTTTCTCAGTAAAAGTTATCAAAACCTACTTCATGATGAAGCCCTTGAACACCTCAGAAAAATAACTTGAATAAAAGTGGTATACGTCTCTATTTCATTAAATTGATGGATAAAGATTCATGTACATCCACCACCTTGCAAAGTCCCTTGCAAGTAGTAGGAGGTTGCAAAATCTTTCATAAATTTGAAGAGTATTACATTTGTTTTTCATAATAATCATGCAAGATAGTAGTACAGGGCATCATTAACCCTTTTCTTGCAGATAAGCAAATGCAAGCTTATAGAGGTGACATGACTTTGTCAAGATCTCACAATTAATTAATTAATGGTGGAGCCAGAACTTTAACCCAGATTTTCTGACTTTATGGTGAGCATTCTATCTACTGTACCATGTTATCTTTCATTATCATAAACCTAGAATTTAAAAAAATATATTATTAACAACCCCATGCAGTAGATAGCAACGTATTGTCCATGAAGACCTTGCAGAAAGCTAATTCTACATAAAAATTCATTTTTACAAGAGAACTAATCAAACAGAAATTTGCATGTCCCATATTTCAGCTGTTTTAGCCACAAAGTTACTTACTGAGAAGCTAAACGTTGTTTTCTCATTTATTTTGAATTATTTCAACATGTAGCCTAAAAATAATTTTTCATGTTATCTAAATTTCCAAGAAGAAAAAATCTTTGGTGTGATGGTTCTGAACTAAGGATTTCAACCTTGCCACCTGTATTTTGCACAGTTTACTTAATCTCTTAGGGTTTTCCTCATTTGAAAAATGAGAGGAAGAACAGGAGGATCCTTTAAGATCTCCTCTAGTTGTCTAATATTTCATGTTCCTATTCTTTAAGGAAATGAGAAGTTGGGGAGGAAGAACCCAATACAATATGGATATTTCCATTTTCAAAGAACTGTTTAGGTTACCAGGCTCTTGCAGGAATTATAACCATTGTCCAAGACTGCAGTCCTATTTAGTTCCATAGCATCAGCACTCAGAGTACTTAGTTCAAAAGTAATTGCTGTATAACTGGCACTGTGATGGAGAGAACAGAAATAACTAGATTCATTTTGTGATTAAATGGCAATTAGCAGATATGTACTCTGCCACAACATGGCACTTACCATCTCATTAAAGCATCAACACCCTTGCAAGCTAGCAACACCAACCTTCTGGGCATATGCACATAAAGCCAGAATGTTTCTAGAATTCCAAAGAGGATTTATTAAAAATCTGGCTTTAAGTTGTGTCTACTTCTGTCAAAATCTATTCCAAAATGGAAATTAATGGAAACACTACTCAAGAAAGTATTGCTATATAAATTGTGAGTGAGGGTAATGTTTCCCTTAAATATTACAAGAGTATGTACAATATATCTGGCAAATATTCACAAATTCTTATGTCATTGGGTAGCTTTGGTTTTTCTCACAAATATTCAGTTCCTCACAGATAACAAAAACCTTTTCCTCAAATTTAGTATGGTATCCTAAGGATGAGATAGGATTTGCTTATCTTTGGAGCCAAGCAGTAAATAAAAACTGTCTACCTGAGTCAGGGTTAAATTTAGAGGATAACAATAGGAAAGGAAATATAAAGAAACACTGCCAATTACTCTAGCAAAAACAGAACCCTAAGGGATCTAGGGAATTCAAAATGGGGCATCTCTTTTTCTGACTGTTCCAACTGTGCTCTGTACTCTGGTTACTCCACACTCAAATCAAGAGCAGGAGGTGTGGCTCAGTACGGAGGTTGGAGTTGGTAAGGCTCTGTGGTGCCTTGCTTACTATTTATCTGGACTAAACAAAAAACTCCTCCCAGTGGAAGAGAGGTCAGTAACAAGTGGTCCCCTGAAACAAAGGATTCTGGGAGGGGACACATGACTGCTGGCACCATGGCTCAGGGTAGAAAGGATTATCCCTCTGCCATTATGCATAGCTGCCCTCATTTTCCAGAAATGTGTCAGGAGGCATCTGGCTTTTTATGGAAACTAAAGATAGAAGACAATATGGAATTCTTGGTTTTATGTCTATGGAAGCATGTATTTCACCTGGACCAGGTTGGTGGGTAAGGTCTGACTCCTGTCATTTTTGCATCTTAGTGGAGAGTTTTAGTTATGTGCACCCTTGCCTGAGACTAATTTTCACCTGCCATTAACTCATGACTTCTGCCTTCAGGTGCTTTAATAATGGGGGTGTAGGTTGTGTTCAGGGAAAACTGCTATCTCTGGTGTGAGGGCTTACTGAGCCCTTCTCAGGGCTGCTCTCCACTTTTAATGTCCACCTGATTCACCCAACTCTCCCCTGAGACTCCAACAAGCTGTAGTAAGCTCAGTGGCCACAACCCAGTAAAACATTTAGGCAGACAGGCTAAACCAAGAGTAACCAAATGATCTTAAACCCTTCAGTGAGTTGGGGGGTGTCTACACCAAGCATGTGACGATTTCCCCTGACGGATGAGAACAATTTGTTCCAATAGCCATGAAGGCAGCTGAAGTAGGCGCTGTGGAGTGTTGAGAGTTTGGTTAGGCACAGAAGATACCAAGGTCATCCACTGCATCCTGAACCTTCACCAGTTGTCTTAAATTTTGTCTTGTCACTAGACTCCCCATGACTCTGGAAGAGAGAGACAGGCTAACGACTTCTTGCAACTTTGCCTCCCTTAAATCTAATTTATGCGCAAGTGAAAAGACATCACCCAAACTGTTTTACTATTTCTACCCATCTCAAAATCCTGTAGAAACAGGCAAGTGATGAAGCAACAGGCACAGATACACTGGGAGCTGTAATTACAACTCTGCTCAAAGGCCATAAGGCTATGAGGTCTATTTTTCACTCCACTGAAATAGCAATAAGATTTAGCAGGCACATGGGGGTCTAAGCAGCCTTTTGTTAAAGGACTGTACTTCTCATCTCCTGAAAAGAGGAAGGGACTAGAAAAGGTGCCCTAAAAGTTGTTTGCTTTACTCAACTCTGGTCTGCTTACCTCAGCAAGCAGGGAACTCATCCTGAAATTGAAACACACAAAAAAAGTATAAAAACTTTTGTAAAGATGATTCCACTCACCCTCAGTATATGGAATGTGCACATGCTTATGAACAGCATGAAATCCAGGAAGCCTTAAACATTAACAGCTCTTATTGAAAGAGACCTCCACAGGTATCATATCCAAATATCAGCTCTGAGTGATAGAAGGGTGGCAAATGAAGGCCAGCTTAGCAAAATCAGAGAGGGATATGTTTTTCTGGAGTGGCCATAGTTAACGGGGAGCACTGTGAAGCTGGCATAGGTTTTGCCATCAAAATTAATCTAGTCAACAAGCTTGGATGCCTCCCAAAAGGAGTAAATGATGTGCTCATAACAATGTGACTGCCACTTGCAGGAAAGTGCCATGCCACCATCATCAGTGCATATGCACCTGCCATGACAAAGCCTGATGAGTTTAAAGAAAAGCCTAAGGTTTTGAGCTTTAGTTCCAATTAGTGCACTAACTCATTGGATAACTTCAGATCAATCACTTTACCTTTCTGAGTCTCAGATTTTTCAACTATCAGATGGATTTAGATTAGATAATCTATAAGATTTCTTACTATTCTAAAATTATTTATACTTATAGTGAAATAAAAGTGTCAGGCCATTTAATCTTAGGATATGATCTGATATACAAAATGACACCTTTTTCTCATACATCTAGACAAATAATTTAGATGCCATTGTGTTTTTGGCTGTCTTTATCTAGGTTTTTTTTTGTAAGAAAGGAAATTTATTGACATGGTACAATAAGAACAGATGGCAGAAAGAATAATTCCCTTAAATTCTAGGACGCACAATTCCCCAAATACATGCACACACACACACACACACACACACACACGAGGTCCATAGGGAGAGTGTTCACAAATTTAAAGTCCAACAATATGTAGAGAACACATGTAGCAAAAATTTTGCTCACAACTCCATGTGACTAGATCTTTGTTCCCCAGAAGAGTCCTTGTGAATTCCTTATAGGCATAACATTTTGTTGGGCTTGACAGTATCCTTAGAGAGCACTGCCTGAACCTATCTTTCCTATATGTGGCTAGATTGTTCTTGAAGAATCTTTCATCAAAGGTTAAATGCAATGCTGCTATTAATCCAGTAACTTTGATGACTTGGTCAATGAGAAGAGGAGTGCAGTGCTCTCAATACAAATATAACCATATGCCCCCTCAAGGTGCTCCTTGAGACTGAAAGCTGCTGAAACTTGATTGCTTCTCTGCTGGAGTTTGTCCTTCAAACAAACTTGGGATATAGGGGTTATTATCCCCACCTGACTGATGAGGAAACTGAAACTAATTGAAGTATGTGTGTTTTGTAGAAATTTTTACTGCAAAGAACTTTAGATGTCATCTCTTCAAACACTTTCATTTTGCAAATGAGGAAACTGAGGCAAAAAGGTTAAGTAAATTATTTCGGCAGAAAGTAAGTAGCAAAGATGCAATGTGGACCTCAAATCTCTGATTCCAACACCATTGCTCCCACCATACATACATTAATGCATCTCCATGGACTTTTTAAGTGTTATCTCTTGTCTTCTACAACTTGATTCATTCATAAGGTTCTATTTCTGTTATCTAAGAAATAGCATAGTGTAGTGGAGCCAGAAGATCTAGAATCAGAATTCTTCTACTTGCTAACTTCAAGACTGTAACCAAGTCACTGAACTTCTCAGAACTTAGCTTTCTTCCACGTCTATAAAATGGGAATGTTCTGATTTTCTGCAAACTGAATTTGAACCATGATCTTGCTACTACAACCTTGGGAAAGTCAGAACCTTTATCTGGTCTCCCTCTTCATCTGGAAAATGACAGGGGTGGATACTACATGATCTCTAAAGGATATAATGAGTACTTTCAACAATTTTGTAACTAAATTAAATATCTAATTTGGTTTTATTATGGCATTAATTTTATTATGGTGTTAACAGGAAAATTTAAATTTCTGCTCAGGAAAAACTAGAGCTATCTAAATGGGTTACCTAATTGGAGATCTTTAAGGAGAAGCCGAATAACAATTCATTGGGGATATTATAAAGGAGATTCCTTTTAGTCATGGGTTAGACTTTTAATACCTACATCATTGGGGATGGGTAGGGTTGGGATATAAAACTGATTTGTAAACTCTGAAGTGCTATATGAATAAGTATTACCATTATAATCTTATCTACTCTTTGCAAAATACCAGAAATGGAAACACTACTTTCAATGAAATAAAGGATCACAGTAACCAAAGATTAATCTCTGACTGAGAATAAGGAAAACAACATGCCCTGCAAGCTTGCCTTCTTCTAAGAGAGCTATGTTGGAAAACGAGATCTATACTACAATTGATTTTTTTAAGTGGCAGAATTTACTGGTGAGATGGATGAGGTAGGGTTTCAAGTTGCTGACACCAAAAGAAAACCCCCCCAAAAAAAACAACCAAACACCACTTCAGTATGTGATAAATAACAAAGTCCTAGCTAATGGGCTTGTTAAATAGGAGAAGCAATTTTGTATCGGTGAGTTTGTGTTTCTCTGAGAAGTCAGAGAGAAGATCTCACACTTCGGAACTGTTGGAGCTGAAGTTCCCAAAGCTGAGCAAAGTAGCATAGCAGAGGTAGGAAGGCTGGGTATTCCCTGTGATTACTTTGGTGCTTTTAACATGGCAAAGCAAAATTCAACAGCAAAACAACAAACAGAAAATTTAACAACAGCCAATAGAATTTCCAATTGATTTTAAACATTTTTTTGCCATTCAGAAGAAAACACTGTATTTTTTTCCACTTTAATACCAAATAAAGAGAAAGCTTCTAGGATATAAAATACGTATGACCACTACTCAATCTTACCATCCAGCCAAGATTGGACAATATGGGGGAAAGCACACACTTCATAAAATGCAGAAAGGCAACTCTAAACACAACCAATTTACAATTACAAGAGGATAGAAAGGAGATCAAAAATACTAAGAGAATCTGGGCAAATAAGGAATGATGGATCGAATGAGATGATATTCATCAACTACTTTGTAACTAACTATACGGTACTAAATAACTGTAACCATGAGGAGAAAAACTCACCAGTTGTGGGACCATTCAATCATTCAGGACCTGAGAGCCCACCAGCATCATCTTATGGTCTCAGCATTCAACTTAAAAGTTTGAGGGTCATACATTGAGAGTCATATATTTATTTATATTTGTGACCAATTTATTCTCTATTTGAGAAACCATTAAAGACTGGTATTTATAACCATTATTTTTCTCTATTACAGGCTGTTCTGTAAGAAACTTAACCTTTCCTTATCACCCTTTTTCTTTTTTTCTTTTCTTTTTTAACTTTTTTCATTGAATGAATCCTTTCCTACTTCCCCTCTTCCTCCCATTAGAAAAAGAAAAACAAAACCTCTGCAGCAAATATACACAGCATAAAAAGTATTTTCTCCCACTAGTCCTTTCCAAAATTTGTATCTCATTCTGCTCATTTAGTTCATCATCTCTTTGTCAGGAGACATTCCAAAATGTCAGGGCAGCCTACTAAACTATCACTCTCCAGAATCATGGTTGATCACCAAATTGATCAGAGTTGTCTTTTGTAATTGACCATTTTTACAATGCTGTTTTTATAGCACAGATTATTCTGAAACACTTCAAAGTAAGGTTTAAGCAATGCCCTCTTCACCTCCCTATTCCTCATTTGTATAGAATTCTTCATGTGCCTTCCTCATTATGTAGAACAAATTCTCCTTCTCCATTTTCCTTTTTCTTCCCTAGTATATCTTCCCTCCTTTAATTTCTTCTTTTAGGATCATTAAAACATAATGAAAACTCACTCCCAAGAGCTCTACATTACTTGGGTCCCCCTACACCACAAGGTAAAATTATAATTCTCAGGATTTGCTTGTATAATCCCTCTCCATGAGAATACAAACACTTCATTCTTTAAAGGTCTGTTCTGTTTTCTCATTTGTATTTACATTTATATGTTCCTCATTATTCCCATTATTTTCAAACTCTTAATTGGTCTTTTCATAAGGAATATCAATAATAGTCAATGGACAATAAACATTTATTAAGCACACATTATGGGCCAGGCAATGTGCTATGTTTGGTGGCTCAATGAAAGACGTATTTGATTGGGAGACATCTAAGGCAGACAGATTCACCATCAGGCTATAGCAAAATTCTAGCCATGAAGTGATGAGGACCTACACCAGAATGATGGCAGGGCCAGAGGAGAAAAGGAGGGGCATATGATGAAAGATGTCTCAAAAGTAAAATCAATAGGCTTTGGCAGCAGATTGGATACATGTGGTAAGAGAGAATGAGGAGTTGAGGATGACATGTGGGTTGTGAGCATGATGACCTGGGATGATAGTATTTCCCTCTACAGTAATAGGAAAGGTAGGAATTTTTAGGGGGAAAGGTAATGAGTTTATTTTTAGATGTGTTGAGTTTAAAATATCTCCTGGATATAATTTGAGATGTCTGAAAGGCAGTTGGAGATGTGAGATTGAGGTCAACAGAGAGGCCAGGAAAAGTTGGGTAAATCTGAGATTCTCCACATTAAATCCATGGCAGCTGATGAGATCACCAAATGAAGTAATATAGTGTGAAAAGAGAAACAGGCCTAGGATGGACTCTTATGGGACACCTACATTTAAAATTCTTGATCTGATCCAGCAAAGAAGACAGAAAGGAGAGGTCAGATAGGTAGGAGGAAAACTAGGAGAATGCGGTATCCCAAAAACCTACAGAAAAAAAGGATATCAAGAAGGAGACAGTGATCAACAGTGTCAAAGGACACAGAGAGGTCAACATCATTGAGTACTGAGAAAAGGCCACTGGATCTGAATGAGGATCCATCAAGGGAAACAGAGGAGAAGGATAGCTAAGAGCAAAACAGGTGTCATGAAAAGATCATCGAGGAGAAGGAGATGGTCAAGTGTCAAATGCTGTAGAGAGCCTAAAGAGAATGAGGATTAAGAAAGGGCCGCTGAATTTGAAAATGAGAGGTCACTTTCATTAAAGGTACATTTGCTTTTCTTCCTCCATTATACACAGTTTTTGGAGTAGATTATCCTTAGTTATGACCATATATATTTTGCCATTTGGAATATTTTATCTCATTCACTCTACTATTTTAGACTGATAGCTGCTAAGTCTTGTGGGATCTTGACTATGATTATTCAATACTTAAATTCTTTCTTTTAGAAGTTTCTTAGTACTTTTTCTATTCTCTTTGATCTGGAAGTTCTAGTGTTTGGTTGTAACATCCTTAGAATTTTTCATTTTGTAGTTTCTTCTGAGGGACGATTTTTTTTTTCTTTTTTCACCTTTAGGGATGTTTTAAGAGCATAGACTAAGCACCCAGAGCTCTAATCTAAGCCAGCTTCCCGGTGACACCCAGAGCTGATCATAAATACAACCCAGGCCATCAGAGAGTTAATAATTTGGCAGAAGAAAGGAGCAAAATTTTACCCAAGTGGTATACTCTTTGAAAACTAAGATGAGTTAAATAGAAGTTAACTCTATGAGACATGAACTATGAAACCAGTGAAAAGATTTAAACATGAGAGAAAATGTAATATATCTCATTTCAAAAACAAGAAATTTGGATAACAGATCAAGACTATCAAGGCTCTAAAAGAGCCCAGGCAAACTCCTGCTCTGTTTATTATTTTCTACAGGGTAGATTTTAAACTTTGGCCTGGAAAAATGATCTGCTATAGTTTTTCTCTTGATTTCCTAATCACTTCTCTGTCCAATATTCTTCTTAGATCATTGTTTGAGAAGTTGTGGGGGTAGCAGGGATAGACTGCTTCCTCTTTTATGACATCTTGAGTTGTCCTCTTCCTCCCCTTTCATCCCAATACCCAAAGCCATAGTCAAATAAAGTACTGATATTTTAAAATAAAAATTCTTCAACCAGAAGAAGTGGTGATGGAGGCTACAGCTCATCAATTCTGGGAAGGGGAGGAAAAATTTTGTAGTGATAGCCAGACCCCACTGGTCTGCTACTCAGGTCAGTGATGACATCAGTCCAGTCATCCCAGTCAAAATGACCAGAAGGTCAAGAGTAGGGTCATTGGTTATTATTCAGTGGTTACGGAGTGTTCATCTCTAAACTGAAGCCTAGAAATCTATGCCAGACCAGTTACCTTCTAGTGCTCCACAGAGATGAAGTGGATGAAGAGGAAAAAGAGAAGGGATATGATAAGGGGGCTGTAATAAATTATTTATACAGTCTTACTTTTACTCCCAATTGCTTAATACTTGGGCATGATAGTACAGAGTTCAAATGCTGCCTTTGCTCTTACAACCTCCATGACTTTGGACAAATAGCTTTGGCTGGGCCTGTTTCTTATCTGTGAAATGAAAAGGTTGGACTGGATGGAGTATAAAGTCCTTATCAGTTCTAAATCTACAATCTCATGAGGCAAGAAGGGACTTCCACCCAGGATGGTTCGCTGAAATGTGCTTTTCCCTATTTGCACAACTTAATCAAGACAATTAACTCTATTGCTAGACTTTTATATGCAGTAATTGTGAGATGTTATCAACCAAACAGCTGTCTTGTCAAGAATGTTGTGCTTAGAATCTGAAGACCTGCATTGAGGCAATGTGTATGATTACTGGCCTTGAGAGGGGAGGCAAATCTCTGAAGCCCCCTGAGCCTTAATTTTCTTATCTGTTGAATGGAGATAATAATTTTCACACTATCTGCCTCCTAGAGTTGTTGTGTGGAAAATATTTTGTTAGAAGCTCACATAAATATGAGCTATTATTTCTACTGTATTAACCATTAATTATAAACACTGTTTTCCTCTTCTATTTTGAAACAACCATTTTAATGGCTCTTATTACTAATGCATGTTTTACCTTTTTTCTGATTTTTTTTGATAGGGCAGGAGAGGATAGGGAGGGAAAAAAAGAGAGTGCTTTAGTCTTTCTACCTTAAAAAAAAAAAACCTGTTCAAATTTTACATTCATTTTCCCTTACATAGATAATTTGGGTATTGAGGTGAACCTCTAGGGCATTTGGATTGATTAAACCAATAACAGGAATTGCTAATGTGGTTTCTATTGAATATGATAGATTCACTAGGTAAAACCATTTGCTAAATCAAGAGTACTCTATTTTTATTATATTTATCTTTGTCCCTTGGATTCTAAGTCGACAATGCTGACAGCACTGTTTTGAGCACCCAAGCAACATCCAAAAAGAGATTAACACCCCCTCACACATAGTTGCCTGTTTCACGGGAGCCTATTGGTATTTGTCGTTCAGAACATTCCTCTCTTAGCCAGAAACAATAAGAAATTCTAATTCTGACTGCTGCATAACTGAACAGCCCACAGTGCAGCTCCCAAATGTAAAGACACCGCAACATCAGAGGGAGCCAGAGACAAGTCTTGAGTGAAAAGCCTTAGCAAGTTTCCTCGCTGTCTTCTTGACTTAGATGAAGCAGGCTGTTATGAGTAAATAGAGGACTTTGCCCTTCCAATCCACACAGTGGATGTCGGGCTACACAGCAAGCCCAGGAATTGACATCTGCTAGAACATAAGCACTCCAACTGTCCAGGAACAGAACATTCTAGATGTTGACAACAAGGATATTATAATTTCAGCAATTCAAGAATCATTTACTTAGAGGTTTTCCTTTATACTGCATGTAAAAGTCTAGCAATAGAGGGGCATAACAACAAAAATTGACATTTATGTGATGATTTAAGGCCTGCAGAGTGCTTCCCATAACTCTGTGAAGAAAATGATTAGATAGCTAGATGGGCAGATAGAGAGGTAAAGAGATACAGAAACAGAGGAGAGCGAAGAAAGAGGGGAGGAGATCGAAAGAGAGAATGCAGAGAGAGAAAGAAGAGAGGGGAGGAAAAAGGAGAGGGAGAGAAGAGGAGGGAAAGTAGAGACAAAGAGAGAAGACGAGAGACAAGGAGGGTTGAGGAGTGGGAAGGGAAGGGAAAGGAAGGGAAGGGAAGGGAAGGGAAGGGAAGGGAAGGGAAGGGAAGGGAAGGGAAGGGAAGGGAGAAAAGAGGAGAAGAAACAGGAAAAGAGAAGAGAGAGGGGAAAGAGAAAAGGAGAGAGAAGGGGAAAGGGAGAGACAGAGACAGAAAGACAGAGACATATGTTTAACAATTCTTCAGAAAAGCCAATTCTCAATGTTCATTACAAATGACTTCTCTGCAACTTTTGACTCAGTTTTTCCCTTGGATGCTGCTTCCTCCGTTCTCTTTTTTGGTACTACTCTGTTCAGGTCTCCTACCTCATTGACTGAATTCATCATTGTCTTTTGCTAGATCTCAATTCATATCTTACCTCATCCCTGTGAGTTTCCCTCAAGGTTCTTTTCTGTTCCCTCTCCTTTTCTCTTTCTACACTCTCTCCTTAGGAAAGTGCTTCAATCCAACAATTTCAATCATCTCTATGGAGATGACTCTCTAATCTACTTGCCTCACACATATGTCTCTCCTAGACTTCAGGCTCACATCAACAGCTTTCTTATAAACACTTCCACATTTATATTCACTCTGTCAACAAGCCCTCCACAATTTGGCTCTGACTTGCCTTTTGTGTCTTATTACATTTAATTTCCTTCTTGTATTTTACAGTTCGTCACACTCTACCTCCTACCTATTCCTCACATTTATTTTGTTTATACTTACACAAATACACATGCTATTTGCTTCCAATAGAAAATAACTTGTCAAGACTGCCTGCAACATTCAACCCAGATGCCTGGATTGAAAGTTACTAATAAAATACCACACCTTACGCTTGTGATAAAGTGAAATTGGTCAATCCTGACAAGCATGCATCAGAACCTTGTTATTGACTGACAGAGACAGTATTGACTAAGCTGCCATCCTTATCAGAATCATCTCATCCCAAATGTTCGTCTAATGGACTTCTTGTGCCTGACCTGTGGTAGAGACTTCCAAATTCATATAGGACTGTCAGCCACAGCCAAGCACACTCCGACTGACAATGACCAAGACCAATGAGGACAAAGACCGACTCCAACATCGTGACGTCATGGGTCCTTTTCTAAAACGAAGGATGAAAAACCATTCTAGCAGTGAGTATAGTAGGTAACTAATAAATAGCAGCGGGTAGGCAGTACTAAATAAATGCTTGCTCCTTCTGATCTTTAGCATTCTTGATATTATTTTTACAAAATTACTCTTCTCTCATTCAATCTCTGTTACTTGACCTCCCTTGCATCTTCAGGATATTTCTTTTCAAAATCTAATTGGATGGGGTGGGTGGCAATTCATGCTGGTTGATTTTTATTGTCTTTGAAGGACAGAGAGCACCCATTCTCATGACATCTGAAAGTTATGCTCTTGAAAAGAAGTTTTGCTTGTCTGTTTTAGAGAAAATAAACTTTCCTGGATGCTCTTTATGGCAATGAAAACCTGGCAACAAAAGTTCTTGTTCATGGTTTGTGGAATGGTTGAACAAATGGTGGTGCATGGATATAATGGGGTACTGCCATGCCAGGAGAAAGGATAAATATGAGAACCCAAAGAAACTTGGGAAAATATGTAGGAAATGATGTGCGGTGAAATAAGTAGAACCAAGAAAACTATACACACAATAACCACAACAACATAAAGAAAAACAACACTAAACATTAGCATTCAGATCATTGCTATTTCTAATCTGAATTCCAGAGATATGATGACGAAGCGTATAAACATATTCATTTTTTCACAGCAGAGAAGCTATAGACTCAAGATGCCAAATGAGGTGAATGCCCTCAGACCTGATCAAGATAGCAGTTCGATTTGGTAAAATATACTTTTTTGCTATTACTATTTTAAGTGAGAATTTGAGGTTGAAGTAGAATATCGGTAAATAACAATTACACTTTTTTAAAGTATCCAAAAAACATTAAAAAGGAACAATAAGAAAATTACCTTAATGCCTGCTGATAAGAATATGAAATAATCCAAGGTCACCCATAAAAGAAGAAAAGAGACTTTATCTGTCAAAATGGTAAATGCCTAAACTGTGGGTCACATTTTTCTTCAAACCTAAAATCTAATAAAAATTCTCTCAGTTACAAAATGGTGTCTAAGGGTCAGATAATTTTGCTTGTTTTCCCCAGGGAAGAACTAATTTTAAGTAAACTTATTAGAGATTACTAATTACATACATCCATTTCTTCTTTGTCATCTTTTCTGATAGCATAAAACTTTTCTCTAACAATAACTATTCCTAAAAGCTTGCAAGTTCTTATTTTAAAAGAAACTGGATCCATCTTAATATTTCCTGCCACAAGCATCTAAGGCCAATTTCTTCTAAAGGAATTAAAAATGCAAATCTAATATCATAATTGTGTAATACGATAAGGATGGCAGCTTAATCAATACTATCTCTGTCAGTCAATAACAAGGCTATGATGCATGTTTGTCATGACTGACCAATCTCACTTTATCACAAGCATAAGATATGACATTTTATTAGTAACTTTCAATCAATCAAATCTAATTTTTGCATTATAGAGATTCATACTGTCATCTTAGAGCCTGGTAATATTAGGATGGCTCTGGGAGCCAGACATCTGATATTCAGAACCTTGACTTTTCCAAGGATGTATGGAGTAGGGGTGAGGGGAAAGCACTGGATTTGGAGCCAGAAGACCTGGATATGAAGTTCACCTTGGTTCCTTCTGGGTGTGTGATGTTGAAAAAAGCTACATCTCTCTGGGGCTCAGCTTTGTCATCTGTAAAATGAAGGGATTGCATTAGGTGAGCTCAAATGTCCCAGCTAGCTTTAATGAATTAAGATTCAGAGAGCCAATTTACAGCGACTCATATGGAACTCTTTATCTTCTAGCTACAAGCAGTGAGGTTGAACAGCATGACATCTCTACTGACTAGAGAGATGTAAAGTTTAAAAGAACTGAAAATGAAATGTCTATCAGTGAAGCTGTATGGGCAGCTAGGTGGTACAACGGATAGAGCATCAGTGCAGGAATCAGGAGGACCTGAGTTCAAATCTCACCTCAGACACTTGACATTTACTAGTTGTGTGACCTTGGGCAAGTCACTTAACCTCAATTACCTCATCCTATATCATCTTTAGTCATCTTGATGAATATCTGGTCACTGGATTCAGATGGCTCTGGAGAAGTGAGGCTGGTGACCTGCACAGCCCTCCCTCACTCAAAACAACACAAGTGCAAGTCATGTCATTATTTCCCTGATGGCATGGTCATCTTCGGCAACGAAGGACAAACATACACAGTGCAGCTATGATGTGATACAAATCAAAAGAGCACTGAACTGGGACTCAGGAGACCTTGTTTCAAATCCTGGTCTCTCTCTTTTACTATGTCCTTGACATAGTCCTCAATTTCCTCAAATGTTAATAGGGATAATACCTGCACAATATACCTCACAGGGTTTTGTGAAGAAATTCAGCAAATGAATAAACATTTACTAGATGCCTGTAATTAGTCACGGTGCTGAGCACTTAGTGGGTAAAGAAATTCAAAACATAGTGCTTTGTAAACCTTAAAAAGCTCTATAATCATAAAATACTTTATCTCTGCCTCGATTCTCTTATCTATAAAATTACTAAACATCTTATTTTAGCATAGCGCCTTACAGTATACAGTGTACTTTTCTTTCCATTTTAGCATGTGACTCCAGCAACCATGCAAGATTTACTGAGAAGGGATATTCTGTGTTGGAGACAAAAGAAGATCCACAAAGGAATAGTAAAATTATTCAGACAGAGAGAAAGTTAATCATAAAGATAGGGATCAGACTAAATTCATCAACGCAAAATTTCCAAGTAGAGAGATTTTGGAGTGGAAAGGACAGAACAAAAATCGTTACCACCAATAGCGAATAGTCTACATTAAGTCCTAAAATAATACTAAAAAAAACCAATGTATCACCTTACACATTTATAGGACATGTGTGTATATGTATATTTCTGAATGGTATAGCAATGAAGTAGTCAAAGAAAAGGTTAATGAAACTGCAAAAAGACTTTAATAGCAAGGCATTAATAGTAAGAGATTATAATATTCCTCCATCAAGATCTGAAAATATGAAGAGAAAAAAATAAAAATAAAATTGCAGACCTGGGAAAAATGGGGGAAAAATCTGAATTTGACAAGCTTAAGAATCAGGTATGAATCTTGGAGAATATATTTATTTTTCAACCAAAGGATTTTTACAAAAAAAAATCCTATCTGAGATAATAACCCAGAAATTATAGACCTACATAGATCTAAGGATGATATCCTAAGAAGTAAGGAATATAAATGTGAAATGATAAAAAGAAATTAAGATAACACTAAAGAAAATAATAGTAGTGATGTAGCATATAAAATGTTAAGGAATATAGCTAAAGCAAATTGTAGAGGCAAACACATCTTTGGAATTGCATGCTAACAAATCAGGGGAGGGGAATGGGACTGACAAATTGTGGATGCACTTTTTTAAAAAAAAGATAAACATGTCAATAATCCCCAAACTAGCACAAATAAACATGTTAAAGTAAAATTAAAAGTAAAAGAAAAAATAAAAATTTTAAAACAATTTAATCAATAAGTATTTATTGTGTTAGGCACTACAGATACAAATATAAAGAATGAAGTAATACACTCTTATTTTAATCCCTTTTTCTTGTTCAAGTTTTCTTGTACAAAATGACTACCATGGAAATGTTTTGCATGGTTGTACATGTATAACCTATATGAGATTGCTTTTTGTCTCAGGGAGAGGTTAGGGGAAGGAGGAAGGAAGAGATAGAATTTGAAACTCAAAGACTTCTTTTTAAATGTTAAAATTGTTTTAACATATAATAGGGGCAAATAAAATATTATTTTTAAAAATTTTAAATATTACAGTTGAGAAGAGTCTTGAAGTAAGACAAAGAATCTATAAGGGAGGGATGGAAAAACAGGTCATTCCTGGGACTGTGGTGATCAGGACAAGGGTATTGGAGAGAGGCAATAGAGTATCAAATGTGTTAAAAAAAAAAAAAAAAAGAAGTCAGTTTGGATCACAGAGTGGATTAATGGATTGTGTAAGTGTAATTGTGTAAGTAGGAGAGTAATTGGGTAAGAATATGGACAGATTTGTGCCTAAGGAAAATCACTGTTTCCACAGTGTGAAGGGTGGCCTACTGTGTACAGTAACTTGAGACAGAGACACCAATCAGGAGGTTGTTGCAATAATTCGATGACAGGTTGAAAAGAAGGCAGAAATCCAGATGGATTCTCCAAACTTTTCCCTCCAAACAACTTTAAAATAATGTATCAAATACATTTCCGGTGCAGTATAACCAACAAAATGTCAAGTGAAACATTATTCCAGCCCAAAACAATTTAGGAAGTTTGGAGGAGAGTTTTGTGACAATGCAGTAAGGGCCAACCTGGAGGATACCTGGTAGCAACATGACCAGTGGATCTTGGAGGCAGCGGCAGCTCTGGGAGCTTTCACCCAGAGATGGCAAGGGGATTGGACAACTGGTCAGAAAGAGATTTCAGGGATTCCCTGTGCTGACACTGGACACAGAATCAGGTGCTATCTGGCAACTTCTTTGCCCATATGCAGAACTGGGTTAAAGTTCATTGATAGAAAAGAGTGCTTGTGATTGGTCACAAGGGAGAAGGGCCCTGGTAGCAGTTTCAGAGCAGAGAAGAGGACAGTTGCTTGTGCCTGTAAGGTTTTAGTCCTAGGTCCTTTGACTTCTGGAATATCCTATTCCACACCCTTCAATCCCTTAATGTAGAAGCTGCTAGATCTTGTGTTATCCTGATTGTATTTCCACAATACTGGAATTGTTTCTTTCTAGCTGCTTGCAATTTTTCTCCTTGACCTGAGAATTCTGGAATTTGGTCACAGCGTTCCTAGGAGTTTCTCTTTTTGGATCTCTTTCTGGCAGTCAATATTTATTTTGCCCTCTGGTTCTAGAATATCAGGGCAGTTTTCCTTGATAATTTCATGAAAGATGATGTCTAGGCTCTTTTTTTCATCCTGGCTTTCATGTAGTCCCATAATTTTTAAATTATCTCTCCTGGATCTATTTTCCAGGTCAGTTGTTTTTCCAATGAGATATTTCACATTCTCTTCCATTTTTTCATTCTTTTGGTTTTGTTTGGTGATTTCTTGGTTTCTCAGAAATCCAATGGCCTCCATCTGTTCCATTTTAATTTTGAGAGAACAATTTTCTTCAGTGAGCTTTTGAACCTCTTTTTCCATTTGGCTAATTCTGCTTTTGAACGCATTCTTCTCCTCATTGGCTTTTTGAACCTCTTTTGCCAATTGAGTGAGCCTATTTTTCAAGGTGTTATTTTCTTCAGCATTTTTTTGGGTCTCCTTTACCAAAGTATTGACCTGTTTTTCATGCTTTTCTTTCATCTCTCTCATTTCTCTTCCCAGTTTTTCCTCCACCTGTCTAACTTGATTTTCAAAATCCTTTTTGAGCTCTTCCATGTCCTGAGCCCACCAGACATCCACCTCGGATGTCTGGGATAGAGAGCCCCCGACCTCCACGTCCTGATGGCAAGCATTGTACTTCATCAGAAATGAAGGGAGGAAGGAACATCTCTTCCCCAAGAAAGTAGCTCTCTATGGTCTTATTTTGCTTCCTTTTTCTGGGCATTTTTCCAGCCAGTTACTTGACTTCTGAGATTCCTTTCCACCCCTGCCTAGATCTGCCCAGCTAGTGCTTGGGGTCTGAGATTCAAATGCTGCTCCTCAGCCTCAGGGCTTTCAGCAGCAGGCATGGCTGCTATTCAATGTGAGCTTAAGTTCTGGTGCTTGGGTGGGGGCAGGGCCGCCTCCCAGGCTCAGTTCCCTCAAGGGCTTTATGCAGAGACCTTCGATAATGGAGCTCCTGCCCACTTGGGGAGTCCCAGGCCGCCACTGCTGCCTCTGCCACTGCCTCTTCCGCTGCCTCCTGAGGGGGTTCAAGTCACAGAAACACCCCGTTCCCCTCTCGGCCAGCCCAGAAGTCTCTCTCACTGACCTGTAGCACCTGTGGGTGGAGGGACCTTCGTGGCCGCCGGAGGTTCTGTCCCTGAAGCCTGCTCTGATCTGCTCCTCTGGGGCCACACGGCCAGGGCAGCGCAGGGATGGGCTACACTGTCCAGTGCGCGACGGACCCCTGGGGATGGCTTTCCAGGGCTCTCTGAAACGGGAACCTCCACTGCTCCAGAATTTGTGGGGAGTTCTTTTTACAGGAAATTTATGGGTTCAGAGCGAGCATACAGTGAGTCTTTCTACTCCACCATCTTGGCTCCTCCCCCTCGCTTGTGCCTGTAGCGGGGCAGGAGACTAGTTTACAATTCCAGGACTGAAAAGAGCACTAGTGTTTGTAGTTTCAAGGGAGCAAGGGCCTTCCTTGAGTAAAGAGCAGAGCACAGACCAGGAGAACAGTAACCACATCACTCCCCAGATCACAACATCTTGGAAACACTGAAAACTTACAGACCCTTAAAATGAACTCTGAAAACAGCAATATGAAAAAAAAAAAAACTGAAGCTTGGGCCAGTGCCTCCTCACCCCCAGATGAGTAACATCCAACTTTAACATAAAATTCAAAGTCAAGAAATAGACTGGGGAAAATGAGAAAACAAATCCAATACAGTCAAAATTAGAAGGAAAGTAGGAAACTGGGGGGGGGGGGGCAGAAATTTACACCAAGTTTCCTGATAAAGGTCTCATTTCTCAGATAAATAGGAAACTGGGTAAATTTATTTTAAAAAAAAAAAGAGGATCATTCCCCAAATAATAAATGGTCAAAGGATATAAAACAGCCAATTTTCAGAAGAAGAAATCAAGATATCTATAGTCATATAAAAATTCTCTAAATCACTATTGATTTGAGAAATGTAAATTAAAACTCTGAGGAACCACCTTATATCTACCAGACTGTCTAACAATGCAGAAAAAAATATGTAAATGTTGTAAGTGATGTAGAAAAATAAAGACACTAATATACTGTTGGTGGAGTTGCGAACTGGCATAATCATACTGTAGAGCAATTTGGAACTATGATCAAAGGGCTTTAAAACTGTGCATACTTTTTGACCCAGCAATGGCACAAGTAGGTTTGTATCCCAAAGAAATCAAAGAATTTAAAGGAAAGGGATCTATTATATAAAAATATTTATAGTAATTCTTTTTGTGATGGAAAAGAACCAGAAATTGAGATGCTCATCAACAGGTGAGCAGCTGAACAAATTGGGGTACATGTGATGTAATAATATTGTATTATAAAAATGACAAAGGGGATAAGTTCAGGAAACCTGGAAAGACATATATTAATTGATGCATAGTGAAATGAGCAGAACCCAGAGGTCATTGTACACAAAAATGGTCATATTGTAAAGATGACTAACTGTGAAAGACTTACCTACTCTGATCAACCTCCAAGACAATTTCAAAGAATTCAAATTCATAATGAAAAATATTATCCATCTCCAGAGAGAGAACTGCTAAACTATGAATGCAAATTGAAGTATAATTTTTTCACTTTATTCTTCTTTATTTTTACTTATAACATAGCTACTATGGAAATAAATTGGATGCTGTTTCTCATGTACAGCTGATATTATATTGCTTGCCTTCTCAGTGAGTGAGGGAGGTGCCAGAGGAGAGAGAATTTGGACCTCAAAATTAAAAAAAATTAACAATTGTAAATTGAAAAAAGAAAAAGGGGAAGAGGAGACATATGGAAGGCATAAATCAGAAAGAGAAGGATTAGAATAACTTTGGGGGGAGTGAGATAAGGAATCAGTTAGGGACGAATGAAAGGGTTGATGTTATAGTAACAGCCCAGTTGAAGGTGCTATAAATAAGGATAGAGAAAAATAAGGGAACTGTGCTCCAATAGCATCAAGGGCTATTAATTATAAAAATATATTGATTAAAATACTATCAAAGAAAAAATATAAATATAGCCTAAAAAATTGTTCAATATGACCAAGCTGGATACATACCAGTAATGATAAATAACTCAACATTGGGAAAACAATAATGTAATAAGACATTAATAGTAAACTATGAACATATCAATAGATATAGAAATGACTTTCTATAAAATGTAGTAGTTATATTTAAAACACTAAAAAGAATAAATTATATCATGTTCTGTTAAAACAGCTAAAAAGTATCTATCTAAAATTGAGAACTAATGTTATTTGCAATAGAGAAACAAAGCAAATTTTCATCCATAAGATGAGCAGTGAAGCAAAGCATTGCTTTTTTTTATATATAGTCAAAAATAATTAACAGAATAAGCATTTACTAATTGAGAAAACTCTCTTATTTTCAAATGTCATTATGATTTACTTAGAAAACCCTAGAGAACCAGTAAAAACATGACATAAGTAGTTTCAATGAAGCAGCAAAACATATCTATAAATATTATCCCCGTTTTTAACTATTAATAATAAAAAAGAGAAATTCTGTGTAAAATAACACTAGATTTCATTTAATATCCTGAGTTACTACCACAGTCCCTTGCAACTTGCAAGCAACTAAAAAATGCTTGTTGATTCCATGATTAATTGACTTAGTGGTTGATTCAGTGGTTAATCAAGACACACATGGGATTTGCGTAATAGAACAAAAAACAATTTTTATAGAATTCAAGAAAGATCTTAATGATTAAAGCCATATTCCACATTCATGGCTTGACTGTGTTATTCTGGTAATGATGACAATGTTACCAATATTAATAATTAAAATAAGTAAAGTATACCTTAATAGAATCAGACAAAATAATAAAATTTATATGAAGGTAGAAAAAGGTCAAGAATACTAAAGGAAAAAGTGGTAGGAGTAAAAATTTAGTGGTAATAGACCACAATAGTGATATTTGAAATAACTTAGAAAATAATAAAGATGACAGAAGACTGGTGACAAGAAATTACTACAATTGTTAAAAAGAAAGAAAATCTAGACTGCAAATTATAAACAGATAAACTAAACATATACTTGTGCAGTATTAAGAGACTGGTATGTGAGTACTTGGAAAAGAAATTGTTGATAATTAAAAGTCAGCTTGTGCTCAGCAAAAGCAATCATAAGAGACTATCCTTGTTGCCTTGTTTTGTTTCTCCAAGGGCTTAATAGTCTACTAGATCAGAGCAATGTTTACATTTCACCAAGGCATTTAACAAAATCTCTCATGCTAGGCATGTGAGTAAAGGAAGTCTAGGTGATAGATTAATTAGCTAGATTTGGAAATGGTCGAATGACCAAAGTAATTAATGAACCAATCCTAGTTTGAACAAAGTATACTAGTGGAGATCCCTAGGTCCTTGTGTTCAAAATTTTCATTAATGACTTTAACAATGCATGGATGCAATGTTTATCAAATTACCAGTGACAGAAAACTTAGAGAGATTACCTAATCTGCTGGATAATGGAGACAATTTCCAAAATTGTCTTCAGGGAAAGCTAAACTTTGAGGTTATTGTTAGTTTGGTTGTGTTTTATTCTTCATTCTCGAGGAGGACCATGACATCAAGATGATGCCATGACTTCAGTTGACTTTGATTTGAGGGAGGGAAGGCTGTGTAAGGTCACCAATCTTGCTTTCTTCTCCTGAGCCATCTGGGTCTAGTGGCCTGATATTCATCCAGGGGACTGGAGATGGCCCAGGATGCAATGGGAGACCCTGGCACTTTCAGGCTAAGGTCTTATAGCATTCTCACTTTGAGGGAGATGCTTCCATTCAATATTCAATACACCCATTCAACCCCTTTAATAAAAAAAAAAATCAAACTGGGAGAAGACTCTCAGGGTTCCTGGGTAAAAGAGAAACAGTTACTATTTAGCATTCACATTCACTCTATGCTAAGTGGTTATGGATCCGGTGTCCAGTCTATGAGCTCCAGAGTAAATTAGGTTTAAGTCTTGATTCTTTGAGCAAGAAATCCAGTCAGTAAACCCAAAGGAAAAAAGGCAGCTCTTGACCATGGAAGTGTACCTTCCCCTGGGTAGAGTACCAGGGGAAAAGAGACAAGAGGAGAAGAGGGGAAGGAAGGGGAGGGGAGGGGAGGGGAGGGGAGGGGAGGGGAGGGGAGGGGAGGGGAGGGGACAGGACAGGAAGGGAGGGGAGGGGAGGGTTGGAGAGGAGCTATGATTCGCTCACAGGTTGTGTTTGTCCTTCATTCTTGAAGAGGACCATGACATCAATATTAAAGTTGATGGGAAGCATGGATAATATCTTACTGAAAGATTATTTGAAAGAACTACAAATTTGTAGTTTGGAGAAGAAAAGACTTGGAACAGACTTTATGGATGCCTGCAAGTACTTCAAAGGTTGTCATGTGGAATTATAATTGGTCTTGTTGTACTTGATTCCAAGGATCATTTAATTGTACTAGGTGTTGATGATATGAATATAAATAAGAAACAATCCCTTCCCTCAAGAAGCTTACATTCTGCTGGAAAAAAATGAGGATGTCCCCTCAAAAAGTGATTTCATCAGTTCAATAGTTAACTCCAACAGCATACATCACTACTTATCCAGGCCCAACCATCCTGTGCTATTTAGTTCTGTACCCTCCCATAAGTCCATAGCAGGGGCCACAATCAAATGTACTGAAGACTGTTTTCTATAGACATTTTTAGGGTCCAGGTGATACACTCCCAGTTTGTGTTACCCCTTACCTTTGCCTTAGTGTTTCTTCATGATGACTTCTATTCTTTTTCTTTTCCTTTGGAGAAACTCCAAATAACACAACATACAATACTGAAGTGGAAAAATAGATATTTAACAAAATTGAGAATGTATAAGAATTCTTGATTACAATACCAGAGTTGATTCGAAACGCTGAAATCCAAATATGAGTCAATAAAAACTTAGAAACAAAAATGCATTTGAACAAAAAACTTGAACGGAGCTAAGTCATGATGAATCACATGAATTCTAGGACCAGCTAGGTGGCACTAGACCTGAGTTCAAATCTGACCTCAAACACTATCTTGCTATGTGACCCTGGGCAAGTCACTTAACTTTTATTTGCTTCAGTTTCTTTATCTGTAAAATAAAAATAATAATAGCATCTACCTTGCAGGGTTTTTGTGAGAGTCAAATAAAATAATTTTTGTGAAGTGCTTGGTATAGCTCTTTGCACTCTGTAGGTTTATATAAATGTTTATTCCTTTTCCCATTCCCTCCTTTCTCCTAACAGCAAGAGAATAAACAAGTGTTCCTTCAGAATTCTAATGTCATTAAGGACCACAAGGAGATAAAAGATAAGACAAAAACAGGACCTGATATGTGATGGTTCCATTTTGATGGTATAGTAGACAAAGCCTCACTCAAACCTGGCTGCTATCTCAGGTTCAAAAATGAAATGAGACACTCCAAGTTCATCTGGAGATTAGCAGAAAGGTCACCTAGCTGTTGTCACAGAAGAAGGACATTCACAGTGGGGAAAAGATATTCACTGAGGAGAAGCCATTGGCTCACATGAAGACAACATTCTGGATTGATCACGCTATAGGTCTGCCAGTCTCAAACCTCAGGGAGTAGGTCCTGACTCATCAGGTGCTGGATTTTCTATTCAGGTGACCAGGAAACTGCATCAATGTTCTTAACTCTAATCTACTAAGTCAATCAAATCTCAATGTTTTTCAAGGAAAAACTCCCCTAGGGTGTGTGGGATAAGGCCTTAGAAAACTCTAGCAGTCATTATATGGTGAAGGACTCTGGTACATAATTTCCTTTTTTTTAATTTATTTTATTTTTTATGTATGGAGTAGAAAAATATTTCCATAACAGTACAATAAAAAAGATGATTGCACATGAAACTGCACATCTACCATGTGCAACTTACTATTCCTTTCAAATACACAATAAAATTATCATATAAATTTCTTTTTTTCCTTTTTTTGTTCCCTCCCCCCAACCTAGAGATGACTTCCATTGGACACAAATAGGGATGTGTGTATTTGTATGTATGTTTATGTATGTGTATATACATATATATACACATATATACATATATGCATATGTACACATATATAGTAAATAATTTCCTAGTACACAGGACTCTTTTGTGGCAAGATCTTAAAATTTTTCTAATTCTAAATTCTTAAAATTCTGCCTTACACCCAGAAATGACTTTAGCCCTTTTACTGGACTATTCTAGAGTCTTAGAGATATGAGAAGTCTGACGTAAACATCACTGGAAAAGTAAAACTAAACCAGAAAGATAGCAAAGATTGAACTAGATGACAACATATAACACAAAGCTTCCTAAAGGAGTGACCAAATAATGGAGAACAAAAATTGAAAATCCAAGACTTCATTTTCCCCCTGTTCTGGTCTATATTGTGGGTAATGACATATATTTGCAATTCACAGTGGATTTCATCCTGTAAGGAGACAATGATGAGCAAGAGTTTACACCAGCAACATGATGTCTATAGCAGAAATGATGGCGCTTCCTACACAGTCTCTAATACTCATCATGGATCAGCATCTTCTTTCATGCAGTTTATTTTAATGCCAAAAATAAATTTCTACCATCAATCTGTATCCTGTGGCCCATGAGCTCATGAGGGTTGCATTGTCCGCTGTGTTGGGCCTAGCAGTGTCATTTTAGGCAAGGGTCTGAGAGCTGCCACTTGTAGTGCCCCCTGTCCCATATATTAGAGCAAAAGAAATACCACTAGTACTATCATTGAACCCCTATGCCCAAGGAAGAACATTTCTATGTACGATGGGTCTAACTGGCATCCTCTCCCAGCCACAAAATGATGTCATCTTATGCTTCTCAGATTAATAAAGCTTGATTCCTGCCTCTATACACAGAAACGATAGAATAAAAATACAGACTGAGAAAAAAAATTCTCACATAAGACCAATGGATTGTTTTTCCTTATTCTGATTATTTGCTACAAGGAAGAGTTTGGGGAGAGAGTGAAAGAATGCTAGTGGATAGCAAGCAGTGAAAATGATGTCAAAAAGAAAAGAAAGAAAAGTTCATCAATCAACAGGATTTTTTATGTAAGTCACAAAGCAGATCAGAGGGAGATAACAGAATGCCTTTGGAAGCAATGTGTTCAATTCAGCAAGTAATATTTTAAAAACAAACAATTTACATTATTGAAGTTTCATAGTTTTGCATATTATCCTCTATCTCTTTTCTACTTTGTGTATTAAACATTTATGCTTTTTTTTGCCAGGTCCAGAATAAAAACTAAAAATTTCAAAAACAGTGGAGAATAAAGAGAAAATAAAAATGGAGGGAACCATGCAAATGTGAAAAATAAAAAATGTTTCATCCTATAAAACCCATTCGTCTTGAACAAAAATTTTGAAGAATAAATTGACCAAATTATAAACACAAAACATTAGACAGTTTTTAAGAAAGCTGACTTGGAAAAGTGTAGCTAAAAACAGGCAGGAAGCTAGACTTCTGCTTATTTTCTAACTGGAAGAACTGATAAATGAAACCACCCACTCCCCAAATATGCAGAGCATTCGATATGCCACTAATCCACAGCTTTAAATCAATAGGGTTTAATATTTCACTGGCAATCATACATTTGAAATCAATTCTGCTGCAGCTACTATTGCCCTTCTAGAGAATAGATGCTTACAAGACAAAGCAATTGAAGGCAATAGTCAATGATGGAATAAAATGAATATGCTTTGCAAAGCAGTTTTAGAAAAGAAAATACATGGTTGCTCAACAGAGTTTCCAGAACTTTCTGCCATTATTTGTATTAAATAGTGGGTCCTAGATTTTTCAAGAAAGTCATTTTGAACGTTCTTGTACTGAGAATGATGGGGGAGAGGTGAGATGGATAACCATTCAACATGCATACTGAACATTTGAAACACTGATGAATGGGTTCATTCTTTAATAACAGTACAAATAACTAGCTCTGGGTTTAGAATGAGGAACACTGGCTTTGTTTCCTTGTTCTGCCAATTCCAACCTTATGGCCTTAGATGAGTTACCTTTTTGAGCCTCTGAGTCTTTACAAGTAAAATGAAGTTGATTGGACAAATGATCCCTGGGACCCCTTGCAGTTCTCCATCCTGTGAAGGAGAATAGTGCAAGTTGTTAAATAAAGTGTGTTGTTCTCTCTACTTTTTGACACCTGCTCACCCAGAGAAATTCCATCTCACTAAAGACAGAACTTGGCAGATGGTGAAGAAGGAGTTGGTCATGGTTTGGGATATTCCTGATAAAGATCTCACACGCAGGTATCATTCTGTAGGAAGATCATATGTCTTCTTTTTCTTTCTTCCAGAAGAGGAAAAATAACATACACTTTCTCCCTGAGACCTCTAGAAGCAAATCTAAAGAAGAAGAAATAAATAGAACAGGTGCTTCTTTATATAATGAAACTTTATAATGATGATTTTTTAGAGCATCAGGTCTATGATGTAGAGAGCCAGTGGTATCACATCTTACATTATAATAAAACTGAGGGAGTGACTCCAGAAATAAACTAGCAGAGTTATATCACTGATTAGGTGGTACATTACCTTGCATATAACATGCACATAATAAATGATCATAGATTTAAAGGCTGACTTAGCAAAACTAAGATGTTCCTAAGCAGCTGGTCATATCTGAGAATTTCCCAAAATGAACAAATAGCTTGGATAGATGATGTTACCTAACCACAGGCAGGCAGCCTTTGATGTGGTCAAAATGTAAAGCTATAACTATGTCAGTATGTATTGTTTTGGGACACTCTTTCCAAGATGTAAATGGAAATAACTCAATGAGATCAGTAACATTGAAGTTATGTTGTGTCTGGCCATTCATTAGTCATAAGAATTCTTGCTTGAAAGACATGTTACCTTCTTGCTTACTAGCAGATACTGGCTACATCTCCTGAGAACACTCATTTTTGTGACTGGCTACTCTTTTTTTGATGACTTTGAGATTTTTAGCCACATATCCGTTGTTGAAAAGGGGAGGAGAGGGGAAAGGAAGGCTTTCTGACCAGTTCCATGAGGGACAAGAGTTTTCTATCCTGACCCTCCGGACTTTTTCTGTCGTGTAACAAAAACCATTTTTCCTGGAAACAATGGACTTCTCACATTGAAAGAAGCCTCTGACTCTGTGGTCTCTTTATCTAACTGGCTAGTTCCTCCCAAAGGCTCCATTTTAAGGAGGCTGGCTAATGCAAACTTGTCTTCATTTCTCTCCAGACTGTACTCTAGACTTTCAAACTTACTCTATCATGCCTCTCTACTAGGTACCTTAATGCTCTGATTATCAGCTCCCACTCTGATTTTCAGCTTCCTGTTATGTGTTATGATCATCTGTTAAAATATAAGCTCTTTGAGGTCAAGGATTGTCTTACTGCTTACATTTGTTTTTCTAGAACTTAGCATAGTGCCTGGCACATAGTTGGTGATTAATAAATGTTTAACTTGTTTGGTGACTTGATTTTCTGAATATTTCTTTTCTGGTAATTTTTTAACCTACTTTTCTCAGTTAACAATTTGGCCTGCTACCCTGCCATTCTAGCTATACCTCTCTTTAAATATACAGCTCTGCCCCATTGTCATACCACAACATTCCCCATCATTTTTAGGCAACAGAGGTCATCACTTTGGTAAGTCAACACCAATTTTATTAGGAAGCTCACCCTCATATTCTATTTAGTTCAGTAGTATTTGGTAGATCTTGGCATAAGAATTCAGGGTTACCTATCTTAATACTTCACTGGGGCAGGACTTTAACGGAGGTTCAAATGCATTACTTTCTCCAAATTGATTTGTACACCATTGCAGCTGTGTTTCCTTCCCCACCCCCAAGTATTATGTGGGTGTCATATGTGTATGGCTCAAAGGAAGGAGAGAATGGATGTAACTATAGCACCTCCTTCCTTCATCCTTCTCCAAGGAAAATTCTTGGTTTCTTGCTAGGAGAAAAAGCAGAAGGTTAATAAAAGATGTTGGTACCCACTCTCTTTGCTTTCCTCAGAGAGAAGGATGCCAGGATAAAACTATATCTCTCTACTTGTTTAAATGTTATTAGTCTAAGAGACAGAGTTTTGAAGTTCAATCGAAAATCTTGATCTCTGTTCCATAAGAAGGAAAGAAGAACGCAAAGTTTCATATCCAATACTTGACTACTTTCCCAGAAAATACCAGTCCTGCAATAAATATAGACAGGAAATATCAAAGGAATCCATTTATCCAAGTTGATAGCAAAACAGAAAGCAGAGAAAGTATGCATAGGAAAATATATACCAGACTATAGAGCGTGGAGGGGCTCTCTCATTGAGAATGAGGTGACTAAACAAAACCAAGAGAGAGAATCCCAGATCTTACCCAAGGAGAAAATCCCCAAAGTCTCTTGTGTAGAGCAATCTGGAAATGGGGACAAGATCAAAGTTCTACAGGTTGGCTTCTTCCCAGTCTTTTTCTCACTTCATCAGCCTGAAGTGAGTTGATATCATCTATCTTCTCTCTCAAAACTGGAAGCCAGAATAACTCAAAAAGATCAAAGATCATTCTTCTTTCCCCTCTCATCAATCTTCCCTTGTCCTTATGTAGGCACTGGGCATTAATTTCTACCATGAGGAGAGAGTCCCCTATCAATGAGCTTTGAGGCTCAGGTTATAGGAAAATAATTAAACTTAGTGACAATGAATATTATAACCTTTTGTGTCTTTAAAAACACTTCTAACACATGGTATATCCTCTGCTGCCTTCATTTTAAAACATAATTTAGTGTCTAGCTGGTAGCATAGTATACTGGGTCTGAAGTCAGAAAGACCTGAGTTCAAAAATGACCTCCAGCACTTACTAGATCTGTTACCCTAGGCAATTCAATTAGTTTCTGTTTCATTTGGTTTCCTCAACTATAAAATGGTGATGAAAATAATGCCTATTTCATAGTGTTGCTGTGAGGATCAAATGAGATACTTGTAAAAAGTACTTAGTACAGTAAATTGCATATAGAAGGTGCTATGCAAATGTTTATTCCCTTCACCCTCTCCCATTAGCATTGCATTTACCAGACCTTTACATGAATTTTTAAATTTTTCAAGAGTTTAGTTCATTCTTCATGAAACCACACTTCACTAGAATGAATATCATATTTACCTTTAATAGTCAATTTTCCCAAATCTAACTTTGATCATAGCCATGGTTTTCCAATGAGATTTAAATAAGGCAATTTACTAGATCACTACAGCATGCTTATTTACAATTTGCATTTCTTGGATAAATTTCTGAGTCTTTTGTGATATGTGTCATGGTGCAATGTGGTGTGGCAGTATTCCATCTCCTTTTAGGAATTCTTATAATTCATATTTATGTTTTAGATAGTATTTTTTTTCAATTACAAGTAGAGACAATTCTCAACATTCATTTTTATAAGATTTTGAGTGCCAAAAATTTTCCACCTCCCAACCCTCTTCGCCTGCCTCCTCAGGATGGCAAGCAATCTGTCATAGGTTACACAGGTATAACCATGTCAAACATATTTCCATATGAATCATGTTGTGAAAGAAGAAATAAAACAAAAGAAAAATACAATTAAAAAAACAAAGAAAGTGAAAATGCTGTGCTCCAATCTGTATCCAGACTCCATCAGTTCTTTTCTGGATGTAGATAACATTTGCCATCATGAATCTTTTAGAATGGTCTTGTATTGCTGAGAAGTCAGTCATAGTTGATCATCTCACAATGTTGCTGTTGCTTTGTACAATATTCTCCTGGTTCTGCCCACTTCATTCAACATCAGTTCATGTTAATCTTTCCAGATTAGAAAGAAAAAGAGAGCTGCCTATTTATCTCTCAGAAAAAGAGATCTGCCTGTTTATCTTCTCTAATAGCACAATAGTGAAATTTTTGTAATTCTTAAAATGATGAAAATACCCATCTTTTACAGGCTCACACTGACGTCTGAAGTTAGTTTTGGTATAACCTTAAATTAAAAAATGAACTTCATCAATAAAAATTACATTTTTCCAATCTTCAGTACTCCAGTCTTTGAATTGCCTTTCCCTGACAAATTTTTTTTCTTCATAACAATGGTTAGTAGGTGTTTATTTTTTTAATCATTTTCTTTCCTTCGAATTTTAAGAAGCCTACTCTGCACTTGAGAAGACATAACAAGAAGGCCTCTAGTTGTCATGTCTCTCTGAAGCTTTCTGTCTTTCTGAAGGACAATTAGACTGTTTTCCAGAAACAGTTCGTCAATTCTTGGTATTTATTTTTGTTGTTACTGTTTTGCTTTCAACCACACGTTTCCTTTGCACTTCAGTGCAAAAATTCTGTTTCATTATGGACTAAAATAATCCTTGAAATGCTTATTTTCCCTATCCCATCCCTACCCAATGACAATCAGTCATTGCAGTATCTCTAATATTTATTGAAGTTTTCTTTTTAAAAGCTACAACATTTGTACATTTCCTTGGTGTAATGTTCATTCTTAAAAACCACAAAATTAAAAACACAGAAAAAGAGAATAAAGAAACGTGAGCATGGCATGAAATACAGCATTCAACTGACAGAAAACTAACTAAACTGGGGGAAACCAACTTAATTCAGTTTCAACTGGTCAAGGTCAGGCATACTGAGCCAGCCTGTTATCCACAAAAGCACACATGCATGACCATTGCTGTCACAAAATGAAACTATATCAAAATTATTACTTGTTCCAAGTAATTTGCAAAGCATGTTAGGTATTCTACAATAATAAGATAGAGAGGATTTTTTTTCACCATGTAGATGTATTCTGGACCTATTCTAGCATAATCCACATAAAAAAATAGCTAATTTAAAAAGTATTTGCAATCTACCAATAGGTCCAATTCCAGGTAAGTTTTAGGATCGTTCACTTCATGGACATATTTTTATGACATCTGATTCTGACTTCAGAAAAGAAAACTGCTGTCCAAGTGAAAGCTAGTGGCCATAACTTTTTTCTTCCTTTATAACTCATAGAAGTCAAATGGTATTAAGTAGGTAATTTCATATTTGCCTCACTGATAGGACTCTCTGAAACAATGTCCACATTTCAGTTAGTTGTGAATGTCCCTTCATGATTTTCTGCCTTTAGTTCCTTATATCTCCTCTCCTTTACTAGTACAATCAATTTTTTAAACCAAGTTGAAAGACTTTACATTTATCTCTGCTAAATCCCATCTTGTTTACTTGGGGACAAAATTTCACTCTGTGCAGAGAATAGAATTTAGGGCTGGAAAAGCATTAGTTTCTCATTTTGTAGTTGAAGAAACTAAAACTTGGAGACAATTTTGCCTTAACTTTTATTAATAAATAAGCAACATGCTGGGTCTGGAACCCAAACTAGCTAAGAATAATTTTCTAGCTTGATTATGGTATTCAATTCATTGACTTCCCATTTTATCTTTGTATCATTTGAAAACTATTGGAGAGTATCTCCTATGTCATCAGTTTACTTACTCATAAAAATATTGAAAACAATGGAGACAAGGATAGGGCCTCATGCCTTCTGGCTAGGCACTTTCACACAGGTTGATATCAATTCCAATTCTGTTTTCTAAATCAGATATTAATTGCCTTATGTATGTTATCAATCTATGTTTATGTCTCTTGTCCAAAATTATATTATGAAAATTTCCATCCAATGCCTTGCTACAACCAAGATGTAATATGTCTCTCATATTCCTCTGACATTTAATAATTTTACCAAGAAAGAAAGAAAAAGAAAGTTACTTTGACATGACTTCTTTTAATGAAAACGCTCAGTATCTCTTTTTGACCTGTTTTTCATACTCTTCTTGCATCTTTGTCATTTCTCTTCCCAGTCTTTCCTCCACCTGTCTAACTTGCTTTTCAAAATCCTTTTTAAGCTCTTCCAAGGCCTGAGCCCACCCAACACCCCCCTGGGGTGTCTGGGGTACTGAGGCCCCGCCCTCCACGTCTTTCCCTGATGGCAAGGATACATTCTTGTCCTTGCCATCAGATCCGAAGGTCGGGATCATTTGCACTTGTTGGAAAAAACTCTCTATAGTCTTATTTTTCTTCCCTTTTCTAGGCATTTTCCCAGCCAGTTACTTGACTTCTGAGATTCCTTTCCATCTCCGCCTGGATCCGCCCAGCTAGTGCTTGGCCTCTGAGATTCAAATGCACTTTCCGCGGCAAGCTTTAGTTCTGGCGCAGGGGTGGGGGCAGGGCCGCCTCCCAAGCTTGGTCCCTCAGGGGCTTTCTTCAGAGACTTTCAGGAACGGAGCGGGTGGGGGCGGGGTCGGGGGCCCGCCTCCTATGCTCAGCTTCCTCAGGGGTTTTATTCAGAGGCCTTCAGTAATAGAGCGGGGTGGGGCAGGGCCATCTCCCAGGCTCAGCTCCCTCAGGTTGGAAAGACCTTCAGTATTGAAGATCCTACCTGCTGCTGGGGGATTCCTGAGTCCTGGGCCGCTGCCGCCTCAGCCGCCGCCCACGCCTCTGCCTCCGCCGCTTCCTGCCCCCATCTCTGCCGAGGCCGCTTCCTCCCGAGGGGGCCCGAGTCACAGAGACGCTCCACTCCCCTCCCCTAGCCCAGCCTTCTTTCTCACTGACCTGTAGCTTCTGTGGGCGGAGGAACTTTCCTGGCTGCCAGAGCTTCCCCCGGAGCTTCCCTCTCTGAAGACTGCTCGGGTCAGCTTCTCTGGGGCCATGGCCAGGGGTGGGGGTGGGGTCCGCTTTCCGGGCGCGATGGACCCCGGGACGGCTCTCCAGGGCTCAGTGGAACGGAAATCTCTTCCCCTATGTTTATGCACCCCCTGCCGTGATTCAGAATTTATGGGGATCTCCTTTTACCTCAATTCCATGGGTTGTGGGCTCGGAGCTCGTAAATGTGCGTCCTTCTACTCTGCCATCTTGGCTCCGCCCCCTCAGTATCTCTTTTTAAAAAAATCTATTTCAATAAACATTACTTTTTATGAATGACTGAAAAAGTATTTATTAAGCTCTTAATATATGCTAAGCTCTGCAAATAAAGACAGAAAGATAACTCTGGCTTATATTCTAAATCGGGGTAGCAGATTTAAATAGAAAGGTCTAGAAATTCTTCAGTTGTATGGGATGTCTAACCTGCAGGGTGGGGAGTGTGAAAAGAAGTGACCCACATCATTGGAAAGAGAGGAGTGAGCAGGGGGTAACAGGATTCTGGTAGGAGTGAGGCATTGGGACATGGACAGAAAGTGTGTATTTAATGGAGGCTGCAGTGGAAGGTGAGATCCTACTTGGCATCACTTCTGCCTAAGGACCTCCAGACACTCCTGGATGGGTCATTTATTAAAATAAATTTGTATTGATATCTTTTGCTTTTTATATCGCCCACATTTACCATTGTATCTCTCCTTCCCCCGCTCTCTCACCCCCAAGTGCAATCTCTTTAAAAATAAAATTAGGATGAAATAGAAATTTTAAAGTAACATTTTCTTAACAATTTTAAAAAAACCTTTTGCTCTCACTAAAACATATAAATAGTACTGGTGATAGAAAGAGCATTGAAGCTGAAAATGCCTTTTATAAAATCTCAGATTGATATTTTGCAAGAGAATACCATCAACAGCCATTTTTTCAGAATCTGTGAGGGAGAGAACAAAGAAGTATAAATTTGGTGGCAAGTGCTTGACTCTGCAAAAGTCTGCATGATCTCTACATTAGACAACCTGACTGTCTTCCCCTTAGTCATAGCTTTCTTCTTCTACTCAATTTTTTTTGCAAACCATCCCTAATACTCTCCAGTTCATTGCATCGATGGCCCATGAGTTTCTGGGAAAGCATCTCCTTTGTCTTTTTTTAGCAGAAATCTAGAAGATCTCATTATGTTTATTGTTGATAAATTACTTTTTAAAAAGTAACCCTGTTACTTATCATAAACTTCAAGCAATAGATAAAACAGAGACATGCTTGGTTACCAAAGGTAAGCTCTAGTGGAGAAGACCTAGCATAGGATCCATGTTGAAAAGAGATTTTCTATAGATGGTGAACTCTTCCAGATGCTCCCATTCGGGCTGATATTATACTGACAGCAACAATCAATAGAACATTACCAAACATCCTAGAAAAGATTTATAACCACTCAAAATATCTAGGTTGATCCGCGAGAAAAAAAACAAAACTAAATGAATAAAGAATGTATTTGGTCCATATTACAATATACATTTGGATGAACTATCCATTAACAATATTCTGCATAATTAGTCCAATGAATTAGACTCAGTTATGCAGAAAAAGAGCAGGCTGGTTTGACTTCTGGACATTCCAAAGCTCTTTCATTGACCTCAAGTTTTCCGTAAATACAAAGACCTTTCTTTGAAATACCAACATTCTACTAGTGTTGTTATATGGCAGCAAGATATGGAATATAACAGTCTTTAAAGAATTAAAAAACAATTATCATATAGCAAAGAAATATCTTTAGCTTCAGTGATTTTGTGTTGATTAAACTATGTGCTGAAGAATCAACAGTGTGTTGTGGATAGATAACTGGCCTTGGAGTCAAGAAAGCCTATGTTTCAAAGTCCAGCCTCTGAAACACACGGGCTGCATGACCTTGGGGAAATCATTTAATCTCTTAGTGTCCCAGAGTACACTCTAAGGGTAGATGCTGAGAATTCCCTACACCAATGAAATCGTGAGGCTGAAAAATCCATCTCCATATCCAAACAAACAAACACCCTGAGATTAATTACAGGCCACTGTAATGTTACAGAATATTCTCCATTTGTTCCCAAATGGAGAAAATCTATATCTATCAATACAGTGCTACTCCTCACTTAAATTTTAAGCTTTATGCTGTGGGGTCCTGGGGACATTGAGTATTTTCAAGCAATAGGGAAGGAGTGGTACTTTATAATTCTATCATAAAAAGATGAGTCATAGATGTGCTCTGAAGAACTGGAGGAACTTTCTTTAAGAGTTATTAAATGTAGAAAGAATTTCTTTGGAAATCACAGCTCTGACACAAGGTTTGCAGAACTTTCAGGGCAGTTTTTAAGGCTTCAAGTATTGCAACACCTGCATATAAATGCTGTTCTTGATATCATTTCTGCATTTATCCTTTTGAGACATAGACAACCATTTTTAGTCCTTGTGTAGCTAAAATGAGACAGAACCATCCCTAGAGTAAGCTGGGATAGAAGTGACATATTCTTTGAACCTAAAATTGAAACAAACCTTTGGGTCATTGGGAATCCTTTGTTGTTATGAAACAAAAGTCAAAGCACCTCATCTAAGTTAAAAATAAGATTATATGTCACTCCAGGACTTTCTCTGTCATCAGACCAGTTCCTTTCAGTGGCTGTCCCCAAAGTCTGTGTCTTTAGAAACCTTGAAGCTGACTGCAGATGAAACGTTTGACAGGGGCACAGAAGGAGAAGAACACTTTGTGGTTCCGCACTTTAGCTACCATCAGTCTACCACGACCACAGCATTAACATTATTATACATTTATGGAAGTAAGCCTGACCGCCTAGGAGGGGAGTTGTTTTGAAATTTTAAAACAGGAGTGAGAAATAAATGCAATGCCGGTTCTGAATCCTGAAGGGAGAATTTTCTTTATATTTTCTCTATGTAGCATAGTGGAGTGGAAAGTGTTCTGATATAGATTCAGAGGACCTGGGCTTGAATCACAGCTGTGGTATTTATGATCTGTGAGACCTTAATCAAGTCATCAAACTTCTCTGAACCTCAGTTTACTCTTCTGTAAAATGAGTTTAAAAAGATTGTGTTGAAAATTCCCTAGGGTACAGGGAAGCTTTGGTTGTCTGTTGCTTAGTTCCAGGCCTTCTCTGTACTCTCAAGATATCTATAGAAGGGTCACCCACCTCCTATTGTCCATATCTCCTTTATGAGTTGTCTTCCTCTATTCAAAGGTAAATTCCTTGAGGGTAGAAAATGTCTCGTATGCTTTGATTGTCTCCTCAAGCTGAACATAGTGCCTGGCACATAATAAACACTTAATAAATGCTTTATCTACCTCTTCACTAGATCCCTTCCAATTCTAAATCTGAAGATGGGGAGAGAGAGAGAGAGAGAGAGAGAGAGAGAGAGAGAGAGAGAGAGAGAGAGAGAGAGAGAGAGAGAGATCTTGTATGTTATTAAGAGTTTCCAAAGCAGGTCCATCAAAGGGGCATCTAATGCTGACCTTGCAGCCATTTGCCTCCCAATCCTACGGTGAGAAGAGATGTAAGTCATACTCTCCAGGGGACAAGACTCCTTCCTTTTCAGTATGACTGTACCTATGATTAAAATGTCCTATTTGGCACTGCTGTTGTACCACCCTCCTTTAGTAAGACCATCTTTGTAGTTAAGTAAGTAGGTTTTGAAAAGGGTCATCATGCCTCTGTATCCATTGCTATGACCTTGTCTCTCACAAGAGTTTTTGCTCTAGGAGAAAGAATTGTTCATTACAAGTCTATCTAAAGTCAAAGATTCTTGGTTTGAGCACAAAGAGAAACTAGATCTTTGCTAAATGATGTAATAAGCAGTTAGTCTGGGCCACTCTCTTGCTTCATATTCTCATTTAACAAGGCCTTTCTTCCTTGACTTAGCTTTTAAATTACTCCTGGCTGTTAACATATCTAATTTGTTACCATATTTATTTCTACATTTACTATACATTTATATATATACTATATACTATTCTATATATATACTATACATATATATACACATATACTATACATATTGCCAAGAAGTGAGATTTAGCCTGACTGGAATAAGAAAATGAAATCCTAATTCTTAGTAATGCTTAAAGTAAAGAGAAAGGAGTGAAGCTTGGTGGGAAGGATTTGGTGAGGATAATATCATGTTGTCCATCAGTCCAATTAGCAGAAATGGATGCTAGATTCCTTATGAATATAAGGAATATTACCTACAATTGACACCTCTACTTCATCTCTCTCCTAAAGCCTCTACAACCTCACTTCAGATTCATCATTCAACTAGTCTCTCCAGTTACCCATCTCTTAACCGCCAAATATGACCTCTTCTCTAACCCATCCTTCTTGACCTCTGTGCAGCCTTTGACACGATTAATTAGCCTCTCCATCTGCGTATTCTCTCCTCTCTAGGTCTTCACAATACTGCTCACTCCGGCTGCTTCTCCCACCTATTAGACTACGTTTCTCTCCTTTGTTCACTCTGTCTCTAGGTCACACTCCCCTAGCTGTGGGTGTCCCCCAAGGCTCTGTCCTGAGCCCTTTCTCTTTTCCCACATAGTGATCTCATCAATTCAATGATTATCTCTATCTCGACAATTTTCAGATTTATTTATCCAGTCCTAATTCTCTTGCATCATCAATTGCCCATTGGGCATCTTAAAGTGGATATGCAACAGAAAATCCAAACGCAACATGTCTAAAATGGAACTCATCATCTTTATCCCCAAACACTCCCCTCTCCAAAACTCCCCTATTTCTGTTGAGAGAACCCATTCTCACAGTCATCTGTGTTCGCATCCTTAGTGACATTCTCTACTCTTTCTTCTCACCCACATCCAGTCAGTTGACAAGTCTTGTGCTTCCCACTTTCACATCTCTCCTCTATGTTCCTTCTTCTTCATGTACTCTGTCACCACCTTGATATATGCCCTTACCACCTACACACCTAAACTATTGTAATAACCTGATGCTTGTTTTCCTGCCTAAGTCTCTTCCTATTCCAATCCATTTTCAACTCAGTTATTAAACTGATCTTCCTATGATGTTACCCACCCCAAGCCTCCACATACTCACCAAATAAAAATCAGTGACTCTTTGATCTCTCCAGAATAAAAAATAAAGTCATATTCTTGATTTTTAAAGTCCTTCAAAATTTGACCTTTCCAATCTTCCCATAATTTGCAGTGGAACTTGACTATTGAAACTGGCTATATTACTGTTCCTTGAACACAACACTCCATCTTCTCTCACAGTATCTTTTCACAGGCCATCCCCAATAATAGGGCTTTCTCTCTCCTCATCCGTACCTCCTAGCATTCCTAGATTCCTTTAAGACTCAATTCAAATTAGATGTAAAATGAATTATTTGAACTACATGAAATTAAAAAAGTGTTTGTGCAAATAAAGCAAATATAGCCAGAAAAATGGAAGGGGAGGGGACTTATAGACAATTTATCAGATAATGGTCTCATATATAAAATATATAAAGAATTTTGTCAAATCTATAAGAATACAAATCATTTTCCAGTTGATAAATGGTCAAATGATATGAGCAGAGTTTTCCAATGAAGATATCAAAATAATTTATAGTCACATAAAAAATTCTCTAAATCTTTATTAGAAAAATACAGATTACAACAACCTTGAAATATTATTTTACACATACAAGATTGGCTAAAATGATAGATGTATGTGTGTGCACCTATCTGTGTCTAATGATAGCTGTCTCTAGGGTAGGGAAGGGAAGAAAAAAGAAATTTACATGATGATTGTGTTGTATATTTGAAAGGAATAACAAATTATGCCTAGTGGATTTGTAATTTCATATACAATCTTCTTTTTATTGAATTATGTCATGGAGATGCTTGTTCTATTCTATAAATTAAAAAGAAAATTTTAAAGAGAAAAAAAGAACTGCAAGACAATTTATAGTCCACAATGCAATAAAATAGCAATTAATATGAGAAGTACAAACAAAATATCAATACAGGAATTAAGATTTAATAATTATACCCTGAACAAAATAAGGCTAATGAACAAACCATATATAATAATTACTAACTTTGTGAAAGATGATAAATCAATATACCAATATTTCTGGGATGAAAATAAAGTAATTCTTGGAGTTAAAAATTACATGTCTACAAACAAAGTAGAGGTGAATATCTATTTTAATTAGAATAACAATAAACAAGTAAATTTAAGTTGAAAAGAGGAATTGTTGAAAATTAGAGGAGATAAGTAGGGGGACAAAACTATACAACTGATACTCAAAGCACGCTAACAAAATTTACACGTTTTTAGAGACAGCTAGAGGCACAGGCTAGACCTGGAGTCAATGAAAACTTTAGCTCAAATCTGGCCTCGGATACTTACTAGCTGTGTGACCCTCAGCAAGCCTCACTTATCAGTCCTCTGAACTGTAAAATATGGTTAATCATAGCATCTACCTCACTGGATTGTTCTTAGGACTAAATAAGATAGCATTTGCAAAAAAAGATTAGCAAATAGTAGGTGCTATATAAATACTTATTCTTTCCCTTTCTTTTCTTCAGCCAACCAAATTTAAAAGGAGGAAAAGCAGAACTAGCAGAATTTTTTAAGAGATGAAATCATTCCAAAGAGAAATAAAAATAATTCTCAGAACATGCTAAATATAATTATATGCCAATAAAATAAAGTATTTGAAAGTAATAGAGGTTTGTCTAGAGAAAATATCCAAATTAACAGAATACCAGAGCTCTTAAATAATCTGATTTTTTAAAAGAAAATTAAACTAGCTATAAAAGAGGTACCATATAAGAAAAACCCTGTCTGTGTAGATTCCTTCAAGCATTTAAATAGCAATTAATATCTGTATTATACAAATTATTCTCAGAAATTGAGAAGGCAAACACTCTGCCAAACTCCTTCTATGCAACACATATCATATGCAACACAGTACTCATTGAATGAATGGACTGGAAGCTCAAAATGAGAGTGCAACATGGCAGCCAAAAAAGCTAATGAAGTCGGCATTTACACAGGGAGATAATGTTTAGATCATAGAAGATGATGATCTCATCATGTTCTGCCCTGGTCATACCACATGTAGAGCATAATATTCAATTTGGAGTCATACATTTTAAGAAAAACATCATCAAATTGGAAAATAATCAAAGATGAGTATGGCAAGAAAAGGATTATGCTAAATGAACCTAGGAATGTTTAATCTGGAGAAGAAAAAAGGGAAATCATGATAGATTTGTTTAATAATCTGAAAAGCTGTTATATAGAAGAGGGATTATTATTGTTCATGGAAACTAGAGCAGGGGAAATGGGAGAAACCTGTAGAAGAGGCAAGGAAGTAGATTTGTGGATTGATGGAAGGAAACACATATCAAGAAAGGAATGGACTACCTGTGGCGAATGAATGAACGCTGAATCATTTTTTCAAAGAATAAATATTTTTTAAAAAGGCCATGAAGTGAAAGTAGAAAAGTTTCAGCTCCTGAGTAAAAAGCCCAGGACAGGACAGGACAGAACAGAACAAACAGGACTGATTTTTCAACATATATACAAGTGAAAGTTGTTTTTCAACATTCAATTGAAAAAAAAATAGTTCCACTGAAGTAGTTTCATTATGCAGAGAGGGAAGTACCTGTCTTTGCTCAAAATAGTTTTAGAATTTATCTTTTGGATTTGTTTGCATCCAGTTATGAGATGCATGAGAAATTAGATTCATCGCCTTAGAATTACGGTTCCTTTTGAACCAAAGAACATCTTAACATATATGCAACTTACTGTTACACTGATTGGCTAAATGTGTGTGTGTGTGTGTGTGTGTGTGTGTGTGTGTAACAGCTGTCTCAGAAGGAAGCTGATCAGTTTGAATACCCACAATGGAAATGTTAACTGTAGTATAGATTTTTTTATTACGTTTGTATTGCCTGTTTAATTTTATTTGTCTTGGATAAAAAAATTTAATAAGAAAAACCTAGTTATTAAAAAGTCCCACAAGTCAGCTGATAGTTTTGAGGCTGGAAAAATACATGTATTTGACTCCACACATTTCTTTCTTCCACTTTCACCCCACCCCCAGCAAAAGTTCAAAGCTGAAAGCTCCTCCATTTACAGCTGAGAGTAAATGTATATGACCTTCAGTTCCACAGAGGTTAACCTACTCTGATTAACTTTTCCATGTTATTCCATTAAATAAAAACAGTTTTGACACCCAGAGACTAAAGCATCCTAGAGATAATACAATAACCTCATGCATTCATTCCAAATTGGATTGTAATAATTCATTTAGGTGACCATACATATTTGTTATGTGTAATATGAAACATCACAAAATGAAATCAATAGAAATGTTTCTTGTTAATGAAGATATACTGGGCTGTTATGTGTAGGTTGCCAACTCAATACCACAGAAATCTTATTTGTGTTATGAATTTCAAGGTATCATGAGAGTTACAAATGAAGATAACATTACTTAAAGAAGCCATGGTTTGTCATTTAGAAAATTATATGATACAATTTATATCTTTTCTTGGTCTTTTCAATGATACCCTAGTCCTAAAACTAAGGTGAAAATGCAGGTGGAGTAATTACATTAGACTATTTGCAAATGCACTTTTATCCAAACTTCCATTTTAAAATTGCTACAGTCAAAATTATATTAATATTGACAGGCCTGAATGAATATTCTTACCCAGAGCAGCATTTTGTACATTTCATTTTATATAAAAACTGAATTGCATTTACTTATACACATAATGTATATTTATATCTTGACTAATCTATAATGACATCGAAACCTCATTTTGATGCTATCTTCAACTTGATAGGTGAAACTGTCTCATAATAATGTTGATTTGATTATCCTTCCCATCCCCCATCCCAGATGAGGTCCAAAGAACACCTACCTCATAATAAACCATACTCTATCAAAAATCTAGGGGGGGATTCCAGTAAATAGCAAACTGGATGGAGAAAGAGTTATAAAATACCCATGACATCAACCTACGTGAGTTAAGGGACAAAACTACCAGACTCCTATCTACACATGTAAACACTTGAAAGGATCAGTGCTTCAGTAGCAAAGAACCAAAAAAAAAAAAGGATCAGGGTTTGGGCATTACCAATCCAACTAAACCTTTTAGACATTGGATTCTGCCAGATTCTGTTCATCTCGCACCTGAAGGTTATCCTCAAAACCTAGGTTAGGTTAGCAGTATTTCCTAGCGGAATCTCTCCCTTTAGAAATCCTCAGCCTCCCCAAACCAGGTAGAAACTAATTTCATGAAAGTAAAGTAGAACAGAGCAGAGTATATAATATAATGGACTGAGAATTGGGAAATCCAGCATTGACCCAAGTTTGGACCTGGATTCAAGTCCTTGTTTTGACACTGATCAGCATTTATGACTCTAAAATTTCATCACTAATTTTATTTTCTTTGTTCATTGAAATTCTAACAGTTCTTTGGGTAACTGTTGTGTGACTGTTATGCAAATGAGAAACCATCTTTCTCTTTCAAAGGTTCTGCTTTGTAATAAATTGAATGATGTTAGTTAAGTTTTATAAAAAGAAGAAAGAAAAGATAAAAGGAGTTTATAAGGTGAAGTTGTTGCTAGTCAATATATTTCAGTCAAATACCAAAGAACTCAGGAATGATTTTTTTTAAAGAGAAAAGGAAAAGAAACAGAGGCAAAGTGACAGGAGATAGCAGAAATCACAGAAATTTAATTATGAATGAAGGCTTGTATGACCATAGTACTATCACTTAGTTTTTCTTACTATTGTTGTCAAGTGGAAGAGGAAATATTTTGAGAGCAGAGAAATTTCAAAGTAAAATTTCGGTGTTGATTGACCAGGAAGCAATTAGAAACTCTGCCTAGAGTAGGTAAAACTACAGTGTCAGAAGTAAAGTAAACTTAGTGACTTTTGGACAGAATAAGCCTGAAACTCCAACATCATTCATACAGCCTGAAGATTTTGCCTCTTTAGGAAAAGTAGAAAACACAGTCTATGAAATCTGTGTGTAAGATTAAGATCTCAATAATTCAATTCAACAAACATTTATTAAATACCTACTCTGTATACAAAACTAAAAACTAAGTTAAGCAGAGAGTTCTGAGGTTCATAGATAACAGGCTGTTCCTGCCTTCAGGAACTTTCCAGTCAGCATGGGAATAAGACACCAATAAGTACTCTAATTCACAAGATTATGTCAGTTGTCCTTAAGTCACAGACCTCCCATTCACCAAATTCATTGTCAATCCTTTGGTGGGCCAGAAGTGTCTATCTGCTAGTGGGCTAACAATACCTAGACTTTCCCAAATTCCCTTGGCTTTTGACTTCAAGAACTTCCTCAGAGAAGCAGCAGCTTGATAGATACTGCTATAGATGAGGAGGAATGGAGAATGGAGAAAGTAGGGATAGAGGACACCTGACATGCTGGTTATCACAAGCCAAGGAGCTGAAAATGGTACTGGATGTAGGAGCAAACAGGAGTTGTGATGTCACAATTCCATGATCAGTGATATTCTTAGAGTCCAGTCTATAGTCCTCCTGGGATTTCTTTTCTTTCCCAGGAAAAGTTTTATGTCCTTTCCATCTTTGGCGCTGGGAATCGTTTCTTGTTTGCCAGTCAATTGTCCCTTCCCACTTTGCCCTCCAATCTTATGGGGACTGTGGGAGTGAGAACCACTTTTTTTTTGTTCCTTCTCAGCTTCCAGACAAAGCAGTCAACATTTGGAAGCCAATATTTCCTTATTTGTGTGTATTTTATCTCTATGACATTTAAACTATTATTAAAGAAACTAGCTGGCTATCTACCATGAGTTTATGATTGTGTGGAATGGAATTGAGAGAAAGAAAGGTATAACTCAATGGAAAGGGATTTTTATCATTGTTTTTCAGTGAATGTTGGGTGGTAGGTGAGCCAGTTAAAGTTTGTGCAATGTATTAACAATAGATTAAAGATTATTCACACTCTAGACATTCTGTTGTAATCTCATGTAATGGGTTAAACTGGGAAGTCCTAGAAGTGTGGGACATCCAGTTATTTTTGCACAAAGGCATTTTAGCACTCTGCTCAGGTGGACTAGAGATAGAGCACTTCCTCATATGTGCACTTTGGCATGGGAACTGCTAGCCATTCAAAGCTGACTGGGGTTAAAGGGTTCCTGGTTCTATACTACATCATCATCCCCTGGAGGCTTTTTCTCATGAGTGAAAAGGGAAAGAGAATGAATGTGACCCTTGTCCCAAAGTCCATTGGCATGAGACCCTCTCCTTATGAGTGGAGATAAATGTCCTGTACCCTTCTGAGGGAAGGAGAAGAGTTGTTGAGAGATAAGAGAGCTTCCATCTTTGCAAGTCCACTCTAAGACTCTCCAAAGGTCGATCCCCTCTTTAGGGACTCTTCAAGCAAGAGATTTCTTCCTGTAGCATCAAGTAGGCTTCTAGCTTTGAGAGAGAAGACAGAAGAAACCAACTTCACTTTAGATTACTGAATAAAAAGACTCTGGGAAGGAGCAACATGAGAGGAGCTGGCAGTCGCCATCATTCCCTATCCTCAGCTTGCCAATCTAGAGACTTCAGGCAGTCTCCCCTTGTATGAAAGCTAGGACTCTCCTTGGATGAACTGAGTTATCTTGTTCCCAATGGAAGAGCTCCTGCATTCCATTTTGCCTAGCATATATTTTCAAATGTATGCTTTCTCTGATTTCTTTTTTACTACTGATTTGGCAGAATGGGTTTCTTTGCGTGTGTTCATTGTGGAGCTGATATTAGGTGGAGAAGTGGATATAGACCTTGGGGCACTCTTTCCCCTCAAAATGAAAAATGATCAAAAGTTACATCCAGTCATATCTCCTAGACAAATAACATATAAGAGAGCAGGTAAATATACTTCTAACATGATACTCCCTTCCTCTGACTAGAAGAGAGGTACTCTTCCATACTGACCTCCCACTTCCCTTCTTGGAAGGAATGTAAGTCTGCCTCAGAGAAGCATAGAGGGAGGGGAAGTTAGAGATGTCTATTCTGCCTCCTTTTGAGCCACACAAGTTGCCAACATAAGAAACCATACTATACATGTGAAGTGCACTCACCCACCTTTCCTATTGCTACATACAGAGAGGGGGAGAGAAAGAGAAAGAGAAAGAGAGAGAGAGAGAGAGAGAGAGAGAGAGAGAGAGAGAGAGAGAGAGAGAGAGAGTTAGTTGTACCAGGCACTGTGGTAAATGTTTTATAAGTATTCTCATTTGAACCTCACAACAACCCTGAGAGGTAGATGCTGTATTATACCTATTTTATAGTTGAGGAACCTTTAAAGTATGTGGTACACAAACTTTTTCATTTTCCAAATTTTTATCAAACACTGATTCCTTACCCTATGAGTTGGAACCCTTGGTTTAATCAAACAATATGTTACTGTATCTGATTACCTCTGGGTCTAATATATGTAGACCCAGATCTGCCCAGTGCTGCCACACTGATAAACTTCTTTCTTTAATTAATGCCAAATAATTTTGAAGATTACCTTATTGTAGTGTTGTTTGAGATATGGCACTCGCCAAAGTTTTTTTATTATTTCTTTGAGATGTTTGACTTCTAGTTTCTCCACCTAACTTGTTTGTCTCTTGAGTTTAACATACTTCTACACAAAAGGATATCTTACCTGTGGTTTCAGCTTTCCTTTAACTGATTCAAAGAAGAATGAGGTACATGAAATGCCCTCTCCTCTCACTTTTCCTTACATAACTCTATGTTCTTCTTTTCCAGCATGCCAATTATGAAAAATAATCATTTACTCTTCTTTTCTCCTCTCTTTCTTCCTTCATATGTTCCTTTTTCTTTCCTTTTTACTTCTTTTAAAAAACAAAATAAAATTATCCCCCTGAGTGTTTGAGACAAAGATGAGAGACAGAGAAAGAGAAGAGTGACTGAGACAGAGAGACTTCTCTCTTCTTCCACTTTTTATCATCAGATGCCTTACTTCAATTGCTAAAATGAATTTACATTTCTAGATTTCTCTTCACTCCTAGGATAGATGTAAAAGTTTCTATTCCATTCTGGTCTTTCCATTTGTAATGGTAATTTAAATGGGAAGATCTTTCCCATTTATTAATAGGCCTTGAATCACATGAATCTGTGGAGGTGGAATTTATTGAAGGGGTGGAGTGGGAAGGATGGAACAGGAAAAGGCGGACCTAAAACAGCAGATAGCTAGGTTCATGAATGTTTGTGGGAAGACCAGATAATGTGTATAGACTTCTTAGTTACTAAGATGGATTTTTGTTACTATGATGGATTTGGCTTTTTGGCGTTGGGATTTGGCTTTCTGATGTATTAATAAACGTTTTGGTTCTGTCTTCCATGTGGAAAATTTGTTGTATTTCACGATTCAGAATTGTGCTGGGATATTCATGGTAGCAGTAAGTGCTGTGAAAATCGTAATGGCACTACATCATTGGATATGCTAAAGGTACCCTTTTCTATTAAAAATCCATTTGTTCCTCTGTAGAATTATTCCCAGTTTTTCAGGGTATCTTATTTTTGGTTGTGGACTTTTATCTTTTGCACTTTTCAGTATGCTGCTCTAAACTTTTCTCACCTTTACCATAATTTCAGCATAGCAATGTCATCCTAATTATGGTTCCTTGCTACTTGTATCCTGTCTTACAAATTGTTTGCAGTGTTTTTCTTTAAATTGGATTTTTCTTATGACATTCCCAGGTATTTTCAAGTTAGAATTTCTTCAGGAAGTGGATTCCTTGAATTTTCACTTTGACCTCTGCTTCTAATAGATTTGGACACTTTTCCTTTTCCTTTTTGAAATATGGTTTACAGATGCAGTTTTTGTTATAATTTTCAGAAATTTTGATTATTCTTTAAGTATCTCTCCTCAACATGTTTTCAAAGTCAGTTGTTTTTTAATATCAAATACCTTGTATTATCTTCTGTTTTTTCAATCATTTGACTTTAATATTTTTCCTTGTCTTCTGGAGTCATCAAATTGTTTATTTCATTCCATTTTTAGGGAGACCACTACGTGGTTAAGATTTTCTCCCTTCTGTTCAAAGACATTTATTCTCCTACTGTTATTTTCCCTCCAAGGCTTTAATTTCCATTCTGAATTTTTTAATCTTTTTATTCATTTCTTGTACATAGTTTCTGTGGCAAAGACATTTTTTCTATCTCTACCTGAAGTTTTTATAGAATCACAGTCTCTTGAGCTTTTCTCTTGAACTTCTCTTAACTCATAGTATTTCTTCAAAGTTTCCAGTATCTTCTGTTTATTCTTATCTCCAACTTCAGTAATCTGTCAGTAAATATTTATAAATCACCTACTATGTACCAGGCATTGTACTAAACTCTGGAAATTCAAAGAAAGGCAAAAATGTAGTTCCTGCTCCCAAGGAGATCACAGCCTCAGTTCTTGAATTGGGATTCTGTGGTAGGGGCTCCTTTCCCTCGCACAGTTTCAGATATGGTGGTCAAGTCCCTGCTTTGTCCTTTACTTTTGTATTCTAGATTTTGTTTAAGTTGCATTTCTGAATGAGGTAGCTAGAACTAGGCCCTTCCTTCTGACTCTGTCACTGGTTTCTGATAGCCCAGTACTGGGCTAGATTCAATCCTGTCTCTGTCTCTTCCTTCTGACAATAAAAGGTTGGTTCCTTCCCTGATTTTGGCTTTAACAAGTCCTGATTGAAGTAGGAGACTGACCAGGTCTATAGTTGGTTCTATCTCTTCTTAAAAATAAATTTAGCATTATAGACAAGGGTTTTATAAAAGAATGTGAGATCTGACCTTAGAGATCAAAACCATGGCAACTCAGTATGTTGAACTGTATTAAAATGTATGACTTTGAAAAGAGAGATCAATATTTCTGCTTTTGTGAAAAGAAAAGCAAACAACCCAAGAATTTGGAAGTATCCTGAGAAATCTTATGGTTTGGGGACATGTATAGAGTTGATTTTTATGAAAAAATAACAAACATTGTTCATTAAAGATTACTGGAAGAGTATGCTTATTTCTTTATTTTAAAATAAAAGGTATACTTGTGAATTTGAAAGCAATGAAGGGCGAAGGCATACCTCAGACCTCTAAATTTAAATGGATACAAATAAAAACTTTTAAAATGTCTGTAACTGTGCCTGACATAAGGGGTTAATTTTTAGTGGTACTGACAAATACTTTAAAATAAAAGCTTAATGTTTTAGCAACAATATATTTCAATTTGGTACAACAAAGAAGGTCTGGACCAGAGGTTTTCAACCTGACATTCCAAGAGTTCTATGGATAGATTTCAGGAGATCTGTGAACTTGGATAGGAGAAAAAAATACAGTGTTATTTCAATAGAGTCAGTTTCCTTTGTAATACTACATATTTGGTTTTATGTACTTAAAAATATTACCCTGAGAAAGGTAGGAAAAATAAGCTTTATTAGATTGCCAAAGAGATCCATAACACCAAAAAGGCTATGCTTCCCAATCTAGAAGAATCTAAACACAGAATTTCTAGTGCTAACAATTCTAGGAATTATTTTCTTTTACAAATTAAGTTCGTTTTCTAAAATGAATTTAGAGAAGCACATAGATTTTCAGTAGTCATTCTCTGGTTTTGTCTGCATCTCTCTCTCCCCCTTTTCACCCATGTTACATTACTTTTCTTATGTTATCTTAATAAGAAAAGGTGCTTAAATGACAAAGTCGCCATTTACCACAAAAAGGAAAGGAAAAGAAGTTTCCATATCCACAGCAAAATCACCAGGTGAAATTCATTCATTTAGAACAGAAGAAAGTCAAGTAATATTTATTCTGATAATGGAAATATCCATCCAATAGCCCTTAAAATGAGTTCCAGTACCAACACATATACTAGATATGAAAAGAAGAAACTTACTTTACAGTAATGAAAAAAGAACTCTCAGACCTACTGAGTACAAATAACTTGCTTTCACAATGTAATTCCAAGACTAACATCTCTAAATTTACTCCTGAACCACTAGAATTTCTCACACCAATAGTGTTACTCAGGAAAGGACAACTTGAAGAGTTCATGATACAAACGACAGAGTTAATAAAGAAAAGCATCATCCCTGTAACGGTGTTTATTTCATTACTATTCTCCACATGTATTCTTTATAGTTTTATATTGGAAAGGTGTATAATAATGGAACCACCACATTTGGAATCCATCGCTATGGCTCCCGATATGCTAAGTGAATGAAAATGGCACTTAAGAAGATGAAATCGGGAAGGGTTATTGGAACCAATACAAAGAACAAAACTGGGCAGGAGGAAACACAATCTTAAAGGCACTTTAAAGGGATGTGCTTTCAAGATATCTCAAATAGGGGAAAGAATGGAGAAGATCACAGACTACATTAGTACCCCAAAAGGAGAGTACTCATCAGCTACCAATCCACAAGCCTACTTTTTCATCTCAATAAAATCTTTATGAGAAGATTGTTGCACCAATTCCACTGATGAAGATGAGATGGGAACAAGCAGGCACTACCAAAAGGTTTTCTATAACAGATAAGAACTTCTCAAACATACAGTGCTTATACAACTTTGGAAATGGAGAGTTTCCTCAAACAAATGCAAAAAGTCATAAAGGAGTATGGTATAGATACTACTGACAAGTAACATTTTAATGATTTTCTGAGTAACAACATCAAGCAGTTTACAGAACAGGGAGACTTTCCATAAAAGGAGCTATGGAGTGTCAGTGTCATAGAGGTTAGTCATTCTGTTCAAAGTCCAAATAAAATAGAGAGTCCATGTTTATGGTAAAAGAAAGTTTCATTGAATGATAGAATGCAGGATGATTAATTTTTCAGCAACACCAACTCTTGCTTACAAGTCTCTTTCACTGCCATACCATTGTGCACATTAATTTTTATTTTATAAAAAATACAATGCTATTTTTTCAATAAGTGATTATTCACCTCATACACACCCCAATATTCTCCATCCACAATGAGAAGGAAAGAAAAACAGAACACCTATGACAAACATGTATCAACTAGTAAAAAAAAAAATTCCTCTATTGACCACATCCAAAATAAAAGTCTCAGTCTTCATTCTATTTCACTTCTCTGAAAAGAGGTGGATAGCATGCTTCATTGTGATTATTCTGAAGTTGTGGTTAGTAATTTGTGTTGATCAGAGTTCTTAAGTTATTGAAAATTGCCTGTTTGTCCAACACTGTCATTATCCTATAAAGTGTTCTCCTGCTCCTCCTCATTTCATTTTACATCAGTTCATACAAGTGTTCCCAGATTTCTCTGATACTGTCCACTTCCTCATTTCTTATAGTCCAATAGTATTCCATGGACTTCACAAACGATTGTTCAATCATTCCCTACTTGAAGGATTTCTCCTCAGTTTCTCATTCTGTGACACTTCAAAAAGAGCTGCTATGAAAAAAAATTTCACATATGGGTCCGTTCCCTTTTTTCTTTAATCTCTTTTGTGTATAGAGCTTGTAATGGAATGTCTAGGTCAAAGAGTATTCATAGTTAATAAATTTTAAGGCATGACTGGCTATTGACAACTTGGATTTCTCCTTCTTCAAAGTACCTATTCATATCTTTTGACTAGTTAACAACTAAGGAATGACACTTATTTTTATAAAATTTTATCAGTTCCCTATATATCTTAGAAATTAGACCTTTATCAGGGAAGTTTACTATGAAGATTTTTTTTTCATTTTCCTTTTACACTTCTAATTTTAACTGTATTGCTTTTATTTGTGCACAAACTTTTTAATTATATGTAATCAAAATTTTCTGTATTACCCTCTATGATCTTCTCTATCCCTTATTTGGTTATGAACTCTTCTCCAATCTATATAAATAACAAGTAATTTCTTTTTGCTCTTCTCATTTATTTATGAAGTTATCTTTTATGTTTAATACATGCATCCATTTGAAACATGAATAGGTGCATGTATGTGTGTGTGTATATGTATGTATATGTATATACACATGGTTTCTTCCAGAATGCTTTCCCATTTTGCTAACACTGTTTTTTAATTCTGAGTCCTTCAATAGCTGGGATCTTTGGGTTTCATCAAACGTAAGGCTACTGTGTTCATTTTCTCTGTATATTTTGTAACTAATCTGTTCCACTGACAATTTCTTAACCAGAATGAAATTATTTTGATGATTGCTGCTTTTTAGTCTTGTTTGAGATCAGGTACTGCTACTCTCTCTCCCTTTACTCTTTAACTTTTCATTGGAATAGAGCTGGGAATATTTCTTCTAAAAATTTTTTGAGGGGGCGGAGTCAAGATGGCAGAGTAGAAAGAAGGGGGCGGAGTCAAGATGGCGAAGTAGAAACACTCAAGTATGCTAGCTCCAAACCCACAGCCCATGGATTTAATGTAAGAAGAGCTCCCCACAAGTTCTGGATCACTGCAGGGGGTGCAGAAACAGTGGAAGAGATTTCCGTTCCAGAGAGCCCTGGAGAGCTGTACCCAGGGTCTGTGGCACCCAGGAAAACAGACCCCACCCCAGCGCTGCCCTGGCTGTGACCCCAGAGGAGCAGATCCGAGCAGGCTTCAGGGAGAGAACCTCTGGCAGCCGGGAAGGTCCCTCCGCCCACAGACACTACAGGTCAATGAGAGACACGTCTGGGCTGGCCAAGAGGGGAGCGGGGTGTCTCTATGACTCGGGCCCCCTCAGGAGGAAGCAGCGGAGGGAGCGGAACAGGCAGCAGCAGCAGCGGGGGCAGGAAGCGGCAGAGGCAGCAGCTGCGGCCCGGGACTCCCCAAGCAACAGGCAGGATCTTCATTACCAAAGGAATCTGCATAAACCCCCTGAGGGAGCTGAGACTGGGAGGTGGCCCTGCCCCACCCGCTCCATCACTGAAGGTCTCTGCATAAAGCCCCTGAGGGAGCTGAGCCTGGGAGGCGTCCCTGCCCCCACCCCAGCACCAGAACTAAAGCTCACATTGAATAGCAGCTGCGCCTGCCGCGGAAAGCGCATTTGAATCTCAGACCCCAAGCACTAGCTGGGCAGATCTAGGCGGGGGTGGACAGGAATCTCAGAAGTCAAGCAACTGGCTGGGAAAATGCCTAGAAAAGGGAAGAAAAATAAGACTATAGAGAGCTTCTTTGAGCAGGTGCAAAGGTTCCCACCTTTCGGTTCTGATGACGAGTAAATATTCTTGCCATCAGGAAAAGACGTGGAGGGCGGGGCCTCGGTACCCCAGACATCCCAGGGGGATGTCGGGTGGGCTCAGGCCTTGGAAGAGCTCAAAAAGGATTTTGAAAAGCAAGTTAGACAGGTGGAGGAAAAACTGGGAAGAGAAATGACAGAGATGCAAGAAAAGTATGAAAAATGGTTCAATACCTTGGTAAAGGAGACCCAAAAAAATGCTGAAGAAAATAACACCTTGAAAAATAGGCTCACTCAATTGGCAAAGGAGGTTCAAAAAGCCAATGAGGAGAAGAATGCTTTCAAAAGCAGAATTAGCCAAATGGAAAAAGAGGCTCAAACCTTACTGAAGAAAATAGTTCTCTCAAAATTAGAATGGAACAGATGGAGTCTAATGACTTTATGAGAAACCAAGAAATCACAAAACAAAACCAAAAGAATGAAAAAATGGAAGAGAATGTGAAATATCTCATGGGAAAAACAACTGACCTGGAAAATAGATCCAGGAGAGACAATTTAAAAATTATGGGACTACCTGAAACTCGTGATCAAAAAAAGAGCCTAGACATCATCTTCCATGAAATTATCGAGAAAAACTGCCCTGACATTCTACAACCAGAGGGCAAAATAAGTATTGAAAGAATCCATCAATCACAACCTGAAAGAGATCCAAAAAGAGAAACTCTTAGGAACATTGTGGCCAAATTCCAGAATTCCTACGTCAAGGAGAAAATATTGCAAGCAGCTAGAAAGAAACAATTCCAGTATTGTGGAAATACAATCAGGATAACACAAGATCTAGCAGCTTCTACATTAAGGGATCAAAGGGTGTGGAATAGGATATTCCAGAAGTCAAAGGAACTGGGACTCAAACCAAGAATCACCTACCCAGCAAAACTGAGTATAGTACTTCAGGGGAAAATATGGTCTTTCAATGAAATCAAGGACTTTCAAGCATTCTTGATGAAAAGACCAGAGCTGAAAAGAAAATTTGACTTCCAAACACAAGAATGAGAAGAAGCATGAAAAAGTAAACAGCAAAGAGAAGTCAGAAGGGACTTACCAAAAGTGAACTGTTTACATTCCTACATGGAAAGACCATATTTGTAACTCTTAAAACTTTTCAGTATCTGGGTAGTTGGTGGGATCACACACATGTACACACATGCACGCACACACACATACACACATGCACACACGTACAGAGACAGAGAGCACAGAGTGAATTGAATAGGATGGGACCATATCTTAAAAGAAATTAAGGTAAATGGTGAGAGAAAAAGGTAGGGGGAGGAAAGAGGGTGAAATGGAAGGGGTTAATTATACGTCATTTAAGAGGCAAGCAGGAGACTTTTTAGTGGAGGGAAAAAGAGGAGAGCTGAGAAAAAAACATGAAGTTTACCCTCATCACATTTGACTAAAGGAAGGAAGAAAATGCACACTCATTTTGGTAGGAAAACCTATCTTACAGTACAGGAAAGTGGGGGAGAAGGAGATAAGCAAGTGGGGGGATGATGGAAGGGAGGGCAATGGGAGGAGGGAGCAATTTGAAGTCAACACTCGCGGAGGGACAGGATCAAAAGACAGAAGAGAAACAACGAGGGGCAGGATGGGATGGAGGGAAATACAGTTAGTCTTACACAACACGACTGTTATCGAAGTCATTTGCAAAACTACAGAGATAGGGCCTATATTGAATTGCCTGCCTTCCCAAAGGGAATGGGTGGGGAGGGAGGGATGGGGAGAATTTGGAACTCAAGTTTTAGGAACAACTGTTTAGTATTGTTGTTGCTACTAGGAAAGAAGACATACAGTTAATGAGGAATAGAAAGTCATCTGGTCCTACAGGACAAAAGAGAAGATGGGGACAAGAGAAGGGAGGGATGACAGAAGACAGGGCAGATTGGAGATAGGGAAAATTAGATTGCTCGGTGTATTGGGGTGGGGGGAGGGGAGAAAAGGGGAGAAAATTTGGAACCCAAAATTTTGTGAAAATGAGTGTAAAAAATTAAATAAAAAATATATAAATAAAAATAAAAAATATATTAAAAAAATTTTTTGAACATTATGTCTAGGCTCTTTAGTTGACTATGGCTTTCAGGAAGTCTGATGCTTCTCTGATTTTCTCTTCTCAATTTGTTCTCCAGGTTAGTTGTTTTTGCTATGAAAAACACTTGTATTTTCTTGTATTTTTTCCAGTCTTTTGATTTTGTTTTTTAATTTTTCTTATAATTTTATGAAGTCATCAACTTCTAATTCATCCATTCTAATTTTCAGGGAGTTTGTTGCTTGGGCAAGATTTTATACCACTTGTGTCAATCTGTTAATTCTATTTTCATTTGTTTCTTTTTTAATTTCTCTTATAATTCTTCCCTCTAGCACTCTCATTCCACTCTTAAAAAAGTATTTTAAACTTTCATCTCCCCCAGAAATTCTAGATGAACTTATGTCCAGCTGTGTCTTTATTTTGAACTTTGCTTGTAGATGTTTGGGAGTCATTGTCTTCTCCTGGGTTTGTATCTTGAACATCCTTGTCACAGTAATAGTTCTTTACAATGGGATTGCTTGCTGTCATTCACTCATTCTTCCAGCCTATGTCCTGACTTCCAACTTTATTAGGGCCGAGATTTACAAACTTCTGGAGGGAACGAATGGACTGACCTTCAGTCTTCAGTTCCTCTGATGATTCTTGGGGTATTGAGTGTTGCATTATTCCAGAATCTCAATAACCCCTCAGACTGTGAACCTGCAAGTTTTCAGTCCTCCTAAAGTAGTATGAGCCACAGCAGATTTTGACTACTACCATCTTGGTCTGGGCTTGTCAACTTCCTGACCTGGGTTTGGATCTGAGCAACAAACTTGTGGGCTTATCTTGGTTGGAGTTCTAGGAGACTGATGCTTGACTCAGCCACCATAAACCAGCTGGAAAGTTCTGTAGGTCCAGAGTGACAAAACTGCAGATGTCCCTTTGGTCTGGAGTTCCTGTCCTCATTATTCCACCTGAAGCTTCAGATTGGATAAGGTGCTGAAACTGAGACCCTGCTCTACTCCTACTCCACAGATGTTGCTTTCTTCTGAACATGCGCCTAACTCAGTATATAGCCAGGGGACAGTAACATCTCTTCATTATGGATTACTATCCCTAGGCATGGATCCCCTCCATATTCCCACCCTGGAAACTGGGTAGTGCCAGAAGTGCTGATTGTTACTTTTTATTGCACCATACACAAGGCCAGGCCCTTCTTTGTATGTCTGAGACAAAGGTGTGCTGGAGTCAGATCTTACTACTTCTCAAATCCCATTGTTAAATTTTCAATGTGAGCATTTACACCTCAGAAATTTGCAAATGGGGGGTGGAGCCAAGATGGCAGAGTAGAAAGACTCACGTATGCTACCTCCTAACCCACAGCCCATATATTTCCTGAAAGAAGAACTCTCCACAAATTCTGGATCACTGCAAGGCACGCAGAAACACAGGGAAAAGATTTCCATTCCAGAGAGCCCTGGAGAGCCATCCCCAGGGTCTCTTGCACCCCGGAAAGCGGAGCCCACCCTTGCCCTGCTCTGGCTGGGCACCCCAGAGGAGCAGATCCGAGCAGACTTCAGGGATAGAACCTCTGGCGGCCGGGAAGGTCCCTCCACCCACAGACGCTATAGATCAGTGAGAGAGACGTCTAGGCTGGCTGAGAGGGGAGTGGGGTGTCTCCGTGACTCGGGCCCCCTCGGGAGGAAGCAGCAGAGGGAGCAGCAGAGGCAGCAGTGGCAGAGGCAGCAGCGGCCCGGACTCCCTGAGCAGGCAGGATCTTCATTACTGAAGGTCTCTGCATAAAGCCCCTGAGGGAACTGAGCCTGGGAGGCGACCCTGCCCCCACCCCAGCACCAGAACTTAAGCTCATATTGAATAGAAGCTGTGCCTGCCACGGAAAGCCCTTTTGAATCTCAGACCCCAAGCACTAGCTGGGCAGATCTAGGCAGGGGTGGACAGGAATCTCAGAAGTCAAGTAACTGACTGGAAAAATGCCCAGAAAAAGGAAGCAAAATAAGACCATAGAGAGCTACTTTGATGGGGTGCAGATGTTCCCGCCTTTCAATTCTGGTGAGGAGGAAATATTCTTACCATCAGGGAAAGACATGGAGGTTGGGGCCTCTGTATCCCAGACACCCCAGGTGGATGTCCGGTGGGCTCAGGCCATAGAAGAGCTCAAAAGGGATTTTGAAAAGCAAGTTAGACAGGTGGAGGAAAAACTGGGAAGAGAAATGACAGAGATGCAAGAAAAGTATGAAAAACGGGTCAATACCTTGGTAAAGGAGATCCAAAAAAATGGTGAAGAAAATAACACCTTGAAAAATAGGCTCACTCAATTGGCAAAAGAGGTTCAAAAAGCCAATGAGGAGAAGAATGCTTTCAAAAGCAGAATGAGCCAAATGGAAAAAGAGGTTCAAAAGCTCACTGAAGAGAATATTTCTCTCAAAATTAGAATGGAACAGATGGAGTCTAATGACTTTCTGAGAAACCAAGAAATCACAAAACAAAACCAAAAAAAAAGAAATTTGCAAATGCTGTGAAAAGGGCTTGAAGCATTGGTTTATTGACTATCTAAACTTAAGAAAGCATTGGAAAATATGTTAATAAAGCATATTAAGCTTGGAAGTGTCATATTTTCAGAGAGCCATTGTTAAACACTTGACCAGCACACCTGTGGTCTTGAACCTCTTCTTTCACTGGGGCACATCCATAGCCCTCGGAATGCTGCTGTGAGAATTCTCTGCACCTTTCCTGGCTAGACCCTGTCTCTAGGGTCCAAGAAACTCCCTATGTTGACTTTGGTTGGAAAAATAACTCATGATTTTTTTCTCAGATTTCCCTATTAGACAGAATTGGTCTGGTCCATTTTATAGAACTTTTTGGAGAAATTGTATGAGTTCAGTTCAGCTCTACTTCTTTCTACTTCTTCCTGCTTCTCCCTACTTGAGTATCTTGGTTGGTCTTCATGTTAGTTTCTAGATCTGAATTCTAGTCATTCTTTGTCATTTAATCCATTTCATATAAGACAACACTTTCATTTTCTTAAAATTCATTCTGTATCTTTTATGTTTTCTTACATGTCTCAGATATGCAACATGTCTATTTAACTAAACAAAATTGCCAAGAAACAAATCCTTAAATGTTGTTTTTCTTCAAAGAGGCCCAAATAATTCTAGATATTTCATGTTGCCTCCTTTAGGAATGAGAGAACCAATGGTTAATTAAAGGAAAAATGATATAAAGAGAAACTTAAGATGATGGATATAAAGAATTTTGAAAAGTTTAAATGAGTAATTTTACAAAATGTAATAAAAACAAATAATGAAGTCTTTTTCACGACCATTACATCCTTTTATCATTCATATCTTTATCTTTCCCCCTCTGTCTATATTCCTGGAAAACATTAAGGTAAGGTGAGATAAATCCTGAATAAATTTTAAGATAAAGTCTCCTCGTTTCTGTTTCAAGTTCCCCGTAAGCAATTATAGCTCCAATAGCCAAGGTTCTCTTGCTGTCCCTTCTTACTGTACCCTTATAAACTTCCCACCAGCCTCCAACCTTTCTATTTCTCTGCTACAGAAAGCTTAAAAAGCTGTCATTTAGGTACACAAACTGATTTGGCTTCCTTATTGGTGGCACCTAGTAATGCCATCACTCTCAAGGGCAATAAAACATTCAACGTAATGCAACATAATAGAGCTCCCCTGTTTCACAATCTCTTGCTCATACTGTGTTCTGATATGCCCTCAGAAAGGGGGAAGCCAACACACACTAAACCTACTCTGAGTTATCTGACACCATCTCAATTCACTCCTTCCAGTTTCCTCTCCCATATAATCTCACTCTGCCTACTTTGCATTCACCAGCAAATTACCAGTATAAATTCCTTGCACTCCCTTGAACGTTAAACTCTATTAACACTTCTGTTATCATACATAATCAATCAATCAATCTGTTTTCACGCACATTCAATCATTGATAGATCATATGCTTGTCCATCATGTCCAGGAACTAGTTTATTACTCCCATCACCATCACAGTTGGTCCTGTGTTTTGTAGCCTTAGGAACATAGCAATTCTCCATTTTTTCCAGCCTAAATCCTATGATTTCAATCATCTCCATATTAACCTCATTTTGTTTTAACTTAAGTGAATAGTTGAGTGAATGCAAATATAGATATGGCATTCCTGGATTTTAACAAGGAATTTTTCAAAGTCTTGGGTAACACTTCGAAAGACAAAGTGGAGAGCTATGGACTGAATACTAGTACAGATGGATGGACTCAGCAAGTACTGATTCTTACATCAACGTCAACCTCAGAGTTCTCTAGTTGAATACTGAACATAGCATTACTTATGGAAGACTACGTGGACAAATTGAACTTTGATCCCTCTAAGGAGAACATAGATGGTAGAGAAGAATTAGGAGGCATTCCTAGTGGGGGGTGGGGGAAGGGTATGTGCACAGCCAAGGAAATAACACCTGGCAATTTAATTTTGAAAAACATTAAATGGATAGGCATGACTCAAGTGGAAAGGTCTTCTTGGATATAATGAATGATGAAATTAGAGTTATAGAGAGTAACCTAGCTGATGGAAGATGTTAGATATTGGACTGAGGAATTTAGAAGCTTAGACTATGAATCAGAATAAATTCATACATATATAATTGACCAAAAGGGTACTCAAAAGAACTTCCTGTAGCTCAAAGGTACTCAGCCTAAATTGTTTCAGCTTTTTGGCACATCTTTACATTATCTACTAAAAAATTAAAGTATTCATTCATCTCTTGTATTTACTTCGTGCAAGTTGAAAGTCTAGGCTTATGAGGAGATCAGATCTCTGATTTCCAGAAGAAATGCACAGAGGGTCCATTTCTAATGACAGAAAGAAACAATTTGTTTTAATCATAAAAGACACTGCTATTAAACTATGCTGTGTAACGGCACAGCTGGCTAATCACCAATGCAGTTTGAAATTCCAAATGAAGTCCAGAGGACTGGCAATCTTCAGATAATGTCACTAACCCCAAAATAATTAACTCAGAGGAAAATAAATGAATTGTGACTTTAAAAAGTTTACATCTTGGTTCAAGAATCTTCTCTTTCATTGTCTTGATTATCCTCCCATGCAGAGATAAATTTATTTGGTGAGAATGCTGCCCTTTCTAAGCAATGACAGATTTCTTTTCTTTTTTTTTTATTTAATTTTTTACATTCATTTTCACAAATTTTTGGGTTCCAAATTTTCCCCCCTTTTATCCCCTCCCCCCACCCCAATACCCCAAGCAATCTAATTTTCCCTATCTCCAATCTGCCCTCTCTTCTGTCATCCCTCCCTTCTCTTGTCTCCATTTTTCTTTTCTCCTGTAGGGCCAGATGACTTTCTATTCCTCCTTAACTGTACGTCTTCTTTCCTAGTTGCAACAACAATACTAAACAGTTGTTCCTAAAACTTTGAGTTCCAAATTCTCCCCATCCCTCCCTCCCCACCCATTCCCTTTGGGGAGGCAGGCAATTCAATATAGGCCATATCTGTGTAGTTTTGCAAATGACCTCCCTGATAGTCGTGTTGTGTAAGACTAACTGGATTACCATCCCTCCTAACCTGCCCCTCATTGTTTCTCTCCTGTCTTTTGATCCTGTCCCTCCCCAAGTGTTAACTTCAAATTGCTCCCTCCTCCCTTTGCCCTCCCTTCCATCATCCCCCACCTTGCAATATCTCTTTCTCCCCCGCTTTCTTATACTGTAAGATAGGTTTTCATACCAAAATGAGTGTGCATTTCACTCCTTCATTTAGTCATATGTGATGAGGGTAAACTTCTTGTTTTTTGTTTTTGTTTTTGTTTTTTTTTTTTCTCAGCCCTCCTCTTTTTCCCTCCATTAAAAAAAAACTCCTACCTGCCTCTTAAATGACATATAGTTACCCCCTTCCATTTCCCCCTCTTTCCTCCCACTACATTTCTCTCTCACCATTTACCTTAGTTTCTTTTAAGGTATGGTCCCGTCCTATTCAGTTCAATCTGTGCTCTCTATCTCTGTATGTGTGTGCATGTGTGTATGTGTGTGCATGCGTGTACATGTGTATGTGTGGTCCCACCAACTACCCAGATACTGAAAAGTTTTAAGAGTTACAAATATTGTCTTTCCATGTAGGAATGTAAACAGTTCACTTCTGGTAAGTCCCTTAATACTTCTCTTTGCTGTTTCCTTTTTCATGCTTCTTCTCATTCTTGTGTTTGAAAGTCAAATTTTCTTTTCAGCTCTGGTCTTTTCATTAAGAATGATTGAAAGTCCTCTGTTTCATTGAAAGACCATATTTTCCCTTGAAGTATTGTACTCAGTTTAGCTGGGTAGGTGATTCTTGGTTTGAGTCCTAGTTCCTTTGCCTTCTGGAATATCCTATTCCACGCCCTTCGATCCCTTAATGTAGAAGCTGCTAGATCTTGAGTTATCCTGATTGTATTTCCACAGTACTGGAATTGTTTCTTTCTAGCTGCTTGCAAGATTTTTTCCTTGAGCTGGGAGTTCTGGAATTTGGCCACAATGTTCCTAGGAGTTTTTCTTTTTGGATCTCTTTCAGGTGGTGATCGATGGATTCTTTCAATACTTATTTTGCCCTCTGGTTCTAGAATGTCAGGGCAGTTTTCCTTGTTAATTTCATGGAAGATGATGTCTAGGCTCTTTTTTTGATCATGGGTTTCAGGTAGTCCCATAATTTTTAAATTGTCTCTCCTGGATCTATTTTCCAGGTCAGTTGTTTTTCCCATGAGATATTTCACATTCTCTTCCATTTTTTCATTCTTTTGGTTTTGTTTGGTGATTTCTTGGTTTCTCATAAAGTCATTAGACTCCATCTGTTCCATTCTAATTTTGAGAGAACTCTTAAATTCAGTGAGCTTTTGAGCCTCTTTTTCCATTTGGCTCATTCTGCTTTTGAAAGCATTCTTCTCCTCATTGGCTTTTTGAACCTCTTTTGCCAATTGAGTGAGCCTATTTTTCAAGGTGTTATATTTCCTCAGCATTTTTTTGGGTCTCCTTTACCAAGGTATTGACCCGTTTTTCATACTTTTCTTGCATCTCTGTCATTTCTCTTCCCAGTTTTTCCTCCACCTGTCTAACTTGCTTTTCAAAATCCTTTTTGAGCTCTTCCAAGGCCTGAGCCCACCCGCCCACCCTTGGGTGTCTGGGGTACTGAGGCCCTGCCCTCCACGTCTTTCCCCGATGGCAAGAATACGTCCTCATCTTCGTCAGATCCGAAGGTTGGGATCATTTGCTTTTGTTGGAAAAAACTATAGTCTTATTTTTCTTCCCTTTTCTAGGCATTTTCCCAGCCAGTTACTTGACTTCTGAGATTCCTTTCCACTCCCGCCTGGATCCGCTGAGCTAGTGCTTGGCCTCTGAGATTCAAATGTGCTTTCCGCGGCAAGCTTTAGTTCTGGCGCTGGAGTGGAGGCAGGGCAGGGCCGCCTCCCAGGCTCAGTTCCCTCAGGGGCTTTATGCAGAGACTTTCAGGAATGGAGCGGGTGGGGGCGGGATGGGGGGCCCACCTCCCAGGCTCAGTTCCCTCAGGGGCTTTATGCAGAGGCCTTCAGTAATAGAGCAGGGTGGGGGCAGGGCCGTCTCCTAGGCTCAGCTCCCTCAGGTTTTATGCAGAAACCTTCCATATGGAAGATCCTGCCTGCTGCTGGGGGATTCCTAAGTCCTGGGCCACTGCCACCTCAGCCGCCGCCCACGCCTCTGCCTCCGTCGCTTCCTGCCCCTGTCTCTGCCGCAGCGGCTTCCTCCCGAGGGGGCCCGAGTCACGGAGATGCTCCGCTCCCCTCCTGCAGCCCGGCCTTCTCTCTCACTGACCTGTAGCTTCTGTGGGCGGAGGGACTTTCCCGGCTGCCGGAGCTTTCGTCTCTGAAGCATGCTCCGATCAGCTTCTCTGGGGCCGTGGCCAGGGCAGCGCTGGGTGTGGGGTCCGCTTTCCAGAGTGCGACGGACCCTGGGGACGGGTCTCCAGGGCTCCCAGGAACGGAAATCTCTTCCACTCCGTTTCTGCACACCTTGTATTGACCCAGAAGTTATGGGGGTCTCTTTTTACATTAATTCTATGGGCTTTGGTTTCGGAGCTCGTAAACGTGCTTCCTTCTACTCTGCTTCCTTCTACTCCGCCATCTTGGCTCCGCCCAATGACAGATTTCTTGCTTGAGCTCTGTGTCTTGCCATTGTGTTGATGGCATCCCCTCTCTTTTGAAGCTAGTAGTTACACAGACAGATAGATAGATAGATAGATAGATAGATAGATAGATAGATAGATAGATAGATAGATAGATAGACAGACAGAGACACAGAGAGATAGATAGAAAGATAGATAGATAGATAGATAGATAGATAGATAGATAGATAGATAGACAGACAGACAGATAGACAAATAGAGACACAGAAAGACAGATAGAGACACAGACAGACAAAGAGATAGATAGATAGATAGACAGATAGATAGATAGATGATAGATAGATAGATAGATAGATAGATAGATAGATAGATAGATAGATAGATCTCTAGGAGAAATAACATTGTCTTTGGGCCACTGATACCCTCTTTTTGTTTTATATCCAGATGCCACAGCCATAGGAACTGCCCACAGGTTCTCTTTTATGTGGCTCTGGGAATACCTCTCTCTTTGTTGCCTCAAATGGATCTCTGCTTTCCTCTTTGGAAAGAAGTCATGTAACTGGTATGTATCCGGCTCATATCAACCCCTTCTGATAAGTCTTCTCATCTTATAAGAAGTACTCTAGCTTCTTTCCAATTTGCCATTCTATTGTCTATGTTATTCTGGGATAGTTAGACCTGATTTTGGTAGAGTTATAATTCATTCTGAAGAAAAAAGATATTTTTTTTTTTACCTTACAAACTCTTCATGAAATCACCAGAAAAGACAGGATGACAGAATCATGCAATATTACAGAGAGAAGAGACCATAGCAATTATCTAGTTTAACTGTTTTATTTTATATTCATGAGGAAATTGAAGACCTGGAGGTTAATGGACTCTCTTACTGCCACATAGTTAGCAAATTGGTGGAGCCAGGACCTGAACCCAAAGCAGCACTTTAGCCACTAAACTGCAGTACCTTCCATTTTCAATGGTTTCCGTAGCCATTGGAGTGCAAATTTAGAAGCAGTGGAGTGATACAGATTTGTCACAGCAAAAAATCTCATCTGCCAGAGATGTTAGGAATGGAAAAGGAAGCTCTTCTTCCTTTCAAACTTTCTCCTTTTACCTATTCTAAGGGGGGGGGAGTGGCATATTTTCAATTCTACAGAAAAGAAAACATTATTTCTTAACTATTAAATGGATTAAGTAAATTATGCAAGAAAAATACTAAACACTTTCTGATGAGTCCAAAATACTACTTGTATCTTATTTCCTTTTATGCATATATTAGAGGTTACATAGCACAGTAGAAAGAGCACTGAAATGAGAGATGAGAAAGTCAGGTTCAAAGCCGGGATCTGCCACTAATTTTCCATTTGACCTTAAGTCCCATAAACTTTCTGATCTCCAATTTCCCCATCTCTAAGAAAAAAAGCCAAAAAGATTTCTAAGGTCCTTTCTAAACAGAACTGAGTCAAATTGAGTCACATTCTTTGAGGATTCTAAAATTAAATATATTTAAATTGTATATATATATATATATATATATATATATATATATATATATATATATATACAGATATTTATGTATAAAGTATATGTGTGTGTATCCACAAAGGGAATTAATTTAGTTTTAATTCATTAGCCAAACTAAAAGCTTGCTTGTATATAATTTGAGTTTCCTTTTAAACTTATCTTTTGAAGGCAAACTACATAACAAGTAACTGAAATAATTTCCAAATCTTACGAATATGCATATTTTTTTTTGCCTTAACAGTCTTACTGCATCTCTTCTGTCCAAAGGAAAGATTAAACAGTAAAAAGTTTTATGGCTATTAGGTCATACATACAACACTGCTCATTCATTTATATCAAAACTTAGTAATTCACACCAGGTGATCACTAGCCATAGAAATCGTGAGCATTCTGAAGTTAAAGAGCATCTCATTGACCACTTTAGCTCGAGTCCAAACCTCATTCCAGCACCCCAGCTACATCCTCTGTAGTATATGATCATGATGGAATACGACATGCTCTAAGAAATGATAAGCTCATTGATTTTAGAAAAGCACAGATGACCTGCATGCAGTAATGAAGAATGAAATTAGCAGAAACAAGAAAATATTATATACAGTAAGAGCAATATTGTTTTAAGAACAATTTGGAGTGTCTAAGTTATTTTCCCTATTGTAAATGCCCAAGTTAACTACAAAGAACATATGAAGGAAGATGCTAACTGCATCCAGAGAAAGAACTGATAAACAAAAATATGTATAGGATGATTTTATATATATATATGTATGTATTTATATATATGTGTGTGTACATATAGACATACATATATACACACATTATACACACATATTTGTTTCTAATGACTGCCATCTCTGGGGGAGGGGGAAGGAAATAAAAGAAAAAAGAAATGTACATGATACATTAAATATATATTTAAAAAGAACAGCAAGTTGTACATAATGGATTTGCAGTTTTATGGGCAATCATCTTTCTATTATTCTATGATGTTATTGAAATGCTTTTATTTCATAAATTAAAAATAAAACAAATTTTTAAAAAAGAGGCAGCTAGGTGACATAGGAGATATAGTTCTGGGCCTGGATTCAAAAAGGTCTGAATTCACATCTGGTCTCAGACTCTTAGCTGTGCGACTCCAGGCAAATGACTTGACCTCTAATTGCTCACTTTTCACTTCTGTAAAATGGGGATAACTTTATTTTTCCCTCCCTACCTACTGCCTAAGATTGTCCTAGAGCTCAAATGAGATAATAATCACAAAGTACTTAACATGGATAGGACCAGGTACATATTAAATGCTGTATAAATAAATGTTAGCTGTTATCATTATTATTAAGAAGGCCACCTACTGATAGATTTATATTTCACTCAGTCCTGTGTAGTGGTGGACTTATCAGGATCACTCAAATACACAGTTCTTTTTTCTTACTGGCCAAACATTTTAGTTTAGATTGCTGAATGAATGACTATTAAATAGTTGGACAATTCAAATAATTTGAATTCAGAATTTATTATAATAATAGTCTTACTGTTTATTCTTGGTCTAAGAATCTGGAAGGAAAAAAAAGTTAAACTGAGACCCCTTAATAAGGACAGGAGTCATCAGTTAAGTACGCAAATAATTAGAGTTGGACTAGAAAGATTAACATTAGACATATTCTTCCAATTTACTGATCCTTAGTGGCTTTGCCTGGTTCACATTAGATGGGACATTTTTTATAAGCAATGAGAAGCATCCTTCTCTAACTGACCGGCATCATGCTGGGACAGCTGGCATTTTGCACAGTTTACTGTTAGACTTTACCAAACCATTTTGAAATGGAAATAAGCATAAAATAAACATAACAATACAATTCTACTCAGAGAATTTCAAGGGAAACAAACACAATTAGATGTTGAGGTGTTTAAAATAATTCATAGATAAAGGGAGTAGTTCTCTGATATGAAGTAGTCTCACTGATGACTGCATTTTGATCAGTCCAAGTCTTAGCTTGTGGCGATGTTCTAAAAAGTTAAGAAATGACATCTTAAAATGCTAGATGTCTTTTACAACATTGCTCTATTTTAGCCACTGTCACTAGGGGGAAAACACTAAAAATAGTGACAAATATAACATCAATAAACATAAAAATAATTGATTTCCCAGAGATGAAAAATTTTAAATTAGTGACCATCTCCCCGCAGAGCATTGGTTGATTAATTTAATGTTCATCGTAGTCTTTCAAAGACGTCCTAATACTGCTGATCTGCTCAGCAAGACTTTGCTATGGTTTTGTGGTGAGGACCCAGAGGATAAAATTATATTGCACAGCCTTGCACGTCGCAGTTTTAAAGAGAAATCTTGTAGTTTAAAGATATCACAGGACACTCCCTCCCCACCAAAATAATTAAAGCCAAGTCACACATTATGATTAACTTCACAAAGATTTTCACTTAGGAGTAGTTCATTTAAGATGCATATCTTTAAAAAGCAAAATCTAATGCTTCAAAGAAATGATTCTTGATTGGTAACTACCTCCCAGAGTGCCCCACTACTTCCAAATTAATTCAAGAAAACTTGGTACTAAACAAAGAAGCACTATGAAATAAACAATTCAATATGATATTTTATAATATTAATTCATTTTAAAAAAGAACAAAGTATGACTTCCAATTTAAAGAACTTATTGAACCAAAACACTATTAAACTTGTTGTATTTGAGTGATACCAAATACAAAACATATTAACAGCTCCTTCATCTCATGGAATCTTTTTTTTCAAAGATAGCAAAATGTTTTTTAGACTTAATAAGGAAAACATCCTTAATGTATGCCAAAGAAAGATAAAGACTAATGTCTTTGAACATGAATTTAGGGGTTCAGTTGAACCAATGGATGAAGAAGACACTTTAAAATAATAGTGTCCTCCAGGCTAGCTGCACCAAGCAGACAGATATCAAAGAGAAAACTGTAGCTGAATATGTTGAGATTTACTGACATCGTCGAATCAAGGCTCCACAAGAAGAACATATTTAAAGCATTTAACTTAATTAATATGACCTTTCTGTATTCTTTGGAGAATGTAAAATGTACCTAGAACCAGTTTGGAAAGTTTCCTCATAAAAACCCAAGAAATATTTTCAGCCATTCATGAAACACACCTTAAGGCAGCTATAGAAAGATAAGCACTTCCATTTGAAAAAGTATGATGAATAGACATCCTCATAGTAAGTTAGGTCCCAGGACTTAGCACAAGATAAACAGGTCAGAAAAACTTACAGAATTATATTTGTAACAAACAAATATCATTTTTACTGTTGAGTGTAAAGTACACATCGTTGGATTTATCTAATGTAACTGAAACTAGTTTATGTCTTTAATAGATTCCGTGAAATAGCTATGCTCCTACAATGAAATCATAAGAACCCTCCAACGAACTCAGACAAATGTAAAAATTTTGCAAACAAAGAATCATTGGTTCACTGTAACCAAAAATTACAAAAGAATTAATCCATACCTTAATAAAAGAAGTCTACCCTAACCACTATAACTGTACATTGTAAGTTTCCTGCAAACCAGCTTCTCTAGAAGTATTTCACCCATATAGTTTTCTTGCTTCCTCTCTATAACTACAGTTACTGCTCCACCAAACTCCCAAAACACCAACTAAGGCAACAAAGTAAGAGTCCTTTGAAAGATTAGACAAGTTAAGAATGCTTCGAATTTACTATATCTCCACAAGGTTATAAATTAATAAAAATACACAGGTAGTAGAAATGGAGGTATAAATTTCAAATTGACTCATTCAGCAGAAGCAAAACACAAGCAAAAAAGAAATCTATTCCTTCATAAATGGAAACAAGCAGAAAAGATGACATAGGAGGGTTAATTAAAAGTACAGGGTTTAAATCCTGGTTCTTTTATTTACCCTCAGGTAACTTTGGGCAAGTCATTTAACCTCTCCTAGATTAGCTTTAAAACAAGGGGATTGGATTAGACCTCAGAAGTCAATTCTAGCTTCTAGCTTTACATCTTAATAATATCATTTCAGTACTCAGATTCACATTCAGCCAGCAAATAACTGAAGTTAGGGAGCAAAGGTTAAAAAATAGAAGATTTGCCTTAAGGATCTCAGCTCTTGGGGCAAGAATTTAGCAAAAACTGCTGGAGAAAGAGTAAGTAGTAAGGAAGAAACTAGGCATAGAGAAACATCTCATTTCATATATTAAGATAAACTCTAAATGGGTACATGATTCACACACACACACACACACAAAGATGATATCACAAGCAAATTAAAGGATCATAAAAAATGCCTATCAGATAAGGGAAGAATTTACAACTAAACAAAAGATAGAAAGGATCATGAGAGGTAAAATGGATAATTTTGATTACATAAAAATAAGGTTTTCTAAAAAAAAATACCAATGCAGCCAAAATAAGAAGAAAAACAGGAAACTGGGGGAAATTTTTGTAATAAGACTCTCTGATAAAGGTTTCATTTCTCAAATATAGAGAGAACTGAACCAAATTTTTCCTAAATTTATCAAAATTAGGAGCCATTCCCCCAACTGATAAACAGTCAAAATATATGAACAGGAACTTTTCAGAGGAAAAATATTCAAAGTAATCAATAGTCATATTAAAAATGCTCTATATAAAGAACAATTAGAGAAATACAAAATAAAAACACTTCACATCCAACAGACCGACTAAATGATGCAAAAGGAAAATGACAAATGTTGGAGGAGATGTGGAGAAAATGAGTGTCTTAATGCACTGTTGGTGGAACTGGGAACTAGTCCAAACATTTTGGAGCATAATTTGAAACTGTCAAAGATTCAGTAATTCTGAGCAATATAATGATACTCCACCACTCCAAAGGACTCTTGATGCAAAATGCTATCCATCTCCGGAAAAGAAAGTTGATGGATTCAGTGTGCAGATTTAAATGTATTTTTCTTGACTTTTGGGGAAAATATGTCTACAGTAGAACTATGTTTTGTATGATTTCACATGTATAAAATGGGTATCATGTGTCTTTCCTTCTCAATGGGTGAGATGAACTGGAAAGAGAGAAAGAATTCAGGATTTGAAAATAAAAATAATTTTTTTTTAATTTTAAATGAAATAATTTTACTTATTCATCCTTGTATTTCCTATAGTGTCCTATGACACTTTTCTAGTCAAGTCTGGATCAAGAACCTTGAATTAAATAAATGAAGGAAGAGTTCCTACAACCAGAAGATGCTACCTTGTCTCCTTTCCAGCCACTGATTTTAGATGCTGGCATTTTGCAGTCACTTCTCTCTTTCTGCACTTGAGTGAGGCACCAGATTCAAGGTTCTACCTCATTTTTAAGCCTTTAATAGAGGCAAGAAAATCACTCTGCTTTCTTTTGCTTTTTTTTTTCCTTTCAAAAACTTTTCTGGGAACTTCAAAGAGTCTTTAAAAAGGGTATAAGAGAATTGAGAATTTTTTTATAGATAGATTCATAGCTTGTACTGGTGAGTCATTTTCTCTAGGTATAGAGCCCATTTATAACCTGTCTTTTAACTGAGTTAATATTTTCAGCCATCTGCAGATGTCTTCTAGTTTCCAGAAGTTAAGGCCCTATAATCATTATTTGTCTTTGGAGAAAATAGGATTACTTGCCTTTAATTCCTATTCTCAGAAAGTAGCCACTGTAATATATCATCACTCACTGACCTTGGCCCCTCTTCCAAGTTGGAAATATGTTCTTATATTTTGCTTCTTGGCTTTACTGTTGCACAGACCACAAGTGAAAGAGACATTTACACAATTGAAGTTCAATCAAAATCACTGTTTAGGAGTGTGGACAGCCAGCCAGCAGTTTAATGAACTCAGGTTACTGGAAGTGAATAAAACTTTCCCCACCTTGAAATACGGCACACAAGATGAAACAAGGCTCAGTAAACAGTTGCTCCCAGCTTAACTTCACCTGAAAGTGTGAAGACAAAAGAACCCTTTCCAGCCTTTTCTTGATTTCCCTCTTGCACTAAGCTCCTACACTAATCTCACTTCTAAAAATTTATTTAGGTTGCTTGAATCAAGTGTATATCTTTTCTACTTTGGAAGCTCACTCCTCAAAAATGCTATGGAAACCTTGATGATTTGAATGGCGTATATACCACTGCTTTTAAACATTAAATTATTTTTCTTTCTACATGGTTTCCCGTAAAATGATTGATGTTCTGTTCAATTTAATGAGGACTAGCTTAATGAACTTGCTATATGCCAAGTACTATACTAGTCTGGGAAGTACCCCAAAAAACAAGCTATACCTTTTCTCATGGAGATCACCTTTTTGGAGCAAACAGCATGTATGGAGATAAACAAATGTAATATTTTTAAAGGGGGAAAAATGGGGGATTGAACAAGGATTTTATCAGTATGAGATTCCTCTGTCCTTTGATGATATTGGTAATACATCTCAAACTCACCATTTTAGAGAGGTACCTGGGTAATTCAGAGGTTAAACTGAAGATGGTGAAATAGAGAAGCCCTCAGCTGAGTTCTCCCAAATTCCCCTCCACACAACTCTAAAAGCCCAAGACAATTTAGGAGGTCAGTAGGAAAGGTCTGTCTCACAGGAATGGGGGTGGGGGTGTACAGTGAGGGAGGTCTGAAGCACATGACATACCACACAGCACAGGTCTTGCCATGATCCCAGCAGCAAGCCTTTGGAGGCAGCCGCATTGGTAACAGCAGTAACTTTGGAAACTCTTAGAACACAGATGCTGAGGTAGGGTTGGAGGAGGGTGGGAAGAACAACTGGTTGGAAGGAGATTGCAGAGGACCCTTGGCTGGCTCTGAGTTCAAGAACCTATTACATTCCCCATAAGCAGTCCCGGGGCAATAACATTTTTGGCAGCAGGAAAGCATGAGCCGTGGTGATAGTTCCAGGGCAGAGAGGAATGCTTATAGTCACTCACAGAGGAGTAGGGACCTGCTCTCAATTCCAAGACAGAGAGGAACACTAGCAACTGCTGATTCGAGAAATGAGAGAAACCAGTTATAGTTCCAGGGACAGTAGTAGTGCTAGTGCTGTTGGCTACAGGGTAACAAGGTCCCTTCCCGGGTGAAGACCAAAGCATAGACCAGAAGAGCAGTAACCACAATTTTAATTAGATCATATCATCTTAGATGCACCATAAACCTACAGACCCTCAAAGTTAGTTCTGAAAACAGCAGCAAACAAGGCCTGAAGCTTAGGACAGTGCCTCCTCTAACCCAGAAACAAAGTCTAACTTTAACAGAAAGTTAAAAGACAAAAACAAATAAATAAATAAATAATGAAAATAAAATAAAATAAAATGAGCAAACTACCGGGGAAAAAAAAGGACCTGATGATAGGTGATAGAGAAGATCAAGACACAAACTCAATAGAAGACAATGAAATCAAAACAGTTGCCCACAAAGTCTCAAAGAAAAATGTGAATTGGTCATTGATACAAAAATAATTCCTGCAAGGGTTCAAAAAGGATTTTTTAAATGCAGTAAGAAAGGTAGAGGAAAAAATTGGGAAATGAAATGATAATGATTCAAGAAAATTATTAAAAGAGAATCAGCAGCTTAGTAAAGGAGGCACAAAAAGTACTGAAGAAACTCATGCTTCAGTAAACGGAATTATCCAAATGGTAAGAGAGGCACAAAAATCTACTGAAAAGAACCCCTTAAAAAGCAAAATTTGCTACATGGAAAAGGACGTACAAAAATTTAATGATGAAAAGAACTCCTTAAGAGGCAGAACTCTTTGAATGGAAAGAGAGGTACAAAGTTCACTGAAGAAAATAATTCCTTAAAAATTAGAATTGGACAAATGGAAGCTAATGAATCCATGAGATATCAATGAAATAATCAAACAAAATGATAAGAATGAAAAAGGAAGAAAAATTTGAAATATCTCAATGGAAAAATAAGTGATCTGGAAAAGACATAAAGTGCAGTTAATTTAAGAATTATTGGACTTCCTGAAAGCCATAATAAAAAAAAAGACTCAGGCATAATCTTTCAAGAAATTACGAAGGAAAAATAACCTGATACCTTAGAACGAGAGGACAAAATGGAAATTGAAAGAATCCACCAGTCATCACCTGAAACAAATCTCAAAATGAAAACTCCTAGGAATATTATAGCCAAATTCCAGAGCTCCCTAGTCAAGGAGAAAAAATTGCAAGCAGACAAGCAATTCATAGGACCACAGTCAGGATCACAAAACATTTAACAGTTTCCACATTAAAGGATCATAGAAACTGGAATATTATATTCCAGAAGGCAAAGAAACTATCCAGCAAAACTGAGCAAAATCCTTTGGGGGAAAAAAAGACCAGAGCTGAATAAAAAATTTGACTGTCAAATACAAGGCTGGAGGAGGTTAGCAGAGCCATGATGCAGAGTACAAAGACAAAAGTACTCTAGCTCTTCCTCCACAGCCCATAAAATACCTGTCAAAAATGCCTCTAAACAAATTCTAGAGCAGTAGAAGCCACAAAACAACAAAGTGAAAGAGATTTCCAGCCCAATGTAGCCTGGAAGGCTGACAGAAAAGGTCTACTACATGGGGTGCAAATCCAACTGAAGTGCAGCCCAGCATGGGCCACACAGTATGGTGTGGCAGAGACAGGACCAAGAACAGTCCTCAGGGGGTAGATTCCCCAGCAGCAGCAACAGTTCTCAGATCTCTCAACTCACAGTCTCCAAAGATAGCTCCAAAGTTCAGTGAGAAAGCTTTTTCAACTGGATGACAAAGGAGCAGGATCCTCCCCTAACCCCAAGTAGCTGTGGCAGCAGAAGAGGAGGAGGCAACACCAGTCAGCAGTAGCATCCATTTTTGGAGTCCTCCACCTAAAGACCCTGGGGGAATTAAGCTGCTGATCTGGGTCTCAGTGCTGAGTGGAGCTTGTGGAGGCTCTGGAAAGGGAATTCTATTTGCAAATCCTGGGCAGAAAAGCTTTGGTGGCTGCCCAACCAGTGTGCAGGCCAGGAAAGGAGTAAACTCCTCTCCCTTGATTGTGCCATGTTGGAGGAACTGAGAACTTATAGGTCCCCAGAATACACCCCCCTCTTGACAAAGGACTCAAAATTCAAGAAACTGGCTGGGAAAGTGCCCAAAAAGGGGAAAAAAATAAGACTATAGAAGGTTACTTTCTCAGTGAACAGGTATTTCCTTCCATCCTTTTGGATAAGGAAGAGCAATGTTTACCATCAGAGGCCTGCAAAATAAATATGCAGTGGTCTCAGGTCATGGAAGAGGTCAAAAAGGATTTTGAAAATCAGGTGAGAGAGGTGGAGGAAAAACTGGGAAGAGAAATGAGAGAGATGCAAGAAAAGCATGAAAAATAAGTCAACAGCTTGATAAAGAATACCCAAAAAAATGCTGAGGGAAACAACACCTTTAAAAACAGGCTAACTCAATTGGCAAAAGAGGTCCAAAAATCCAATGAGGAAAAGAATGCTTTAAAAAGCAGAATCAGCCAAATGGAAAAGGAGGTTCAAAAGCTCACTGAAGAAAATAGTTCTTTCAAAATTAGAATGGAACAGATGGAGGCTAATGACTTTATGAAAAACCAAGAAATTACAAAACAAAACAAAAAGAATGAAAAAAAAAAGATGATGTGAAGTATCTCACTGGAAAAACAACTGACCTGGAAAATAGACCCAAGAAAGACAATTTAAAAATTATGGGACTGCCTGAACGTCATGATCAAAAAAAGAGCCTAGACATCATCTTTCATGAAATTGTCAAGGGAAACTGCCCTGATATTCTAGAACCAGAGGGCAAAATAAATATTGAAAGAATCCAACGATCACCTCCTGAAAGAGATCTGAAAAGAGAAACTCCTAGGAATATTGTAGCCAATTCCAGAGTTCCCAGGTCAAGGAGAAAATATTGCAAGCAGCTAGAAAGAAACAATTTGAGTATTGTGGAAGTGCAATCAGGATAACACAGGATCTGGCAGCTTCTACATTAAGGGATCGAAGGGCTTGGAATAGGATATTTCAGAAGTCAAAGGAACTGGGATTAAAATCAAGAATCACGTACTGAGCAAAACTGAGTATAATACTTCAGAGGAAAAAATGGTCGTTCAATTATGTAGAGGACTTTCAAGCAATCTTGATGAAAAGACCAGAACTGAAGAGAAAATTTGACTTTCAAACACAAGAATCAAGAAAAACATGAAAAGGTAAACAGCAAAGAGAAATCATAAAGAACTTTCTAAAGTTGAACTTTTACATTTTCATATGGAAAGATAATATTTGTAACTCTTGAGACTTTTCTCAGTATTTGGGTAGTGGGGGGGATTATACACACACACACACACACACACACACACACACACATATATATAGAGAGAGAGAGAGAGACAGAGAGACAGAGACAGAGACAGAGATAGAGAGACAGAGAGACAGAGGGAGACAGAGACAGAGATAGAGAGACCAGGATGAGTTGAATGAGAAGGGATGATAACTTTAAAGGAAATACAATTAAGGGGTGAGATAAGAATATATTGGGAGGAGAAAGGGAGAAATGGAATGGGGCAAATTATCTCTCATAAAAGAGGCAAAAAAGTTTTTTCAATGGAGAAGAAAAGGGAGGAGGTGAGAGGGAAAAGTGAAGCTTACTCTCTTCACATTTGGCTTAAGGAGGGAAAAATGCTCACTCGATTTGGTTTGAAAATCTGTCTTACACTACAAGAAAGTAAGGAAGAAGGGGACAAGTGAGGTGGGAGGATGATAGAAGAGAGGGCAAATGGGAGGAGGAAGTAATTAGAAGTAAACACTTTTGGGGAGGGGCAAAGTCAAAAGAGAAAATAGAATAAATGGGGGGGCAGGATAGGATGGAGGGATATATAGTCAGTTTTACACAACATGACTTTTATGGAAGTCTTTAGCAAAACTACACATATATAAGCCTATTGAATTGCTTGCCTTTTCAGTGGGGATGGGTGGGGAGGGGGGAAAGGGAGAAAACCTGAAACTCAAAGTTTTAGGAACATATGTTGAGAATTGTTTTTGCATACAACTGAGAAATAAGAAATACAGGTAATGGGGTATAGAAATCAATCTTACCTTACAAGAAAAAAAAGAAGATGACAATAAGGGAAGGGAGGGGTGTAATAGAAGGGAGGGCATTTTGAGGGAAGAGGCAATCGGAATGCAAGGTGTTATGGGGTGGGGACAGGAGAGAGATGGAGAGAAAATTTGGAACTCAAAATTTTGTGGAAATGAATGTTGAAAACCAAAAATAAATAAACATTAAATGAAATACAAGGCTCAACAGAAGTATAAAAAGGCAGACATGAAAGGGAAATCACAAAAGAATCAATAAGGTTAAAATGTTTACATTCCTATATGGGAAGATGATAATTATAACTCCTAAGAACTTTATCATTATTAGGGCAGTTAGGAGGACACAGGTATAAGTTGACTATGACGGGACGATACCCAAAAACTTAAAGGGTGAGAAAGGGGGACACACTTGGAGAAGGGAGAAGGAAAAGGAAAAATGGGAAAAATTATCTCACAAAAAAGAGTCATGGAAAGAAGCTTTTACAATGGAGAAGAAGATGGAGAAGTAGGGTGGGCAGACAATACCATACCTCATTGAAATTGGCTCTAAGAGGAAATAACATACACTTTCAATTAGGTAGAGAAATCTTGCACTACAGGGAAGTAGAAAGGATCCATGAAGGTTAGAGAGGCTGATAGAAGGGAAGACATAGAGGTAGTGGTCAGAGAGGTTAAACCACTTGTCCAGTATCACACAGGAAATCTATGTCAAAGCCAGGTTTTAAATTCAAATCTTTTTTGAGTCCTAGTTCAACTCTCTATCCACTATAACATATATCCTCTTAATTCACGATGAATAGAAAGCATAATAAAAAGAAATTTTGCATATCTAAGTGGAGAAATACTTTTTTTGTGACATAATGCCCTATCTATATAAACAGTACTTGCAAAGTGTTTAGCACAGTACATTGCACATAGGTAGAACTATATAAAGTACTTCCACCTTCCCCTTCCCCACCTAATGTCTTTGTTGCTAAATTCAAAGTGTAGTGAAAAACCCTGGGGATTGGGAAGGTAACTTGGATTCTGATCCTGGCTCTGTTATCTGTTACCTATGTCATCTAAGGATAGAGCCCTTCCTTTCCACAGGCCTTAATTTATTCATTTGTAAAATGCAAAAGTTAGATCAGATGACTTCAAAGCTCATGGCCATTCCTCCCACTCAACTGTCTACCCACTACCATTCCTTTCCTCCCTGGGTAGATGGGTAGCCAAGCATAGCTAAAAAATAGTTTAAGGACCAAAGGTCAAGGAGAGTATTGAGGCTTATGAGTTTCTGAGACAGAAAAAAGGAGATTTCAGCAATTTCAATTTACTTGAGATACACTAGACTAGAACTTTGTGAACCAGGTATGTTCCACTTTCACTTTAGCATTTGCACAGAGAGTGGGCACTCTAACTATTGCACTGAGGTCTTTCTGTCTTTGACCATAGGTCCAGTGAAGAAGGATCACTGAGAGATTTGTAGAGGTAAGAACTTCATCCAATTTTTAGACCAGACACTTGTAAGAAACACTTAAGGAGGTCTTAAAATCCCACCCATTAGAAAGCAGCGATACTAAGAGAGCACAACTGAGCCATTAATTCCTGTAACCACACTACTCTAGGTTCATTCCTACCATCTAAAATAAGCTTGGTACTTTCTGAACTTTCTTTTAAGGTGTGTCTCATGCTCCCTGCATTAGATATGACTGTACACTCTGACTGGATTGGGACAACATTTCCAGGTGATTGAGAAGTGGGGAGAATGTATCCAAACAAACAGGAATGCCCCTGATTCAAATGAACTTGTTTCAGGATATTTTGAAGATTTTTAGTTTTCAAAAAGTAGAAAAAAGGAAAATAAAATCTTAGTAGTCTTAAATGTGCCATAAAAAGCCAAAAAAGAAGAAATCCCCCACACCCAGAACATAGGTTTTAAAGTCAAATGCAGAGTATGTTCTCTAGTATCTAACCATAATAATAAAATCTCTTAGATGACGTTCTTGAGTTCAGCCACAGTTGCAGGATAAAGGGTATGTGGTATATTTGCTGCTACCAGATTCTGTCATCCTAACCTGCATAAATCTACCCATTTACTAGTTTGAATACTAGCATCTGGAAAAGGGAAGCATATTTACTCAAATCCCAAACAATATTTAGGGTCAAAGAGAAGCTATCTATGTAGAGGATTTTCTCCACCTTCTCCCTTACTCTTCCCCATTGCCTCTTTTATCTTACTTTTATTCTCATTTCCTTCCTTCTAATTTCTGTCCAAAAGTAGTAATATCTATATTCTTGAACTCTTTTGCTCTCACTCCATTTCCAGATTTTGAGTCAGAATGGCAAGAGAAATGTTACTCAAGGAGCCATATTTCTTCCAAATCACAAAAATATCTGGGTGCAGAAATGTGGGAGACAGAAGTGAAATTTATTATATCTCTCTCTTCTAAAATCATGTTGATGCATTGCAATACATCAATGATTCATTATTTGATTGGTGAGAGTATTCCCTCTACCAGTGCAGATCATAAAGCCCTATATGTAGCTGGCCAGTCTTCATGAGTTCCTGTAGCAACAAGAACCTTGACACATCCAAGATGGCCTGATAGCACTGGTTCTGAAATCTGCTTTTCTAAAAGGAAAATAACTTTTGAGGGGTTCACAATCTTCTCTAATTACATATACCAGCAGAGAAATAAAGACCAACAACAGATAAGGTTTCTAACCGTCTGACCATAAGCAATGCACACATCACAGATCAACAGACAGATCCAACTGTCTGACCATTACATACATAGTTACCAGAGAGAGAAGCACTGGGTTTTCAAAGCTGAGGGGATCCTTAACAGCTACCCAGAGTCTCATCTGGCACAGTACCCTTCTTCCAAAGAGCAAGCTCCAAAGAAAAAACTTCACCTCAGAGTATACATACACTTTTCAGAGTCGGGGTCATCACGGCCCTCATGACTCACTGCCTCATTAGAAATTAACAAAAGTATAGGCCTTTCTATAAAACAAGCCTCCCCCTAATCAAGCTTCCTTTAATGGGCTCCACTTGAAACTTATTTGAGACAGCACAAAGGAAATGCAGGATGAGCAAATTTGGAGTAATCACTCCAAATATTCACATGAACTAAATGTCCCCAATATGTGCCCTTTCTGAGCTTATATGGGTCTGATCAGCCACAGTCTGACACACTGAAGCTTCCCTTCACCATGGGGATGCCATTTTGGTCCTCTTGGAGAAGGAAGCACAACAACCTACAACCAAAATGGGAAGATGTTTAACTCTCATTAACATAGATCTCATCAACATTACAGTTACTCTACCTGAAAAAATTTACCTGATTACCAAATATGATGATGAACCTTTCTGAATTTAGCTAGGCTGGTCCTTAGACTACAAGTATATGATCTGTCACTAGGATGATATCTGAAACATTTCCACATTGGTAGAACCTGCCAGAGCTTTTACTCTGCTGGCTAAGCCTTCAAGAACCTGGAGTCAAACTACAGAACACAGAGATTAATTTTATGAATACAACAATTTATAGAAATAAAGACAAATAGCTGGAAAGGTACTTGATTGCTTATGGTTAGGCAACGTTAACATAATAAAAATGATAATATTACATAAATTAATTTACAGGTTTAATGTCATATTACTCAAACAACAAAAGGGTTATTTTATAAAATTAGACAAAATAACAAAAGGTCAAGGAAATAATGGGAGGTGGAGGGGAAAGAAAGGGGGCTTACCACATCTCAGAGCTACAAAGCAGTTACTGTCAAAACTATTTGCTACTGATTAAAAATTAGAAAATTTGGTCAACTGAACAGATTAGGTAAACAAGACCTAAAAGAACATATGTATTAATAAATATTTAACAACAACTGACTGGGGGCCTGGGGGGGAGTATACACAACACACTTTTAAATTTCATCTCCATTATTAACATGTTATCTATCATTTTCTTAAGTCTAGAAAATTACCTTAAGAGTAGGGATTTTTTTTTATATCCTCACTACTCAATAAATGCTCATTGGCTGAGTGATAGTAAATAGTAGACCTAGGACTTGCCCAGATGTTTTTACTACAAAATCAGTGTTCTTTTCATTAACCAAAAATTTTGATTAAATCACTTTTTAAAATAGAACGATTTATGCTTCGGTGCCTGAAATGAATGTCTTTAAGTATGTTTCTCAACTAGTTTTGATATATTTTATGATAGAAAACATTTTTCATATCTTACTGAATATACCAAAATGCCAAAATTCATTAAAAGAACAGTTGTTTTCCTTTTAATAGCTGCTCTAAAATCTCTAATATATGATTGATAGAGTAATTCATTTTAAGTTGTCTTTAAAATGATCCATAATTTGTTCCTCCAACTCTTTACCAAGAAGTCCATTTTCTTTCTATATTAAAGTGTTAAGGGTGGAAGGATATGAAAGTCAGAGAATGGAAGAAGAGTGCCCCTATATATAGGTTACATGTTAGTTAAACACTTATCCTCTGGAATATGCAAAGTACTATAAAAATCACACAATGAAAGACAGTAGTTATGATAGAAATGTTCCACTTTTGCATGTTTTTAAGCTATTATTTTTAGTTTTCAAATTATCAATTTTTGAAACGTGAAAACTAAATCCATATGTAGATACAGACAGATAGTTGAAACAAAACAAAACCAAGCATCATAAAGTAAATATATTTAAATCTATCTTTTTGTTTCCTTGATGTCTTCTGAAATTTAGTCTGTGTTTTACATGGTTTAGATGTCATTATTATTGTCTGCATTTCAATAGTTGTCACAGAATATGCTATTTTAGATTTTTACAGTATATCAGCCTTCATGGCTTCCTACATTTCTTAGAATTTTTCATATTTGTGATTTCTTGTGGCATAAAAATAATTCACAACATATGTAAGCAAATTTTATTCATCTATTAACCTCAACAATGATTACTAGACACACACGGTTTGTTTCCTGTTTAAAGAAGTGCATCTAGGCATATTTTTGTAGTGATAGGTTTTTGTTCCTGATGTATAAATTACCAACTTGGGATCAAAAATTAGAACGTTTTTGTAGCTCTTCTTGTCTGGAAAGGTAACACGATGTGGTGATGAAAGTGCTGAATCTGAATTTAGGATTTTACAAAGACCTAGGCTCACAGCCATGTAACAACAAGCAAGTCACTTAATTCTCTGAGCTTAAGTTTCCTTATCGGAGAAAAGGGATAGTAATAATGCTTACACTAATCCCATAGACTTGTGAGATTGAAATGAAATAATGTGTAAGGATTTTAACAAACTCATGGAGTACTATATAAATGTCATTTATTATTGCTTTCGATGGAGATTAAATGAAATCACATGCCTTTTATCACCAGGGTTTGATACCATTCCAGTACCAAATGTTATCAATTTGTACTGTCTTTGACAGTTTGATAAGCATGAAATGGCAACTCAGATAAGTCAGACGGAAGAAAAAGTGTATGTATATATGTATCTACCTGCACACACATATATGTGGAAAAGTGGAAAAGGGAAGGGAAGGGAAGGGGAGGGGAGGGGAGGGGAGGGGAGGGGAGGGGAGGGGAGGGAAGGGAAGGGAAGGGAAGGGAAGGGAAGGGAAGGGAAGGGAAGGGAAGGGAAGGGAAGGGAAGGGAAGGGAAGGGAAGGGAAGGGAAGGGAAGGGAAGGGAAGGGAAGGGAAGGGAAGGAAGAGAGCACCAAAACAAAGGAACAAACCTGCCTCTCTTGCTTTTCACCCTCTCACCCTTGTCCCTTCCCTATCATGAAGAATAGATGTATGGGTCCTATTACCCTGAAAGAATTCTCTTGGGCAGGTTCCAAGTTAAAGAAAGCCCCTACAGGTTCTTCTCCACATGCAAGACAGAGCATAGGCAGCAGGCCATACTCCCCTAAAGAAGCTGAGCTTCCCTGTTTCCCATAGGAGGCAAAGGCCATTGGCAAGGTTAAAGATCTGGTTTAAATAGAATTTTATGGAATGAGGAGAAAGGGGCAAGAGAATAGGAGGAGAAAACATGGCTCTGAAATGACTAGCATATCAGGTAGTCCGGAGGTGCCTTTATCATATAAATAAGCAAAGAGAATAAAAAAGGGGAGGGAAAAAGTTGTTCTGGAATTGGGGGTGCTTTGTGAAAGCACACAGGGAAGTCTACTGTGGGGGGCATCAATGCATCGTCTTTTTTTTAATCACTTTTTTGACTGGTCACACCCTGCATTTTATCTCATATCTCACGTCCTGCATCCTGCTTTCTCTATCTGCCTCAAGCATTCTATTCTGCCTTTTCACCTAGACTATACAATAACCACTTCAGAATGAACTTACCACCAACACCACTGGGACATTTTGCCTTTTTTTCTCCCCCCTTTCAACCCTCCCACCATGGAGACAGTTAGAACTCATTAAGGCTCTTTAAGAGTTCACATTGCTTGAATGACTGGGAGTAACCAACTCTCTTCCTTCCAGTGAGATGAAAGAATCCTAAGCCTTATGATGTGCTTGACCATTGCCTCCCTTTCTTGCTCTTACCATCTGCCCTGTCTCTGAACCCTGCAGACTCCTGTCAAAATCATCTAACTTAATGATATAGCCGAAGAATTCATGAACTTCACCATCTGGCCTGCCAATGGATCTTTAGGACTTTGGGACCTTTTCATCTACCCTCCAACTGAACTTTTTTTTTTTCATGGCTTGCCTCCTACACATAGAATGTAAGCTCCTTAGGAATAAGAACTGTCTTAATTTTTCTATTTGTATTCCTTATCTGGGCACGTAATGAGTTCTACTTCATTCATTCAATTGGAGAATGAATGTGGTATATGATTAATGAAATAATGTACCCTAAAAGTGGTGGTTATTAAGAATTTGGAGAAATATGGGGTAATTTCTATAAGCTAATGTAAAAAGAGTTAAATGGGCAAAACAAGGAGAACTATTTACTCAGTGGCAAGAGTAATGTAAAGTTTGGAAAACTTCAGAAGATTGATGATGAATGAAGTGTGTCTCCATGTCTTGACAAGTAAATGATTTTGGACAATAGGAATAGAATAGGATGTTCATTTTCAGATATAGCCAACGTGTTCATATATTTTGCTTGGTTATTTTTATTTGTAATAAGGAAGGGCTTTTACAAAGAGGCTGGGAGAGTTGCTAATGATAGCTACTTTAAAAATGGGGAATAAAGCAACATTAAAATATTTTAAATGTACAAAGAAAAAATGTAAGTTTCAAATAGGACACAAATAGTTTTCACGGTTTGCTAAACTTGTTATTCACTTTAAACTGTACATAATCAGTATATTGCCAACAAAAGCTATCAGAAAGAGGTAGAAATTCCACTGAAAATAACTATACCATGTAGAAAATACTGGAGTATTCAGCTACCAAAAGATACTCAGGATGACATATTAATAACAACTTCAAAACACCCTTTACAGAAATACAGACAAGTAACTTGCAGAAATATCTATTGTTTATGATTTATTCTTCTAATAGAAAAACAATTGCATGCTACCTAAATTAAGTTACAGATTCTGTGTCATACCAATCAGACCTCTAAAAAGTTATTTTATGGAACTAGACAACATAACGAAATTCACCTGGAGGATCAAAAGCTTAAGAATCTGAAGGGAGAGGGAGAAATAGGAATGAAAGGGATGAATTCAAAATACACTACAAAATAGTAATCATTAAAACTGTTTGTACTATTTTAAATAGGAATATGGAATAACAGAGAAGATAAAACAAGATAGACCTTGAAATAATTGAATATAGCTACTTAATCTTTGATAAATCCAAGGACATCAGCTGCAGGAGTAAGGACTACCTATCTAACAAAAAACTGCTGGAAAACTAGAAAGCAATGTGGTAGAAATACAGTTTGGACCAGCACTTTGTACCATACACTACAATCATGCCCAAATGGATATATGACCTAAATAAAAGAAATTATGTGATTAAAATGAAAGGAAATAGAGACAAATTACACAACTATAGATAAGTGGAAGAGTTCTTAATTAGACAAGTGATATAAAAGAACACAGAAATGAAATGGACAATTTTGATTATAGAAAATTGGAAAAGCTTTTTCACGAACAAAATTAATGCAATAATAAATAGAAGAAAAACAACTGGGGAAAATTTTCATAGTAAAATTCTTTAATAGAATCTTCCTGCCAAGATGACCGCTTTAACAAAAGGCAAGTAAGTCATCCAGGTCCTTCACACTTACTCCAGCAAAATGCTGGTTTGTACCAGACCAAGTGGCGATAAAGAAATTTGATGAGAAAATACAGTAAGTGACATCTTCCACTCTAGAACTGTACAAAAAATCAGGCTGAAGGCCAAGGACAATAGAAAATGGGTAAAGAAAGGGCCAAAGCAACCAGAGATGACTAGGGACATAGGTTACAATACTCTCCTCCAAAAGGTAGCAAGTAAAGATGGCTTCCCTAAAAAGCCTCATGGTGGTCAGAAAACAATAGTTTGGTCAGAAAACCCTAGGGTGGAGATGTTGCAGTTAATAGCATAGTCCTGGCAGAACTCAGATGTGGACAGTAGATTCCCAAGGATTCTGAGGTCTCCAACACTCTGTCCTGAATGCAAAGGGCCCTGAATATGCCGCACTCTAACCCTCAAAGATGGGTCAGAGAACAGACACGCTGATGCTTTTTTGTTGCAGCTGTGAAACAGTCCAGCCATTCTGGAAAGTAAATTAGAATTACTACTAAAAAAGTTATCTCATATATATCTCTTCTTCCTCCAGATCCCATAGGATTTACTGTCTGTCTGAGACAATATTAGAATGACGTAAAGTCAAAAGTAACATAGACCAGTATCCTTGAAGGAACTCCAGGAAAATGGAGGTAAGGGACAGATTCATTTGTCTTCTGATCTCCAGTGCCTGTGTTGGAACTTATCCTAGCCCCTGGTGATTGTCTACTAATCATTTTGTAGATACAAGATGTCCTGATATGGGGGCAATGAATAAGAACTCTGAGTGAAAACTAATCTGCTACCACATCTACAAGTGCATGATTTAAAGTCTGAAAATTCAGGCATTGAGTTATCAAGAAATACATGCCAGGGACATATTTAATTACATCTGTGTTTATTGTTTTGCTATGAAATGTCTTTCTGAAACTTCCAGTGAGCTATATGACTGTGTATGTAGAAGAATGAACCCCTGACCTCTGAGAACTTCAATCTGTCTCAAGGCTATGAGTACAGATCCAATAAATTTACAGTCACGTTACCCCACATTCCATCTCTCCCTCGATCCATTATGATGTATAAAAATCCCAAAGTGTAGATCTAGAAGTAGAGGTAAGAGATATCATCTGGCTTCCTCCCACCATGTAACTACTCTAGAATCCATTAAAAGTAAGGAAAACTGGAGAAACATCACATATCAGCACAAACATCAGGAATTCCTGCTAAATGATAGGGGGCAGTTAAGTGGTAGAGTGGATACAGCATTGTGCCTGGGGACAGGAAGGCATGAATTAAATTGGTCTCAGACACTACTAGCTGTGTGACCCTAGGCAAGTCTCTTAACCTTGTTTGCCTTTGTTTACTCATCTGTAAAATGAACTTGAGAAGGAAATGGCAAAGCACTTCAAGAAAACCAAGATGGGGTCACAGAGTAGAACACAACTGAAACGAGTGAACAACAAGAGGGAAAATGAATAGGACAGATTGTTACATCCTCCTTTCCAATTACCCCTGATGACCCAGAGTAGAATTAAATCACTGCTTAGCATGGAGTCTGACCCACAGTAGGCATTCAACAAATGTTTTTTCGAATTAAATTGAATTGGAGATCATCTAGTAGCCTTGGATTTTATGAGTGAAGAAACTAGTTCTTTAGTAAATTAGTAACTAGATCCACAACTCAAACTCAGATGTTGTTGCTCCAAATCTAATGTTATATCACATGGGAACATGAAGTCACACAGAGGGGCTGATCAGGAATCTAATGACCAAAAAATACTCTCATGAAATGAGAGGTGCCAGACTTAGAGCAATCAACTGGCACATGAAAGAATTAGGAAACATGGTTGATGACTACAAAATATAATGGACTGAGAATTTAAGAACCAGAGGACTGAACTGGTGATTCAGTCTCAAAAGTTTCCTCTCTACAAGAAAAAATGTTTTTGAGGATGATGTGAATCTTCTTAAGCCCTCACAGCTTTCACAGAATGAAACAGAGACTTCAGGAGAAATTTCTCTCATTCCCATTCCCATAAAAAAACTGGTGATTTACAATTTTGTGCTCAGTTAATAATGACATTCAGAAAGCAAACCTGGGTGAGAGTCTGCTTCTTAATGAAAGGATCTATCAGTGTCCTGACCATAGATTTCAGCTTAGTCAGAAGATGGAGGTTCTCAAGTCAACAGCCAACCAGCAGTATATCAATGTGCTCTACAGAACTTCTTGGTCTTTGATCATCATGGGGTCAAATATTCAAAGGAATTCAAACAACCAAAAGAAGAATAAAATGAATAAATAAAGACATCTACTATATAATAGTACTGTACTAAGCCCTGAGTATACAAAAGTAAGACAGTGCTTATCCTCAAGAAGTTTACATGTTAATGAGGGGAGACACATATAATAGGGAGGAGTGGTCAGGTAAGAATATGATCATAAGAGCACACAGCATATACACAGTGTGCGCCCAGGGAATTTTATTTTTGATGGTAAAGCAAAAAAATGTTCAATACTCAGTCATTACTTTTATTCATCCAACAAGCCAAAGGGGAGGGAATACGCATTTACTAAGCACCTACTATGTGCCAAACTTTGCATTAAGTGCTTTACCAATATAATCTCATTTGATCCTAAAGAAACTAAAGCTTAACTAAAATTTACTTTTAAAAATTAAAAAGTAATGTTTTAGTTTTAAAGTTTTTAAAGTTTTAGTTTTAGTATAGTTTTAGTTTTTAGTTTAAAATACAAAATGCAAATGTTAAAAGTGAGACCAAAATGATATTCTCTTTTCCTTTACATTAAGGTATGTTTGGCCATAGTTGGCATATCCTAAATACTTGCTTATGAACATAACACAATATGACATCCTATGATAATTGCAAAGGAATGTAGTGAAAAAAAAGAATGTCAGTCATTTCTATCCTTGCTGTTCATGAATCTCTAAGGTATCTTGTATGATATAGAAACATTTAAGAAAGAATCTCTGTTTTATCTAATGATTTTTGGATGATTCTGCCTTGCTGCTCATTAATTGATATAGTCTCGGGGAGATAAGGTCAGATCTAGGCTTTCAATTATTCTGTCTTCTGAGGAATTACATTTGTCTCAGAACTAAATGTTTGTTAATAACCTTTCCTACACACAAATAAAAGTTCAAGAGAACTCTGGGAGGAGAAATCAGGAGAATAGGTACACTTAATTAGAAAGTTACTTCTCTCATATCCAAAAGTGAGGGAGGATTGCTACTCAACAGTGGAGTACATCACTGTGGACACACTCAGAAAGTTCATGATGTAAGGAGGTGAGGCCAGTGCTCCTCATGCTCAGTACCCAGGGACCTGGAGGAGATGGAGCTAATAAGTTCAAGTAACTGCCTGCTTTTGGCATCTGCTGATGCTAATTTTCTTTGGCTTGGTTTGACTACCTGTCTAAAAGAGTACTGCAATGCAGGAAGGAAATTTTTCAAGAGATTAAACTATTATTGTTTCCTGTGTGGCTGTCTTTGCTAGTGTATGAAAAAAAAAAAGCTTTAAGGGCACTTGAAAAGAGATTTGTCTGAATAGAAAGTTGTTGTGATTCATCCCCCCTCCAGTCAGGATTTGGCCAATTTCCTCAGGAAAGTGGTTGATTAGGGCCCATGGATTTATCCATGGCCTAAATATAAAATGTCATAAAGGTGATTAATGGTGAACTCACCATCAGAGGAAGTTAAGCATTTATAAAAGCTATTTTTAAGGACTTGGAAAGGGGAAAAAAATAGTTTGTCTTTTTGCCAAAACGCTTCGATGGCTAAATACCTCTTTGTAGCCAGTGGTATTTCGTGCTACAGGCTGTTAAAGATTGTTGTATTTTCTCGTTTTACTAGTTTGTTTGTGAAAAAAATTGATTCAATGTGTTTCAGTGTTAATATAAGTGTATATCATGACATGAAAATAAAATTTATTTCCATCAAGACTAGCATTTGCTCCTAATGTTGAATCTAAACACAGGAAACTTTTCTTTCTTTAATCTTTCTTCAGAGCAGGGTAAAATGGCCTTTCTGTGTAAACCTTTACCAGACAAATAGAAATTTATTGAGTCCGTCCCAGGTCCACTTGAAGAATCCAAGAAAAATAATCTCACAGTCTCAAAGCAGGAAGAAATTGAGACCCTTCAGAAATATTCCTTGGTGGGGTCTCAGGAGAGTTAATTTATTATTTTGGTAACAATAATGATTTATTACACCCATTTTCAAATTTGCTTTTTCTACCCTATTCACAAAGAGACAAATACATTATCCAAATGAGTATGTTATGATATTTAATTATATTTGTTGCAGAGAAACAACAAATGAGTACTGGTAGTTAATGGTAGGGGTATTGAAACAGCCATTTTTGACCTGATAGAGATCAATAGAGATTTTCTATCTTCCTGGGGCATTTATCCAAGTTGTAAAGAGGATTTCCCAAGACTTGTCAAACTATTTGACTACAAACCACCTTTGGTGATTCATATGTGTTCAAGCAATACTGCCAGAATGAATCTAGAAAGCATTGCTAAAAATTATGAAATCTTGTCCAAGAAACTAAAAATCTTAGAGGCATAGAAGGTATTTCCAGAACTGATACTGCTAAAGGTAAGGACTTCAGAAGAGATTCTGTGAAAAAATCTTGGAAAATGATGAAAATAAATGTTTCATTTTTAAGGGAAAAGAAGGGATCCCGTAAAAGAAGGCAAGTTAGACTGATATCAAATCCTAGCAAATTTTTGGAAGGTATTGTTCAAGCTGTGGTTAATGAGTCTAGAAAAAGAAGCAATTATCACTCAAAGTCAATTTAGCTTTATCAAAAACAAGTCATGCCAGACTAACATCATTTTTGACAAAGTTAACTGGTAGACTAGAGGAACACTGTAGAAATAGGTTACTACGATGTTAACAAAACATCTGACAAACTTTCATATTATTCTTATGGAAAATAGAAAGAGACATTGCCTAGATGATGGTAAAACTATGTAGGTAGAGTTGGAACTAATCAGTTTGTCACTATGTTGTTTAATACTTTGATCGAGGGTATATTTGTCAAACTTAAAGATGACACAAAAAGATAACTCACATTCTGACAACAGGATCCAAAAATGTTTTAATAAAGTAGAATATTGAGCTGACTCATGTGAGACAAAACTTAATAGTGACAAATTTGAAATCTTGTGTTTGGGTTCAACTTTACAAGGACAAGATGGGGAAAGGCATAGCTTAACAATGGTTCATATGAAAATGATTAACAGCCATAGTGGGCCACAAGCTCAATGTAAGTCAATATCAATATCACAGTTAAGATATCTAATACTATTTCCACTATGGTACATGAAAGTGAGGGAATACTATTGTATTGCAAAAAATGAATAATATGATTTACAAGAGACATGGACAGATTTCTATGAATTGATGAAGAGTATAATATCCATACTATAAAAAAACTGTTTTGAGGACTTTTATAAACTGATGGAGAATGAAATGAGCTGGAACAGAACAATTTACACAGTAACTATAATGCTGCAAAAACAAACAACATTGAAAGCTGTAAGAATCTATGATCAATGACCATTCATGACTCCAAATATCCAATAATGAAACATGGTATGATGTTGATCAAAGACATGATGGATTTAGAGACAGAATGATATGACACACACAAGTGTGTGTAATGTGTATGGGCAACTAGGTGCAACAGTGGAAATAGAAGCAGTCAGATTTTATATTCTTGGACTCAAAGATCACTGCACATTATGACTGCAGCCATCCAATTTTAAAATGCTTGTCCCTTGGAAGAAAAACTATGGTGAATCTGGATAGCATACTAAAAAGTAGAAACATTGCCTTTCTGACAAAGATTCATATCATCAAATATATAACTTTGATATATAACAAATATATCAAATATATTTTAAAAATTTTTTTTTCCAGTAGCAATGTATGGTTGTGAGAGTTAGACTAAATGGAAGTTGGGTGCCACAGAATCAATGCTTTCCAATTGTGGTGCTACAGAAGACTTTTGAGAGTCCCTTGGACAGCAAGGAGATCAAATTACTTTATACTTAAATTAATTCATACTATGCACTAGAAAGTCAAATACTAAAACTTAAATACTTTAGCTACATAATGAGAAGATTTGACTCATCAGGAAAGACCCTGATGTTTGAAAGATTGAAGACAAAAGAAGAAGAGGATGGTAGAGGATAAGATGGATATATAGTGTCATAGAAACAATGAATGTGAACTTTGACAGACTTTGGGAGATAGTAGAGGATGAAAGAAGTTGTCATTCTATGGTCCACAAGGTCATGAAAAATTGGACATGACTCAACAATTCAATAATAAGAACCATATATTATATAATATGTGTATATAACGTATACAGCCATAAAAGGAATTTGTTTTGCTTGACAATGAATGTTTGTTAGAAAAAAATTTTTTGTTACAAGTTTTTTTTTCCTTTTACAGTAGGTAGTTGAGAGGGAGAGAAAATAGATTAAATTTTTTTCTTAAATAGAAAGGTAGAGAAAAGATATGGAATAGCGTACATACTTTCAAGTGAAGTTATTGCACTATTAGTTTTACTTAACTATTGTGGCAAGAGACTACCTACAAATTGAAGTAATTTGTAAATGTATGGGATGTAAAAAAGAAAACATCAACAAAACTTTTTTAAATATCTTAGGCACATTAAAAGAAATCTGTCTAAGGCCTGGGAGAAAATAATTTTGCTCTATTATGCCCTGGTATAACCATATCTGCAGCAGTATATTCAACTCAGGGTGTCACATTTTAGGAAGAAAATTGATAACTGCATAGTATCCAAAAAGGGGTGGTGCTGAAAGGATGGTGAAGAAGTGCTTTGAGATCATGTCACATGAGGACCATTTGGAGACACTAAAAATGTTGATCCTGAGGAAGAGAAGGTTTAAGGAACATGATAGCTGTCCGAAAGCTTCTGAAGTGTTGCTGCATGGGTAAAAGAATAAACTTGTTCTGCTAGACACTGAGAATCAAACTAGGAGCAGTGGGTGAAAGTTGAAAAAAATAGACTTGATTTAAGAAACTCTTTAGAGGAGATCAATGGCCTACCTGAGGAGATAATGGATTTTTCCTGACTTAAGGTCTTCAGGAAACTATAGAATGAACACTAGTTGAGAATGTTGTGTAGAGGAAGTTTTTTTAGTTGAGAATGTTGTATAGAGAGTTTTTTTTTAGTTGAGAATATTGTATAGAGGGGTTTTTTTAGTTGAGAATGTTGTATAGAGAGGTTTTTTTAGTTGAGAATATTGTATAGAGGGATTCTTTTTTTTAGTTGAGAATATTGTTTAGAGGGTTTTTTTCATGCATGAGGTGGAAGAGATGATGTCTGAGGCCTATTTCACTTCTGAGATTCTGTGAGGCTGAGTCAGCTATTATCTAGCTTTTGTAGAAAGCAATAAAACCCTGTTGGCCCTGTTGACTAGGTACATGCCAGGTACCCTTGAAGTAATGGAAATGTATTTTCAAGAAGACTTTAAATTGACCACAATTATGATTTGCTAATGCAACTAATTATATGAGGTTCCCAATATGATTCTAATTGCTCCCTTCTAAATTGGCACTAATAGAGAGGGAAAATCCTCTGTGACAGTGATTAAGATTTTCTCTCAGGGTCTCAGAAAGGAAGGGGCGGAATAGGGGAGAGAACTGAGCCCTAAATTTGCATTCAGAGGAGTTGTTTTAAATGTTGCTTCTACTATTTAGTACACATCTGACTTTGTATAAGTTATTTGACATCTCCAGAACTTAGTTCTCCCATGTGTAAAATGAAAGTTTGGGATTAGCTGGTTTAACACGTTCCTTCCAACCCAAAATCTTGTAATTCCAAATTATTTACTCTTCGCTACTCCTTGCAAAGACTAGTAGCCATTTACTATGATTTCTATTTAGAGACCTGAATTCATAGACCAATCATAGGTCCCATTGACTATATTTGTACATCAATCACCTTGATACGAAATAAAAAATGTCATTAGTCTTCCGAAGGTTTCTAAATTTACATGACTATTTGAGATTTTATGGTGGGTAAAAAAACCATCTGAGTGACTGGCAACATTTTTTCATTTTCTTTAGGACATTTTCACATCATGTAGGTATCTTTCAAAGGGAAAGACATCAGGTTAAAACCTTTTAACAAGATGAGAGTAACCTCAAAATAATGGTTAGAGAGCCAACCTTGCCATGAAGAAGACCCCGATTCAAATCCTTCCACTAATACATGATATATGTGGAGCTTTGGGTAATTCACATATGTCTCAACACCTCTTAAAACTCTAAACTGATCTACCTAAGTGGAATAAGTTTCTACACTGGGAATTTCCTATGTGGTTGAAATCAGAGCTATGAATGCTACTTTTCTACAACCCCCAACAACAATCCACAACTTAACCTGAGAAAAATACTATATCCAATAGAGGAGACACAGGATGTATATAGACCAAAAAAAATAGCTAGGGTATTACATAGATTCTCAGGCACTTCTATGTCTAGCAGAGCAAGTACCTTCCATTAACTCCTGAATCACAGAAGCACGTAATGACAACATAAGTTAAGAACGCTGAATCAAGCACTCTAATAAATATGAAATGATTTCTAAAACTGAAGAGTTCATTGTATTATGTATGTTTTCTCTTCAAACTCTAGGAAATGCAGCATTGCATAATAACCTCCTAAAATTACTTGAAATTGCAAGTCTACTCCAAAGCTGTAATATTCTCAAATAAGAACAATAGCTGATTTTTAGCAAGTGTAATTATAGCAGCCAGTCTGATATGAATAAATTCTTAATAAATAAGTCCTAATGCAACTTTGACAAACATTCCTCATCCCATCCCCAGTTTAATTTCCAAATTCAACACTCCTGAGCAAGTACAACCACAAGTCAGGAGTACTGAATCACATTCTAAGTTCTTCCATTCGCACACACTGTTCTCTGAGTTTCTACTTTCCCATTTTATATCAGACCAGCAGTGCTCAGTTAAGAATAGAGAAGACTCATTTCATATCTTATGTTGAATGAACTTTCTCCATTTTGGGGGGATAAAAATCCCACTCCTTCCAGATCACAAGGTGTTTAAGCAATTACTTTTAGTCTGCTTACCACTTTACAACTACATATATACATATATATATATATATATACACACATACATACATATATATATATATATACTCTCTTTACAACCCTCCAATAAGGAAGATGCTTTTTAATCTAAAAAATGTTTTATTTTAATAAAAAATAGATAAGTTTTTTATACAAATATAATTTATATAGATGATAGATATTTTAATACAAAAGCCTATGCTTCTTTTACAGATGGAACAACTGAGGCTGTGACTATAAAATTACTTCCTCAAAGCCATTCAGGCACTTACTGACAGAGGCTGGGCTATAACTCATACACTTCTAATCTGAGGTGCCATGTATAACCAAAACATAAATATTTCTCATCTTCTTTTCTAGTGAAATATTTCCACTGGAAATATTTCTCCAAGTAACCAAAAATCTATTCCAATGACATAACTCTCTCAAACAGAGATAACATTAAGTTCTTAACCAGAATTATTCAAACACCCCATCCTATGTAATGGAATTGTTTCTAAACCTTGTGGGAGTAGTGCTCTGCTATTGTGCAGCTTACAAATTCTGGGAGACAGATGACTCTCAAATGGCTGTAAACTAGTTTAGTGGAGATGTTTTCAGTAAGTTACTTTTCTGCTGTACCTCATAAAAAAGGCATATACCTTTTTCAAAAATGTTTTGATTTTGAATTTTGAGCATCATTTTGTTTGTTATATTTAAGATAAAAAATGTTTCCTGAATATTGGTGCTTAGATTATTGATGGCCTCAGCTTGGGGTTATAAAGATAAACTGTGAAGCACTTTTAGAAGCTTTGTGAATTACAACATTTATAATTGTATGATGATGTGCAAATAATTTACAGTGCTTCGGCTAATTTTCTACCCCTGTGGAAAAACCTTCCTCTTGGAAACTCCCTCTGACAAATTAAGTAAATAAAGCCTAGGAACTACCTAAGGCATTTAAAAGTTAAATGTCATGCCAAGAGTCACAAGACAAGTAAAAGTCAGAGATGAGATTTGAAAACAATTCATTCTACATTTGTTTTATTTGCACAAAAAACTTTTTAATTTAATCTAATGAAAATTTTCCATTTTACACTTTACACTGCTCTCTCTTGTTTTTCATAAATTGCTCACCCATCCATAAGGCTAATAGGAACATGCTCCATTTCTTCAAATTTTCTTGTAATAAATTTCTTTATATCCAGGTTGACCTTATCTTGGTAGATGGTATATGATATTGGTCTATTCTCAATTTCTGCCAGACTATTTTCCAGCTTTCCCAACAATTTTTACCAATTCTTATCCCAAAAATTTAAGTCTTCATATTTGTCAAACACAACGTTGCTATTGTAATTTGGTGCTATAAATTGTCTACTCTGTACCACTGATCTGCCTTTCTATTTCCTAGCCAGTACCAGGTAGATTTGATAATTATTGCCTTATAATATAATTTAAGATCTGGTACTGCTAAATCTCCTTCATTTACATTTTTATTAGTTTCTTTAATATTCTTGACCTTTTGTTCTTTCAAGTGAATTTTATCATTTTTTCTAACTCAGTAAAAAAAATTGGGTAATTTAATAGGGATGCCATTTAATATATCAATTAGCTTAGGTAAATTGCCATTTTTATTATCTTGGCCCTGCCTATCCATGAACAATAAATTTTTTTCTGATTATTTAAATCTTATTCTATTTGTATAGTTTATTTTTATAATTTTGTTCATATAGTTCATAGGTTTGTTTTGGCAGGTATACTCCCTGGCTTTTTATACTATCTGAAGTGCTTGTTTTATTTCTTAGATTCAGAATACAATAAGGAAAATTTTAAAAAAAGAAAGAAAACAGCTCATTCTAATCCCAAGCACAGCAATGTTGGTTTGTCTCTTCTGGAAAATAGTAGCAGTATGTTTATATTATTATGTCACATTTTATTAAATTATATTATTGATGAGTTTTAATGTTTATGAAGTACTTTGCATACATTTGAGCTTCAAAAGGGAACCATTTTAAAAATAAGGAAACTGAGTCTCTGAGATGTTAGCTCATTCATGATTACTGAAGTAGTAAATATCAGAAGATTCGAATTCAATTACTGAAAGTCAGTAATTCTCTCACTATACCATACTGGTTCTCTCAGAGCTAAGCTGACTCTTTAAAATCCCATCTTCAACAGTACTTGACCTAGAAATAATTAAAATTACTCAAAGTATGTGTAACAAAATGGACTGTGTATTGTTGACGTTTGGATACATCTGGAATGACCTCACTCTATGTCTTAGGGAGACTAGTGCTTCACCTTTATGGGGAGAAGGAAGGAAATCATGTCTAACAGTCCCTCCCTATCTCTCTCTTTTCTTTTAGAGGGGTATTACATTTAGGACTATATCTGTTACATAGCATGTATTTGAAGTCCAGGGATAGATCTTTTTAGGAATTCAGGATAAAAGTCACTTTACCTAGTTGCTTTGGTGAAAAGGAATTCAGGCCCAGCCTGGAGGGTAATATTTAGTTTAATTTCAGCTGATTAGCTTCTCCTTTAATTATGTGCTTATTATACAAAAGGTAACCACGTATAAAAAGCAAACTATTTATCAAAGAAAATAAATAAAACAGTAATTACAGAAGTCATGCATGCTAATTTAAGAGATAGAATGCACAGGAGTTAGAGCACTCTCTGACCTAAGAATAAAATAAAATCTCAGTTCAATCAGAGAGAAAATCATCTCACTTGATGAATCCACTCTTGGCAATCTCTGGGGGTGCAATTGCTAAAAAAAATAGGGTATGTTGGGATAATGACGTTCCTTCATGTGCTTGCCATTCTGGGGTCTCCCTTCTTACATTCTAAGGTCTAGCTTTCCTTCTTCCTTCTCTGCTTCTCTCTCTAACAAGCATCCCAGGCAAGAGAAAGTCATGTCTCCCTACATATTTGCAGTACCTCAGAATCAACAAACCTGCCTTGGGGTGAGAGTATATACATACCCCAAAATGTCATTAACAAATTTTGGAAAACAGAAAAAAATATGTCAATATCTTGTAGCACATCCAAATAGAGTCACCCTAATAAGGCAAACCAAAAATAATGAAATACCAGCATAGTGATGGTGGGACTAAAAAGAAGATATTGATGTGAAAGATATTGCAGAGGTAAAATAAACAGGACTGAGATGAATTTGGCAGTGAAGAAGGGTCAGCTTATGCATACATATGATATTATATTAAGTGCTTCATTTTGTTTTTGTCATTCAGCCATTTTGTCTGACTCTCTGTGACCCCATTTGGGATTTTCCTAGCAAAGAATATTGGGAATGGTTTGCCATTTCCTTCTCTAGCACATTTTACAGATATGGACACTGAAATAAACAGTAACTTGCCGAGGCTCATATAACTGCTAAATGTCTGCAGTTAGATTTGAACTCAGGAAGATGAGTCCTCATGGCTGTTGACCTGGCACTCTCTCCATTATGCCGCCTAGCTCCCTCATGTTAAGGATTGAGGATATTGATATGAAATAAACCACAGAACCCAAAGTAATTTACAATTTAACAGTTAGGTATTGATTCACTGCACACACACACACACACACACACACACACACTTCCCAATGTATATAGTTAGGAAAATAAACACATTTAGCCTCCTCTCCATTCCCAATGCTCAGATTTAGAATATCCTAGTGTATCTTCCCTTGGGCTTCTAGTCTACACTTCTTATATTTGGGAAAATGTTATGTAGCCTTATACGTGATGCTTTATGCAGTTGCTTCATATCACTTTCTTGGAAGCTCATGAGCCTTTCAGCAGCCATCCTTGGTACCAATGTGAATTAGAGTATTTGCAATTCAACTGGTTCCCTTGGCAAATTTATAGAGCAACTTGTGTGAAAAGTAGACTGAAGCCTAGAAAGTGAGATATATGAAACAGAATCATTGTAAGTGGAGTACTGTGCCCTAAAGATCAAGATAAAATGCACATCACGGGCAGCCTTGAAAGGGGAAAGAAGACACAAAATGGTAAAGAGACAGGCCCACCTATCTGCCTTGGGAATGCATCCGATGGAGCTGATTTCATTCATTCAGCTAGCTGCCTCCCTGAATTACTGCCCAAATGACATGTTCATTCTGTCCCATTCACCTTGCCCAGGGAACACTCTGCCACAGGGGAAAAGATGACTCGGAGAAATATAATGATTTTTGTTTTGTCTTTCTTCCAAGTAACTAATACGGTGAATTTTCCATAGTAGGAACTTATAAAATATGTGTTGGATAAATGGAATGATTATTCTAAACATCAAAAATATTATTCACAAAGACAAAATGCAGATGTGGATGACTAGTGAGTTCTCAGTCACTGAAGATGTTTCCTCAGAGACTGGATGATCACTAGTCAGGGATGGATGGTATGAAAGGGACTCATGTGTTGAATAGTAATGGACTAGCTGACCTGAAAGTACCTTCCCACATATTCTATTTTCCTAAATCTTTTACTGTATTTAAAAACTTAGGAGACTGAGAGGTAAGAGAAGCAAATTAAAAAGAAATGGGAAGATAAATATTTGTTGAATGAATGACTTAATTACAGAATAACACAAAGCAAAAAAATAACAATGCGAAAAGAAATTTTTTTAGCACAAATGTTTAAATAAATACCAGGTTACTTTGATTTGAAATAATTCTATTTTCTGTGGGTTTCATGGTCCTTCAGTGAAAAAGAAAACTTAACACTTTTAATTCAGGATTCATAATTGAATTCCTATGTGAAATATGGTGGGTCCAGGGGGAGGGATGATGATAGAGGCTCCATTTAGACCTTGTTAGCAACAGTTAATCAGGAAGAAAGGTGAACCAGCTATTTTTATATTGAGAAAAGATTGCCTTACCAGTACATGGAAAATGTTCTTTTTGTGAAATATAGATAATAGTCCCAGCAGCAAAAAGTCATACTCAGTTGTTGAAAATCAACATGGCATGCCTGGGAAAGATGGAGTGTGAGGTAACATGATTGCAAAGCCTTGTACAGTACTTGCAGTTATTGAGCAAAAAATGAAAGAAGAATTATCTAATACACTTTCCTGCAAGAAAAATGTCAACTACTCAGTAGATAAATGTAGCAAGCATGCCCACTTAAAGGACACAGTAGCAACAATGTTAGCATATATTCAAAATTTGATGATGTGTGATAGACTTTCTCTAATAGATCTGTTCTGAGGTACTCGAGAGAAAATGAAAAGTAATGGGGGTACATTTTTGTTCAACACAGTGAAAACTTCCTAAAAGCAGAGCTATTCAAATATAGAACAAACTGATTGTGTATGGCATAGGTACCATGTCATTTAGGGGTCTCCAAGTAGAGACTGGATGATTTCCTATTGGACACAGTAAGCAAGGATGCAAGATTCAACACTTCAGATAAGGATTGAAGTCAATGAAACTTGAAATCTATTCTATGATGCAGTGATTCTGAAATTTAACTCAGTTCAACATTTGTTAGGCAACTCTTGTACAAAGAATTAGGCAAGACACTATAGTAAAAAGAATGAAGCAGTTCTCCACCTGAAAGCAGGAGGTTTTTTTAAATTGAAGAGGGAGAAGGCACTAACAAAAAGGAAATTGGACAAAGCTTCATTGAGGTTGTGGCATTTGAGAAAGTCATCGAAGGAAGCTAGGGATTCTAAGAGTAAAGAAATAGAGATGGAGAGGAAGACATGAGAGCATCTGTATGGTGGCTCAGGGATGGAAAAGAAGAAGCCAAGTCTAAGGAAAACCCAGTTTGGCTGAACATTAAATGAGTAAGTGCGAGTAACGTCTAATGTTTCAGAAGGTTGGTTGTTGTGTCGTTCATTTTCAAAGAGGATCAAAATCACATCACCATGATAAAGTGAAATTTCAATGTGTCCTACTGTAGCTGATCAGACCAATATGAGCTTGGAATGTTCTATCACGGGTTGGGCATAGATAGTCTGTGTGAATATTTGGGGTGGATACTTCAAATTTGCACATACTATGTTTACTTTGTGCAGTCTCAATTCTGCTTTGCTTATAGAGCACAGTACCCTTTCTGATGTGGGTATGCCATGCTGAGTGGTCCTGTGCCAGTGTCTCCCATATTACACAAGTACAAAGTTCTTGAGAGAGACCTTGAAAGTGTCCTTGTGTCATTTCTTCTGATCACCATGTGATCTCCTGCCCCATGGGAGTTCTCTCTAAAATAGTCTTTTTGGCAAGTGTAGATTTTGCGTTTGAACATGGCCAGCCCATTGGAGTTGCGCTCTCTGAAGCATAGTTTGAATGCTTGTCAGTTCAGCTTAAGCAAAGACTTCAGTGCCTGGTACCTTATTCTCCTAGTTCAAATGGAAGTGATTTACTTTCCTGGCATGGCGCTGGTAGACTGTTCATGCTTCAGAGGCACACAACAATGAGGTCAACACAACGACTCTGTAGACTTTCAGTCTAATACCTTTTCTCTCCCAAACTTTTCTTCAGAGCCTCCCAAACACTGAGCTAGCTCTGGCAATGAGTGCATCAACCTCATTGTCAATGTGTACCTCCCTGAAAAGTACACTACCAAGGTAAGTGAACTTACCCACAGCATTCAAAACTTCATTATTTGTTGTAACCAATGGTTCCTCATATGGATGGTGTGGTGGTGGCTGATGGAGCACCTGTGTTTCCTTGGTGTTAATTATTAGGCCAAAATGAGCACAGGTAGCACAGAATTGATCATACCTTGTTGCATCTCAGCTTTAGAGGCTGCACTGCGTGTACAATCATCTGCAAACAGAAAATCATGCAGCAACTCTCTCTCCACTTTGGACTTGTAGCCTTCTCAAATTGAAGAATTTACCATCAGTAAGGTAGTTGACCTTGATGCTGTGTTCATCCTCATTGAAAGCATTTGAAAACATGGCTGAAAATATCATGCTAAAAAGCATGGGAGCAAGCACATAGCCCTGTTTCATTCAATCAATGACTGGGAAGGCACAAGATCATTGTCCACTATCCAAAACCCGGGCAAACCTGCAATCATGAAATTGACATACATTACTGATGAACTTCTCGGGGCAGTCAAACTTTGACATAATTTTCCACAAGCCCTCATGACTAACAGTGTCAAAGGCCCTGGTCAGATCTACAAACTTTGTATATAGACCTGTGTTCTGTTCCTGGCATTTCTCCTGGAGTTGTAGGCAGCAAACACCATATTGACTGTTCCTCAGCCCTTTCTGAAGTCACACTGGCTCTCAGGTATATGACCATTTTCCAGGTGAAGAACCAGTCTATTAAGGAGGACTCTAGCAAGAATTTTGCCAGTAATGCCTAAGAGAGAGATCCCTCTGTGATTATGGCAAGACAATCTATTCTCTTTATAGAGATGGACAATGGAGGCATCCTTGAACTGCTGGGGGATAACTTCTTCTTGCCATATAACCAGGAAAATTTCAGTCAACGTTTGTATGAGCAATGGTCCCCCTACCTTGTAAATCTCAGCTGGAATAGAATCAGCACCAGGTGCTTTGCCACATAAAAGGAGCCTAATGACCCTCAAAACTTCTTCTTCATTTGGAAGTTCAGCTAAGGAGGGACTGATTTCAACCTGAGACAAATGGTCAATGGCCTCAGCATTGACTGATGATGGTCTGTTGACAACACTATGGAAGTGTTCAGCCCATCCCTCTAGGATCATGTCCTTATCACTAATCAATGTGGCTCCCTCAGCACTGAGTAGTTGTGATGTACCATAGGTGTTTGGTCCTTAAATAGCTTTCAGGGAATCATAAACCTTTTCTAGCCCCTTCCTCACACCAGGAGGTGAGCAGTGTGACCCTTGAAAGGCTACTCAGACACCCAGGAGGTTGCCGAGTCCCACTGCTGCTTCCAGTGAGAAACTACCCGTGTGCAGGGCTGTGACTACAGCTCCCAGTGTATTCGTACCTGCTGCTTCATCACTGGGCTGTCGCCACAGGACTTTGAGGTGTAATAGTGAAATGGTGTGGGTGATGTCTTTTGATTTCTGCCTAAATTGGATTTAAGTGAGGCAGAGTTGCACAAAGTCGTCAGCCTCACTCTCTCCTCCAGAGCCATCATAGTTCAGTGGCAGGGCAGAGTCAAGAGGGTTGGCAATGATTCAGGCTGTAGTGGATGACCTTGGTGTTTTCGGTGTCTAAGCAAACTCTAAGTGCTCCACATCACCTGCTTCAGTTGCCTTCATGGTCATTGTAACAAATTGTTCTCATCTGCCCATTCCACCAGAGGATGTCTTCACATGCTTAGAGTAGACACCCCCCTAACTCACCAATAGGTTTGAAACCCCTTGGTTACCCTCAACCTGGTTTGGCCTGTCTGTCAAGATGGTTTATGAGGGTGTGGCCACAGCCCACACTGCAGCTTCCTGGAGCCGCAGGTGAGAGTTAGGTGGAACAGTGAACATCAAAGGTGCAAAAGCCCCTAAAAGCACTCGGCAACTATCCCACCAAGGTACTGGTCGTCTCTGAACACATCCTACACCCCAAGAACCAGAAGGTTAAGGTGTTTGAATGCCAAGAAGAGGAGTTTGTGTTTAAGGTTAGAGACAATGGGAAGACCTAAAGATTTTTGAGGGGAGTGACATAATTCTATCCATGCCTCAGATATACTATATTGGCAAATGTGTAGAGGATTGATTAATTATATCAGGATAGAAGCTGGTACCAAGGAGACCAACCAAGAACTTGCTGGCAAGAAGTGAAAGCAGTACGATCTAAGTCAATGGATAGATGTTAAAGCTCATGTAAAACAGCAGTAGGTGGTTCAGAGTATAGAACATCTGGCCTGGAATGAACAAGAGTCAAGTGCAAATCTGCCCTCAGACACTTACTATGTGATTCTGGGCAAGTCACAACCTAATTATCTCAGTTTCCTCATCTGTAAAATGAGGTTCATTCCAGGCATGGTCTCTGATAGGGATAAATGGGACCTCCAGGTGAGAGGACTTTCTTCCAAAAAGTCTTGCATCATTTTAGTTATGCAGGGCAAATAGTTAAAGTCAGGAAGTTGTGTCCAGATTTTCCTAAATCTAGTCCAGCAATACCTTGTCAGGCAGTCGATCACTACCCCTACCCCCATCTTAACCCCTGCCTGCATCAATCAGGGTGGTTTCCAGGCAAAAGTCATTTTCCAGTCACTGCATCCACACTAAAGCCTCTATCCAATGGTACCTTTGGCAGCACTTAAGCAGAAGGAGAAGGGGAAGAAGTTGTTTTCATCCTGACAGAGTAATACCTTATAAGAACATGGAAAAGTGATTTTTTTTGTCAGTTATGTGCAATCATCATCCAGCAGCACAAAGACTCATCATTAGTCATTTAAAGTCAACATGGTATGACTGGGAAGGATGGAGGATCCAAGAGATGGAATGCGTGCTAACTTGACTTCAGTGCTTTTGATAAGGACAGGATTTGTCGATGATGAGCAAAAGTACAAAAATATTACCTAATACACAGGAGCTTAATGGGACATTTTCCCCAGGCCCTGTAATGGAATTTATCCCCAAAGCTCTCTAATTCACCAGCATTTGGATGCTAGAGACCTATTGGACTATCATAGCATCGGAGGAGGTCTCAATAGGGACATGCAGGAACCAGTTTGAACCAGTTCCCAAGAGCTGATTGTTAAAATCTCAGCATGAACATTTGCAACTCAGAAACCAGCAAATGTTAAAAATCAGAGTTTAATTTGTTGTTTTGTTGGTTGTCTAGACTTCAGAAAGTAATGGAGAAAATGTTAATAACGGAGATTAAGCTAAAAGTATATGATGTATTTTCAGAGTTGTTAAACATTTACCAACACACCAGAAGACCGCTGTGCCAGCACTTGGCATCTAGACCAAATATTATAGGTAGGATTCTAATCTGGCACATTGGAACAACCAGAAACTGCCTATGTAACTTAGTTGCTTCAGTGAGGTAAACTATGGTTTTTAAGTAATAGTATAAGGACACAAAGTGAGCACAGCTTCCCATGTCCTATCACCATGCCAAGATATGATAACATGTCTCCAAATGTGCTAACACAGAGATCAAGATTCTCTCAGAGTCAGATTCAATAAACATTTATTAAGCACCTACTATGTACCAGGCAATATAGGAAGCTCTAGGGGAGGGAAAAAAGTTAAAGCTCCCCAAGGAGTTCACAATCTAGTGCAGGAGTCAATACCTAAAAAGAAGCTAAAAGGCTAGGGACTAGGACAGGGAGGGGAGAGAAGAAATTACCAGATTGGGTCATGATAAATTCATGTAGCCAGGAAATGATCTGAGGTGTGAGTTTTTGAGTTGATTTCAACTTACAGAATGACGAGTTTCTGGAAAAGATGGAGTCTAAAGAAGTAGTTAAGTGGGAAATTGTAAGAATTCCTTGAATGCTTTCCTTAAATGGTGAGGGATCAGATTTTAGAAGAAGCCAGAAGCAGATAAAGTTTTCACTCTACGGGATGATTGTTCACCAAGAGGACTTCGCCCACAACCAAGGCCATTCACTGAAGAAGGTGGGGGAAGGGCATGGCGGGAAGTGTGTTTCATTATTAACATGAGCTGTTAACAAAGCTTCATGGAGACTGTGGCATTCAAGGCCTTGGCACGATACTTCTACAGGGCACAAGAAAGAGAGTAGAAACAAGGATGACTCTAAGATGATGAATGAAGGTAACTGAAAAGACGGTGCTTCCGTCACTAGCATAAGGAAGTTGGGTTTGGAGGAAACAATAATGAATGACCTCTATGGCCAAGATGACTATACATTGAATATGAGCTTGAGATGCCAGTGGAACATTGGGACCAAGAGGCCCAGCAGGTAGCTAACAATGCAGAACTGGACTTCAGGAGAGTAATTAGAGCTATATGTATAGATTTGGTATTCATCTGTATAGAAATGATAATGAACCCCTGGAATAAGTGAGATTACCTAGAAAGTGTCTGACTAAAAGTGGAGAAGCCCTACACAGAACCTTAGAGGGTGAAAAGAGGGAGATATTCATACTTTAGGGGCAAGAGATGGATGGTGTTCTTGTAAAGGAAATTGAAAAGGAATAGAAAGAGAAGTACAATGAAGAAAAATTATCATAAATGCTAAAGAAGTAAAAAAATGTATAAGAAATGGCAAGGTCCTGTGAAATGTTGGGGGTACTTTGTCATTTTATTTTGTTTTTATTTTTAAGGATAGGAGAAAATTGGACATTTTAAGAATCAGGGAGGAAGCCAGTGAATGAAATGAGATTGAAGATGAAGGTTCCAGATAATCTGGCAGAGTTAAAGTGCATAGAGAAGGCCAGCTCTCCCATTTAAACTCTGGGGTGGGGAAGGGAGGACATTCAGCTCTATCTGGGTATCGGCTCCTCTTTTCTACAATAGAGAGAGTGCTGAGCCTAGAATCAAGAAGATCTGAGTTCAAATGTAGCCTGAGACACCTAGATATGTGATACTAGACAAGTCATTTGTCATCCAGCTGCCTCAGTTCCTTCAACTGTAAAATGCAGATAATAATAGCACCTACCTCTCAAGATTGTTATGAGGATTGAGATAATATTAGTAGAGCAATTAGTACTGTACCTGGCATATAGTAGGTGATTAACAAATGTTTCCTTCCTTCCTCTTTTCAGACTCATGACAGCCACATATATTATCAATCAAAACAAAAATAAAAATTCACACTATCCATAGAAATAAACAAGAAAATTATATCCTACCTAAAGGAATTTGTCAAAGAAAAACATGAATATTGTACACCTGTTTTTAGGCGTATCTGGCAGACATAATTTCATTTAATTTAACATTCAGAGAGAGAGAGAGAGAGAGTGCACCAAACTGGCATGGTCCACCCCACCCCATGCCCTAGAACATTTGTCTATCCCCACAAAATTTGAGATGACATTTCTAGAAATCTTCAATAAGGCAAAGGTTATGTTAAAATACAGTTGGAGGTTAACATTCTACAATAATAATCACTTAATCTTCTACTAAAACTACTTGAATTACTAGATTCCTTCCTTGCACACAAATTAAATATATATATGATGAACTGAATACCATCTAAGTACTTAAAGGAAAGGTTAACTGAAATGCAAAGAGACCTACATATTAAGGCATTGCTTACATGTGACTTTAATGTTCTACTTGAGAAACTCAGGATAAATAAGAAGGAATGATGGATTCAAGCAGAATTTGGGAAAAATAGATTTGATAGACTTAAAGTCATTATTGGATCACTATATTAAGGTGTATAGTGGATGTTAAAGTATACATATGTGTGCGTATTTTTCAGTATCATATAATAACTTTACAAAAATTGTTAATGTCTTTGGACATGAAGTCATAAATAATCAATAAACATTCACTAAGTGCCTGTTATTGCTGGAAATTGTCAATATTGGAGGGGAAGGAAGGAAGGAAGGAAGGGAGGAAGGGAGGAAGGAAGGAAGGAAGGGAGGAAGGAAGGAAGGAAGGAAGGAAGGAAGGAAGGAAGGAAGGAAGGAAGGAAGGGAGGAAGGAAGGAAGGGAGGGAGGAAGGAAGGGAGGGCGGGACAATCTCCATCTTCAAGAGCTCACATTCTGTCAAATAAGCATAGAAAAGCATGAAACAAACATTTTTGAAGACCATAGAACAACAAAAATATTAATCAATGAAGGACATATGAAAATGTGGAACTTAATAGAGATGAAGTAATTTTACTTGAAATCATGAATAGGTCAAAGCACTAAGCATAGAAATAATAATTATATTTTGAAAAAGAATGATAATATACCAGCACTTAACGGGTTGTAAATAAAGCTTTCCTTAAAAGACAACCACTGTCTATGAACACAGTAAATTACTATTAGCTGATTGGTTATCTCAACAAAAGAGAAAAAATAGGTAACAAGTAAATTGAGAATGAAAATAAAAAGTACATCTATGCCTTTATCCAAGTCACTGATAAAAATGTGTAATGCCTTGGACCAAGGAGAGCTCTGGGTTACTCCACTGGACATATCTTTCCACGATAGCATGAATATCTAATGAATGCTCTCTGGGTCCTGTCATTCAACAAGTTCCAAAAAATAGCAATTAATAAGAATAGTAAGAATAACAGCTAGCTTTAAACTTCGCAAAGCACTTTACATATAATATTTCATTTTATCCTCATGACAACCTTGCGAGGGTTGAGTGTTGCTATCATTCCCATTTTGTGCATGAGAAAGCTAAGGCTGAGAGAGGTCAACGTACTCAGAGTCACATAACTAATAAGTGTCTGAGGTAGGATTTAAACTCAGAACTATAGGTCCAGCACTCTATCTCCTATATCACCTAGGCATACAAATGTAACTTAATTGTACTACTGAGTAGCTTACAGTTCTATATCATGTTCACAAAGATAATGTTGTTGAGTCCTTTCAGTCATGCCTGGCTCTTTTTCACCCCATTTGTGGTTTTCTTGGCAAAGATACTAGAGTGGTGTGCCATTTCCTTCTCCAGCTCATTTTATAGATGAGGAAACTGAGGCAAAAAGGATTACATGTCTCGCCTAGGGTCAAACAGTTAGCATCTGAAGCCAGATTTGAAATCAGAAAGATGATTTTTCCTGACTCTAGGCACTCTATCCACTTTTCTACTTACCTGTCCCTATCAGGATAAAACGAGGCATCACAGAATGTTTGGCTAAAATTCAGATATATTTACAGTTTCCCTTAATTTACTAGTCTAGTAACTATCAAAAAAAAAAGCTTAGTTTAACATTATCTGTCCTTTGTAACACAATCATCATTTTCTCTCCTAGATATTCACAAATTATCCATTTAATCCTTTCTAGGATTTTACCACAAATCAAGGTCAAGCATACCAAGCCCTAGTTTTTGGATTCCAGCTACTTTATTACTTTCTTTTTTTTCAAGTATTTATTTTTCTCCAATCCTGTGGCATTGTTCTTGGTTTTTACAATCTTTCAAAGATATCTGACAATCACTTGGCAATTACATCTGCTAGTTCATACCGTGGATCATAAGATCATTTATTTTGGAATCTCAGAGGCATCTAGTCCAGCCCTGCTCATTTTACAGAAGAAGATTACAGGGTTGAAAGGACTTGCCCAAAATCAGAGAGATAGGATCAGAAATAGTACTTTAACATATCATCTGGCTCCAGGGTCAACAGGCATTCCAACACACCATATTACTATACTTAAGGAGTTTCTTATTATCTCTTTACTTAGCTTGGATTTTAAATTCCACTGGACCTTCCTGCTCTGTCCTTTTCCACTACAAATATTATTTTCATGGACAGAAAACACAAACAAAATAAGGCATGAGCAGTCATGGTGGAGATTTTTGAAGAAAAGTTGTCCTATGGCTTTTCAGTCTATATAAAGCAGGCAACCCTCTATGCATATGCTCACCCCTGAAGAATGTGTTTTATTTAAGAAGCATGGTCTGTATAGATGTGTAGCCACAGTATTGCTCTCAGAGAGTTGGAGCAGGCAGGCAGTTGCCTGTCATTCTTCCTCCCCACAAACACTTCTTTAACCGGGCTACTCCTCCCTTTGGGGTATAACTTATGGTCTGAACACTCTCTCATCTCTTCCCTTAATGGATGAAGTTTTCTTTTTAAACCAAGCTGGAGGGAGTGGCAAATGCCCACCACATTAGCAACCCAACCAGTCTGACTGACCAGCCATGACTACTGGCCCATTTCACTACAGAATGTTGATTAAATGTATTATTTCCTGGGAAGCTGTAAAAATAAATCAACACCTTTCTTTTTAGTTTCAAACCCCCAGCCAGAAATCTTGCCCTGGACAAATTGTAGCAATTCAACTCAATTTCCACTCTCTTCCCTCACGTTTCTCTGTCTCCCTCCCCTCCTTTCTCCTCTTTTCCACCTCTCCTCCTCCTTCCTTTTTGTTTCCTCTCTGTCTCTCTCTGTGTCTGTGTCTATGTATCTCTTTCTATCTCTCTGTCTCTATCTCTGTCCGTCTCTGCCCATCTGTCTCTCTCCTCCTTTCCCTCTATCCCTCTCCTCCTTTCCCTCCATCCATCTCTTCCCCTCATGGCTATCTCAATTGCCCACCTCAAAACCACACTCAAACAATAGCACACAGTTTAACAATGTGATTAGTTAACAACTTTATATATTTTATGGCATAATAAAATAAACTTTTAAAATACATAAATAAGCTTCCTAGGCCTCCAGAGATACATTAGATTCAAAAATAATCATTCATTTTGTTGGGAAAGAAAAGTAACAGGAAGTGGGAAGGAGGAGGAATCACCATCCCCTGTCTGTAGTCTGAATGAATTTCAGCAGAGTATGACATTCCTCAAACCACTTCAAGGAGAGCAGGAGGGAGCATCTTCCATGTGCCAGTAGCAACTTTCATCTCTATACTGCTTCTGTATCTTCCTCTTGTTCTCCTTTTGTTCCACTTCCAAAGAATAGAAAGAGTGAATGTATGAGTCAAAATAAGCCCCTTCCACCAGACTCAAGTTCAAGACAAACTTCTCTGGGAGTGAGGAGCATTAAAGAGGAGGAGGAGGAAATGGAGATTTCTGCCCAAATCAGTGGGGAGCCTTCTCTAGTATTCTGTACTTCTTGGCAACGCTTGCTGTAAATGTAGCCAAGACAAAGCTGTACATGCATGACTCACAAGTCAATTTTGCAGATGTTCAGTGTGTAAATGACATCTATCAACATGTACTTGACTGCAGAACTAAAGGATTTCCCATTAAATATGACTAGTTTTATCATCGTCTGCTATCCCAAGAAGTGAAATCATTTGGCCAACCCCAAAAAAAAGGAAAATTAGTTAAAGTGTTTCTATGATCTGGACCTTGTCATCAGCAGCTCAAGTTTCTTTCTTTAATCCTGCTTGTCTCCATCCATCATTCATTTACAACTATTTCTATAAATCAGCACTGATCATTAATGTTCTCCTTAGAGAAGACTACTTAAGTGATTCTTCTTTAAAAAGGTATTCTATAAGAGAAGAAGCAATCTTAATGGGGGGAGGAGAAGTGGGGGAGAAGTCACCTATCTCTACAGCTGTGTTTACATTTATCAACCGAAATAGAGGATTGAGAAATAAGCTTCAGAATTTTGATATCTGGAAGCATAAAATATGTATGTGTATGTATATATTTATACATGTATATAAATATATGTATGTATATATACCTACATACATATATACACATACACATATGTACACATGTGTATGTATTGCACAGCAGCTATTTGGAACCTAAATTATCCAGATAAAGATCAAGTATCTTTTTACAGTTTTCTAAATTTATATCTTTTTTCTTATTCTTTCATTTAGATGTAACTAATGTTGTGAACTTGTCCATGTCTCACAATTCAAGTTAATTCCTCAGAAATGTTTAGAAAATGTCTGTTATTTCTTATAAAGCTAAACCTGAAGAGGAGAAAGAGGTATATCTGCCTTTTTATAGAGACTTGCTCTTGCCTGAGGATATGATTTTAATATGTCCCCATCATGTTTGGAACTCACAAATGGAGACAGCATCTACTTTTCCTCCTGATGTTGCTTAGCTGTGCTGTAACATAGATGTTTCTCTCATCCTTCACCAGAGATCCACATCCTTACCTGTGCCAGTATTAATCACACCAAACAAGGATTTGATGACTGATGAATTTTCTTGTATATAAAGAGGATTAAAAATTAAAGGACAGTGAGCAATGGAAGTTGAGGGGATGAAGAGTTCAATGAATAGGAAGAAACTGGCAATTTGTGTTGATATCCTTTGACCCAGTTACCAGGTCTATACCACCAAAGAAATCAAAGAAAGAGGAAAATGATACATAGATACAAAAATATTTGCAGCAGGTTTTTTTGTGGTAATCAAAACCTGGAAACTAAAGGGCTAAGGGAGTGTCCTATTGAGTAATAGCTAGACAAATTGTATTATGTGAATGTAATGGAATTTTACTGTGCCATAAACAATAATGAAATGAACTGTCAGAGAAAACTAGGAAGATCTGTATGAACTTATGCAGAGCAAAGTGAATAGGAAAATAATTTATATAATAATTAAAAAATTATAGAGAAAAAACTTTGCAAGAATTTACAACTATAATGAATGCAGTGATAAACCATGAGTTCAAAAGAATGAAGATGAAATATGTCACTCACTTCCTGACATAGAGGTGATAAACTTAAAATATAGAGACATATATTTTCTGACATGGCCATTCATTAGTTGAATCATAAAGAAATATATTAAGAAGTTTCCTTTTTTCCTTTCCTTTTTTTTTCTTCAGTGTGAAAGGAAGGTAGTGTGAGGGACAGATGAATTTTTTAAAAAATAAGAAAAGTTCATCAGGAATTTGAAGAGATTTAAGGGGGGCAGTCTCAAGATGTTGGAGTAGAAGCAGAGATCTGCTAGAGCTCTCCCCCAAAACCCTCAAAAAAGCTGTAAAAATGACTCTAAACAAATTCCAGGGCAGGAGAAGTCACAAATTGACAGACTGAAGCAAATTTCCAGCCCAAGACAATCTGGAAAATTAACAGGAAGGCTCTATTGCACCAGGCTAGGAGGAAAGCACAACGTGGCATGGGCTATGCCATCATGGAAAGAATGAGAGTAGGCCTTAGGGGACTGAATCTCTGGAGGCTGCTGGGAATTCCTGACTTCTCAACCCACAAATTCAAAAGACAGCTTCAAAGGTCGGTGGGAAGGATCTTTCACCTGGCTGAAGGAGGAGTGTGGCTGGACCCCAGTCACAGACCCAGCCCTGGTTCAGAGGCTACTTCTGGAGCCCTTCACTTATGAAAGCTCAAAAGCCAATCAATTGACTTGGAAAATGAGTAAATAGGGGAAAAGAAACAGACTATAGATTCTTACATCATTGGTGACAAGGAAGATCAAAACATTACAGCCAGAAGAAAATAACAGAGCCAAAGCTCCTGCATCTAAAGTCTCTAAGGAAAATATTAATTGGTCTCAAGCCATGGAAGAGTTCAAAAAGGATTTTGAAAACTAAATCAAAGAAGTAGAGGAAAAATTGGGAAGAAAAATGAGAGTGATACAAGAAAATCATGAAAAACCAATCAACAGCTTCCTAAAGGAAACTCCCCCCAAAAAAAATGCTGAAGAAAATAACACCTTTAAAATTAGACTATCCCAAATGGCAAAAGAGGTCCAAAAAGCCAATGTGGAGAAAAATGCCTTAAAGCAGAAAGAGTCAAATGGAAAAAGAGATTCAAAAACTCACTGAAGAAAATAATTCTTTAAAAATTAGAATAGAGCAAATGGAGGCTAATGATTTTGTAAGAAATCAAGAAATTACAAAACAAAATCAAAATAATGAAAAAGTAGAAGACAATTGTGAAAAATCTCATTGGGAAAATAACTGACCTGGAAAATAGATCTAGGAGAGAGCATTTAAAAATTGTTGGACTACCCAAAAGCCATGATCAAAAAAAGAACCTAGACATCATCTTTCAAGAAATTATCAAAGAAAACTGCCCTGCTAGTCTAGAACCAGAGGGCAAAATAAATATTGAAAGAATGTACCAATCACTCCTGAAAGAGATCCAAAAAGAGAAACTAACAGGAATATTGCAGTCAATTCCAGAGTTCTCAGTTCAAGGAGAAAATATTACAAACAGCCAGAAAGAAACAATTCAAGTATCGTGGAAATACAATCAGGATAATGCTTTGGTAAAGGGATTGGTCAAAGGGAAAAATTGAATAAAAGGAGGGTGGAACAAGATAGAGGGAAATACAGTTAGTCTTTCATAATATCACTGTTACGGAAGTGTTTGTTATGACCACACATTTATAACCTTTATTGAATTGCTTGCCTTCTAAATGAGGGTGGATGAGGAAGGGGGAAGGGAGAGAATATGCAACTCAAAGCTTTAAAAAGCATTTAAAAAATGTTAGAGATTGCTTTTACATGCAACTAAGAGGTAAGATAAATAAGCAATGGGGTATAAAAATCTATCTTACCCTACGGAAAATAGAAGAGAAGGGAAGAGAAGGGGAAAAGCAGGTGATTCAGAGGGGAGGGGGAGCAGTGATAGAAGGGAGGGCAGATTGAGAGGAAAGGGCAATCAGAATACATGCTGTCCTGGAGTGGGGTGGGGGAAAATGGAGAGAAAATTTGAAATTCAAAATTTTGTGGAAATGAATGTTGTAAATTGAAAATAAATAAATTTATCTTTTTAAAAAGAGGTATGAGATCCCCTTCTGTTTCCTCTTGTATCTTTCTATGAAATGTAGTCATAGGAATTCAAATTCTTTTACAAAGAAGTTCTCTTGATAAATCAACATATTATTGTCACTTTTATTTTTAACCTAGCTTTCCCAAAGTAGTCAATGCATACTTTCATTCTATCTGTTTTTGTTGTGGCTTTTTTAAGATCCACTTTCTCTCCTCTCCCCCCACCCCCATCTCATACCTGTCCTCAAGGAAGGACACATATAACTAGTGAGGTTTAGTTATTTGTTTGCTAATTCTTAACTTTAATATGGTCCAGGAGCAACTGTCTCTCTATCTAAAACAGAAATATTGCCATTAACACCCTATTTGAGGATGATTGGATATCTGACTTATGATTGGTAATCAGAAGAAATTAATGAAGTTGGAAAAGTTAGAAATAAATAAGCATAAATTAAAAGTAAATAAAAGGAAGTATTTTATGCTCACAAAATATTCAAAGTAGCTAAAATGTAAAATTTATTCATTTCTTAAAGGTTGCTTTATTAGTATATCTCTAGGACCAGCTCTGTTGAATAAAAGATAATCCTGAAATTAGAGAAAATGGGTAAGATTAACATTAGAAGATATGATTTGTGCCTATCACAATGTTATAGAAAATGTGTATGGCTTCCAATTTTTATGTAAGTGACATAAAAGATAGTTTAGTCTTATGCCCATATGTTAACAAACTAGTCTTTTTAAAAAACAAATGCTTCTAAAACAAATATTTACTTGTTCTTAAAGAAATACTTTAAATTAGCTTTGTTAAATGAATGAGTCCCTTGATAACTAACAAAATAATATCCTTTCCCCTGGCAGTATCTTTGGTTTTAAGAACATGATAGATAATTCTCAAATATGAAAAACAGATTTTCAGAAACAAGCTTATTTTATTAAGCCCTGTTATTAAATTTTATCTGACATTTGCAAGTCATTTTTGCTAGTAAGCATTCTACACTAATTCTTTGAGTTCACATAGAGTTTAACAATATGCATTTCCCTGCACTGGAGAGTACAACGTATTTTTGGAAGAAGTTAAATATATGAAGAATTAACAGTTATCTAATTCCAAGAGAGAAACAAATTCTCTTAATGTCTCCACTGCCAACTGTCATATGTCCATTTTGCAATGTCAGGGTTCTTTTTACTAACCATGAGCTAATTCTTCCATGCACTCATGGACAGCAACATCAAACCCAATGTGGGAAATGCCAGTTAATTGCCTTATTAAGCATTTATTATTGGCCACTTTGGAAGTTGAGGAGAAAGTGCTGAATCAATTAAAATGTAACCAAATAATTTGTATCCTGGAAATCATTTCAATTGCATTGAGTGAAGGATGGTAAGGAGTAAGTTAGCATCTTGCTGTTCTCAGGGAATGTGAGTTATTGAGTCCAGACGAAATACTTACTAAAATATATACTAAAGACAGCACTGAAGAAAATAACACTAAAAAAAAGATGAAGAATAGTCTTACCTCTGACACATATCAGGAATAATAATAGAAATAATAATAATAACATTTATTAACATTTATTTAACATTATTTAACATTAGAGCTTTAATGCTTACAAAGTACTTTACAAATATTATTTCATTTTTATCCTTTAAACAGTCTTGGGAGGGAGGTGTCATTACTGTCTCCATTTTATAAATAAAGGAACTAAGGTATAGAGAGGTTAAGTGACTTATCTAGAGGTCACACAACTAAGGTACATCTAAGGTAGAGTATGAACTCAGATCTTCCTAACTCCAGGTGTAGTACTCTACCCACTATACTACCTAGCTGCCTGTAGAAGTCTCTCAGTGTCCCAGGTAATTCTCCAAAAAAGTATAAATTTCAGAACAGGTACCAATATGAACTGGTCCAGGGAGTTTTCTCATCAATCCTTGCTTATACTAAAGAAGTTGTAGGTCTGGTCCTGCCCCATTTCTCTCACTCACACCCCTAAAAATATTCACCATCAACATCAAAGTGTCTACTTCAGATGTTGGACTAGCAGTAATTATAACGGACATTTAATGAATTAAATTGGTATAGTCAATGCTACTTTAAATATTTTCCAAAAGAGGTCTCCTATGCCTATGATGAAATGAACCGAAATGCATTTATTAAATGCTTACTGTATAATGAGAACTGTGCTAAGTGCTGATATGAATAAAAAAAAAGCAAAGAAAGCCCCTGCCCTCAAGAAGCTGACATTCAAAGAGTTAGACATCTCACAAAATGGAATAGTAGCTAGGAAATTACTAGGTCCTAAAATTTGGTGCCATGAGAGCAGATTGATATGTGTGATTCAGAAATAAGAGTAGATTGAATCATGACAAGAAAATTGAAGAGGAGGTGGAAAGGACAGGCAAAAAGACAACTGAAGAAGCTATGGAAATGTGCTTGGACTGAGATTAAAGAGTAAAGTTAAGCGTTTCTGGGGGTTTCTTGAAAAAGTAGAATAAGATAGTCAGCTACCAATCCAATTGGGAAAGCAGGACCCCAGGACAGAAATTCTAGAGATATTTTTAACATAACAACAAAAATAAATTTGTTCAATAACTTCTTGTTTATAAATATCAAGCCAGGCATGAAATATTGCCATTGACAAACTAAAATTCATTTAGAAAAGTTAGCTGGAGACTGAGCCATTAGTTGAAATAAATCTATTTATTTAACCAGCAGAGGAAGCTTAGGGAGAATATGATAGCTGTTTTCAAGTATTTGAAAGGTTTCTATTGGGCAGAAGGGTTAGGCTTTTCTTCTTGGTCCAAGAGGTAGAATAAAGAATAACTGATGAAAGTAGCAGGGAGGCGAATTTTGTTTTGATATGAGGAAAATCTCTCTACCAGTTTAGAGCTGTCCAGAAGTATAATGGTCCTTTTTATAAGATACTGGTCTCTCCTTCAATAATATATTGTAGTCCAGTGGATCCTTGATAAGTATTGGTTGGGGAGGTTGCCAATGGGATTCCTATTCATATATAAACCATACTGGATTAAAAAGTCTTATGATTTTGTGATGTAGAACAAAAGCTGAATGTATTTCCCCATCAACTAACAGCATCTGACCCAAAGTAGGTAGGCATTTAAGAATGCCTAAAAATATTAAGAAATATTTTTATATGGAAAAATAAGAGCCTTCGAGATTCATCTGTTTCTGTTTCTGGAAGAGACCATCCTATATCAATGGCAACAAGTGGCAGCAAGGTAGATCATCAGTTTCTCACTCCTTTCCCACCTGTCTCAAAGAGTTTGTAATATAAATGTAATATTCACAGTACCTACAGCAGTCATGAATATCCCAGGGCAATTCTGAATCACGATATACGACAGACTCTGCACATGGAAGACAGAACCAAAACATCCACTCAGACGCCAGAAAGGCAAATCCATCATAGCAACATAAATCTATATACAATAACAATGCAGAGGGTAACACTGTCCTCCAGTCTTCCCCCTGCTAGGCTTCCCACAAACTAGCTCCCTTAAACAAAATCACAAACAGGCTTCCCTTAAACAAAATACCCTTCTTTCACTTACAGTCAGCTGAAGGCTTGCCTGTCTCCTTCAGTTCTGACTGCTCTCTCACTAATTTCCTCTCAGCTCTGCTCTAGCTCTGCCTTTTCCTGCTCCACCCTGCCTGGTGCACCTGTCAACAACTTCCCTCCCACCACAGGCTTCATGTAACTCAGATTTATGTGACTCGGGTTTCCATGTGACCCAGGCAGACCATGTGGGTCTATTAATGAGTATGAAAGGTCTCCCCATTTAAATTACCTTTACAGAGGTGGACAGCAGACATGGCATCTGGAACAAATGTATCAAGTAGAGCAGTAGCCCAACTCCACATGTCAGGTCAAGACTTCGGGGACTGGTAGCAGCAAAAGACAATGACAGAATCAGGAACTAAGGAGGCTCACTCAGTCTCAATGCAAATGAGATAGTCTTTGTGATTTCTGTTAGTAGCAGCCTGCCATGATCCCTGGAGGCTTGTTAGAAAATTATACCATAATTGTAGGTAGTAGCATACCATTTAAATGCAATAGACCTGCTGTCATAGATACTCTTATAAAAGAAAAATTTCAGTGTTCTAATAGTTCAAATATCTCATGAAATCAAATCTGAGGGGGGTAAAAATGAAGAGGTGGTCAAAGAATTAAATATGCTTACAAAACTCTGCCACTGAAGAAAATATCCTAGATACTGAAAAATTATTAACTGCATCTAAAAATGTTACAGAGGAGATTAAAGATTGACTGGACAGAATGATTTCCAAAAAAGAAGGAAAAGAATTGTCTTTGCCTTACTACTTAGGAGTTGTTTAAAGGGGGAAGTATAGAACTAGGCAATCTTTCAGAAAGAGATACTGCATTTGTAAGCCCACTTCCAAATAAGTGTTTAAATGTGGCTATATTCTAGATAATGTTAGACATAATAAACTAAAGAGGCTCACTCCCATCTTTCATTCTGTCCTAGAATTTCATTAACGTGACATATTTAAATTATTAGAGGATGATCTGCATACCCAGTACTCCCAGTACTTTCTAATATTGAGATCCACATCCTATTTCCAGACCTTGGGGTTTCTTTATAGCAGATCAGGAGCTACTAATTAACATGATGTGATAAGAGCAAGATATAACTACTGCATGCATGCATTTGGAAAAAAAATATAAATGCTAGTTTAATACATTTAGATAGATACATGAAAAAGATAGTAAGCTTCACTATATGCATTGACACTTAGTCCTTATGCCAAACTGGTCATAAGGATTGATTCCCTATCTGCACATTAAATACAATATTTAAAATATTCTGAGGAAAAGGTTGAAGTCTCACTACTCAAGAGGAGTTGAAAGTGATGCCTTCACTCACTTGTTTGCTTTCAGTATATTTTGATGTGTCAGTTTATATGCACCTTGTTAAGTGAATCTAGGGATTATATCCTTTAGTTTTAACTGAACTAACTCACAAAATGGACAGCTGCTTTAAAAGATTCCTGCAATGAAACTCTGACTTCAAGTTAATATAATGTGAGTTCAAGCAAACAAGAAAAAAAGAGTCGACACTTTTGAGTCCTAGTTCTTGGTCATGTTATGGAGTGGAAAAATCAATGGCAAGCTAAAAAGATTTGTCAAGAAGAAAGCTATAATATTATAGTTATACTATTATTAATGATAAACCTCACCCTAAGTATACCTTGTGCCTTAATATATTAGGTAATGAATATTCGAAATCATGAAGACTAACAATATATATTTAAAGTAACTTAGGTACACAATTTTCTAACCTGTTTACCAAGTGAAGAGTTTCAGTGAATTTTGAACTCATTTGTTAAAAATATTAAAATAGAACAGTTCCAATTAATTTTCTAAAATGAATGATTGACATCAGGAAAGATGGATATTAACCTGTCAAATTGCAATTAAAATATTCATGGACAAAATGGAAAAATGTATAACGCAATTGAGTAAGGTCAACTAATGATGCATTTCTCCCATCAGTATCTATGCATCTTTTATATTTATGAGCTACTTTTAACTATTTCATGCATTAGAATCAAGTATCAAAATAAGTTACATTTAAAACTGGACTTTTGAATCATTTTTCATAGTTTTAAATCAAGAATTTCAAAAAGAAGCATGGTTGTTTATCTGTGAAAGTGCTTCACTCTTACTTTTAAAAAAAGTTTTATAGCATCAATGAAGAAAAAAAATCTAATTAAAGAATATATTATTTCATCATTTTATTCTTTAAAATTTCTATTTTATGTTTTTAATATGCTACTATTAGTATATGTTTAATTTGTAAATATACATATATATTTTAGGTGCATGCTCAAAATTTTTCTACTGATAGAAGTATGCAATCAAAAAAAAGTACTGCTTTTGGTTATCCTTCCTGAAAACGTGGGTTTTGTCTTTAATTTGTTAGTTCTTTAGACTAACATTCAAGAAAGATGCTTGAGATTTCTTCGATCAACAATCAATTGTCTACAAAATAATGAGGTCATTTTAGGAATGCATAGAATTATCAGAACTAAAGGACTGAGTTCACTGTGGGATGACAAAATATATCCCTTACCAGTCACTGAATAGGAAGCGTCACTGACTTCAGTGGACATTTACAATGAAATAGCAAGCTTTCAGTCAACTTTTTTCTCTTTCTTCTTGACTGTAGATCAGGTTAGAACTATTCAAGCCTATCTAGTGAGTGCTGAACCACATTGACTTTTCCTCCCATAGGGCACCTGGGGGAAAAGAGGAGAACATCACCTGAGTTTGGGCTTTTGGCTTCCTCTTCTAATCTGCCTTTCTTTGCCTGATTGTAGGTGACTGAACATCAATTTCAAAGGAGCGGTGTCCAGGCTTGGACATGACCGTGTGAATTTGAGAGAACCAAAGATCCTGAGTTCTCAATCAGTGGTGACTGTATTTTGGAAGTGACTGAGAATGTCTACCAGTCCATATTTCTTAAAGAAGTTGAAACTTTAAGCCTGGGTCTTCCACTCCAGGAAATCAGATTGTTATATATAAGCATAACCAAGCAGCCCAAGTGGTAGGTGTAGTAATAGTTTGGGTAGATGGCAGCAGGGAAGCAAAGCTAAAGTAGGAAAAACAAGAATATAAAATAGAACAGGGGATATACACAGAGACAGGCAAGGCAAGATTGTTCATTGGCTGCAACCTCAAGTAGGTATGATTTTTCATCAAGTATGTTTGATTCTTGTATCCTTTGATGATTCTCAGTAAAGGTATTAATTAGCACAATTGTGTTCTGAAATTGTAAATTCTAAGTTGAATTTTTAGCACAAGTATGGTTAAGGCTATTTCAGAGTTTATGAGTCTTTTTATGTTTTAAACATTTCATTTGGAGTATAAGAAAAAATAGCTGCCCTATATTTGATATCTAATTTGTACATACAGCATCTTTCCTAGTTAATAGAAGATACTCTATTTATCCAACTTAGAGAAAAATTAAGAAAAGAATCTTATCTAAACTTAAAGGAATTTCCCCCAGAACTCCTGAGCAAGAGTGATAAGGCAAAAAGTACAGGAAGTCTATAAATTTCTCTCTCTCTCTCTCTCTCTCTCTCTCTCTCTCTCTCTCTCTCTCTCTCTCTCTCTCTCTCTCTCATTCTCTCTTTCTCTGTAACACACACACACACACACACACAGACACACACACACACACACATACCAGGAGCATTTCCTCCACTCCCACATCTAATTTATATGTAATTTATACATTTCATCTTCAATAGGGAAGAAAATTTTCAGGAAAAATAGACAATGCTTACAAATTACAGAGGGAAAATGTAGTTTTTTAAAAAATACTATTTTTAAGTTTCTAGAAGAACACATTAATTGGCAATTAAATAAAATTAAAAGCTTGTCATAAAAGGGAAAAGGAGAAAGAAACAAATCTCTCACAAATCTTTAGTACTGAAACCTAGCCAGAGTTAGCTGTGTATGCCAAAGAATACCAAGTCTAAAGAGAACCAGAGCCTCAAGAGGACAGAGCCTTGCTTCCTATTCTGGAATTATACCTACATCACAGCAGATATGGGAACTCTGACATGTCTTTGCTTAAATGTGGTTATATAAAACAATATATAAACAATTTTTACTTTGATGCAAATGTACATAAGGAAAAGCAGGTTTAAAAAAAAAACATTCATTTTTAGTGATTAAAAAATCCAGGGCAGAAAAATTTCTTCCATAAGTTTCTAAGTTCCCATTTATCATAGTTTTGCCACAGGAAGTCAGTATAATTTTATTTTTCCTGACTTCTATTAAAAAGATCAATACATATGATTCCAAAGAGTCTCGGCTCTTGAAAAGATGGAGCTGGCCTGTAATCACACATGAAAGTATTGGTTGTCATTAGCAGAAAGATTGATCTGAAAAGACAGCAGACCTGGAGTGAAAGTACTTACAATTTTCCATTGGGCTATTGCTGAATGACACTGCCCAGCAACCTTTCACCTCACAGATAATTAAATACAGAGAACAGATTACCATATTAGAAGGAAGAATTGGTTTAGGGACATTAAATAGATACCCACTTTAGCAAAGCAATACCAAATTTCTGAATAATGATTTTGTTTGGTAAATAAAACATAATGAGGCCTGACAGGACAAAGTCATTTTTCAATATGCATTTAACTCAAAGTTGTAAAGATATTCACAAAATCACCTGTGGCATGAGACAACAGCCTGTGGCCCTAATATTGTACATTTTTGCACAGACAATAAAAAAGAGCATTTTTCCAGGTGAACACCACCGACTTGAAAAACTGAAGCATTGCAATCTGTTCTGTGAGCCTGGCTTTCAGTTTTCTGCCATGAATTATGCCTAGGGAATACAACTTGATTTATCTATTTTTGGATGTAGTTATGCCCACAACTGATATTTTTTTTACTATCCTTACCAAGCAGAAACACTATACTAAGAAAGGAGAGCTGCTTTAAGAAAAGTTTTTCTGGTTCCATAGGTAAGTTAAATTTAGGGGTTTAAAAATGTGATCCAATTCCATATTAATGACAGGGACAAAGGTTTTCATATTCTTATACTGGTTCCATGGAAATATTGATTGGCCTGAACAAACTGACAATTGTAACTCCAAAAGGGGGTATATCAGGAATGAAAGAAATGGCATTAGTCAAAATAAGGACACACTAGCCTAGCACCAGAAGGAATTAATATTTCACTTGTAAACTGAGTCATGGAGACTCTTCTGCTAATCCATCTTTTGCACAATTTCCAGAACAAGCTTCCTAATGCATGCATCTTCCATCTCATGCTCTTACTCAGAAACCCTCTGTGGCTCCCAGTACCTATATGACAACATACAAACTCCTTAATGTGGTATTTAAGATTCTTCACAATCTGGTTCCAACCTACTTGTTCAACCATATTTCATGCTACCTGAGTTCAAATCTTAGGAAAATGACCCTGCTCAAGTCACATATCCTCTCTGACACTAAATTTCCTCATTTGAAAAAGGAAGAAAAGAGGAAGAGCCAAGATGGAGGGGAAGGCAGAGACTTCCTTGAGTTCTCCCAAATTCCCCTCCAAAAACTTTAAATAGTGCCTCAAAATGAATGTTGAAGCAGCAGAAACCAAAAAAGGACATGGTGCAACACTTTTCCAGTCCAAGGCTATTTAGAAGGACTGAAGGAAAGGTCTGTCTCACTTGGATGAAAAAGGAGAGCACAAACTAGCTCAGACAGTATCCAAGCATGCCAACTGGAGGACCCTGCCCCAGGTAAAGGAAGCAGCTGAGGCCCCAAGCCCCACCAGGCCAACAGTAAAGTCAGCCAGCTGTGAGATCTCAAGTCACCAGCATAGGAGGCCCTGCAGCCCAGTATAGCAGGCACAAAAAAGCCCAGTAGTCTTAGGGCAGCAGGTGAAATACCAGGCCCAGAGGCTCTGGCCCCAGGGCTTTTACAAGAATCTTGGCACAGTCCCCCCTGTTTCCCTGGAGCAGAGCTGAACTTTAAAAGTCATGAAATAGGCTGGAAATAAGAAAGAAAACAATCTTGCTCATAGAAAGTTACTATGGTGACAGAGATCGAAACACACACTTAGAAGAGGACCACACAAAATGCCTAAGTGCAAGGCCTCAAGTGATATATAAATTGGTCTCAGGCCCCCAAAAAACTTGTGGAAATAGCCAAAAATGATTTTAAAAATCAAATAAGACAGGTGGAAGAAAAATTGGAGAAATGGGAGTCATACGAGAGAAAAATGAACAAAGATTCAATAGCTTGGTAAAATAAATTGAAATTTTACTTTAAATTCCAAAACAAATTGAAAAATAAGTGCAGAAATTCACTGAAGAATTGGCCAAATGGAAAAGGAGGCTTCAAATAATTCCTTAAAAATTAGAATTGGGAAGCAGAGGCTAATGACTCCATTAGTCATCAAGAATCAAGCAAACAAAGTCAAAAAAAAAATTTTTTAAATATGAAATACTTCATTGGAAAACACTGATCTGGAAAAGACATAAAAGAGAGATAATTTAAGAATTATTCAACTACTTGAAAGCCATGAGCATAAAAAGAACGTCGACATCATCTTATCAAGGAAAAGTGCCCTTATATCCTAGAATCAGAGGGTAAAATAGTAATTTAAAGAATCCACCAATCACTTCCTGAGAGAGATCCCAAAATGGAAACTCCCAGGAATATTATAGTCAAATTTCAAAACTCTCAGGTCAAGGATAAAATACTCCAAGTAACCAGAAAGAAATAATTCAAATATCAAGAAGCCACAGTCAGGGTTACATAGGATTCAGCAACCTCGACATTGCAAGATTGGTGGATTTGGAATACCATATTACAAAAAGTAAAGGAATTTGGATTACAACCAAGAATCACCTACCTGGCAAAACTGAGCATAATCTTTCAAGGAGAAAACGGATATCCAATGAAATAGAGAATTTTCAAGCATTCCTGATGAAGAGACAAGAACTAAACAGAAAACTCAATATTCAAATACAACTCAAGAGAAGCATCTAAAGGTAAACAGAAAAGATTCAATAAGGTTAAACTATTTGCATCCTTACATGTGAAGATGATACTTGTAACTCTGAAGAATTGTGTCACAACTGAGAAAATTAGAAGGGAGTATACAGTACAGGTATAAGTAGTGTTTGAAGGAATGATATAAAAAATTAAAAGGTGCACTGAAAGAAGAGGGAAGAAAAAGGTAGAAGGGGATAAATTATCTCATATAAACAGGCACAACAAACTTATTACAGTGGAAGGAAAGAAAGGAGGAGGGCGAGCATTGCTTGAGCCTTATTCTTATCAAATTTGTCTCAAAGAGGAAACATACACACTCATTTGGGTATAGACATCTATTTTTCCCTATGAAACAACAAGAAAAAAAGGGAGGATGGTGATAGAAAGGAGGGCTGATTGGGGAGGCAGAAACAAAACACTGGTGAGGAGGAAGGGGAGGGTTAGTAATCATAGCTGTGAATGCAAATCATATGAACTCACCCATAAAACAGAAGCAGATAGCAGAGTGCATTAAAAAACAGAATTCCACAGTATGCTGTTTATAAGAAACAGATTTAAAGCAAAGAGACACACACAGAGTAAAGGTAAAAGAATCTGTTATGCTTCATCTAAAGTAAAATAAAAAAGCAGAGGCAGCAATCATGATCTCAGGTGAAACAAAAGCAAAAATAGATCTAATTAAATGAGATAAGGAGGGAAACAATATTTTGATAGAAGGTACCACAGACAATGAAGTAATATGAATGAAGTAACACTAATCAAATATATATGAACTACCCAATTTCTAAAAGAGAAATTAAATGTTACAGGAAGAAATAGACAGTAAAACTATACTAGTGGGGTGCCTCACTTTTCCCCTCTCAGAACCAGATGAATCTAACCACAAAATAAACAGAAAAGATCCTCATCCAGAGAAAGAACTATGGAGTTGGAATGCAAAGTAAAGCAGACTATTTTCTTTTTTATTTTATTTTATTTTGTTTTGTTCCTTATGGTTTCTTCCATTTCTTATAATTCTTCTATTAAACATGACTAATGGAAAGATGTGTTTAGTAAGAAAATATGTGTAGAGCCCATATCAAATTGCATACTGTCTTGGTGAGGAAGGAGGTAGGGAGGGGGAGAAAATTTTAAACCTACGAAAGAGAATGCTGAAAACTAAAAATAAGTAAATTGAAAACTAAAAAAAAACAACAACAAAAAAGAAATTAGAGGGGTGAACAGAATTTTAGAAAATTTAGATACAGTAAACCTCTGGAGAAAAGTGAACGGAGATAAAAAGGAATATATCTTTTTTCAGTGGTAGATGGCACTTACAGAAAAATTGACCATGTATTGGGGCATAAAAACCTTACAGCAAAATGCAGAAAGGCAGAAATACTAAATGGATCTCTTTCAGATCATGATGCAATAAAAATTATATTTAATAAAGGGCCATAGAAAGATCGATCAAAAATTAATTGGAAACTAAATTATCCAATCATAAAGAGTGATTGGGCCAAAGAACAAATCATAGAAACCACCAATAATTTTATTAAAGAGAATGACAATGTAGAAAAATTTATGGGATGCAGCCAAAGCAGTACTTAGGGGAAATTTTATATCTCTGAACACATCAATAAAATAGAAAAAAGAGCAGATCAATTAACTGGGCATGCAACTAAAAAAAACAAGAAAGAAATCAAAAAAATCAATATTAATAGGAAATGCAAATTCCAAATTGCAACACTGTTACTGGAGTTTTGAACTGATTCAACCCTTCTGGAGAGCAATTTGGAACTGTGTCCAAAGGGCAGACACTTTGATCCAATAATAACACTACTAGTTCGGTATCCCAAAGAGATTTTTTTTTTAAAAAATGGAGAGGACCTATTTTTTTCTTTTTGTATTGGCAAAGAATTGGAAATTGAGGTGATGCCTATGGGTTGAGGAACAGCTGAACAAGTCGTAGTATATAGTTGTAATAGAACATTACTGTGCTGTAAGTAATGATGAGCAGGTGGATTTCAGAAATAGTTTGAAAGACTTATATGAACGGATGCAAAGTGAAGTGAGTAGATGCTAGAAATCATTGTAGATAGCAAGAGCAGTACAGTACAAAGATGAACTGTTAATGACTCAGCTATTTTCAGCAATGTGATTGAAAGTGATTACAAAAGACTCATGATGAAAAGTGCTATCCACCTCCAGAGGAAAGAAAACAACTGATGGAGTCTGAACACAGACTGAAGTATATACTATTTTGTACTTTCTGTATTTTTTTAGGGTTTTTTGTCTGTTTTCTTTCACAACATGACTAATATGGTAATATGTTTGACATGATTGAACATGCATAACCTATATCAAATTACCATCTCAGGGATATGAGAGTATAAGAAGAGGAGAAAATTTGAAACTCAAACTTTCTTAAAAGAATGCGAAAAATAATTGTCTTTATATGTAATTGGGGAAATGTAATATTTTTAAAAAATGAGTACTCTAAGAATATTTTGAGGAGCAAATAGCATGTTAAAATTTTTTTGCAAAAGTAAACACTATCACTTGTTATTATTCACATGCTCCATGTTTCAACCAAAGTGGACCTATTGACTAATCTACAATTTGAACCTGTACTCATCTACTTCCCATGTTTCATTTCTTCTCTCCCCATGCTGGGAAAGCACTGCTTCCTCATCTTCAAAGTTACTGAAGTTCTTCTCCTTCAGCACACACTTCAGGTGCCACCTAAACCTGTCTTCTGATGTCTCCAGTGTTCAACTTTTAACTGTCAGTAACCTATCTAGAAATATTAGAATCTATGCATCAACAACAAAATGACTGTTCAGTTCATTTCAGGGGACTCCCCAGCCACCTTCCTACCATACCATTTTTCTATACTCCATCCTCTACCTCCACCTGAACAATCCAACTCTTACCCAAGGAATGTGGGCTTCTGGTTGGTGAGACTTTATCATATCTAGACTTATCCAGACCTACACCACTGCTCCCCAGCCACCTTCATGCCAGGCCATTACTCTGTAACATTTCCCACTCTCCTCTCTGCTCTCACTCTCTGGTTCTGGGACATTAATCAAGTCAGTATAACAGTTCCTAGAAATGATGTGTGTCCATCTGTTCCCTTAGTACTCCTTGCTTTTCCTTTGACTTTTCTGATCAAAACACTCCTTTCTGATAACTACTTCTTTATAGATGTGTTGTTTTCCCCTATTGGAATATAAGCTTTTTGAAGGCACAAACTTTTGCTTTTTGCATTTGTATTCCCCAGCACTTAGCACAGACTTGGTATAAAACCTATTCATTTATAACGTCGTTGACTCTGGATCAATTCTTCTAGGGTCAGGATTTTTACATCTCTCCTTTAGGTTTCTTGGGTATCATAAAGGGTTTGTCAATATCTATTCTGCCATCAACTTGATCCCCAACCAGTTGTGTCTCCATATGCTAGAGGGCTAGTGACTAGTACCTAATTCCATTTAACCACTTGACACTGATTACCTTTTACAAAAGGATATTAACTTCATATATATAGCAAGAATAAACAAAAAGATATTTTCCCCAAAACTTCAGGGGCATAATATCCTCTATACAAACTCAATCTCTGGGTGCTAAGTTCACAACTTAGTTCAATTGCTATGTAGCATTTGTTCCATAAGTTTATATCCAAAGCTGAAAGAGCTGCCCATTTCTGCTAGACTTGAGTCCTGGGCCCTTGCTCCTCTGAGTATTGAGGTTAGGCTGGCTACAGCACCCACCCTGAATTCCTGAACTCCTAGATGCCCTTAGCTCATGCTCCTGGTCCAGATTTGCACTCCATCTAGAATGAAAAATGGAGAGGGGCAGAAGCTAGAGACTTGTTTCTCAAGATCCCAATGGTTGGGAACAGTGAGGGGGAAAGAGAGGGTTGGAGAGGGTGAGGAATAGAAAGGCAGTCATGGAGGTCTCACTGCTCTTCCCTCTATAGCATGTTTCTCTCAACAGAAGCTTCCAAAAAAAGAGTCACTACACTCCCTCCAACACAAATAGTTCTGGCTAAGATACAGCTTTGCCCGAACCATGCCAACCAGAAATGATTGCAAAATGTCCACACATTGTCCAGTCCTCATCACTCTCCTAGAAGCAACTGCGTTCTTAACAAGTTGATGGGAATTGCCTATATACCAAACCCTCATTATATATTCATTCTATTATAAACAAGAAGATCATTGTATCATGGGATAATAAATATTGAGCTGGAAGGAATGTCAGAAGCTATCAGTCTACCCACTTTCATTTTACAGATGAGAAAACTGAGGCAAAAGAAGGTTCAGGGATTTGTACAAGGTTAAATTAGATATTGTTGTCCAGTCATTTCAGTTTGCCATTTTCTTCTCCAACTCATTTTAATAAATGAAGATACCCAGGCAAACGGAGTCAAGTGACCCAAGGTCACACAGCTAGTAAGTGTCTGAGGCTAGATTTGAACTCAGGTCTTCCTTATTCTGGACCTTGCACTCTTTTCATTGTATTACCTAGCTGCACTGTTAAACTAGTAGTAAGTGTCAGAAGAGGGTTTTGTATGTAGGACTTCTCAATCCAAGATTTTTTCCATTGTATCACAGTGTTTTTTGGTAAAGTAGAAAGAACACTGAATCTGAAGTTAGGAAATATGGGTTTGACTCCTAGGCTGAATAATCTATGCAAAATCACAAACACTTTGAGATTGTTTTCTCATCCATAAAATAGTGATGCTATTTAAGCTACCTACCTCATGGACTTATTGTGGGGAGATTATTTTGTAAACCTTAAAGTGCTACATAATTGTGTTCTCGCTATTCTGCAATGATCTAAAGGGGTGTCTTAGAAAAAGACATTAATATTCATTCTCTGCAAGGATAACACTAGCAGTTAAAGTGAACATTCCATTTGTCCTAAGAACTATTTATAATGGACTTTTGATATGGCTCAGAATTATAGCAAGCATACATTAGCAGATTTCTTTTATTTTCTTTGGTTTAGGTAGAGTACTATGTGAACTTGGAAATGCTTTCATCATTCAAAATTTGCTGAAAAACATTTTCCTGGCATTTCCACAAGTTATTTTCATAAACAAAGTTATTTTCCTCTCATATCTAAATTAAATAATGCATAAATATTAGTTTCTATGGAAATATCAGAATTTCTTGGAATTTCCTTGGGGGAGAAATACTATTGAAAAGTATTTTCCTCTAATTCTCGTGGTTGGGGATCAAACTAACCAGCTCATACTTTAGTTTTTAAAAGCATAGCAAATTCAACTATTGAAATTATTTTTCTATAACTAAGAAAACACTTCAGTCTTGATAATGGAGCATAGGAATTTCAGTTACCAAGAAGTAAATGTAGTTTCTTACATAATAATTTGTACTTTTTGTATAGTTCTGTGCAGATATACAAAGAATTGTGTGTGGTAACTGTGTGCATACTCACACATAAATGTGAGCATTTTCCAGTCATATTACAATGGCTTCATCTCCCCTAATCCAAAATTCCCATCCAGAGAAACCAAAAGAATACCTTGAATCAATACTGGCTTAAACATGAAACACCTTGGCCTTTCCAGAGACTGTAGATTTGTGTTATGGAAAAGGGTCTGTTGAGCATGAGAAAACTACTATTTGATGTGCGTTTGTCCTTCGTTGCCAAAGAAGACCATGCCATCAGAGAAATAATGACATGACTTGCACTTGACTTTGTTTTGAGGGAGGGAGGGCTATGGGCTATGCAGGTCACCAGCCTCACTTCTCCTCCAGAGCCATCTGGATCCAGTGACCAGATATTCATCAGGATGACTGGAGATGACCCAGGATGAGGCAATTGGGGTTAAGTGACTTGCCTAAGTTCACACAGTTAGTGAGTGTTAAGTGTCTGAGGTGAGATTTGAACTCAGGTCCTCCTGACTCTTGCACTGGTGCTCTATCCACTGCACCACCTAGCTGCCCCTACAAATATACATATTTGATGTATAATGAAAAAAGGTACCAAAGTCAATTGAAAGAAATAGACACCATTTGAATGCATTTATCAGAAAGTGGACCACTCAATTAGTTAAGCTCAGTTAATTTTCAAATCTCTCCAAAGTCCTGACTAGGGTATAATTGCTCCCTGCTTTCCCAATGACATATATCATCATTAAATCTACATTACCTTTATGGATCAACTTATCTATCATAACAAGCTGAAGGGGAGTTTTGAAGAGCAAAGCTCTTATATCCCCAAATCTTAAATTTAAGGAACATCAAAGCTAAATTCCACCACTCTATTTTCAGAGAGAAACAGGGAAAGCAAGAAGCTGATTAACAACTAAATTTATCTGTATGGTACCAAAGTATCTGGGTAAAACTGCTGGGGGAAGAAAAACATTATTGTGAGGTCTTCTTGGGTGAAAGAACATTGAACTTAACTAAAAGAGCTGAATAGAATTTACTCATCATAAATTTGAGACCTCTTTGTTTCTGTTTTCTCAGCTGTGTAGCCAGAGGTGGTAGGGGTCATAGGGAGAGGGATTCATGCCATGGATCATGTGCTGAATTATCCTGACAGTTTTTGAACAGATTACAGTCCAGGGCTGAAGTATTTATTCTGTAAGATGAAAAAGTAATGCCTTTATTGACTGGAAGAAACATTGACTCAATTGAACTTCAAATTGGAGTGTCTTTCTCTATTTCCCCACTTGTCAAGTGGGATTTCTTCATACCTCTCCCTCGATCAGTGGGGGAGTGACATGATAACCTTCCCTTAACCCAAAATCACGGCAGTTATAAACGCAGTGCCACTAGCACATGTCTTACCTAGGGAAGCCTAAGTCTTGGTTTGAGGTTCCTCTTTTGTGCTGCTTTCCAAGTGAATAGATAATTATCTTGAGATTATAGTTTCATCCATATAAGCAACAAGTCCTTAGTATTAGCTAACTGGCAGCAGGAGGAAAGAATTTCTCCAGCTACATATTTCTAGGAAAAATGACCACAGATAAGATGAGGAGTTCAGGACTCTGGCTTGACTTGCCAGATGACATGAACTTGGAGAAAGTTGTACAGTGCGAAACTGAGGTGAAATGTAAAAATGTTAACTTATTAGTCCTGCAAACAGCTTAATGTTCTTATGTTTAACTCTCCCCCTCTCAAAAGAATGCATAGCAATTGTTACATCATTATTGCTGCTATTTAAGCTTTTTGCCAGCATGTACTTTGTGAATCCCTTATGTTATGTATATCATTTGTGTGTAAGAAAGAAGTAGGTATCCATGCTTCATTTGCATTGTGCCTTTTCTGCTTCCCGCTTTGAGAGAGACTCTAAAAATAAACCAAAGCTGAATTTCTGTAATTTTCTTAAGAGGTCTAGAGGGAATCATAAAGATCCTAACCCCTCACTTTAAAGGCCAGACTCCTCCAAAAATGAACTCAGTTCAGTCATGCATACATGGGTCCAGAGCTAGAAGGGGCCCTTCAATATAGAAGAAGAGGACAAGAGCCCCAGCCATTCTGGGTCCAGTATGCAGTGGCTCTTATTGTTAAATGTATAAAATATGGCAATCTGATTATATGATATCTAAAGCTCCTTTTGGCTCTAATACCTATAATTCGTAGGGGAAAAAATAGATCTTTCTATAAATGAATTTCATATCTTTAGATGGTGGCACCATATCCCAAAACCATCTTGCCTTGATCATAGTTCTGACCAAAGAGTGTTTCCTTTGTCATTTTCTATCTACTTTCTCTTTGAGTAGGACTGTTCTCCATCATTTTTGCTTCCTCCCTAGGTCAAGAGGCATGCTCTCCATGGTTTCTTAAGTTCATAGAACTCTTCTCTATGACTTTTTTCTTTCTATATAAACCGAGACATTTTTCCTATCATTTCCTAGAGCCTCCATCCAATCATCTCCTCTTTTATAGATGATTTGTTTCTCTATGGTTTTATTTCCTCTCTATACCAGGTATGGAACAGTGGCTAGGAATTCTGACACCTTACAAATTGAGATGGGCACAGAGGAATTAAAAGGACAATTAATCAATTAATATTTGTAAAACATATGCTATTTGTTAGTATTGTGCTAAGTACTAAGGACATAAACACACAAAAAAAGAAATCTCCCCTGTCCTCAACATGCTGTGAAAGAGATCTTCTATCGAATGTCTACATGTTTACATTTGACCAAAAAAGTGCCTCTGTAAATGAAGCGTTTTTTCTCTAGATTCTTCAGGAGTCAGCAAACTATATCCTGGGAACTAAATCTATCTACTACTTGGGTTAGTAAGGCTAATGAACTAGGAAACTTCTGAAACACAAAAATACAAATTTTCACCCCTTTGGTATCATTAAAAACCTCATCAAATGATAGGACTTGTGTTTTCCCCAAAATATGCTGGTATCACGTTTGCTTTGGAAAAAAAAAAACTTTAAGTATAGAGGGTAGTCACTGACCCTGCCCACAGAGTGATTTATTTCTATTAATTAGTTTGGTAACTACTTTCAAAAACTAGAGAAATGGGCACCAGGGAAATTAATTGATATCACAAACACTTATGAAAGAGAGTAGAGTCTTCCTCCTTCCCCTTATCTCCTTAATTTCCATTATTGTCTTGTTGAAAGAGATGACATCTCATAATTGTCATCAAATATTTATTAGGTAATTGATAAAATATAAAATGACAAATAAGCATTTATGCCAGGCACTGTGCTTGGTGCTGGGGCTGCAAACAAAATGAAAGAAATAATACTTGTTCCCAGTACCCTGGGAGTCTAGCCTAATCTGCAAGCTCAAAGAGAAGACAGAAAAAGAGGGTGTTTCAGTGGGGAAAGGGCAACCCAAGAAGAGAGCAAAGCCCCTCAAGATCTCTTAGGGACCATAAGGCATGGAGATGATGAGGCCAGAGGTTCACCATGAGGAAGAAGCATGTTCCCCAGATGTTGGCACAAGGTAAAAGTCCCAGTCACTCGAACTTAATTATAACTTTGATGATAAGAGCTCAACCACATGGAGAGCTTTAAAATTTATAAAGGAGATTCATTCAATTCAAAAGGCATTTAATAAGGAATTACTGATCTATATCTTGCCACTGGATCCAGATGGCTCCAGAGGAAAAAGTGAGGATGGTGACTTTGCACAGCCCTCCCTCACTTAAATCCAGTTCACTTGCACATCATGGCATCACCTCCTCAATATCATGGTCCTCTTCAAGAATAAGGACAAACACTGTAAATATGTGGCAGGCACACTTCTAGATGCTGAGAAAAAAAGACAAATGCTAAGCAGGCCCCACCTTAAAGGAGCATTCTATGGAAAGGGAAAAGGAGAATAGTAAAGAGGGAGGAATAGAGAACAACATTTGTATTGAAAACAGGATAAAAATATATGTAAAAGAGTTCGAAGGATAGATGACTAGTCTAATATGAAAAGCTGTTTATTAAAAATAGAACAAGGATGTCATAAAATGCAATGGAATGTGAAAATACAGTAGTATAAGAATAATAAAGGGATGGGCTAGCATAGTTGGGTATGAGCGAGCAAGATGTGGTGGACAGAGAAGGTAGTTTCAGCCCAGGCATTCCACAACTCAGCATTGTAGGATTCTCACTCAGGCCATCAGACTGTAAATTGTCAGGCCCTCCACAATAGAATGTGCAATGTTGATCTGATTATAATTCCCCGAGCAAAGATGACACCAGAAGGATGAGAGGGCATAGGGTAACTTGAGGTGGTAGAGCAAATGCTTAGTCCTTGGTCCTGCTTGATGGTTAAGACAGTGATTGGTAAAAATCCTGGAACCTGGCCTCCAATCATCAGAGATACTCTGAATTTCCCAATTCAAAACATACCCTCAAAGCTGTTTGAATAAGTTTTCACATACAGGAACCTTTTCCAAAGAAACCAACCAACTCTGTCAGTAAATAATATTAACATGAATACATCTTCCTAGCCTGCAAAAAGAAAACCTTCATTACATTTTCTCCTTTATCTGAAAGTAATGTGGTTACCAACTGGGTGGCTTTTATGCCATCCCTAAAGCAGCATTAGAGCAGCATACCCCTGTACATAAAAAGCAGATCTGATACTCACCCTTCCAGACATCCTGACTTCACTCCCTACTGGGGCTACATAGCACAGCAAGAATGGGTCGGAGCAATCTCTCCACAGAAACAATCAACTTGTGAATACAGAGAGAACCCGCAGGGGCTATGTCAGCCCATGTTTAAGTTCACTGTGCCCCTCTACACTGGAGTTGAGTAGAGAGAAAGACTCACCATTTTACAAAGGAATAAATGCTCATGAATTAATTTTTTTTGGCTGGTAATGCCCCACAGGAAAATTTTCCATTTCCCTCTGCTCTTCAGTTCTTGTGGTTTTAGCAGAAGTGTGTGTGTGTGTGTGTGTGTGTGTGTGTGCGTGTGTGTGTGCGTGTGTGCATGTGCATGAATGTCATTTTTTGGATTAGCTCTTACATTATTGATGTAGTTGGTTTCTTGCTATTAGAGTACTTGTCAAAAATTTAAAGCTGAGGGCATGTCCTACTAAAAGGAGATTTTGCTTTTATCCTCCTGTTTCAGATTCCACTTCTGTAATATAGATAACCTTGCAGAGGATTATGAATCTTAATGATTATGTGACATATTCAAGTTAGTGAGGTCTTGTGAAAACAGGACCAGTTTAGAACTCAGATGCTGAATGACCAAGATTTTCAAGTCACAAGAAATAGGAAATTAAGGAATTTATCTAAGGGAAATAAACAAAGTCCAAGCCAATAAACTTTCTGGGACTTCCACTAATGCTTCAGCAGTATTTAGAAAACTGTCCTCTGATGATTCTTGAGCAGGGTCCCTTTGGCTCGGGCAGGATCCCACCATTGACGTAGATCCAATCTTCCTGATGTTCCATCACCCAATAAAATGCAAGCCATCAAAAAGATCACCTTAGTTACTGACAATCCAGAAAGGAGAGTGATCATCTCTTATGAGGGAAAATTGTCACTATTAAATTAGTCCCAACAGAGAGGAACATTACAAGGGGGAAAGGTCCAAGAATGTATTCCAAGAATATAGGAAGAAGCAATGTGATAGAAAAGAAAATTCCCTGGATTTCCTAGTCAGGAGAATTAGATTCTAAACTAGTGCCTTACTGATTATCTCATCCTGGGCAAGTACTTTAACCTTTCTGAACCTCATCTCCCTCCTGAAAGATAAGAATGATAATAGAATTTCACAGGATTCTTGTGAGGCAAATGCTTTGCAAGCCTCAAAGTACTTTGTAAATGTGAGTTATCATTATTAATTATATAATTATTAATTCTATATAGCTTCATATATCTTCATTCAAATGCAATATACATAATATAGAGTTGGACTGAGTCATTTGCCAATTTAAACTAACCTCTTTCATCTAGGTGAACAGCCTCTCGTGCAAGGACCATTCAAGAAATACATTCTCTACCAAAATCAAAATCAAAATATTTGATGACCTGTGATTTCACAGGCATGGACCCACTGCAAAACCATAGATCACAGTTCATGTCTTCATAGGTTTCTAAGAATATCTTGGTTAAAAAACTCATAGGTACATTGATTTAGAGCTGGACAAGTCCATAGGTCCTCTATTCCAACACATTCATTTTGCATATGAGAAACCTGAGGTATGGGAAATCTCACAGATAGTGTCATCACCCTGTGACCAATCAGATGATGAGACTTCCTAAATTTAGCCTTTCAACAAAAGACCCACTTCCCATCCCTATGATTCTACAAGAGTCTTGTCATTTTTGGATGATCAGCCGAAGTTTGACTCCACTGACATAGCCTTTAAGAATGTAGGTTCAGAGGGGAGGAGCCAAGATGGTGGAGTAGAAAGACACACATATGCTAGTACCGAACCCACAACCCATAAATTTCCTGTAAAAAGAACTCCCCACAAATTCTGGATCAGTGGAAGCCCGCAAAGGTCCCTTCACCCACAGGCGCTACAGGTCAGTGAGAGACCGTATCTGGCCTGCAGAGAGGGGAGTGGGGTGTCTACATAACTCAGGCCCCCCCAGGAGGCAGTGGCAGAGGCAGCGGCGGCCAGGAGCTCCAGGAGCAAATGGGACCTCAGATCCATTACTGAAGATCTCCACATAAACCCCCTGAGGGAACTGAGCCCTGTGAGGTGGCCCTGCTCCCACCTGAGAACCTGAACTTAATCTCTCACACTGAATAGCAGCCCCGCCCCCCCACTGAAAGCCCTGAGGCTGGGGAGCAGCATTTGAATCTTAGACCCCAAGCACTAGCTGGGCAGATCTAGGTGGGGGTGGAGAGGAATCTCAGAAGTCAAGAAACTGGCTGGGAAAATGTCCAGAAAAGGGAAAAAAATAAGACCATAGAAGGTTACTTTCTTGGTGAACAGATGTTTCCTCCTTTCCTTTCAAATGAGGAAGAACAAGGCTTGCCATAAGGGAAAGACATAGAAGTCAAGGCTTCTGTATCCTGAACATCTGAAATATATATCCAATGGGCTCAGGCCATGGAAGAGCTCAAAAAGGATTTTGAAAATCAAGTTAGAAAGGTGGAGGAAAAACTGGGAAGAGAAATGAGGGAGATACAAGAAAAGCATGAAAAATGGGTCAATACTTTGGTAAAGGAGACCCAAAAAAATGCTGAAGAAAATAACACCTTGAAAAATAGGCTCACTCAATTGGCAAAAGAGGTTCAAAAAGCCAATGAGGAGAAGAATGCTTTCAAAAGCAGAATTAGCCAAATGGAAAAAGAGGTTCAAAAGCTCACTGAAGAGGATAGTTCTCTCAAAATGAGGATGGAACAGATGGAGGCTAATGACTTTCTGAGAAACCAAGAAATCACAAAACAAAACCAAAAGAATGAAAAAATGGAAGAGAATGTGAAATATCTCATTGGAAAAACAACTGACCTGGAAAATAGATCTAGGAGAGACAATTTAAAAAGTATGGGACTACCTGAAACCCATGATCAAAAGAAGAGCCTAGACATCATCTTTCATGAAATTATCAAGGAAAACTGCCCTGATATTCTAGAACCAGAGGGCAAAATAAGTATTGAAGGAATCCATCGATCACCCCCTGAAAGAGATCCAAAAAGAGAAACTCCTAGGAACATTGTGGCCAAATTCCAGAATTCCCAGGTCAAGGAGAAAATATTGCAAGCAGCTAGAAAGAAACAATTCCAGTATTGTGGAAATACAATCAGGATAACTCAAGATCTAGCAGCTTCTACATTAAGGGATCAAACGGTGTGGAATAGGATATTCCAGAAGTCAAAGGAACTAGGATTCAAACCAAGAATCACCTACCCAGCAAAACTGAGTATAGTACTTCAGGGGAAAATATGGTCTTTCAATGAAATCGAGGACTTTCAAGCATTCTTGATGAAAAGACCAGAGCTGAAAAGAAAATTTGACTTCCAAACACAAGAATGAGAAGAAGCATGAAAAAGTAAACAGCAAAGAAAAGTCATAAGGGACTTACCAAAGGTGAACTGTTTACATTCCTACATGGAAAGACAATATCTGTAACTCTCAAAACTTGTCAGTATCTGAGTAGTTGGTGGGACTAAACACACACATACACACACACACGTACACGCGTGCACACACACATATACACACATGCATGCGCACACACAGAGACAGAGAGCACAGAGTGAATTGAATAGGATGGGACCATATCTTAAAAGAAATTAAGGTAAATGGTGAGAGAGAAATGTAGTGGAAGGAGAGAGGGTGAAATGGAATGGGGTAAATTATCTCTCATTCAAGAGGCAAGCAAGAGACTTTTTAGTGGAGGGAAAAAGAGGAGAGCTGAGAAAAAAACATGAAGTTTACTCTCATCACATTCGACTAAAGGAAGGAATAAAATGTACACTCATTTTGGTATGAAAACCTATCTCACAATACAGGAAAGTGGGGGAGAAGGAGATAAGCAGGGTGGGGGGGGATGATGGAAGGGAGGGCAATGGGAGGAGGGAGCAATTTGTAGTCAACACTCGGGGAGGGAGAGGATCCAAAGACAGAATAGAAACAATGGGGGGCAGGATAGGATGGAGGGAAATATAGTTAGTATTACACAACACGACTATTATGGAAGTCATTTGCAAAACTACACAGATAGGGCCTATACTGAATTGCCTGCCTTCCCAAAGGGAATGGGTGGGGAGGGAGCAATGGGGAGAATTTGGAACTCAAAGTTTTAGGAACAACTGTTTAGTATTGTTCTTGCTGCTAGGAAATAAGAAATACAGTTAATGGGGAATAGAAAGTCATCTGGCCCTACAGGAGAAAAGAGAAGATGGGGACAAGAGAAGGGAGGGATGATAGAAGAGAGGGCAGATTGGTGATAGGGAAAATTAGAATGCTCCGTGTATTGGGGTGGGGGGAGGGGATAAATGGGGAAAAAATTTGGAACCCAAAATTTTGTGAAAATGAATGTAAAAAGTTAAATAAATAAATTTATATTCAAAAAAAAAAAAAGAATTTAGGTTCACTTCCACCCATCAAAGTTTATACAGTTTGTTAATTGCAAAGCAGAACCTTGACCTCATAGCTTCTGAGTCCAGACTGGTCCTGTGTGAAAACAAGACCTCACTAGCTTGAGGCATGATCTGCTTATTCACAACTTGGAAAAGAAAGGGATGAGAGGCAGAAAGTGTCGAGAGAGACAGAGGGAAACAAATGGATAGACAACATTTTTTGCCTAAATCCAAAATTCTGTAAGCAAGTGTGCTATATCAGAGTCTGAAGATCAAGGTTCAAATCTTAGTATATTCTGAGGTAGAAGGACAAAAACCTGAATGACTTATAAGGTTTAGAGCTGAAACAGACCTTAGATGTCCTTTTGTCCATCTTTTTGATTTTATAGGTTAGGAAAATGAGACTCATAAGAGTCATATTTCTTGCCCAAGGTCAGATACCTTATAAGGCACAGAGTCTTCACATAATCCTCAGACTTCAAATCTAATGCTCTTTCCCACTAGACTATGTTGCCTTTCTTAAAGTATATTCTAAATTATTTCTTTACCTAAACTTAATGAAATGTCCTAAGCAGGATTTCTATTTCATACTACTAATTCTATCGTATTTACTAAAATTTACTAAAAGTCAAATCTCCCTTGCCTAAAATGAAAAATTCATTCTCAGATTGCTCTCTACCTCCGCCTTCCACCCTCATGTTTCTTCCTTTATTTATCCTTTCTACATGTCAGTGAATCTATTATGTTAATAATATGTGTACTTCCCCCACTAACACAAAACAAAACTCTTCCACATGCCTCCATAGCTTGGGTAATTCTTGTCCATGTTCTTTCATAGATCCTCAGCAATAGAAACAACCCAATATGCTGGAAATCTTCTTACAGGTTGTATTATATTTCATGATTACAGGCTGTCCATCTTCCAGAACCATATTGAGGAATTTTTGCACCCAGAACAGAAGACCGAAAAAGTGTGCTCAGTTGTGGGGAGAGAAGAAATATGTGTGGAGGCAAATATCTTCCGACACTAGATTGAAGTGGGATGGAGGGGTGGGGCAGGGTTTGGACAGGATGAGGTCACCTTTGTCAAGCATCTTGACAGATTTCTAGTTTAACTAGTTAATTTCACTAAATGTTATTTAGGCAGTCGGTGACTTGTTCAGGCATCCCAAAATGGCAAGAATTGAGGAAGGTATGACCTTTATCCAACTACAGTACTATCTCTTTCACTTTTGCCACTCCATTCACCATGCAGATGTCTCTGGGTACCATTTCACCTTTGCAACAATAGCATAGATGAAGCCAGACCCAGCCAAGAAGTAGAAAAGGGGCTGAGACCTCTTACTCAGGTGTGAAGGTAGTGATAGTCAAAAGTTATTGAAGTGATGCCAATTAGATGCCCCTCCTACCCTTCTCCCTGCAGATACCACATGCTCAGGTGGTCATACCCCTATACTGTATGAATGGGAGGGGATGGAAGAAGGGTGTCATCACCATTCAGCAAATAGGTTTTCACTCTCTACTCCTTACCTGTGGTTTCTTTCAGGATACCTGGTCAGGACCCTTGCAAGACAGACAAGTGTGTGCACTCAGAACAGTAGCATCTTCTCTTCTAATTAGATGCCCCCTCCCACTTTCTTTGAATTTTGATGATGATGAGTTGACTTTTGCCTTTTCTCCTTTTCGGAGTATATGGACTGTATCTAATTAGACTGTATCATTGGTTTTTCAATAACTTTGAGAATTTTTCTTGTATAATTTCCTGCAATAAAGATGTCAGATTTCTTTCTTCTGGAACCCCAGTAATTCTTGTATCATCCCTCCTTGCTCTGTTTCACAGAGTTATCAATCTCATTAATTTTTCTTCCAAATTTTTGAGTCATTATGTTTTCAGGTTTTCTTTTTGTCTGTTATTGTTCCTTTTTCCACTCTTTTTTAAACAAAATAAATTTCATGTTAATTTTTTCCAGTGGTGTTTTTATACTTCCTCTGACACTTTCAAACTCTAGTTCTGATTTTCACAGAATCAAAGAATTTTTAGAGATGAAAGAGACCTTAAAGACCATTTAGTCCAACTGCTTCATTATTCAGGTGAGGAAACGTGAAGCCCAACGAGTAATTTATCCAAAGTCACACAGATATGAAATTGCAGAGCTAGAATCCACACTCAGGCTCCAGTGATCTTTTTACTACTTCTCTCCTCTCTGAATACCCTGCACACTACCATTTCATAAACTCGTAGAACTGTGGAGGAGGAAACGATTTACCTCACAGAGCATCTTTTGTTGTTTGTTATTGAATTCTTTAAGTCATGTCTGACTCTTCCTAACCCTGTTAGGGTTTTCCTTAACAAAGATACTGGAGTGGTTTGCCATTTCCTTCTCCACCTCATTTTACAAAGGAGCACCTGAGGAAAACAGGGTTAAGTTATTTGTCCAGAGTCACACAGCTAGTAAGTTTCAGAGATCAGATTTGAACTCACAAAAATAAGTCTTTCTGACTCCAGACCCAGCAGTCAATCCACTGTGCCACCTAGCTGCCCCATAACATATCTAACTGAATCAAATCATTGTTTAGATGAATATGCCTTGTGCATCATACAAATATGGACTTGATAATAAGAAATGAAAAAATTCCTAAAATATAAAAAAGGATCATGAAAGCAAAGCATGATTATACTTCATTATAATTACATTCAATATTTTATACATTTATAAAGTAGAGAATTATGACTTGATCCCTACTGACCCAAATAGCTTCCAGTTCTAGTAGTACCACCTTGCCTATGCCTCCCCCAATTGTCCAGTAACCTGAATGGTTAGAGTACAAAATTTAGCCAGGGGAAACATTTTGTTTCTACTTCCAACCTATCATCCAACCCAATCTAGAAGAAAGCCAGCCAAAGTAGAAACCAAGTCCTTCTCCTTCCTTGGGTTTTGAGCATTTGGGTTTATTTGTTTGTTTTTTAAAGAGGCCATATGGAATTATTGGGTTATCAAATATAATCTGCTGGTGGAAACAAATCCCAACAAACCACAGGGCTAATTTTACTACATGCTTCCTAGCACGCCATGAGGCTCATGACAAGTCTTACCTCACCATCATTTTTCACTTTAGATCTCTTGAGTGTCCTCTCCCACAGGATTCAATCTGTAATTTTATAACGAGTGAATGAAGATAAAGGACTTCACATATTAGGCAGCTATATAGCCCAGAGCAAAAAGTGCTGGGCTTAAAGTCACAAAGATCTGAGTTCAAATCCTGCCTCATATACTTTCTAGACCTGTGACCTTAGATTAGTCACTTAATCAATCTCTGTACCCACATCTTCTTTAAGGAATAATATTAGTATCTACTTCCCCAAGTTATTGTGAGGATAAAATGAGAAAATATACATAAAGTGCTTTTCAGACCCTAGAGCACTATATAAATTCTGCCTCTTATTATCATTAATTATACTTGCTCTATTTTGTCCGAGAGGGAGCTGATCAATTCGAGTTACATTCAGAAAGCAAAGAAAATCATCCTCACCATTAGTTTTACCTAATAGTATAACAAATAGTATAGTGGTGTGCTGGTAAATATGCAACTAACTCTTAAAAATGAATGCATATACCCAGATTAACTACAAAGGCCATATGAAGAAAGACACTGTCTGCAGCCAAAGAAAGAACTAATGAACAAAATATATATGTATAAAATGATTTTACATATGTGTCTATATATATCTATATATATATAGGTATGTAGATATATATGCATATTTGTGTCTAAAAGTAGCCATCTCTAGGATGGAGGGAGGGATGGAAAAAAGAAGGAAAAGAAATTTACATAATAACATTATTATGTATTTTAAAAAGCAAGTTGTACGTAATAGATTTTCAGTTTCATGTGCAATCATCTCTTTTTATTATACTATGTCATAGAAATGCTTGTTTTACTCCAAAATTTAAAGTAAGATAAATTTTAAAAAGAAAATGCATACATGACACACTTGTAAGTTTAACTTACACGATTAATATTTTCTCTATCACTTTCTTATGTTTAAACAATCTACAAAATAATAAAACAAGCCCTAACTTGTATCCTTGGTTGATATCTAAGATTTGTAAATGCTTACACACCTGGTTTAAAGAGTTGGTTGAATATCTATTATTGAAGATCCTCAAGCAGAGGACAGCCTACCACATGTTCAAAATGTTAAAGGTGTGACTTAGAACTGAAGGCCTATGAGGTGTTTTCCAGAACTGAGATGATTTGGGTCTGTCATTTCACTTTATAACTAACTTTTCAAAATGTCTGCTTTGAGAAATGAGGGGTGTCTGTAATATTTTCATTGAAATTGTTTTTACTTCATTCATAGAAAACTTTCAACTGTCCTATAGATTGTCCATGTCCCTTGTTTGCTGAATGCTAATAGCTGAGCCAAAGAGTCAGCAAAATAGGGAAAGAAGGTCTATTTTGCAATTTGTTTGCATTTCTGGTACTTGGTAGTGGCAAGGATTGAATTAATGGCAAGAATGAGGTAATGGGATTATTTGTGGATTCAATTTTTAAAGTGCTCTCAAGGATAATTGAGAACTAAGGAGGTGGACATGTATGTGTCCATGAAACGCAGCTCAAGTCTGATAAACCTACCAAGGTTCTGTGTCAAGTGACTTTGAGACTTGAAAACCAGGCAAATTTTTACAATATTGAATATGATATAATAGCACGGATTTTAAGGATGTCAGCCCTTTTTGGTGTGATTTAATACAGCCTACTTAAAAGAGAAAATAGGAAATCTATGTGAACAGTTTCCAGCTGTCATCTCCCATTTGCCATGACAGCCCATGATACAGGAAGCTGTCTGTGTTATTGAGCAGTTTTGACTGTCTCAAAAAAGAGCTGATTTGAATTTGTTCCCTCTCTCTCTCTCTCTCTCTCTCTCTCTCTCTCTCTCTCTCTCTCTCTCTCTCTCTCTCTCTCTCTCTCTCTCTCTCTCTCTCTCTCTCTCTCTCTCTCTCTCTCTCTCTCTCTCTCTCTCTCTCTCCCTGCTACAAATGCAATGTAATTTTCCAGCCCCTCTAACTCCAATGAAAAAGGGAAGTCTACCCAAGATAATTCTGATTTTTTCTTTTTAAAATTTTTTGTTATGAATTTAAAATTGTCAATAAACATGAAAATTTCAATAAAGAAAATAATAAAAGAGATCTTATATGGAAATGTGAACTGTTGCATACAGTATGTTTATTTGTAAAATTGTATATTAAATTTAACATAATACTAACAAAATTGCCCTCCCTGTCTGTGATCCTCTGAACTTTTTTGCTCTCTTCTGTGCATTTTTTTAAAAGTTTCACTGAAGTTCTTTTCTTTAATCTCTTCCTCTTTATAACCCACTGCTACCCCAATCCCAATACATCAGTCAAATAGAAACCTTCCTTTGTAATCAATGAGTATAGGCAATCAAGACAACTAACACATTGGCTCAAAAGAAGCTGCTAGGAAAACTAGGAATCAGTCTTATACCGATTAGCTTTAGCACACCCTCTTAAACCATATACCACAATAAGCCACAAATGAATACATAACCTAAATATCGGTATTGTATTTTGTCAAGACCTTTTCCTGCATTTATTAATATAATAATGTGATATTTATTGTTTTGCTACTAAGATGATTTATTATGTTTATAATTTTTCTCATGGTAAAAAACCCTGAAATCATATTGTAACTCCAATCTAGTTATACGTACCCATCTTTTAAATATGTTCTCATTGCCTTCTTTGATAATATTTCATTTACTACTTTAACATTAATATTCATTAAATAAAGCGACCTATGGTTTTCTTTTCCTCCCTCATTTCTCCCTGGGTTAAGTGTCAAAACATAGTAGTTTCATAGAAATAGTTTGGTAAAATGCCATCTTTCTCTATTTTAAAAAATGTAATTTTCACTTCTAAATGCATCACTTCCTGAAAGTTTGGTTTTTTTAACCTCTCTTTTGGGTATTTATCAATTTCTTTTTCTGGAATTGTGTTATTTAAATTCTCTCATTCCTGTTCTGTGAACAAGGGTTTGAGGGTTTTTTAATTAATTTTAATGAAATTGTTGGGATTCTGGCCTATAACTGGGCATAACAGTTTCTAACAATTTCTTTTATTTCATTATCAGCTATGAATTCTCTTTTTTATTTTGGATTTTGGATTTCTTTCTTTTAAAAAAATGGTTTGTCTTTTTAGCCAAAAAAAACCTGACTCCCAGATATCTTACTCAACTCAGTATTTTTCTTTGCTTAACTCTTCTTCAATTTCCTTTTTTTCTGTTTTTTGAGGGGGGGGCAGGGAATAGATTATTGACTACTTTTCTAGGGTTTTTTTTAGTTGTATATCTAGTCAATGATCTCTTCTTTCTCTTTTTCATTATTGAAAGTTATTAAACATAAATTTACCCTAAGATCTTCTTTGGCTATCTCAAAAGTTTTTGTATGTTGTCTCATTACTGTCATTATTTTAAAAAAAAATATTTATTTTACCTATGATTTGTTCTTTAACCCATATATTTTGTTAAATTGTATTGCTTAGCCTTCATTTAAGTTTTAACCTTTTCTTCTAACCTGTATTGGTTG